>BSBN01001388.1:0-1260460 GCA_027924645.1 Cunninghamia lanceolata
TGTGAATGTGAAAAAAAATACTATTCAAAGGGGGATCCTTCAAGTTAATTTGGAAGGGAGGTAGACCACGTGAAGTGTTGGAAATTGCTAGAATGCAGCTTCAGAGTGGTTTCAAACCTGACACCTCTGCCTCACTCATTTACTCTTAAAACAAATGGACATAGTAGTAGGTAAGTAATTTCATCGCAACATTCATCTCAGGGTTCCATGAACCTTTTCACATTTGTTGATATTTGAAAACTAAGGTAGCAGGGTGATTTCATACACATTTAATCAAGAAAGTGTTCAAATCTAAGGTGAACTCTCTGTTCTTTAACCAATAAGGTTTTCAATTTTCAAATTCTTGTTATGTGTTGGCCTTGAGTTATTTGGAATTCCACAATTCATTGTAAAAGAAAGAAACATAACTTCATCGTTGATATTTTCTTAGCAAAAACATATTTAATTCATTGAAAATTAAAATATTTTTTTAAAGATGGAAGTGTTTTGTACTTGGTGAAGCGCCAGTGTCTTGTTCTTGCACTTGATAAAATTTAGGAAGCGCAATATTTATGTGAACAATGGCTTGAGCTCACACTCAATCTAGTTGGAGAATTCCTCTTGAGTAGCGGTGTATCCCCTTCTTGCGGAATTCTCCACAGTCGAACCTAGAGGTTAGTAGCATTTGGACCCTAAGCCTCACCATCCAAGGAAATTTGTGCAGATTTAATTCCTTCTACTTTTGTGGGCATGTCTAATTTTATTGCCAAAGAAAGAAACATAACTTCATTGTTGATATTTGCTTAGCAAAAGTATATTTAGTTCATTGAAAATTAAAAATATTTTTTTTTTAAGTTGGAAGTGTTTTGTACTTAGTGAAGCACCAACGTCTTGTTCCTACACTTGATAAAATTTAAGAAGCCCAATATTTTTACTGATTTGACTTGTTTATGATCTGTTTAAATTACATTATTAATGAGTCAATATCTATTTAGGAATATTGTCTCTATGCATTCCCAAACAATAATTGTATAGAGAGTAAATTGTTCCCAATCTATTTGAGGCACGACGCTGATTGAAATCTTAACATTTTTTGAATGACATTTTTGGAGAAAACACATTGTTAGTTTTCCATAATTCGTGTTCCATGTTACCATTTTTACACAGGGCAAGTTAATAGAATAAGGATTTACAATCTCAAATGTTTTGTTTGGAAGTTCTAAAAATCTGTTCAACAATCCATTCAGTGCATCCAATCTTGTGTCAAAGTTTGTCATAATACTAGTGTGTAGTCACTCAAACTATTACATAGCCATTTATTAGACAACAATATGTAGTTGAAAAACCATGTTTCTAAATTGCAAAACATAGCATGACAACTGACACCAATTGAAATTTGAGCAGTTTTTTAATGACATTTGTGCAACAAACCTAATGTTAGCTTTCCATAATTTTGGTTCCATGTTACCATTTTTATGCAGGGCAAGTTAATAGAATAAAGATTTATACAACAATATGTAGTTGAAAAACCATATTTCTAAATTGCAAAACATAGCATGACAGTTGATGCCATATACAATTTCAAGAAGGATGCAATGCAATACCAACAAGTCATAAAACACAAACACTTCTCAAAAACATTTACTTTACAAACAACCTATCAGCAAAACTGTTGTGCATTCACCCCATGCAACTACTAGTAGGTAAATCCAATTTCAAATGTAAGAGGCCTCAAAAGTCTAAAGTTTATAAGGTCTTTTTGATGTCATATCTTTTACTATATTGTGATTTTGTTTACTCACTTTCTCAAACAAATATTTAGATTGTGCACTCCTAAGTTATCTTAGTACTTGAGGTTGAGCACTCTATGATGTAGTGTTTCTATGTCTCCACCACTCCCTGGTTGCATAATAGGCATGTTTTCATTTACCACTCCTTAGGTATTGTCCACCTACTAGACTCATATCTAAGATGATGCGAACTAGTCCTTAATTGGACCATCAAAATTTTCATTTTCCACTTAATTTATTCTCTTGTATAAGATTTTTTGCCATGGTCCCACATGGGGTTGAATTCTTTGATATAGTGTGCTTTCTTTTGACCAATTTTTTTTTATCCACATAGCAATCATATTTTTTCTCTTACATACTTTTTTATATCCTCATGAGTGTTTAGGCACTGTTACATATTAATGTCCAATTTATTTATCCAATTGTCGTTCTGTTTGATCCACGTGTTCTTCCTTCTGCTTAGCTCTTCCTCTATAATCATTTTAGGCCAACGATGATTCTCCATATGTTGAGCCTTTTTTAGGTAGCTTAACAACCAAGCCATCACTGATGCTTCCAATAGAAAAACACTTATTTCAGCTAATAGAATCTCGTACACAACAAAAGTTTTGATTTTGAGGTTACTTATCATTAAGTGCTTTAGGTTCTTTCTTCCTTCCTCCATTTTTATCTGACATATTGCTATCCAAAAATTCACACCCGTAAAGGACTACAACATGCCAAGAAAACTGAATAGGATTCCCTTGGTTTTCCAATCCCATAATCAGCATCCATGTATCTATTTTGTAACGAGTATAAAGATCTCTATTCCTCTTGTACTCTTTTTTCTTTGCATGTTTCCTAATGGAACCTATTGTGAAAATTGAACTAGAGCTACTTGTACTCTTCCACTATTTCCAACAGGCTACGCTCAAACATGGAAGTAAATCTTTTTGTTTTCTCCATAATAAAAAGATTGTGACTAGTTTTGTTAGTGTTCACTTGCATCCTAACCTCTTGGGAGGAGCTCTAAAGGGCCCTCAAGTGCTCTCTCAAACTATGAGATGTTTTTGCAATTAGGATGAGATCATTTGCATATAATAGTAGCTTTACTATGCATTTAGTAAGTTGAATATCCTTGCCACCAACCTTGTTTAGCCACTCTTCTAATTTATCAATGTGTAACCCAAACAAAGTGGGGGAGAGTAGGCAACCTTGTTTGACATCAATGTTGTTTCTAAAGCATTCAAACATTCCAACACTTATTCTAATTTTAGCCCTAACTTGCTTATAAATCCTATGAACTACCACTCTAAACTCATCTAGAACTCTCAATTTCTCCATCATGTTCAAAAGTTTATCTTTATGCACCATGTCAAAAGCTTTTTTTATCAGTAAATAGCTCCTAAGGGGCAACACCCTTTATATTAATTTTCAAATCATACAAATTATTTTGAGAGAATTGTAATCAGTATCCCATAGCCCTAACAAGCCAACTCGTCCCACCTCTAATCCTACAAATACCTATTATAGAAGATCAACATACCCCCACACCAAAAATGAGTTTCAAAACAAATTGGAGCAAAACCACCACCCCAAAATAAAGAACCCCACAATCCACCCAATTGAACTTAAGATCAAGAAGTAAGACCATAAAACACTACAATTTCGTTCCGCAAGTGGAGTGGGAGCGGAGCTGCATGTTAAACAAGACCTCATTTTTCTTCCTTCTCCTTTGGACCATGGTCCAATTGTTCTCAGGCTTCACAACACACGCATCATTGCTCGAGTTCAGAGATGATTTCCCCCCCCCCTCATAACTCAAAGTCCCTGAACTTTCTGCTTGATCAACCTCCCATCACTTGAACTGGGCTCCTTCATTTCGAGTAGGATATTTATTCCTTTTGAGGGGGATCCTTCCTTGTTCACCATATTTGGATTACATGGTGATGCCATGTGACCACCCTCCCTATCTATAGGGGAATCATCAATGTTCATTATCTTCATTGTACGACTCTTCCTTTTCAACCGAATAATGCTGGGGTGAAACGTCCTTCCACCATGTGGCTTGGATGTCACCTTGTCACTTTGAATAGTGGGTTGCAATATGTCCAGTGTTGAAGCACCTACGACAGTGAAATGGAACACCCTCATAGTCTATTAGTTGATTCCAGCATCCATCAATAGTTTTTAGAGATATATCTACCGGGAGTGCCTTGGAGGTGTCCAAATCCACCAAAATGCGAGCATAGGTTATGTGCAAGAAGTTTGAAGATCCCTCATCAACCCCCAAGAACCTCCCCAGTGAATTATCGATGGCTTCAAAACAGGAATCACACCAGAATTGTAATGGAAGGTTCGACAATCTTACCTAGGTTGGAGTAGCATCAAAGGTCTCAGTAATAGGATTGAAGGAGGGGTGCCACGGTTTCAGCATAAGCAGGTGTTGATCAAAGTTCCATTGGTAGTTGCACAGGATTGTGTTCCTATCACGAACATCACAAAAAATGACCACAAAAAATCCCCGCGCATAGGGATAGATCTCCACATCGCCGTCCAAGATGGGGTGCCGAGTTTTAGTGATCCAATGGTGTAGTGCAGAGAGGCTCAACCAAAACCCTTTAGATCTTCCAACCAAACCCAACTTTGTGAAATAAGCCACGTTTTTAGCAACCTCCTTGCAAATCTCCTCACCAAAGACCATAGACAGGAAGGTTTCTGCACATGGGAGAGGTTGAATCTGTTGTTTACTCGTGCCCTTGCCGGCTTCACGGGATAGATCCGTCATTGCCCCCATCACCGCCCCAAACAGAGGCAAAAACCCTCGACCACAACCAACGTTCCTACATGCAACCTTCCCCCGTTTCGCACCCCTCCATATCGCCTCAAACCATTTTGGCATCATAGTTTCTCATCCACCACAAGAACATTCACTACCCGATGCATAGCCTCCTTCCACAATGACTCCAGGGGAGGGCGATTAGACTTAATACAAGTAGCATAGGATGAAGGTCATTGTCCATACAAGCTCCCTCCACTAGCCCATTGTGTGAAGCCATCCTCGGGAACCCTAGCGGCCAAAGGAAAAGCAAGCATTGCTGAAAAATCAGAAGATATTGAACTCGACCCCTGGGATCATAACTTTTAACCTTAAGGATCCATCTCAAAAGCTTTTTTATAATCCACAAAGCAACAAAATGCCTATTCTCCTTCAGTGTCCCATGTTTTTCGATCAAGTATCTAAGGGTTATACAATGATCAATAGTAGAGTGGTTTAGTTTGAAGCCCACCTTTCTCTTTGTTATTTTTCCTTCCTTTTCTGCCCATGTACTAGTTCTATGTTCTACCATGCTTCCAAAAAGTTTTCCAAGAAGAGGATGAGCTATAATAATGTAGCAGTTTAATGGATTATTAATATCTTTGCTTGTATAGAAAGAGATAATGAACACTAGTCATACACTCCATTAGTGTTGGGAACTAAGGTGTCTCAACCTTTGCAAGTTCCTAGCATTATTATTTATTTAATTGTTATTATTTGCCTACGTTTGTAATTATTCATGTATATTTTATTATGTCAGTTTGTGGGAGTTGGCATGATGATGTGTCATCCTACATGGAAGGTGGCTAGATGACATTTGTCCTCGTATGAGGAAGTAGGCATCCCATTTTTGTGGTAGGAATATGTTTCCATGTGTTGGCATCTCTCTTGTGTTGTAAAAGGTTTTATGATGGTTTATGACGTGTAAGAGTATGATAGATTCTATGACATTATAAGAGCCAAAAATAGAGGGATTTATGAGAGGTGTTATGACGCACATCATAAAGCATTTTGATTGCTATAATAGGGCATGCTAGGCACCCAAGTTGGTATATGACAAGTTGTAAGGGAATCGACTATTATTAGTCAGTTATGACATATTCTCTTACGACTGTAAGTGTTGTCAGTTATGACAGATTGTATGACAATCATAAGACGTGTAAGAGCATATGTCATTGCCTATTCTTGGATGGAGTGCCCATATCTGGGAAAGTGAATCTTGCATGTTATGATAGTTGTCAGTGGTGTAAGTGAAGATGCTCCATGTGTCACTAAGCATAGGAGGCGTGGATTTTGGGCATCTTGACCTTGTAGGTGCCTTCCTCTAGAAGCTTCCCAGATTGCCTTATGAATTTTATTTATACAAGTGCTTGGAGTGGAGTTTATATAGTTGATTTGCAGGTGTTGTTATGTTGCTAGAATCATTCAAGATACTACGTGTTGGTGAACTCCTAGAAGAGCTTGGCTCTGAGATTGTATTGTAACCACTTTTGTTTACTAAATAATACATTGGGTTGTGCTTTGGAGTGTGGGGTTTTTACCTGAAAAGGTTTTCCCCACGCACATCTTATGTTATGGTATTGTTGATTTGATTTATGTTGTGTATCTTCTTCTATATTACTGTAAAGATTAAAAATGTGCATAACTCTCCTCTCATTAGTTTGGTGTAGTAAGATATTCCACATACCTTGCTTCATTTCAGTTGGTATCAGAGCCTGGTTGTAACAACACCCCATATTTAACACAAATATCTTAATAAATAAAGATACGAAATATAACATTATACTCATTAGATCATGATTTACAATAACTCATGATCAATCAATCAAGGTTACAAAGAGAGCATTTCTTATTTCATTGACTCCATACATGTGGTACACTATGAAATCATTAATTACATGATGCATCCCTGAAATAGTATTGACATAATACCTTATCTCATCAACTATTACACTAGTAATCCACTAAGTTAAGAATAACTCATATTCAATAGTATAATAAGGCTAGACAACTAGTCCACATCTTACTCTATCAGAGTAATCAATCTGGTGCTTTACCTCACCAAGGATCTTAAGAATTCACAAACACAAAGATGGACCCATCCTAGGGGCTAGACCTATGCCTTGGGAGCTCATCCAAGATGGTCTTGCCTACATAATGCATAGAGGCTTCGTAGTTCGATTAAAGGTCTTTCAATAGTCTTGGTTATCTTAGACACATTACTCAATGGAACATAATTAGTTAAAGGCTAGATCCCATAACAAGTATCTTGACTTTCCTCCCAAGCCATATGAAATATACATCGACAATCAAAGCCTATGGCTTATGATGGTCCTATCATCTCACCATTATATTTTGACATTCAACAAATTTAACAATGCCCTATCATCTTACCATGATATATCGGCATTCAATAGGATGGACAATATACATTCAAAAAACAAAGCCAAAATTCACGTCGTAGGCTTAACATCGTGATGACATTTACTACCAAGCATTTGGTTTTATTAACGACTTTGGGTCATACTGAGGGTTCATTTTAACTCACCGATCCAGAGTCTTTACACAGTAGTCAGTTTAACTATTTAAATGACTAAAGTTGTAGTTGGATTTTAACATGTCCATGGTTAAAAAACCTTCAAACAAAATAAGGTAGATCATACCACTAACCAAAGGTAACATGATTTATCCAACCCAAGTGCAAGAATAAAATAATAAGAATTCACTATAGATAACAAACCGTAGCTCTCAAATTGATCAGTTGGATAATAGTAGTCATGACGATCTATCATGCAATTAGTTATAACAACCAAATTTTACTACAAGTGATGCATTTGTGAACCATCATATTTATCTAGTAATAGATCTTCACTAAGATCTATAGTGTCACTTGTGTTATATAAATAAAATAAAAATTAGTTGTATAAATAATGGCATCATCATGAATGACTAATAGTATTTCAACAATCTAGTTTCCATCATTACGGAAGGTTTACTTGTTTCAAAGCTAGCTAAGAGTAAATTGATTACGATAGATTATCAAACTTTTTGGAAAACTATCTAATTACACATTATTTGCATAGCTATACTCATATCAACCATATGCAAGAAATGGAACCAAAAGATTTCAAGGATATTACGAATTGTTCAGACATAGAACCACCCCGAGATTAAATTACCATTACCAGAGATAGCACAAGATTATCTTATACACTAATCTCCATACCTTGCACCTAGAGCTTACTCGATGATGTCAAAATTATTATTCTTAGACATAACTAAGTTCTCCACAATAACCATCAAAATGTGACAAAAAGTTACCATGGTATACTCTTTACGCAATTTAATTATATATGATGTATGAGTACTATCAATTTGGCATAATCAAACTCACTTATATCTTTGAACTTATATTAGTGAGTATTCTAGCAATTAACAAATCCCCTAAAGCTCATCATATAATCAAATGGATAAAGAAAAAAAATATCATAACATTATCATGTGTGTAGGGTTTAGCTAACACTAACACATAAAACTTCACCTCTTCCATAAGACCAAAGCTTTTAAGAAGAGCCCACTTAAAAGGTAATTAAACCAAAAAAATAAAATAAATTCATGATTTGATTTTAAATTCATGAAAAGAAAAGTTCATCTTTCCTTAGAGGAATAACAAATAATTTTGAAGGGATATTCCTCAAAGCACAATGGAAGTGAAAATGCACCAGTTACCATAGGCAGGCAATAAAAGTGGCATGGAGTTTACACTAAAACACACTAGGGATTACACCTAATAAAAGGATGGATTACATCAAATTACCAGAGGGATCACCATATCCTTAGGATTGGTATAATCCTAATAGTCTCACCTCTGTTTATTTTGCAGAGTGTTTTCCTACTAGCATGGGAAATAAAAGATTCATACAATTTAAATATAGATTCAAAACTTTTATGGAATTTTGAAAAACATTAGATTAGTTAATTAAGGGATCAAGATAGCTTGAATTGATACCACCATTTTTACCTTGACAACCAACTTAAAAACAAATGAACAACATCACCATAAGACATATTTTATACTCAGGCCAGAAGATACTCTTACTGAGACTAGAAGATGGCCAATTCCCTAAAACATTCTTTGAAAGTCGAATTTCCAAATTGCACAAAGTAATTAGGAAAATAATAATTTAATCAACCAAGTGCCAATCAAACACTTAGCTAAGAATACATCACCAAAGTTAAAGATTTTATGCCAAAACATTAGAAACATATATCAACCCATTTGCATCAAGTTTGATTTAGCATGTATGAAATGCATGTATTGTGGTCTTACCCAATTCTCATAGTAAAAATTAAGCCATCCTAAATTGATTAAAAGAACAAATTAGACGCTCTACTGCACCAAAATTGATATAAGGAAATCAAATATCAAGCCATATCAATTTTATTATATGTATATGGAAATTAAAGACTAAGCCATACCCAATCCATTAAAAGTCATGTCTACATGATAAAACCCATAAGAAATTGATAAAATATGATATCCACGTGACAAGAATCCAAGACAAACCCACAAAGAACTAAAATTTTCACTAGGATGTGGAATAAATAAGAAATAATGACATACCCACAAATTGAAGTAGCAAGAAGATCCTTCCCATTGAGTGCTACAAGTTAAGCTAAATCTTGATCAACATAGGAGCAATGTGCTACTTAATATGCTTTGTTTTCTTATGTCACTGTGAATAAAAGGTGAATTAAAAGGCACTAATGAGGTTTTGGTTTTTTTGTGCTTAAAGAATTTGCAACAACAGATTTTAGTTTTTGCGCTAGAAAACAAACAACTGATGCAAATACCTTTTAATGAAAAAGTAATTCTTTGCTCTTCCATTTGTGCTTCCTTCTATCTCCTCCCTTTCCACCATATTTTTCAAATCTTCCATAAATGCCACCAAATTTATACCCAGAGTTGGTGCTTTGAAACCATGTATAGACATCCCTCCTCTTTCCCCATCCTTGAAGGCAAAGTTGTGTCAAATATTAAAGTTGAAAAAAAAAAGAAAACACTTTGTTAAATTGCATAAGCAAAAGGTGGAAGTAAAAGAATGACATCTCCCTAAAAAATTGATACCCCCAAAAGAAAATCATGCGGATTCCTCCTTGTGTACTAACGTGGAAGCCTAGAAAAGGCACAATTGCTAGTCTGCAACTCTGCTTGCCATGAAGTCAAAAGAGGAAACCTAAATATGGCACGTCAAAGGTTTGGCAGAGTGCCTCCCGCTTCACAAAAAAAAGAAAATGGTTTCCAAATATAAGTTCACTCGTACCACAACATAAATTATGTCTCTAATATGATTAAAGAAAACCCCATGCATTTTGTCCTTAAAATGAACAAAACAAAGTGGTTATAGGTAATAATTTTGTAAAATTACCTTGTTTGACTTGAGCCTCATCTAGGTGCTCATTAAAAAAATGAATTAAAAATAATGCGGAACTTAAAATTCTAAACAAAATTTATTTTAATATTTATACATTAAAGTGTATTTAATATATATCGATATTGCATTATTTAATATAATTGTTGACTAAATCACTATATAAAAATACTGCTGCCATCCCAATATGTGTATAAGAATAAAGTGATTAACACACTGGTCTGTTGGATATCTCAAAGAATCCCTTTTTTTATAACCATTTCTAATCAAGATAAAGATGTGGTCATTAATCGACATCAATAAAATTCCTTAAACGGTTAAATAATATTATAACCATTTTAATTAAATTCCAAGATAATTGTCATACTCAATTATCAATATTAACTGGACTAAACAAACGGGGTGTGACACTAGCCAGCTTTTGGTCCTAGTTGTTGGGTAGAGGTTTTTTTGTACTGATCTTTGATTGAGTGGGAATTTTTGAAGAGCATTTTGTGATCTTGTTGCAGGAAGGAGATGGTAAGCACATATGGAAGAATAGAGATGGAGAAGTTTAATGACAGTAATTTTGAGTTGTGGAAACTCAAAATGGAGGACATGCTTGTAGATCATGCTGACTTATGGGAAGCCATAACCGGTACAAAACCAACGGTAATGTCTTAAGAAGACTGGGATCTCAAAAGATAAGAAAGACAAGGGTCTTGTGAGACTCTGTCTTGTTGAATGTGCATGAAGAGGCTACAATTGCAAGTCTATGGAAGAAGCTTGGAGAAATTTATCAAGCCAAGTCCCTAGAAAACAAGTTATTCCTGAGAAAGAAGTTGTTTTCTCTAAAGATGGAAGATGGAGGAGGATCGATGTGTGACCTTGCTTTCTTCTTTTTGGACAGACTTGTGGGACCACCTTGTGATGGTCATTGGGAGTATGACCACCAAGTTCAAGATGGATGAGGTGGTTACATCATTATGTTTCAAAGAGATGCGAAGAAAAACTTCAGAAATGGCTAAGGAGGCTCTTGTGGTTCATGGTAGACCCAAAGAAAAAGGGAAGAAGGACAAGAAAGATGAAAAAGGAAGATCCAAATCCTGTGGGAGATCTATGTCTCTTGGAAAGTTTAGGGCACTGATGAGTGCTAGGTAGCACTCAGCTAAACATACATTTTTACTTCCTTTTTCCCATCTTTTCATTCTACTTGTCCTAGTAATTGCACTATAGGAACTGTAAAGTCTTGTTTTAATTATGCTAATAAGAGATTAATTACCGAAGATTATTGTTTTGATGAAAAGACTCATGTTGCAGTGAAACTAATGAAATTGTGTAGAAAAAATCTCTTTTTGGGTTTCACAGATGTTATTACACAGGTGGAAGGCAATTTTGAAGAACTTTGGAGGTAGTCTTAATTATCTTCGGAGCCAGGCATAAAGGACACTAAATTGTACTCCAATGTTTTCCAGTTGTTGGAGGATCTCTGAAGAAGAAGAGAGCAGTAGAGTAAAGAAGATAGTGATCTCCGGAGCTGTGCCTCAGTAGATCCATGGATGCATCTTAGAAGCTGCTGGTAACAACATAGAGTCTCCAGCGTTGCTGATGACCAAACATATTCAGAGGTGACTGCAATGCTACGGAGTCTGCCCATCCATCCCTGA
This sequence comes from Cunninghamia lanceolata, assembly GCA_027924645.1. Taxonomy (NCBI): domain Eukaryota; kingdom Viridiplantae; phylum Streptophyta; class Pinopsida; order Cupressales; family Cupressaceae; genus Cunninghamia; species Cunninghamia lanceolata. The sequence continues at coordinate 11,645 of BSBN01001388.1, forward strand.
GTGTCCCAATGATGACTCCAGTTGTCCATGGGGATCTGATACTCTTTTACTTGTTATTACATGAGATTCAAAGACATTTAAATCCATTATTTCAAGGCCTTGCTGCCAATTGTTGTTATAAGTTAAACTCTGGATTTAGTGGAAATTTTGGTGCCACTAAATTCCTCAGATTTTGCATGATTATACTTTAAGTTGGGCAATTGCATGTCTTAGTTTAGAATAAGAGATTAGTTATATCTCAAAGATGAACTAATAGGTAAAGTAGTTAGTTCCAATAATATTATGTCGCTTAGACTAATATATATCTAGATGGGAACAACAAAAGATAGACAGATTTTGTTAGCAGTATTATTGTAACTTTCATTTTAGAGCAGAATATCTACTTTTGAATATGATATACCTAGATAGACTAGATTAAAGGGAGTTGTGTTTTCACACTTTTATTCTGAGTTTCTTGTTTAGCCTTCAGTTCTGAAGGTGTGGAGCAAGGGCCCACTCCCACCATTAAATAGGAGGCTAGTATTCCTGCTTTATTGTCTTATTGCAACTTTCATTAGAAGTATCATTTTCTTGCTTTCATAAGATAGGTCAATTATTGTCTGAATAGTTTGTTTCCAGTTAAATGCATATTTCTAGAGCTTTGTGTGAATTAGATAGATTCTTTCAACAATTTACTGCTTTAGTTTTTAGAATAGAATTTCCTTTCACAGTAGATGATTAGCAGCATTGATTTAATAGGACAGTTCAATTCAGTATGGTTAGCTAAGGGTTGTTGATTATTAGGTTCTTATTGCAAACAACCTAGGACACAACCTTGGATTTGACACATGAAAACATGATTAAATGCCAAGGTACAATGACCCTTGTCAGGCACTATGTTGGAACTATAGCAAACCCAAGCACTTTCGAAAGGAGTGTAAGGAGGAGGAGAAGAAGAAAAAGTTCTCTAATTCATATTTTGACAAGTCCCAAGATGATGGCTATGCTTTTGTTGCTGCTTTGACCACCCATGCATCAGAAGATGTGTGGTTGATAGATTCTGGTGCTTCTTTCCACATGACCTCACATCAAGGTTGGTTCACAAAGTATGAAGAGTTCAATGGTGGGAAGGTGTACCTGGGTGATGACTCTCACCTGAAGATTGTTGGTCGTGGAAGAGTCTTGATCCGATTCACTGGTGGATGAGTGAAGGGGATCAATGGTATTCTACATATCCATGGTTTGGCATGGAACCTTCTTTATGTAATTAAATTGAATGATGTGGGTGTGCAGGTTATCTTCTGGAGGATGCAAGATGACTAGAGGAGCTATGGTGCTTGTTAAGGGTGTTTGGAGAGGCACTATATTTCAATTGGATGCATGCATTATTTAGTGTAATAATTATTATGTTTTGAATAAGAGAGCTTTAGATTATTCATCCTCACCATTGGAACTAGCAACAAAGAAGTGCATTACATCTACTTTTGATGGTCGTGCTTTCTGGGTACCTAAGGGTACTCATGCTTTGGAGATGAAACTTCCTGTTGAGAAGACAATGTTGTGGCATGAGAGACTTGGTCACATTGGTGAGAAGGGTCTTAAAGCCCTGAAAAATAAGAACATCATCGAGGGGTTAAATGATTGTAATCTTGAGTTCAAATTTTGTGAACATTGCATATATGGAAAATAAAATTGTGTTCATTTTTACCCTAGTTCTCATAAATCCTTTGAGGTGTTGAATCTAATTTATTCTAATGTATTCGATCCTGTGAATGTTCCTTCAATTTCTAAATCTATATATTTTGTATCATTCATTTATGATTATAGTAGAAGGGCATGGGTTTATTTCCATAGAAGCAAATTCAAAGACTTTAGTTGGTTCAAGTAGTTTAAAGCTTTTGTAGAGAATCAAACTGGTAAAAAGATTAAGTGTTTGAGGACTGACAATAGTGGTGAGATTTGTTTGGCACATTTCATCCCAAAAGTCTTCTAGTTGGGGTCGATGTCCCGCAGCATAGTAAAATAGAGATTCTTTTTTACAAAATCCTTGATATCAAAGAAACTTCTAGAACCATATGAAGATAAAATGAACTTAGAAAGTAATCTATCAACATTCTTAGAATTCTCAGGTTTAGTACATGTGTAATGAGTCAATTTTAGAGGGAAAGGGTAACCCTTCTTCTTCTGATCATGGTATCTCTTAAGTTCACAAGGGATGCTTGCCTGCACAATTCAAGGAATATCAAGTAATCTAAAGCATATCTAGGCAACTTTAGAGGGGGAAACTCAAAACCACCAATACTGAAATATGTAAACCTGTCATATTGTATGAAATAAATTCCAAATTGTATGATCAAATTGGTCGCTTCTATTGAGATCCTAACTTTTGGATTCTCATATATCCTCCTCACCATAAACATAAAGAAAGCATCATTGACCATCCCATAGTCTTTGTTGTCATTCTTTTCTTGTAGCTGAGGGAAATAATTGTACACTTGAGTATCTTGAGTCATTCGGCCAACAATATTCAACCCTGGCCAAACTTGTTGAGTGGTAGCTAACAAATAAATCAAGTAAGAATACATGTTGAACTTATTAACCCTCTTCTGAAAGTTCACTAGTTGATCATTTAATTGCTCATTAATTATCTAAGACCAATCAATATATTGTTTACCTATATAAATGACTAGTATGAAAGGAAGCAAGGTACGCAGAAATGCTTCCTACACCGATCTAATAAGGGGAGATGTATGAAAATTCTTTTTAATCCTTACAATTGTCGCAATGTTAAACATATAACAGAGATATTACAGCAACAAACACAAACACAAGAGAACAAGTGACACGAGATATATCGTGGGGAAAACCTTTTCAGGTGAAAAACCCCACACTCCAAAACCTGCACAATGTATTATCTAAAACTAATAATGTTTACAATACACTTGCAATGCAAGTTCTTCCAGGAGTCTTCAAATATTATTTCTGGAGTAATTTCGGTAGCATAATAGTACCTGTATAAACACTATGCAAACTACCACTCCAAACTTCACATTATATAGAGATACAAGGCATAAACAGGAAGCTTCTAGAGATGGGCGTCCATCTTGGCCACATGGCTATTTTCCAACACCCAAGGACACTTGTCCAACATGAATATACCTCTCTTACATTTGTCATAACATGGCAGATTTGACTTCCCACGATGGAGTGCTCCAAGGCTAAAAATAGACTATGACGGATGCTCTTATGCATCTTATAGCTTTCATAAATCTGCCCAACATAACAACCTTAAATGTTGTAAGAGAATCCGTCATACAAGACTAAATATAACATATTCCTCTTACAACATGTCATAGCCCAACTTGGGCACCCAAAGATGCCTTTCTCACATGCAAAGATACTCTCTGACACTTGTCCCCACTTGTCATAGGAATCTCTATACTTGGCTCTTACGCGTCATAGATTATATCATACAAAATAACTCCTTCGTCATAATCCAAGATGCTGACACATGGCATATTATTGCCACCTCAAATGGGATGCCCAAATCCACATGTGTTTGACTTGACCATCCAAAGCATATTCCAAGTAAGATGACATGTCACTATGCCACCTCAAACTAAATGCCAAAACTGAATGTGCTAGTAAATACAAAATTGAGCAAATAAATAAATAAATAATCAAATAACCAATGCTAGGAATTGCAAGGTTGAGACACCTTAATTCCCAACATACTATTAATTGGCACACCCACATAGCAAACTCATTTGAATCTTCACTTCCCACCACCCTATGTAATAGTGTGATAATGTCTGAAATATCCTTTTTAAATAGGGCTCTTACTAAGTTTTTAGGCAACTGCGACCCTCCTTTCTTTTCTTTCTTGAGCCACGTGGTAGCAATGGCATCCTTACACATCTTTTTGTTGTCAATGAAGAAATTACAACTCGTTTGTTGCGAAACATCAATATATATTCATCTCTCACTGATAATCTGAGTCTATCGTTGATGACATCAACATTTATATGTAAAATAGTTTTACCAATGGCAGTTCTAATCTCACGAGATTCAACATGGTAATTGTGGATGCAAGCCATAATTAAATCAGTACACTGAACCACTAGAAGGAAACCATCGACATGTACCAAACCACTATCCAAGGTTTTCTAAGTTATGGGTGTCTTTTGGTTGGCATTCATCCTTACCCATAATTCCTTGAAGTCAATATGCCCAAAATTTGTGTCCTTAACCCCAGAAAGATTGTTCTCGACTATGAAGGAAATTTCAAGCCCTTGGTATTTGATTTCATTTTTGTGAATTTGAGTAACCACTTAATGGAACCATTAATTGTGATTAGGAGCAAACAATTTATGTTTGGTCGAGGAGGTTTATGGTTTGTAGTTGAAAGAGGTAAGGCTTTGCAAGTCATGAAAGATGAAAAATTACAATGTAAAGTCCTTCCACCAATGTTAGCACTACTTCAAACTGAATAGAAGAAAATAGTAGTGCACTCACCTCAACTACGATGCCTGTGGAGAGGAAAACAAATTAATCGACTAGAGCTCAAAACCACGTTCAAAATAGTAATGAATTATGTTTTGAGAAATAATTTACTTTATAAAGTAAATAATTTGGATGAAGGGTTTCATTAAATGCTCCTTCATAAATACTATCTCAGCTCATTATATCAACCATTGTATCGGTCATTTTACCTTTAAATACAAACTAACATTTTACTTCGAATACCTTAAAGTAGCAATCTCCAAACTTCGCTATCGACAAACTTTCTTATTTATGAACCAAAACTTCAAGTGCTAACCTCCATATCGGCAAAAAGTTAATTTTGTGAAGTAGATTTCTTCCCGATTGTCTTGTTCATTACCTTATCGGCAAACTTAATAGTTAGCAAACCACATGATTCTTCAATGTTCTTTATGAAGAGTTCAATATCTATAAAAATAGTTCACAAAATCTTCCCTACACGAACTTTCAAATAAGACTACAACAACCAAGACTTCCCCTTTATCAGCAATAGGGACTCAACACAAAACAACTACAAACATTGCATCATCGACAAAATCATGAACTCAAGAAACAAGAGTGAACAATGATAACATAAGTTAAGTTCATGAAAGGTGAGCAATGACGATAATGAAGACTCACTTGACTAAAAGAATGACATGAGAAAGACCAAAGAAGACCTATAGAGAAAACAAAGAGTTTGCGAACCTGAAACTTTTCTGACAAAGTTCGTCGACACCAAATTTTGCCGACAACAAAGGGCAGGAAGATAAGGTCACACATGTACGAAAAAGTTGATAACAAAGAAAAATTAAGGTAGAATCCCCTAAAGTTTAAGGTTTGTGAAATGACAACTTTGTCGATAAAGGGAAAAAGATTAACATTTAGAGACGTAGCACTAAGACAAGGAAGGAAAGTTCAAATAGGCCAATTTTTAATTGCACAAGGACAAAGACCAAAACTAGGGCAACAAACTTATCATTCATGATCACCTAGTAATTCGGCGGTCCTTACTAGCTCGTGATCCATGAGAACATTTTCTTACATGACCCCTAGCGATAAAGCAAGCTAGTGTCCATGTCATATTCTCATTTAGTTTCATGATTGTTTATATGTATAATGAATTGCTTAACTTATATGTTACTATTTTTCCATGTATTCTTTGTATTTGCTTCATGTGTGTTTTCACGTCTCTTCCTCAAGTGTACTTGGTGTGTATTCTATGTTTGCTTTGTGTATTGCATGTGTGCCTCATGCTTTCCATGTATTCTTAGTGTATGCACTGCGGTTACTCCATGTATGTGTGAATTATGCTATGTATTTGGTGTGTATGTAATCTCTTTTTCTATACTTTGTGGACCCTTAGAATCCTAAGTTTGGGGGCTATCACAGTTCTCAACTTAGCAGCATTCTATGGTTTCAACATTTTGGTGAAGAAATTTGTTTTCTCCGTACTTTAGTGTGTGTATGAACGTAAGATCATACCCACACTAAAGTGGGGGCTAAATGTAGTATTGTAAATTATCGATACTGAAAATTTCACACTAGGTTTAACACTCTTGTTGACTGATGTGCAGAACTCTATTGAAAGAAGAACAAGTTCTGAGGGAAATTCTAACTCCAGGTGTTGTCCTCTAGCAAAAGGCTCTGAAAGGATCCAAAACACCTAGACACTAGCACCCAAACGCTAGTGTCCTGGATATTTGCAAAAATAAAGTTTTGTGTGGCCTTGGATGTTGGCCTTGTTGCCTTGGGTGAGGCACTTTGTCGGCCTTGCCTGAAAAGGTTTCCTGAAAATGAATTGGAATGCATATATAAACAAGTCTACCTCTCTCATTTGATTAGGAGAGAATATGAAACAATACTAAGCACACATGATATTCTAATTATGTGATATATCAACAAAAGCTCTCTTATGTGGATGTTATTGTACAGATTTGGTAAAAGCTCTCTATTTTTACAGATTTGTGATATTATTGTAGGTTATAGAGGAAGCTTCTTCCTCCATCATCTCCTTGTGGATATTTTGTGTTTAGACACTAAGTCTCACTAGGGTTTCATATTGTGGTAAAGCTTATTTATTATAGCATTCATTTATCTAGATTTCACCTTTGTTTTGTAAGAACATGCGCTCTTCATCATCATAATCTTGGTTTTTGTGGAGGTGAGAACACCATTCACGGGGTTTGATTAAGGCAAGCCCCTAAAATGTCCCAACCCTTCTTCCTCTTATGTTTGTGTAGGTTGTGAACGATCAGAAATAATTGTTGTGGATCAGAGGCCAGATTATCAAACAAGATCTAAGATTATCGGAGACCATCTTTCACAGAGCATAAAACCCGAGGACACTAGCACCTAGGCACCCTAGTCACTCCAAATCTGAACAAGAATCTCTAGGTACTTTATGTATTGTTTCTTTGCTTCTAGTTTCAGTCTATTTGTCTATGGTTATCAATTTATTCTAGATTTACTTCACTAGGTCCCTAAAACCCTAGATCTAGCCTATTTAGACCAATTTCTTTGGTTACAAAAAAGGAATAAAGATATCACCTACCCAACCAAGGCTCTTCCCAAGGGAAAGCATCATGTCTTGAAGTCATTGGTGGCTTGTGTTCCAATGTTTGACCTAAAGATCGACTTAGTGTATGATTGACTAGGTCTATTTTTAGATCTTACATTCACCACCATTGTCAGTGTGTAAAATGTTGATGCCTTTCCCAGATTGCTTATATACAAAAGTTTTGAAGTCCTAAAAATGATCAAATACCTCAGACTTCTATTTGAGAAAGTACACCCAAGTATATCGAGAAAAGTCATAAATGAAAGTTAGAACAAATCTGGCCTTGCTATAGAATGGACGAGGAAATGGACTAGCCAATTCATTGTGAACTAACTCCAGTATCTATGAAGCTCTCCATGCCTTACCTTTTTCAAAATTTTCCTTAGGATGCTTACCAAGAATGCAACCTTGGAAAACACCACCTAAAAACTAAACTGAAGGCAACCCTTTGACCATGCTTTGCTAGTTGAGCTGCTGCAAGTAACGAAAATTAAGATGGCAAAACCCCTCATGCCATAATCTACTCATATCATCATAATGGATGAGCAAAATAGATGAAGGAGGATTAGGAATAAAGTGAGAAAACAAATAAAGATGTGACTGATGATCTTCTCTCCCAACTACAACTGTAGAACTATTGTGCAACTCATGAATCACCACTAAATCAAGAGTGAACTCAGCCCACTTTATTGAACCTATGTGAGTGATCTAATATACTGATAGGAGGGGAACCAAAAGAACATCATGGAATGTTCCATCCCCCACATCAACAAACCCTCTCCCACACACCTCAACATGAGTGTCATCACCCATCAAAATTGAAGGCATAATACACAGCTCCAAAGATGCAAATTCATCCTTAGATGAAGCCATGTGGTGCGAAGCACCCGAATCAAGAACCCAAGTGGATTGTTGTGAAACAACTACTACAAGGCCTTTAGCTTTCCCTTTCCCTTTGTTGTTATCTTTCGCCTTGTTAGACCGCTCATTTGAACTTTGGTTTATAGATTCAAGAACATTAATATTATTATTTTCAAGAATGTGATCATTTTTTCTCTTCAAACATTTGTGTTCATCATGACTGAGTCTTTTACAATAGTCACATTTTACCTTCTCTTTCTTAGTCTTGTCGCCATTAGAAGATTGGGTCTCATTAGTTAAGTAATCATTTTTTCTCTTCAAACATTTGTGTTCATCATGACTTGAGTCTTTTACAATAGTCACATTTTACCTTCTCTTTTTTAGTCTTGTCACCATTAGAAGATTGGGTCTCATTAGTTGCTTTTGTGGCAACTTGTTTATGATCCTTCTTCTCTTTGATATTATTTTTGTTTCTTATCCATATTGTTACTACTATGTCCTTTATGTTCATTTGTGTCTTGGTTGGCAGTCAGGGCATGTGACTTAGAGGATTTTAGAGCGCCCATATGGATTATTTTATCTTGCTCCTGTGTGAGAGAGATATCAAAATCATCCAAAGATGACATAGTGAACTGTGTCCCAAGTGCACCCTTAGTAGCATAGAAGGTAGAAACAAACACTAAATATTCAAAACTTAGCTTAGAGAGAATATTGAGAATCGATTGTTCACCTTTATTTTCAATTCCACATTATTTTAACTGTAGCCTTAGTGATTTTAATTTTGTGAAAAAATCTTGGATTGTGTTGAAGTTGTCTGGACTTAAACTAATTAGTTCATTTTCCAACATATGACCCCTCATTGAATCTTGTGTGCCAAATAATGTTTCTAGCTTTATCCATATTTATTTTGGTGAATTCAAAGATTCAATATGAAGGAGAAAATTAGGAGAAATAGACACACACAAAATTCCATAGGCTTCATCACATTTGTTAAATCACTTAGGTCTTTCTTCATCTTTAGCAGGTTCAGTTTCCAGTCCCATTGTTATCCTATGCAAACTAGTTTTTCTTGGGTAGATTATTGACAAGGGTCATTGGTCCTTGGCATTTAATCATGTTTTCATATGTCAAATCCAGGGCTGTGTCCTTGACTATCTGCAATTAGGAATCCTATAGTTGCCAGTCCATTTAACTAATTCTGCTAATCGTATTTGCTATGGAAATTAATGTTGTTGATTTTTTTGCTATGAAAGTAAATTTTGAGAATACTAGAAACAAAGTTGAAACAACAAATAGCTAACATTGATCTATTCTAATCCATTCAACCGAAGCATGCATTTATCTATTAGAAAACAATAACTATCTTCTTAAGTAGAATCTGAAACAGAATAATAAACAAAATAAATACTGGCCTCCTGTCTTGATGGTGGGAGTGGACCCTTGCTTCTCACCCTCAGGACTGAAGACTAAGGCAATAAATCAGTACAGGAACGTAATATCACAATTCTTCTTCAGTCTAATCCCATCAGTATCCTTTTGTATTCAGAAAAGTATCTATATCAAAATGAGATTACAATAATAATAATCTATATGTTTCTTCTGCTTCTACCTTATATATTTATATCAAATTTAGCGATGAGATATCACTTACTCTAACTACCAGTTTATCTATGAGATAGCATCAATCTCTTATTCTATCAACTGTTTAACTACAGAGTAAAATCATGCAATTGAAATAGATTTTAGTGGAACAACAGTCCCACTAAATCTGGAGTCTTAGTTTCAAATAACAACTGGGCAGCGAGGCCTTGAAATATAGGTACTTAATCAGTTTATCGAGAACTCATGCAAAATCAATAAAAGAGGAATTTAAACTTCTAGTAGTTAACTAGAGTCTTCATTCGATTACTCAGGTGTTGGCTGAGTAATCCCTGGAGCACTCCAATTGCCACCGGAAGTGTTGATTGATAGTGGCGCTGGAACTTTGCATTGGATTAAGGAGGCTCCGAAGGTGTGTACTTCCGTCTGCAGCTCCAGAGATGTGCTTATGACTTCTGTCCAACTCCGGAGATGATTCACCCTTGGTCCTCTTATTTCAAAATCTCTCCAATCATATTGGAAAACATCAGAGATTGGTGTGTTATCCTTCATGTCAGCTTCGGAGATTATTAGGACCATCTTCGGAGATGCTCAAAATTGCCTTTGCCTGAACATCTGCACCTGTAGATTTAAAAAGAGAGAATTTCTACATATTTCCATTAAATTGTTGCACATTAGTCCTTCAATCAAAAATCATGACTTTTGGTAATTCATCTCTCATTAATATAATTAGAACAAATCTTATCAGTCTACTTTGGTGCAATTATCAAGACAATGGAATAAGAAGGGTGAAAAAGAGAGGTAAAAAGGTGTATTATTATGGGTGCTACCTGGCACTCATCAATTATCATGTGTGATTTCCACTCAAAGTAGTTGTAAGGAGTTAAGATTGGAATTGTTGTTTGATCCAGATGCAGAGAATGAAGAAAATGAAGTGCTGAAAATAAGTGAACACAAGAACTCCAAAACACCCTGCTTTTTACTAGTATTAGAAATTCCCACCTCAAAAGTTACAAGGTTAGCACTTTATAATTTAGTGCAATTACAATTTATACAAGCTATTAGTAAATAGTTTTATCGTTGCTAAATTTACAAGACTCACCCAACATGCAGCAACAAAATGCACTAACAAATGGAGAAATCATTGTGAGGTCAATGATTCTCCTCTGCATTTGAGAGAGGCAACTCCCTCTTAAGATGGGGGTTTTGGGTTTTAAGTACTTTTAACTAGAAAATATAAAACGGTAGGAGAAAGAAGGATGAGAGAAAAAGGGAAGAAATCATGTTGTGAACATAAGAAACACAACATAAATCTCTTGAGGAAAGATGAAAACGGGAAAATCAAATTAAGGAGCACAAAGAGTGTATATAAAACTTGTACTACAAGAGCAAGTTGAATGAGGAAATAAGCAAAAAGAAAACTAACCAGACATAAGAATAATCAACTTTCAGAAGGAATGAATACATTAGAACAACAATCCTTGATTAAAATGAATGAAGAACACAAAGTTTATAGTTTTTCCCCATTTACAAAGCTCTCCTAATGGACAAGGCAACCAAAAATCCTTATTTACAAATAGAACACCTTTTTATATGCTTTTTTGCTCTCCAGTAACTCCTTGAAAACCTCCCCATGAATTTATTTGAAAATTCACTTTTAGAATAGGTGACCTTTAGAATTCCAATGAGTCCAATGACATTCATCTTTTTGCATTTTGTTTGTTTCTTGCTCCACCAATGTAACTACCTTGGGAGGTATTCCTTTAACCATACACAAGAGACAATCTCAATGGTTACTTGTGTTGACACTCTCATCAGGCATATGATGAAGTTGAAATGGAAAATTCATAGCCAAAGTTTTCCTAGAACAAACCTCAAGCATATCACACCAAACTTCAGGTCCAAACACATGCACAATATGAAATGTGAATGGGACCTTGTGGCTTTTAGCAAGTTTAGAAAATCTTTGGCCGACTAACTGTAATCTTCGACAATGAGTATACTTTGCTACAGGATCATCAATATCTATAATATGAAAATGAGGTGGACCATTTAGTCATTCTATAAGTGCTTGAAGCAATGTCACCCATTGGTTACCTTGTGCAATCTAAAAATTAATAAAGTGAACTCTATCCTTATGCTTGAATGCTTTTGCAATGGCACCATTTGTAGTTAAATAACCAAATTTGAAGTATGGACAAATTTCATATAGAATCTGCATGTGGGAAAGGAGATCGTGGCTAACAGGTTCTTTGCATCAGATTTCAAAAAATAGACACCACTAGATTCAATGATACAATAAACTTCTTTGCATTAACTATATCACCCTTGTATTTTGCAACAGCTATTCCAAGAGCATAGACACCAGCCTTGCCACATAGAAAAGTCATGTTTTGTCTTAAATTCCTTGCCACTTCAGCACAAGCATTAATTAATTCATTGTATAATGCTAGATCCTCCATATTACCAATCATCTGGTATGATTTGAAACACACAAAAGCAGTTCTCGATAACCCAGTATACATGGTTGGATCTCTACAACAAAAGTCCTGTTGTTTCCATGTTTCTTGCATTGTAACTCTTGGCCACAAATCTTTCATGTTTAGGGCTGATACGAATGATTCACCCATGTGGATCACCAACACTGTCTACCAAGATCAACCACCATCCAACCAATCCAACACAAGTTACATCTCAAAAGTTTGCTACATCTTCATAGCGTTCATCTTCTATTGCTTTCTTTAACTGACTAGTGACTTCATTAGCAATATCATATGCAATTATTTCATCAATACACAATTTTAACTTAGTACCTTCCTTGTAATCTGCACTTTTAACAACAAATTCTAAGAGGATCTTGATTTATGAATGTGAATTCTTAAGGCAAGAAGCAGATACAGTAGGGAGGAAATGTGAAAGCACAATGGCAGATGTTCAAGTTTGGCTAATTCAATATCTATTTGAGCCTTTAGTTGTTCATATCTTTCAACAAGATCACTTGGAAGACTTCTTTGAATCTTTGACAAAGGAAATGACTCCTTGTAGCCTTTAGTGTTCAAACAACATAAAGTACGACCTTCATAACCTCCTAATGAGTATTCTTCTATGTTCTTTCTTAAATATTGAAAACAAAACAGGTGCCCATTGCACATGTTGTAAAACCTTCAAATTTGTCTTGCTAACCAAAACAAAGGTTGAGACAACTGCTTCATCCCTTATTTTATTTTCCCATTCATCAATCTTGATTCAGTGTTGGTAACATACCTCTTCATTGAGCATTATGTCAAACAATTCAAGTTTTTGCACTGGCAGACAAACGGTTCATATTCCTTTTTATTCAACTCTTCACACATTTTGATCTTCTTAGGCTATGGATTTTTACTACTGTGATAATTTCCCTTTGGCATTTTGTCAGCCAACTCACATATCTTGAGTAGTGCTTCACGTTTTTTCTCCTTTAAGCTTTTCAGAGTTGTATTTATACTTGGTGGTTCACCATACACAGAAAATACTTCTTGGCTCGAGTACTATGAGGATAGTCCACAACCAAGCCACCTAAAAAACCAAAACGTATTGCAACATAGGTTATAGTTTCAAGCTAAGCTAGGTTTTTAGGATAAAACTGCAATACAACTCTTGAACTTCTTGATATCTCTTTTTGCTTTCTCTGTCTGTAAATGTTTCCATTTGTGAAATGAAATTGTTTGAAATTATCTAAAGTCTTTTCAAAATTCATTTTATGATGATCAAGTCAATTGATGGATTTCAAACTTTAATATTAGAGAAACATCACACTTTTGTTACACCATTTCGATGCTCCAATAATTGCACACACATTGAAGATACTAGAAAAGGTTATAGAATTTGGCATTGCACAAGCTAATTGTGTTTACTTAAATGTTTCGATAGCCTGTTCAATAAATTCATGTTGTACATATCTCGCAATCATAGACATTCCATGAGAAACAAATAAGATGTTGCTATTTTTGGCATTGACTGAGAGAGTGTTGGCAAAGGAATATTTGTTGATAATTGATGCTTCGCATGGAGGAATATATGATGAGCTATATTTAGGGGTTTTTATATTTAGAGTTGTTATTTTTTCATGCATGATGCATGGGAAAAATAGGGAAAAGAAAAGATTAATTTTAGAAACTGTTGTTGCATATCACTTAATTTAAGTGATGCATGGATAGTAGTTTTTTTTTGGATGCTCTTCTTTGTTACATTTAGAACCATTGTAATCTCTATAAAGAGATGTATTGAGACTATTGTATGGTAAGCCAATACTGAAAAGAGGGCAATTTAGTGTTATATTTTGCATTGTGTAATATTTGTCTATAGCTCAAAGGAGTGCTGTATGGAATTCTTTTATGTTCTTTGCTGCAAATGGATTTAATTATATTTTTTCAGATTGGATAAATAATTTTCAAAATCTACATTTGGTATCAGAGCAGGTTTGGGTTATTAATTTTGGCTTTGAAATCTCTCTAACAATTGATTTCTTGAGGAGCATGTTGTTGCTGTGGTAGTGTAATCATGAATGGATTTATTGGGATGTTATGAAAAAAGATTTTGCAGCATCTATAATGAGTATTGAAATTCAGGCAAAGCTTGGCAAGTGTGAACCCATTGGAAGAAATTAGTTGAGGTAAGGTTTCTCAAAACGTAGTCTTTGAAAGATATTTGAAGGTATATTTAAGTGGTTCTTCTATGCAGTTAAAAGCAATGGGAAAATTGGTAAAAGAGCAAGGAAAGAAAATACAAATTTAATATGTGAAAAGGATATTTTGAAAGATGAACTAAAGAAAGTTAAAAAGAAAAGTGAAGAATTGGAATAAAAGTTGAAGTTGTTTGATAAGGTTAAAAAACGAAATGAAGATTTGCAAGAAAAGTTGAAGAAGCTAGAAGAAGAAAATTCAAAATTGAAAGATCAAAATGATGAGTTAAAACAATTGTTTGCAACATGCCAAAAAGAAAATGAATGTTTGAAATCAAAGCCTTCAGTTTGTGAAGTCTCATGTGACATAGATGATTTGTGTTCTTTTGATCAATCATTTGGTAGGTTTGTTGAAGTTGCTTTTGCTAAAGAATGTAAGGATGAAAATGATGATGGATTTGCTAACATAGCTAGTTGTTTTGATAATAATGTTGGTTTGAAAATCATGAAGAAAATTGGTTATAAAGGTGAAGGTTTGGGAAAGCATGGGCAAGGAATTAGAGAGCCCATTGAACCAAGCATGAGGTCAAAGAATAAAGGCCTTGGATATGTTAGAGGTAAAGGAAAAGAAGATGATTTTACATATATAGGTACAAACAAATCAGTTCAAGAAAAGCAGAATTTGCAGTGTTCCCATTGTGATAGAGGACATAGAAAAGAAAATTGTTGGGATTTACATCCTTGCAAAATTTGTGGTTTGAAAAATCCTTGTGGAAAGACATGTTGGAACATAGAGTTGAAAGATGAATCTATGACAGGTTGTTTGAAAATGAATTGTGGTTGGATAAATGTATCTGATTGGCAAAAGGCAACAGGTATGTTTAGAATGGTTTATAGACATAAGTCTTCTCATGTTGAGAAAAAGGAAAAAAAATTGAACAACAGAAACACCAAATACAGTGAACAACCAAGTGCAGATGTTAGTAATAATTTATGTATGGGGTTTTGAGTCAGGTCTCCTCCCAAAAATCCAAAAATCTTGACACATTTTGGCCTCTGTAGTTGTTAAAAATACCAAAAATCAGTTAAGGTGCAAGTCAAAATGTTGTGGCAGGTCTGAAGTCTCCATCAGTCCCTGAAAACTGATAAAAAATGGGTCAAATGCATAAAAATGCATATCGGGTCACTGCTTCAAAGTTTCTAAATGTTTCTGGAAGTGGCTAGAGGGATCTCATTGTGCCAGTGTCGTGTGATTCACCAAGTATTTTGCCCCAGTTCAAGTCCACGCCGTTGCTTATGCTTCCCGCAGGGGGCGCCACGTGGTTGTTTTTAAGAGTTTCAAGAATATTTCTTTGAGTTTCTTTGGTGGTCGTGGATCCTGCCATGTGTCTGTCTCCACTTGTGTCTTAAAGATCCTTTAAGTGTTTCCTTTGTGTTTCAAGCTGCTCGTTGTAGAGCGTGCCACGTGTCGGCTTCCGTGGAAGTTTTTATGCAGTTTCTAAAAGTTTCAAGGATGCCGCGGATTGCTCCACGTGGAGGCACCCGAGAGACACAGATAAAGCAGCTCAAAAGCCCCGCAGACGGTGCCAGGTGTCGGCCTCCGCTGGTGTTTCCAAAAGGACCCTAAGTGTTTCTCAGGAGAAACGCAGAAGGCGCCACGTATCGCTCTCCGCATAGTTTCAAAAATGTTTCTAAGCAGGGGCGAAAGATGCCACGTACCCCTTGAAGTTGCTGCGGAAGCCAACAAGTGTCAGCTTCCGCATTCGTTTCTATTTGTTTCATAGTGTGGCGAAGTGGGGGTGGGTCCCAGTAAAGCAGTTGCTACTGCGGATGTTGCCAAGTGGCAGCTTCCGCTTGAAGTTTCAAGAGCCCCTTTATCAAGTTTCAATGTGGCAGAAGGTGCCAAGTGTCACGAGCGGGGGCAGTTTCTTTTTGTTTCAGCTATAGCGCGGAAGGTGCGATGTGTTTCAAAGGAGACTGCAGAAGCTGCCACCTGTCCCAATAGCCAATGCTACAGAGGCTGCCGCGTGTCCTTTTTGAGAAACAAGTAATAAAGTAAGCGATGGCCCAGCGATGGAAACTCAAAGTGTCTGCGTGGCACATTTTTGTTGGTTCACGACTTTTCAGCAGTTTTTGGGGCCGTTTGATTGCAGCGACAGGGTTTTGGATCGACGGCCATATTTTGAGCCTGCAGTAGTGGGTTTTTCCTGCGTTTGCAACTGTTTTGGCGGGAAACTCTGAGGAAACTTGTTGTGGCTGCACTCTGAGGCTGCGGGTTGGTGAAACGTTAATGGCAGGTTGTTGTGGAGGCATTGATCGAGTTGACAGATTCAACCACCTGTATTGATGATGCATGTCCCTGAGTGGCGGCTCGAGTCCCAATCTCACCTGTTCCCTCCTCCTTGTCCCTCTGTAGCATTTACTATTTTGAGTGCCATTTTTCTGATGCATTGTATCTGGCGATTTTTGAGTCAACCATGTAATTAATTTGTTGGGTCCATTCTCTTGCTATTTAAGCAAACTCTGTGACCCATTTTAAGGTTGTTGAAGGCCCGGGGCATTTTTGTGTAAATAATGAAGAACAAGGCATGATCTTGGCTGTTCTATCGTATTTTGGAGTTTATGAGTTGCAGCATGCATGTATTTTGCACATATGTTCAGTTTCAGTGTTGATTTATATGAAAAATGCTTATTGCATGTGTCTATCTGCTTGTCTCCATTTGCTGCATGTTATTCTCCTTCTTTTGAATCTGGTTGCTAAGGGTTTCATAGATTCTAGGGTACAGGGTTCTGTATCACATGTTTGATCTCTAACTTCCTTTCAAGGAGTGGATTAAATTGTTTTAGGTTGAGCATGGGGAAGGTTGCATGTCAGCAGGGATATCTGTAAGTAGAGGCAGCTAAATACCCATTCTTTGGTGATGTTTGTAAGGCAAGCATCAAGTCCAACCCCCTGAAACTTGAGTGAAAGTTGCAAACCACCTGTTGTATACGTCTAGTTGACTCCTTGCCCAATGGATAGGCACCAGTCTGCTCCTGGGTTAGTAGTTATGAGCCAAAACCCCTTGTCTTGCATCCAGGACATTATGTCCACCCATCTCATCACTTCCACCTATTAGTTGTAGGAGTAGGATTAGGAACCCCCTGCATACTCTTATACCCAACCAGACACATATGTCCAAGAATGTTGCCAACCTTGTGATCTATTATGCAGATCTTGGTCCATACATGAGAGTATTCTGCCTGTTGCTGTCAAACTAAATCTTTCTGTCATTGAGCTAGTCAATGTTACATCTTTTGTCATAGGGATCCCTCCCTTGGTGCGGCAGAACCAGAAGTGAAGGGGAGGCAGCTCACGCAACCTCCCATAATCTGTGGGCCGAATCCGCCCATGCATTGGAACTGGCAAATGCTCTGCAGATTTGGTAACCAACACAAAGAATAGTAAAGAAATTAAAGAAATTGAAATGTTTTAGCATAGTGCAGAAGCATGAGGAGGATAAAGTTTGGTTGCAAGCAATGAAAGAAGAAATAGATTCCATTGATAGGAATGTTTTTTTGGGAGTTTACAAAGCTTCCATGTGAAAAGAAATGAATAAGTAATAAGAGGGTCTACAAGACTAGGCAGTGAAGTTCCATGATCAGCTAGTTGGCTTAGCATCAAAGGGGAGTATGTTGATAATTGATGCTTCGCATGGAGGAATATAGGAAGAGCTATATTTAGGGGTTTTTCTATTTAGAGTTGTTATTTTTTCATGCATGATGCATGGGAAAAATAGGGAAAAGAAAAGATTAATTTTAGAAACTGTTGTTGCATATCACTTAATTTAAGTGATGCATGGATAGTAGTTTTTTTTTAATGTTCTTCTCTGTTATATTTAGAACCATTGTAATCTCTATAAAGAGATGTATTGAGACTGTTGCATGGTAAGCCAATAATGAAAAGAGGGCAATTTAGTGTTATATTTTGCATTGTGTAATATTTGTCTATAGCTCAAAGGAGTGTTGTATGGAGTTCTTTTGTGTTCTTTGCTGCAAATGGATTTAATTATAATTTTTTAGATTGGATAAAGAACTTTCAAAATCTACAATATTGTGAAATTTGATGTTACAAAATGCTAATTACATCAGCTCAAAAAGAATCTCTTCAACAAATCTACTTTGTGTACATCTGGTAGTCATTGTATTGCAAGTTGAAGCATCTCATTGCCAGGACGTTATGTTAAGAAATTATCTTTTCCCCCATAATAATCATGGCTTTTGCCTACGGTTCCACATTTTGATGGCCTGTTCACCAAATCATTTTCAACTCTTACTATTTTATTATTCTTTGGTTGATTTGGTACATGCTAGAGATTCACTGATAAGGATGTGGATTTGATTGCATTTACCAATCTATGCTTCCACATTGGCATACATATCCACCAAATCATTCCAACTAAAATTTTTGACAAAACATTTGCTTCAAGACTTTCTTTTGGTCATGCAGGTTTGGACTATACTAACGCTAGCTTGCTAGCAAATGTGCTATGTTTTTGATAGAATGATGTGGTTGCCATTTATGCCAAGTAATTGCCCTTTCTTGATGCAACATAACAAGCACAATACCAACCTCCACTTTCAATATGGACAAGGGCAGGAGAAATGCAATATGAATGATAAGTGTCTTTGTGTGCATCACCTAGTACAATACAATTATCACACTCATTATTGTGAGCTATGCTGATTTTCCACTGTATGAAATATCACATTGCTTATTTGATACACCTCAAACTATAGTATCCACATCATTCGATGCAATATCTTTTTTGGGTGATGTATTTTCAGCCTCCAAACTTCCCAATCTTCCATACGTGTTGTTTGATCCATACATACCAAAGCTATATCATGAATCATAAGGTGTAGTAACATCATAACTTGGATTATAATTTGTTTTAGAAACAAATCCTCCATAGTTACTTTCATAGCCAACCCCATGATTATATTTCCAGGATCTTTATAGCATATGTTGAAAATATATTAGTAGGAAATGAAGAATTTGGCATTACACCCACTAATTGCATTTGTTTTAAAGTTTCTAAACCTTTTCAATGGATCCATTTTGTTCATGTCCCATCATTATTGCATGAGAAGGCTGCAACTACCTCAACTCATACCCCTTGTGTAACCTTCCATATTTTGTAGATATTCCCGCCAGAGAATTTTCATTTTGAATGAATTTATTCCATTATGGTGTCTATATGTTTCTTGTTCACATTGATAAATGAGGGCAATCGAGAACTTACTATCTTCCTCATGCCCACCTGATAATCTTCCATTAAAAATTGGATCATGGAACCAACCTACAAATGAAAATATATTAGGTTCATTAAAAGTTGACAAGTAGCTAACTTTATCCCCAAATTCTCTGAAGCATATGTTTGCATAAGCCACAATGCATGAACTGATGAAACTCCCATAAGCATCTTCCAAAGATTGAGGTAGATCAAAGTGGTAAAATGTAACATGTGGTTGGACACCGTGAGCAAGAAAATCATTGATGAGATTATTGTAGTATTCAAGGCCACCATTTGACATATTGACAAAAACAAGAAACAATTTTCCCTTTATATCAACAATAGCCCATTATCAATATACTTATGAGTCAGTCAGTGCTATGAGATGATAGAGAAAATTTATAAATGAGGTACAACACTAATAATTTAACCAAGTCAAGATGAAAGAATGGCCACACATGTAGCTCAAGGAGACAAATAAAATCAATGAAGTTGAGTTTGCAATATGTAATAGCTCAAGACATGAGAAAAGTTTAAAATTTTCAAGTTTCAAAAATGTAGACAACACAAGCCAAAACAAAAAAGTGGTCTTTGATTTTGGTACAATGCAAATGCCAAAATTGTGCTATAACTGAAAGTACAATTTCTAAGAAAAACTAGATCAAACTAATTGCAAATCTGAGAAATACTCAAAAAATTATGCACTTTCAAAAAAAGTTCACTAAAAATGTTACTGTATGAGCATGAACGAAGCCTCAAAAGCTCTAAAAACGGGAACTTCTCAGCAATAATGATGAAAAATGCAATTTTTGGAAACACCAAGCACCAAAATCATAATCCGACCACACTAATGTGAAGCTTCTAAAATTGTATCCCAAATCAAAAAAATGCTTGAGAAAAGGAGGTCGTGAGCCCAAGTTATGAGCCTCCAAAGTTTACCTGGAAAATCAAACCTGCCAACAGAGAGGGGGCATGTAAAAACTTTTTGATTTAGTTTCTACAAAATCTATTTGTTGCATGCAAAAACTAACAGATACCCAAAAAGGTTTTCAATGCGGAAAACAAAACCTAGAAACAATGTTTATGTCCAATGTGCAGAAGATGTGAATCTAATGCAAAAAAGCCTCCAACAACAAAAAATGGCATGTAGAAGCTGAATTAGCAACCTAAGACAAGCAAAGGCATGTTGAAACCTACAATACAAGGCAACAAAGAGGAAATCCTCATAAATCTAGTATTTCTATCAAGTTTTTATGATTGTCCGAGTCATCATTTGATGCAAGAGAAGAGTATACTCAACTTTTCAAGATACACCATTATTTTCATTCAAGATCTCTCAAACAAGGAAACTAAAATCTATTTTGCACTAGAATAGCTTTGATACCATGTTTGAATCTGAAAAAATGAACAACCCAGAAAACTAGTGCTATGAATAGATATTAAACTATGAATGCAAATTATATGAAATCAAAATAGTAGCATAGAGTGTCTCCAAGAGAGAAATGCAAATTCTCTAGAAGAAAAATAACATTAAGAGTATGCAAAAACAAAAGATACATAATACAATGTACCCGAGACTAGTTAGGAGGTGAATATATATAGAATGTGAGAGAGGGGAGATGTGGCAAATACGACCAATGGGAGGAGTCTATTGAATTGCACCAGACAAATGAGAGGGGGGGTGAATCAGTTGTTCTAAAACTTTTAACCAATTATAGACTTCAACTTATCAATTACTTATATTCAAAAATAACCATGAAAGCATGAAATGAGAAGTTTATCACAATAACATAACCAACACAGAAGACACCAGATTTTTACGTGGAAAACCCTAACAAGGAAAAACCATGGTGGGTGTTAGCCCATAGAAATATATATGTTATATCAATTCCAAAAAATAGAGGCTCACTGCCTATAGGGTTCACTGCCCAAATTGCTCACTGCAAAGAACGGCTCACTACCAAAGGGTGGCTCACTGCCAAAAGGTTGAACTGAGATAACGACATCTACTCCATGCAAAGGTTCAGTTCCATTGAAGCACAAACACCTCTGCTCTGCTCTACTAATTTCCTTCACTTTTATCTTCGCATCTTCGCACTTGGATACAATTTCATGACTTCATTACAAATATATATACACTTCATCAACCTTGGAATGATCATCAATGTTGGCATTACAATCATCAATTGTTGGAACAATCTCCAAGGTCGACAAACATACGTTACATCATAATAGGTCTGGACCTAAACATATTTACAAAGAAAAGAAATGAATGTGGAGCACGCCGCACCTTAGCTGGGACTCAAATACAATCTTCCATACCACAACATGTTTCTATAATCTTTGATGCATCTCCACAAATAATGAATTCAACCAGGTTGGCTAAGACTGATGATAGCACTAGGTTTGCTAATAACATTCTTCATTCATGATCCAATTTTCTCTTTACAGATCAATCCAAATGTAGGAGCATGATCAGGACACATCCACAAGCACATTGTAATCACTAGGAACAACCGCACGATCTCTAATCACTCAGTCAATAAGATTCTTCAAACTAGAGTACAAGAACAACACTGTCAGCCACTATCATAAGTAAAAGATAGCTTGCAGACCACCAAATCATGAATCATTGAAGTTGAAGGCACGTAGCATCATCATAGACTTAAGTCCAAAATCATAGACAAAAATACTTCAATGCAGAGGAATGCGGAGGAATGCAGAGCATAACACTTTCTCCCAGTCACCACCAAACATACAGGAAAAATAGTTTTCACTCTGGTGAACATAACTCACTCAAATCTTCATATCAGAGGCTCAAACTTGGAATATAACATCTTTAGATAGACTTCTAAATCACTTTCAATTCACAGGCAAAGATATTCATTCTATAGGAAATGCATACCAAACTTCTGGACTGTTCTTCTGAGTACAATACGTTGTTTCTATTGCAACACATTGTTATCACTGGAGGGGCTAATTTTCTCAATATCCTCAATAAAGTAAGAGTATAATTGACACCAATGACAACACAAATATGAAGACATCAATGACAACACCCATTAGGCACATACTTGCAACAATCTCCCCCTTTGTCATTGATGACAACATATGATGTGAAAAACTTAATGACCATCAAGACAAGATACTCCTCCTTTCTTTTTACACATCTGCATTCTTTTTTCCCTTGAGTTTTTCACATGATTTCTCTCCCCTTTGACATCAATGGAAAAGGGCACATACTTGCATGCTGCTGCTTTGATCCACTTACTTTATCAAAAACATCTGGCTACTCCCCCTGAGAGGTAGCCATCAGAACATCAATCTAGATCAAAGAATGACACTTTGAGCTCCACTGGATTGATGCATTCCTATGCATCTTAGTTCAGGACAGGAGGGGTAATGACCCCTAACTTTTATCTGAGATACTCAAAGGTATCTTTAGGTAGAGGCTTAGTGAAAATGTCTGCAATATGATTTTTTGTGGATACATATTCCAACTTTACTTCATTCTCGGTCACCTTCTCTCTCAAAAAGTGATACCTTATTGATATGTGCTTTGTTCTTGAGTACATCACTGGATTCTTTGAAATGTTTATGGCACTTGTATTATCACAAAAGATTGCAATTGGATCTTCATACACAACTCTTATGTCCTTCAAAGTCTGCGTCATCCATAGCACTTGAGTGCAACAACATGTTGCTACAATATACTATGCTTCTGCAGTTGACAAAGATATTGAATCTTGTTTCTTGCTCAGCCATGAGACCAATCTATTTCCCAAGAAGAAGGCACCTCCACTTGTACTCTTTCTGTCATCAACATCTCTGGCCCAATCTGCATCTGTATAAGCACTGAGAGTGAAATCATTGTCCTTTGGGTACCATAATCCATGATCTAGAGTACCTTTTAAATATCTCAGAATTCTCTTAACAACCATCACATGTAATTCTCTTGGATCAGCTTGAAACCTTGCAACAAGACAAATTGCATGCATAATATCAGGTCTAGTTTGAGTTAGATAAAGCAATCCTCCAATCATGGATCTATATTTTTTCTGATCAGCCTTAGGTGATTCATCAGTTTTGCTCAACTTGCAGCCAGTCACCATGGGAGTACATACCAGTTTAGAGTATTCCATCCCAAACTTCTTCAACAACTCTTTCACATGCTTAGATTGAGATATGAAGATTCCTTTATCTGATTGGTTTATTTGCAGACCTAGAAATAAATTCATCTCACCAAACATGGACATCTCAAACTCTTTTTGCATTTCACTAGCAAATTTCATACACATACTTTTATTGCCTCCAAAGATAATATCATCAACAAAGACTTCAACAATCAAAATTTGATCACCATTAATTTTGAAATAAAGATTATTGTTAGCAGTACCTTTATTGAACCCTAACTGCAATAAGTACTTATCCAACCTTGCATACTAGGCTCCAGGAGCTTGCGTGAGTCTATACAAAGCTTTCTTCATTTTGCACACAAAATCACTTTGGTCTGATAACCTAAATTCTTCTGGTTGCTCAATGTAAACTTCCTCTTCCAACTCACCATTCAGAAATGCAGACTTCACATCCATCTGATATACTTTGAAATTTTTGTGGGCTGGAAATGCCAGAAATATTCTGATTGCCTCAATCCAAGCTATAGGAGCAAAAGTTTCTTCAAAATCTATTCCTTCAATCTGAGAGTATCCTTTGCATACAAGCCTTGCCTTATTCCTTACAACTTCTCCATTCTCATTCAGCTTATTCTTGAAAACCCATTTGGTTCCAATGACATTTTTGTCAACATGTCTGGGAACTAATTCCCAAGTATCATTCTTTTCTATTTGCATCAGCTCTTCCTCCATGGCTTTTACCCAGCTTTCATCATTGCATGCTTCTTTCATAGGCTTTGGTTCAACCTTTGAAAGAAAACAGTAATTGACTTGTTCCTCTGCAGCTCTTCTCCTTGTCAGCACACCTTTGTCTTTGTCACCTATAATTTGATCTTCAGAATGACTGATCCTTACATACCTGGGAGTCTTGACAACATTTTTTGGAGCCTCTTCTTCATCTTGACTGTCTTCTTGCTCATCTTTTTCTTCCTTCATTATAGTCACAGGTTCATCTAGTTCATAGTAATTTAGGTCTGATATCTTTTCCTTGCCTTCATCTACCTTTACATTTGCACTCTCAACAATATTTTTGAGCCTTTTGTTGTAGCACTGGTAGACCTTACTCTTGGTAGAGTATCCAAGGAAGATTCCTTCATCACACCTTGCATCAAACTTTCCTAGATCTTCATCTCTCCTGACATAGCATTTGCTTCCAAAGATCTTGAAATATTTTACTGTAGGAATTCTTCCATACCACAATTCATAAGGAGTTTTAGTACCATTACCTTTCACTTGAACTCTATTTTGGATGTAAATAGCAGTATGAATAGCCTCTTTCCAAAAGACTTCTGACAGATCTGCTTCTTTCATCATTGTCCTAGCAGCCTCTTGAACTGTTCTCTTTTTCCTTTCCTCAACTCCATTTTGCTAAGGAGTCCTAGGTGCAGACAACTATCTTTTTATCCCATGCTCTTCACAGAAAATGTTGAATTCATTTGATGTGAATTCACCTCCTCTATCAGACCTTAAGCATTTGATTTTCAATTCTATTTCATTCTCAACCATTGCCTTGAAAGATTTGAACTTTTCTAGGGCTTTTGATTTGTCTCTTAGAAAAGTAACCCAAGTCATTCTAGAATAATCATTAATAAGCAACATGAAGTACATGTCACCTTGTAGACTTCTCACCCTTGTAGGACCACAGAGATCTATATGCACTAGATCTAGCAAACCGGTAGAGAATTGCTCTTTGTTCTTGAAACTTATTCTTGTTTGCTTCCCTAACTGACATTCCTTACAAATTGTATTGGACAGTTTCATAAGTTTTGGTAAATCTCTCATAATCTGACCTGAGCTTATCTTTACTAGATTATCAAAGTTTATATGACACAACCTTCTATGTCATAACCAACTTTCATCTGCCTGAGCCAATAAACAATAATCATTAGTTCCTCTTAATTGATAGATGTCACCTTTTGTCTTCTTACCAGTATCAATCACAGTTCTAGAGCTTTCCATGATCTTACACCCATTATCTTTGAATCTTAGATCATATCCTTTGTCACACATCTGACCAACACTCAAAAGATTATGCTTCAAACCCTTCACATATAGGACATTGTCAGTATTATGCTTTCCATCAAAAGAAATAGATCCTTTTCCACAAATCTTACCAACTGCATTATCTCTTAACCTAACCAGTCCTCCATCATACTTTTCAAAACTTACAAACTTACTTTTGTCATTGGTCATGTGATGTGAGCATCCACTATCAATAATCCATTCATCCTTATCCTTCTCAACCTAAATAGCCAAAGTACTTTCTTCCACTAGTTTTTCTTCCTACACACAGCTAGCAGAATTAGTAGACATAGGATCTTCTTTAATATCAATAAACAGGCATTCATTTGCACTGGTACTAGCATCATCAGATTCATCATCAGTCACTCCTTCATCATCAAAATCTCTAACATAGTAACATTTCTTTGGAACTCTAGCCCTGCTCTCATACCTTTTCTTATTTCTTTCAATTCTTTCAGGACATCTGGAAGCATAATGTCCTACTTTACCACAAGAAAAACACTTGAAAGGTAATTTACCTTTGAACTTACCGGAACCTCTTTGTAACCTATCAACAAAGTTAGCTTCAATTTCATCAAAGTTATCATCCACTTTATATTTCTCAGCTCTAGAAATCTTTTCTGAAGTATTGGCTTTAAAAGCTAATTCAACTTTTGGCAGGGCATCACCAAATTCTCTTATCTCAAAGGCTGTAAGCTTTCCAAGTAACTGATCTCTGTTAATAGTTTTCACAATCATAAATTCTTCAATAGCAACTACCTTGTGACTATAGGACTTTGGTAGTGATTTGAGAATTTTCATCACAATTTCCTTATCACTGAGAGTTCCTCCCATACCTTTTATTCCAGTGACAAGTTCATCAACTCTTTGCATAAAGGTTGTTATGTTTTCATTTTTATTCATCTTCAAACCCTCATATTTCACTTTCAGGCTCTGTACCTTAGCTTCTCTTATAGAATCATCTCCTTCATACAAATTTTTCAGCTTCTCCCATACCTCATTTGCATAGTCAAGGTCCACAATTTTTGTCAACATTGAGTCACTTAAGGAACTTAACAAAGCATCCTTTGCTTTGACATCCAACTCATATTCTTTGATATCATACTCAGTTGTCAAGTTACCTTTAGGCATGACAAATTATGACCGTGTAACTAGCCATACTTTATAACCAAGATAGAGGAGATGGATTTTCATTCATACCTTTCAAAGAGCATAATTTGTCCCATCAAAATGCAGAGCTTCCTTCTTATAAGACATCTTGGATCTTCCTCAAGTTGTTAGGCTTTCCTCTGAGGAACCTTGCTCTGATACCAATTATTGTACTGCATTGTACAATTGAGAGGGGGGGTGAATCAGTTGTCCTAAAACTTTTAACCAATTATAGACTTCAACTTATCAATTACTTATATTAAAAAATAACCATGAAAGCATGAAATGAGAAGTTCATCACAATAACATAATCAACATAGAAGACACCAAATTTTTACGTGGAAAACTCTAAAAGAGAAAAAACATGATGGGTGTTAGCCCACAGAAATATATATGTTATATCAATACCAAAAAATAGAGGCTCATTGCCTACAGGGCTCACCGCCCAAATTGCTCATTGCAAAGAACGACTCACTGCCAAAAGGTTGAACTGAGATAATGACATCTACTCCATGCCAAGGTTCAGTTCCATTGAAGCACAAACACCTCTGCTCTGCTAATTTCCTTCACTTTTATCTTCGCATCTTCGCACTTGGATACAATTTCACAACTTCATTACAAATATTTATACACTTCATCAACCTTGGAATGATCATCAAGCTTGGCATTACAATCATCAACCGTTGGAACAATATCCAAGGTCAGCAAACATATGTTGCATCATAATAGGTATGGACCTAAACAGATTTACAAAGAAAAGAAATGAATGTGGACCATGTCATGCCTTAGCTAGGACTCAAATACAATCTTCCATGCCACAACACATTTCTACAATCTTCGATGCATCTCCGTAAATAATAAATTCAACCAGGTCAGCTAAGATTGATGATAACACTGGGTTTGCTAATAACATTCTTCATTCATGATCCAATTTTCTCTTTGTGGACCAATCCAAATGTAGGAGCATGATTAGGAGACATCCACAAGCACATTTTAAGCACAAGGAACAACCACACGATCTCTAATCACTCAGTCAATAAGATTCTTCAAACCGGAGTACATGAACAACGCTGTTAGCCACTATCATAAGTAAAAGATAGCTTGCAGACCACCAAATCACAAACCATTGAAGTTGAAGGCACTTAGCATCATCATAGACTTAAGTCCAGAACCGCAAACAAAAATACTTCAATGCGGAGGAATGCAGAGCATAACACTTTCTCCCAGTCACCACCAAACATATAGGAAAAGTAGTTTTCACTCTGGTGAACATAACTCACTCAAATCTTCATACGAGAGGCTCAAACTTGGAATATAACATCTTCAGACAAACTTCTAAATCACTTTCAATCTACAGGCAAAGATATTCAATCTACAGGAAATGCGTAGCAAACTTCTGGACTATTCTTTTGAGTACAATATGTTGTTTCTACTGCAACACATTGTTATCACCAGAGGGGCTAATTTTCTTAATATCCTCAACAAAGTAAGAGCATAGTTGACATCAATGACAAAACAGATATGTTGACATCAATGACAACACCGACTAGGCACATACTTGCAACAGAGTCCACCACAATAGCCTAAAATAGGCAAGTGTAACTCCCATGGAAGATGCCAACACCTTGCACCCACTCACACTAATACTCACTTAGTTAATCCTAAGCAAGCTTAATTATATGTGTGGGAAAAACCTAGGAATATGAAATTAAATAACCAGATATGAAAATAAAAACCTACACTAACAATGTTTGCCTGCTAAACATTGAAAACCAATGGCCTTAAGCATCTATTGGGCATAGGAGTTAGGAAGAAACCTGAAAAAACTGACCAAAACAATTGAAATTGTCCCAACAACAAACAACACAAGACAAACACAAAAACAACCCAAAACAACAAACATTCATTCTCCTAATGAGAATGTAGCATGTGCAACAACACTTGGAGGAAAAAGAAACTAACACAAACCTAACCTAACCTGAACTAAACAACAATAAAATGAATCAAACAAATCCATTGACTAGTTTTTCAAAATAAGTGCATTTTCTGATCAATTTAGAATGTTCTTCATGCTCATGGGCAGCCAACAAGAGGTGGGGAAAGGGTGGCTATTCAACAAACTGGTGAAATGCTTCCCCAAGAATGAAAGCAAACTCACTTACCCACTTGAGTTGACTATGGAAGTAGTTGTCCTGAAGAGGATAAGTGGGTTGATTCCATCCTTCTTTATAATAAACTTCATGCTTAGGAGTAAGCATGACAAGCGGTGACTTCTCCTTGTTCGTCTCCAACTCGGCTAGATGCCTAATAGGACATCTTCTTGAAATAGCATGCAAACTAGCAGTGTTTATTTCATGCTTATGT
Organism: Cunninghamia lanceolata; assembly: GCA_027924645.1. Taxonomy (NCBI): domain Eukaryota; kingdom Viridiplantae; phylum Streptophyta; class Pinopsida; order Cupressales; family Cupressaceae; genus Cunninghamia; species Cunninghamia lanceolata. The sequence goes on from BSBN01001388.1 coordinate 40,808, forward strand.
TTTATTTATTTATCACCCTACTGATTGGGGTGCTTTGGCTCTTGTGACTCATCTAGAAACATGGCCACTTCCTCTTCATATTCATGTTTCTCATGGTGGTCATATGAAATAGGCTCTAAAAAGAAGCCCTGAATGTGCTCAATAGTACAATCTCCATCATCAAGAAGTTGGTATCCCTACTAGATAATTGAGAACAAATATTTAATTTGTTCTCTTTAGCATTGTCCCTACAAAATATGGGAGTTCAAGAAATAGGTCAATGCCATAATTCCCTATAGCCTCCAGGATAATTTCCTTTTTAACTTCTACCTCTTGATGAGATGTGGAGCTTTCATCATTCTTTTGCAAGTGTATTTCAACCTTATAAGTAGCCAAGGAATCATCATCATCAAAATGCTCCTCATTTTCTTCTTCCTTTGACTACACCTCCTCTTGATGTTGCACAAGTTGCCTCTGTAACCGAATGCTTTCACCATGCAATCTTTGCATTCTACTCTCATTCATTTCATCAAAAGCATGAGAATTTTTTTCAAATGAACCATATTCACACTGTGGATGAATCAACATTTCCCACATGTGCATGATGCTCATAACTTTTTGATTTTGTGGCCATTGCTATGCTCTCCTTATCTTTGCCGACAAAGTAAGGCAGTTGCTCAAATAGTAGTACCAAATCCCCCTTTCATCACTACCCATTTTCTCAATTCTCTGATATTCTAGCTAATTATACTCATTTTCTTCTTGCAAAGGGTCTAATTATTTAGTTTTCATAGCACATGAGGGCTCACAAACAATAGGCTACTCCACATTTAGCTCAAGTACCTCCTTCCCTTGCTCATCTAAACAATTATCTTGTCAAACAATAGGTCCACCTTTGAAGAGTGAAATAGTGCTAGGACAAGAAGGTTTGTTTGGTATGGAGATTTGAAGATTTTGTTGAGATTATGGAAGATAAATAGCCTTTTGAGAGAGATGTCCCTGAGGGATGATAGACTAAGTTTGTATGGGAACAGGCTCTTGTATAGGATGAGGACCTCTAAAACTTAAAATTTTGAAACAAGGAGACTTACTTGAAGGTTCAAAAGGCTTTCCTTGCTTGAAACTTGGGATTCTAAATGTGGAAACCTTCTCTTTTATAGGTTGATTCACAATGGTAGGAGAAGCATAGTTACAACTAGGAATGTAGGAGGTGAATTGGGTTTCCATCTTCTAGATTTGGACAAGCAGTTGCCTCATCTTCTCCTCTTTAGTTGTAACCTATCTATCAATACACTCTTGTTCATACCTTTCTTGTGCCTCCATCTCTTGTTGGTGGAGATAAGGTTGATAAGTGAGCTCCTCCTGGCATAAGTTACACTCCCACTCCCTTTCAATCTCATCAACCCTCCTTAGAAAGTCTAGCAGTGTATCTATGAGACTACCAATACCCATGTTATCAATATCTTGGCATGTTGATAGGCTAGGAGGGTAACCATGCTTATTGGGAGGAAAATAGGCTTCTTGAGGTTGATTATAAGCACAAGTAGGCTACCAAAAATGCTAAGTGAGGGGAGGAAGGAAAACATTATGAGAATGTTGATATCTCGCTGCAACAAGATCATTTGGCATAAAACCAGTAGCATTTTCAGTCTGATATGGATGATAGGGAGGCATAAATACTATGTTTTCCCAAAATAGAGGGGAAGAGACATAACTCCCATGATAGTTTGACATACCAAAGCATTCAAAGGAACCAAAAATCATTTAAAATATTCTTGAAATAAGAGCAATCAGATTTGCTCCTTAAGAACTAAGTTCATACCAGAAGAGTTGCCAGGTGATTAGAAGGATTCAAAAGTAAGAAAAGATCAAGAATATCACCTAAATCTTGATCTTTGATATTTTTAAGCACTTGGACTACTTAAACCAATAGATTTGATCTTGGATTCACCATGGTGTTGAAGAAGTTGCCCTAAATGGAAAGATGCACTAAAGAACACACCAAAACTTTTCAATGGATGAAGTTAGGATCATCAAACGAGTCCCACCAGACATGCCATAAACTATTTTCACATGAAATTGCACCCTTGTTTGAACTTGGTTCAAACATTCCAATGACAGAATGGGAATGATCTCAAGGTGTGGGACCTTGCATATGAGATTAGACCTCTAGAGAAGGTTGGTTCCTCCTTAAGCCTAAAGCTCAGACAACTAAACTACAACTAAACCTACTCTAACAGTCACCAAGGAAAAGGGGAAGAGGGAAAATGATAGAAAACAAAAGGTGATGCACCAAATTTAGTTTAAGAACATTTGTATTGGCCTTGCATGCACATAATGATCTCAAACAGAGGATGAACATACACAACTCATGGAAACCTTAACTGAGGTAGACAAATAGAGTTGAAACCATGAGGAATTAATCATTAACAAGATAGAAAATCAAACTCCCAATACTACACAGTGAAAAAGAATATGAGAAGGCACAAATCAGTTATTTATATTGATCAAAGAGGAAAAATATAGCAAATACAGTCTCAGGTTGACCACAAAGATGGCTTCACAACCAATCACTATTACATATTGAGAATATGCATATATAGTATTACGAATCACTATTGCAGCTTAGGAATGGATTTGGAGTAGTCAACACATTCACAGGTCACCAATGTTCACTACATCATGCCCACATGAGTTGTTTCAGGAAGTCCTATAGAAAATGGAGTGTTCACCCATGCCTTAATACATAAATTCATTAATGAGGGGGAAATAGTATCCCTTGGACATGAAAAATTCACCAACCATGTCATTGGGCTCTGGAATGAGCATTAATGGTGGCCCAGGGGGTCACTGGAACGTCCCGTCGCGTAGCTGATGAGCCAATGGACTAGGAGGGCAAAACCATCAATCCTTGACAAATCAGGTTTCCAACAAACATTTCTTCTTTTGATTGAGAGTAGAAAATGGCCCCAACTCCAATGAAATACAAAGGAAGGGTCGAGTTTCAATGATCAGATTGTCGCCAAACATCCCTCCCATTTAGAACAAAAGCAAGCAACCCACAATCTTTGAAGTCTAAAGAAAGAAAAAAGGAAACACAACCGGGTAGGCTAGCAATCGAGCCCTTGCTGGACATCTAACAATTTGAGTAGGAGAATGAGCACCTCTCCAAACTTTGAACTCTGAAGAAAAACCAAGGGTGCAACTTTATTGGGCTTCGACAATCGGGTCTCCGCCAAATATTCATCTATTTGAATTAAAGTGAGAGATCTCCCCAAACTTTGAACTCTGAAGTACTTAGGCAAGTATGAAACATTAGAGATCAGGGATTGGGACTTCCACAAAACACCTGCTCAAAAGGTAAAGAGGACCAAGAACACCTGGTACTACGATCCTGAAAGGCTTAGTAATTATGGAACATCAGGGATGGGGGACATTACTGAACACAAGCTCTCGAGGCAAGGAAAACTAAGAAGAAATGAACCCATGATCTTGAAAACATTAGCAATGTGAAGAGTTGGAAATCAAGGATCAGAGAGAAACCTAAACTCATATTGTAGAGGCAAAGGAAAACTAGGATGCCCGACACCGCGATCCTGAAAGACAGGTAATTTTACAAGAAACCAAGGAGGAGTTCAGAGTCGATAAGGATGGCATGCAAGAATGGGTAACCAAGAAACTTTGAAAAGATGAAAAGGACACAAAACCTAAGGAAAAAGAAAAAAACTCTCACACTTAGATTTTATGGATTTTGAGCTAATAGTACACAAAGTACCATCCAAACAAATATCATAGGCATTCAAGGTGGACCCTAGGGTACAACTTACCTTTAAGAAACTTTTCCAAAAAAGCTCAGGAAGTACTCACTATCAACAAGTCACCTCTTTTGGGTCTAGATTACCCCTATTACCAATCGAAATCACCCACGCAACTATTAAATCACTCCTTTTTTCTAGGACAAGTTGACCCTAGTAAAACAAATAGTTTCCTAATAGTGTATAGGGACTAGAGTGGACAATAGGACTCCTGGAAGCATGAAAATTATTTCCAAGATAATTGAAAGGGTCCCCTACAAGCCCAAAGTCATAATTTACACTCACACTAAGTCACCACCTTCCAATACAGGACTCAAGGGCACAAATCCCAAGATGGTTGAACTAATAGACCTAAACAAGCCACTAGTAACCTACACTACTAAGGGCATAAATTTCACATTAAAATGGTTGTTTGTAAATGGCTGGAATAAAAAATTTTCACTATGTCTAAGGTTCATTTTCCATGTTATATATTCATATAAACCATAAGTTCGTTTTTGTCCAAAATCATGCCATTATGCAAAACATTGATGACATACATCGAATGCGATAAGCATTACAACTGCTTGACCACAAGGATGAATTAACAACACATTACTATTGATACTATCTACATATAGCATTCAAATGAAAAAAATGCATAGCACAAAAGATTTATTTCAACTTGAAAGCTAAATTAGATCAACTCATCGATCATTCCATGACTTATTCCATATGATAAATGCTTCACAATATGACATCTAAAATAAACACAAGCAATAATATATGCATTTTAGCATAATGGATCCTATTCCAAGAATATGAGGACTAAAGAATAAACAATAATGTCTAAAGTATCAAAATTAGTCATTCTTAAACAGGGATCACAAGACCCCAATATACAAGATTTCCAATAAGCTAAAATAAAAAAATATAAGTAATAATATGCTACAAGAGCTCAACATGCATTTCCAAAAGTCCTTCTGGCCCAATGGCGGTCAACACCACCCAACCATTTGAAACCCTTAGGTCCACCCCTATGTACTAGGAGGTTGCTAACTAGGTAGTTCAACAACACTCACACTAAATAAGTGGTCAAACACGTGCACCAACTAAAACACATATCATATATGTTAGTGTAGGTTTTCATTTCCTAGTTGGGATATTTATTTTCCTATATTCTTAGGATTTTCCTACACCATTTATTATTCTTTCTTAGGTTCATAAAGCAGGTTTAATTAAGTGAGTGGGTTATGAGGTGTCACCTTACTACAATAGATCACCCATTATCTATCTTGGGAAGATACTTTTCTATCTTTAGACCGATAGATGGTTGCTTCCTATTGGTTGGTGTTGCCACCTCCACTCTCTCCCTTTTCTATATAAACATGTTACCTAGCTTGTATTAGGCATCTTTTATTTTTGCATCCTCTTAATGCTATTTTACTTTTGGAGCATTTGCATTACTCTCAGAGCATTTGCATTACTCTCATGGAGACTAACTCTATGCTGCTATTTTGATCTTGTATCATTTGCATTCATAGTTTAATATCTATTCATTTGCACTAGTTTTCTGGGTTATTCATCTTTTTAGATTCTAACATGGTATCGGAGCTATTCTAGTGAAAAATAAATTTTAGTTTCATTTTTGAGAGATTCGGGAGGGGGGGGGGGGGGAGTAACAAGATTTGCTTGCAGGTTTCCTAAAAACCTAGTATGCTCTTCTCTTGCATTTTCGAATGATATGGAGAATCAGAAAAGTTGACTGGAAATATTTTAATCTTTGGGGTTTTGCATATGTGTTTTGTGAGATATGGGTGATTGCAAGATTTCTGGTTATACCGACAACATTTCTAGTTGTTCCAATCTGTTCGGGAAGCTTGAGAAAGTCAAATCTGGCTTTCGTTTCATCAAAATTAGAGATCATTTGACACAGTTGTGGAATGAGAGTTTTTAAGCTTGGATTTGGAATAAAGCTTTTGTTCGTAGCATTTTCAGGCCAAAAGGACCTTGCCATTGCATCCAAGAGGCCTCGCAGATAAATTTTGACATATTACATGCTATTTTTTGTTGTTGTGGGAGACATTTTATTTCATTAGATCCACAACTTGGGCAAGTCAAAAAGAAAAAAATATTTCTGGGTTTTGTTCACTGTCATAAACTCTCTGGGTATTTATTATTATTTGTATGCAGCAAATAGATAGTGCTTAAACTTAATCAAAAAGTTTTAGCAAATTCCCTCTCCGTTGACAATTAAAGATTTGAAGGCAGTTTTCAAAGGCCTTGTTCTAGCTCATACTAGCTCCGTTTCTCAAGATTTTTTTTTATTTGGGCTATATTTTCATGCTCTTTGCACTAGTGTAGATGTTTTTTGATTTTGATATAGATATTTTTAAGAAATTGTAAATTCTCACTTGTGACACTGCACATTTATCATTTTGGGAACTTCGAAGGAGCACGACTTTTGCATATGACCTCGGATTGTGGTGATTCCTTTTTTGAAAGTGCATGTTTTTTGGTGTGCTTTTCAGTGGTGTTGTTAGTTTCACTTGGTTTAATTACAGTATTGTACTTTCAACATACACCTATTGTTGAGGATTTTGCAAGCATTGAGATTAAGACCACTAAGTAATTCTTGCTAGTGGAATTTGTAAATGCACTAAATTATAAAGTGTCAGATCATATTTTCTTGGGGGGGTTCTTTGATTGAGTGAAAATGGGGGGTTGTCCTGTGTGTGTTCTCTTCTTTTCAGCACTTCTTTCTGCATTTCTTCATCATGGATCAAACTACAGTACCCATATTAACTTCTTACAACTATTTTGAGTGGAAATCACATATGAAAATCTACTTAAGGAAAGTTGGATTACATAGGATAACAATGGGACTTGAAACTAAACCTGCTAAAATGAAGATAAGCCTAAGTGGTTTAACAAATGTGATGAGGACTATGGAACATTGTGTTTTTCTATTTCTCTTGATTTGCTCTTTCACATTGAGTCTTTAAATTCACCAAATGAAATCTAGACAAAGCTAGAAACACTATTTGGCACACAAGATTCAATGAGGGGTCATATGTTAGAAAATGAACTAATTAGTTTAATTCCAGGCAACTTCAACATAATTCAAGATTTTTTCACAAAATTGAAATCACTAAGGCTACAGTTAAAACAATGTTGAATTGAAAAGAAAGATGAACAATTGATCCTTAGTATTCTCTCTAAGCTAAGTTCAGAATATTTTGTATTTGTTTCTACCTCCTATGCTACTAAGGGTGCACTTGGTACTCAATTCACCATGCCATCTTTGGATAAATTTTTTATCTCTCTCAAATGGGAGCAAGATAAGCTAATCCAGATGAGCATTCTTAAATCCTCCAAGTCACATGCCCTAGTTGCCAACCAAGGCACAAAAGAACAGAAAGGAAAAAGTAGTAACAATAAGGATAAGAAACAAAAGAATAGCAAGGAGAAGAAGGATTAGCTACCAGTTGCTTCAAAAGCAACTAATGAGACCCAATCTTTTAAAGGAGACAAGCCTAAGAAAGAGAATGTCCAATGTGCCTATTGTAAAAGACCTGGTCATGATGAGCATATGTGTTTAAAGAAATAAATTGATCACTTGACACAAATTCTTGAGAAAAATAATATCAGTGTCCCTAAGTCTATCAAATAGAATTCAAATGAGGGGTCTAACAAGGCAAAAGAAAACAAGGGGAAAGGAAAGGACAAGGTCCTTGTAGCAGTTGATTCACAACAATCCACTTGGGTTCTTGATTTGGATACTTCACACCACATGGCTTCATCTAAGGAAAAACTTGCATCTTTCGAGCCGTGTACTATGCCTTCTATTTTGATGGGTGATGACACTCTTGTTAAGGTGTGTGGGAGAGGGTATGTTGATGTGGGGGATGACACATTCCATGATGTTATTTGTGTGCCCTCATTATCAACTAATCTTTTGTCAGTATATCAGATCACTCACACGAGTTAGGCAAGCAGGTTGAGTTTACTCCTTATTCATTAGAGAGTCGTGAGTTGCACAGTGATTCTATAGTTGCAATTGGGAGAGCAGATAATTAGTCATGTCTCTATCTGTTTTCTCACTTTGTTCTCGATCCTCCTTTGTATGTTTTATTCACTCATTCTAATGATATGAGTAAGTTATGGCATGAGTGGTTTGGCCATCTTAACTTCCGTTACGTACATCAGCTCAACTAGTAGAGTATGGTCACAGGGTTGCCTTTAGTTCAGTTTTTAAGTGGTGTTTGCCAAGGCTGCATTCTTGGTAATCATCCTAAGGAAAAATTTGATAAATGTAAGGCATGGAGAGCTTCACAGATACTAGAGTTAGTTCGTAGTGATTTGGCTGGTCCATTTCCTTCTCCATCCTTCAACAAGGTTAGATTTGTTCTAACTTTCATTGATAAATTTTCTCGATATACCTGGGTGTACTTTCTCAAATAGAAGTTTGAAGTATTTGATCATTTTTAGGACTTCAAAACTTTTGTAGAGAAGCAATCCAGGAAAACCATCAAAGTTTTGCACACTAACAATGGTGGTGAATATGTCAACCATCATTTTGAGAGGTTTTGCACTTTAGAGGGGATTGATTTGCAACATTTCGTTCCATACACTCCCTAGTAGAATGGTGCTATAGAACGAAAGAATAGGTCCTTGAAGGAAATGGTGAACTACATGATTTAGTCTAGATCTTTTACACCATAGTTTTGGGCAGAGGCCATTAACTGTGCTTGTTATTATTTAAAGGAAAAAGTGGTACAATGAAATTTTCCTCAAAACCAAACCAAGGCCCACTCTTCACACTCTAAACATTAGGAAAGTGTAGGAACTGAGCTTGTTCACTATGAAGGACCAAGCTATAGATTTCCTATGTTTCCTTTATGCTAGTTGTGATTGAATGGATGCTCAAACCAGGTTTTCACAAGCTTTTAACACTCACAAAGCATGAAACCCTAATTATACACTTATGTTGTTACAGACTAATTTCCAAGACAGGTACAGTCAAACAAATCATAGAAACACAGACCAGGGATTTTAGAGAGTGTGTACCTAGAAATTGAGGGTCTATCAGACAAGGGCACCCACTCTTTTGTCCTGCAAGTTTCCAAAACATGAAATCTTCTGTATTAGGTATTAGAGGGTCTTCAGAGGTTCCCAGGTCCCAAAAAAAGTGCCCAGTTAGAATAGGACGCCCACTCTTTAGTCCTAAATATTTTATAATGTCAAAATTCAAAGTTCTGTGATGACTATCTCTGCAATATCGATCTTTCTGTCACTCCTTTCCGTCAGATCTTTTTGCATATGACCTACACATACAAAGGGAGGAGAAAGACAGTTGTGGCTATATAGGAGCTTGCCTCAGTCAAGCCCCATCTTTGGTATTTCTACCTCAACAATAGCCAATGATAAATATCTAAAGATGTGTGTGCTCATCTATCAAATGTGTATGCAAAAATGTAAAACCCTAGATGACTCAAGTATCAGGGAAAGATCAACACTTTTGCTTCACTCAAGGAAACAACAATAACTTCACCTCAAGGAGATGAGAACAATGAAGCCTTGTAGAACAAGAAGGTGAGGCAGTTGTATCTGTGAAAGGATTCCCAAGATCAAGTTGGAGGATTCAACCCTTCTCCTGCCAACCCTAGGAAGAAAAAGATAGTCTCAAGATCTTGATTCCTAATCTCCATTGAATATCTCCATGATAGCAAATTCAAATATCTTCTTATTATGTCGTAAAATGTCTCCCTAGACTTTTTCCCTCCTAAGTTTAGCTCTCAGGTCCCTTGTTTTGCATCTTGCATGTTCATTTTAACTCCCAGAAAGAAATGGCTTGAAACCCATGTCAAATGGGGCTTGAGGGACATTGTGTGCCTTAGGTCTTCCCTAAAATAGGACTTGAGGACATGGGCGCTCGTGCCCTTGTCCTGCCCTATTTTAGGCAGTCCCAAATTTGAATGTTGGCTATGTGACCATTAGTTAGGTCCCATGTCAACATCTTAAGTTTGAATTACAAAATTCTTGGCAGGAATGTGTGTTGTTGTATATATAAGCATGTTTAGGATTTCATTTGTAGACTAGAAGATGATTGTGAACTTTTGGAGCACTTAGCATTCAAGATATTCATTGTTGCAGGCATAGCATTGTTATTGTGTTTGTGATTATAGATTTAGCTTCATCTTCTCATATTGATGAGGGTCGAAGTAGTGTTTATTAATGCATCATCATTTAATTTTATCAATTCAGAGGTGTTTGGAGCGATCTGTAATAAGACTATTAGATATGGGTGGATTTGGTTGGATGTTGTTAATCTCAACTACATTCAGGGTGGCTATATTTGGGTCAGCATTATACACCTGTTGTGGCCTATTATTCTTGGGATTCAGAACTGGCTGAGGGGGCATTGATGGTTGATTCACCTATTCATTGGAGTTTGAATTTGCAGGTTGTGAGGGTCCAGGGAGTAGAGCTTGGGGTTAGTTTCCAAATCTCCTCTGGTTATATTGAGGTGCCCACTATTGTTGATATTGTTGCTGGTTTGACCATTGAGGGTTGGCCCACAATTTATTTGTCCAATCTTGCTGAGGCCATGTTAGTCCCCATTGCATTAGCATTTGCATTAGGCTTCCCCAAGGTCCATTATAAGAGTTCGTACCCCAACTTGATGGTCCTCTTGGAGCATATTGACTCTGAAACTGATTAAATCCATAATTAGGTTGTTTCTGGCTGATAAAGTTTAGCTCTTCCTCATCTGTCGGAAACTTTTTCAATCTATTTTTAATTTCGGGAAGCAGGCCACACTCATTTGTAGTGTGATTTTTCTCGCATATCTTGCACAACTCAGTTTGGTTCAAGGGACATTCCCTAAGTGGATATTTTTCTCTACAACAAGGGCAATAAATAGCTAAGGGTTCGGTGTTCTTTTTACTAGCTTGCATGCCATCCAAAGTGATATTCAAATGAAGTAGGATGTCAGTTTTGAGGTTTGCTAGTTCTTCCATTACCTGTGTAACATCATTGGTACTACCCCTTTTTAGTATTCTTTTACCTACTCTGGTGCAAGAATGGTTTCTGCAGACTTCTACAATTTCTGCAAAAGTTTGTTTATTAATGTCTCCCTTACCCATTAGATTTAAAGCTTCTCTGATCTCATCATCAATTCCTCTTAGAAAGATAGTCTTACTTAATTCCTTGTCTAGATTGTTTCGACACCGCCTATGGAAAAATAAAAATCTATCCACATAATCCTCTAAGTTTTCATCTTCCATTTGTTTCATACGGAAGAGTTCATCTTTTCAATCCCTGACTCTACAGTAATCCTGATATTTGTCAAGAAAAATAGTTTCCATTTCATCCCAGGTGGTGATAGAGTCTGTAGTCAAACCCATGAACCATCATAATGTTGATTCCTTAAGAGTGGAAGGAAACAATTTTAATTTCTAGTTATCTATGGCGTAATCATAAGTTTGGCAGAGGACCTTGAATTCAAATATGAATTGGTCTGGATATTCCAAAGTTTTTCCCCTAAAGGTGGGTAGAAATGCAGGAGATATGTTTTTCATAGGAGGTTCATTTCTCTTAGGAATGATGGAGATCAGATAAGAGAATGTTCTATTATTAGCAAGTTCATCATGATTACCACCATTGTCACCCATTGTTGAAGATGTAGCAGATAAATTGGGAGACTCTGATAGTACAGGTGATCTTTGATCAATCAAATGATCTGGAGGTTCTTCTAAATAAGCTTCCAGAGATGTATTAATTATGGTTTGCCTTATGAATCATCCTAAGGAGTCCCTAGGTCTTCTCATAAACTAATGGATTGAAAGTCTTATCAACACCTTAAAGCTACAATGATTTGTAGATTTCCCTGGCAACGATGCCAAAAATGATGAGGGTCAAAGTAGTGTTTGTTAATGCATCATCATTTAATTTTATCAATCCGGAGGTGTCTAGAGCGATTTGTAATAAGATTATTGGATATGGGGGGATTTGGTTGGATGGTTCATGGATGGGACTTGGATGGTCAATTTTATGGAAATGAAAGGTCATACAGAAATGGAAATCTATCTATTTGCAGAAAAGTAAGCACACTTGAGCTAAAAGAAACTATCTTATCTTGTTGGAAAAGAAACACACTTTGCTGGAAATAAACACACTCGCAGTAAAGGAAACTATTCTAGCTTGATGAAGAATAAACACACTTGCAATGAAGGAAACTATTCTAACTTGCTAAAGAGTAAACACACTTGCAATGAAGGAAACTATTCTAACTTGCTGGAAAAGTGAATAAGGAGAAACTATTTTTACTTGTTAAGCTACAACAATGAAACACTTTGAATATAACAATGTTGCGTAATAACAAATCTATTTTAGAACTTATAAAACAATCTTGCAGGGAATCACTTAACTCACAATTACACAGAAGTGAAACACACATCACATGAACACAAGTACAAAGTTAACTGAACAAAAGATATAATAGAACTGAACAAACATAAAAATACTGAGAGATCTCTGCCAAAATGGGGAAGCACGCCCTACATTCCCAGCTAGAGATGACCCTATTTGCTCAACTAAATCTTTCAGAAGAATTCCCTTTTTATTTGTTCAATCAGAGTCCAAAGGATGGACGAAAGTACATGTCTAAAACAAGAAGTTTTCCTCCTGCTAAAAACACAATCTGGTAAACAACTATCTAAGAAAAATTGGAACTAACTTAGAGAGATCATATGCTCCTATTTATACATTTGAGATTTATTAAAAGGAAATAACTAACAGTGATTCTAGCTACAGTGAACTGGACTTGAAACCAGTTGCTAATTTATTACATTAATTATTCCTCTGTAGTTTACTAAAGATCAAGGATTTGCATCAACTCGATTGTTTGGCAAACTTGAGTGATTTCCTGAAATGGCATGGCATTTGGTGGCAATGACTTCAGTTAGAACTGACACCAATTTAGCAGCTACTTTTGTTAATCACTGAAATGGAGTGACATGGAGATTTAGATATACCAGCTACTTTAATTGGGGTGTGGGTCATGTTTGCATTGCTGGACCTTTTGGGTAGCCCTAGGGTCAGCTGATAACAGTCATCGACTTGAGGGGAGGATGACTCTATTGGAGGGTAACGGTATCTGAAGCCGTCTGGAGTTCAGGTTCTTCGCAAAAAGAGGGGGCTCTAGAGACCACTGGAAGTCTTACTAGCGTAATCCTCATGTAAACACAAACCACTTGTACCACAATTCATAAGATATGCATTTTGAAAGTATAATTCAAGTAAATAAGTTAAGAGATTTCATCAAAGGAAATGAAAGGCAAACATGTGCATAATCCATCCAAAAGACAAACATAATTATAATAATATGTAAATATATGCCATAATGTTTTGTTAAAGTCTTTTAGAACAAGAAATAGCATGAAATAAATGAGTCATATATTTGACTCATCACATATGATTGAAGGACCTTCATCTATGTGAGAGCTACACCTCTGAGGTGACATTTATTTATGTTTGAATCATTTATCAATTTGTTTTTGCCTCTATCCAACAGGGATACACACTCTTATCTGACAACGGTGTTCAGAAGACTTGAATGTCTCTCTGGGGCTTGACTGAGGCAAGCCTCTAAACACCACAATCCCCAACTACACTCCTTTGTGATTGCAGGTTACATGTACCAGATTTTGTGGAGTAGAGTTGTAGAGGAAGGTTGCAGAAGATAAGGATTTTGGATATGGCAGAAAGAAGCAGTTCATAGCATTTTCAAGACATGGGTGCCTAGGGAAATGTCCTTTGAAATTTCACACATAGGAATCTTTGTGACAGTGACATTCTACATCTGAAGAAGCCTCGACATCCTGAAGATCAACCTTCCTTGGACCTGGGTGCCTAGGGTAGTGTCCTCCACATATCCCGTGATGAAAATAGACGAAACAATGATCATCAGTGCTGGAAGGAGTTTTACATTCCTGAAGATCAGCCTACCTTGGACTTGGGTGCCTAGGGCAATGTCCCCAAATATTCTGAATCCCAAACTTTGAAAAATGGTCAGTAATTAATATCTGTCTTCTATCTTAGTTTACGAGCATTTGTTAGAATTTATCAGTTTGCTTACTATTTTGCATAATTAGGGTTTCTAGCATACTTGAGCATTAAATTAATACATTAATTAGTAATTTCTAAATTACCACATTGTTTCAAGTGACAACCTAACTTGTAGGTGAATCCTCTTGCCAAGGAGTGATTCAACTCAGTTGATATGTCCTTTAATGTTTGTTGTAAAAGGAGAATCTAGCAAATCAAAACCACGTTGTCCCTTTTTTCATATAAAACATTGGATCCCAGTAGAATGCAAGGACCTTATTTTGATGCTAATGCTTTTTGTCATTTTCATCGACAACAAGGACACGGTACTGAATGATGTATGCGTCTTAAGCATGAAATATAAGACCTCATCGAATCAAATGTTATATAGGTATTTGGTGTGAATGATAATGGAAATAAGTCAGTTGCTCCTCCGAATCAGAATTTAAAAATGTTTACAAATCCTTTCCCTAAGCATACTGATAACAACATGATGGAACTAAATACAATAGAAGTGGAAGATGACTATTTGGATTATGATGAAATAGTGGGTATGATAGAAGTGGATAAGGAAAAGTTTGATTAGACATCTCGTCCATGAAAGAATGGTATATATGATGAGGTTCCCCCTCCATTATCCCTTCAAGGATTGGGAGTTAACCAAAATGCATTTGAAAAACAACTTGAACAACCAAAGAAGATACAAAAAAAAGATGCTACAATGGAACATATTCCATTTCGTTATGATAGACAAACTTAACAAAATAAGAAAGATAAAGATCGAAAAAGAGTAAAATAATTATCATCAGTAGGAAATAATAGTGGTTCTCCTCCTCATAAGCAACAATAGATCTCATATACACAAGGATTTGACAAACAAGTACCACATGGACATTCAGAGAACAAAGAACAATCTAATATGAACCACTCAAACTTTGCACAAAACTTGATGGAGCATCTTTCTAAGATGCTCGCAAGTTCCAAATTCTAGTACGATTGTACTTGTAGGTAAGTATTTCTAACCCTTCACCTCTGTGATGTGTTCCCTCCATGATGTGTTATGTGTTGTTTAGGCCTCCTTGGATGACCCTTGATACTCTTGTAAGGTCAAGGATATCGGGAGACCGTCTCTGTTGTGACCCTTCTTCTATTTGTATCATCATTCTTCTATCTTGCTTCTCTATTTTTATTGTTACGTGTCATGCCTTAGGGGCATAGCGTTGCGGTTGGTGACCTAGGGGTACCTTCCTACGTGATGACCCTAAGGCACTTGTTCTCCTTTCTTGATTTATTGTTTACCTTCTTCTAGTGGTTCTATCTAGCTGGTGGATGATGAAAAACAAATAAGACTGATAAGGACCAAGTGTCCCTTTAGCAAGTAAGCAAAAATGGACCTAGTCCATATATGACGATGGGGTTGATATATATATATATATAATCTGACGCTTGTCTAGTAGAATCACTCTGTGTGATATTTTGATGATGTCTTCTATTTGCTAACAAACCATAACAATATTGATGCTTTGTGCACTTTGTTTATCTTGGGTCTCACCTTGCTTACACTCGGTTATGAGATCTCTACGGTATAGCCCCAGGGTTATACTCGGGTTCCGAATTCATAGTGTAACCTTGGCTTTTGATGTGATTATTTTCATGCATTGCTTTTGATTATGCGATGTGGTTATTGTCTTATGGAAAGATTTCTAACCTCTTTTCTTGCAGAAAATTGTGTGTTTGTGGGAACATTTGATGATCGTAAAGTACATGTCACCTTTGGGGGCATGGGCTTTGCGAGAGCTCTTGTTCCCTTGTGTGTTTTCTTCCTACCTTAACATGCTTGATATCGGTACACGATATCAACCACCTTAAGGTGGGGGCATATAAAGGTAAGTTGTTTGATGATTTTGATATTAATGAAATGTGTTTGCAAACTTGGATCTATTGTGTATACCTCCTTTTCACTGTAAGGCGTCTCTGTGACGCAGCTGGGGTTGTATACTTTGAGCACATGCTTCCTTTTAACTGTAAGGCGCCTTTATGACGCAGGTGGGGCTGCATTTTAAGCCCTTATGCAGTAGGTAGGATGGTGTATCTCCGAAGTGAGTGCACATCCTTTTATTTCAAAAGTCCTTCGAGTAGGCGGGGTTGGTGTATCCTCCCTTAAGCGTGTCTTTGGAGGTTGTTGTGGCATAAGCCCAACCATCAGGTGTGCCTATAATGTGCCTGAGATGGTGGTGAACCTAGCAATAGGCTCCTTCCATCGGTTGTTTGCCGTGTTTAAGACATATAGTATGTGTTTGGCATGCTATACGACGCTCGTGTCTTCTGTGTGTCTTCCCCCTTGTGTAGTCTAAAGCTGTTGGGCGAGATGCCCCTCCCTACACTCAGGTTTTGTATGGCATGTTTGTTCCCATGCATAGTGTCAAGAGAGTGGCAAAATGCCCCTCCTATGCTTTGGGATTTGTATGGCATGTTTGTTCTCAAGTGTAGTCTTCAAGAGCATGGTGAAATGCCCCTCCTACATTTTGAGATTTGTATTGCATGTCTATTGCCCCATATGTAGTCTAAAGCTGCATGGCAAAATGCTCCTCCCTACATTTTGGGTTGTGTGTTTACTTTCCATGTACTTGCATTTGCATTCATATATGAGAAAATGAAAAAAAAGAAATAATCACTGCATTCACTATATTCATTGTGTTTTGCATGTCTTCAATGCCGTCTTCTTTGTATTTTGTGTGACTATTACTGTCTTCTCTGTGTTTTGCGTGCCTGTTACTGTCTTCATTATGTTGGAATGTCTGCAGCGTGTTTTCTCTAATGTCTACCTGAGGTTGGGGGCTAGAAATAGTTCCTCAATCTTTGCGTATGTAATTAGCTCTAAGTGTCTAGCGTGTTTGCTGTGTTTGTTGACCGTACTTTAATGCATGTATGGTCCTTGTGTTCATGCATACATTAAAATGGGGGCTAAATGTTATGTCAGAAAATGTCTCCCTAGACTTTTTCCCTCCTAAGTTTAGCTCCCGAGTCTCTTGTTTTGCATAGATTGCATGTTCATTTTGACTCCTGAAAAGAAATGGCCTGAAACCCATGTCAAATGGGGCTTGAGGGACATTGTGTGCCTTAGGCCTACCCTACAAAAGGACCTGGGGACATGGGTGCTCGCGCCCTTATCCTACCCTATTTTAGGCAGGTCCCAAATTTGAATGTCGATTATGTGACCATTAGTTAGGTCCCATGCCAACATCGTAAGTTTGAATTATGAAATTCTTGGTGGGAATGTGTGTTGTTGCATATATAAGCATGTTTAGGATTTCATTTGTAAACTAGAAGATGATTGTGAACTTTTGGTGCACTTAGCACTCAAGATATTCATCGTTGTAGAGCAGAGCATTGTTATTGTGTTTGTGATTGTAGATTTAGCTTCATATTCTCATGTGATTGAAGGATCTTCATCTATGTGAGAGATACACCTCTGAGGTGACATTTATTTGTGTTTGAATCATTTATCAATTTGTTTTTGCCTCTATCCCGCAGGGATACACACTCTTATTTGACAACGGTGTTTGAAAGACTTTAATGTCTCTCCAGGGCTTGACTGAGGCAAGCCTCTAAACACCACAACCCCCAACCACACTCCTTTGTGACTACAGATTACATGTACTAGATTTTGCGGAGTGGAGTTGCAGAGGAAGATTGCAGAAGATAAGGATTTCAGATCTGGCAGAAAGAAGTAGTTTAGAGCATTTTTAGGACATGGGCACCTAGGGCAATGTCCTCCAGAGTTTTAGACATAGGAATCTTTGTGATAGTGACATTCTACATCTGAAGAAGCCCCGACATCCCAAAGATCAATCTACTTTGGACCTGGGCACATAGGGTAGTGTCCTCCGTATATCCCGTGATGAAAATAGATGAAATAGTGATCATCAGTGCTGGAAGGAGTTTTGCATTCTTGAAGATCAACCTACCTTGGACTTGGGTACCTAGGGTAGTGTCCCTGAATATTTCAAATCCTAAACTTTGAAAAATGGTTAGTAACTAATCTTTGTCTTCTATCCTAGTTTGCGAGCATTTGTCAGAATTTATCAGTTTGCTTACTATTTTGCATAATTAGGGTTTCTAGCATACTTGAGCATTAAATTAATACATTAATTAGTAATTTCTAAATTTCCACATCATTCCAAGTGACAACCTAACCTGTAGGTGAATCCTTTCACCAAGGAGTGATTCAACTCGGTTGATATGTCCTTGAATGTTTGTTGTGAAAGGAGGATCTATCAAATCAAAACCCCATTGTCCCTTTTTTCATATAAAACACTTCTAAGAGCTTCATCAAGTTATTGATCTTCAATAGCAAAAGCAATAGAGTTTTGGGATAGAAAGCTTGCATGTAGATTGTGTGTGATAAAATAATTTTCAACTCTCTTTAAATACCTAACCTTAGAAATTCAAATATTCTAAATAACATGTCGACATCATGCGAAAACCAAAATTTGAAATCAGAATCCCAAGGTACACGGTGGGAGCCAACACCCCGCCAAAATTCAAAATCCAGAAAAATAGGGTAGGACTAGGGCGTGGGTACTCGTGTTCAGGGCCTAATTTTTCCACCAAATCTGCATTTAGGAGGTCTAGAAGTTCCAAAATCTAAAGTTTGCTTTCAGGTTCAATCATCAGTTACTTTAGAATATGATATTTCTTTAGTAAGTTATAGGTCAATTAGGGTTTAGGAACGTCAGAAATAGAATAGGGTAAAAGGACACCAAAGGAGAGGAGCTAACATATGTGAAATTGTGCCATTCCATACAGGAGGACAATTTCTGACATAACATTTAGCCCCCACTTTAGTGGCCATATGACACTACGTGCATATGCAACTAAAGAAAAGTAAATACATCAATCATGAAAAAGATACCCAAAAGGATACTGTAGAGGAAGCTGAAGTTTTGTCACGAGGGAGGAAGAAGCCCCTAGTCTGTAATCCTACAAGACCACAAACTTAGGAACTGCAACCTGCAAGGAACACTTGTTAGCTTAATCAAAATCAAATCAAAGTGCAACCACCACACAAGTAAGTCAGTCATAAACACTAATGAGTTGAGTGATGAGACACGATGAAGGAGGAAATTGACGGAGATATATATCCCCCCTTGTTTCTGCTTGCTTAGTCTGAAAAGGAGAAATAATGTGGTTATCTTACGCTCTCAGATTTCAAGGGAGATTGATGAGAAATGTATTGTGAGGGTCATTTTTATAAACAACACTAAAGCACAAAGCTTTAGGTTAGATAGAGGCCGGAACCAGGTTTCCAATGCAACAAACAACTTGAAAATTTGAGTTCAGCAGCCCAAGATAGAGGCTTATGAATAAAGTTGGTCAATTTTGCACCTAGATAGTGATAGGAATTCTCATCCATTTACTATATGTAATGGGAGTTTTCACTTTTCACTATTCATTCATACTTTCATTGTGTAGAGGAGAGAAGGAGAAGGAGAAAGAGATTAGCCATGGTGTCACGACGTTCATACCTATTTCTGAGACTGGAGATGCTCCGAGCCTGAGTGGCAGAGAGACAGATCGAGCCTGAGGTAAGGTCTTAAACTTCACTTCTGTTAACTTTGCTTTTCTTTTGCTTTTGTTTACCTTTATTTATGTGTCACACATGCCTTTTTGGACAAGGGTTCCCAACCAAGGTGCCCAAGTCCACTCAGGGCACCCAGGTCTTCCTGGGGCACCCAAGTCCAAAAAGGACAAGGGCCTCAGGTATAGGGCACAAATTGATATATTAGATTCTTCCTTATGATTTTATGATTTGAATTGATTCTATTTTGAATGTTTGATCTGCAGAACATTCCTGAGACACGCGAGTATGTAGGCAGTCACCTGATGATGCTGCTTTAAGATCATGTGGGCACTATGTTAGATGAGCAGAGGGGATTCCTGCAAGTAGTGGGTCTTTGGTGGGTGTTTATCATGCCTACGATGATATTTCATTGTAGTATGTTGATGGCCCTTATGGAGAGGTGGAATGTGGATACTTCTACATTCCATATACCCACAGGTGAGATGACAGTGACTCTGAAGACTATCTACCACATTCTACAATTGCCTATCCGAGGAGAGACAGTGAGGATCGTAGAGCATCGCTCAGCAAAGTATACATGAGAGAGCCCGTTGTATTGTTTTGATCATACCATCACTTAGGCAGAGTGAGGGCACATCACACTCTGACTTCGAGAGCAAGGTTGTGTTGACATTCCCTTAGTGCAAATGATTATGATCGCTACTGTTACCTTGGCGGTCGCACAGGATGGATGAGGTACTCACCTTCACAAGGGTCGCATTCATACTATCAGATTGATGGAGCAACATAGGATAGTATATGCATGGGGGCGCAGTATGCTTGCACACATCTACTGTAGCTTGGGACGGTATGTCCATTATGAGTCACAGAGCTTGATAGTATGTACTTTGCTACAAGTTTGGGCTTTTGAGCATATCAGGTGCACATGGTCAACAGGTTTTCCCATAGATCCACTATGGACATATCCACGTGTACATGCTTATCCTCTTATCAGATGTTAGAGACACCATGATTTGTTGTATTGGAGAGTTATATTTGATAGGTTACAGCCCAACGACATTGTTTGGAGACCATATCAAGACCACAGACCATGGATAGGTCAGCATAGATAGCTAACTAGGATGTAGAGGGATCAGTTGATGGTCGGTCGCCTCGATCACATAGTTGTCTAGTTTTACTTTGATAGAGTAGCGTGGCAATACAGATGCAGACATGATGTCCCTATGATATGTCCGAGCTACGCTCGCTCAACACATAGTGCTTTTAGGGTGAATTCTGCTTGACGGCCTATGATAGTTGATGTAGCTGTGAGTGATGATGATGGTACAAAGGATGCAGAGCCAATATCTAATGTAGACAATGTTGGTGTTACCCGATCGTATTAGGCCTGGTGGCAGACAACATGACCTGCTTCTATCTTCCCTCCCGGTCACCCCATAGGTGATCCTCGACCATGGGCAGGTCATGCGAGTAACACAGGGGTGGAGGATGATGTTCGTGATTTTATTGGATACTATGATCTTGATGAGAATGAAGATGATGATGATGATGAGGAGATCCCATCGTAGTACCTTTTCAGGGTGAGACCACGATGGGATTAGTAGGAGGTAGACAACAAGGGGACCGAGTGGAGGCCACGGTCGAGAGCTCGTGGTCCAGCCCCTACTGATGTTAGGAGATCAAGCCATGCAGAGTAGGGGAGACAAGTAGTTGTATGCCCCCAGTTCCAGAGCTGGCTGCATAGCTCATTATACCATCAGTAGTTCAGGATCCATCTTGGCGGGATGAGATCCAGGTGAGACATTATTATGTTTATATATTGCTTTGATGATTACCTATGATGTGTATATATATATGTATGAGATATTGATATTGATTTTGTCTTTCTTTTTGCAGTTGGTATAGACGCATGGCGCAATTTTGTGATTCACGTCATAGTAGAGATAATTCTTGCCGATGTAGCTGAGCAACGAGTGCCGATGGGATATTCGCCACAACACTCCGTAGGGCAGCATGCAGAGATATTTATGCCATTTATGAGATCTAGAGTGGGTATGGAAGCCTCTTTAGATCGAGTAGTCTAGAGAGCCGAGCATGCAGAGGTAGAGCTCCAAACACAACGGGATCAGGCTACATCAGTTTCTTCAACTGAGTTGGGTCTTGCTGTGACTCAGATCTTATGGACAGAGTTAGATCAGGCGAGAGCTGAGAGAGACAGGGCTCAGTTAGAGAGAGATAGAGCAGTGTCCAAGAGAGATCAGCTCCATGAGATGTACATGGAGTCGCAAGCCAAGGTGATGGGGCTTAGAGGTGAGCTCAGGGGTCTAAGATCATGAAATGCCTCTAGAAGTCACTCATGATCTGTGGCCACATGTGGGCAGCCCTCCATCACATGCACATCACCAAGTCTTGAGGGAACTGGTGATCAAGGTTCCACTATGTGATGTAGTTTGTATATTATACTACGACATCCCATTTTAATGTATGAGATGTTAGCAAGATGGTTATCGTTGCACCAAAAGATCGACCTATTACTATCCGATACAACTACTGGAGTTAATGAATCCATGGGAGACAGTTAATCCTTGTCATGAACCTAAGCGCTGCACTACACAACACAAGGAGACCAAGGGTGTACACCTTGCAACAATCCCCCCAACACAAGTGAGGGGTTTGAACCCACGATCCAGGCTCTAATACCAATTGTTAGCAAGACGATTGCCCTTGCACCAAAAAATTGACCTATTAATGCCCGATACAACCACCAAAGTTAATGAATCCATGGGAGGCGATTAAGCCTTGTCACAAACCCAAGCATTGCGCTGCACAACACAAGGAGACCAAGGGCGCACACCTTGCAACACGGGATAGTTGGTTGTGATGTATGTTAAAATTGATGTGTTATATATATAAGGTTTTCTACTAATGTTGTTGATTTATTATATGAAATGCAATCATGTGATGAACTATGTGTAAACATGTATTAATGCTAATGTGATGCATACTAAACAATTCTTTATAGATCATGTAGTAAAAATACACACTGATTAATGAATGTCACACATAAGTAAAATGCTATGCTATACTTAGTTAATACAAAAGGTGATCTTAATAAAGCATGTTTGAACAAGATACCACAAGGATTAACCAAAAAATATTTTATGTTAAACGAATTAAGACAAAAGTAGTCTATCTTGTCGAAATTGAAGCTAATCTAACTAACTTACTTTATGAAGTAACATCTAACATATAACCTTAAGCATAGAATTTTTTGAGATGTGCTACGTTAATAGGTTCTTTAAGCAGCATACCTTATTCATCATCCATTTTATACGCTCCTAATCCAAAGGTTTTAGTAACGACATACGGTCCAAGCCAATTAGGGCTGAACTTTCCTTTTTCCCTAGGAGGTGCATTCACATTATGTTGATTTTCATATAGTACCAAATCTCCAACGTCGAATGAACGATGTATACCATGCTCATTGTACGATCACTGGATGATCTTCTGATGGGCTTTAAGGTGCTTAAGAGAACTGATACGCTATTCATCAAGCATATCAAGTTCTTGTAATCTCTTTTCTCGTTCCATGTCATCATCAATAATGTCCTTTATGGAAACTCTCGATGAAGGAATTTCTAACTCTAGAGGCATTATTGTGTCGGCGCCATAGACAAGATTATACAGTGTATTCCCATTTGTCGTACGAATGCTTGTTCTATAAGCCCATAATGCATAGGAAAGTTAAGTATGCTAGTCTTTTTGATGTTTGTTAACAGTTTTTCATAGAATTTGTCCAATGATTTTATTTGAAGCTTCTGCTTGGCTATTTGATTCAAAATAATAAGGCGTAGAGAAGCGATGTTGAATGTGATATTTCTCAAGAAATTTCTTCACCTTCTTGTTCTTGAATGGTGTACCATTGTCAAAAACTAAGGAGGAAGGTATACCAAATCGAGAGATGATGTTATCCTGTATAAAATGACAAATTACATCTGTAGTCATGGATCTTAGTGGAACAACTTCAACCCACTTTGTGAAGTAATCAGTAGTAGTGATAATGAAAGTATGTCCTTGAGAAGAGGGTGGAGAGATTTTACCGATCAAACCCAATCCCCAAATAGAAAATGGCCAAGGTGAAACTTGGGCTCTAAATTCTTGTGCGGGTGCTCTGATTAAATGTTTATATTGTTGACATTGCAGACATTTCTTGACATATGCGAAGGAACCTTGTTTCATATGTTGCCAATAATATCCCATACGTAATAACTTTTGTACCAACGATTTTCCTCCAAAGTGTGCCCCACAAGCACCAGAGTGAGCTTCTTCTAAATCTATCGGGATCTCTGAATTACTAAGGCATTGAAGGAGAACACCATTATAGTTTCATCTATATAAGACATTAGATAAAATGATATAACGTGTTGCAAGTTTACATAGGCAAACTTGTGCATTCTTAGATTTTGAGTTATGAATGGTGCCATCATGTAAATAGTTGAATATATGGGAGAACCATTCATCAGAATTTGTGTTCCAATAGAGGTCAGTGCTCGAGGGTGTGACCTCATCTAATGCCTATGTTTTAAGACTATGGATTATGAATGTATATTCATCAGGTGAGTCGGCAGGGGATATAAGGGAAGTTGCACTTGCCATTGCATCCACGTGTCAATTGTCTTTCCTTGGAATAGTATCAATTGAAAATGATGTAAACTATTTTAATAGTGACAAAGCTAAGTCAGGATATTCAGATAACTTATCTTGTTTAGCTTGATATGATCCTGTTATTTGTCATACAATTAATTATGAATCATCATATATAGTGATATTTTTGATGTTGAGAGCCAAAGCGACACAAAGTCTTGTAATGAGAGCTTTGTATTCAACAATGTTGTTTTCACATGAGGAGTTTAACATATAGGACATTGGAACTGGGTTACCAGAAGGAGGTACTATTATGACACGAGCACCAGAGCTAGTTCAACATCATGAACCATCGAAGTATAATTCCCATTTATCATCGGAAGTTACACGTAGGATTTTATCATCAAGAAATGTCTCTTGATTTTGTATAGAAAAAGGTGAAGGTGCGTTAGCTAAATGACCAGTTAATGCTTTTCCTTTTATCACTTTTGAGAAATAAATTTGAGATCAAATTCTATTAGTAACATAACCCATTTAGATAGACAACCTGAAATATCTGTTTTAGCAAAAAGATGTTTCAATGGGTCAAATTTCACCATAACATGAACTTCAACATTTAAGAGATAATGTCTAAGCTTTTGTGCAGCAAAGATTAGAGCTAAGCAGTGTTTCTCGATAATAGTGTATCACACTTCATAATCGAGCAAGGTTTGACTGATGTAATATACAACACGTTCCTTGTGTTTAGTATCATGTTGTGCTAATAAAGCTACGAGAGCATTATTAGATGCTGAGGTGTAAAGAAGAAAAGGTTTATCAACAGTAGCAGGCTATAAAATAGGGTGTTTAGCTAGACAACTTTTTAAATCTTCAAAAGACTTTTGACAATCAAGATTCCATTTAAATTTTGAATCCTTCTTCAATAGTTGAGTAAAACGGTGAGTCCTATCTGCAAGTTGTGAAACAAATCGACGAATGGCCTATATCTTCCCTTGCAAACTATGAAGTTGAGATATGCTCTTAGGTGTTGACATATTAACACTAGTGTCAATTTTCTTCGTGTCTACTTCAATATACCACGATGCAAAACTATAAATCCTAACAATTTTCCATTGTCTACACTAAAAATGCATTTTCAGGGATACAAGCGCATGTTGTATTTCTTAATTCACTCAAAGATTTGACAGAGGATTGTAACATGATCTTGGCGACATATATACTTTGCAAGGATATCATCGACATAATCCTCTAGGATGTTATGCATGTAATCATGAAAGATAAGGGTCATATCTCATTGGTAAGTTGCTCCAACATTCTTTAATCCAAACGACATGACCACCCAACAAAATGTACCCCAAGGTGCTATAAAATCTATTTTGTATTGATCTAGGGAGTTGATAAAAATTTGATTATAGCTTGAGAAACCATCCATGAAAGAGAGTAATTCATGGCCAACTATTGAATCAACAATCATATCGATGTTCAGAAGAGGGAATTCATCTTTCAAAGATGCAAGATTCAAATCCCGAAAATCAGTATACATCCGAATACAGCCTCGAGTTTGCAACCGCCAGAATGTTGAAAATCCAAGGTGACTAATCAATAGGGCCAATAAAGCCAGCTTGTAAAAGCTTTTCTATCTCAGCCTTAACTAGTAATGCCACCTTAGGATTCATCTTATATATCTTTTGTTTAAACGACTTAGCATCTAGTTTCAGAACAATATTATGTGTTACAATCTGAGGATCAATACTAGGCATATCTAAATAATCCCAAGAAAACAATTCATAGAATTCATGTAACAGCTTGGTCGTATATTCTTTCTCTTCTATTCTTAAGAAATCTCCTATAGGGATAACCTTTTCAATATTATCCTTATGCATAGAAACTTCAATAGTCTTTCCATTAAGTAAAGTACTGGGTTCTATGGGATTGGGTGATTTCAATAGTCCTTCGAGTTCTTCCTTAGATTCTAGAGTAGTATTGACCAAACAAGTGGATTTACCAAAATATGCACCATGGTTTAAGTAATAAGGTATCCACGTTTATGATGATAATGGGGAACATTGTCATAAGCTCCCAAGAATTCAATTATTGCTTCATCTGTTGAAAATGTATCCAAAGAGATATCTTCTGAAGGACAATTGGTGTCAATCATCTTAGGATATATCAAATTGAGTGTTGATATTGTGTTCACATTAAGATTAGGATGTCTACGGGCTTTAGTTTCTTTGAAAGGATTATATCCAATGCCATTTGAGTAATGTCATGAAGTAGATTCTATAGGTACTCGAATTCCTTGTTGATTAATACCCAACCATTACCTACATAGTCGCAATTCTTATAGACGATATGAAATCCTCAACCATAAAGAGAGGCCATTTCTTTGGAAGAAGGTGGAGCCTCATAGGTCTCATAATCTGTAGTATAAGTAAAAGTGTTGTCTGCATTTGTTACTAAAGAAATCTTGGGTTTCTTAGGTATATCCACATATTCTTTTGATGAAATTGATGCAACATTTGATTCTTCAGAATTAGAGTTATTAATTTTATACTCTTCTACATAGCTAGAAGTAAAGTCTAGTGAACCCAATCATCGCCAAGGAATGAATTTGATTGTTTAGAACTCTGTACAACATTTTCTATGATAGGAGGAGTTGATGGATCAAATCTCAGATTATTTAGAATCTTATGATGACCAACTTGTTTTTGTAATTTAATTTGCAAACAATTATCTAGTTCAGGATCTTCCTCAATAGTGTGAAGTTGATCTTTATAAATAAACTTGATTGAATGATGAAGGGTAGATGGAACTACCCCCAATACATGAATCGAAGGTCTACCAAGAACCAAGAACCAGGCATGACATGAATCAAGGTACATTAAGTTATAGGCCCAACTTGTACAGGTAAAGCTATGGTGCCTACAGATTGTCTTCCAACATTATCAAAGCCACAAATACTTATTCTATCTGGATTAATCAAAGAGGTATCAACTTTAAATCTTATATAATAGATTAATGCCACAAACATTAATAGTTGATCCATTATCAATCATAACTCTCTTAATCAATTTCTTGTTTATTGTAATGAAGATAATCAAAGGATCATACTAATTTTGAACTTCAATAGAAGGCAACTCATGTTGTTAAAACAGAATATTTGTTTTTGTCTCATGCATACAATCTAAAATAGATGCTACATCATTTGGCTTGACAGCGGGTGGTACAATCACCTTTTGTAAAGCTTCTTGGAGAATTCCATGGTATGTAGGCAAGGTTTCTATAAGTTCCCAAAGAGAAATCTTAGCCGGAGTAGCACGAAGCTGCTCAACAAGATCATAACCTTGACCAACTTTATGTGTTAAACAAGGTGCTTGAGAAAGAATCAGTTGAGAAGTTGGAAAAGATATCAGAATACTTGATTGTTGTTTTCTTTGTTTGTTATTTCGTGTGTTATATGTATGAGCAACCATAGTGTGACTAGGTTGTTGTGACCTTTCTTGTGAACTTCGACGTGTTATTTGTTTAGCATAGTTATAGATGTAATCAGGAGGTCGAGAAGAAGGTGAAAGACCTCTAACAGTGATCATCAGTTTAGAGTGTGGTTGGGCCACATCCGAACATAGGTTGACCACTACCTTCGGCTTCACAAGTTCTTCTTGAGGTTTTAGAACATAGATTGCATTTACTATTCTTTGAAACAACGACGATTTAGGAGTCGAAGTGGAATATTCAATCGAGATAAAGTACTCAAGGGATTCATCTAGCATATTGAAGTCATCAAAACTAAATGACTCATCATAGGCATTAAAGTCTTGTAAAAATTAATCCGACATTATAGCATGTTCTAATTAACCCAAGACTTAAATGTAAAGTAATATAGCATAAACCTTGTGAAAGTGAAATAAGATATCAATATGCAAATCAAAAATTTGTAATTTCAACACTCTTTTTAATGAAAGGCTAAAGATATCTATCAAGATTCAATGCATGCACTTTCATAAAAGAGATTTTGTGATCTAAATGTTATTTAGGACAACAAACTATTTCAGATCTGATGCAGGAGCATCACTCTTTTCATGTTTGTAAGGTCATTTTGATGTCTAGTTGGTTTTTTAAGGTCATTGTGATGTCAAGAGTCTTGAATTAGTGTTTGAAGTTCATTTAGGGTCCATTGGGATCATTTCCAATGGTTTAGGGTGTTTGAATAGGCCTAGAAATTCAAATTTTGGATTTTCCCGCCAAAATCAAATTTGAATTTCCTAGGAGTTTTTTGGCTTGTTAAAGAGTTGGGGTTTGGTACTCAAGCATGGAATTAGGTCAATTATATCAAATAATGTCTTGTTGGATCATGTAAAGTCACTTTCCAATGTTAGGAAGTCTCTTTTCAATGTTAGGTTATGGTATAGGGCAATAATTTCAAGTTTTATGACATTATTATTAGGTTTTAAAAAGAAAGACATTTATATTTTTGGTTGTAACTATTTTTCATCATTATTCACGTTGAAGGCACTCGCCAAGAAGCTGTGGAGGTAATTATTGATGAAAATACCCTATTTTTTCTAGTAATTTTGACAGGTTTCATTGATTTGTAGGCAGAAAGTACCTTTGTATGGACATGTATGGACTTGTCATGGTCCGAGAATGCATGAAAATTTGGAATGTTATGTTAAAATACTAACACAATCATTATTTGGTGATTTCATGGTGTTTTTATGCAATAAAACCTGTGTTCATTGCTCTTTTTGACAGTTTTCTACAAAAAAAATTATAAAACACTGTTGTATGGCCCTGTACGGATTAGTTATAGCTTGAAAGTGCATGAAACTTGAAGAAAAATGTGTTACAGGTCAAATGCAATTGGTTTGAGGTGATTTCATTAAGTTTTGTTTGAGAAAAAGCAAAAACCTTGTTAACAACCCTATTGCAGACCTCGGGTTTTCAGTGAGAGGAAAAAAAATCATATCTTGAGTTTGGACCGGTGCAAAATCATAAAACTTGGTGAACATCTTCATTTGGTAGTGTTCTAGATATCCTCCAAGTTTCATCTCTTGAAACCTCTATTTGCATGAGATATTAGGGACTGTGTGTGCTGCTGTCTAAAAGGATTGTCAAAACCCTATGTGCATTTGAGGGTTTAGTGGAAAGTAAGTTTTTTAATTACCACAACAAAGTGAGGGTTTGGTGAGACCCTACAAGGTTTGTGGAAGGGTAAAGTAGCTTGAGGAAGTACAAGGAGTGAAATTTGTTATGATAAGCACCCAATAGGTCTTTCTTGAGGGTTTAAACCTAGTGAAATAGGCTTGTAGTATAGGTTACAGGTTGAATCTCCATAGAGGGTTGTAGAACCTGAGAATCTTGTTTTAGTTCTTTGTTTTCCCTCTACATCGAGATCTGATGTTAAAAAGGGTGCAAATTCTTTTAAAGCACATGTTCACCAAAATGTTTAAGGGAAAAAGTGGTACAATGATAGTTTGTCAAAACTGAATCAAGGCCCACTCTTCACACTCTAAACATTAGAGAAAGTGTAGGAACTGAGCTTGTTCACTATGAAGGACTAAGCTATAGATTTCCTATGTTTCTTTTATGCTAGTTGTGATTGAATGGATGCTCAAACCAGGTTTTCACAAGCTTTTAACACTCACAAAGCATGAAACCCTAATTATACACTTATGCTATTACAGACTGATTTTTGACATAGGTACAGTCAAACAAATCACAAAAACATAGAGCAGAGGTTTCAGAGAGTGTGTACTTGGAAACTGAGGGTCTATCAGACAAGGGCACCCACTCTTTTGACCTGCAAGTTTCTGAAACACAAAATCTTTTGTATCAGGTATCAGAGGGTCTTCAGAGGTTCCCAGGTCCTGAAAAATGTGCCGAATTAGACTAGGGCGCCTGCTCTTTAGTCCTGAATATTTCACAATGTCAAAATTCAAAGTTCTGTGACAATTATCTAGGCAATATCCATCTTTCTGTCGCTCCTTTTCACTAGATCTTTTCACATACGATCTACACATACAAAGAGAGGAGAAAGATGGTTGTGGCTATTAGGAGCTTGCCTCAGCCAAGCCCTATCTTTGGTATTTCTACCTCAACAATAGACAATGATAAAGATCTATAGATGTGTGTACTCATCTATCAAATGTGTATGCAAAAATGTAAAACCCTAGATGACTCAAGCATCAAGGAAAGATCAACACTTTGCTTCACTCATCGAAACAACAACAACTTCACCTCAAGGAGATGAGAGCAATGAAGACTTGTACAACAAGAAGGTGAGGCAACCGTATCTGCAGAGGATTCCCAAGCTCAAGTTAGAGGCTTCAAACCTTCTCCCGATCATACAAAAGGTTGTGCAAACCATAGGAAGAGCAAGATAGTCTCAAGATCTTGATTCCTAATCTCCATCAAATATTTCCATCATGTAGCAAATTCAAATATCTTCTAAGAGCTTCAACAAGTTGTTGATCTTCAATAGCAAAAGCGACAGAGTTTTGGCATAGAAATCTTGCATGTAGATTGTGTGTGATAAAATGATTTTCAACTCTCTTTAAATACCTAACCTTAGAAATTCAAATATTTGAAATAACATGCTGACATCATGCGAAAACTAAAATTTGAAATCAGAATCCTGAGGTGCACGGTGGGAGCTGATACCCCACCAAAATCCAAAATCCAAAACAATAGGGCAGGATTAGGGCACAGGCGCTTGTGTCCAAGCCCTAATTTTTCCACCAGATCTACATTTAGGAGGTCTAGAAGTTCCAAAATCCAAAATTTGCTTTCAAGTTCAGTTGTTAGTTGCTTCAGAATATGACATTTCTTCATTCAGTTATAGGTCAATCAGGGTTCAGGGAGGTTAGAAATAGAATAGGGTAAAAGGACACCAAAGGAGAGGAGCTAACATATACAAAATTGTGCCATTCCATACAGGAGGATAATTTTTGACATAACAGTTATATCCAGAACCATGTTCCTCAATGCGCTTTGAAGGGAGTCACTCTTTTTGAATCTTGGAGCAGTCAAAAACCATCAGTTAAGCACTTTTAAGTTTTTGGTTCTCCTGCATGGGCCCACATTCTTGTAGAGAAATGTAAGGCCTTAGATCCATAGAGCAGATCTTGCACACTTGTAGGCTATCCTAATGGTGTGAAGGGTTATCAGTTGCTCCACCCTACTACACATGAGTTGTTCATTAAGAGGAGTGTTTAGTTTGAGGAGGGCTCTTGAAGCTCAAATCCTATCACTTCTCCACCTCCTTCTACTTTGACATTGGAGTCACTTGGGCTACAGACATATCTTCTAATGAGTCAGATTCACCTGAGTAAATTCTGGATGATAAGGAATCTTCTACCTCCACTTTCGATGTTGAGAGCGATTCATAGGATTCACCTCCTTCCTCTCCTAGTCATCATTCAGAGGGTGATGATTCTCCTCTAGATTCTTTGACTTCTAGTCCACATTGGGCAAGATGGACCTTGCAATCTGTAGGTGATTGGATTGGGGATCTATCAGACACTAGACATACTTGTTCACGATTCCAGGATGCTCCACATGTCTTCATTGCTACTACCTCTAATCCATAGTCCTTTTGAGAGGCTTCTAGTATTCTTGAGTGGGATACAACTATGCAAGAGTATAGTTCCTTGATGAGGAAACACACTTGGGATCTTGTCCCTCTTCCTAAGGGAAGAAAACTTGTTCGATATAAGTGGATCTATCAGACAAAATTTGTTGTAGATGGGTTAGTTAATAAGCACAAGGCTCGCCTGGTCGCTAAAGGATTCTCCCAGGTTCCTAGGATTGACTACTCTGAGACTTTTGTACTAGTTGCCAGAATGAACTCCATTCAACTTGTTCTTGCCACTGTTGCAGCCAATCATTGAGAAGTACACCAGATGGATGTGAAGAGTGCTTCTCTTCATGATGACCTTTAAAAGAAGATCTACATGAAGCAACCACAGGGTTTCGTTCATGATTATTCACTTGTGTGCCACCTTTGAAAGTCTCTCTATAGCCTCAAATAGGCTCCTTAGGCCTGGTATGCTAAGATGGACTCCTTCCTTCTGATAGTTGGGTTCAGTCGGTGCCATTCTGATCCCAATGTCTACATTAGGATGATTCACTACTATTTCTGGTTTTGTATGTTGATGACTTGCTGATCACAGGAAGTTCTTCATCCGCCATTGGGGTAGTTAAAACTGCCCTTCATGACAGGTTTTTAATGACTGACTTGGGCTTGTTGCATTATTTTCTTAGGATTGAGATCTACTAGTCTACTTCTAGGATCACCATCACACAATCCAAGTATGCTCTATATTTTCTCTCACAATTTCACATGGCTGATTGTGAGCCTGCTCTGACTCCCTTTCTTTCTGGAGTCAAACTTGTGGCTCAGTGTTCTTCACCATTTGTTGATGACATTGGTGGTACCTGCATAAGCAATCAGGTTTTAAGCATTTAAATATGCAGGCCCCTTCCCAAAAATCCAAAAAGTTCTATCTCTTTCAGCCTCTGCAGTGGTAAAATTGTGAAAAATCAGCTAAGTGCAGGTGTCTTTGTATATACAAGGGTTTTTTGTATATACATACTGGTGAAATATGCATTGGCGGGTGTAAAATCTCCATCACCTTTTGAAAAAATCAGTTAGATGCATTTCTGAGTGCATATCGGGCTCTAAATGCGCATATACAAAGGGGGAATCTTTCACAGATTCCCAGAAATATTCCCGCTTTGTATATCGGGTTGTATGTAATGGTGCATTGAAAAATATACAAGGGCGTGCTAATATGCATTTGCTACAATGCAGCGGGGAAGATACATGTGGTGGGGCCCGTGGATATACAAGGTGGATATTGGGCATAGATACAATGGTTAGATACATTGCAGGAATATTCTGGAGAAGATTCCTTGTTTGTATGTGCAAGGGAATGTACATTGAAAATTATACAAAGGCTTGCGGCATGCAAACAACAGTGCAAAGGAGAGAGAAAATGGTCGGGCCCACCAGTTGTATGTGCATTTGTTTGTATGTTTGCACATACAAGCCAATATACGAAGAAGAAATATACATTTGGACCGAAGAGGAAATCAAGCTACAATAGATAGATTTTCAGGTCCGCAGGTTGTATATCGCGTTTGTATATACGATATACAAAGCAAAGATGCAAATGAAGGAGATACAAGTCAGACTTCAAAAGGAGGTACATTCTGATGCATAAAAGATTCAGGTCCGCCTTGTATGTTGAGCAGTTGCGTGTATATGCATCCTGCATATACAAAGATTTAAAAAGGGATTTGTATATGCATTCGAACATGCATATACAAGGGGCGAAAAAGGCAAAATACAAGGGGAAAAAGGCCAGCGATAGAATCATGAAGTGCCTACGTGGCATGTTTTCACTGGTTGACAACTTTTCAACATTTTTGAGTGCCGTGGGTCTCAGCGATAGGAAGTAGATCAACGGCCATGTTTTGGACCTTCAGCGGTGGTTTTTCTTGAGCGTGTGCGGCCATTTTTTGAGCGGGAAAATCTCCAGATGTACCTGCTGTTGCATCCCGCGAGTGGATGGGGCTTTAATGGTAGATTGTGCAGGGAAGCATGGGTGAGGCGATAGGTGAACTACCAGGGTTACGAAGAGAACCTTCAGGCGGCGGCCCAGATCCCGATTCCATCTACTCCTTTCTCCTTGTCCCTCTGCTGCATTAACTTTTTTAAGCGCCAATCTAATCATGCATTGTATCTGGCAATTTTTGAGTTGACCATTGTAATTTTGGCTGAGTACACAGTTTTGCTATAAAATGAAAATTATGTCACTCATATTCGGTTGTTGAAGACCTGGGCATTTTTGTGTAAATAATGAAGAACAGGGCATGATCTTGGGTTGTTTTATCTCATTCTGGAGTTTATGAGTTGCATTATGAATGTATTTTGCACATATGTTCAGTTTCATTGTTGTCTTATATGAAAAATGCTCTCGTGCATGTGTTTAGTTGCTTGTCTCCATGTGCTGAATGCATTCTCTTCTTTTGAGTCTGGTTGCTAAGGGCTTCTCAGATTCTAGGATATAGATTTCTGTATCACATGCTTCATCTTTGACCGCCATTCAAGGAGTGGATTAAATTGTTTTATGTGAAGTATGGAGAAAGTTGTATGTCAATTAGGATATATGTAAGTAGAGGTAGCTAAATACCTATTCTTGGGTGATGTTTGTAAGGCAAGCATCAATCTAACCTCTTGAAACTTGAATGCCAGTTGCAAACCATTCTCTTGTATACGTCTAGTTGACTCCTTGCCCTGAGATAGGCACCGGTCTGCTCCTGGGCTAGTAGTTATGACCCAAAACCCCTTGCCTTACATCCAAATCATCATATCCATCTTTCTATGACTTCCACTTGCTAGTTGTAGGAGTAGGATTAGGACCCCTGCATGCTCTCATACATAACCAGACACATATGTCCAAAGTATGTTGCCAACCTTGTGATTTGTCACACAAATCTTTGTCCCAAAATGAGAGTATTCTGCTTGTTATCACAAAGTTAAATCTTTATGTCATTTGGAGAGTAAATGTTACATCTTTAGCAAATAGGGATACCCTTTTTGATGTGGTAGAACCAGAAGTGAAGGGGAGGCAGCTCACTTAACCTCCTGTAATCTATTGGCTGAATCTTCCCGTGCATTGGAACTAGCAAACTCTCTGCTGATTCAGAGAAAATAACCAACAGACACTTTGTACTGATAGCTTGTTGGGAGTCTCATTTATCTGACTCATACGAGACCTGACATTTCATATGTTGTAGGCATGGTTTCTCAATTCATGTAGGAGCCCCATGAGCTGTACTAGAAAGCAACCAGGTGGGTACTTCACTACATTCAGGGTTCTCACAGTTTTGGGATTCACTATGTAGCGGGCATTGATCTTGACTTGGTGGGATACACAAATTTAGATTGGGCAGGCGATTCTCAGGATCACAAGTCTACTTTAGGTTATAACTTCTCACTTGGTTATAGTCATGTTTGTTGGTCAAGCAAGAAGCAGTCTGTTATTTCTCTATCTTCTACTGAGGCCGAGTATCAGGGAATTATGAATGTTTCCATTAAGGCCATCTAGCTTCAAAATCTTCTCACTGAGTTTAGTATCCAGATCAGACGGCCATCAGTCATATTTTATGACAACCAAAGTGTCATCTAGATCTCACAGAATCTGGTCCATCATTAATTGACCAAACACATTGAGGTCCACATGCATTACATCCGAGAGCTCATCCATGGGCACGTCATCGAGCTTCGCTATTGTTTGACTTCTGAGCAGGTTGAAGATATCTTCACCAAAACTTCCACTGAGAGAAAGTTCCTTCATTTGTGAGCTTTGCTAGGGGTGCGGGAACCTTCATCTTTTGGGGGCCTTCATCCTCTCACTCGGAGTCCTGACTCTCTCTACTTTGGGGGGTCTTTTCTCTCTCTATTTGGGGGGGCTATTCTCTCTTTTCTAGGGGGCTTCTTCTCTTTGAGGGGGATTTTTATGTACATGGGTACCTCATTAGGCTTGATTTGCCAGGACCCATCTTTTTACCCACCTAAGTTGCGCTTAAGGGGGGTGTTAGTGTAGGTTTTTATTTCCTAGTTGGGATATTTATTTTCGTATATTCCTAGGTTTTTCCTACACCTTTTGTTAATGTTGCTTAGGTTCATAAAGCATTTTTAATTAAGTGAGTGGGTTATAAGGTATCACCTTCCTACAAGGGAGCACCCATTAGCTATCTTTAGACCGATAGATGGTTGTTTCCTAT
Organism: Cunninghamia lanceolata; assembly: GCA_027924645.1. Taxonomy (NCBI): domain Eukaryota; kingdom Viridiplantae; phylum Streptophyta; class Pinopsida; order Cupressales; family Cupressaceae; genus Cunninghamia; species Cunninghamia lanceolata. The sequence goes on from BSBN01001388.1 coordinate 76,712, forward strand.
TGGTTGGTGTTGCCACCTCCACCCTCTCCCTTTTCTATTTAAACATGCTACCTAGCTTGTATTAGGCATATTTTTCTTTTGCATCCTCTTAATGCTATTCTTCTTCTGGAGCATTTGCATTACTCTCATGGAGACTAACTCTATGCTACTATTTTGATTTTGTATCATTTGCATTCATAGTTTAATATCTATTCATTTGCTCTAGTTTTCTGGGTTATTCATCTTTTCAAATTATAACAATATAAACACACCAAGAAAGTAAACATGAGGATTCTACCAACACCATATCAATGTATAAGTATGGGATACCTTACTCCAATCAAATCTAAAATTTGATGAAACAAAAGGGAGAGCTACTAGAACTAGAATAATGGAATGTCATCACAGTGGTCTCATGAGCATGCAGACATGGGGAGTGTATACTCCCATCTACTATAGGAGACCCTCATTGACTTTCAAAAACCATGACAGATTGTAATCAATCCATAAATGAACATTCCATGCCTTCAAAATAGGATCAAATTCTTTTCATTAATCTTATAAATGTTTTTACCCCATTATTTCAATCCCTTAATCTTTTAATACTCTCTTGGGTCCTCATCCCAAGGTAATACATGCTACATGGATAATGATAGGCCACTCCAATTTTTAACCTAGTCATCTTCCTGCTATCCAAAGACCAACAATGATCAAAAGATGAGGACAGTAAAAATGAAGCCAAAAATCATGGCACTTGTATCCATGAGTTAAGTAATCATATTTCTATGATGATACTTCATGTTCCATAAAATAAAAAGTTGAAACATGGTCTAAAATTTAATTTTACTATTTTAAAAATATAAAGCACCAAGCAAAACCTAAATCCATCATTGATAAATGCTTTAAAATCCTTCTATTTTTGAAATGTAAAATTTCAAGAAAATAAGAATACCTTTATGAGCATATGATGCACATCATCATTCTTTTCACATCACATATGTTTTTTAGGAAAAAAATTCTAGCATTATGACAATATTTTATATTTTTCAAAAATGAAAAAATAGAAAATAGAAACATCTACAAAATAACTATAAATTCAACAAACAAATCTTGTAGAGGGTGATCCCACAATATTGAGTCCCAAACTTGGGATATCCTGATTTTTGTCTAAAATCACATATTTTTTAGAAAAATTAACGGTTTAAGCCTTGAGGGGTTCCATCTAAATGTGTTTAATTAAAGGGGGTTAGATAAAACTCCCTTAGATCAAACCCCCTTGGAAAGAACCCCCTAGTTTTAAATCAAAGCTTTGATGGAGTCTCCTCTGCACCTATCAAAATGCTGACAAAAACTAATTTTGCTTCACCTATTGGGGATCAAGTGAATTCATTTAGAAATTCTATTTTGTAAGCATGCAACCCTTAGTATAAGATTTCCAAAAAGTGTGATTTTTAATATATTTATTTTATTCTTTTATTTTATTTTCTATTTTCTAGTGAACATTTTTCACCTAACATCAAAGTCTCTATTCCACACACAGAAAAATAAAAAAATAGAGATTTTTAAAAAAATATGTGCACACTAGGTATTGATGTTCTTGTTTCAACATAAAAAAACAATTTAATTTGGATACATACATAAAATGTTATGTTGTATGGTATAAACCTATGCCTGAATTATAATTAATCTCACTTCAAAAATTAATAAAAAATATATGCAATAAAAAATTATGAAAAAAATCTACACACTAGATATTGGTGTTACAAAATCCATGCTTAAAATTTTATAATGTGATCCTTTCTATTAAAAAAAATTATGATATATGGTAAATGTCACTTTAAAAAAATATTGTTAACTATAAAAATAAGTTATTAAAAGCTACGTAAAAAAATCACAAATTATTTTTTAAATTTAAAAAAAAAACATTTAGAATCTACACACAAAATCTCAAAAATCACTATTTCATATCATCTTCAAATTCTTAATGGTTTAGTTGCTATAAGTGTCAAAAAGTGAAATTTTGGTTTAAAATGTTGATTTCAATGTCCTAGTTTGGCCAAAAAGTGGGATACATTATAGTGGGATCACCCTAGAAGAATTCCATATGCAACCACCTAGTGTGGGCTTGGCCAAATGAGAAAGCAAATCATTTGAGTGCATATAATTCAAAGAGGGAAATTACCTAGTTTTAGAAAACCCCAATATGAAGATATGTTTATTTTATTACAAACAACACCAAACAATTCTTTTGCCAATCAACTCCAAGATCCAAAAAAACCTTTCCAATTTCACAAACACTACTCCAAAGAAATCTTTATACAAGCAAGAACCCACACAAACATGGAGGAAAATAGAGAGAGAAAGAGAGTAAAAACCCACAAAATGAATAAGTGTTTCTAATTTACTTTTGCTTTTCCTTTTCTCTAAAATCCCTAAACCCTTTAAGATTTTTCCCTCCTATTCATATTTAATCATATTCAAGCAAGATATTTTAAACAAGCTATTTGAACAACTAGATATTTCATTTCAATATTTCCACTTAAATTATTTTCAAAAACTCAATTAAATAAATGATGCATAACATATTTTCATTTCAAATAATCTAATGCATTCTATTTAAATAACTATTAAACTCTTTTCAACATGTAATGATACAAATGCATGAAACCTTTTACCAAGGTATATAAATAGACTCTTGACTTAAGCATAAAGGATATTCTAAAAAATCTTAACCCAAGAATTTTGAAATCTAAATAAATGCAAGTACTAGAAGAGCTAACTAAACACATGCAAGATAATGACACATTTGATGGGTTTAGCCACAACACACGTATCTAGAATCAACACCAATTTGGATCTTAGTTTCATAGGATTTAGCATAAACTCATCTCGTAAATTAAAAGAGTGAGATGGAGAAATAAACACAAACATATTTACCCAAGTCAAATAGTCTTGAATCAACCACTGTTGGGAATACCTATGCCTGCACACTCATTTAAAACATTAGGCACATTTGCATAATACAAGATAGCTAAAGCACAACATAAAAACATCCAATGTGATATAAGCTAATAAGAAATATAATATCAAAATGTGATGAACATCAATTATAGATAAACATAAAGTATCTCATAAAATTCATAATTGTTGAACTAAGTACTATAATCACATATCAACATATAGAGAAAATATAGAAGTTGAATCACAACTATAGGTTTGAACATCAAATCATAACATATGTATCCATAATACACTATTGATAAAACTCGGTGGCAATACAAAACATCATTAGTAATATAATATCAAGATCAAAATTTGAAACTAAGTAGTAGAATAAGGAACATATGCTTGGGGCCTTAAATCTACCTCCCCTAAAACTAGGCTTACTCCTAGAAGCCTACAAAAAAGTGTTAATAAAGAACTCATAGCTACGTAGCATCCTCCCAAATTATTATTGTATAATCATGATGGTCCCATTGAACCCTTACTTAATCTAGGTCTTGACCTGAAAGGATTAATCTCCAATGTTATAATATATGAGCAGGCTCCAAATAAAGTTTCTCACACTCCTCAACCTACAAGGTAGCCCAATCAAGAACATGCATCACATCTAAAATATACTGCCTAGAGATAGAAACATGAAACACATCATGGATGCATGAAAGACTAAGTGGAAAGGAAAGTTGGTACATGACAAGACTAATCCTCTCTAGGATCTCAAAAGTTCAAACAAAGTGTGGTGCACACTTAGAACCTTTTTCATAATGGATTAGGCTTGTGTGGTTGTATTATCAAGAATGCTTGATCACCAACTAAGAAATATTGATCCAATCTCTTACATCAACATACTTCTTCTATCTATCATGATTGGTCAACAACTTCTCTCTAATCTAAACAACCTACTACTTCATAACATACATACATGGAGTATATCCTCTAGAACCTAATTCACCCTCTATGTCTGACCATTGATCTCTAGATGATATGCCAAACTAAACTTGAGATGAGTACCCAATGCATGCTACAAGGAATCCCACAAAGAGAATGTGAACATGTGATCATGACTTAAAATAATCCAATGAGGCACTCCATACAAGTGGATGACCTCCTCCATGAAGACATGCGCCATTGACATGGCATTGTAGGATGCCATCATGGGTGAAAAATGGGCAACCTTGGTCAACTTGTCCACCATCACCATGATGGCATCATGATGATGAGTAGAAATAGGTAAACCAATAATAAAGTCCATAGAAACCATGTCCAACTTACACTCTAGAATGTTGTGTAGCTGCAAAAGTCTTGTGGGATGCTAGTGCTTTGCATTTACCCTCTAGCACTCAAGGCATCTAGCAATAAAATCAACAATGTCAGGTCTCATCCTTGCCCATGATACAATTGCCAAAGATCAACATGTGCCTTCTTCACACTAGGATGCATTGCATAAGGTGGTCAATACACCTCATACAACACCATGGTGCAGAGACCTCATAAGTCTAGAACATATATACAACCCATATGTTGTAATAATTCATCAAACTCTTGAGCAAAATTGGAAAATTTACCCACAAGGGATCTTTGTGACTCTATCTTTTCTTGAACCTCCTAATACCATGAATGCTTTGGAAATTGCTTAAGAATGTGACCTCACATATAAGTGCTTAGGGATAAAACTAAGATATCATGTTGCCTCTTACTCAAGGCATCCAATACAACATTCTCCTTCCCTTTGATGTAATGAACACCAAAGCTATATTTTCTCAAGAATTCCATCCATCAATGTTTATGAGAATTCAAGTATACCTGTGTGAAAATATACTAAAGGCTACGATGACCAATATGCAACTCGAATTGATGGCCCAAAAGTAAATGTATCTAGTGTACAAGCACATGGACAACTATTGCCAACTCAAGGTCATGGTTAGAGTCCTTGAGCTTACACGACTCATAAGAAATTAGATGGTCCTTGAGCATAAGGATAACACCCAAACCATCCAATAAAGCATCAATGCAAACTACAAAATTTGTTGTAGGATTAGGAACTACAAGGATTAGTGCACTAGTTATCCAATTCTTGAGAACCTAAAAGGATATCTCACACTAATTTGATTGCACAAATTTCTTCTCCTTCCACTAAATGGAAGTAATGGTATGTGCCACTCTCAAGAAATTCAGGATGAATTAGTGGTAGTAACCCACTAATCCCATTAAACTATGAACCTCTAAAATGTTCATGGTCACAAACCAATTCATAATAGCCAAAATCTTTGAGGGATCCATTAAGATATCCTCTCTATATATAACATGTCCCAAATACTTGACCTTAGTTTGGAAAAAAAAACTCACACTGTAATCTACTTGTCAAAAAGTTGGTTTTCACATAAACATTGCAAAAATTGACAGAAGTGGATCTCATGCTCCTTCACCATCCTTGAATAAATTAAAATATCATCAAGGAACATAAGGACAAACTAGTCAAGATAGGTTTATTCATCAAGCTCATGAACACCGATGGAGCATTCATCAACCCAAATAGAACCACGATGAACTTGTAATATCCATATCTAGTCTAAAATAATGTCTAATGAATATTTGACTCCTAAATGTGAAGATAATAATACCCAAACTTTAGATCAATCTTAGAGAACACCTTGGCTCCCTTCATCTAATCAAACAAATCATATATCTTCTGTAAGGGATATCAAGTATTTACCATCACCTTGTTCAATTGTTGATAATTGATGCAAAAATTTGTCCTTCTTTATGAAGATGACATGGACACCCTAAGGACACACACTACAACAAATATGCCTCTTCTCTAATAACTCTTCCAATTGTAATTGAAGCTCATTGAGATCTTAAAGTCATTTTGTATCACATATGAGAGACGGGCTTAGCTCTAGGAATGAGGTTAAAATGAAAGTCCACATCCCATTTAGTGGTATACTAGGGATAACACTAGGAAATACATAAGAAAACTCCCTCAAGAGTGGGTGAGAACTGAGAGAAACCTTACAACATTCAATCTTAAAAAGATCACTCAACATGATAGTTAACATTTGGCACCCTTTTAGATACTTCATTTCAACTACATGACAAAAAGATTATTGAGATATATGGGTCTCTATACTCCAACAATCACAAAATGATCGCCATGATTATCCACACACTCAATTACCTTGTTGTGACAATCTTGATGAGTATCAATCCAATCCATACCATGGATGATCTCATAAGATCCCAATGGTAGAATACACAAATTGATGATGGTGGTGAAGGTTTCAAGATCCAACACACAACCATGCATAAGTGAATCCACTGCCACCTTAGCACATGTGGATAACTCAACCTACCAACTATTATCCTACATTTACTACTACTACTACTACTAAGTCTCGAGAGCTATAGAAGGCATCTTGATACCCCATTTGGGTTGGGATTGACATCCCCAAGCCTTAGACCTTGCTTGATAAGGAACCACTACTTGAGTTCCCAACAGACCTTCAAGGCCTCTCATCATATTCTTATCTCCAAGCTTCATGTTTTCCATGGTAGATTCTAAAGACTTAGGTGCCAGTAATTAAAAAACACCTACAATATGAGGGTTCAAGCCTCTCACAAACCTGCTAACCAGAAGCTTCTCATCCTCTACTAAGCCTACATACTACTTCATCTCAAAAAAGTGGTTCTCATAATGATCAACTAACATAGCATGCTACTAAAGCTCATAGAATTCATTAGATTGATGTTGCTTGAAATTCTCGTAAAGGTAACATGAACGAAATCTCTCTAATAAGGTTTCCCATATCATAGTGGAAATATCAAGATTATGCTTCTCCTCTTCCTAGCACAACTAGGTGGACATAAAGCCACAAAGTTACATGATGGCATAATGATCCTTTGTGTTACTCTCAAATGGCTACATCACAAAACATAAATCAAGGGATAGAAGTCAAGATTATACCTCCATTTTTTTTGTGGAACCTTCAAAAACTAGTGGATGCATACGAAGAAGATCCCTCACGTGCCTACCACTAAATTGTGATCACCACCCAATTTTCTAGCCTCTTTTTGAGGCTACTCTTGCTTGAATCTTTCCTCTACTCTTGACCTAGATGGGATCCAAGAGTGTTCCCTTCCTACAGATATTGATGCTTCCTTCTCCTACAAGGGTTGAGAAGTATCATCTTGAGTGAGATCCTGACGAGGAGGAAGTTGATAAAGATTTTTTTGCATAAATCCCATTAGTTGTGGTCCTATTGGTAAATAGATTTGTCACTACAGTGATTTGTAGGAATTAGTGTGACTCACCTAATGGGCGATGACAAATTTTTACAATAGTTGGAGAAATTTCCATTGAATGGGCAATCTTCCTCTGTGCTTGAGAGGGGTATCTCTCTCATAAGATGGGAATATTTTAGGATTTTCATGTACTTTTTACTGGAAAGTAGAAAAGGGCACAAAAAGAGAAAATGGAAAACACACAAATAGTGAAACCTTAGATGAGAAGTGTAAGAAAACCATCTACACATTCCTTGAGAAAAATAAGGAGAGTAATAGAGGAAAAAGGAGAGTATGTAGAGTTAAATAAGAAATATAGTTTAACCATAGACTCACACCAACAATAGGAAAACTAAAGATTTAGTTGTTACTAAGTTTCATGAAACACAAGGGAGAAAGAAATAAAGAAACACATTTCTATACCAAACTTAAGAATGGTTTAAAAATTAATGAAGAACAAGAGAGAGAGAGAGATAACAATCTACAAATCATTCATCTCATTCCTTCAAAACTGAACACAAAGTTTTAGTTACTTCCCTACATATAAAATAAAGAGATCTAATGAAGGACATATTTCAAATCAAACATAAGAAAGACCTAAAACTAGAAATTGGAGACAAAATGTTCTATCAAAATCTTCTTATTTCCTTCAAAAATGGGCTCAAAGTCCTAACAAATTCCCTATATAATTTGTTGTATGCTTTGCAAAAAATGTTTCAATCACAACCCCTAGTCATCTAACCCTTACAAATGATAAAACTTTACAATAAATAGGGAAGGGCTATTTACTTTCCTATACAATCATTTCCTTTTCCTTTTAGACATTACAAAATATTTAAATCAAATTCCAAAGCCCCAAAATGAGTGCATATTTAATAACTCATTTAAAATAAATACATTACAAACATTAATAAGGCCAACTTTATAATTAAATATTAAGTCTTTGCCTAAACTTGATGAGCGTCTAATTGACACAACATTATGTCAAACTTGGGCTAACTTTATAATTAAATAAATTATTAAGTCTTTGCCTAAACTTGATGAGTGTCCGATTGTTGCAACAATATGTCAAACAATTCACACACCTTGGTTGTAGTTGATCATTCCTGAAGCAATTTGTCAAACATTTTATAAGAAAAACATGTGAAATTTGATCCTTGATGTAATTGGTTAAATGGTTCATGAGCATAATCTATACCTCCTTACTCTCATGTCATACTATTCTTTGTAAGATGATTCATAAGAGAAATAATGTACTTAGTGTTTTGTAAGGCAATAGGTGAGATTTAAGACGTATCCTTTTTAGATATATTCATTCCATGTTTTCCGCAAGAAAGATATAAGCACCCACTAGATATTAATAACAACTATGTCATTAGGGGTGTGATGTGCATATTCCATCTTTGTCTTCTCTAACATTGTCACTTCTCCACTATCTCTCTATAGTAGGGCATTTGAGATAGTTTTCTTTGAAAGTATAATTGATCTTAATTCTAATTTTGCTAATGTACTATCTAAACCTCTCAAGTCTTTCCCTATTTTCAGATTAGTTAGTATCTTAGAATGTATGATCTCATGACAACACAACTTTTTATTGTATGTTATCAATGTACTTTCTAAACCATGTTCACATTTCAATTCTTCTACTTTAATTAGTATTGTAGAAGGCAAAATTTGAATCAAGGTACTACTTAACTTCGGATGCATTAAGCTCTAAAGAGATCTTATCATCCATTTCATGATATATATAAGAGTCATTAGACTAATTTGAACCCAAAATATGTTTCTAAGCTTTATCATGATGATGTATCTCATCCATGGTGATATACATGTGTCTTATCCTTAGGTCATTCTAGGTATTCCATAATTCCTATTAATAGTTTGTCAATGAGCTCTTTAATTTCTACATCAATGACATATGCAGTACATTATCCCCTTTGGTGTCTTATGTGTAGGTGATCAACTTATGATTGAGACTCATATTGAATGCTCCAATATTATAAAATCTACACCTTTCAATCTTCACATTTTCATCAAACAAAACCTCCTCTACTAGTGCATTAGGTCTCATCTCCATTATGCTTTGATGGGTGCTCATACCCTTTTCAACAACCCCAAATTTGGTATAGGTCATGTAACCTATTTGACAAAGGTTGTGGGATTTGGATTTATACCTACCAATAGTGTTTATCAAAAGATCTTAAAATTTTATTCAACAAATCCATTTTGCTCATACTTTGCACTCATTAATAGGGCCAAAACCACCTGCATCATCTTGAGGCTAAATATATCCACTATAGGAGATTCCTCTCTACATTTCCAAAGATCCATTACCACAGTTATCTTGACCATGTTGGTAGTCATGCTAGTACTTAGGAAGCATTTTCCATCACAAATAAGTTGCATGAATCAAAATAAATAAATCATTAGTTCAATCATGCACATATACACATATGTAATACGCTGCCCTAATTTTTTTTTAAAACAGACAACAAAACTGAAGTTAAATGCAACAATGATTCTTCCACACTCTTCTGATCACCTAGATCCTGATGTGGGCAAGGTGAGAGCATACAAGTACTTTTGAGTTAGCATTCAAAACCAAACTAGCAAATAAAGAACAACTTCCACTTATTTAGTGGGCATCTGCTTGTGCAGCAGGCATCCACTTATGCAGTAGGCAACCACATGTTCAGTGGGAGAAATAGGAAGGTAAACTAGGCACATCCACTTATTCAATGGGAAGCCATTACAAACCACTTATTTAGTGGGGAAGATAAACAAGGAAAGAACAAGAACATCCACTTATTCAACAGGAAAGCCAAGAAAGAAACAAATCTCCTTATCCACATTGGCAGTTAAACCATCCAAGGGTTACAAGTGTTTGCAACAAGATAAAAGATTACAATAGAAATGTTTAGGCTGCAAGCTAAAACTAATACCCCTATTTTACACAATTCACACTGCTGCAATCAATTAGAACATAGAAAATACCAAGGAAATATTGATGGAGCATGCTAACAAGCCATAGGAAATTACCAAGGATGTGCCACACAACGAAACTAATGGAAAGAACTCAGTTTAGAAGTCCTTGTGGGACTGCTGTAGCAAATCACAGGTTTGCAACTCCTTATGACAACAATGAAAACCCTTCATATCATATCCAAAACCCCATATTCCATTTTTAAACCCATGCATATAACATTTCCTAGCATAGGCCCCTCAAAACCTCAAGAATATAGTATTAAAACATAGCCGAACTCCCTTGAAGATCCACATGCCTCACTTGCCCAGGTACGGACCTACCTGATGGTAAAACTGGTAAAAATCAACTTAAATCTGTAGCAAAGATTCATAAAGTGGTATGGAAATAGGTGCCAAGAAGTCTTGTAACACCCTCAAATACATAACGTGTGAACACAACACACTCAACCCTAAAAAAACCTAATGTAATGCCCACAGGTTCACATCGTGTGAACATGACACAAGAACCCTAATTTTTTTTGTGTGTTTACTCTCATGTTAACCCTAATTGGTTATGTTCACACCACAACTCACTTGAGAAGTAGAATTACAATTGACGAGTATAAATGAGTATGCCATGTCATGATCGACTCTAGGACCATTTTTGGCAAAGGGTTTAATTTAAGGATAGCTTAGACATAAGTTTAATATATATATCCTTATACCATGCACTCAAGAAAGGTGCCGACAATACAATTATTAAGTTTTCTATAAGAAATAAAGAAGTAACGAGAATCATGAAATTATTTGATAATAATCCTACATTTATTATTACCATACTCATTATTAATAAAACCTATAACTCAAATTCCAATATAAGCTCACATGTATTATGTTGATAACATAAATTAAAAGACAAAATAATGGAAATTAATTCCCTTCCTAGAAGTAAGGAGAGTTCCTCACTTTTAATTATTTTAAAGATAATATTAAATGAAAAAAACAAAAAAAAAACTATTTTTAAGACAATATTAAATGGAAACCTAATAATTCATTCTTATATCAAAATAGAAGTTTTATCCATATTTTATTTTATTTTACTTTTTCAATGTCTATCCATTGACCAACAAAATTGATAGAAGGCTAAATAATAAAGAAAATTAAAATACTACTAGCTGTTCATAATGCAGATGTGAATAAAACATGTTAGACTCTCAATAAAATAAGGCTCGATTAATCTATTTTATACATCATAATTAAATGGATAAGGGTAAATTCTTGGAAGATCTAAAATTACTTACTAATGGCAAAAAAAAAAACCAAAAATAAATAAAAGCATGTTGCATTTTTAAACTACCCCATGCACTCCCATATTTTAAGGCAGTAGTATATAACAAGGGAGATTTACCATGCTTTATTCCCGTTAAAAAAAAAAAAAAACTAGAAGGTTGTTTAATATTTACTAATGGGAATGGAATTAAAAAGTATGCTGCCTATAAGGAAAAGCCAATGCACTTACCCATTAAAAAAGAAATAATAATAATAAAAAAAAAAGACTTGCTGGAAAATTTCTCATGCTTTATAACAACGGATTCAAAATGAAAATTTTTTGTTTACTTCACGTGAATGCATAAACATACTAAGAGGACTAATTATTTAACTAATAATTTATTTCTTTGATGTTTACCCAAGCTCTAGGCACTCCTTGAGAATACAAGAAAGAAATGACCTAAGTAAAGAAGAGATAGGTTTTCTTATTAAACCTTTTTATATTCTTTGAATGTAAGGAATCCAACTTAGGGATGATTATTTCTATGCCTTTTCGTAGTAATCACTAAAGCACCAAAAAGACAAAAAGGTAAATATGTTTTCACTAACATAGAATAAAACATAATACTGCAAATAGATTAAAACCATAGATTAAAATAATAGATTTAAACATGTCTACAACAGATTAAAACAATAATATTGAGGCTTGCTTAAAACTAAGTTTTAACTTATTCTCTTTTATTTTCTCCCCAGGCCAAAGAAAATTTAAACATAAAGCTTCATATTAAAGATTTCATTAAGGAGCATAAATCGCTAGCCAAAAAAAAATGATTAAGAAAATAAGAAATAATTAAGGCTTTCCCTCAACATCTAGGTTTCAACCCTAAATTGCGTTGCCCTAATTTCTGTCTTAATGTTAGCCTTTTTTTGTGTGTGTGTGTGTTGCTTTCAGCAGCCTGCTAGGAGGTTCCTCAGCGGCCATGGAGAGGGATTCATAGACACCTTCCTTCAGATCGCCTTCCTTCATCGTGAAAGGGTGTCTCTCGGCATAGGTAAAGGTTTGGTTTAAAACATTACTCTTTAGAATATCATTCAGCCAAGTAGTTCCAGGTTTCTTCTTGTTGAAGACAATATCTCTAGTGAATAACAGAGGTAGAACCGATTTATCTAACCTCCTGTGTGTGTGTGTTTTTTGGCCTTTTGTGGGCAGAGGAAAAAGGGATATTGGGTGCATGGCACCCTGTGGGTTTGTGGCCCTAAGATGTAGAGCCCTAGACCACGGCTCTGCATGTGTAGGTCAAGCGGCCTTACACATAGGCATTCACAGTAAAATAAATCTGTGTTCTTGTTTTCTTAGTATTATTATTTTTTTTTTTCTTCTCTTGCCTTTTGTCTTCTATTATATTTATTTTATATTGTGTCTAGTCAGGTAACTAAATTGGGATACAGTCATGCCTTCTGAATGCCAGGTCATGCCAAGTAATAAGATGGTTAAATGGGTGAAGAGAAGCGCTTAGCTAAGGGAATGTGATGCAACTATCATCCAATCTTGATGCTTGTCAAAACAAAGAAGAGTACACGACATAGGTAGGGATCATTGTTCTACATATACATGTTTTGAAGCAATGAACATTGTAAAATCTTTACATCAAATGTACTCATATACAGAGGTCAAGACTCCAAGGCTATGGGATGATCCTATTTTATTATAATATCAGTAACTTATTTTGCAGATTCTCTACTAATTCCTATTCCATAATCTAATTTTATTGACTCGTGGTATTTTGGAGTCATTGTTTTGTTGCAAGTATGAGGTTAACCAGTGTTGTCATTGATGTCAACATACTCATATTGCATTGATAAGAAGGATTGGATGAGCTGTGTGTTGAGGTTATTGAGGAAATTAGTCTCCATCAGGAACAGTGAAGAATAGTGATGAGAAGAAGGCAAAAGTACTCAATAGGCTGAGGATCAGAGGATGCAGTTTAAAGGGTTTGTAGATATGAGTCTTGAGATGTTCTAGTTAATATTTCAGAGGTCCGCATAAAGATCTAAAGAAGTTATGGCTGCTTGTGTAGAACCAGTTCTGGCAGGTGTTTAGTGGAGACAGAGTGTCACAGATTGGTCCGGTGAGATCCGGAATCACATTATCTCAATTTGCGAATTGGAAGGAGCGTTGAAGAAGTCAATGTGAAGTGACAACTAGATTTGTGAATGATTTGGAGGTCCAGAAGAACCTTTTTCATTATGACAGTGAGGACAGACTGTGTTCTTGAAGTTCCAGATGAAGAACAAAAGAATTCCAGTAAGCTGATAAAGTGTAGATGTTCTTGATGACTCAGGAAAGGTTTTGGTGATCTTTGGATCATGTACAATTCTTATTGGCGGTCCGCATTGAATTTAGAGTTTGCATTTGAAGAATAACCACGGATATTGGTGTTCTTCCTGAGACAGGCCGACCGAATGTATTACACGTCTTGCGAATGATCTTGTAGATGTTTGCCGACTTAGATGATTGTTCCTAAGTCGATGCCTTGTATAAATAAGGGTTTGTGAATTCATTTTGAAGCGTGTCTTGTGGTGATGAGTGTGATATAGCGAAGAGAAGTGCGAAAGGCAGAGCAGGAGTTTTTGGGCTTAAATGGAACTGATCCAGGCATGGTAAAGATGTCATTCTCTAGTTCAAGTTTGTAATACTTGTTATCTTGTAGACAGTGTGTCTCTTGTAGGCAGTGTGCCTCCTTGTGAGAAGTGTGCTCGGGCAGTGAGCCCTAATTGGCATGTGCCATCTATTTTTTTTATTCTTCTAACAGAGAATAATCCTTGGGTTAATCACCCCGTGGTTTTTCTCTTAATCGGGTTTTCCACGTCAAAATCTTGGTGTCTCATGTGTTGATGTGTATCTGCTCTAATGTTTATGCCTTATGCTTTTATGAATGATTAATTGCTATGCTATTGATTAACAAAGTAGATTTAAGTGTTTGAGTTGAAACAAATTAAGGATAATTGATTCACCCCCCCTCTCAATTATCAACAATTGGTATCAGAGCCAAGTTCCTCTAAAAGGAGCTTAACTGCTTGAGGAGATCCAGGATGTCGTCATACAAGAAAGACAGTCCAAAATTTGATGGAACCAACTTCACTCTTTGGAAAGGCCGCATGAAATGTCACCTGGAGTGTATCGGAAAGGTGTACTTGTCCATGGTCACAAAAGCATATACACCTCCACAGGGTGGTCCGACAACTCTAAATGAAATCACAGATGCTGAAAACAATCTGCGGACTAAAGAGGCTCTTCTAAGTGCATTAACTAACTCAGAGCTCTCAAATGTCATTGACCTACCAACTACCTATGAGATCTGGATTAAACTGGAACTTCTGCATGAAGGAGATGAGTATGTTAAGAGTGCAAGGTTGCAGAGTCTCAAAGGGAAATTTGAAAGATTGAAGATGAGAGATGATGAAAATATCACTACCTTTATACCAAGAGTAAATGAGCTGGTGTGTGGAATTAGGAATGCTGGTGGAGTTTTGGATGAAAATGAGATTGTTTGCAAAATTCTCAGATCCCTTCCTGCTGCCTACAAAATCAAGGTTACTGCCATTGATGAATTCAGAGCCCATACAACTGTCACAAGAGACCAATTGGCTAGCAAACTGGCTACATTTGAAATGACCAAGTTTGGAGATGATCCCCCCAAGACTGAATCTGCATTCAAAACCAGTGCCTATGTGAAAGGTAAACAAAGATTTGATCTGGGAGAAAACTTTTCAAGGAAGCTGTCATGGTATGATCAAGCAAGAAAAGACATGGAAGAGAAAAAAGCAGAAACAACTCAACTTGAAGCCCTCATTGCAAAAAGACTGCCAAGGGGATCTAGTAAGTATGAAGGAAAATTACCCTTTAAGTGCTTCAACTGCAATAAGATTGGTCACTTTGCCTCAAGATGTCCTGAAAGATCCACAAGATCAAACTCTAATAGACAAAGGTTCCAAAAGAATTGTTATTATGTCCATGAAGAAGCTGATAATGAAGGAGTAACAGATGATGAATCAGAGATAGGAGACAAATCCAGAAATAAATGGGTGTTCATTGCCATCAAGAAAGAAGATCCAATATCCCCTGAATCTATCAATCATAAGGTTATAGAAAGAGCTTTGGCTGCCCAAGTTGAAGAAAAGGATGATTGGGTTATTGACAGTGGATGCTCTCACCATATGACAGGTGACAAGAACAAGTTCTTAGATTTGGAAAGGTATGAAGGAGGAATGGTAAAGTTTGGTGACAATTCTGTTGGTAGAATCAGAGGTAGGGGAACTATCTCTTTTGATGGAAAGAACAAAACCAGTAATGTACTGTATGTTGAAGGATTGAAGCACAATCTTCTCAGTGTTGGTCAGTTGGTGGACAAAGGCTATGATCTTCGGTTCAAGAATGGAGATGCAGGATCTTTGAAAGCTTTGGAATTGAGATTGCATCCGGTACTCAAACAAAAGGTAATATCTTCCATTTAGTTGGTACTAATAAAAGTTGTCTATTTGTTCAAATTGATCAGAGTTGGTTATGGCATAGAGGGATGTGTCATGTAAATTTTGATAACATCATCAAGATAAGCAATACTCAGGCTGTAAGAGATCTTCCAAAGTTGGTAAAACCTACAAATAGTTTGTGCAAAGAATGTCAGCTAGGTAAACATAGCAGAGTCTCATTCAAAAGTAAGGATCAGTCCTCTACCAGATTATTGGAGTTAGTTCATACTGATCTATGTGGTCTGACAAGAATCAAGAGTATGCAAGGTGATAGATACTTCATGTTACTGATTGATGACCATTCCCGGATGATGTGGGTCACCTTTCTGAAAGAGAAATCAAAAGCGTTTGAGAAGTTCAAAATCTTCAAGGCTATGGTAGAGAATCAAACTGGATTAAAACTGAAATGTTTGAGGTCTGATAGAGGTGGTGAATTCACATCCGGTGAATTCATAGATTTTTGTGAGAAGCATGGTATAAAGAGACAGTCATCTGCTCCTAGGACTCCACAGCAGAATGGAGTAGTTGAGAGAAAGAACCGGACCATCCAGGAAGCATCCAGGACAATGATGATGGAAGCAAATGTTCCCCAGATGTTTTGGAAAGAAGCTGTCAGCACTGCAGTCTACACTCAATCGAGTTCAAATCAGAAGCAATACTGGTAAGACTCCTTATGAACTTTGGTTTGGCATCACTCCTACTGTGAGATATTTCAGAGTATTTGGTAGCAAGTGTTACATTAAAAGAGATGAAGATCTAGGAAAGTTTGATGCTAGAAGTGATGAAGGAATTTTCTTGGGTTACTCCACTCAAAGCAAAGCATACCGGTGTTACAATAAGAGACTAGGAAATATGATAGAAAGTACAAATGTGAAGGTTGATGAAGATATTGAGAACCCCTCAAGATTTTATGAGTATGATGAAGATGATCAGAATGATGTTCTGGTTCAAGGAGCTCCATCTTCTCCTGAAAGTCAGATTCAGACTGATCCCGTAAATCAAGAAGAAGAGACAGGTCTGAATGAGCATGATCAAGAAGCAGAAGTGCAAGAAACTCCCAAAGTTCCAAGGTATGTAAGACTGAACCACTCTGAAGATCAGATCATAGGTGACAAAAGTAAAGGTGTGCAAACTAGAAGGAATGTTGCTCAAAATTCAGATGAATGTTGTCTGATTTCAAAGATTGAACCTAAGACAATAAATGAAGCATGCAATGATGAAAACTAGACAAAAGAAATAGAAGAAGAATTAATGCAAATTGAAAAAAATCACACTTGGGATCTTGTCTCTAGACCTAGAAACAAGAATGTGATTGGAACCAAATGGGTCTTCCAGAACAAACTAAATGAAGTTGGTGAAGTAATCAGAAATAAGGCCAGATTAGTCTGCAAAGGCTACTCTCAAATAGAAGGGATTGATTTTGAGGAAACCTTTGCTCTGGTGGCAAGAATTGAAGCAGTCAGACTATTTCTTGCATTTGCTGCCTTCAAAGATTTTAAAGTGTATCAGATGGATGTCAAATCTGCTTTCCTGAATGGTGACCTAGAAGAAGAGGTGTACATTGAACAACTCGATGGATTTCAGTTATCTGAGCATGGTGATATGGTCTGCAAATTAAAGAAGGCACTATATGGTCTAAAGCAAGCCCCAAGAGCATGGTATGAGAGGTTGGACAAACATCTTTTGAAGATTGGTTTCAACAAAGGTACTGTTGATAGTAACCTATATTTCAAAATTGATCATGAAAACATCTTGGTTGTTGAAGTATTTGTTGATGATATCATCTTTGGAGGAAGAGACAGTATGTGTAAAACCTTTGCAAACCAAATGAAAAGTGAGTTTGAAATGTCAATGCTCGGTGAAATGAATTTCTTCTTGGGTCTGCAAATTACTCAGACAAAGAAAGGAATCTTTATCTCTCAGACCAAATATGTGAAAGAACTATTGAAGAAATTTGGAATGGAAGATTCAAAGCCAATGAACACTCCTATGGCTACCGGATGTAAGTTGAGCAAAGATGATGACTCTCCTAAGATAGATCAGACAAAGTACAGATCAATGATTGGAGGATTACTGTATCTCACTCAGACTAGACTAGATATAATGCAGGTTGTTGGTCTTGTGGCGAGATTCCAGGCTGATCACAGAGAATCTCATGTCATGGCAATCAAAAGAATTTTTAGGTACTTGAAAGGAACAGTTGAGTATGGCCTATGGTATCCCAGAGATCATGACTTTTCTCTTCATGCATATACAAATGCAGATTGGGCAGGAGATGTGGATGATAGGAAGAGTACAAGTGGAGGAGCATTCTTTTTGAGAAAAAGATTGGTTTCTTGGCTAAGCAAGAAACAAGAAGCAATATCCCTGTCTACAACAAAAGCAGAATACATTGCAGCAGCAGGTAGTTGCACTCAACTTTTGTGGATGAAGCAAATGCTAAGAGATATTCGAGTAGAATATGAGGAGCCTATCACAATTTTCTGTGATAATTCAAGTGCAATAAATATTTCTAAGAATCTGGTATTGCATTCTAAGACCAAGCATATATCTATCAAATTTCACTTTTTGAGAGAACAAGTGAACAAGAGTGAAGTTAGATTGGAGTATGTGCCCTCCAAGGATCAGCTTGCAGATATTTTTACTAAACCTCTTCCCAAGGACTCTTTTGAGTATCTCAGGGAGAAGTTAGGGGTCATGGCCCCTCTGGTGATGAACTAGGATGCACTAATGTGCATCAGTCTAGTGGATATCACAGTCATATCTTGTGATCCGGATTGATGATGGGGAGCTGCTGCTAAGGGGGAGCAGCTGGTATGATTCTGATGTGTTAGAATTGCAAGTATGAGCCCTTTGCCATTGATGTCAAAGGGGGAGAGAAGACATGTGAAAAACAAGTGGTTAATGATCAAAGGGGGAGCAGTAAAGCAAGAGAAGACATGTGAAGAGTTGTTATTGATAGGGGGAGCTGTGACAGAAAGGAGAAGTTCTTGTCTTGATGGTTTTTCACATCATATGTTGCCATCAATGACAAAGGGGGAGATTGTTGCAAGTATGAGGTTAACTAGTGTTGTCATTGATGTCAACATACTCATATGCATTGATAAGAAGGATTGGATGAGCTGTGTGTTGAGGTTATTGAGGAAATTAGTCTCCATCAGGAACAGTGAAGAACAGTGATGAGAAGAAGGCAAAAGTACTCAATAGGTTGAGGATCTGAGGATGCGGTTTAAAGGGTTTGTAGATATGAGTCTTGAGATGTTTCAGTTAATATTTCAGAGGTCTGCATAAAGATCTGAAGAAGTTATGGCTGCTTGTGTAGAACCGGTTCCGGCAGGTGTTTAGTGGAGACAGAGTGTCACAGATTGGTCCGATGAGATCCGGTTATCTCAATCTGTGGATTGGAAGGAGCGTTGAAGAAGTCAGTGTGAAGTGACAACTAGATTTGTGAATGATTTGGAGGTCTGGAAGAACCTTTTTCATTATGACAGTGAGGACAAACTGTGTTCTTGAAGTTCTGGATGAAGAACAAAAGAATTCCAGTAAGCTGATAAAGTGCGGATGTTATTGATGACTTAGGAAAGGTTTTGGTGATCTTTGGATCGTGTACAATTCTTATTGGTGGTCCACATTGAAGTTAGAGTTTGCATTTGAAGAATAACCATGGATATTGGTGTTCTTCCTGAGACAGGCCGACTGGATGTATTACACGTCTTGCGAATGATCTTGTAGATGTTTGCCGACTTAGATGATTGTTCCTAAGTCGATGCCTTGTATAAATAAGGGTTTGTGAATTCATTTTGAAGCGTGTCTTGTGGTGATGAGTGTGATATAGCGAAGAGAAGTGCGAAAGGTAGAGCAGGAGTTTTTGGGCTTAAATAGAACTGATCCAGGCATGGTAAAGATGTCATTCTCCAGTTCAAGTTTGGAATACTTGTTATCTTGTAGACAGTGTGTCTCTTGTAGGCAGTGTGCCTCCTTGTGAGCAGTGTGCTCAGGCAGTGAGCCCTAATTGGCATTTGCCATCTATTTTTCTTATTCTTCTAACAGAGAATAATCCTTGGGTTAATCACCTCGTGGTTTTTCCCTTAACTGGGTTTTCCACGTCAAAATCTTGGTGTCTCATGTGTTGATGTGTATCTTCTTTGATGTTTATGCCTTATGCTTTCATGAATGATTAATTGCTATGCTATTGATTAACAAAGTGGATTTAAGTGTTTGAGTTGAAGCAAATTAAGGATAACTGATTCACACCCCCCCCTCTTAGTTATCAACATGTTTCTCCTTATTTTCATTTATGTTGTTGTTCAAACTGCTTTTAGAGAGAAGTTTGAGTTTTTTTTTAAAGGAAAACTAAATACCCATGAAAATGTTGGTTTTATTTTCTTTTAAAAAATTGCCAATATACACAGTAGGTGGCCCCTTGAGCATGAAGATCACAATCACAAAATTTGTAGACAAATGCACCTCTTCAGGATATATTGTGTGGAGGTGAGACTAATGAGAAGTCTTAAGGAACAATCATCCTTTAGAGTGGAAGCTTAAAATAGTGCAACATTTAGGATCATAATATAGCTTACATTAGAAGTGAAATATAGAAAAATGCAACATTTACGATCATTACATGGATTTCTCTTTTCATAGTACTACATACGTCATTACACAGTTTGAAGCAATGTATGTCAGTTCTTTCTTTATTTAGAACCCTAGGTCTAAATCTGAGAAATATGAATCTTTTATCCTTTAGCAATCCCTTGTCTAGCAAGATACCCCATCAAGTATTTCTTTACTCCTCTTGGAAGAAACCTACAAGAGGACAATCAAGAAAATAACATTTTTGTTCATCCAGTGGAGGCTCACCTCCCAGCCTAGGGCAGTAGCTGCCCACCCCTAAGCTAGGGGAAAACACAGGGAGACCCAGGTAAGACTATACACACATTTTGGAGACTCACAATTATCCACATATCTTCAACACTCACAGGTTGGTCACAAACACACCACAAGAAGTTTTCTATAGAAGCTTCACAAGGGAAAGAGAAGGACATAGACCTGTAGGGATACTCGTTATATATATATTGTCTATTTTTCACTACAGATTTTATTTCACAATTCATTAGTTTTCATGGCACACAGCACATGTAGTTTTTTTTTCTTTCACTATAAAGAATTCCTCTGAATTACTTTATTAAGGAGAAAAGAGGGCAAACCCTAGACTCACCAAGAACAATACAAAACACAATCAATGCTCAATATCCCAACAACAAAAATAGGAGGAAAAATCATTTCATAACACCATAATCATAATCAGACCACAATTTTAACTTCATTTATTCAACACAAAATCTAAACCATAATAGACACTAAGGCCTTAGATTTCCTCATACCACTGTGTTATTTATTTATTTCATTTTATTGAGTAAGGGTTGGTCTATACCTGGTAAATTGCACAGTTTGAGATCCATAGTAACCTTCCATCCTTTCCATTTTTTTTTATACTCCTTCCCCAACAACCCTGAAGATGAATCATACACCATCCAAGTACTCCCCCCAATTTCAGCAATTGGATATCTTTTCAGCCAGGTTACATCTATCCCTAAGGGCATCATGTGTCTCCCCCAAGTGGACAGCATGTTGTCACCATGGGTGGACAACATGTGTCCTTACCAAAGACCCCTTTTCAACAATTAAAAATGTATTCCCATCCAAATTGAAAATACTAATAAAAAGATGCCCAAATATCATTTTTTCTTAATCTTATTATATTTGGTTGAGGGGCCCACCCAGGTCTAGGATAAAGTTTATTTATTTATTTTTTCCAACACAAGGTACAAATTTACTCTTATTATCCTATTTGGTGGTATGTTTAGACTCTCCCCTCTCACATCAAGGATGCCTCACACACTTAACAACATATGTGTCAACAAATAATGAGCCACATGAAATCACGTCCCAATACCATACTAAAATGTTGTACAACAATGTCACATGATCCCCACACAAGATACTTCAACTGATACACTTTCACACGACACATTTTCCACAAACCATGCTTCCACAAGACATAGACATGACTAACAATGGACCTGAGCCTTTCCATATTGGCTAGGTCGGCTTATTGGAAAACCACAATGGGTCTCCAAGTGTTTTCCTCGTTTCCACTAGCTCAGCCTGCACACTTGTTTCACATTGTCAGTACGATAACAATAGCCAAAGCAAAGACACCATTAACCATCACTACTTCATTTACAAACATTTTAATCATTCTTGCAACATATAAGAATCTTTCTTTCACCAGACCAATTTAATCAATTTTAATGCACATGAGAGAATATACATATACACATCTAAAGGTGTCTATGTCACAATAGTATGAGACAACAATTTACATAATTTATTCTGCAAGCTATATATATATCAATGGGTCTCATCAACCATAGCAAAGTATAAGAACTCACACAATGAAATCCAAGGAATCATGTATAGCTATATCTCAATAAGCAACATAGTCCACTAAAACATGGTACAAGACAAGATCTAAGAAGCATCACATAGAGTTAATTGAGGATATGCAATTATAAAAGCATGTATCAACCTTAGTCCAAGTTAAAATCATACATCTCAAACAAGTATATAACCATTACCATGATCAGATAACTGGGAGAACTAACGTATAATGTCTCATCACAAACTATAGTGGCAAAATGTAAGATCACTTCTCGTCATAATGGCGAGTACCAAGGAGGGGTCCTACATCCTCCCCCTAGGCTTGGACTTCCTCCTGGAAGTCCCTAAGAGAAGAGGCTATCCAATAAAATTAATAAATTATTTTACCCCATTATATAATAATAAGCAACCATATAATGTCACATCACATCAATGGAAATTAACTACATACCTCATTTTGAATAGCTAAGCATGTCCTTAATTCATTACTACCATCATGAATGAACAAATTTATACCTAATGAATAGAGTGAAGTGACATATTCCATTTTAGTAAAAAATTATAACATCTGATTCTCCACAACACTCAATGACTCACATAACACAAAAACTCAATCCCACATATAACATATCATTTGAATTTAGAGTCTCATTCACATCATACCTCTCCTAGGTGAATCACATGACGAAGACCATATTCATATATATCAATAAATATATTCATCACAAAGACATCACATGGCTCACACCATAAGGTTCAACAAGAAAAGGGGTATTACAAGGAGGACAACACTAATGTACCACTGAGAAATCCATAGTGCCATAGAGCCAATAACCAATGAATGAATAACCATTCAATGTAGAATCATTGTGCCAATATCAATAGTGTTTTATCTTATAATTCTCACCTCCGAAGGAAATACCAATATCACCCATACTATAGTGTCAATATCCAAGGAATAATCATGCCATGTACAAAACCACTGTGCTAAGAACATATCAGGAAAGAAGGTCTCAAGGTCCTCTCAAGGAGCCCACCTTACATTTCCTAGTATGAACAAGATTCCCTAGGCCATCTACTCCCCTATACAACCTGTCAATGATCCCTTTAGGATAGGATAACACACAATAGTCACATTACTCCACACATACCAGCAGTCGCAACATTAAAGTGCCTCAAAACAAGAAGGATAAAGAAGTAAAATAAGCTCATAAGTTAAACCTCAATAAAATAGAAGATAACCAAATATAATAAATCGTAGAAGAAGTGGAGATCAAATAACAATCATTGCATCATGTCAAGTTTATCCAAGAACATGTCCTTGAGGCAAAAGAACTACCTCAACATAAAAATAGCCAATTAGCCCAAAGTAACAAAACACTACTGGCTTGTAAGCAATATTCAACACAATCATAGAAATCTACACATTACGATCACCATGTGACCTTGCAACAAGATCACCTAAGGGGAGGAGGGGAATCATACAGTGGTCTCAAACCACATAGGATAATAGCATGCCATATCATGGTGGTCTCAAACCACATGAAACTATATGGTGGTCTCAAACCACATGAAATAATTGGGTGGTCTCAAACCACAGAATAATAGGGTGGTCTCAAACCACAGAATAATAGAGTGGTCTCAAACCACATGAAATAATAAGGTGGTCTCAACCACATGAAATAATAGGGTGGTCTCAAACCACAGAATAATAGAGTGGTCTCAACCACATGAAATAATAGGGTGGTCTCAAACCACAAAATAATATGGTGGTCTCAAACCACATGATAATCAATGATAAATCACCATGTCATAATAAGCATGTCTCACATAGTTCCGGAGTAGCCTGATTATATATTTGCATGAAGAATCCACATGAATGGGTACATGTCCCATACAACCTAGAATCCTGCCATGTACAAAGATCCACTAACATATGCCACATTTAGTTGTCTATAGGATCTGATATCCACCCCACAAGAGAACCTCCATAGGCCTATATGGTTATCATGTTTCCTGAATCTGAGATATCACGTATGTATAAAATCAACTGTAATTATTCCAAGTAGAGAATAATATCTCTCACACTTATATTGACAACCACATCAAAAGTCATATCATCCTTGTGACAAGGTATCAATCACTATTATCTCATTACACACAAACTGTCATTTTATCGAGCTGCCATCCAAAATACCATGTGACACTATCCTAATTCATAACTATAATCTATCTGAACATCTTGATAGCACATAATGTGTCACTACCCGAAGTTACCAATCCCTTTTGTTTGCATTCAATCTTAAATCTCAAAATCATATGTTGAAATACTATCTTTATCTAGTGTATTGCTAGTATCACATAACTGATGGTAGCTTCCCGAATACTAGAAATCCATGATGACAACAATATAAATTGCCAAGTGTTTGTAACTAGAAATGAGTATAGGCTTAGGGCACGTGAGGGTCCATCCTCAACCCACGAAACAATAGAAAGGAAACAAAAAAGGTAAAGAGAGGTTGTACTCCAAAGTGACCGTGAGGGATTACCCTCAATTAGGGGTGACACTAAGACATCACATCATATAAGAACATGATAGGTGACTCACACATCTTCATATAACACACTCTAAAACATATTTTTTTAACATTTCTCTACTAGGTCAAAAGGGTTATCAACACACATGTACAAATACCACAAGGGGCATTCCCTATGTCACATACTTTGAGGTATGATTGCAACATTCATTGGCATTTACACATCACAACACATGTCCTCATTACACACATATACCATTGCACATCACAACATCGTCAAAGATAATTACTTAGGTGGCCACTAACATTCACAACATAGAACAAGAAACATTATTCTTTTCTAGTTGTAACTTGATGTTAAAAATTTAATTTTCACAAGCAATCTATTATGCAATTGGTACTCATTCCAAGAAATTCTCAATTGGTCATAACTCAATATCAACTAAACATAAAAATCAATTCAAGGCAACAAATTTCCAATTACTATACACCATATAATTGACTTATCTTACAAGTTCCACCAAAAATCATTCACAAGGGCACTCATGTATACATTACTTAACAATTGATTTCTATAAGTTATCTAAAGCATCATTAATCAAGTTTTAAGCCTTCCTGTGTCCGTGAAAAACAATTCATTCATAATGATGTTAAACATATTAACAAGACTTACATACTCAAGTAGATAGAGTGAACTGCATTTAACTTATCATCTAATAGCTAAAAGAAAAGGATTCTCATTCCTTCATCAATTTCTAGTTCTTTTTAACACAATACAGTCTAAATGCTACAAACTAACCCAATCAAATTATCATATTAGTGTTATCCCTTCTATACCTAAGCAGAGTAATTTCACATTACGATATACAAAAAATATTTGTATACAATACTAACATGTAGTACCATGGAGTTACCCCTATCTAGTTGCCATCCAAAACATTCTAGTATACAAATAATGACCACGAGTCTTCTTATTCAGTAACCATCTTACCTTCTCTTATCATCAAGATGCACAAGATACAAGAAAGACACGATCTCTTACACTCATATGTTAAGGTTCACATGCTATCCTATGTTAATGCCTTGAATTAAACCAGAATCATAGCCCAAGCAAACACAAATCGTCATCCTAGTCTATCATTAGGCAAGATAAGCATCAAGAATATACAAGTTATTTATCATCCATAGTTAAGGGAGCAAAGTCCATAGCACGAAGTTTCATGAATACCTATCAGACTCTTTCCCTTTATTATTATTATATTTTTTCCACAAACACATGCAAGGTTAGATCTAATTGACACTCCCTAGAGTTCCCAGTGTCATAAAACCAGGGTGCTCTGATACCTATGTAACACCCTCAAATGCATAACATGTGAACACAACACACTCAACCCTAAAAAAACCTAATGTAATGCCTATAGGTTCACATCGTGTGAACATGACACAAGAACCCTAATTTTTTTTTTGTGTGTTTACTCTCGTGTTAACCTTGATTGGTTATGTTCATGCTACAACTCACTTGGGAAGGAGAATTACAATCGATGAGTATAAATGAGTATGCCATGTCATGATCGACTCTAGGACCATTTTTGGCAAAGGGTTTAATTTAAGGATAGCTTAGACATAAGTTTAATATATATATCCTTATACCATGCACTCAAGAAAGGTACCGACAATACAATTATTAAGTTTTCTATAAGAAATAAAGAAGTAACGAGAATCATAAAATTATTTGATAATAATCCTACATTTATTATTACTATACTCATTATTAATAAAACCTATAACTCAAATTCCAATATAAGCTCACATGTATTATGTTGATTACATAAAGACAAAATAATGGAAATTAATTTCCTAGAAGTAAGGAGAGTTCCTCACTTTTAATTATTTAAAGATAATATTAAATGAAAAAAACAAAAAAATATATTTTTAAGACAATATTAAATGGAAACCTAACAATTCATTCTTATATCAAAATAAAAGTTTTATCCATATTTTATTTTATTTTATTTTTTAAATGTCTATCCATTGACCAACAAAATTGATAGAAGGCTAAATAATAAAGAAAATTAAAATACTACTAGCTGTTCATAATGCAGAAAAGATAAACTTAGCAGTTTGTTTTTTCAAAAAAAAATGTTAATAAAGATGTGAATAAAACATGTTGGGCTCTCAATAAAATAAGGTTGATTAATTCTATTTTAAACACCATAATTAAATGGATAAGGGTAAATTCCTCGAAGATTTAAAATTACTTACTAATGGCAAAAAAAAAAAAAACCAAAAATAAATAAAAGCATGTTGCATTTTTAAACTACCCCATGCACTCCCATATTTTAAGGCAGTAATATATAACAAGGGAGATTTACCATGCTTTATTCCCGTTAAAAAAAGAAAAAACTAGAAGGTTGTTTAATATTTACTAATGGGAATGGAATTAAAAAGTATGCTGCCTACAAGGAAAAGCCAATGCACTTACCATTAAAAAAATAATAATAAAAATTAAAAAAAGACTTGCTGGAAAATTTCTCATGCTTTATAACAATGGATTCAAAATGAAATTTTTTTGTTTGCTTCATGTGAATGCATAAACATACTAAGAGGACTAGTTATTTAACTAATTATTTATTTCTTTGATGTTTACCCAAGCTCTAGGCACTCCTTGAGAATACAAGAAAGAAATGACCTAAGTAAAGAAGAGATAGGTTTTCTTATTAAACCTTTTTATATTCTTTGAATGTAAGGAATCCAACTTAGGGATGATTATTTCTATGCCTTTTCGTAGTAATCACTAAAGCACCAAAAAGACAAAAAGGTAAATATGTTTTCACTAACATAGAATAAAACACAATACTGCAAATAGATTAAAACCATAGATTAAAATAATAGATTTAAACATGTCTACAACAGATTAAAACAATAATACTGAGGCTTGCCTAAAACTAAGTTTTAACTTATTCTCTTTTATTTTCTCCCCACGCTGAAGAAAATTTAAACATAAAGCTTCATATTAAAGATTTCATTAAGGAGCATAACTCGCTAGCCAAAAAAAATGATTAAGAAAATAAGAAATAATTAAGGCTTTCCCTCAACATCTAGGATTCAACCGTAAATTGTGTTGCCCTAATTTTTGTCTTAATGTTAGCTTTTTTTTTGGTGTGTGTGTTGCTTTCAGCAGCCTGCTAGGAGGTTCCTCAGCGGCCATGGAGAGGGATTCATAGACACCTTCCTTCAGATCACCTTCCTTCATCGTGAAAGGGTGTCTCTCGGCATAGGTAAAGGTTTGGTTCAAAACATTACTCTTCAGAATATCATTCAGCCAAGTAGTTCCAGGTTTCTTCTTGTTGAAGACAATATCTCTAGTGAATAACAGAGGTAGAACTGATTTATCTAACCTCCTGTGTGTGTGTGTTTTTTTTGTTGGCCTTTTGTAGGCGAGGAAAAAGGGACATTGGGTGCATGACACCCTATGGGTTTGTGGCCCTAAGACGTAGAGCCCTAGACCATGGCTTTGCATGTGTAGGTCGAGCGACCTTACACATACGCCATTCATAGTAAAATAAATCTGTGTTCTTGTTTTTTTAGTATTATTATTATTTTTTTTCTTCTCTTGCCTTTTGTCTTCTATTATATTTATTTTATATTGTGTCTAGTCAGGTAACTAAATCGGGATACAGTCATGCCTTCTGAATGCCAGGTCATGCCAAGTCATAAGATGATTAAATGGGTGAAGAGAAGCGCTTAGCCAAGGGAATGTGATGCAACTATCATCCAATCTTGATGCTTGTCAAAACGAAGAAGAGTACATGACATAGGTAGGGATCATTGTTCTGCATATACATGTTTTGAAGCAATGAACATTGTAAAATCTTTACATCAAATGTACTCATATACAAAGGTCAAGACTCCAAGGCTATGGGATGATCCTATTTTATTATAATAACAATAACTTATTTTGCAGATTCTCTGCTAATTCCTATTCCATAATCTAACTTTATCAACTCGTGGTATTTTGGGGTCATTGTTTCTCCTTATTTTCATTTATGTTGCTGTTCAGACTGCTTTCAGAGAGAAGTCTGAGTTTTTTTTTAGAAAGGAAAACTAAATACCCATGAAAATGTTGGTTTTATTTTCTTTTTAAAAAATTGCCAGTATACACAAAATGTTGTTTTCACAGGGAAAATAGGTGGCCCCTTGAGCATGAAGATCACAATCACAAAATTTGCAGACGGATGCACCTCTTTAGGGATATATTGTGTGGAGGTGAGACTAATGAGAAGTCTTAAGGAACAATCATCCTTTAGAGTGGAAGCTTAAAATAGTGCAACATTTAGGATCATAATATAGCTTACATTAGAAGTGAAATACATAAAAAATGCAACATTTAAGATCATTACATGGATTTCTCTTTTCATAGTACTACATACGTCATTACACAATTTGAAGCAATGTATGTCAGTTCTTTCTTTACTTAGAACCCTAGGTCTAAATATGAGAAATATGAATCTTTTATCCTTTAGCAATCCCTTGTCTAGCAAGATACCCCATCAAGTATTTCTTTACTCCTCTTAGAAGAAACCTGCAAGAGGGCAATCAAGAAAATAACCTTTTTGTTCATCTAGTGGAGGTTCACCTCCCAGCCTAGGGCAGTAGTTGCCCACCCCCGAGCTAGGGGAAAACACAGGGAGACCCAGGTAAGACTATACACACATTTTGCAGACTCACAATTATCCACATATCTTCAACACTCACATGTTGGTCACAAACACACCACAAGAAGTTTTCTACAGAAGCTTCACAAGGGAAAGAGAAGGACATAGACCTATAGGGATACCCGTTAAATATATATATATATATATATATTTGTCTCTTTTTCACTGCAGATTTTATTTCACAATTCATTAGTTTTCATGGCACACAACACATGCAATTTTTTTTTCTTTCACTATAAAGAATTCCTCTAAATTCCTTTGTTAAGGAGAAAGACGGAAAACCCTAGACTCACCAAGAACAATACAAAACACAGTCAATGCTCAATACCCCAGCAACAGAAATAGGAGGAAAAATCATTTCATAACACCATACTCATAATCAGACCACAATTTTAACTTCATTTATTCAACACAAAATCTGAACCATAACAAACACTAAGGCCTTCGATTTCCTCATATCATTGTGTTATTTATTTATTTCATTTTATTGAGTAAGGGTTGGTATATACCTTGTAAATTGCACAGTTTGAGATCCATAGTAACTTTCCATCCTTTCTAATTTTTTTTTTACTCCTTCCCCAACAACCCTGAAGATGAATCATACACCATCCAAGTACTTCCCCCAATTTCAGCAATTGGATATCTTTTCAGCCAGGGTACATCTGTCCTTAAGGGCATCATGTGTCTCCCCCAAGTGGACATCATGTTGTCACCTTGGGTGGACAACATGTGTCCTTACCAAAGACCCCTTTTCAACAATTAAAAATGTATTCCCATCCAAATTGAAAATACTAATAAAAAGATGCCCAAATATCATTTTTTCTTAATCTTATTATATTTGTTTGAGGGGGCCACCCAGGTCTAGGATAAAGTTTATTTATTATTTTTTTTTTCTAACACAAGGTACAAATTTACTCTTATTGTCCTATTTGGTGGTATGTTTAGACTCCCCCCCTCACAACAAGGATGCCTCACACACTTAACAACATATGTGTCAACAAATAATGAGCCACATGAAATCACATACCCCAATACCATACTAAAATGTTGTAGAACAATGTCACATGATCCCTACACAAGATACTGCAACTGATACACTTTCACATGACACATTTGTTGGCTTACTTCTTCTCATTTGTTGTTGTCCCTAATGTTCAAACACTTGGTTTTATGGAATCCTATGCATGCTATGACAAAACCACAACTCTACACATTCGTGCATATGACATGCCTCTTGCTCTTTGATGATCTGCTTATATTGGTTCATGCTTATATTGGTTCCCACTTCTCATATTGGGTTATGTTATCATGGTATATTCATGCTCATGTCTGATGTTGGCATACTCATAGCATGGTTGCATATTCATGGCAAATATGATGACATTTGCTTAGTGTCAGTTGTACTATTTGACATCTTCCATGTGGGCAGTTTGGCATCTTTACAGTCTGTTTGGTATAATAATGTCATGCTCTCCTAGCATGATTAATGGTGGCAAAGGCATTTATCTCATACTTAATGTTCATATGCTGGTGACATATGTATATTTGCTGGACACATTTCTAATACATTATAATTTGTTTGAGGACCTAGTTATTTGATTTGAATTATCATCGTTCTCCAAATAAAAGGTCTTCATTTTATTTTTTGCCATATGAATGGGATTCGAGGAAGGGACTTGTGCAAAATTGGTTTAAAGATTGAAGTATTTCAAAAAGGCATAATATCTACTTGTCTTACGATAGTGACCTGCTGAACAGGTTTCAATGACTTAAGGCAAGTAATAGGCTTAAAGGAGCCACTCATTATTACCGGCCCATTCTGGGGCTCACCGGAAGCACATGTTTATGATGATATCGGTCAAAAGAAAAAGTTTGGTTTATGTCTTCATTATGCAAAAGAAAAAGTTTGGTTTTGAGCTCCTCTCGAGCTAGGGTTTGACTAATTCAGATCTTATCATGAAAACACATGAAACAAACAACAAGCGTTGCAGAATCTTTTGGGAGCAACAGTACTGGCTCATGCAGCGGTAAATGTTTTGACTTCATTTTTCTTTTGGCTGAAATCAGGTAACATTATTACCCTTTATTCAGTTTTATCTTATTGAAACAGAGGCAGATATGACAGTCCTTTTCATTTGCTGTGATGATTATATATGTGCTCTTTTTTTCTCTGTTTCTTCTCTCCTAAAAGGTTTATGATACACATGGTTTGTTGCTTATCCATATCATTGATGGTTAGGGTTTCAAAACTGAAAGAAATTGTTTTGAAATGATATCATGATAGAGATTTGGGGTTACGACCCTGGTTAGGGTTTTGGTAAAGAAACTCCATGAATATTCTGTTCAATAAGAGATTACAAACTCTGGTTAAAGTTTTACATATCTTGCTCTATTATGATCAATAATTGATGACGAAATGGGTATCCAACAGAAAAACTGTATGACAGTTATGGAACCTCCAAAAAGTGGTTTTACCTGAAAAACAGAGAAACAAAATATATTTTTGTAAATGATATAAATATGTTACTCATATAATGTGAATAATGCAATGAGAAAAAGAAGTTGTTCATGCATTATTGATGTTATATTAGTATGGAGTAAAGTGAAACAGAGTATCCCTCTATATGTAAACTTTTCATATGATAGTTTTGTTAAAAATATGCCAGTGAGGCAACTGTATGCCAGTGAGGTAATTATAGCCAGTGAGGCTTAAATTAATAGCCAGTGAGGCCTGTAATCAGTGAGATTCTTTTATTAAGCCAGTGAGGCACTTTTTCGAGTGGTTTTTATGCCCCAGAGGGTTTTCCACTTAGGACAATCTCTGTGTTATGGTTACTTGTTCTGCTCATGAGTTTTTGTTTATTATTTCATAATTTAACAGTTATATGATGATCATAGTAAATCAATACAAATGCATAATACATTGATGCTTATCTTAGTCCAATGTACAATCTGCCTCTGTTGTTTGTCTTGATGAGTTGTTCAAGTGATTCCTCATAGTTCACAAACAGTGGTTTTGTCTTTTCATGCTCACAAGTTGGTTTGATCATTCATCTTGATTCTTAAATGAATGTCTTGCTTTACCATTCAAGGTTGAGGTTCACAATTGGTCAAAGTTGATTAGGTGTTGCAAAAAAAAAAAGTCTATTTTATAAGACACTGATTCACCCCCCCTCTCAGTGTCTTGCATACTCCAACAACATTTTCCACAGACCACACTTCCACAAGACATAGACATGAATAACAATGGACTTAAGCCTTTCCATACCGGCTAGGTTGGCTTATTGGAAAACCACAATGGGTCTCCAATTGTTTTCCCCGTTTCCACTGGCTCAACTTGCACACTTGTTTCACATTGTCAGTACGATAACAATAGGCAAAGCAAAGATACCATTAACCATCACTACTTCATTTACAAACATTTTAATCATTCTTGCAACATATAAGAATCTTTCTTTCACTAGACCAATTTAATCAATTTCAATGCACATGAGAGAATATACATATACACATCTAAAGGAGTCTAGGTCACAATAGTATGAGACAACAATTTACAGAATTTATTCTGCAAGCTATATATATATATATATATATATCAATGGGTCTCATCAACCATAGCAAAGTATAAGAACTCACACAATGAAATCCAAGGAATCATGTATAGCTATATCTCAATAAGCAACATAGTCCACTAAAACATTGTACAAAACAAGATCTAAGAAGCATCACATAGAGTTAAATGAGGATATGCAATTATAAAAGCATGTATCAACCTTAGTCCAAGTCAAAATCATACATCTCAAACAAGTATATAACCATTACCATGATCAGATAACTGGGAGAACTAACGTATAATATCTCATCACAAATTGATAGTGGTAAAATGTAAGATCACTTCTCGTCATAATGGAGGGTACCAAGGAAGGGTCCTACAAGTCTAACACAAACTCCCAACAAATCTGAAATAGTTGCATGCAATGATCATTCAGAAAATATGGATCACCCATGTGCATTGGTATGACCAAGATGGTACAACCAATAATGGCATCAACCAACACTTCAGAAATCTTCACTAGAAACAACTCAAAATCACTCCAAAATATTTATCATTAGATGATTTTTACCAAAATCTCCAACAAAATCAAAGTACATCAAATTCCATGAAGCTCTATGTGATTCCTAGTTGAAATCACCTTGAACCAGCTAGGGTGGATCTTTCACCATCGAAACTGATCTTCTCCAAGAGGGTTTTCGTCCTCAAGAAGGAATGGAAGAATAAACAGGTTCAATCCAGTAGCATAACAATATCAAATCAATAGCATAAAGAGAAAAATGAGCTCTCAACTCCCTTATATAGGCACTTTTGGAGTTACACATAAAATAGAATTATTTCTTGGAAAAATAAACTTTTTCACTCCAACTCCAATATTTAACTTTTTTCTCAACGTAAGTGCTCACTTTTATGTGCCTATTAAAAAGAATGTCTTTTCCCCATTCCAATGAGCCACCAAAGCACTTAATAATTATTTCCAACCTTTTAGAACTAAGTATGAAATAATTAACTAATAACTCATTAAATCAGTTGCTTTTATGGAAAATCCCAAACTTCATCAAACTGCAAAATAAACTATACCATCATACTCCATAAGGTTTGGGATGTAGAATGACACCTTCTGAGTGATTTTCTAAAAATAGACGGCTTCTCCATGAATTTTGGAGAGCAATCCAGAAAACTGAAAGAACTTCTGAAAGCATCATCGTAATCCAGAACACTATCTAAGCTCAATGCCATAGAAAAACATCACAAATAACTGAACATGTGCTCTCTAAGAATTAAGGAGCTCATTAACCATGCTAGATAGTCTACGAAAACACAAGAAATAAATTATTGGTCACAAACTCGGCTAAACACCAATTAGGGATATTACAAGTCCTCCCCGCTCAAGATTGCTTGTCCTCAAGCAATACATACCATCCAATAGGGATACCTGCATGATTAGTAAAAATATACCTAGATCCCAAATCAATCTCAAGAATACTCCACCCCATTCTTGTTGCACCACTTTGATATATCTGGAAACTGCACATCTGACACTCTTTATTATACTTTGAAGCATTCTACCAATCACACAAATTTTTGGATCCCAATCATCTATATCATCATCAAACCTGAGAGTGAAGGAGTGAGAATCATTCAACAAGTCATCAACACATTTTATCCATCCTGAAATTAATGTTGGGAACCAAAATCTGAAATGTTCCTTCAAGAAAGAACATAAATCAGCTTGTACACAAGCTGAAAATAACTCCAAACAACCATGAATCACTTGGTTTTCAAAAACCAAAGGAGAAATGTTAGATGAAACACTTGTTTCTTTCAGCTGAAACCTTCTGTCAACCTTCCACAAAGGGCCCAAGACAACAAAAAGAACAATCTCATTGCTACAAAAAAATGAAATTAACATCTGAAAATCTGATTTCAGTAATTTGAAAATGGGACAACAACAACGGATCTAAAATCTTCTAAAGATAGAAAGAGATTTGGGCCATCTAATACCAGAATATACCAAAGTCATTATTGGAAACGTACTCCAACTCATGGCTAAGATTTTTCTCCAATCCATAAGTAAGTATGCAAAGGGAAACATATGATGGTTGTTAAAATTTAGAACAACAACTTCGTTACTAAAATTTGATTCTATAATCCTCCATGGAACATGCTTGCCATCATCACGATCCTCCAACAATCCCTATTGATGAACTCTTGCATACATACTCAACCAAGAAGTAGCCTCATCATGCATATGGAGTGCTACTTTGATGGTGCTTCCTACTTGGCAAACTCAATCTTGAAATTTGGAACACCATACAAGGGTGATGCAATGTAGGTTAAACTCCACTATGAAAATATGCCATAGTTGAATTCAAAATATTGCATACCTTGACTTCATGCCATAAGTCAACCACTGATGGTAATTTCAAGTTGGTGAAGTCTTTGTGCAAAATAACATCCCATGAGTACACTTCACTCGGATCCCATATCCTATTACTATCATCCTCTGTGTTGCTGGAATCGGATAGTGCTTCATCATTCAACATAAAGAGTGAATTGTCAAAGGTTAATTCAAATTCCATATCAAAGAGGGGATTAACAAAAGATTGGAAGTTATTTTCACCTTCATGTTCAAACCAATCTTCATATTTCCCCAACTCTGGATCTGTAAACTTAGGAAGTTGTCCTAAGTCAAAATCTTCTTTGATCCAATCAAGCTCTTCAATCACCAACTTGATTTCGTTTGCTCTTTCAACATTTTTTTGCTCCCTTAATTGATGTGCAACATCAAATTGATTTTTTACTTCTAAGAGAGCCATTTGGGTACACTCTAAAGAATCCATAGTTGACTTAAGATCAGATGTGAGATTATCAACTTCTACCTCTCTTCCTTTCAATGCATCAAAGGTCCTTTCAACCAACTTAATGACATGATCTCTACCATAAAACAAATTCAAGTAATCTGATTTCAACATTTCCAAAGCACCTTTGATTACATGCAAATCAACAAGTGAAGATCCTCCTTCCATGCCTTTCTGTCTCCTCTCAACTTGAACCTCCCAAATGTGATCTTCTATGAATTTATGTGTGCTGTCAAAGTGTGTTAAGGCTTGCACCACCTTGTCTTCGATGACTAACAATTGATTCTTAAAATCATGTAATTCACTAGTTTCTAAGTCAAAATTAGTTGCACACAACAATGTTTATGATTTGTCTTTAGTGGCATGACTCTTGAAATCAATCGCTTTTAAGAAATCCTCTTCTTAGCCACTTTGATCAAAAGAGATGGCATCTCCAAACTCAAGTGATGAGTCAACACTTTGGGCTGATTTAAAGCTTTCAACAAGCTCCCCTTCAACATGCTTTTCATTTGAACTCTTTAAGAAGTCAAACTGTTCTTCATTTTGCATGGGAATTTCGCAGTTACAATCAAAATTACTTTCACTAGGATGATGAAGATGCTCAACATTAAGTGTTGTTCCCAAATTTTCAGTAGCTTCAAGCTCTTCCTCTACTGCAACTACACCTTACTTCATGTCTTCAACAAGGCATTCTACTGAAAAAATCTCAAGCTTGCCTGATGAATTATCTTCTAGCATCCTATTAATCATTTTCATCTTTTTCTATTAAAAAGGCATCTTCATAATTATCTAACTCCTCATTAAATATAGGACTTGCAAAGTCCATTCTTTTAGTTTTAAGCACTTCTCTGACTTCTACAAGAGAACTACAACATTCTTCACCAACAGTTGCCATTGGAACTGTAGCTACAACATCTGAAATCTCATCATCTTCCTTTGTGTCTTCAAGGCCAACAAGAGTCTCATAAACTCCACTAACTTGCTCCATGGTTGATGCTTTGACATCCCCATCAAACACATCAGAAATTTCTGATGTGAACTCTCCTTTATCTACTTGGTCCATTTTCATACAATCATCATCTTCTTTTTGGACAAATAGGATCTTAATTTTTCTTCACACCGAACCAACACCATTCCAGCTAATACTTGCTCAATTGATAAGGATTCTCGATCATTCTTCTTCAGGTTAGCCAATAAGATAGATAAGAGTGGCTGAGATACCTCATCACTCTCATTATTTATCAAGGCCATAATGGCCTACATGGTTATTATAACAT
Source organism: Cunninghamia lanceolata (assembly GCA_027924645.1). Taxonomy (NCBI): domain Eukaryota; kingdom Viridiplantae; phylum Streptophyta; class Pinopsida; order Cupressales; family Cupressaceae; genus Cunninghamia; species Cunninghamia lanceolata. Next base: position 114,122 of record BSBN01001388.1, read on the forward strand.
GATCTGCATGAGATTTACTAATGGTAGCAAAAAAATGGTGAAACAATTGAAGAATTAGTACCTCACAACCCATACCTAGCATGATTTTTCCAAATCTAATTTTTGCAACAATTGTAAGTATTGCAACCCTCTTTGCAAAGGAAGGATTTTTTGATATCAACCAATCCATTGAAGGTTTCAATAATCAATTGAAATATCTCCTTCATTATGAACTTTTTATAAGGAACTTCAGGAGCTGTGATTCTTGTGATTTCACATAGACAAAGAGTGACTGCAAGTCTCACATCTTCGTGATAATGTTTCATAAACTTGGGCTAGACCAAAGCAATCATTGACGACTTCAAAGCCCATTTCAAAATGTCACAATTAGATTGTTTAACCTTGGTCAAACAACTCTCTACTTCTTTCAATTTGCTGAGAAGAGCATCTGTAGACAAGTGTAGAAACTCTAAATCATTCCCCAATACAAACAGTGAGCTTCGCACTACTTCTTTCTGCAAGTTTCTAGGTTGAACACATTTGAATGAATCATTGAAGTGTTTTGAGAGAGGGCATCTACTTTGATTCACTCTAGATGCATTTTTTTCTAAGACAAAGTATTTTCCATTCAGAAAGGCGGAGATGAATTCAATAAGTTGTGGCTCCAATTTGAGTGTCAACTTCAACTACCTAAGCCCTTGAAACTTTCATGCAAGCATCTAGATAGTCTCAAACTGACATACAATTGGAATTTTATGACATGCACTCTGCATAATGGTTAACAATCCAACAGGCTGGTAGGAAATCTAGCTCTGATACCAATATAATAAGCTACCCTAATTTTTTTAAAACAAACAACAATACTGAAGTTAAGTGCAACAATGATTCTTCCGCACTCTTCTAATCATCCAGATCTTGATGTGGGCAAGGTGAGAGCATACAAGTTCTTCTGAGTTAACATTCAAAACCAAACCAACAAATAAAGAACAACTTCCACTTATTTAGTGGGCATCACCAGGCATCCACTTATGTAGTAGGCAACCACTTGTTTAGTGGGAGGAATAGGAAGGTAAACTAGGCACATCCACTTATTCAATGGGAAGCCATTACAAACCACTTATCTAGTGGGGAAGATAAACAAGGAAAGAACAAGGACATCCACTTATTCAACGAGAAAGCCAAGAAAGAAACAAATCTCCTTATCCTCACTAGCGATTAAACCATCTAGGGGTTACAAGTGTTTGCAACATGATAAAAGATTACAATAGAAATGTTTAGGCTACAAGCTAAAACTAATACCCATGTTATACACAATTTACACTGCTGCAATCAATTAGAACATAGAAAATACCAAGATAATATTGATGGAGCATGCTAACAAGCCATAGGAAATTACCAAGGATGTGCCACACAATGAAACTAATGGAAATGACTCAATTTAGAAGTCCTTGTGGGACTGTTGTAGTAAATCATAGGTCTGCAACTCCTTATGACAACAATGAAAACCTTTCATATCATATCCAAAACCCCATATTCCATTTTCAAACTCATGTATACAACATTCCATAGCATAGACCCCTCAAAACCCCAAGAATATATCACTAAAACATATTCGAACTCCCTTGAAGATCCACATGCCTCACTTGCCTAGGTACGGACCTGCCTGATGGTATGACCTATAAAAATCATCTTAAATCTACAACAAAGATTCATAAAGTGGTACAAAAATAGGTGCCAAGGAGTCTAGTACAAACTCCCAACAAATTTGAAACAATTGCATGCAATGATCATTCAGAAAATATGGATCACCCATGTGCACTGGTATGACCAAGATGGTACAGCCAATAATGAAAGCAACCAACACTTTAGAAATCTTCACTAGAAACAACTCAAAATCACTCCAAAATAATTATCATTAGATGATTTTTACCAAAATCTCCAACAAGCTCAAAGTACATCAAATTCCATGAAGCTCTATGTGATTCCTAGTTGAAATCACCTTGAACCAGCTAGGGTGGATCTTTCACCGCTGAAACTGATCTTCTCCAAGAGGGTTTTCATTCTCAAGAAGGAATGGAAGAACATGTTAGTTCAATCCAATAGCATAACAATATCAAATTAATAGCATAAAGAGCAAAATGAGCTCTCAACTCCCTTATATAGGCACTTTTGGAGTTACACATAAAAAGAATTATTTCTTGGAAAAATAAAATTTTTCACTCAAACTCCAATATTTAACTTTTTTCTCAACTTAAGTGCTCACTTTTATGTGCCTATTAAAAAGAATGTCTTTTCCCCATTCCAATGAGCTATTACACCAAAGCACCTAATAATTATTTCCAACCTTTTAGAACTAAGTGCGAAATAATTAACTAATAACTCATTAAATCACCTGCTTTTACGGAAAATCCCAAACTTCATCAAACTACAAAATATACTATACCATTATACTCCATAAGGTTTGGGATGCAAAATGATGCCTTCCGGGTGATTTTCTAAAAATAGACAACTTCTCCAAGAAGTTTGGAGAGCAATCCAAGAAGCCGAAAGAACTTCTGAAAGCATCATCATAATCCATAACACTATTTGAGCTAAATGCCAGAGCAAAACATCACATAGTAAAACATCACATATAATTGATCCTGTGCTCTCCAAGAATTAAGGAGCTCCCTAACCATGCCATATAGCCTACAAAAACTTAGGAAATAGGCTATTGGTCACAAACTTGGCTAAACGCCAATTGGGGATATTACAACATAACACATGCAACAAGAAAACACATAACATATAGCTCCTAATGCTGCAACATGAGCTTTGATACTAGATGTGATGCCCCAAGCTTGCACTCAAGACATTAGGGTAACAAATGAAAAAATAAAATTTTCATGTTGCAATTATAACACTTATGTGTCACAATTACACTCACACACTCTAGGAGTGTCATGAATCAACATGACAACACACATAAAGCATAGTCAATGCACACACATGACTACACAAGTGAAGACAACTCTATGATGACCCTCTGAGGAGGTGGAGTTCTATAGCTTATTGGTTGATTCCAAGACCATAATTTCTAGGCTAAAAGTTTAGAACTGTGTCACACATTATAAAGCAATCGACCAACACAAATATATTTTCTAACTTAAATGATGAAGAAGTGATATGTATGTTTTGACTTTTAAAATGACATAAATTAATGAAATGTAGAAATTTTAATGTAGTTTATGATTATATTTTTAATTTTTTTCAAAATTAGTTGGATATTTTTTGAGTTTAATAGATGAATTTTAATTGTTGATTTGTTTGAAAAAAGTGGCATCGATGGGACATCAAGAAAAATATAGTAAAATTAACATTTTTTCTTTAATTTTTTTTCCTAATTAGACAACTCAAATATCTAGTGCATGGAAAAAATTATCTTTTGATGAATAATTATTTTTTAATAAGTTTTTAAGTCAAATTTAATCAGAACAATATAGTTTTCATGGGACATCAACTTTCGTACAATTTTTTATTTTTTTTAAATACCCTCTTGGAAAAGATTCTCTCCTCTAGTGCACCACATATTTTTCAAAATTTTTAAATATATTTTACCCATTTATTTTTAATTTCTAATTAGATGCATATTTGATTATAATAACCTACTTGTAATAAATTTCAAAATAATGGGGTCACCCCATAGTTCGAATGGTTGGTATGGTTGTGCCAAGGCTTTGGGTTCTTCCCATGTAGGTCCAAGGTTTGGTTTACACTGACCGAGTTAACTCGGTGACAGCCTTGTGCGAGCCCGGGCTGTCACCTCTAGAGGATTAGTCTCGCCTCTTCAGCACCCCAAAACTCAGCAAAAAAGTAAGACTGGGGCAAGGGCTGTTGGGCCGCTGGGTTGGGTCATGGGGATACCTCTGGGATAACAAAAAAAAATAAAATTAAAAATAATGCTAATATAACTAATCAAAATATTAAAGATTATATTATGGTTGATTCTGATTCGATTATTAATAAAGTTATATGGAGAAATTTTGATGACTTTCTGATTCCTTTAGAACAGAAAGTCTTGCTTAGGAATATCTTGAAGGAGAGAAGAATTTTTATATCAGGAGGAAGGGATAAACTCATTTGGGTCCCCTCAAAGTCTGGTCGTTATACAATCAAGCAAGGATATCTAAGTATCATTAGTAAGGATTCTAATTCAGCTTCTGATTGACCTTATAAGCTTTGTTGGAGTGGTCCTTGCCTGCCTAAAACAGGGGCTTTTGCTTGGTTAGTTTTGAATTATAGAATCCTTACTAGTGATAGGTTAGTCAGGCTTGGGGTTGCTAATTCTTTCTTATGTCCTTTTTGTTCTGAAGTTGAGGAAACTGTGGATCATTTACTGCTAAATTGTCATTTCTCTTCAAAAGTTTGGTACTGGCTACTCTCAAAATTGTGTTGGCAGGGCCCCCTTCCTCGCTCTCTCCTTCAAGTTTTTCAAAGATGGCCTATCTTATTCACAAACTCTACCTTCTCTGCTTTGTGGTTGGTCTTGCCGAGTATTTTGATTTGGATTGTGTGGTTAGAAAGAAATAGCAGAATTTTTAGAAAAAATAATAACTCTATTGATGCAATTATTGTAAAAATTGAAAAAATGATTTCGGAAGTAGTCTCAGCTTCTCTTCTTTTTAGAAAGGTAGGTTCTCTAGTTTTTACTTCTTGGGCCGATCTAATGTTAAAAAGTTGGAAATTTTTACTTTTGCCTAACTCAAATTGTTTTAGCATGGGAAGTAAGATAGATAGATCCTCCATTAAGTGGATCCCTTCGTCTGTTTCTTTTGCAAAATTGAATTTTCATGGTGCGAGTAGGGGTAATCCTGGTGTCTCTAGTGCTGGTTGTGTTTTAAGAGATCATAATGGTTCAGTTTTAAGAGCTTTATCAGTTAAGCTTGGTTTGTGTTCAAACAATGAGGCAGAGGCTTTGGCATTAATAGCAGGTCTAAATCTTGCATTAAAATTTGATATTACTAATATTATTGTGGAAGGGGACTCTTTGAATATTATAAGGGCTTTTACTCTTAAATCATCACCAAGCTGGAAAATTGATTACATTTTACAATTTGGAAGGAATCTGCTTGATCATTTTCAATCATTTAAAATAGTTCATACGTATAGGGAAGGCAATTTGTTAGCAGATTTTCTAGCTAATCATGCTTTTTGCATTAATGATTCTATTAAGGAGTGGGATTCTAACTCCCTTTTGTTGATCCCCGGAATTAATTGTATTCTAGCTAAGGAAAGCTCAAACTAATTTGTCGTGCAAAATGTGAAGTATTTAGTGGAAAGATATCTTAAATGAGTATTTTGTTTTAGCCGCTAAATCTAGAATCATCTCTTTTTTGCGGCTCCGTTCTGACAGCTGATGTCGTCCCTTGGTCTGAGGGCAGTTTCACTTGGTGTGTAGTACTACTGTTTTAATTTTGTATGCAGGGTGGCAGTTCTCGCTTAACGGTATATCTTGTCAGGAATGATTTTATTCATTGTATTTTGAAGAAACTCTCCTTTATATTCTTGCTTTTGGCACGACATCTGCCATCTTTTTGTAAGCTTTATATTTGCTTGGCTTTAGTCTCCTAATCTAGTTTTTTTCAAGATTCAAGAATTTTGTTCTAGTATGGGCTCGATCCAGTGAAATAGAAGAATTCTCATGCCAATTTGGAATTGGGAACGACCCTCTTTAGGTCTCCTCAATCCGAATTCCATGTAGGAAGTTTTTAAGACTTATGAAGGTGCTGTTGAAAGAGCCATTATTCAGGTTTGTGGTCTACAAGTTTTACATTTTCCTAGAACTATATATCCATCCCAAGCAGTGTCGCATTTCCTTTCAAACACTATGGATTTATTGCAAAGTTTTGATTTGGTAAGGAATTTGGGCTTTTTGTTTGTCCAAGATATTAATTTTCCTGTGGATATTTTTAATGAAGTTATAGAGGATTACGATCTGTATACGGGTTCTGCTCTTGTGGGTGGTTTGTTTGATCGTAAGGATCTTTTCTGCTGACCTGCGCTTCATTGTCTCTTTAATGCTATGCTGCATGGCCTTCAAAACAATTGTGCTATGTCTTTTCACAATTCTATCCACTGCCATAGGAGAGAGCTGGGGAGATAGTTGGTAGATGATGCTACAGAGGTGTTTAATGCTCTTTCTTTTCTTCTGCATTACATTCCTCCTCCACCACCTCCTCCTCCTCAGCCGACAGAAGAGGAGGTTCATCGTCAGCAAGGTTTTATTGCTAAAGGATTGCAAGATGATAACTAATAGTTATGGTTCTTTTTTGGGTGTTTTTTGATTTCAATATAATTGGACTATATCAGTTGTAAATGTTGTAATAGAGTCTTTTTGACAAATAAGTCAACCATGTAATGTTCATAGAATTTTCTTGATCAGACTCATCTTCTTGAGTCATTTTTGTATTAGCTATGTTTTAAAAAAAGGCTACAACCGGAGGTTTTCTTTGCTTGATTCTTTCCTGCTGGTATGCCTTATTGAATCAGGCTTTCTGTAATTTCTCTTTTATAATTAATATATTTTCAGTGGCTATGCCACTTTTTCTTAAAAAAAAAAAAATAATCAAAATATTAAAAAATATATATCTAAGTTCTAGACTCTGAGATCTACGAAAGGGTATTTTTTATTTTCACGAAAGGGTATTTTTTATTTTCATGAAAGTACATTTTGGGTGGAGAAATTTGGAGTTCAACTTTAATTTTTATTCATTTTTTTGAAAATAGGGGGTTGGTTGCCACATGGGATGCCACATAAGCAATTTCAGGCAAGACGGTATCGCCGAAAAGGTTCCAAATGAAACTCTACCACCCAAAACCCTCTATGCAAATAAATACTTTTTCAAAGTCAAAATCATATTATATATATTTAAAAATATCAAGTGAAAAGGTTTTTCTCTAAACTCTTTATGCCACATAAGTGCTACGTGGCTCCAAGCGGAATCTTTTTACCCAAAACTATTTAGGGCAAAACTGTTTCTAGAGAAACTATTTAGTTGGCCGAAAGTGTGACATGAGTTTAAACTTTTACCCTCCATCACTTGGACATGGAAGAATAGGGTGAGAGCAACACATCTCAACCCTCCAACCCTAACTCAACACAACCACACATCCACAAGGACATGGAAACAACATCCTAACATTTAGTTCACTCACACAAGATGGATGATGAATGAGATCCAAGATATCTCCCAGACATATTAGACATTCTTACACAAGACATGACTCCCAACACAAAAATATGTAAAAATCTCGAAGTACATAAAGTACCATCCAATCCAAGATCCTAGGCATTCAAGGTTGACCCTAGAGTACAACTTACATGTAGGAAACTTTTTTGAAAAAACTTAGGAAGTGATCATTATTGAAAAGTCACCCCTATTAGGTCCAAATCACCCTATTTCTAGTCCAAATCCCCTAGTGAGTTGCAAGTCATCCAGACAACCCTCAAATTGTCCCTTTTGCTATGACAAGTTGCCCCTAGCAAAACAAGCAATTTCCTAACATTGTATAGGGCCTACAATGGACAACGAGGTTTTGGAAAGCATGAAAATTGGTTCCAAGGTAAGTGAAAGGTTCCTCTACAACCCTAAGGTCATAATTCATATGCCACCTTCCAAGACAAGGCTCAAGGACACAAATCCAGAGACAAGTGAAGGTCTAGGCCTGGACAAGGCACTAGCAACCTACACTACCAAGGGTGCAACTAAAAGGGTTGTTTGTAAATAGGTGGAACCAAACATATTCACTATTCCTAACATTATAAATATATATAAACCATAAGTTCAATTATATCCAAAAGCACGTCGTTATCGAAAACATTGACATCATACATCAAATGTCACAAGCAAGAATAAGCATTACAATTCCTTGACCACAAGGTTGAATTAACAACATATTACCATTGATACTAACTACACATAGCATTCAAAGGACAAACCTGCACATCCCATAAGTTTCATTTCAACTTGAAAGCTAAATTAGATCCACTCATATATCATTCTAAGACTTATCCAACATGCTAAATGCTTCACAAGATGACATCTAAAATAAATGCAAATAGTAATATTAACACATTACAACATAATGGTTCTCATCCCAAGCATGGATGGAGCAAAGAATAAATAGCAATGTCCATAATATTACAATTAATAATTTTTAAATGAGGATCACAAAACCCCAATATACAATATTTCCAATAAGCCAAAATGGAAAAATGTAAGTAACAAGATGTTATAAGAGCCCAACATGCCCTTCCATGAGCCTTTCCAAGAGTCCTTCTAGCCCAATGGTGATCAACACCAACCAACCATTTGGAACCCTTAGGCCTACCCCTCTATATTAGGAGGCCATTAACTAGGTAGTTAAAAAACAATCAAAACACATATCATACAAACTCACTAAGTAGATAAACATGAGGGTTCCACCAACACCATATCAATGTACAAGCATGGGATACACTACTCCAATCAAATCCAAAATATGATGAAATAAAAGGGAGAGCTATTGTGACTCAAACAATGGAGTATCATGACAATGGTCTCATGACCATGTAAATGTGAGAAGCATACCCTCCTATCCACTATAGAAGACCCTCACTAACTTTCAACAACCATGAATGATTGTTATCAATCCATAAATGATTGTTCTACACCAAAAACAATATCAGATTCCTTTTCGATTAATCTTATAAATATTTTTACCCCATTTAGTTTAATCTTTGAAGGTGATGAAATTAACACCTTAAGAGTCTGAAAGAGGCAATGAGGTTGTCATGCTAACAAGGAAAAACTAGGATTGCAAATCATGGAGATGAAATGCAATGATAAGATTGTCATAAGATGGCCTTATGATAGAAGAATGTTTATGGGGTTGCCAATCTTGTCATATTATGTGATGTTGGTAGGATCACGTGAAACCTACATACATAATGCATGTGCGATTTTACAAAATCATGTGAATCCTCACATACATAATGTATAAACAAACATGATGAAATATTTTTGTATGAATCCTTCAGCTAGAGCAATTGAGCTTCAAAGAAACCATAAGTGTTTGAGAACAAAATATTTTGAATGTTACCATATGGATCATTGGAAACATTGTAAATGAAATATTTCCTTCCAAGAAGTGGTTATAAAGAAAACAATAGTTACTAATTGCATTGAGAAGATCTAAGAATCATGAGAACTTAAATGAGTACTCTGAACACATGTTGGGTATGGAAGAAGAAGATGGTCACATAGTATGGGATGTGTGATTATCAACTTCAAACATACTGTGGTTGTTGACTTTTGTTAATTTAGTTAATTTAATTAACATTTATTGTTGTCATTGAAATATTTACCTTATTGTGTTAAAACTTATTATTGCTAGCATAGTTTGTTGTTGATGATCTTATGTCCCATATAGATTTTGAGGTGTGAAATTGGGAACCAACACATTCAATTGAGTAAAAGGGGAGGTAATTATTTCAAAAGACATTCAACTCACAAATGAGTTTTCAATCTATGATTTGTGCCTCCTAGGACTGATGGCTTAGCTAAAGTGAACATGTCCTAATTGCCTTAGGCACTCAATATTTGCTTACTTTATTACTAGTCAAATTAAGCACTCCTTTATTAACACATGCTTTTGTATGCCTTTATGAGCTCTTCCTAACCACAACATTCCACCTCTTCATCTACTCTCTTGTTCTTAAATGAGCATCATCATTGTACTTTATGGCCTCATAGATCAACACTCATACCCTTGTTACACAATTCTCCGGGACCTTAAGTTTTGTGAGTCCTATTAAGAGCCTCTTGCCACCACCTTTGTTCTTTCACTTCATCACTAGTGGTGGGTTAATTTTTAACTCTAAACAAAATTTGCTCCAACCATCAAAAGCATCACTACCCACCCCACTTCTAGTGACAACACTACCCACTAAATCAACACTTCACTGCAACACCTCGTATGGCCTATCATTATCACCTAATGTACCGACTAGTTGGGTTGGGCAAGAATTTCAAATATTTTTTATTCAAAATTTAAAAACCAAATCTAGTATTTTGTTCAAAAAAGGTTGATAATTTCTACAAATGGTTCAAAGATTGAAATGGTACAGCTGAAAAAATGAAGAAATAACTTAAACAATTTCATTGATTCTCTCTTGTATTTGTATTAATAAATCTCTGGACAAAATGAAAGAGGGACGTCTTTGCACACAATGGGTAGCAATTATAGCCAAGAGGATATATCAAAGGATATTTTTGTTGATCATAATCATTTTTAAAATGTTTTCTCTAGGGCACTCTTTAACATGGATGCTTATGTCCAAAGTTATATTTCTTCAATAATATGTTTTATTGATTAATAATTAAATTACATGACTATTTCTCACTAAATTTTATGAGAACCACACACCCATCATGATATGCCACTTTAAGTGTCTTGTTCCCAGGGCATCAAGCTGTGCTTTGTGACTTCAACATTAGCATTCGTTTGACAGGAACGATAGGCATAATTTGCTAGAATCCTAAATGTGTGCAATGTTGTGTCATCATCTCAATTTAAAATCAAAATAATGCGATTGTAATAATCTATCTCCTCTATAGGGAAGATAAAAATTAGTGAATATTTTGAGTCTATCTACAATAAAAGGGAGAAATTTAGTAGCAGACATTTTGAAAAGTAATTAATGGTTGAACTGCAAACCATACTAGGATTGCTCCAAAAAGTTAGAGCACGCGCTACAAACTCCAGCCACTATTTTATGAAACAAAACTCAGAAAATAGAGGACATGCGAAGGAAGAATGGGAAGTTTGTAACTATTGCAGCATGCTATGTTTTACATCAGGTTCCAAATCTTTGGAATCTAACAAAAATCAAATTTCCAATTAAAATGCATGTGAAGGCCTTAAAAATTTACATAAAATATAAACATTATTGCACTATTGCATTCGTGAGAATTGTACAATGGTGAATTATAAGGTGATGGGAGAGTGGCTAGAGGGTGAAAAGCCCATTGTGGGGGTGGTTATTTCATATTCTTCCTCCCACTAATAAATAAGATATTCTTGTGTGGTAAATGGGTTCCCTTGTAATTATCACAAACATACATAAGAAAAATGTCTTTAGTTTAGTAACTACAGGTTGAGATTATTGTAATATGACGTATCAATATATATGGGTCCAATCCCACAAAATTAAAATACCTAAACCTCTTATTTTGGAAAGAAAAACAATATTGAGCACTCCTATAGTCATCCATCCCATTCGCTACGACTATCTCCTCAAACCCAAATTCCTACCAAACTAATGTGTATGGTTGCCTTAAATCAACAAATAGCAATGAATATCAATTGTGTCTCTTTTTAATACTCAATTGCCCCTTTTGAACATTGTATGATCTACAAGGAATGGTTACAATATTGCCATAAAATGTATGGCCCAATATCAACCCAAACTGTACAACCAACAACTACAAGAAATGACAATTAGATTTGCCAAGACAAATAATGATTAAATATAATCTACTTCAAATAGTAAACTTCATTGTAAACCACACTCAATTCTAGAAATACAGTCACATAGCAATCAAACTCACACAAACATTTCATTTCAATCTGAACTTTTAATCAGCTCAACAACTAGAAAAATCTCACAGCATAGGATACTAGAAACCAACCAACTAAAATATAAATTTATTCTGAAAATCCATTAAACACCAAACATCAACACCAAACTCAAATCAACTGGAACTGGGAACATCTAGCAGTGGTAGTGACCCCTGAGTGGAATCACTCAAACGGAGATGAGGGTTTTCATCTCCAATTCTAACCTTGCAGTGTACAAGTAATCCTTAGATGGAATTATTCAAATGGCTAGGAGGGTTTTCATTTTTGAAACCATCTTGTCAAAGGGTTTTCATCCTATGACAATTAAAGAAAAAATCTTCTTCATTCTTAGGAAATAAGAAATTGATAATAAGTCAATTTTTTTTTGTGCAACTCCTCTTTAAATAGACACTTTTGAGGAAATAAAATATTATTTACCATTTTCCCTTTTCTCTCCAACTTAAATTAAAAGGTGTCTAAAAAATTCCATCACTTTGTATCTCAATCCTAATGACATTTTATAACATAACTTTAGGTCCTCTTTTAAAAACACTTTATTATATTCGACCTTTTTTAAAAATAACTTTTTAATAATAAAACATGAAGCTTCTTTTTGGACAACTTAAGTTAAATTATTAAGTTATTTCCTTAGCTCAAAAATGAGACTTGACATTTAGACAAGTAAAAATCTCCCCTTGTCACTAAGGGATATGCATAGCAAGAAGGGCGACAATATGTAGATAGTTTTAAACCCCACTAGAAAGATGTTGAAAGTGCCTTGTTGGTCATTTTCTTGCAACTTAGTTTGGATGGCAGTATATCAAACAAATGTTAAAAGTGCCTTTTAGAACAAAGACCTATGAAGGAGGTTTATATGGTTCAAGTGCAAGGATTTTAGGTCCTCAGAAAGAATGGTTTGCTGGTTGCTTAAGTCCTTGTACAAACTCAAGAAAACTCCTCAAACCTAGCATATTAAAATCAATCAACATTTTTGGATTTATAATTTTGTTCCCATAGTAAGGCCAATATCAATATTTTTACATTATTTTTGAAATGACAGGTCTAGGCCTCCTACATTACTGTCTAGGTATAAAATTTTGTAAACTTGATCATTCTATTTTTGTATCGTAAACTAAGTATGCCAGAATAGTTTTAAAAATGTTCAGTAGGGCCTGTAACGTCAGAAATTGTCCTCCTGTATGGAATGGTACAATTTCCCTCAGTTTAACTCCTCACTTGGGTGACCTCTCAACCTTTTCCTTTTCTGGCCTTCTCAAAACCCTGATTGATTAAATCTAGAAGCAAATTATTCACTTTTTGAGGTAACTTGTTGATAGAACCCAGAAAGGGGATTTAAGATTTGGGTCCCTAGGACCCCCAAAAATGTAGATATGAGCGGGAACTGGGGGCTTGGACTTGGGCGCCTGTGCCCTAGTCCTCCCCTGTTTCTCAGGATTTTGAATTTTGGTAGGGTGTCGACTCCCGCCGAGTGCCTCGGGATTCTATTTTCAAATTCTCAGTTTTCACGCGATATCGAGACGTTATTTCAAAATTTCTATTTCCCTAAAGCTAGATATAAAAAGATATTTGCAAATCATTTTATTACACACAATTCTTATGCAAGCTTGATGCTAAAACTCTGCTGCAATTGCTATTGAAGATCAATGACTTGTTGAAGCTCTTGGAAGTATTTTGTATTTGCTATCTTAGAGACAATAGATGGAGATTAGGAATCAATATCTTGAGTCTATCTTGCTCTTCCTAGGGTTTATACACCTTTTGCATGATCGGGAGAAGGGTTGAAGCCTCCAACAACAAGCTTGGAGATCCTCCATGGACATTGCTGATTCGCCTTCTTGTTCATGCAAGTCTTCATTTTGTTTCATCTCCTTGAGGTGAAGTTGTATGTGTTTATTGATGCAAAGCAAGTTATTGATCTTCCCTTGATTGAGACATCTAGGGTTTGATATTTCTGCATACGCATTGTTAGGTTTGCACACACTTCTACAAATCTTTATCTCTGGCTATTGTTGAGGTAGAAATACCAAAGCTGGGGCTTGACTGAGGCAAGATCCTATATAGCCACAACATTTTCCTTCTTTTGTAGGTGCAGATCATGTTTTGTAGGTTCCTACGAAAAGAAGCTACATAAAGGAAGGTATTGCAGATACAGCCGCGACAGACTTTCAAGTTTTTGGATTTTGAGACTTGTGGGACTAAGGAGCGAGTACCCTAGTCCAACTAGGGATTATTTCTAGGATCTCGAAGCCATTTAGCAGTCTCAGACACCCTGTACAGAAGATTTTCTAGTTTGGAGACTTTCAAGACATTGGAGCAGGCACCCTAGTCCATGTGGCCCTCAAAATTTGGGCACACAGTCTCTGAAACCCTCTCTCTTCACTTCTGTGATCAGTTTTGCCAGTTGTTTCATCAGTTTTTGAATATTTTTGATTTAAGGCATAATTAGGGTTTTACTTGGTTGAAAGGAAAACACTTGATAAAACCTTAGTTAGGGTCTTAGGTTTCATAACCAAGTGAGCATAAGGGACAAAGTGATTAGAAGCTTGTTCATGAGCTCAGTCCTTGTCCTCCCAATGTTTAGTGGTGAAATTGTGGTATTTGACCTAGCTTAAACAAACTATCCAATTTTCCCCTAAACATTTTGGTGAACCCGAGTGTTAAAGAATTTGCATCCTTGTAAAACTTTAGATTTGAAATAATTTGTTGTTCTAGAGCATAATTGGATTGAAAAACCTCTTTAGTGAAATTGCATACGTTAAATTATGGATTACATTCTTTATCTTTTCACTAAAAGAGTTGGAAATTATCATTTATTGTTGGAAATTGTATTTCATTTGCAAAGGCCATCATTGTGCATTTAAATCTTGGTTTAAATAGAGCATGTTAAAATGTCAGATTATTTTTTGCAAGATTTTCATGCTTATGATGAGCCGTTTAGTCGTGATGACTTCGATATGTTAGATGAAGCCCTTGAGGACTTTATCTCGATTGAACATTCCACTACGGCCTCTAATCTGTCCTTATTTCAAATTTGTAAATGTAATTTATGTGCCTAAATCTAAGGAAGAGATTGAAAAACTAAAAATTGTGGTCACTCTATGTGCAAATGTGGTTCAACCATCCTCTAAACCTGTGCTTGTTGTTAAAGGTCTTTCATCTCCTTCTCGATCTCCTGATCACATTTATGATTATGCTAAACAAATAGCAAAACAAGACTCACAACAAACCAATCATAATGTGGTTGCTCATGCATATAACACTCGAAATAACAAACAAAGTACACAACAAACGAGTGTTCTAATATCTTTACCAGCTTCTCAACCTATGCTTCCTCAAGCACCTCATTTAACATACAAAGGTGGTAAGGACTATGATCTTGTAGAGTAGCTTCACGCTACTCCTGCAAAGATATCTCTTTGGGAGCTTATACAAACTTCACCTACTTATCATGGAATGCTACAAGAAGCTTTACAAAAGATGATTGTTCCTCCCGCTGTTAAACCAAATGATGTTGCTGCTTTACTAGATTGTATGCATGCAACAAAAATAGATATTCTATTTCAACAACATGAATTACCATCTCTCAAGGTTCAGAATTAATATGATCCTTTAGTTATCTTCATTACAATAAACAAAACATTGGTTAAGAGAGTTATGATTGATAATGTATCAACCCTTAATATTTGTAGCATTGATTTACTGCATAAGGTTAAAATTGATGTATCTGCCATCAAACCAAAATCATTAAGTATTTGTGGCTTTGATAATGTTGGATGACAATTTGTGGGCACTATAACTATACCTGTACAAGTGGGACTTGTGATGGTGCCTAACTTGATTCATGTAATGCCTTGCTCTCTATCTTACAACATGATTCTTGGTAGACCTTGGATACATGCACTAGGAGTAGTTCCTTCTACTTTACACCGTTCGATTAAGTTTATATTTAAAGGTAAACAACATACTATCCATTCAGATCTTGAACCTAATAATTATCTGCAAATGGAAGTGCATAGGCATGTTATTTGTCCTAAGAGTTTGAACAATCTGAACGCTGATTTATCATCTCCTCTTGCCTCTAAAAATGTTATGCAAGAGTCCAAGCAATCAAATGCATTTGTTGGTGATGACTAGGGTTTGCTAGATTTTGATGACAAATAAAGATAATACTCTTTGTTATACTACTGATTATGAAACATAATACTTCTTTGATGACAAATAAAGATAATACTCTTAGTTATACTACTGATTATGAAACTTATGAAGCTCCACCTTCCTCTAAAGAAATGGTCTCTCTCTATGGCAGAGGATTCTGAATCCTTTACAAAAATTATGAGTATGTAGGTAATGGCTGTGGCATAAATCAACAAGGAATCAAAGTCCCTATAGAATCTGCTACGCGACATTGTTCAAATGGCATTGGATATAATCCTTTTAGGGAGTCTAAAGCCCACAAACGACCTACTCTAAATGTGAATACAATATCAACACTTAGTTTGATATTCCTTGAGATGATTGACATCAATTATCCTCTAGGATCACTTCCATTAGATATGTTTATGACGGATGAAGTGATAATGGAATTCTTAGGTGCTTATGATGGTATTCCTTGTTATCACCATAAACATGGCCTACCTTATTGTTTAAACAATGATGCATATTTTGGAAATACTACTAGCACAATGACTGCTATAGTAGAGCATAATGAAGAACTTGAAGAACACTTGCAATCCTACAATCCCCCAGACCACAGTACTTGCCTTAACGGTAAGACTGTCGATGTTGTTATGGATAAGGATAACCCTGAAAAAGTAATCCCTGTTGGTGATTGTTTAAATGCGGAAGAAAAAGAAGAAATGACTAAACTGTTGAATGAGTTCTTAGAATTATTTGCTTGGAATTATTCAGACATGCCTGGTATAAATCCTTATATTGTAATGCATAATATTGTGTTAAAACCAGATGTTAAGCCATTCAAACAAAATATTCGTAAGATGAATCCTAAGATTGCTTTTCTTGTTAAAATTGAAATAGAAAAACTTTTACAAGCTGGTTTTATTCGACCTATTGATTACTCTCCATGGATCTCAAATATTATCGTTGTCGCTAAACCCGATGGTCATATAAGAATGTGCACAGATTTTTGAGAGTTAAATGCGGCATCTTTGAAAGATGATTTTCAGCTCCCTAATATTGATATGATTGTTGATTCCATAGCTGGACATGAGTTGCTATCTTTCATCGATGGATTTTCGGGATATAATCAAATCCTTATAAATCCTCTCGATCAGTATAAAACAACCTTTATAACACCTTGGGGTACATTTTGTTGGGTAGTCATGCCATTTAGACTTAAGAATGCAGGAGCTACTTCCCAGCGTGCAATGACTCTTATATTTCATGACTATATGCACAATATTTTAGAGGATTATGTTGACGACATCCTTGCGAAGTCTATTCATCATATGGATCATGTTACAAACCTTTGACAAATATTTGAGTGCATACGAAAGTATAATATGTGATTGAATCCCCGTAAGTGTGTTTTTGGTGTGGACAGTGGAAAGTTACTTTGGTTTATTGTTTCAAATCGAGGTATAGAAGTCGATACGAAAAAGATAGATGCAATTGTTAATATGTAAATACTGAAGAACATATCTCAACTTCATAGTTTGCAGGGAAAGATATGGGCCATCCGCCGATTTGTTTCACAACTTGCGGATAGGATTCACCCCTTTACGCAACTACTGAAGAAAGATTCTCACTTTCAATGGAATTCTGAATGTGAAAAAGCTTTCGATAACTTAAAGGATTACTTAGCTAATCCACCCATTTTGCAACCTGTTGTTTATGATAAACCATTTCTGTTGTACATCTCAGCATCTAACAATGCCCTAGCAACTTTTTTAGCACAACATAATGATGAAGGCAAAGAATGTGCTATCTATTACATCAGTCATACTTTTCTCGATTATGAAATGCGATACACAGTTATAGAGAAGCATTGTTTAGCTTTAGTGTTTGCCACTCAAAAGCTTAGACATTATCTCTTAAATGCTGAAGTGCATGTAATGATAAATTTTGACCCTTTGAAACATCTCTTCGCAAGAATAGATTAATCAGGTTGTCTTGCTAAATGGGTTATGTTGTTAACAAAATTTGATCTCAAATTTATTTCACAAAAAGTGATTAAAGGGCAAGCGATAGCCGATCAATTAGCTAACTCCTGATGAACAGATTTTAACAATCTCTGTGGATGAAAAATGGGAATTATACTTTGACGGATCAAAATGTCGAACTGGCTCTGGGGCTGGTGTTATATTGATACCCCCCATTGGTAAGTTGATTCCTTTATCTTACCGCTTATATTTCTTGTGCACAAATAATATAGCTGAATACGAAGCTCTTATCGCAGGACTTCGTGCAGCCTTGGCTCTTAATATAAAAAAATTACAATATACGGTGATTCTTAGTTAATTATTAAATAAATAATGGGATTGTATCAAACTAAGCACAATAAGCTATCTCAGTATCGTGAGTTGGCATTATCTCTCTTAAAATAGTTCACATCATATTCAATCAACACCATTCCCAGGAATGATAACCGACATGCGGATGCAATGGCAAGCGCAACTTCCCTTATATCCCCTGACGGTTCTCCTGAGGAATTTACTTTTGTTGTTCATAATCTTAAGACACCGATAATCAATGACCCTATAGTTGTGAATTCAGAACTCTATGGTAATACATACATGGATGAATGGTTCTCCTACATATTCAACTATCTACGCGATGGAACCATTCTTGATTCAACATCTAAGAATGCCTGACTCTGTTTACGTAAAATAGTAGCTTGATACATTATATTATCGAATGTCTTGTATCGACGTAGTTATAATGGTGTTTTACTCTGATGTTTAAGCAATTCAGAGATTCTGATAGATTTAGAAGAAGCTCACTCTGGTGCCTGTGGGGGGCATTTTGGTGGAAAATCATTGGTGCAAAAATTATTACGTATGGGATACTATTGATAGCATATGGAACAAGATTCCTTTTCTTATGTCAAGAGATGCCCGCAATGCCAACAACATAAACACCTAATCCATGCTCTCGCTTAAGAGCTTCGTGCCCAAGTCTCACCATGGTTGTTCTCTATTTGGGGCTTGGATCTAATCGGTAAAATTTCCCCGCCCCCTCTCAAGGACATACGTTTATCATTACTGCTACTGATTATTTTACAAAATGGGTTGAAGCAGTCCTTTTGTGATCCATGACTGCCAATGTAATCTATCGATTCACACAAGATAACATTATTTCTCGATTTGGAATACCTTCCTCCTTGGTTTCAGACAATGGTACACCATTTAAGAACAAGGATGTGAAAAAGTTCCTCGAAAAATATCATAGACAACATCGCTTCTCTACGACTTACTACCCTCAATCGAATGGCCAAGCAGAAGCTTCAAACAAGGTTATTGGATAGATTTTATAGAAAATTATTAATAAACATCAAAAAGATTGGCATACGCAATTATCCTATACATTATGGGCTTACAGAACAAGTAATCGAACAACTACTGGTAACAAACCATATAATCTCGTCTACGACGCAGACGCGATAATGCCCTTGGAGTTAGAAATTCCTTCCTTGCGAATTTCCCTAAGAGATATAATGGATGATGACATAGAATGAGAGAAAAGATTACAGGAACTTGAGATGCTTGATGAAAGACGTATTAACGTGCTTGAACATCTCAAGACTTATCAAAAAGGTGTGCAATGAGCCTATAATGCGCAAGTCATACAACGTTCATTTAATGTTGGGGACTTGGTTCTTTATGAAAATCAATGCAACATAAATGCACCGCCTGGGGAGAAAGGTAAGTTCAGCCCTAATTAGCTTGGACCATACATAATCAAGTTCAGCCCTAATTAGCTTGGACCATACATAATCACTAAAACCTTTGGATCCAGAGTGTATAAATTAGCTGATGAGCAAGGTACGTCACTTAAAGAACCTATAAATGCAGTGTACCTCAAAAGATTTTATACTTAGAGATCTAATGTTAAATGTTCCTAAACTAATTTAGCACATATATTAGCTTCAATTTCGACAAGATAGTATTGTTTTGTCTTATATCATTTGACATTATATCTTTGTTCAGTTGATCATTGTTGTATTGTGTTTAAGTAATAATTGCTTAGATCACTTTTGTATTAACTGAATGTAGCATGGAAATTAAAGTTATGTGTAAAATAATTAATCATTGTGTTTGTTACTACATGTTCTTTTGAGAATTGTTAGTATATCACAATAACATTAATTATAGCATTTAGACATCATCACTAGTTGCATTTTTACAAAAATCACGTGATAGATCAAAAGCCATTACACAGATAAAAAGAAATAACCATTATATATATATCTTAGTTTCATGTATACATCCAAGTTGACTATCCCTCAAAACAAAATGGGATGTTGTAGTGCCTAAAATCTATACATCACATAGCTGAGCCTCGATCGCCAGTACCCTTAAGCCCTTGTGGTGTGTGAGTGACAGAAGCTTGACCATGTGTGGCTACAGATCACAAATGACTCCTAGAGACACTTCACGATCATAACCCCCTGATCTCACCTCTCATCTCTATCATCTGCTCATGTGCCTCCTAGTACATCCTCTGGTACCGGTGTATCTTGGCTTGAACCCTATCTCTGTCAGCTCTTGCTTGCTGGACCTCCCACAGTAAGAACTCACTGATAGCTGGCTCTCCCTCTGATGTAGGAACCTCTACCGTCTGTCCTCGCTATGCCCTGAGCTCAGCCTCGACACGCTTAGCTCTCTATCGAAACTCCTCTCTCTCGTGTAGATTGCTCTAGCATGGCCTCTATAGTAGTCTTGTATCTGACAATTGGCATAAATATCTCAGCATGCCACCCAGCAGATGATCGTGGTGAATAACATACCCGGACTCGTTGCTTTGAAACATCTGTAGGTACTATGTCTGCTATGACGTGACTCACAAAGTCTTGCCATGCATCTATCCCAACTACAAAACAGAGGATGAGATATATGTTAGACTCTCATATAAATATCACAAATAATAAACTGTACAAAAAATCAAATAATAAATCAAACATAACCTGGATCTCCATCTCGCCAGGATGGATCTCGGATCGTTGATTGTGTGATGAGCTCTACAGTCTGATCTGTAGCTAGGGGCATAGACCTACTCTCCCCCCGCTTTGTTTGACTAGGCCTCGCATCATCTGCAGGAATAGGACCACGGGCCTTAGACTGCGGTCTTGACTTGATCTCCTCGTAAGCGTCTGCCTCTTGCTGGCTCTGTCACAATCTTGCTTTGAATACGTACTATGATGGGACCTCCTCAGACTCATCCTCATCATCCTCCTCGAGATCTTAGTATCCCACAAAATCATTGACATCATCCTCTACCCCTGTGTCACTAGTGTGACCGGCCCAAGGTCGGGCATCACTTGTGGGGTGACCAGGTGGAAAGATAGGTGCAGGCCGCGCTGTGTGCCACCAGGTCTGATATGCTCAGGTACACCTGACATCATTTGTGTCTGACACTGGCTCTACATCCTCAAGACCCTCATCATCGCTAAGTGGCACATCTGCTACTGTCAGCTATCGGATGGTATTTGCCCTGACTGCGCTGCGAGTAGCTCATGCGTAGCTCAGATGAACCACAGGAACATCTTATATCTGTATGAACTATCGTGCCACCCTGTCAAAGTAAAACAAAGATACAATATGATCAAGGTGACCGGCCATCAGCCGATCCCTCTGCATACTCACTAACTGCCTCTGTTGGCTAGGCCATTTGATGTAGCTGCGATATGGTCTCCAAATGATGTCATCGGGCTGTAATCTGTCAAATACTACTCTCTAGTATAGCAGATTGATGTGCCTCCAACACTTGACCAATGGATAGGCATAGACATGCGGATGGGTAAATGTTGCCTCTATAGGAAAACCCACTGGTCATGTGCACTTGATGTGCTCAAAGGCCCAGACCTGTAGTAATGTGCAGACCATCAGACTATGCATCTCATAATGGGCATATCATCCTAGGTTGTGATAAAGGTGCGCAAGCATACTGCGCCCCCATGCATAGATAGTCTGATGCTCCTCCATCACTCTAATGGTGTGAACGAGACCCCCGTGAAGGTGAGCGCCTCGTCCATCTGGTGAGATGGCTAGTGCAACTATGAGAATCATGATCCTCCGTAGTAAGGGAATGTCTCCACATCCCTGCTCTAGCAAACAGAGATGAATATGTCCTCGCTCTGCCTGAGAAACATTGCGACCTAGCAATATAGTTGACTCTCATGAGTATACCCCATTGAGCGATGTCCAACAACCCTCACTGTCTCTCCTTAGATCGACAGTCGAAGGATCCTGAATACATCCTCTAGTGTGATGGTAATCTCGCCTGTCGGTAAGTGGAATGTGGATGTATTTGCATCCCACCTCTCCATCAATGCCATAAGCATAACACAGTGGAATTTGATTGTGGGCATATCAAATGCCCACCATAGGCCCACCGTCTATAAATGCTCTCTCTCTGTGACAGTCAAGGTGCTAGCGCGCTCTCATAGAAGTGTGATCAGAAAATTGCCTGTGTGGTCACGCATCTCAAGGACATCTTACAGATCGTAAAGAAAGCAAAAGTATCAGAATCCCCTCTAGAAACCAAAGTAAGCTATCAAGAATTGAACAAAATGCATGTGCCTAAGGCTTGTGTCCTCTATGGACCAGGGCACCCCAAGAAGACTAGGGCGCCCTAAAGGGACACTGGCACCCCTATGGGACTAGGGCACTCCAGAGGGACTCTGGCGCCCTAGGTGAACCCGGGCATCCATCTCTGGGACCCCTACCCACCTTCCCCCTTGGCATAGACATTGGTAAATGTGAAAGCAAAAGTACATTGAAAGATGACAGAAGAGTTGGATGAGGACCCTACCTTAGCCTCGAAACGTCTCTCCGCTACTCGGGCTCGGAGCATCTCCAGTCATGGTGGATGATACGGACATCAGATCGGCATGGTCGTTCTCCTAATCTCCTTCTCTCTTCCTACAATGACAAGAAATTAGAATGAGTTAGTGATAAGTGACAACTTCCTTTTACATAAAGTAAGTGAGTGAGAATTCCTATCCCTAACTAGGTGCAAAAGTGTGCTCTTTCACTCTTGAGCCCTTTTCTTGAGTTGTTGAACTCTGATTTTAGTGTCATTTGTTGCGTTGGAATCCAGGTTCTGCTCTCTTTCTTACCCAATGTGTTATGTTTGAGCATTGTTTCTTCAAATGACCCTCATACCACATTTCTCATCAAGTTTCCCCGAAATCGACGCATGTGAATATCCCCTTGTTTCTACTCTCAGATTAAGCAAGCAGAAACAAGGGGGGCATATATCTCCCTCGATTTTCTCCCTCATCATGTCCCATCACTCAGCCCCCTTAGTATTTTTGGTACTGACTTATTGGTGGTGGTTGCAGGTTGATTTGGTTTTAATTTTCTGACAAGTGTTCCTTTGTAGGTTGCGGTTCCTAACTTTTTGGTCCTACAGGATTGCAGACTTGGGGGCTCCTTCCTTCTCGGTGACAACACTTCAGCTTTCTCTATAGTATCCTTTTGGGTATCCTTTTCATGATTGATGCATTTTTACTTTTCTTTAGTTGCATATGCACGTAGTGTCATACGGCCACTACAGTGGGGGCTAAATGTAACGTCAGAAATTGTCCTCCTATATGGAATGGTACAATTTCCCTCAGTTTAGCTCCTCACTTGGGTGACCTCTCAACCTTTTCCTTTTCTGGCCTTCCTGAAACCCTGATTGACTAAGTCTAGAAGCAAATTATTCACTTTTTGAGGTAACTTGTTGATAGAACCCAGAAAGGGGATTTAATATTTGTGTCCTTGAGACCCCCAAAAATGTAGATTTGAGCAGAAACTGGGGGCTTGGACTTGGGCACCCATGCCCTAGTCCTTCCCTGTTTCCCAGGATTTTAAATTTTGGTGGGATGTCGACTCCCTCCAAGTGCCTCAGGATTCTGTTTTCAAATTCTTGGTTTTTGCGTGATATCGAGACATTATTTCAAAATTTGAATTTCCCTAAAGCTAGATATAAAAAGATATTTGTAAATCATTTTATCACACACAATTCTTATGTAGCCTTGATGCCAAAACTCTGCTACAATTGCTATTGAATATCAATGACTTGTTGAAGCTCTTGAAAGTATTTTGTATTTGCTATCTTGGAGACAATGGATGGAGATTAGGAATCAAGATCTTGAGTCTATCTTGCTCTTCCTAGGGTTTGTACACCCTTTACATGATCGGGAGAAGGGTTGAAGCCTCCAACAACAAGCTTGGAGATCGTCCGTGGACATTGTTGATTCACCTTCTCGTTCATGCAAATCTTCATTTTGTTTCATCTCCTTGAGGTGAAGTTGTATGCGTTTATTGATGCAAAGCAAGTTGTTGATCTTCCCTTGATTGAGACATCTAGGGTTTGATATTTCTACATACACATTGTTAGGTTTGCACACACTTCTACAAATCTTTATCTCTGGCTATTGTTGAGGTAGAAATACCAAAGACGGGGCTTGACTGAGGCAAGCTCCTATGTAGCCACAACATTTCCCTTCTTTTGTAGGTGCAAATCATGTTTTGTAGGTTCCTACAAAAAGAAGCTATAGAAAGGAAGATATTGCGGATACAGTCACAATAGACTTTTGAGTTTTCAGATTATGAGACTTGCGAGACTAAGGAGCGGGTGCCCTAGTCCAACCAGGGATTATTTCTAGGATCTGGAAGCCATTTAGTAGTCTTAGACACCCTGTGCAAAAGATTTTCTAGTTAGGAAACTTTCAGGACATTGGAGCAGGTGCCCTAGTCCATGTGGCCCTCAAAATCTAGGTACACAGTCTCTGAAACCCTCTCTTTGCACTTCTGTAATCAGTTTTGCCAGTTGTTTCATCAATTTTTGAATATTTTTGATTTAAGGCATAATTAGGGTTTTACTTGGTTGAAAGGAAAATACTTGATAAAACCTTAGTTAGGGTCTTAAGTTTCATAACCACACGAGCATAAGGGACAGACAAAGTGATTAGAAGCTTGTTCATGAGCTCAGTCCTTGTCCTCCCAATGTTTAGTGGTGAAATTGTGGTATTTGACCTAGCTTAAACAAACTATCCAATTTTCCCCTAAATAGGACCAAATGTAATCTAAAATCTATGCTTAAAGAAGTTGGGATAAAACTCACAAAAATTTGCCACTAGTCAAAGAATCGATGAATTGTCAATTGGTGGGCAGTATGATTTATCTTACTATCATTTGACCAAAATTATGTTTTACAATAAGTTATCTTTCCAAATTCATGTCTAAGCCACAAGAAGAACATTGGCATGCTATAAAATGAGTTCTTTGATCAAAGCTACCCTCAAGTTTGACATGCCATATCAAAGCTCTATGGATTCATGTCATCTGGGCATAGTAACTCTAATTGTACTATATCAGTCAATACTCACAAATATATGCTTTTACTCTTTCTTGAAAATTAACTTCATGGTAGAACAAGTAACAACATACCTTTTACTAAGACAAAATACAAGACAACCATCAATAGGGTGGTGAGGTGATGTGGTTGCAAAGGATATTGGTTGATCTTCAACTTGAGAAAATGAAACTGACCTCATCCTTTTGTTAAATGATCATAGTATGCTAATATGGTGACAAAACATGTGTATCATGCCAAAACCAAGCATATTGAAGTTCAACATCATTACATTCGACAGCTGATCGATAATGAAGACATTTGTCTTTAATATTGTTCTACTGAGGAGCATATTGTAGACATAATCACTAAACCCCTTGGAAGAGACAGATTTCTCAAATTTAGAGATAAACTTTGGATTGTATCTAGTTTAGTCATTAAGGGGGGGTATTAGATAAATTACAGAGTAGTTAGCCAAGATAATGGGTTTTTTAAATTGCTAAATTAACTAGGTTGTTGCATTTATAAAAAGCTTGTAGTCATTTGTCTTTTTGTGCATTTGTTATATGATCAATGTATTTGTTTTTGATTAAGTAGGAAACAAGGATCCTGGTCCCTTTACAACAACCCCAAGGGCATAACAAAGTAGGTCCAACCAGGCCAAAAAACAACAAAACAACAACACAACTACATCAACCTTGCTGTACAATAACAAAACCAACCAAAGGACCTACACAACCCTAGATCCTGAGCAAGAAAATATAACTCCCTTGACCCTAGGGTGCAAAGAAACAATAGAGTTGGGGAGTCCTTTCTTCTTTCACTGAACCACTGTCTAGGAAAACTTTGAGTCAAAATCCTTGGAGTGAGGTGAAAAGGGGGATCCTCACCTAATGTTACAAACATAGTTAACTCATGCAAATAAGCCAACCTAGAAGCAGGGAGAGACGAAGGCACAACAAGAACTGATGAAGGAGCAATTTAGGATCTATCATAGGAGTTTGATTTAGGAGAAGTCATAGAGTTTGCTACAGTCTCAATCGCCAGCACCCCCTCAGGCACCACAGGTGGAACCAACAAAGTATCCTGGGAAGGCTCATCCTCTTTGGAGGATCCATCCTCTGTAGAAGTGTTGATAGTCAAGTGATCATCATGGGCATTCTTCCACTAAGTTTCCACACCCTTGTGGTGAGAGTGAGGACAATTGGAGACCAAGTGACCAATAGATAAAAAATGTTTGCATCTGAAGGGGAGACCCTTATAATCCAACTGTTGCATCCAAGGCCTTTCTCCTACTACATTCGATATCTACAAAACTACATCTCCATTAAGAGGTTTGGAGATGTCGATATCTACCAGGATGTGATCAATTGTAGAGTGTCCCATAAATGAGGTAGTTGTGTCTACCTTCAAGAAGCGACCAATAGCATTGCTGATGCCATCGTAGCATGAGTTCTCCCAATACTAGAGAGGGAGATCTTCAGAAGCCTAACCCATATTGGATTGATATTAATCAACTCAATGAGAGGATTGAAGGAAAGAGCCCATGGTTTGATGGAGAGATAATGCACATTCCACATCCAAACCCTACCGTTGAGCTCTAAATCTTGTTCTACCGATGAATCAAATGTCACAATGAAGCATCCCCTTGCACAGGGGAAGAGCTCAATCTTTCCCTCCACAAAGGGCTTCCAAGATTCCAGGACCCAGTTGTGGAGGTCAGGAAGCGAGGGCCATAATCATTGAATCTGCAGATCACTCTATGATTAAGATAAAACACCTCATTCTCTAAAACATCTTGGCTACACCACCATCAAGGACAAACGGGCACATGGCATGGATGAAAGACCCCACACTATGATGGGTGGCCACTCTGTGATGGGCATGCTTGAGTTCTGACAAGGGTCGTACCTCATCATTTAATCATATTTCAAGTGTCAAATCCAAGGTTGTGTCCTTGGCTATCTGCAATTAGGAATCCTATAGTTGCTAGTTTTATCTAACTCTAATGATCTTTACTGATTAAAGAAACTAATACTACTGATTTATTTGTTGTGAAATGAATTCTAAGAATATTGAAAACAAAATTAAACAATGAATTGCTTAAAGTAAATCTATATTATTCCTTTCAACTGAAACATGTGTTTATCTATGAAAACAATAACTATCTCTTTAAATAGAATTTGAAATAACAAAACAACAGTACTAGCCTTCTGCCTTGGTGGTGAGAGTGGGCCCTTGCTCCACACCCTTAGGACTAAAGACTAAAGTAAAGAATCAACACAAGAAGATAATATCACAACTCACTTTTTAGTCCAATTCCATTAGCTTTGTATTCAGAAAATGTTTATGTCAAAATAAGATTACAAAAATCAGAAATTAATTGCTGTCCTCTTCTGTTGCTACTTCTATAAGTTTATATCTAAATCACTGATGAGATATCACTTACCCTAACTACTAGTTCATCTATGAGATAACATCAATCTCTTTATTCTACTAACTGTCTAACTACAGGATAAATATCCATGCAATTAAAATAGATTTAGTGGAATAGAAGTCCACACTAAATCTGAAACTTAGTTTTAAATACACTTGGGCAGTGAGACCCTGAAATATAGGTATTTAAATCAATTTATCAATAACTCATGTAAAATCAAAAAGAGATAAAACTTCCAGCAGTTAACTATGGTCTGCCCTCAATTACTTAGGTGATGATTTGAGTAACATCAAGAGCATCCTGATCACTACTGGAAGGGTTCGACTGACAACTATGCTGGAAATCTGTACTATTCTAAAGAGGCACCGAAGATGTATGTTTCTGTCTGTAGCTATGGAGATATGATTTTCACCTTCTTGTTTAGCTCCAAAGATGCTCATGACTTCAATCCAGCTTCGGAGATGATTCACCTCCTTATCCCAAAATCTCTCCAATCAAATTGGAAAACATTGGAGACCAGTCATGGCATTTTGATGTTGGCTCTGAAGATTATTAGGACTACCTCCAAAGATGCACAAAATTGTCTACCTGAACACCTACACCTGTTGATTCAAAAAGAGAAGATTCTTGCATATTTCCATCAATTCAATGCACATTAGTCCTTCAATCAGAAATCATGATTCTAAGTAATTCATCTCTTATTAATTATCATTAGAACAATCTTGTTAGCCTATTTAGGTGCAGCCATCAGGACAATGGAATAAGAAGAGAGAAAAAGAGGGGTAAAAATGTGTATTTCATGGGAGCTACCTGGCACTCATCATCCCCCCGTACTTAAAGATTAGCAGGTCCTCCTGCTTCTCACAATCTGGACTTATTCTGGTGGAATATCCTATCAGTCAAGCTATAGTCCTATGCATAAGTAGTCCAAGTGTGGTCTGTGTTACCATTTCCTCTGAACAAATCAACCTACTTCATCCATTCTTGAAACTTGTCATCTTCCATTTGCTCAGCCCAAATAGGTAGTGGTTTAATGATGAGAGGAGGCCTGAAACGACCACCTATCCACTCCATCTGGTATTTATCCATCATTTTAGACACTACCTTGGCCTTCCTCATAAATAGTCTCGAGTTAGCAAGATTCACCACTTCTCTCATTTTCTACTCTGAAGTTAAGATATTCCACCTTTTCCTTGCCACTGGAAGTACTTGATTAGCTGAACTGTTCATGAAAAGACCAAAATCAATGGAACATTCTTGCAGATGTTTCAGATACAATGGCAAAATCCTGGTCTTACTTTCTAGGTGGTAGACATATGCCCTAAATTGGACCTTAAAAGCATGGGGGTTTGGACATTCTTTTATGATGAAAAGACTTGTTTCTGCATCCTTCTTGAGATAAGTCTCTATTCTCTCATTCCAAATCTAATGATTTCTCATTAGTTACATAAATGCCTTAAGTGGACATTCCCCTACAAAATAGTTGATAATGAAGGTCATATCATCTACACAGAAACCATGCAAATATAACTCACACAGAAAATTTTTGTCTTCATCAGAACTTCTCATGTATGCTTCCATGAACCCCTCTCCTGTTTCTGTGTTCTCAGTAAGATCAAACAAAACCAAAGATAGTTTTCTTTGCAGAACTCTCTCTTGTAAGAACAGAGCATAACTTCCACTTGGGGGCCTGCAAGATAGGATTTCAGATGAAATGGAAGCTACCTGAATGACTTTTTCTTCTAGAGTTTCTACTCTTTTTGACATGGCAGTAACTGCCCTCTGTAATTGCAGCATGGGCTTAGAAGCCTCATATTCTCTACATCTCCTTTCCCAATGGAACATGGCTTTGGGAATATCTATTGGAATTGGGCCCACATATGGATTTGTTTGCACTCCCTGTTCCATGGTTGCCCTTGGGCCAATTAACTCATGAATATACTCTTCTTGGTCATCTATTTTATTGTTGGCCCATGTTAATTGTTTGTCTTGACTCTGTACTTTCTCAACCAGTGTTGCAATTATTGTGAGACTATTGTCTCTGGCCTTGGTAAGATCAAAAATATTTTGTACTGCATTTGCCTCATTTTCTTTGATGCGTTGGGTTGCCTTTGTTTCTTGGTCTCTCAATTCTGCTTCTTTCTCCTAAATTATTTGCTATTTATTCTGTAGCTCTACTTGTAGCCCTTCAATCACCTATTTTTGCTCCATTTCTTTTTCTTTCATGACCTTCTTGAGGTCAGTAATAATCAGATTTGTCCCCCATAATAATCTTTTCAGATTATCAATCTCTTCTAACATCTGTTGTTCTTTTGAAATTTTAATATCCTCTTGATCAGAGGGGTGAGAATAAGTCCCTGTTTCTTCTTCTGTTTCCTCTACATCAGGGTTTTCCATAGTTATTGGCTCTTCACTACCAGCTGTATCCATTTGTTCTGCTTCAACTTCCCCTGCAACCTCCTTGTCCTGAGTTTCTTCTTGAGTATTCTTTGCAACTACTGGTATTGATGAAGGCCCAGCTTTTTCCTTAGAAGTTCTGAAACCCAAAAGAACTTTAGCTAGGAGAGCAGTATCTTTTTCAGCTTGGGTAAGCTACCTTTTCCTTTTGCTTCTCCGTAGCACAAGTGGAGCAGGTGCCTCCGGAGAAGGTATATCATCCTCAGAATTAGAGGAAATAGTAAAAGTTTCTTTTTGTTCTATTTTCGGAACAGGAGAATGTTGTGAAGTTAGACTATGAGAACCTAGATGAACAAATGGTTCTGGGGAAACTTCTCTTTGTTTCTTCTTTCTCACTAGAGGAATTTCATCTGAGTCATGAGATGCTTCTTTAGCCTAGTAGTGTATGCTAGAGTCAGTTTTCTTTGGAGTTCTTTTTATTTTCTGACCTGGCCTTTCCCCTATTGATTCTGTTGGAATAGACTCCTTAGCCAAGGTCATTTTCTGCCTTGCTGAGAGAGTCATATATGGAGTTTGTTCAAGAGCAGGTTCTCTAAATTCCTTCCCTTTTCTCTTTCTATCAGAAACAGGGGTAGCAGATGAAGTTGCCTCTAGTGAGGGCTTTAGACCTTTACCTTTATCAATAGCTGGAGAGGAAGTTGAAGGTTCTGCATCCTCTTCTTGCTAGGTAGAGGAAGCCTCACCCACTTCCTGTGCCCTCTCTGGTTCTCTGTCTTGGGGTTTGTTATCTAAAAATGTCTGCCATAATGCTTCCCCATCAGCTAGAGACAGAAAGTGATGTTTTTCTATTAGAAAAATGAGGCCATGGTGTTTCATAGGACCTTTTCCCTGTTGGTACTTTTCTACAGTTGCTCTAATGGCAGAGTATAGAAAGTTTGGAATGTTTATGCTAAATTCTGGGTGAGCATTTCCATGCCTTAGAAAAATCAACATTTTCATTATTGGTCCTATAACTAAGGAAAATTGGCCATCACATGTAAAGTATTTCATCAACCATAATGCTACAGATTGCCATGGGTTTGGAAGTGAAGACCTAACAATTCCTTTAACCTCATTCTTGCTTAAATGCAACTGTATTGCAGGTTCATGACCTACAGAGAAATTTCTAATTAAATCAGAATATAGGGTTTTTAGATGGTAAAACGTATCACCTTGTTCTGGCAATCCAAAGATATGACTGATGGTGGTAGTAGAGAGATTGACTTGAAACCCTCTAACAGTTGTTTGATTATCTCTCAGGTTTTGTAGGAAGTCATCAACAATATCCTCTTGAAAACCTTCAAATTTCTCCAAGAACTCCAACCACCCTGCATTCCTAAGAATGTCTGCCACAACATCATCCTGTAAAAGACCTATTATACTTTTTGGCTCTGATTTATTTTTAATCCCCATCTCTCAGGCATATTCCACCCTCTATAGCTAGAATTCTGTCTGCTTCTCTCTATGGTCTGTCTTTCCTCTTTTAACTCCGCAGGCTCCGGAGGACTGTGTTAATAGACTTGGATTTTTAGAGAATTTTGCAATCTTGAATGAGGGTTGTTATGTCGATTTGTTTCATTTCTTGAATTATAGGGAAGGAGCTTGAAATTGGTTAGTGTGTTTATGCAGTAATGATTGTAGCAGAGTGATGGGACACTCCATAGACAGGTCGACAGTGTAGCAAAGATGGCGGCATGCATGAATTTAGAAGGGAAATAATGGCAGGGGGACGTGGCACAATAACAACATCCAAAAATAGAAATGACAAGATAGTTACTAACTAATGCTTAATTAAAGAGAAGTACCTGAATCAATCTTAATGATGACGACCCGATGTACTTGGCTGCAAGACCGCGGTTGTGATGCGACTTGATGTGACTAGGCACGTGAGTAGCACCTGTGCAGGTTTGAAATGGTGTCAACATCCCCGTTGTCACATACCTTGCAATCATTTCCACTTAGTGGTTCGAGAATGCCATGTTTTCAGGTGACGTCAACGTAGTCATTTGTGAGGACCTGCGCATGTGAGAGTAATGACTTTTCCTAAAATGTGTGCTGACTTCATCTTTGTCCTTGTCATAAAGTGGAGGATGAGTCATGCTGACCTTATCAATGATACCTTTGTTTTATTACCTAGAGAGGTGGGTCCCCTCCTTATTTAGTCTATTCAAGAATGGCTCTTTATTGGTGGAGCGCCGGAGTTGCTCCTAGTTCAAATTTGTGAAGCACCGGAGGTGCTCCTAATTTGCGAGCGTCTGAGGTGTGTTTAAGTAACTTCTGGCACCTGATTACCTCCATAGCTTGATTATTCTTATCTGGCATGAAGAAGAGAACCACCATTTACTAGTTTTCAATCCCCTTGTACGAGAAAGACAACCATTTACTAGTTTTCCATCTCTCTTTTTTTTTCTTTTTTTTTAGGAAGGCCGCCATTTGCTGGTTTTCAACCTTCTCTGTTTTTTTTTTTTTAAATTTCAGTCCAAATCTGTGACAGAGGATGTGTCCCCTGTAACCAAGCACAAATCTTTGATGAATTATTCCTTATTGGATGGCCTTTTATAGAGTCTAATTCTGTGGCCATTCACTAAGAATGTGTCTGTGCTTCCATCAATGGGTTCTAGTAACACTGTTCTATTCTCAAAAACTTCCTTTATCTGGTAAGGACCCATCCAATGAGTTTGTAGCTTCCCTTTGAACTCCTTGAACTTAAAATCATAAAGGAGAACCCAATCACCTTGCTGAAATGTCCTCCTCTTGATGTGCTGGTTATGTTATTGCTTCCTTTGATACTGAACCAGTTCTGTCTGCTGAATGGCTTCTGTCTGGATTTTATCTAACTCATTGAACTGAAGAATTCTGTTCTATTGGGCTATAGACAATGGTAGACCAATATCTAATGCAGTTTTAAGTGTCTGAAGCTCAAATTCTATAGACAGAATGGGCTTCTTACCATAAACTAATTCATATGGTAAGAATTTTGTTGTGGACTTCCAAGTGGTATTATAGGCCCAAACTGCTTCAGGTAATCTGTTAGCTTGGTCCTTTCTGTTCATGGCCACTATCCTTGTTAGAATATTCTCCAGTTCTCTATTAGTCACTTCTACTGGCCTATTGGCTTGGGGGTGATAAGGTGAAGATTTCATGTGCTTAACTTGATATAAATCTATGAATGCTCTGATTACTTGTGAAGTAAACTGAGGTCCTCTATCTAAAACTATTGATCTTGGGGCTCCAAACCTCAAGAAAATCTTATTATAAAGGAAATCAACAACTTTCTCTTCTCTTGCAAATTGCAATGCTTGCACTTCAACCCATTTAGTGACATAGTTTGTACATACAAGAATGTACTCTTTGCTTGATGATGGTGGAGATATTGGTCCCACAAAGTCTAGACCCCACTGTTCAAATGGCTCCATCATTATTTGAGGATGCAGTAGCATCTCCTGGGTGAAGGTTGGTTGTCCCATGCTTTGGCATTGGTCACATTGGTGCACATACTTCTTGGTATCCTTATGAATAGAGGGTCAGTAGTAACCAACTCCCAGAATCTTGTGGATGGTTCTGTGTGAAGAATAGTGCCCACCAGATGGTTCATCATGACATGCCCTTAAGACATCAAAGATTTCATCAACTTTTAAACACTTGCTCAAAATGAAATCAGGACCACATTTGAATAGTAAACCATTTAACCATTTGTAAGATAAGCTTTCCTTAATTAAGTGTTTCTTTTGTTTTGAGGTAAAATAGGATGGATACAAGCCTGTAGCTAAGAGATTAGCTATGTCTGCAAACGAAGGTGCAATAGAGGAGATAAAAAAAGATGTTCATCTGGAAATCTATCCTCCACTGGCTGGTTCTCTCCACCTATATGCAATCTTGACAAAAAGTTAGCAACCAAATTAAATTTGCCTAGATTATCAACTATGGTAATGTCAAATTCCTACAATAGCAATAACCACCTGATTATCCTTGCACCCACTACTGGCTTATTCATTAAGTATTTGATGGTTGTGTTGCATTCTTTCCCAAACTGGATGCTTCCCAGTTATCCCTACAAGGTAGCCATCATTGATCAACATGATTTCCGGGCCAGGGGCCAACAGTATAGGAGATAGACCCTATAAATATCTCCTCTCCATCTTTAGGCTCCATGGAACCAAGGGGGGTATTCCCTATTCAACATTCATAAAATATGCATGTGAACTTACTGGGATGTTGACACAAAGCAGATAAATCCTCTCTTATGCAGACTAAAACTGTAAAATAAGTGCAAAGAGGCTAGCTTTGGGCCTATGCTCAGTTGTGAAATGGAGGATTTTAGTCCTAAAACTACTTCTAATGTCCTAAAGGTTTATATTTGAAGTTTGAATTTGTATTTTGTATTTGGATGCAAGACTAGGACCTTGGGTTGTAACCTCAATACAAGACCAGACTGGTGCCTATCTCAGGGCTTGGAGTCAATAGACATACACATGTGAATGATTACCATAAACTTGAATCAATAACTAAGTTTCAAGGGGAAATTTTTTAGTGTCTGCCTTACAGATACTTCCCAAGACTGAGTATTTAGTCATTCATACTTGATGATATCCCTGTTGCATCATACCTTTCCCAATGCTTAACCTAAAACATTTAATTTGTTCCTTGAACAAAGACAAGAGATTAGACATTCAACACAGAAAATCCATGTTCCTGAATCCCCAATAACCCTTAGCTATTTAGATTCAAAAGAAAAGATGCCCACAACTTGGAGACAAACAACCGAACACATGCAATGATGCATTTCTCATATAAAAACAATATGAAACCAACAAAACTATGCATAAAACATTCAACATATGATTCATAAACTCACAAGACACCCAACAGAGCCACCAGCAAAACTGTACCTTATTATTCCACCAAAATTTTGCCCAGTCTTCACCCGCTCCCCCTTTCAAAAAATGAGTGACACAGTCCTCTTATATAGCAAGAACGTGTACTCAGCATTAAGTACAATGTTATTTCAAAATTCTGCTAGATACAATGCACCTTTTGAATGGCACCTAAAACATTCAATGTTCCAGGCAGAGAAAAGGAGGAAAAATAGGTGAAATCGGGGAACATGCAGCCGACTAGAGATTTTCCCATTAAAAATGGTAGGTGGCCCATCATTCATCGACCATGCCTCTGCAAATTTGCCATTAATGGCCAACCTACCCGCGGCTTTTGGAAACACAACAGTTTGCGTGTTCAGGAATTTTTCCTGCCTAGAATAGCTGCGAATGCATAGGAAAACCCTCCTATGAAATTTTGAAATAGGGCCATCGATTTCCTCCTCATCGCCAAGATCAATTGCTTCAAATCGCTTTGAAAAGTCACCGGCCAATGAAATCATGCCACGTATGCAGCCTTTGCTTCATTGAGTTTCCACGGCACAAACATACGCTTTTCCCTTTCCATCCCCTGCATAATCAAATTTTTGTATATGTAACTGCATATACATACAACTGCTCTTGAACATGTGGCAGCATCTGATTGGACCTCCATCGCTGGACATTTGCATCCTCCCTCTTGTATATCACTTTGTATATCGCACAGACAATGTGCAATGCACATACAACCGCAGACTCTAATACCTTAATCAGCTAGATTAGAACAACTTTGAAATCCAGCATTTGTATCGGCCTCATTGTACCCATTTATTGTATAATGCACATACATACAATGTGCAATATACAATCTCGGACCTCAACCACTTATCCGCCACAACAAACATTTCATTCGCATCCGGGATTGTATGTGTGCTTTGTATTTTGCATTGTATATAGCACATACATATAATCCGGGACATACAACTGTGTGGGCCCCACCATGTTCTTGAAGACCGTTGACTTTGACCGCTCCTGCTTTGCATATTTCATTTGTATCTTTACGTGTATGTCCGATTGTATGTCGCAGATACATACAATGCAAGATACAAGAAAACACATTGACTTTTCAACTTTGCCGTTGTATGCATGCCCGCCAGGCCCAACTTGATAATATTTGAAATCTGGGATTGTACATTCCGCTTTGTATGTCATATGCAAAAGTCACATACATACAATCCCTCCACTGTTCTCCTGTGGGCCCGACCACTGCTTAACTAGATTTGAATCTTCTTTGAAATCCGGCATTGTATCTACCTGTTGTATATCGAATATACAACAACATATACATACAAGCACAGAATCTGCGATGTGCTACCACCTCTTCACACTCAGAAATGTACCCAAATGGCATGTACTAATCCGATATGCCTACAAAGATGCATACAACTAATTTTTCACTTTCTGAAGCTGATTTAACTCTATTTTCAGGTCCGCCAATGTACATTTGAACCTGTGCATTAGATACAATCCGGAACATACAACGATACATGCAACCGTGGACCCCATCGCTGCATAGAGATTTTTTAGACCTACATTTTTCTGATGCGGCGAGAAAAGGAGGCAACACAAGGCGAAGGGGGCCGATGACACAACAACAGATACGATGCAGAAGGCTAAGGGAATTAGAATTTTGAGGGTTTAAATAAAAAGACCAATAGATTTTCAAGCTTGAAATCCTAACCCTAAGTAGGCACCACCAGGCTGCATGATCAGTATGTGCAAATATTTTGTACCCATTGATATAATGCCTGAATTTGTTTATAGTATAGATGACTGCCAAGAATTCTTTTTCAGTTGTGGTATAGTTTCTTTCTGTAGAGGTAAGGTTTTTGGTGATGTAATAGATGGTATGCATACTTTCTCCTTCTTCCTTTTGTCCTAAGACTGCTCCAATGGACTCATTTGAAGCATCAATTTGTATGTGAAATGGTAGAGTCCAATTGGGTCCTTTTAAAACAGGTGTGACAGTAAGTTTCTCCTTAAGGGTTTCAAATGCTGATTGACAATTCTCTGTCCATAAGAATTTTGTGTCTTTCTTAAGTAGGGTAAACAGAGGAGCATCTATTCTACTGAAATTTTCTATAAATCTCCTATGGTAGCCTACATGACCCAGAAAACTTCTAACATCTGTTTGATTTTTGGGTGAAGGTAACTGTTTGATCACTTCTATTTTGTTTTGGTCCACTTTGATCCCATTTGCTGAGATGAGGTGTCCCAATACAATTCCTTCCTCTACCATCATGAAGCACTTCTCATGGCTCAGGGATAGTCAATTTTTTTCACAGCATTTTTAATACATTTTCCAAGTTTATGAGAGCTTCTTCAAAGTTGTCCCCATACATAGTAAAGTCATCCATATAGACTTCCATGGACTCATTAGCTAGTTCAACAAAAATGTCTAGAACAAGCCTCTGAAATGTAGTTGAAGCATTACATAGTCCAAATGGAAGAACTTTGTAGACAAAAGTTCCCCAAGAACAAGTGAACATGGTTTTATCTTGATCTTTAGGTGCTACTTGGATTTGGTTATATCCACTAAACCCATATAGGAAAGAGAAATACTTCCTCCCTACAAGGTTGTCCAACACTTGGTCAATAAATGGTAAGGGAAAGTAGTCCTTCTTTGTGGCTTTGTTTAGCTCTCTATAGTCAATACACAGTCTCCACTTCCCATTCTTTTTAGACACTATGACTAGGGGTGAGACCCATTGACTGTCTGAGATTAGATATATAAACCCTGCTTGCAACAATTTTTCTATTTCAGTCTTGACAATGTCTTTTAAAACAGGATTCAATCTTCTCTGGGGTTGTCTGACAGGTTTGACATCTTCATTGTATATATGGTGAGTACAGATCTCAGGAGGGATGCCCTTCATATATTGGTATTCCCAAGCAAAAGTTGCTGAATGGGAAATTAGGAGTTTGATAAGTTCTTCCTATTTTTCTGTTAACTGGGTATTGATATTCAGTGTTTTCCTAGGTGAAATCATAACCTGTTTTGTGATATGATCCATAAATGTATTCAATCCATATCATGGAGTCATGGTATTGAGGGGGCAAGAATGTGGAATCAACATGTGGAATGTGGCTAAGTCTCTATAAAAGGTTTCTCCACAAGGAATGATATTTGCTAAGGTACAATGAGCAGAAGCGAGAAGTTCTCTCCTTGAATCTTGGGCTAGCTCCATTATATCCTCATTAATAAGAATGTGGGTGATATCTTCTATTGTATCATAGTAGATATCTTCTTTTAACTCACCCAAATGTTCTTTGATGGTAACCATAGCTACTAAGGCACTGTTTCCCTGTTATCTGGTTCATTTACCCATACTCTTCTTGAATAATGTATTGAGGGTTTAGTTGGTGGATACAAAGATATTTTCTTCAAGTCTATCCCATTAGAAATGACCATATCCCCAGTTTGAAAATTAATAGATGTTGCTGCTGTAGCCAGCCATGGTCTTCCTAATATCAATGGATAAGCATTTCTCTAGTTTCTTGGCTCTAATATTAGGAAGTCTACTGGGAATTCCCATGATTCTATCACAACTGGAACATTAGTAATCACCCCTTTTGGAATAGCTACTAACTAGTCAGCAAGTTGAAGGATTGTAGATGTGGATTGGATACCTGTTAAGGCTAATTTGTCCATTGTATGAACTGTCATTATATTTATTGCTGCTCCCAAATCAACCAAAACATTTGAAATTTCTACCCCTGAGATGTACACAGTCATGACAGGATTTCCAGGGTCTCCATATTTTGGGAGGAGCATTTCTCCCATTAGGAGGTCTAATACCTTTCCTTCCACCTAGATGGTTGGAGGAAAGTTCTTCTTTCTTCCCTGGGTCTTAACACAATGTTGTTTGATGAATTGGTTAAGTTCAGGTACATCTCTGATTGCTTGTAGGAGCGGAATTTCAATGTTCAGTTGCCTAATTTCTTGTAAAAATTTTGATTCCAGGGTAGATTGGACTTATTTTTGTAAGACATTTTTTTGGGGAACATGCTATTTGATCTGTTCTAGGTACGGTGCTAGTTTTTCTATCTCTGGAGCATCTCCGAAGCTCTTATCAGAAATGTTTCCAGGGATGTTCTCTAGAGTCATTCTTTTAAGAGGATCTTTGGAGTTATCCAAGGATGATTCTTTTAGCACTATTCGGTAGTAATCTCCTCTGGAAGTTGAGTGGAAGGATTTTCAGGTTCCTCATCATTGGTTACTTCAACTATAGTTGGAGGAGATGGTCTTGGAAGTGCTTTCCCAAAACGTAGCTGGAGATTATTGGAATAGATGGCATTAATACCAACCATGTTTTCTTGTTCTGTCATGTAAATAGCTGCTCCCTGCTTATTTCATGGGTTTGGTATAGGTTAAGCTGTTAAGGGTGGTTGGCTAACTGGTTCGTTTTGTGATTGACCTTGTGTGTTGGGGGGTCCAGTTAGCAATGTTTGTTGTTGAGGTTGGAAACGTCTAGGTTGTCCCTGGTATTGTTGATTATATCCCTATTGAGGACCCCAATGAGGCTACATGTTTTGTGATCCAAACTGTTATGGCCATTGTTGATTCCCCTAGGGTTGATTTTGCCAATGTTGGTTTTGCCATTTTTGATTTGGCCAATCCTGTTGTCCCCAAGGAGGATTATTCTGAGGCCCATGCCAAGTTGGATTCCATTGATTATTTCCCCAATTAGAAGGACCCCTATAAGAAGGCTGGTTTGGATACTGATTATAAGGGAAATTTCTAGCTTGTTTTTGTCCTACATAATTCAACTCCTCCTCTATAATGGCATTCTTTTTACTTAACCTTTTTAAGGCTGGGAGCTGATCACATCGATTGCTAGGATGTTCCCTGTCACAGATCTGGCAGATCTCTGATTTATCTAAAGGACATTCTCTCAACAGATGTTTGTTTCTACACCTAGGACAATAGATGGAGAGTGGTTCAGTTGTTCTATCTTGATCATTTGTTCTAGTTTTTGCCTGAATCCCATCTAATGTGGTATTCAGTTGGACTAGAATATCTATTTTAAAATTTGTAATTTCCTCCATTAACTGTCCTATTTCATTCTTCCCTTTGAAATATTTAGGCATTCTCACTCCATCTTAGGTTCTAGAATAGTTCCTGTAGAGTTCTTCTATAGCAGGCATATCCATTTTGTTGATATTCCCTTTTCCCATCAGATCCAGTGCCTATTTTGATTCTTTGTCTAATCCTTTTAAAAACAGGGTTCTGGCCAAAGAATGATTTACAGGGTTGCCATACCTTCTCAAAGCAAAGTTGAACCTATCCACATAATCCTCTAAGGTCTCTTCCTCTCTCTGATTAATTTTGAATAATTCCTCATTCTTATCACTGACTCTACAATAGTCTTGGTATTTTCCCAAGAATTATGTCTCCATCTGATCCCAGGAATGAATGGAGTTTTGGGGCAAACCCATAAACCACCTCATTGCAGAATCCTTCAGGGTTGAGGGAAACAGTTTAAGTTTTTGATTATCTGATCGATAATCATAAGTCTAGCATACCACTTTGAATCCAAACAAAAATTGATCTAGATCCTCAGAAGCAAGACCCCTAAAATTTGGCAAGTGTGCAGGTGAAATATTTTTCATAGGGGCATTATCTCCAGCAGCTAGGACAATGGGATATGAGAAGGTTCTTGGAGCCTGATTTTCCTCCTCTTCATGATTATCATCCATGTCTAATATCGGTTCTTCTCCTTGAGGTTCTAGGGAATTAGTTTCTGTCAAAGGATTTGCTTGGAATCTCTGTTGCAATTCTTGGATAAAGTCAGCGAGTGGAAGATTTGGAGGATTTGAGGGATTATTGAATTGAGGTGAAACTTCCAAGGTAGGTTCTAGATGTCTCTCTTGAACAAGATCTTGTGCCACCCCATTGCTTTCTCCTATAGTCTATTGATGGGGTGTCTATTTTATATATCTTCCTTTTGAATCTCTAGCTCTAACCATACAGATCTATCCTAAAACTATTTAGCTAAGTTTTCCTAATTAACATAGTATCCCCAACAACGGCACCAAAAATGACAAGGGTCGTTGTACCTCATCATTTAATCATATTTCAAGTGTCAAATCTAGGGCTATGTCCTTGGCTATCTGCAATTAGGAATCCTATAGTTGCTAGTTTTATCTAACTAACTCTAATGATCTTTACTGATTAAAGAAACTAATACTACTGATCTATCTGCTATGAAATGAATTCCAAGAATATTGAAAACAAAACTAAACAATAAATTGCTTAAAGTAAATCTATATTATTCCTTTCAACTGAAACATGCGTTTATCTATGAAAATAGTAATTATCTCTTTAAACAGAATCTAAAATAACAAAACAACAGTACTAGCCTTCTACCTTGGTGGTGAGAGTGGGCCCTTGCTCCACACCCTTAGGGCTGAAGACTAAAGTAAGGAATCAACACAAGAAGATAATATCACAACTCACTTTTCAATCCAATTCCATCAGCTTTGTATTCAAAAAATGTTTATGTCAAAATAAGATTACAAAAATAAGAAATTAATTGCTGTCCTCTTCTGCTGCTACTTCTGTAAGTTTATATCTAAATCAGTGATGAGATATCACTTACCCTAACTACTAGTTCATCTATGAGATAACATCAATCTCTTTATTCTACTAACTGTCTAACTACAGAATAAATATCCATGCAATTAAAATAGATTTAGTGGAACAAAAGTCAACACTAAATCTGAGTCTTAGTTTTAAATACACTTGGGTAGCGAGGCCCTAAAATATAGGTATTTAAATCAGTTTATCAATAAATCATGCAAAATAAAAAAAAGATAAAACTTCCAGTAGTTAACTATGGTCTGCCCTCAATTACTCAGGTGATGATTTGAGTAACATCAGGAGCATCTCGATCACTATTGGAAGTGTTTGACCGACAACTGTGTTGGAAATCTGCATTGTTCTAAAGAGGCACCAAAGATGTATGTTTCTATCTATAGCTCTGAAGATATGATTGTGACCTTCTTGCTCAACTCTAGAGATGCTCATGACTTCAGTCCAGCTTTGGAGATGATTCACCTCGTTATCCCAAAATCTCTCCAATCAAATTGAAAAACATTGGAGACCAGTCGTGACATTCTGATGTCAGCTTCAGAGATCATTAGGACTACCTCTGGAGATGCACAAAATTGTCTACCCGAACACCTGCACCTGTTGATTCAAAAAGAGAAGATTTCTGCATATTTCCATCAATTCAATGCACATTAGTCCTTCAATCAGAAATCATGATTCTAAGTAATTCATCTCTTATTAATCATTATTAGAACAATCTTGTTAGCCTATTTAGGTGCAGCCATCAGGACAATGGAATAAGAAGGGAGAAAAAGAGGGGTAAAAAGGTGTATTTCATGGGTGCTACCTGGCACTCATCAAGTTCCCGCACTCACAACCTCCAAGAACTGAGGATGACCATGAGCCCTCATGCTAGTGGGATTAGTGTATTTGTTATGAAATTGCCAGTTTATATATAATGACATAATGTAATGTTAAATTACTGCATGCGTATTCATTTTTATTTAAAGTTAATACATGTGTATGCTAAAATATGAAACAAAATAAGAAACTATGAATCAAATCAATGCTCCTATTTCATACCCATTAACACCTTTGATTGAGCAAAGTGATAGCAAAAATAAAATGAAAACATAAAATGATCTCACCAAGATAACCCTTGTTACACGTTGTGCTCCAATGGATTCTTGATGATGATATTGATTGTTGATCACTCACTTTGACAACATAACACTACTTTTCACTTGATGGTTGCAAATGGCTTGATTGAGGGTTGATTTATAGATTTTTGGATGATAGGATGGATGGCTAAGATTTGATAAGAAGTGGATGGCTAGTATTGCATGAGACAAGATTAGGGCAAAAATGGAGGCTTCTAGGGCTTATCCTTATGTGAATGGTTGAGATTAAAGAAAAATGGATGGACATGATTGAATGAGAGGAATTTGGGCAAGGATGGAAGATTCTAGGGTTTATCTTTATGTGAATGGCTAGGATTAAAAGATGTAGTATGGAAATAAGTGGTGGAGATGTAAAATTGCTTTGAATTTTGTGGGAGTATGTAGGTTCAATTAATCTAGACAACCTCTTAGCTAGTCATGTGACTATTTTTGAATTTATTTATTTTTGAGTAGTGGATAAGGATGGAATTAATTAGGATAAATGGGGGATTATAGTGGGATTTAGGAATTTTTAATTAATTAATTAAATATTAAAATTATTTTATTAATTTGATGGAAGGGGGAATAGATACTAAAGGGGCAATCCTAATTAATTAAATAAATATGATTTATTTAATTAATTAGTGTTAGAATGAATGTGATTAGGATGGTGTCAAAAGGTGTTGAAAGGGGTGGAAAGTGACATTAGAGGTGTGGTCAATTTCAAGTGTCTACATTTTGTCCCTCTTTGAGATGATGTTGTGACCAAGAGAAGTATAATGATGAAAGGAATGCCCCAACCACTTGGAGTGATGAGGAGGAATGATGTAGGGACAGGATACCCCCTTGAGAGGATAGGTTGGTTGGAAGAACATG
The DNA here is from genome assembly GCA_027924645.1 of Cunninghamia lanceolata. NCBI lineage: Eukaryota > Viridiplantae > Streptophyta > Pinopsida > Cupressales > Cupressaceae > Cunninghamia > Cunninghamia lanceolata. The sequence goes on from BSBN01001388.1 coordinate 157,658, forward strand.
GGTATGCTCTTGAAATGGATGAAATTGACTGGTTGAGGGAATGGAGGAAAGAGAGATGATGAATGAAATGGATGAATGATACATCATGCTACATTAGGTGAGCAACCATGGAGTTTGATATAGAACTAGACATTATGCACCAAGGTATACATACTAGGGTGATGATGTGTCTCGTATATAAAGAACTAACTCAAAAGAAAAAAGGTCGCAAGCAAACATATGCCTTATGGCACCATGATATGGAAGACCATGATGTCATTGTGACAGTATGTTACAAGAATTGATGCAAATGCAAGCAAAATAATAATACACACAAGCAAGAAAGGAAGCATGCACAAATGATTCAAAGACAAACAAAGTTGTTGCCCTTGTCAAGCTAAAAACTAATGATTGATTGATGATGAGGATAGTTATTATTGTTGTTGATGTGGGAACAATATATTCAAAGAACAACATGAGGATTGGAAATGATATATCCTAATGATGATTGATGATGATATCATTGTTGATGTGGGAATGATATATCTCAAAAACAATGCGAGGATTGAGAATGATATATCCCGATGATGATGATTTGAGTTGATTAGGTTTGCAGCAATGCCGAGAACAAAACTAATGGATGTTGCTGGATGATTTACTAAGATTGCCTTGCTAGATTGGTGTGGATTAAGAATTGCTTGCACTTGGATTTATTATTGCTTTTATTTTTATGGGATTACTAAATGTCCTATATTATGATGTGTAAGAGCATGTAAGAGGGAGGTTACATAGGAATAATAACATACATATATATCACATGGTTGTAAGTCGATTTCCATGTTTGACTTTATTAAATTTGAGAAAATTTTAAAATGCATGATTAATTAAATTTCCTAATTAGTGAAAATGCAGTCATAATGTCTATTTGTATTTACTATAAAAGTTTTTTAAAAAGTCTAGAGTAATGTTGTTAGTGAAAATTTAGAAGTTTGTGTTCACATTTACAAGACATGAGTGTACAAGGCAATTTAAAATCTGGTGAATATTTAGTTTTTGCAACCCCACCAAAATATAAGATGGAGGTGTAAGGTATGGTTGCGAGTCTAAATTTGTCCATTTAATATTAAAATGCGAGTTTCAGGTTTAATTTGAAACTCTGTATACAAAATTATGAATATGCATTGTCACTCTACAAACCCACAAGGCATTAAAATGGCAAAGAAATATTATACACATTGCTAAAAAGTGGAGATAATGAGTAGACTCACAATGCACATTTGTAAAAATTACAAAATGCTAAAGTAACTCTAATTCCTACTACTTCAAAAAGTAACATGAATATTAAAAGGAGATATTAGTTATATTATGTATGTGGTGTAGGTTTACATTGTGTGTACACATGATTTTAAAAAGTAAATTATACATGTGATCCTACCTTTGAATATTTATAATGTTTATACAATAAAAGATAAAAGGTGGGATGCTAGACTGACTATTCTTAACCATCATCTAGTTCAAGGTTGGGCTTAAATTACACACTCTAAGATTTGATCGCTTAGGTGGCAGATGTGGGCCTGTTCATTTGGCAAACATTCGTCCCTATTCAAGCAATAGTCACCGTTAACATTCAAATTTAAACTTTGTTCCCATGCAAAAGTTTGGTGGATACTCGTAAGTATTTGATTACATAAAATGATAAATAGATTATCAAGGAAATGGTTGCTGTAATGAATAGAAGACATGAGTGTTCTCATGAGGTATTCACACCATTTCAACATATGCAACACATAGGTTTCCAACCTGACCAATTTTCATTTGCTAACGTACTCTTGACCTTTGCCAAAATGGGAGCTTTGGAATAGGGTATGGACATCCATCAAAGCATAATGGAAAGGGGATTATTGTTAGATATTATAGTTGGAAATGCTCTGGTAGCATGTATGAAAAATTTGGAAATATAGACAAGGCACGTGAACTGTTTGACCAGATGCCTCAAATAAATGTGGTCTCATGGAATGCTTTCACAAAATGTGTTTTTTGAAAAGGCTTTAGAAATTTTCAACCAAATGTAATTGGTAGGTGTAAATATAGACTCCGCAACCTTTGCCAACATCCTGCCTATGCCAAATGGGTGCTTTGGAACAGGGTATGGACATCCATCACAAGATGAAGTATAGACAAATTTTGTCAGATGTTGTAGTTACAACTTCTCTGGTAGACATGTATGCAAAATGTGGAAGCATAGACAAGGCACGTGAAATGTTTGATAGAATGCCTCAAAGAAATGTGTTCTCATGGAATGAAAGGAAGAAAAGTATGCAGAAAATGCTTCCTACACTAATCTAATGAGGAAAGATTTATGCAAATTTTTTCTTTTAGAGTTACAGATTAAGATGCACATTAACAGAAAGATAATAACAACTTCCAAATGCAAACACAAAACTCACAACACAAGATATACATGGGGAAAACCCTTTCAGGTAAAAATCCCACACTCCAAATCCGCCCAATGTATTATTCAAAAATCATGAAGATTACAATATACTTGCAGAGCAAGCTTTTACAGAAGTATATCCAACTAGAGATCCAGGAGGTAATTCAACATCTATAAGATTCTTACATACAACCTCCATCTCAAGTTCCTGATATATAGGAGATACAATACAGTACACCACCAACGGTAATTACAAAACCATGAGCTAAAACCACCCAAAAGTGGCACCCAAATTATCTCCAATCAAAGATGCCTTGTGATGTGCCAAACCACACACCGACACATGTAACTCTCCCCTTTACAACTCTTTTATGTGTCCAACATGTTTTTACATTTCCCAAAATAGAAGGTCCAACTTCTGGAGGCCATAACTTTTGATCCGGGTGTCCGATTGACGAACTATTTTATGCGTTAGAAAGTTTGTGAAGAGATCTATCGCCCTATAACCAGCTTTGCTGGTTATCACCATTTTCAAGACAATTAGAGAAGTTTTGATTTGAGTAATTGAGTTCAAAGACTTTTTCTGACAGTTTCAAAAAACAAAAACTTTAATATCTCGCAATCCTGATATGATCTTGAGAGAAACTCACCCGAGATGTTCACTTAGCTGTTCTTCACCTTCTGGGAAAAATTTTAGGTCAATCTGAGCTCAATCAAAGAACTTACTAAAAATAGTAAGTCTCACTCTTTTTAGCTTGTTTGGAAACTTTTGGAAACTTTGAAGGTTCTAGACCATTATACAAGATAAAGGGTATTCAAAAAGACCAAAATTGGGAAGAATAGTAATCTTTTGAAGTTGCAAGGTTGAGACACTTTTCTTAACATTCTCCCACTTGTTGAACACCTTGCGAGAGCAAAGGGAGTATCAACACCATGATTTAATTACTAGGGGCCATGATGTCCATAGACTCTAAACACCATCTGAACTTCTCTATGCTCACAAGTTTTGTCAATGAATCTACAACATTCGTCAAAATTTTAACTTTTTCCAAGTTTACCTTCCCATCCTCTACCATGTCACGAACAAAATGGTACTGGACATCAATATGCTTAGTCCTTGCATGGAAAGTAGGATTCTTTGCCAAACATATGGCACTCTGACTGTCACAACAAATAGTAATCTTCTCTGCATCAAACCCAACATCAAAACACAATCTCTTAAGCCAAATGGCTTCTTTACAAGCATGGGTTGCTGCCATGTACTTAGTTTCAATAGTGGACAAAGCGACCATAGGTTGCCACTTACTCATCCAACTAATAGCACCACCAAACATAGTGAACACATAAGCGCTGGTGGATCTCTTGTTGTCAATGTCACCTGCCCAATTTGAATCTATAAATCCACGGATACAAAGAGAATGCCAAGGTCTTATAGGATAACCATGATAACATAAGGAATACTCAGAAGGATCCCGCAAATATCTAAACATTCTCTTCACTGCATCCCAATGTACCCATCTAGGATTAGCCATAAATCGACTAAGGACTCCCACTGCTTGGGTAATGTCTGGTCTTGTGTAGACCATCACATACATCAAACTGCCAACTGCATTAGCATAAGGAACTCTGCTCATATTCTCTATCTCAGAAGGAGACTTTGGACAATCTTCAACAGATAAATAACTTTATCCCCATTATAACAGGAACAGTCAAAGGTCTGTAATCCATCATGTTGAATCTCTCCAACACAGTGTTAACATACTTACTCTGGCCTAATGAAAGTTTTTTGTTTGCTTTGTCTCCTCTAATTTCCATTCCCAGAATGTACCAAGCTGCCCCTAGATTTTTCATCTCAAACTGTGCTGACAATTGAGACTTCAAATCAGAAATCAAACTTTTTCCATTCCCAAAGAGTCACATATCATCGACATACAATGCAATAATGAGAATGCAATCGTTGTCAAACTTGTAATAAACACAATGATCTGATTTCAATCTCTAAAATCTAATACTCAACACAAAGGCATCAAACTTTTGGTACCACATCCTAGGAGACTATTTCAAACCATACAAAGACTTTTTCAACTTGCAAACCAAATTTTCTTTACCTTTCACCACGTAGTGCTCTGGCTATGACATATAGATTTCCTCCTCCAAGTCACCATGAAGGAATGTTGTCTTCACATCCATCTGTTCCACTTCTAGATCATACGCTGCTGCAAGTGATAACAGGAACTGAATAGATGTCAACTTTGCAACGTGAGAGAAAATCTCACCATAGTCAATTCCCTCCACCTGAGAATACTCCTTCGCAACCAATCTAGCCTTATATTTCTCAACGCTGCCATCTACACCAAATTTCTTTTTGAACACCCATTTGCATCCAACAGGTTTTTGTGCTTCAGGCAAAGGCACCAAATCCCAAGTATTATTCTTTTCCAAAGAAGCCATCTCCTCTTCCATGGCCTCCTTCCAAGAACCTGCATCTTTCATACCCATAGCCTCTCTCATAGTTCTAGGCTCATCAGTGTTAGAAATCAAAGCAAAAATACAATTGGAATCATGCAATGAGTAACCAAACCTATCAGGTTGTTGCCTTATCCACGTCGACCTCATCAAAGGTTGAGGTTGAGGTTCTTCATCTTCTTTTGAACTTTCAAAGCTACTAGAGCTCTCCTTATTATCAGGTTCAATAGATGTTTTTGGTTCAACTTTCTCAGGGGTGGAAGGAAGCTGAACCACATCATCTTTCTTTGGCTGCAAGACAACAGAAGAAGGATTGAGCTCTCTAAAGATCACACTTCTACTATACAAAACTCTCTCAGCCACTGGATCCCAAAGCTTGTACCCTTTCACACCGATGCCATAACCAATGAAGATACACTTTACAGCCTTGTTCTCCAACTTAGACCTCTTCTCCTTAGGCACATGTGCATACGCCTCACAACCAAATACTTGAATGTGTCTTAATGACGAATTTTTACCAGACCATACCTCCATAGGTGTCTTATCAATGAGCGCTGATGTAGGAGACCTGTTAACTAGGTAACAAGCGGTAGCAACAACTTTAGCCAAGAACTTTTGTTCAAGACTAGCTCCACTTAGCATACTCCTTGCCCTTTCCACCAATGTTCTATTCATCCTCTCTGCAACTCCATTCTACTGAGGGGTATACGGAGTTGTCTTGTGCCTCTCAATCCCCTGTTCTTTACAGAAATTGTCAAAATATGTTGAACAGAACTCACCACCGTTGTAAGGTCTCAAACACTTAATCTTTCTATCCTTTTGATTCTCTACAAGAGCTTTGAACTCTTTGGATCTATTAAAGACTTCAAATTTACTTATAAGGAAATACACCCATGTCCTTCTATTGTAATCGTCAATGAATGAAACAAAGTAAACAAATTTTGAAATTGAAGGAACATTAATAGGACCAAACACATCAGAATGAATCAAGTCCAACACCTCAAAAGATTTGTGAGAACTAGAATAAAATTAAACACGGTTTTGTTTCCCATAAATGCAATGTTCACATAAATCAAACTCAAGGTTACAATCATTCATACCCTCAACAAGATTTTTATTCTTCAAGGTCCTCAAACCCTTTTCACCAATGTGACCAAGCCTTTGGTGCCATAACATTGTCTTCTCAGCTAAAATTTTTATCTCCATAGAATGAGCATCCTTAGGTACCAAGAAAGTACGACCATCAGAAGTAGATGCAACAGTCTTTTTCGCTGTTGGTTCCAATGGCGAGGATGAAGACTCTGAAGCTCTCTTCTTTGAAACATAGGCACTATTGCACTGAACTGTGCATGCATCAAGATGAAATAGAGTGCCAATCTAAACACGCTTAGCCAACACCATACATCCTCTAGTCATCTTGCATCCTTCATTCAAGAAAACAACCTGAACACCCACATCATTGAATTTACTTATAGAAAGAAGGTTCCGTGTCAAACCAGGGATATGCAGAACATCGTTGATTCTCTTTACTCGTCCATTAGGGAATCAAATCAAGACTTCCACAGCCAACAATATCTAAGGGAGAATCATCACCCAAGTACACATTTCCACCATCGTATTCTTCATACTTTAAAAACCAGCCCCGATGCAAGGTCATGTGAAAAGATGCACCAGAGTCAATAAGCCACACATCCTCAGATGCGTGCGTTGCCAAGACAGTGAAAAATGCTTCTCCTTCATCCTAAGAGGACTATCAGAATCTGAATCATAATTATTCTTCTTTTTCTTTTTCTCCTCCTTGCACTCCTTGCGGAAGTGACCAGGTTTACCGTAGTTCCAACATAGGGCCTTGGACTTTTCAGGAGAATTAGATCTCCCACGGGATTTGGATCTTCCTTTTTCTTCCTTCTTATCCTTTTTCTTTACCTTCTCTTTAGATCTACCACGAACCGCAAGAGCCTCCTTAGCTGATTCGGAAGACTTTCTCCACATTTCTTCAGACAACAACGAAGAAACCACTTCATCCATCTTGAAGGTGGTAGTGGTACTCCCAATGGCCATAAGAAGGTGGTCCCATGAATCTGGTAAGGAAAATAGTAATGTCATACATCGATCCTCCTTCCCCATCTTCACACCAACATAAGTCAACTGGGCAACAATCATATTGAATGTATTCAGATGATCAATGACAGATCCTCCATCTTCCATCCTCAGAGAATACAATTTCTTTCGCAGGAATAACTTGTTCACCAGGGATTTAGCTTGATAAACATCTCCAAGCTTCTTCCAAAGTTCCTTTGTAGTCTTCTCTTCATGGATATTTAGGAGCACTGAATCAGCCAAACAAAGTCTTATCAAACCCTTAGCTTTTTGATCTTTGAGATCCTAGTCTTCTTGAGACATTGCCGTTGGTTTTGTACCAGATACAGCTTCCCATAAATCTTAATCTACAAGCATGTCCTCTATTTTGAGTTTCCACAACTCGAAATTACTGTCGTTAAACTTATCTATCTCAAACCTCCCTGATGTGCTCACCATCTTTTACCTGCAACAAAGATTTCAAAATCCTCTGCACAAGCTCCCACTCAAACGAAGATCAGCTTAAAAAACCATCTACCCAACAACTAGAACCAAAGGTGATCAGGCTCTGATACCAACTGAAAGGAAGCAAGGTATGCGAAAAATACTTCCTACACTGATCTAATGAGGAAAGATTTATGCAAATTTTTTCTTTTACAGTTACAGATTAAGATGCACATTAACAGAAAGATAATAACAACTTCCAAATGCAAACACAAAACTCACAACACAAGATATACGTGGGGAAAACCCTTTCAGGTAAAAACCCCACTCCAAAGCCACCCAATATATTATTCAGGAATTACGAAGATTACAATATACTTGCAGAGCAAGCTTTTACATGAGTATATCCAACTAGAGATCCAAGAGGTAATTTGACATCTATAAGATTCTTACATACAACCTCCATCTCAAGTTCCTGATATATAGGAGATACAATACAATACACCGCCAACGGTAATTACAAAACCATGAGCTAAAACCACCCAAAAGTGGCGTCCAGATTATCTCTAATCAAATATGCCTTGTGATGTGCCAAACCACACACCAACACGTGTAACTCTCCCCTTTACAGCTCTTTTATGTGTCCAACACATTTTTACATTTTCCAAAACAGAAGGTCCAAATTCCAGAGGCTATAACTTTTGATCTGGGTGTCCGATTGATAAACTGTTTTATGTGTCGGAAAGCTCGTGAAGAGATCTATCAACCTATAAATGGCTTCACTAGTTATCATCATTTTTGAGACATTTAGAGAAGTTTCAATTCTAGTAATTAAGTTCAAAGACTTTTTCTGACAGTTTCAAAAACATAAACTTTAATATCTCGCAATCCTGATATGATCTTGAGACGAAACTCACCCAAGATGTTCACTTAGTTGTTTCGCACCTTCTGGGAAAAATTTTAGGTCAATCTGAACTCAATAAAAGAACTTACTAAAAATATTAAGTCTCGCTATTTTTAGCTCGTTTGGAAACTTTTAGAAACTTTGTAGGTTCCAGACCATTATACAAGATAAAGGGTATTCAAAAAGACCAAAACTGGGAAGAATAGTAATCTTTTGAAGTTGTAAGGTTGAGACACTCTTCTTAACATTCTCCCACTTGTAAGAGCAAAGGGAGTATCAACACCATGATTTAATTGCTAGGGGCCGTGAGGCACATAGACTCTGAACACCATCTAAACTTCTCTGTGCTCATAGGTTTTGTCAAGGAATCTACAACATTCGTCAAAGTTTCAAAATTTTCCAAGCTTACCTCCCCATCCTCTACCATGTCATGAACAAAATGGTACTGGACATCAATATGCTTAGTCCTTGCGTGGAAAGTAGGATTCTTCACCAAACGTATCGTACTCTGACTATCACAACAAATAGTATTCTTCCCTGCATCAAACACAACATTAGAACACAATCTCTTAAGCCAAATGGCTTCTTTACAAGCATGATTTGCTGCCATGTACTCAGCTTCAGTAGTGGATAAAGCGACCATAGGTTACTACTTAATCATCCAACTAATAGCACCACCAAACGTAGTGAACACATAAGCGCTGGTGCATCTCCTGCTGTCAATGTCACCTGCCCAATCTGAATCCATAACTCCACGAATACAAAGTGAATGTCGAGGTCCTGTAGGATAACCATGATAACATAAGGAATACTTGAAAGTACCCCACAAATATCTGAACATTCTCTTCATTGCATCCCAATGTGCCCGCCTAGGATTAGCCATAAATCGACTAAGGACTCCCACTACTTGGGCAATGTCTAGTCTTGTGCAGACCATTGCATACATCAAACTACCAACCGCACTAGCATAAGGAACTCTGCTCATATCCTTTATCTCAGAAGGAGACTTTAGACAATCTTCAACAAATAACTTTGTCCCCATTGTAATAGGAACAGTCAAAGGTCTGCAATCTATCATGCTGAATCTCCCCAACATAGTGTTACCATACTTACTCTGGCCTAACCAAAGTTTTCTGTTTACTTTGTCTCTTCTGATTTCCATTCCCAAAATGTACCGAGCTACCCCTAGATTTTTCATCTCAAATTGTGCTGACAATTGAAACTTCAAATCAAAAATCAAAGTTTTACTATTCCCAATGAGTAACATATCATCGACATATAATGCAATAATGAGAATGCAATCATTGTCAAACTTGTAATAAACACAATGATTTGATTTCGATCTTTGAAATCCAATACTCAACACAAAGGCATCAAAATTCTGGTACCACATCCTAGGAGACTGTTTTAAACCATACAAAGACTTTTTCAACTTGCAAACTAGATTTTCTTTACCTTTCTCTATGTAGTGCTTTGGCTGTGACATATAGATTTCCTCCTTCAAGTCACCATGAAGGAATGTTGTCTTCACATCCATCTGTTCCACTTCTAGATCATACATTGCTGCAAGAGATAATAGGAACCGAATAGATGTCAGCTTTGTAACGGGAGAGAAAATCTCACCATAGTCAATTCCCTCCACCTGAGAATACCCCTTCACAACCAATCTAGCCTTATATCTCTCAACATTGCCATCTACACCAAATTTCATTTTGAACACCCATTTGCATCCAATAGGTTTTCATCCTTTAGGCAAAGGCACCAAGTCCCAAGTATTATTCTTTTCCAAAGAAGCCATCTCCTCTTCCATGGCCTCCTTCCAGGAACCTGCATCTTTCATACCCATAGCCTCTTTCACAGTTCTACGCTTATCATTGTTAGAAATCAAAGCAAAAATATAACTGGAATCATGCAATGAATAACCAAACCTATCAGGTTGTTGCCTTATCCATGTGGACCTCCTCAAAGGTTGAGGTTGAGGTTCTTCATCTTCTTCTAAAGTTTTAGAGCTACTAGAGCTCTCCTCATTATTAGGTCCAATAGATGTTTTTGGTTCAACTTTCTCAGGGGTGGAAGGAAGCTGCACCACATCATCTTGTTAGATTTAGGGCAGACAACTGAGAGGGGGGGTGAATCAGTTGTCTTAAACTTGCTTTCTTTTAAATACTTATATTCACTTAGCAGTATAACAATAAATCAAACATGAAACATTATGCATTTGATCAAGAGCAGAAACACATCAACATATGAGACACCAGGATTTTGACGTGGAAAACCCGGTTAAGGGAAAAACCACGGGGTGACTAACCCAATATTGTATTCTCTGTTAGAAGAATAGAAAGAATAAAATGGCACATGCCAATTAGGGCTCACTGCCCGAGCACACTACTCACAAGAGGCTCATTGCCTACAAGAGATACACTGTCTACAAAAGAATAAGTATCACATACTTGAACTGGTAATTAGCATCTTCACCATGCTTGAGTCAATTCCATTTAAGCCCAAACCTTTTGCTCTACCTTTCGCTCTTCTCCTCGCTACCACACACTCATCTTCCAAGTCACACTTTGAAATGACTTCACAATCCCTTATTTATACACAACATCAACTTAGGAACAAACATCTAAGTCAGCAAACATCCACAAGAACATCCGCAACATGAATCATTCATCCGGTCAGCCAGCCTGAGGAAGAACACCTTCACCGGAGGTATTACTTCAATTTCAAGCTCCAACTCTAATGCAGACCAACAACATGAACTGAACATGATCCAAGGACCTCCACAAGCTCGCCTGAATCACCAGGAACATCCGCACTTCCTCTACTTACTGTCTCCTGCATCCAGTGCCTCAAGAACATAGTCTGCCTTTACTGTCACAAAGGAATAGATGCTTTCAGACCTTCAAATCATGAATAAATCAAGATGACACATCATAAGGACTTCCCCAACACTCCTTCCTATCCGCAGAATAGGACAATGCACTTCTAGATCCCATCAGACCTTTCTGTAACACTCTGTCACCTCTGAACATCTACTAGAACCGGTTCTACTTGAGCGATCACAACTTCTTCATATCTTCATGTGGACCTCTGAAATCTCTACTGGAACATCTTAAGACTCATATATACAAACCCTTTAATCTGCATCCTCTGATCCTTAACTTGTCTTGAGCTTTTACCTTGCTGTCATCACTGTTCTTCACTGTTCCTGATTGAGACTAATTTTCTCAACATTCTCAACATATAGCTCATCCAATCCTTATCATTAATGCAACAGAAGTATGTTGACATCAATGACAATCCTAGTTAGACCCATACTTGCAACAATCTCCCCCTTTGTCATTGATGGCAACATAAGATGTGAAAAACTGATTTAACCATCAAGACAAGAACTTTTTCTTTACTGTCACAACTCCCCCTATCAGCAACCACCATTCACATTTCTTCTCTCCCATTACTGCTCCCCCTTTGATCATCAACCACTTGTTTTTCACATGTCTTCTCTCCCCCTTTGACATCAATGGAAAAGGGCTCATACTTGCAACTTTATTACTTCAGAATCATATCTGCTGCTCCCCCTGAGTAGCAGCTCCCCATCATTAGTCCAGACCATAGGATGTGACTGAGATATGCACCGGACTGATGCACCTTTGTGCACCTTAGTTCATCATCGAAGGGGCAATAACTGCTAACTTCTCCCTTAGATACTCAAAGGAGTCCTTAGGTAGAGGCTTTGTAAAGATGTCTGCAATCTGATCCTTGGATTGCACAAACTCCAATCTGACTTCATTCTTGTTCACTTGTTCTCTCAGGAAGTGAAACTTGATGGATATATGTTTAGTATTTGAATGTAACACCGAATTCTTAGATATGTTTATTGCACTTGAATTATCACAGAAAATTGTGATAGGCTCCTCATACTCTAATTGGATATCTCTTAACATCTGCTTCATCCACAACACTTGAGTGCAACCACTTGCTGCTGTAATATATTCTGCTTCAGTTGTAGACAGAGATATTGCCTCTTGTTTCTTGCTTAGCCAAGAAACCAATCTCTTCCCCAAAAAGAATGCTCCACCACTGGTACTCTTCGGTCATCCACATCTCCTGCCCAATCTACATCAGTATATGCATGAAGAGAGAAATCCTGATCTCTAGGATACCACAGACCATACTCAACTGTCCCTTTTAGATATCTAAAAATCCTTTTGATTTCCATGACATGAGATTCTCTAGGATCAACCTGGAATCTTGCAACAAGACCAACAACCTACATAATGTCTGGTCTAGTCTGAGTGAGATATAACAGTCCTCCAATCATTGATCTATACTTTGTCTGATCAGCCTTAGGAGAGTCTTCATTTTTTCTTAGCTTACATCCGGTTGCCATGGGAGTGTTCATTAGCTTTGAATCTTCCATCCCAAACTTCTTCAACAATTCTTTTGCATATTTGGTCTGAGAAATGAAGGTACCTTTCTTTGTTTGAGTGATTTGTAGACCCAAGAAGAAATTCATTTCACCAAGCATGGACATCTCAAACTCACTTTTCATTTGGTTTGCAAAAGTTTTACACAAACTATCTTTTCCTCCAAAAATGATATCATCAACGAACGCTTCAACACCTAAGATGTTTTCATGATCAATTTTGAAATATAGATTACTGTCAGCAGTACCTTTGTTGAAACCAATCTTCAAGAGATGTTTATCCAGTCTTTCATACCAGGCTCTTGGGGCTTGCTTTAGTCCATACAGTGCCTTTTTCAACTTGCAGACCATATCATCATTGTCAGACAATTGAAATCCATCCGGTTGCTCAATGTACACTTCTTCTTCCAAATCACCATTCAGGAAGGCAGACTTGACATCCATCTGATACACTTTGAAATCCTTGAAGGCAACAAATGCAAGAAATAATCTGACTGCTTCAATTCTTGCCACCGGAGCAAAAGTCTCTTCAAAATCAACTCCTTCTATTTGAGAGTATCCTTTGCAAACTAATCTGGCCTTATCTCTGATCACTTCACCGACTTTATTCAATTTGTTCCAGAAGACCCATTTGGTTCCAATCACATTCTTGTTTCTAGGTCTGGGAACAAGATCCCAAGTGTGATTTTTCTCAATTTGCATTAGTTCTTCCTCCATCACCTTAGTCCAATTTTTATCATTACAGGCTTCATTTACTGTCTTAGGTTCAATCTTTGAAATCAGACAATACTCATCTAAATCTTGAGCAATTTTTCTTCTTGTTTGTACACCTTTGCTTTTGTCACCTATGATCTGATCTTCAGAGTAGTTCAGTCTCACATACCTCAGAACTTTGGGAGTTTCTTGCACTTCTGACTCTTGATTAGGCTCATTGAATCTTATCTCTTCTTCCTGACTCACTGGATCAGTTTCAGTATGTTTTTTAGAAGAGTCTTGACCACCTTGAATCAGGCCATCATTCTGATCATCTTCTTCATACTCATAAAACCTTGAGGGTTTTTCAATTCCTTCATCAACCTTCACATTAGTACTTTCTATAATCTTTCTCAATCTCTTATTATAACACCGGTATGCTTTGCTTTGAGTAGAATAACCCAAAAATATTCCTTCATCACTTCTAGCATCAAACTTGCTTAGATCTTCATCTCTCTTGATGTAACATTTGCTACCAAACACTCTGAAATATCTTACAGTAGGTTTAATACCAAACCAAAGTTCATAAGGAGTCTTACTGATATTGTTTCTGATTTGAACTCAATTGAGAGTATAGACTGCAGTGCTGACAGCTTCTCTCCAATAGATCTGGGGGACAATTACTTCCATCATCATGGTCCTAGACGCTTCTTGGATGGTCCAGTTCTTTCTCTCAACTACTCCATTCTGCTGTGGAGTCCTAGGAGCAGACAACTGTCTCTTTATTCCATGTTTCTCACAGAAATCTATAAACTCACCGGATGTGAATTCTCCACCTCTATCAGACCTCAGACATTTCAATTTCAATCCAGTCTCATTTTCCACCATAGCTTTGAATATTTTGAACTTCTCAAGAGCTTCTGATTTCTCTTTTAGAAAGGTTACCCATATCATCCGGGAATAGTCATCAACTAGCAACATGAAGTATCTATCACCTTGCACACTCTTGATTCTTGCCGGACCACATAAGTTAGTGTGAACCAAGTCTAATAATCTGGTAGAATATTGTTCCTTGTTCTTGAATGAGATTCTACTTTGTTTTCCCAACTGACATTCTTTGCACAAACTATTTGTAGGTTTAACCAGTCTTGAAAGATCTCGTACAGCCTGAGTATTGCTAATCTTGATGATATTATCAAAGTTCACATGACACATTCTTCTATACCATAACCAACTCTGATCAACTTGAACAAATAAGTAACTTTTACCAGTACCATCTAAGTGAAAGATGTTACCTTTTGTTTGGGTACCGGATGCAATCTCTATTCCAGAACTTTCAAAGGTTTTGCACTTTCCATTCTCGAATCTGAGATCATAGCCTTTGTCCACCAATTGTCCAACACTGAGAAGATTGTGCTTTAACCCTTCAACATATAATACATTACCGGTTTTGTTCTTTCCATCAAAAGAAATAGTTCCTCTACCTCTGATTCTACCTGCAGAGTTATCACCGAACTTTACCACTTCTCCTTCATACCTTTCCAAATCTATGAACTTATTTTTGTCACCTGTCATATGGTGAGAGCAACCACTGTCAATGACCCAATCATCCTTCTCTTCTACTTGGGCATCCAGGGCTTTTTCTTCAATTTTATGATTGATAGATTCAGAGGGCATTAGATCTTCTTCCTTGATGGCAATGAAGACCCAGTCACTTTTGGATTTGTCTCCTTTTTTTGACTCATCATCTGTTACTCCTTCATCATCTCCTTCACGAGCATAGTAACAATTCTTCTAGAATCTTGGTCTATTATTGTTTGGCCTAGAAAATCTTTCCAGACACTTTGATGCAAAATGACCAATCTTATTGCAACTAAAACATTTAAAAGGCAATTTTTTCTCATACTTACTGGATCCTCTTGGCAGTCTTTTTGCAATAAGAGCTTCAAGATGAGCAGTTTCAGCTTCTTTTTCTTCCAAGTCTTTTCTTGCATTTTCATACCATGATAGGTTCCTTGAAGAGTTTTCTCCCAAATCAAATCTTTGTTTCCCTTTTACAGAGGTACTGGCTTTGAATGTAGATTCAGTCTTTGGAGGATCATCTCCAAACTTGCCCATTTCAAAAGCAACCAACTTACCAACCAATTGATCTCTTGTGACTGTTGTGTGAGAACTTTGCCAACAATCTCTTCTTCACTTACGATTCCACCTGCATTTCTAATTCCACAAACCATCTCATTCACTCTTGGCATAAAAGAGGTAATATTTTCATCATCTCTCATCTTCAGTTTTTCAAATTTCCCTTTTAAACTTTATAACCTTGCACATTTAACATACTGGTCTCCTTCATGCAAAAGTTTCAGTTTATTCCAAATCTCAAAGGCAGTTGGTAGATCAATAACATTTGAGAGTTCTAAGTCAGATAATGCACTTAAAAGAGCCTCTTTGGTCCATAGATTGTTTTCAGCATCTGTGATTTTATTTAGAGTTGTTGGACCACCCTGTGGAGGTATATAAGCTTTTGTAACCATGGACCAGTATGCAAATCCCATACACTGCAAGTGACATTTCATGCGACCTTTCCAAAGAGCAAAGTTAGTTCCATCAAACTTCAAACTATCCTTCTTGTAGGATGACATCCTGGATCTCCTCAAATGATTAAGCTCCTTTTAGAGGAACTCGGCTCTGATACCAATTGTTAGATTCAGGGCAGACAACTGAGAGGGGGGGTGAATCAGTTATCTTAAACTTTCTTTCTTTTAAACACTTATATTCACTTAGCAGTATAGCAATAAATCAAACATGAAACATTATGCATTTGATCAAGAGCAAAAACACACCAACATATGAGACACCAAGATTTTGACGTGGAAAACCCGGTTAAGGGAAAAACCACGGGGTGACTAACCCAAGATTATATTCTCTGTTAGAAGAATAGAAAGAATAAAATGGCACATGCCAATTAGGGCTCACTGCTCGAGCACACTACTCACAAGATGCTCACTACCTACAAGAGACACACTGTCTACAAAAGAATAAGTATCACATACTTGAACTAGTAATTAGCATCTTCACCATGCTTGAGTCAGTTCCATTTAAGCCCAAACCTTCTGCTTTGCCTTTCGCTCTTCTCCTCTCTACCACACACTCATCTTCCAAGTCACACTTTGAAATGACTTCACAATCCCTTATTTATACACAACATCAACTTAGGAACAAACATCTAAGTCAGCAAACATCCACAAGAACATCTGCAAGATGAATCATTCATCCGGTCAGCCAGCCTGAGGAAGAACACCTTCACCGGAGGTATTACTTCAATTTCAACTTCCAACTCTAATGCAGACCAACAATATGAACTAAACATGATCCAAGGACCTCCACAAGCTTGCCTGAATCACCAGGAACATCCGCACTTCCTCTACTTACTGAAATCTCTCTCTCCTGCATCCGGTGCCTCAAGAACACAGTCTGCCTTTACTGTCACAAAGGAATAGATGCTTCTGGACCTTCAAATCATGAATAAATCAAGATGATACATCATAAGGACTTCCCCAACACTCCTTCCTATCTACAGAATAGGACAATGCACTTCCGGATCCCACCGGACCTTTCTGTAACACTCTGTCACCTCTGAACATCTATCAGAACCAGTTCTACTTGAGCGATCATAGCTTCTTCATATCTTCATGCGGACCTCTGAAATCTCTACTGGAACATCTTAAGACTCATATATACAAACCCTTTAATCCACATCCTCTGATCCTTAACCTGTCTTGAGATTTTACCTTGCTATCATCATTGTTCTTCACTGTTCTTGATTGAGACTAATTTTCTCAATATTCTCAACATATAGCTCATCCAATCCTTATCATTAATGCAACAGAAGTATGTTGACATCAATGACAATCCTAGTTAGACCCATACTTGCAACACATCTTTCTTCTCTTGTTTCTTTGGCTGCAAGACAACAGAAGAAGGATTGAACTCTCTGAAGATCACACTTCTGCTATACAGAACTTTCTCAGCCACTGGATCCCAAAGCTTGTACCCTTTCACACTAATGCAATAACCAATGAAGATACACTTTACAACATTGTTCTCCAACTTAGACCTCTTCTCCTTAGGCACATGTGCATATGCCTCACAACCAAATACTCGAATGTGTCTTAATGAAGGCTTTTTACCAAACCATACCTTCATAGGTGTCTTATCAACAAGCGCTAATGTAGGAGATCTATTAACCAGGTAACAAGTGGTAGAAACAGCTTCAGTCCAGAACTTTTTTCAAGACCAACTCCACTTATCATACTCCTTGCCCTCTCCATCAATGTTCTATTCATCCTCTCTGCAACTCCATTCTGTTGAGGGGTATACGGAGTTGTCTTGTGCCTCTCAATCCCCTATTCTTTAAAGAACTTATCAAAATCTGCTGAATGAAACTCACTGCCATTGTCAGTCCTCAAACACTTAATCTTTCTATCCTTTTGATTCCCTATAAGATCTTTGAACTCTTTAAATATATTAAAGACTTTAGATTTACTTTTAAGGAAATACACCCATGTCCTTCTACTGTAATCGTCAATGAATGAAACAAAGTAAATAGATTTTGAAATCAAAGGAACATTAACAGGACTAAACACATCAGAATGAATCAAGTCCAACACCTTAGAAGATTTGTGAGAACTGGAATAAAACTGAACACGGTTTTGTTTTCCATAAATGTAATATTCACAGAAATTGAAATCAAGGTTACAATCATTCATACCCTCAACAAGATTGTTATTCTTCAAGGTCCTCAAACCCTTTTCACCAATGTGACTAAGCCTTTGGTGCCATAACATTGTCTTCTCAGCTAGAAGTTTCATCTCCATAGAATGAGCACCCTTAGGTACCCAGAAAGCATGACCATCAGAAGTAGATGCAACCGTCTTTTTCACTGCTGGTTCCAATGGTGAGGATGAAGACTTTGAAGCTCTCTTTTTCAAAACAAAGGCACTATTGCACTGAACTGCGCATGCATCAAGCTGAAATAGAGTGCCAATCTGAATGCTCTTAGCTAACACCATAGATCCTCTAGTCATCTTACATCCTCCATTCGAGAAAACAACCTGCATACTCACATCATTCAATTTACTTACAGAAAGAAGGCTCCGTGTTAAACCAGGGATATGTAGAACACCATTGATTCCCTTTACTTGTCCATCAAGGAATTGAATCAAGACTCTTCCATGACCAACAATATCCAGGTGAGAATCATCACCCAAGTACACCTTTCCACCATCGTATTCTTCATACTTAGAAAACTAGCCTCAATGCGAGGTCATGTGAAAAGATGCACCAGAGTCAATAAGCCACACATCCTCAGATGCATGCATTGCCAAGGTAGCAACAAATGCTTCTCCTTCATCTTGAGAGGACTTGTCAGAATCTGAATCATAATTCTTTTTCTTTTTTTTCTCCTCTTTACTGAAAGGAAGCTAGGTGTGCGGAAATTGATTCCTACACTAATCTAATGAGGGGAGAGCTATGCAAATTCAATTTAATCCTTACAATAACAGCAACATTAAACATCTAACATAGATATTGCAGCAATACACATGAACCGGAAAGAAGACAAAAGAAGTTAGACAAAGATATGACGTGGGGAAAACCCTTATCGGGTGAAAAACCCCACACTCAGAAACTTGCACAATGTATTAACAAAAATGAATGTTGTTTACAATACACTTCAAATGCAAGCTTCAATGGCCTTTGACACTCATGTCTGGAGTCAATCCAACAACATAACAGTACCTGTCAATCCTGTAATACATCTCCTCCTCCAAGCACTTGTTTATATAGAATATATAAGGCAAAATTGGTCCTATCTTGGAATGGGCATCCAACTTGGCCTCATGGCCCAAAACCCATGCCTAAGGACACTTGGTCAACATTGTAGAATGTTCCTAACACTTGTCCACATCTCCCATCCCAAAGAGGTCGCCTATTCCCAAAATGGGCTATGATAGATGCTCTTACGACTCTTACGACCGTCATAGAATCTATCATAGCAGTTATAACTTACAACTGTAAGAGAATCTGTCATACACAGGCTATAAATAGCATATTCTCTTACAACATGTCATAGTCCACCTTAGGGAGCCAAATATGCCTTTTTCAAAGATGCTTCATGAAACATGTCTTCACCTGTCTTACAAGCTTCTATTTCTGACTCTTACATGTCATAACTTTGTCATAGGAATCCGTCATAATTGTTTCGGTCAACATTCCCTTACACAACATCCAAGATGCCAACACATGGAAAAATATTCCTACCACTAAGTGGGACACCTATCTCCTCATGTGAGGACAAAATTACAAGTTATCATCTTCCATGTAGGATGACACATCACCGTGCCACATCCCACAAAATGACAATATGGAATTTACAATTAATTTACAACATAGACAATGAATAAATAAATACAATCATAAATAATGCAAGGAATTACCAAGGTTGAAACACCTTAATTCCCAACATTCTCCCACTTGTCGAACACCTTGTAAGAGCCAATAGAATAACAAGATTTAATTGCTATAGGCCGAGAGGCCCATAGACTTCGAACACCATCTGAACTTCTTTGTGCTCACTGGCTTCATTAATGCATCTTCAACATTCTTGAAAGTATCTACCTTCTCCAAATTTACATTCCCATCCTCTACCATGTCTCGTACGAAGTGAAACTAAACATCAATATGCTTTTTTCTGGCATGGAAAGTTAGATTCTTCGCAAGGCAAATCGCACTCTGACCATCACAACAAATCGTAATCTGAACTGCATCAACACCAATATCTGAACACAATCTCTTAATCCAAATGGCTTCCTTACAAGCATGAGTTTCTGCCATATACTCAGCTTCTATCATGGACAAAGCAACCATAGGTTGTCGCTTACTCATCCAACTAATAGCACCACCAAACAGTGTAAACACATAAGCACTGGTGGATTTTGTACTGTCAATGTCACCTACCCAATCTAAATCCACAAATATCAACAGAATGTGGAGGTCCTATAACATTACCATGATAGCATATGGAATACTCGGAAACACCCCTCAAACTACATCCCAATGAACCCGTCCAGGATTAGCCATAAATCGACTAAGGACTCCCACTGCTTGGGCAATGTTTGGTCTAGTGCAGACCATAGCATACATTAAACTGCCAACAACACTAGCATAAGGTACTCTACTCATGTCCTCCACCTCACTAGGAGATTTTGGACAATCCTCAACAAACAACTTTGTCCCCAAAGAAACAGGAACACATAATGGTCTACAATCTGCCATACTAAACCTATCAAACACGGTCTTCACATACTTACTCTTGCTTAACCAAAGTTTTCTGTTAGTTTTGTCTCTTCTTATTTCCATTCCTAGAATGTACCTAGCTGCCCTTAAATATTTCATTTCAATCTATGCTGAAAACTGAGATTTAAAATCAGAAATCATATTCTTACCCTTCCCAATGAGCAACATATCATCAACTTACAATGCAACAATGAGAATATGATCACCATCAAACTTAAAGTACACACAGTGATCTGATTTCGATCTCACAAATCTAATTGACAACACAAAGGCATCAAACTTCAAGTACCACCTCCTAGGAGACTGCTTCAAACCATACAAAGACTTCTTTAACTTGCAAACCAAATTTTCTTTACCTTTCACCATGTAATGCTCTGGCTGTGACATGTAGATTTCTTCCTCGAAATCACCATGAAGGAAATCTGTCTTCACATCCATCTGTTCTACCTCTAAGTCATAAGCTACTGCAAGAGATAACAAGAATCAAATGGATGTCATCTTTGCAATGGGAGAGAAGATCTGACCGTAATCTATACCCTCCACTTGTGAATACCCCTTCGCAACCAATCTGGCCTTATACTTCTCAACACTGCCATCTACACCAAATTTCTTCTTGAACACCCATTTGCATCCAACGGGTTTCCATCCAACAGGCAAAGGCACCAAGTCCCAAGTTTGATTCTTCTCCAAAGAAGCCATCTCATCCTCCATGGCCTCCTTCCAGGAACCTGCATCTTTCATATCCAAAGCCTCTGACACAGTTCTAGGTTCATCACTATTAGTAATCAAAGCATAAGCACAACTAGAATCAAGCAATGTAAAACCAAACCTTTCAGGCTGCTTTCTTATCAATGTAAACCTCCTCAAGGGCTGAGGTTGAGGTTTAGCTTCTTCATCTGAGATTTTAGAGCTGCCAGAGCTCTCCTCATCATCAGGTCCAACATTATCTTTTTGTTCAGTCTTCTCAGGGGTAGCAGGAAACTGAACAACATCCTCTTTCTTTTCTTTTTCTTCTAGCTGTAAAACAGTGGAAGAAGGTGTTAGCTCTCTCAAGATGACACTTCTGCTATACAACAATTTTTTAGCCACAGGGTCCCAAAGCTTGTATCCTTTCACACCGACACCATAGCCAATGAAGATACACTTAATAGCCTTGTTCTCCAATTTTGACTGCTTCTCCCTAGGCACATGTTCATATGCCTCACAACTAAAAACATGAAGATGCCTTACTGAAGGCTTTCTACTAGACCACACCTCTATGGGTGTCTTACCAACAAGAGCTGATGTAGGAGATCTGTTTACTAGATAGCAAGCAGTGGCAACATCTTCAGCCCAAAACTTTTGTTTTAGGCCAGCTCCACTAAGCATACTCCTAGCCTTCTCCATCATTGTCATGTTCATCCTCTCTGCAGCTCCATTTTGCTATGGGGTGTATGGAGTTGTCTTATGTCTTTCAATCCCAAGTTCCTTGCAATATTTATCGAATTCTGAAGAACAAAACTCACCACCGTTGTTAGTTCTCAAACATTTAATCTTTTTACCAATCTGATTTTCAGCAAAGGCCTTAAACTCCTTAAACTTACTATAGACTTCAGATTTGCTTCTGAGAAAATAAATCCATGTCCTTCTACTGTAGTCATCTATGAAAGATACAAAATATATAGATTTTGATAATGAAGGAACATTAACAAGACCAAATACATCAGAATGAACAAGGTCCAATACACTAGAAGACTTATGAGAACTTGAGTAAAACTGAACATGGTTTTGTTTTCCATATATGCAATGTTTGCAAAAGTCAAACTCAAGATTACAATCATCTCACCCCTCAATGAGGTTCTTATTTTTTAGGGTACACAGACCCTTCTCACCAATGTGGCCAAATCTCTTATGCCATAACATTGTCTTTTCAGGAGGAAACTTAACTTCCAAGGCATGATTACAACCATCGGGACTAGATACAACAGATTTCTTCACTGCTCGTTCAGATAGTGGGGATGAAGTGACTGCTACCCTCTTTCTTGATTCAAAAGAACTATTGCATTGTGAAATGCATGGCTCCAGCTAAAACAGAGTACATCTCCTAGTACCCTTAGCAAGCACCATAGCTCCTCTAGTCATCTTGTATCCTTCTTTTCAAAAGACAACCTGCACACCTGCATCATTCAACATACTTACAGAAAGTAGGTTCCGTGCTAAGCTTGGGATGTGCATAACCCCAAAGATCCCCTTCACTCATCCATTAGGGAATTGGATAGAGACTCTTCCATGACCAACAATTTTCAGATGAGAGTCATTACCCAAGTACACCTTCCCACCATCGAACTCCTCATACTTGGTAAACTAGTCTCGATGTGAGGTCATGGGGAATGATGCACCAGAGTCAATCAGCCACACATCATCAGATGCATGGGTTCTCAGGGATGTGATGAAGGCATCACCATCATCTTGTGACTTGTTAGAATTTGAATCTGGGTTCTTCTTCTTCTTTTTCTTTTTCTCTTTGCATTCCTTTCAGAAATGCCCAGATTTACCACAGTTCTAACAGAGAGCCTTGGACTTTCCAGGAGATTTGGATCTCCTGCGAGATTTGGATCTACCCTTCTCAGCTTTCTTGTCCTTCTTTTTCCCTTTCTCCTTGGGTCTTCCACGAACTCCAAGAGCCTCTTTGGCTGCCTTAGAAGACTTTCTCTACATTTCTTCAGACAACAACGAAGAAACCACTTCATCCATTTTGAATGTGGATGTGGTGCTTCCAATAGCCATGACAAGATGATCCCACGAATCTGGGAAAGAACAAAGTAAGGTCATACAACGATCCTCCTCCTCCATCTTCACACCAACGGATGTTAATTGTGCAACTAGCATGTTGAAAGAATTCATATGTTTGGTAATGGATCCTCCATCCTCCATTCGAAGAGAATACAACTTCTTTCTCAGAAAAAGTTTATTAACCAGGGATTTGGCTTGGTACACATCTCCCAACTTCTTCCAAAGCAAGTTTGCAGTAGCCTCCTCATGGAAATTTAATAGAACAAAATCAGCAAGACTAAGTCTTATGAGACCCTTAGCCTTCTAATCCTTGAGATTCCAATCAGCTTGTGACATTACATCTGGTTTAGTTCCACTGATAGTTTCCCAGAGGTCTCGATCAACAAGCATGTCTTCCATCTTGAGCTTCCACAGCTCAAAATTAGTGCCATTGAATTTCTCCACCTCTATCCTTTCGGATGTACTTGCCATCTCCTTGTTGCAATAAGATTCAAAATACTCTGCACAGACTCCCACTCAACATAAGATCAGCTTAAAAAATCCCTACCCAACAACTAGGACCAAAGGTGATCAAGCTCTGATACCAACTGAAAGGAAGCTAGGTGTGCAGAAATCACTTCCTACACTACTCTAATGAGGGGAGAGCTATGCAAATTCAATTTAATCCTTACAATTATAGCAACATTAAACATCTAACAGAGATATTGCAGTAGTACACATGAACTAGAAAGAAGATAGAAGAAGAGAGACAAAGATATAATGTGGTGAAAACCCTTATCGGGTGAAAAACCCCACACTCAGAAACCTGCACAATGTATTAACAAAACTGAATGTTGTTTACAATACACTTCAAATGCAAGCTTCAATGGTCTTTGACACTTGTGTCTGGAGTCAATCCAATAGCATAACAGTACCTGTCAATCCTGTAATACATCTCCTCCTCCAAGCACTTGTTTATATAGAATATACAAGGCAAAATTGGTCCTATCTTGGAATGGGCATCCAACTTGGCCTCATGGCCCAAAACCCATGCCTAAGGACACTTGGTCAACATTGTAGAATGTTCCTGACACTTGTCCACATCTCCCATCCCAAAGAGGTCACCTATTCCCAAAATGGGCTATGATAGATGCTCTTACGACTCTTACGACCATCATAGAATCTGTCATAGCAGTTATAACTTACAACTATAAGAGAATCTGTCATACACAGGCAATAAATAGCATATTCTCTTACAACATGTCATAGTCCACCTTGGGGCACCCAAATATGTCTTTTTCAAAGATGCTTCATGACACATGTCTTCACCTGTCTTACAAGCTTCTATTTCTGACTCTTACATGTCATAACTACGTCATAGGAATCCGTCATAACCGTTTCGGTCAACATTCCCTTACACAACATCCAAGATGCTGACACATGGCAAAATATTCCTACCACTAATTGGGATGCCTATCTCCTCATGTGAGGACAAAATTACAAGTTGTCATCTTCCATGTAGGATGACACATCACCGTGCCACATCCCACAAAATGACAATATGGAATTTGTAATTAATTTACAACGTAGGCAATGAATAAATAAATACAATCATAAATAATGCAAGGAATTAGCAAGGTTGAGACAACTTAATTCCCAACACTTGCACTCCTTGCGGAAGTGACCGTGTTTGCCGCAGTTCTAACACAGGGCCTTGGACTTTCGGGGAGACTTAGATCTCCCACGGGATTTGGATCTTCCTTTTTCTTCCTTCTTCTTATCCTTTTTCTTTCCCTTCTCTTTAGATCTACCATGAACCACAAGAGCCTCCTTAGCTGATTTGGAAGACTTTCTCCGCATTTCTTCAGACAACAATGAAGAAAGCACTTCATCCATCTTGAAGGTGGTAGTGGTACTCCCAATGGCCAAAACAAGGTGGTCCCACGAATCTGGTAGGAACACAGTAATGCCATACATCGATCCTCTTCCTCCATCTTCACACCAATAGAAGTCAACTAGGCAACAAGCATATTGAATGTATTCAGGTGAT
This sequence comes from Cunninghamia lanceolata, assembly GCA_027924645.1. Taxonomy (NCBI): domain Eukaryota; kingdom Viridiplantae; phylum Streptophyta; class Pinopsida; order Cupressales; family Cupressaceae; genus Cunninghamia; species Cunninghamia lanceolata. The sequence continues at coordinate 183,237 of BSBN01001388.1, forward strand.
CACCGATAGATCCTCCATCTTCCATCCTCAGAGAATACAATTTCTTTCGCAAGAATAACTTGTTCACCAGGGATTTAGCCTAAGAAACATCTCCAAGATTCTTCCAAAGTTCCTTTGTAGTCTTCTCTTCATGGATATTCAAGAGCACTGAATTAGTCAAACAGAGTCTTATCAAACCCTTAGCTTTTTGATCTTTGAGATCCCAGTCTTCTTGAGACATTGCTGTTGGTTTTGTACCAGATATGGCTTCCCATAAATTCTGATTTACAAGGATGTCCTCCATTTTGAGTTTCCACAACTTGAAATTACTGCCGTTAAACTTCTTTATCTCAAACCTCCCTAATGTGCTCGCCATCTTTTACCTGCAACAAAGATTTCAAAATCCTTTGCACAAGCTCCCACTCAAACGAAGTTCAGCTCAAAAAACCCTCTACCCAACAACTAGAACCAAAGGTGATCAGGCTCTGATACCAACTGAAAGGAAGCAAGGTATGCAGAAAATGCTTCCTACACTGATCTAAAGAGGAAAGATTTATGCAAAATTTTTCTTTTACAGTTATAGATTAAGATGCACATTAACATAAAGATAATAACAACTTCCAAATGCAAACACAAAACTCACAACACAAGATATATGTGGGGAAAACCCTTTCAGGTAAAAAACCCCACACTCCAATGCCACCCACTATATTATTCAGGAATCATGAAGATTACAATATACTTGTAGAGCAAGCTTTTACAAGAGTATATCCAACCAGAGATCTAGGAGGTAATTCAACATCTATAAGATTCTTACATACAACCTCCATCTCAGGTTCCTGATATATAGGAGATACAATACAGTACATCGCCAACGATAATTACAAAACCATGAGCTAAAACCACCCAAAAGTGGCACCCAAATTATCTCCAATCAAAGATGCCTTGTGATGTGCCAAACCACACAATGACACATGTAACTCTCCCCTTACAACTCTTTTATGTGTCCAACACGTTTTTACATTTCCTAAAACAGAAGGTCCAACTTCTGGAGGCCATAACTTTTGATCTGGGTGTCCAATTGATGAACCGTTTTATGCATTGGAAAGCTTGTGAAGAGATCTATCACCCTATAACCATATTCACTGGTTATCACCTTTTTTGGACATTTAGAGAAGTTTTGATTCTGGTAATTGAGTTCAAAGACTTTTTTCGGCAGTTTCAAAAAATAGAAACTTTAATATCTCGCAATCTTGATATGATCTTGAGACAAAATTCACCTGAGATGTTCACTTAGTTGTTCCGCACCTTTTGGGAAAAATTTCAGGTCAATCTGAGCTCAATCAAAGAACTTACTAAAAATAGTAAGTCTCGCTATTTTTAGCTTGTTTGGAAACTTTGAAAGTTCCAGACCATTATACAAGATAAAGGGTATTCAAAAAGACCAAAACTGGGAAGAATAGTAATCTTTCAAAGTTGCAAGGTTAAGACACTTTTCTTAACATGGAATGCCCTTATTGCAGGATATTAACAAAATGGTTTTGTTGAAAAGGATTTAGAAATTTTCCAACCAAATGTAATGGGTAGATGTAAAGCTAGACTCTACAACCTTTCCTAGCATCCTCCCAGCCTGTGCCAAATGGGAGCTTTGGAATAGTGTATGGACATCCATCAAAACATAAAGGATAGAGGAATTTTATCAGAGGTGGTTGCAACTAGTCTGGTAGACATGTATGCAAAATGTAGATACATATTCAAATTTTAGAGTAAATTTGATATTGTAATTATAGCTACAATTCACCATATAAACTAGTGAAGAATATTAGAGATTAAAGGAGTTGAGGAAAGTTTAGATGAGATATATGCCTAGGTTGAAACTAGTGAAATAATATTTTGTGGATGTGCATTATGTGTGTGACTTATGATGTTATTAAATTGTGATGATCTATGTCTAGGTTAGAGTTCCCAGTGTGGTTGTTGTGTGAATATGCAATTCTATGTTTGTGAATTCATGAGTCTCATGGTCTCATGTCTATGTTGGGATCCTCGTGTATGAGTTTGATCTATTGTAGCACAGTATGCATGTGATCCAGTGACAAGGAAGACTTTGTGGACTAAATTGTTGATCATCCTTCAGGCCTCAATGGAGTTGTATATTTGCCATTTTATAAAGAGAATAGTTCCATGGTCATTCATGCATAAAGTACACAGTGGTTATTTTGGTGAATCCAAAATCCAAATGATGGTCATCGTAGTAGAGATGGGATATTTTCTATCTTAGTTACAAGTTGAATAGCGTGTCTTGCCATAGTGAGGGGTTGCCTTGATTATCAAGGTGTTCTTAGGATGATTGCTATCTTAGTTTAAAGTTGGACAGTGTTTCTTTGGTATAGCATGTTAGTGTAGGTTTTTATTTTCCTAGTGGGTTAGTTGTTTTCCCTATTTCCTAGGTTTTTCCTACACTTTTATTAAGCTTTCTTAGGTTAAATAAAGTGAGTTTAATTAGGTGAGCGGGTCATTTGAGGTGTCACCATCCTACAAGGGAGTTACATTTACTATGTTTAGACTGTTTGGTGGTCTCTCCCTATTGATCAGTTTAGCCACCTCCACTCCTCTCCTTGGTCTATATAAAGTCACTATACTAGATAATATTTTACATCATTATTGCATCTTGTATGACAATTATGTCAGCCTTGTGTAGCATATTTGAGCTCTTAATGCAATCTATCATCCTGACATTTGCATATCTCTTGTAGTCACTGATTTGCATTATTTATGCTTTTTTCCAGTTTATGTAGCTTAGAATTTCTCTTATAAAGTTCCCAGGTTATCAATCTATTTTAGATTTCTAACATGGTATCAGAGCTTTTGTTTTGAGATTTCTAAGTTCTTAGATTCCTAATTGAGAGTTTGAAGCTTATTTTATGAGATCTTGTAAAATCATGTATGCTCTTCTCTTACATTTTTTAACGATATGGAGAATAAAAAATGATTATGAAAATCTGATAACCTCTTAATTTTACATGTGTTTTGTGAGATATGGGTGATTACAACTATTTTGGTTGTATTGGTAATTTTTTGACTATTCCAATGCATCTAGGAGGCTCGAGAAAGTCAAGATTGGCTTTTGTTTCATCTGATTTGGAGATCGTTTGATGTAGTTGCAAAACAAGGGTTTGAAGCTCAAATTTGAAAATCAACTTTCATTTGGGGCATTTTCAAGCCAAAAGGACCCTGCCATCGAGTCCATAATGTCGAGTAGATGAATTTTGACATAAAATTCACCCAGTTTCAATGCCAGGAGCGTCTGAGGCAAATTTTTTTGCCAAAAGGCCATTTTTGGCCCCCCAACACGTTAATCAGAGCAATTTTTGTAAAAAAATTCCCAAAAAAATTCTAGCATTTAACACTAATTTAAATATAAAAATGCACTTTAAAGTGCTATTTAAAGCGCTTCAAGAACTGCCTTCACACAGGGTCACGAGCCCTTAAGAGGCCGTAAGCCTCATAAAGGATGTAGACCCCTTGTAGGGCCATTGTCCCTTATAGAGGCTACTGACCCCTTAAAGGGCTGCAGAACCCTTCAAGGGAGTGGGTGTGGCCTTTGGCCCTCACCACCCCTCCTTGGTTTTTGGCCTTTGGCCTTAAATTGCTTCGGCGTGCCTTCGGCCTTTTTAGGCCCGCAACTCTCTACTATTTGGTCTTTTGGCCTTTCACTTTGAAATTCAGCCTTTAAGGGCATACCCACAATCAATTCGACTTATTTTAGCCTTTGAAAACTATGCCTATTTTGGCCTTTGTACAAAATTTGGTACCTCTGCCAAAGTTGGCAGTCTTTTTGGCAAATTTACTAAAAATAGTTGAGCATTGTATTTCTCTTGAGCATTTCTACATTTGCTTTCGGGGGTTCTTTGATTGAGTGAAAAAGGGGGTGTCCTGTGTGCTCTCTTTGAGTATTTTGCATTCTCTTTTTCCGTACAACAACAAACTCACACCTTATAACTACTTTGATTGGAAGTAAAAAATGACAATCTATCTAAAGAAGCAAGGGTTATATAGGGTAACAATGGGGCTAGAAATTGAACCAACTTTAATTGCAGAAAAGCTAAAATATTTTAATAAGTATGATGAATCTTTTGGAACCTTGTGTATATCTATATCTATAGATTTTCTTTTTCATATTGAATCTATTTCTACACCAAATGATGTATGGACCACTTTGGAAAATCTCTGTGGTACACGAGATGAAATTAGAGGGCATCTTCTGGAGAATGAGCTCATAAGGTTAAGTCCTACTAGTTTTGATACTATTCAAGACTTCTTCACTAAGCTAAAGGCCAAAAGATTACAATTAAAATAGTATGGGATTGAGAAGAAAGATTCTTAATTGATCTTAAGTATTCCTTCCAAGCTTGGTCCTAAATTTTCTATATGTTTGTTTCTACATTTCATGAACCACTTATAAAATGCCTTCTCTTGATGAATTTGCAAATGAACTCACAAAGGAGAAAGATAAATTGTTTCAAATGGGCACAATTAAGCCCTCTAAATCTCATGCCTTGGCTGCAAATCAGGGCACTAAAGATCAGAAAGGGTCTGGTAAGGAGAATAGAAAATAATAGATTCAAGGAGAGAAGAAACAAGATTAGAAATTGGTTGCTCCTAAAGCAACTAATAAGGCCTCTTCTTCCAAAGTTGACAAGCCTAAGAAGGAGAAGACAAAGTATGCCTATTGTAAGAAACTTGGTCATGATGAACATAAGTGTCTTAAGAACCAAATTGATCACCTGACACATCTTCTTGAAAAGAACAATATCAAGGTGCCTGATTCTATGAAACACAGTTCATCTCAAGAATCTTTGACATTTGCACATAAAAGTAATGGGAAAGGAAAGGGCAAGGCCCTAATTATTGTTGCTTCACAACCCGATACCTGGATCATTGACTCAGGTGCTTCACATCACATGGCTTCGTCATAAGATGGTTTTTCCTATTTGGAGTCATGTTCTATGCCATCTATACTAATGGGTGGTGACACTCTTGTTGAAGTTCATGAGAGAGGATTTGTTGATGTGGGTGAAGGAACATTTCTTGATGTTCTTTGTGTTCCATCTTTGTCAACTAATCTCCTATCTGTCTATCAGATCACTCACACTGGCTCTAGAAAGTAGGTTGAGTTCACTCCAGACAAAGTGGTAATCAGTGAGTTGCATAATGGGTCTATAGTTGTTGTGGGAAAAAGGTAATCATCAATCCAAACTATATCAGTTTTCTCACTTTGTTCCTGATTCTTCTTCACTTGCTTTGCTCACTCACTCAGATAAGGTGAGTTGTTTGTGGCATCAACAATTTGGCCACTTGAACCACTATTACTTGTAGTAGCTCAGGCAATAAGACATGGTTTCAAGGTTGTGTTCTATTTGGTTTTCTGATGGAGTTTTCCATGGTTGCATTCTTGGTAAGCATATTGAAGAGAAATATGATAAAGGAAAAGCATGGAGGGCACACAATTTTTGGAGTTAGTACATAGTGACTTGGTAGGACCATTTCAAATCCTTCTTTTAGTAGGGCTCAATATGTTCTCACATTCATTGATGATCTTTCCAGATACACATGGGTTTATTTTCTCAAACAAAAGCTCGAGGTCTTTGAGTCTTTAAAGGACTTCAAAGATTTTGCAGAGAAACAGTCCAAGAAGTCCATCAAGATTCTATGTACAAACAATGGGAGGAATATGTCAAGCAGGGGTTTGAGTAGTTTTGTGCTTTAGAGGGCATTGATCTTCAACACACAGTTCCCTATAGTCCACAGTAGAATGGTGTTGCAGAGTGAAAGAATAGGTCCTTGAAAGAGATGGCCAACTATATGATTCACTCCAGGTCAATGGCACCTTAGTATTGGGTGGAGGCCATCAACTGTGTGGGTTACATCTAGAATCAGGTTCCTCACCGAGATGAGAAGGGGGTCACCCCTTTTCAAGTGTGAACTAGTCAAAAATCCACAGTAAAACACTTTCAAGTGTTTTGCTCCTGCATGGGCCCACATCCCAATAGAGAAATATAAGGCTATGGATCCGTAGAGCAATCCTTGCTATTTTGTGGGTACCCAGATGGTGTCAAAGGGCATCAGCTTCTCCAAACCACCACTCATGAGCTGTTCATCAAGAGGAGTGTTTGTTTCGAGGAGGACATTTCCAATTATTCTCCTACCACTTCTCCATCTATAATCACTTTGGAGACATTATGACATGATGATAGTTCTTTTGAGGATCTTAATCCTCCTTCTCTTGATGAGGAGTCTTCTTCCTCCACTTTAGATGGTGATGATGATGATGAGGATTCATCTTCCTCCTCTCCTAGTCATCATTCAAAGGGTGATGATTCTCCTCTTGATTCTCCTATGGGGCCTCTTTTGGGTCATCAGACATTGGAGTTAGTAGGTGATTAGGTTGGTGATCCTTCAAATGCCAAAAGAACAAGATCACAGTTTGAGTAGTCTCCTCATCTCTTCATTGCTTTAGCTCTTGATCCATATCTTTTCAAGAAGCTTTTGGTGTCCCCGAGTGGGATGCTGCTATACAAGAAGAGTTCATTTTCTTCGAGAGGAACCATACTTGGGATTTAGTCCCCCTTCCTAAGGGAAGGAAACTTGTTCTATGCAAATGGATCTATCAGACAAAATTTGTTGTAGATGGGTTGGTTGATAAGCATAAGGCTCGCTTGGTTGCAAAAGGATTCCTCTAGGTTCTTAGGATTGACTACTCTGAGACTTTTGCATCAGTTTCTAAAATGAATTCCATCCATCTTGTTCTTTCTATTTCTACATCCCATCGTTGGGAAGTTCATCAGATTGATGTGAAGAGCATGTTTCTTCATGATGACCTTCAAGAGGAGATATATATGGGGCAACCATAGGGGTTCATATAGGATCCTTCACTTGTTTGTCATCTTTGAAAGTATCTCTATGGCCTCAAACAAGCCCCTCAGGCTTGGTATGCCAAGATGGACTCCTTACTTCTATCAGTTGGCTTCACTCGGTGCCATTCTAATCAAAATGTTTACATTGTGCAGTAGAATGATACTCTCACATTCCTTGTTCTCTATGTTGATGACTTGTTGATTACAGGGAGTTCCTCATCCACCATCAAGGCAATGAAAACTATGATTCATGATCATTTGTTGATGTCAGACTCGGGCCTTCTACACTACTTCTTGGGGATTGAGATCAATCAATCTTCATCTAGTATCTTCATGACACAACCCAAATACGCACTTGATATTCTCTCCATATTTCGCATGGCTAACTGTAAGCCTGTATCGACTCCATTTTTGTCAGGGGTCAAACTTGAGGCTCAATGTTCTTCACCATTGGTGGATGCTACCTTGTATCACCAATTAGTTGGGAGTATCATATACTTGACTCACATGAGGCCTGATTTGTCATGTATGTTGTGGGCCTGATCTCCAGGTTAATGCAAGATCCACATGAGTTGCATTGGAAAGCAACTAAGCGAATTCTTCACTAAGTACAAGGCACTCATAGTTATGGGATTCATTATGCAGTGGGCATGGATATTGACTTGGTGGGCCATAATGAATTAGATTGGGTAGGTGATTCTTAGGATCACAAGACTACTTCAAGGTATTGCTTCTCACTTGGTTTTGGTCTAGTTTCTTGGTCGAGCAAGAAGCAATCTACAATTGCTCTTTCATCTACCGAGGCTAAGTATTGATGAGCAGTTAATGCCACTCCTGAGGCCATTTGGCTTTAGAATATTCTCACTGAGTTTGGTATTCCCTTCTGGAAGCCTGTAGTCATCTTTTGTGACAACTAAAGTGCGGCTCAAATCTCTTGCAATTCAGTCCATATGCACTACATTCAGGAGATGATTCATGAGAAGACCATTGATGTCAAGTACTATCTGACATCAGAGTAGAACATAGACATCTTCACCAAACCCTTCATTAAGAGCAAGTTCCTTCATTTGTGAGCTTTGTTGGGGGTGCAGTTGGTGTCCACTTCAGAGGGGGCTTTTTAGTACTCTTTTCTCTCTTTATTTTGGGGGGTGTTCTCTCTCTATTTACGGGGGGGTGGGGCTTCTTCTCTTGAGGGTGGAATTCATTGTACATGGGTACCTCATCAGGCTTGATTTGCTAGGACCCATCTTTTCACCCACCTAAGCTATGCTTAAGGGGGTTGTTAGTGTAGGTTTTTATTTTCCTAGTCGGTTAGTTATTTTTACTATTTCCTATGTTTTACCTACACTTTTATTAAGCTTTCTTAGGTTAAATAAAGTGAGTTTAATTAGGTGAGCGGGTCATTTGAGGTGTCACCATCCTATGAGGGAGTTACATTTACTATGTTTAGACCGTTTGATGGTCTCTCCCTATTGGTTAGTTTTGCCACCTCCACCCCTCTCCTTGGTCTATATAAACTCACCACCTAGCTTGTATTGTGCACCGTTGTTGCATCTTGTATGACAATTATGTCAGTCTTGTGTAGCATCTTTGAGCTCTTAATGCAATTCTGTCATCCTGACATTTGCATATCTCTTGGAGTCACTGGTTTGCATTGTTTATGCTTTTTTCTAGTTTATGTAGCTTAGAATTTCTCTTATAAAGTTCTTGGGTTATCAATCTATTTCAGATTTATAACATAGAAAGGTGTTACATTGTGATTAGGTATTTCCTTGTTGACATGTGCTAGGGCCCATTGGAGTGGTTGTAGCCCCCAAAATTGTGTTGAATGTAATTGTAACTCAGATGTAATTTAGAGATTTCTATGTGTCTATATGTATACATCCTTGTGCATGTGTCAATTGGTCAATCTAGTGATATCAAGTTCTATATTGGCCAAGTGGTGGATGCCATAAATTTCCTAGATTAGACAAGTCATAGATTCCAAGGTTTCCTTGGATTGACTTTAGAAATTAGCTACAAAATTGCTTAGATGGTTGAAGACCTCTACATGGCCACACACCTCACCAACACCCCTACAAATTTGAATAGCTCATTGTATTGGTGGATGGGAGGAAAAGTAGGCATGATACTTGATTGGCCTCCAAGCAAAGTCCTTTGCACTCTAATAATAAATTGGTAACACATGTTCCTACATTCTATGAATTAATGAATAACTCTAGTTGCAATAAAGATGAATGAATATTATCTCTAAATTCATGAATCTAACTACAATTATATTTGACTGTTGTAATGAATTTTGTGATCTTTGTTTACCCAATATGTCTATAGGAGAAAGGGGTAGATATTGCTTAAGGATGCCATCAAAGATGTGTAGTAGGAAGCATTAAGGATTGTTGAGTGGCAATTGACAATAATCAAATTCTTTGTTAAGGATCAAGAGACTTGTTATTAATTTGTCTTAAGGCATCAAGTTGTAAAGATTAGAGAACTATATAGGCTATGTTAATAGTTAAAGATTATAATACTTTGTGTAAACTACTTGTGTAAAATTTGACCCATCAGCTTAGAGATAGAGTTAGTTTTTGAATACTATGATTCTAGTGTGTGATATAAATTACTTAAAGGCTTGTATGAGCTTCCTAGAAGGATTAATGAGTACATGTTCATTTTTATTAGGATATTGTAGTGTTTTTTTGTCATTTGGTAAAGCTAATTATGAACCATCTAAGGCTTGATACCTTCGTATTGAAGTATTGATTTATATTATTATTTGGGTTAATCTATAAGATGTGTGACATGATTCTATAATGTTCTAGTGAATGAACCTAACTAACTATATGTAATTGACCTAAAGTGAATGAGATAGACAAATAAAGCCATGGATGGTTAGAGGCTCAAGTATAGAGGTTATGTAATTGGGATTCGTAAATTTGGCAAGTAATTCTCTCATGTTGTATGAGAGATTTGAACTTACATGATTTATCTTAGTTTTGGAACTTAAAGGATTTATCTCTAGAGTTCCATATATTGTAGTCACTAACTTTGACTAATTAGTGCACTCAAGTTTGAACTTACTAAGAATTAGCTTCCAACCTTCATCTATCTACGAACATGTGTATGTGATGATTCACTCTAGCATATCAGTGGATATAGACTTAATTGGGGCATCAATAGTTAAAAAATCCACTAGTACTTGCCACAAATGTGGGAACTTTATAAATTCCAACATGCTCAAGTTCTCAGTTCCAAAAGTATTATGACATTATGAATCGTAGCATACCATGAACATAAGCATCCTTGGAAATTTTAACTTTTTAGAGGCCTCAATTTCAAGCTTGAGACATGATTATATTTAAAATTTCCTATAGATGTGGATATTTATAAATTTGATTTTACTCAAGATCTCATGTTTGGATTTGACACTTATTTATCCTTGAAACTCCTAGTGGATGTTAGGCTCCTTGTAATTTTAACTTAACATAATTTCAATTCTAGTTTTTTATACAGGAAACATTCAGATTCCCATTTAGAGGATATGCATCAATGCATGATTAACTCTGGTCAATCAATGACTTAGATTTCATTTGATTGAGTAATGAATAGGGTTTTGTCTTGACTTAGGATTCTTTCCAACACTTCTTTCCTCTTAGGGACATGTGTCCATTAGAGATTTACTCTAAGACATCCATGGTCAATAATTTTCTTGAGGAATTGATGGTTAGAAGTTATTAAGACTTTGAAACAAAAATAGGCTTCAATATTACAAAGGAAACTAGTCTCGAAGCATAGCCTTGATAGAGCAATTCTCATGAAGGGACTCTATTGGTGCCCAGAAAAACCAATTCCAAACGTGCCCCATTTTGCCCCCAAAAATCCCTCTGAATCCCACTTTGTGCCCTCTTTGTTGAACCTATAGTTTATAACTGATCAGAGATATCTTACATAGGTTTTCATGTGCTTGCTTTTTGAAAATGCAAGATAGGAATCCCAAACAATGACTAAGTAAATATTTTTCTAAGTGTTCCCTTGTGTTTTCTCCCTTTAGCGGAGGTCAGAGTTTCGGGCTTCCTCCTTCCATTGTGCTTCCCCTCGGGCTCAAATTTCCCTAAGTGTTGAAGTGATTTCATCTTCATCAGAGTTTTGGAGTTCGGTCTTCTACAAGGCAGGTGTCAGTTGGAAGGCCCAAGGGCCAAAGTTCGACAGGTTTACATGAAAAATATTATAAGCATTGGTGTTCGGTGGAGTGTCAAAGGTTGGAGTTCTAGTCTTCCGTTTTCTTCTGTGTTGCGGTTAGAAGGCAGAAGACTTGAAGGCCGAACTCCAACCTTTTCCCTTTGCAAAGTAGTTAGGTGTTCGAGTGTCAGACTTCAGGATTTCTCTTTTCCACATTCTCTTTTGGAATGCGTAAGGTGGAAGGATCGACGACTGACTCCCGACAAGCCACGTGGTGTGTTCTAGTTGCTTTTCGCCATTCTATGAAGGATATTTTATTAAGGCAAAAGGCGGTTGCGGAACTGCAGAAAGTTGCCAGGTGGTAGTGACGTCATCTAGAGGGGAGGGTTGAGGGCCCGCGACCCATTCCTTTTTATTTGAAATGTTTCTAAGTGTTCCAGAGTTTTAGACTTCGGGGTTTTCCTCTTCCCTCTTCCTTTCTTCAGAAGGAGGAAGGCCGAAGGCTCGAACTTCGAACTTTGATGATTTTCAGTGTTCAAGGTTTTATAAAGCAGGGTTGGGGCTTCTCTCCTTCCTCTTTTGGATTCAGCAGGCGATAAGGCGGAAGGCCCGAGCTCCAAAGTATGATATGTCAGAGCTCAACCCTTTTTCCTTCCAGGGCCATTTTTCACCGTGCAAAATGTGACAGGACTGCTCAGTGACCCTCTTGGTCGCCATTAATGCATTTTCAGAGCCTAATTTCATGTGGGAAATGGATTTCTCATTTCCCCATGCCACTATCCCTCATTTGCATTAAATTTATTTTACCCGTGACATGGTTGAACCTCCTATTTTAGCGGATTTCTTGGGCATAGCCATGTGGGTGCACTCCAAGGACACTAAAATGAAGTTATTGTAGCATGGGCAAGGGTTCCTTCTTGTTGGATTCTCTTTCCATGTCCATGATGGCTACAGTAAAGATAAAATGTTATATATGCATGTTAGAAAGATGTAAAAAGGGTTGGTCTCTGAGCCAATTGTCTAGTTTGGGAGAGCCTAAGGAGTTTCGTTGGCATCAACACATGATTTGGTCTAGTTTGTTAGTGAAGGGATTTGTTCAGCATAGAGTAGGAAGATTATGTAAATACATATTTGAATGTAGTGAATCTCTCCATGGGAGTTTGTAATGATTTTGGTAAATATGTAATTGTAGTTATGTATTTTCCTTTGCCACATTTGCTAGTATGAGTGTAACAGGTGTTTGGAGATGTGTGACAACATCTAAATAAACACAAGGCTTTGTATTTGTGTAAGGCCTACCCTTATCTCATTAGTATGTACTGATTCATTTTATAGTTCTAGAGTAAATGATAAAATGAGTTAATTATTATATGATGTAATTGTATGATGGAAATGAACCTAGCTAGATTATGCTTGCTCATAATGTGCTGCTTTGGCTATGATTGCCTTTGTGGGACTTGATGTTCTGATTTGAGTGTGTAGGATATGTTTATATAGGTATTGACCAATGGATGGATGTGGAGGAGGAGACATGGAATCACCTAACTACTTGGCCACCTCACTTTACCTAGCCCTTCGGTCGAGTATTTGACCCCATATCCTTGTGGTATGTCAGTCGCCTATCTCATCTGATTTCAGTCGTGAATAGAAGACTTGTGCCTATGTTCATCCCCCTTGCCTTTTTCTGAAATCATGGTGTGTTTGAAACCCAGTGTTGTGCATGACCCCATTGGGTGTTGTGTTTGGTACTTGCGTATAGTGGTTTTGAATCACTTCCACTTCATGGTTTTGACGTTAGGCCGTGAGGGAGTGGTTGCCTTATTCTCCATGTTTTCTTGTGAGGTCGAGTTAGCTTAATGACCATTGGGTGATGTCCCTTACTTTTCGTGATGATGATATGACTTGTTGAGGTTGCTTGGAGTGTTAAAAGATGATTTGGGTTTTGAATTATTGTCAGACTCACTGTTTAGATATTAAAATAACTAGAGAGAAAGTTTGTTTTTGTTTTCTTTGAAGTTTGTTTGTGGTCAACTATTCTTATGTAAGAACATGATTATTTCTTTTTTTTATGTAGCCCTTCCACTTGTTAGATTTCGAATAATATAGTAAGATTTAGAATTAAAGTCAAGTGTTAGTTATGTTTCGCCTTGGATAGCCTTGTTGGAGCATGAGAATGGAAAAATATGATTTGTCGACCCTTCTTGTCGAACAATTCATTCTGGACTATTATTTAGTCTATAGTGCCTTAGAATGCTATTGATCTATTTGAGTATAAGTTAGCTATATAAAATACTATGGCATATCTTAGTGTACATAAAGTATATCATAAGCCATATATATATTTATATACAATCATAATCCTACTTTAACTTGGGCAATTTTTCTTTCTAAAATCTCCCTTGTTCTTGTATTTCAGCCAGGGCCTAAATTTGTTAGTCAAGCAATTTCTTGTATGTCTACCCAATAGTGTCATTAAAATGCTATGGCATATCTTAATTTGAGTAAATCATATGCAACCATATATATATATCTATAATTATAGTAATATATTTAATGTGGATGATTTGTCCAAAATCTCTCCTTTTGGTGATACGATCCTTATAAAAATAGTGATTGTATTATGTAGCAAAAATGCCTAAATTCGGCCATGTAGCCATCAAAATTTCTTTTCATGTATGGGTTTTGTTTTTTCCCATCGGTGTATACCTTGGACCTCAGATGGGAGCAAGTGCAAATATACTTCCATTTTCTTTTGTTTCGAGGAGGCGTTCATTTTGTTTTTTTTGTTTTTTTGTTTATTTCTTTGGTTTGTTGGTTTTTTTTTAAAGGGAGAGAAGGAAGACAGATTTGGGGGGTAATGGGAGCTCTTTTGAAAAGATTGTTTTAGGGCATCTTTTACGGGGTTTTTGGGGAAAAACAACATTGGGGGGAGAGGAAAGGAGGGAAGGGTAGAGAAGGGCGGCTGCTAGGTTTTTTTTTGGGGGGGGGGGAGATCGCATTTCCCTGGAGGTGATGTGTGCCTAAACGATGCTTCTTCATCCTTCTCCAATGACCGTTAGGGCGTCCTACCAACATTCTAGAGTTTTTTTCTTTTGTTGCCAACATTCTTGTTGCTGAGGTAAGAACCATAAATGTTAAAACATCTTTTACGTTTGTGTTGTTAGTTTCAAGTTAGTGGGATTTTTTTTTTTGGCGACTCCATCTCTTGAACACAACCATTCAATGCACTTTTTTTTAGTTAGGTGTTAGTAATCTATTAAACTTAGCGCTGTTGTTATTATCTTGTAATTATTGCTTGTGCTTTCGCATTTTATGTGTATGTCGACCAGAGTATATTTAACTGAAATTCATACATCCTATATGCGTTTATACTTGTTCTTTCCCTGTCCCAAAGCCCTTATTTAGGCACAGGCTGGGAGCGCTTTGGTAGGTGTGAGCTAATCGGGTTAGAGACTTGTTCCTTGCCACTGGTGAAATGCTTTTTGAGTTACTCTTAATGTGAAATGCAGTCATGATAGACGCTGATTTGGATGTGGGATCTAATAATTTTCTTTCCTATTGCTTTTTCTTGAAACAAGTTCATTGTGGGCATATTTTGCAATCACTGCAGCCTGTGAGAGGACATCTCTTTGTGACATTCTATCAAACAGTTCATGTGCCTTGTCTGTGCACCCTAAATGTTGCATACTTATCTATCATGGAGGCAGTCGCCTCTACTTAATCTAGAGATTTTTTTTTCTTCTTTTCCTTATGCCATTTGAAACAACCAAAATCTGATTGAGCCCTTGCTAGCAAAATTAATCTCTTCCACCCTTTCTCTTCCTCCTTGTAGATCCTATGTATGGCTTCATACCCCGCTTCTGGGACAGAGCATTTTAATATTATTATTACTAGACTATATCTATGCTATGATTTTTACTAGAATTGCCTATCTTCAAAAGTCTTTTATGAGAGTTGTCTGGTATGAAAGAAGTTTATTTAAGAACCTAACAGGTTGAGGATTATATCTTATTTTTTGTGTTTTCTCCTAAGAGTGAAATGATATTTTAGCATGCATAATGGGTAGTCTTGTTTGGTAAAAGTTAATAGTTATTACATTTATTTCTAATGTTAGCTTTGTTTAGTACAAGTGACATTTACGTATGTGTGAGTGATGTATAATTCTATGATAGTCTCTCTCTCTCTCTCATTATTACACCCTAATGGAATGAATAGTGCTTTGAAGAAAAGGGCTACGTATGAAATTAGTTTATCATGGATGACCCTTTTGAATTATCCTTCCCTTCCTTCACCCACTTGTTGGGGCCAGAAGTGTCATTAAAGTGAATTTTTACATTGGTATGGTGCTGCGTGATTATTTTTATTGTGCTTCGAGTTCTTCGAGCTCTATCGTCTTCCCCCTTGGGTATTTTGTGTGTGTGTGTGTGTCTTGTGTTTCTTAAATATTGTGGTTGAACTCGACGTCTTGCTTGAGACCCCAATCATGTGAGTCGACCATGTAAGCGGCGGTTCCATGATCTCCTCTCTCCGTAGCTCGGGGGTTCCCTAGGGTGCAATGGACATTCATTGCGCTCGACGATGGCAATATGGTTGGGAGGTGGGCAACATCCCCCATGGGTCTTCGTTTTGGAGAACTCTATTGAAGGCATGGCGGGATTTTGGTCTTCATCCTTTTGATGTACTCAGGAAAATAATTATTGTTTATTTATTTCTATTGATGCATAAGAAAATAATCAATGTATATCTATGAAAATAATCAATGTATATTTATCTCCTTGATGTACTCAGGAAAATAATTAATGTATCTATTTCTATTGATGTATAGGGAGAATAATTAATGTATAATTATCTCTTTTGATGTAGTTAGGAAAATAATTATTGTATTTTTTTTATTGTAAGTTTGAGTATCGGAGCATGATACTTCTATGTGAGAGGATAGTCTCCAAGATTGTAATTGTACTACTTTGTCAGTAGATGTTTTCATTGACTCTCTCTTTTTTATAGAAAAATCTCTCCTTGTGTACGACCATAAATTATGCATTATTGTTTTAAAACTATGTTGAAGTCCCCGTAGGTTTTTTAATGAATCCATACTAGGTTTAGAAATTATTTTCAATTCTCTTTGCCTTGTAATGTAATGGATTACCTCTTGCCTTAGAGGCTGATATTTAATTGTAGGAAATTGTATTAAGGAGAATAACTTTGTTTATGCTATATTGTTCACATGCATGTCCATGCTCTCGAATTCTCATTTAAGCTTTTACGTTATGTCTTCAAGTTGGTTATAAATCTTTATGTCTAGTATTCTTCACATTATTCCTTCAAGTATGAATGATTTTACGTATCTATCTCCTTCTCATAAATGGGTTATTTTATTATTAGATAATGATGGTGCCTTTAATTTTACTACTTTGTGTATCGATGTAAGTTCTCATTACCTTTCGATTGAATTATCATTGATGTAAGGTTCACTCTTTTTGTCAAGGAAATCAATTTATTGTTATATCTTTTATTATGTTGAAATGTATTAACTAGAGGTTGGTATCCTCTATCTCCCATTTTGTTGCCATGTCATAATTTAGTAAGGGATGTAACACATTGCCTTGTATCCTCTTCTGCTCTGGTATGATAGAATGAACTAGATCGTATTGCAACCGCTTCTGAATGTAATACCCTATTCTTTTGTTAGATGGATGTTGGGTTCAAATCTTCTTACATGGTTGTTGTTTTGGTCACTTAATGTTATTATCCCCTTGGTTTGATTTTTTTGATAAGGTGTCTTGGATGTGTCATCCATGCCTTGTCTTCCTTCCCCGCCTTGTGCGACAAGGATTTACGGTTGGGGGATTTTTTTTGGTGGTTCATGTCATGACCACATGGGTAATGTGGGCATGACATGTGGTTTCGCATGTCATGGCCACTCGTAAAAAGTGGGCATGACAATTTGCCATCATTTTGTTATACAAGAATCATTGCATTCCTCTTTTGGATTATTAAGTATGTTCATTGTATGAAAATCTATTAGAAAGTCATATATGTAAATGTATGTCTAGTTTTGTTGATCCTTTGCTACGTATTTCTTTTCCTCCTTGCATTATGTGACTTTGTTGCTCAATGGAATAGGCACCGATCCATATTGGAGAGAGATCAAACACTTTTTATAAATCAAAACAAATCATTCATCTGTGGTTCAGGGTAAAACCCATCTTTCATGTGCATGTACATTCGCACAATTGAATCAGCTATATAGGGGTTATTATGACATCCAGTCATTCTTGACTTAGTGACAACTTTTGGAGTCAAGATGATGAGTTGGGTTTGGTTGTCCAATTATTTTTAGTTGTTCATCTAATTTGAACTTAATACCTATTTAGGTATACCCCTTGGAATATCCCTCCAGAGTCTAAGTTGAACTCGAAGTGCAGAGGAGTCTACCCACTCTTGTTAGTTGGCCAAGATTGCCCAAAACTTGTTGATAAACCTCTTCCTATCACCCTGATGACAATCCCTTGCCTGAGTGTTTTAGGAATTATGTTTTAGAGTTTTGGGTTGGAGTTATTTTGGGACCTAATAGACTCTAAGGCTTATTATAATTAATTCAAGCAACAACCTCCCATACTTAAACTATTTAGACTTTAGATCATTGAATCTTTCAAAGAGCCATAGGATAGTGGTTTTAGTCTAGGCTATTAGAATTTACTTCAAAGAGTTTTGCTAATACTTCCTTTGATGATTTATCCATGGGGTTTACATAGTTATCTCTTAATAAATTTTGACCATCCATGGTACTTGATTTATAGCTAGGGAATATGCTCAATTTATGACATAAGAGAATTAATTCCCAAATTTAGGAATCCTAGTTACATAACCTTTGTACTTTAGCCTCTAAACATCCATGGATTTATTTGTCTAGATCATCCATTCTAGGTCAATTACTCATAGGTAGTTAGGTTCATTCATTAGAACATTATAGAATCATGTCACATGTCTTAAAAATTAGCCCAAATAATAATATAAAGCAATACTTCAATAAGAAGGTATCAAGCCTTAGAGGGTTCATAATGAGCTTTACCAAATGACAACAAAACACTATAATATCCTAATAAAATTGAACATGTACTCATTAAGCCTTCTAGGAAGCTCATACAAGCCTTTAAGTTATTTATATCACACACTAGAATCATAGTATTTAAAAACTAACTCTATCTATGGGTTGATGGGTCAAATTTTACTAGTTTACACAAAGTATTATAATCTTTAACTATTAACATAGCCTATATATTAACATAGCCTATACAGTTCTCTAGACTTTACAACTTAATGCCTTAAGACAAATAAATAACAAGTCTCTTGATCATTAACCAAGAATTTGATGATTGTCAATTGCCACTCAACAATCCTTAATGCTTCCTACTACGCATCTTTGATGGCATCCTTAAGCAATCTCTACCCCTTTCTCCTATAGACATATTGGGTAAACAAAGATCACAAAATTCATTACAATAGTCAAATATAATTATAGTTAGATTAATGAATTTAGAGATAATATTCATTCATCTTTATTGCAACCAGAGTTATTCATTAATTCATAGAATGTAGGAACATGTGTTACCAATTTATTATTAGAGTGCAGAGGACTTTGTTTGGAGGGCAATCAAAGTATCATGCCTACTTTTCCTCCTATGCACCATTACAAGGAGCTATTCAACCCATTTGATTGGTGCAAGGTTTTCTACCATCTAAGCAATTTTGTAGCTAATTTCTAGAACCAATCCAAGAAAACCACAGATTCCACCACTTAGCCAATCTAGGAAAATTATGGCATCCAACACTCAGGTAATATAGAATTCAATTTCACTAGATTGACCAATTGACACATGCACAAGCATGCATACATATAGACACACACAAGTCTCTAAACATCCGAGTCACAGTTACATTCAACACAATTTGGGGGGCTACAACCACTCCAATGGGCCCTAGCACATGTCAACAAGAAAATAACTTGATCACAATCTAACACCTTGCTATACCAAAGCAACACTATCCAAATTTAAACTGAGATAGCAATCATCTTAAGAACACCTTGATTTAATCAAGGAAAAACCTCACTATGGCAAGACACACTATTCAACTTGTAATTGAGATAGAAAATATCCCATCTCTACTAGGATGACCATCATTTGGATTTTTGATTCACCAAAATAACCATTGTGTTACTTTATGCATGAATGACAATGGAGCTTCTCTTTGTAAAATGGCAACCATACGACTCCATTGAGGCCTAGAGGATGATCAACAATTTAGTCCATAGAGTCTTCCTTGTCACTGGATCACATGTATATTGTGCTACAATAGATCGAACTCATACACGAGGATCCCAACTTAGACATGAGACTCATGAATTCACAAACATAGAATGGCATATTCACACAACCACATTGAGAACTTTAGCCTGGACATAGATAGTCACAATTTAATAACATCACAAGTCACAAACACATAATGCACATCCACAAATATTATTTCATTAATTTCAACCTAAGCATATATCTCATCTAAACCTTCCTTAACTCCCTTAATGTCTGATATTCTTCACTAGTGTATATGGTGAATTGTAGCTACAATTATGGTACCAAAATTACTCTAGAAGTTGATTATGTAGGTTTTATGAATATGTAACTACATTTTGTTTTATGCAATCAAATACTTATGGGCATCCACCAAACTTCCACACGGGAACAAAGTTTCAATTTGAATGTTAAGGCGATTGCTGCTTGAATGGGGACGAGCATTGGTGAAATGAACAGCCCACATCTGCTACCTAAGCGGTCAAAGCTTATAGTGTGTGATTTAAGCCCAGCCCAAGATCAACAGTGAAAAGCCAATTTTTGCCAATAAAAATAGGACAAATATTTACCACTTCTTGATGTGGATGAGGTGTAAAATTTCTATTGATTGTTTGACCATTAAACCGAATAATATTTAAGGAGAGTGAACTAGTTTTAACGTGCACTCAAGCAAAACTTGCAAACTCACAGCTGCATACTTCTGCCCTTTTCAACTCTGCCAACATAATAAAAAACATTGCACATGCAGTATTTGCAAAGGACAAACTGCCAAGTGACTTCATGTGTTGGGCCTTATTAACTCTGCAAAATGTATTGACAAAATACAAAGAAAGCGTGCGGGCTTCACTCCATCTGCATACATTCTCAAAGCCTGAGAAACACTCCTACACTTCCACTTCATGATTACGCCCTCCTCATCTCCGCATGGTGGGCAGAGGTTTTGCACAAAATGGATTTGCTGAAATAGTCTTTGAAGCTTTCAAGCAAATGCAATTGGCAGGTGTAAAGCCAAATTTTGCAACCTTTGTCTGTGTCCTCTCATGTTATGATTGCTAGATATACACAAAATTGATTCAAAGCTTCAAAACAAATTGCCAATGGTGTGTGTAAGCTAGAGTCCTTACTGCCTGCACTACAATGGGTGCCTTGGAACAAGGTATGGACGTCCATCAAAGCATAATGGTAGGGAGATTTTGTCAGATACTAAAAGTGAAAATGAAAATGCTCTGGTAGACATGCTTCCAAAATGTGGAAGCATGGACAAGGTACATGAACTGTTTGATAGAATGTCTCAAAGAGACGCATTCTCTTGGACTGTAATGGTTGCAAGAAATACACAAAATGGATTTGTTGAAAAGGTTTTAGAAACTTTCAAGCAAATGTAAATTGCACATGTACACTCTATTTAAATATCATCCACTTCAATGATCAAACAGTCAATAGTAATTTTACACCCTATTCATAACAAAAAGTGGTAAATATTTGTTCTATTTTTATTGACCAAAATTGACCTTAAATTAATCTTTATTGAAATGGATGATATTTAAAAATAACTACAGGTATAAAGCTAAAATTCTACTATCATTTCCAACATTCCTCCTGCCCTAACCATTGTTTTGTAAATTGAAAATACGACATGAAAATCCAATTATTTGATATTAATGCCTCGAGGGAATGCTGCCTCATAGGATGTAGGTTAAACATTAAGTGGACTTGTCGAATAGACTGCAGAACTTAACGAGGGTACTGACAATGAAGGTGATTTCCTAGATGGCGAGTTAGTGTCCTTGAACAGAGAAGTCAAGCATGTCCATTGTAATGAACTAATTCCTTTTGCAAAGCAAAATAAGTTTGGTAGCAAATACTTATCATAGGCAGCAACTTAAACATTTTTTTTTTGTAAAGTGAGATATACTATCCATGTGCAAGGGTTCCACTGGGATAAGAAGATTCAACTTAGTGGAATTATTGACAGTGGGTTTTGCTTCTTGGATTCAGACCAAGAGTAATTGCATCATTTATTGTGGTTAATGGGATAAAAGGAAGATTGAGTATCATGTTGATGGTGTACTTAATACTGAAATTGGTAATCCATAATCAATTCCCAACAATTGGATTGTAAAGAAATAACTCTGACCTCATGTTTATCTCAAAATTTGAGTCCAGAATGCTTTAAACTTTGTTGTAGGGCTGGGGCCATTCAACGTATAGTTTTGAAATGGCAACATTCAAAATATGAATTTGGAAGTTCTAGATAAATCTTGAATTTTATTTATATAACTTCTGCGAGATTCATTTTAGATGATGCTTTAGGATTGTGTGATTGTTGGGCTAGTAGTGCAAATGCATCATATTTGCTTGGTCTGTGTTCAATGTCTGTTGAATTATTTAAAGACGTAGTACCTCAATGCAACATTTTAAACAGCGTATTAAAGATGAAGCTTGAGAATTCTGTTTATATATATATATATTCACTTTACTTTCACATTATAACATTTACATATGTCTCTATGTCTATACAATCATTAGCCACTTGAATTTATTGTTTATCTATTTAAGGTCTTTTTCACAATCACAAGATTGACCTCTTGCAGACTTGACCCTTTCCTTTTTCAAATTCAAATTACCTGGAGTCCACTAAATACATGTTTGACAAAATTTGATAATATGTGCTAGTATTTAAAGATGCTTAATACATTCATTCTAACACAAGTTCTCTCTCATCCTAAAACATTATAGGAATAATCCATAGCAACACATTTTAATTTGGTGCTTTAAAGGAGTAAGAAATCCACATACATCATTCTTAGGCCCTTGCTTGTTGTCTTTGAATCTTTGTACACATTGTTTTTGGGTTGTCTTAGAAGAACTTAGCTCCTTATGATGGAATGAAAACCCTTCCATGGTATTTTTAAATATGGTAGCCCTTAGACACCAGAAAGAAGCAAAGTAATAACAGATTATCTGGGCTTGCAATAAAGCGGAGTTTTACCTTACGCAGGGTCAAGTTCAAACTCAAAGGACGAATTCGTGATCTAGAACCTGATCCATACCCATGAGCTCGACCTTTGACATAGCATAAATTTAAACATAGATTTTGTAGCATTCATTAACATAGAGATCATCTTTCTTGAGCATATACTAGTTTAATTCCACAACATTCTTCATTGGCACACATTCTTTGATCATAGAGTTAAGTACTCCTATCTATTGCACTTACTTTCTTAAAATAGTTGTTGTAGTTATGAGATTTATCAATCCTAACTATCATTTGTTAATCTAGGTTGATTTATGCTTAACTGATCACATTTATGTAATTAGCCTAGGTTAATACTCATGAAAGGACTTGTGATGGATAAGTGACAATTGGTTATTATTCATACTTTCTAGCCAATCAATTTTTTTTTGTTAATGCTAATATTTCTTTTTTATGCAAACTTATATTTGTTAATTATCACATTTTGAAAAATGATTTTTTTGAATTTTTATTAGCTAAATCTTTCAAGTTCTTATTACAGCCTTCATGTAAGTTAAGAAAAATATCTTATCATATTCATTGAACCAATAGTAATATTGTCTAAGTGAAATGACTACTCCACATTATTATATATATTTATTTCTTTTATATTGACAATCCTATATTTATATGTACCCTCCATGCAATTAAAACCATTTCTTTCTTTAACATGCTTTTATTAGTAGTGCTCCACTTTTAACTGTAAGGATACAAATGTGTCCTTAATCATGAGATCCCACCATGATATACCTCACAATCCTACATTTATATGTACTCTTCATGCAATTAAAACTATTTCTTTCTTTAACATGTTTTTATTAGTAGTACTCCACTTTTTATCTCTAAGGATATAAATGTGTCCTTAATCATGATATCCCACCATGATTATTTAATGTGCATGCATTATAGAAACATGGTACTAGCTTGTGGTCCATAATAGTATGATATGAATGTTGCTTTATGAAAAAGAAATAAAATAATTATGAATAAGTAAATGAGACATTATTTTTCTTACTCCTTTACTTTTATTAAAAATATGAGTATCAAATACTATCTTTATTAACGTTAAAAAAAATTGATATCATTTTATTTTGTTATGATTTTTTCCTTGAAAATTTTTGGTATAAAATACTTTCTTAAAAATTTTCCAAATTTTCTTTTTATATTGTCAACACTCTTAATTAATTAAATAAACTATAACTATTATAATAGTGATTAAATTATTAAGTATTTTATATTCTATAATATTATATTTTTAAATATAATTTATTTATGAAATATATACTTATTTGAATTTTAAATTATTATATTATACTAGATTATTATTGAGGATAATATATTATGAACGATTTTGATCTTAAAATCTTAAAAAATATATAATTTAAATCAATTATTACCACATAATTTAACCAAAAACTAATTTTAAATAAATTATAATTAAAATACTGATCACTAGATGAAATTAGTTTTTTTTTTTTTCAATAATATAAAAAAAGTGATCTCAATATGTCAAATAATACCCCATACAATTGTACTCTAATCTCAATGGTTTCTCTGTATTTGTACTTCAATCATTTCCAAGTATTTTTTTGGGTCAATTAAATCATGGTTTCAAATGCAAGGGGCCGCTAAGCCTTACCACTCCTATTCCTGTAGAGTTTGGCTAATATCAAAAGCAAACTCCATTGCCCTCTTCTCTAGGAATTCTATTTTACAGTTGTCATTTTGTAGATAAGTCTTCATACCCAAACCAAATAATGACAAGATATGAAAATGCACAACTTCCAATTTTTATGCCCATATCATCTATGAAGTGTCTTGTACCTAATTAGATGAACCAAAGAGAGACTGTGCACAACTGTAGCAAAGGGTACAAGTCTAGATCTTACAGAAGTTAAACCTCAAGTTTTGCCAATAATATCTCTCTTTCTTCTGTCTCTTGTGGATGCATAGCTTTCTCAATCTTTTTCCTTGTGCTACAATCCATCCTTGTCAGAGCTGCCAATCATTTATCTAATTACAGTGGAAGGAAGGCTCACGCATTCAGTACAGCAGTAAACTGAGTTGCAGTGCATCCTCAATATCCTTTTAGGTTCATAAATATTAGTAAAAAGACATGCATGGACATTCCCAAAATCTTTTCTCACAAAAGGCCAATTTCTATCCACTAGCCTGCAGACAAATCTCTTGAAATGTAGGACCAGTGATTTATGGCTTCTGTTCATCTGGCTTGTGCTGTTATATTTTTGAATTTTCCCCTTAGAAAGCAGGAATCTTGATCATATTAGTAGCTTTAAATGTCCACCAACTTCATTAAATTTTATTAACTATCATTTGATGAATATTAAGGCCTGGTGAACTTAAGTTTTGAAACTATTCAGGTGGTCGTCCTGAAAAAGTTAGCTTGGGTATCATCAATTTGTAGGGGATTCATTTACTGTTTTCAAAAAATGGGTTCTGCTATTTTTATCCAGATTTTGTTGTTTGGGATGTGCCTGCTAAAATTTTTGGGAGGCTCTGTGTGTGTTGGAGAGGAGGATGGGGTTAATTTGATGGTAGGTCTAAAGCACAGAGGCTTTGGGAGCATCAAAACTATTAGGCTTCATGTTCTAAGGACGAGAAGAACACGTCACCATCAGCATGGGAGAAGACACCATTCTCTGGATGTCTCACTGCCTCTGAGAGCAGCGACTACATAATCTCTGATACAGAGATTTGAAGTTTTTATGGATACAGGAAGTGACCGTGTATGGGTACTGTGCTCAACCCATTCTTCAAAACGTTCTTTTTTTGAATGCATTATGTGTGAAGGCTTAGACATCCCCATATTCTCTGCATTTGATTCTCATTCAATGAGACATGAATCCTGTGCCAGTGAGTTATGCTCTGCTATTCATAACTCAGACAATCTCAATGATCTCTGCATACTGGCTGGATGCCCATTTGATACTCTAGACATGGAACTTTGCCATAACCCCTGCCCTCCATTCTATTATGCCTATGTTGGATGGCAGTTTAATGGTTAAGCTGATTAGAAACAGGCTTAGAGTCCACTTGGCCAAAAGTGGGACTAGAAAAATCACAAACTTCACTTTTAGGTGTACAAGGATTTCACTAGGGAAGGCGGTAAGGGTTCCTGATTTGGCACAGGGAACTACAAAAACAACAAACTTGAGGATTTCACTCGGGAAGGCGGTAGGGATTGTTGATTTAGCAGAGGGAGCTGTAATGTTAAGAGGGAGCTGTAATGTTAATTTTTTCTGAGTTATTTAATTATTTGTAGCATATAGTTATTATTAGAGTTTAAATAATTTAGAATATGTAATGATATTTAAATAAAAGTAAATAACTAATGTAAATTTTAACATGTGATAATTTGGTAAGAACTCTAAAGTATATAACACAATCACATATTGAACTGGATTAATATCAACATCATATTTATATACTAGTACTTGTACTCATAGGAGGTTCAAGGAATACATCGATAGGAACAACCGAGACTTAGAATATTTTCCAACAAGAATTATTTTATGGCGTGAGACAATTCCGAGCACTATAATTATTTTATGGCGTGAGACAATTCCGAGCACTATAATTCTCACATATAAAAGTCTATCGGCTAATTATTCCAGATATCATTTAATAACAACAGATCAATACTTATTTGAATCAAATCACTTGAAAAAGTCACTCTCACCCTCCGGAGAATCTGTGTAAAAACACATCATGTGTCTATGCACCATGTTTATGCACCACAAGCATTGCTTAGGGCAATCTCAAGTGTACCTTGTAACCTGAGTCGAACACATTCTATGTGCCCCCTTCTTTAATGTCTATAGCCCACCAAACCACTTTTTTTCTTTTGTTGAATGATCTACATGCCATTTCCAAGTCTCACATAAATGCTTTATATAATGCCTTAAGGGGTGGTTTTAAAACCGTCCCATCCCTTCACAAAGGTTTTCTTTAGTTCATTTAATAAATACTATTTTTCCTCCCTTTTTTATTATTATCCCTCCTTTAACTAAAGAGGTCATAATAACCTTTACTTTTCTCTACCTTTTTAAGATAAAGGTCAAATAACTTTTATTCCCTTATATTTTTAAAAGGTCATTTATTCTTATTATTATTATCCCTCCTTTAAGTAAAGAGGTCATAATAACCTTTATTTTTCTCTCCCTTTTTAAAATAAAGGTCAAATAACTTTTATTCCCTTATATTTTAAAAAGGTTATTTATTCTTATTATTATTATCCCTCCTTTAACTAAAGAGGCCATAATAACATTTATTCTTCTCTCCCTTTAAGAAAAGGGTCAAATAACTTTTATTCCCTTATATTTTCAAAGGGTCATTCATTCTTCTTCTTATTATCTCTCCTTTAAATAAAGAGGTCATAATAACCTTTATTTTTCTCTCTTTTAAAAAAAAGGTTAAATAACTTTTATTCTCTTCTATTTTCAAAGGGTCATTCATTCTCATAATAACATTCTTTTCCAATTATATTACCTTAGTACCATGAGATGAATCTAAATCATTTAACTCACAAAACACTTAAGTGGAGATAGTGACTATGAATATATTATTCTTAATGCAATATTGTCAATATCATAATTTCTCCATTTTACTTTTACATCATCTATGATTCTATTATTGACATTATAGATCTACTTTCAATAATTCTTTTTGGTTTAATTTTAATTGCACAAGTATGTTCTCTTGAATGCACAAGACAACTGAGAGAGGGGGTGAATCGGTTGTATCAAAAATTTCAAACCCTCACAAACATTTAGATCCACATTAACCTTTAAACTTGTTATGATGATTAAGCATGAAAAGCAAATAATAGAAACTGAATCATAACAGCACCAAATACAAGACAACACCAGATTTTACTTGGAAAACCCAAGAAGGGAAAAAGCACGATGAGGATTAGCTCAAAATATAAAGTAGTAGCAACATCGAATTACAAAAGGCTCACTACTAGAGGGCTCACTGCCCAAAAGAAAGAAAGAAAGGCTCACTGTCCAGAAGAAAGATATAGTAGAGAAGGCTCACTACTAGGGATGAACTGATATAATTGCATCTATCCTATACATGGAGTTCAGTTCCAATGAAGCACAATATTCTCCCCAACACAAACATCACTTTCACAACAACACTGAAAAATAGTAGACACCTTCTGCTCACTACATCCAGTAGCCTAACACATGAAAGCTCTCATTGCACTAATCAAATTCACATCACAAACATCATATCCATCGTGCATACTTACATTCACGAATCCTTGACACTTATTTATACCATTGTCTACCTTAAAAACATTCTCCAAGGTCAGCAACACATCTTAGCCCATAAAATTCAAATTAGGTCTGGACCAAAACATTCCCGTGGAGGAAAGGAATGAATGCGGACCACATCACACTTTCACACAGACCTAAATCCATACATACACACTTCATCACGCTTTCATAATCACCGAAGCACAACCGCAATTAGTGTAAACAACCAAGTTGGCCAAACTTGTGTTTGTTGGATCTAGGGCATACAACTGAGAGGGGGGGGGTGAATCAGTTGTATAGAACTTGTTCTATTTCAAACACTTTATTCTCTGTTGTTAGTTAGCAGCATATCAAATAATCATTCATGGAAGCACAATACATAAACACAAGAGTAGATAAGCATCAACACATTGAACACCAAGATTTTGACGTGGAAAACCCGGTTAAGGGAAAAACCACGGGGTGATTAACCCAAGAATTATTCTCTGTTAGAAGAATAAGAAAAAAATGAATGGCACATGCCAATAAGGGCTCACTGCCCGAGCACACTGCTCACAAAGAGGCCCACTGCCTACAAGGAGACACACTGTCTACAGAGTGATAAAAATCACAGTCTTGAACTGGAGAATGACATCTCTACCATGTCCGGATCAGTTCCAATTAAGCCCAACAATCTCTGCTCTGCCTTTCGCACCTTTCTTCGCTACACCATGCTCATCCACATGCTACACCCTGAAATGAATTCACAAATCACTATTTATACAAGACATCGACTTAGGAACAAGCATCTAAGTCGGCAAACAACCATAGGAGTATCCGCAAGATGAATAACACATCCGGTCGGCTATCACAAGAACATTCGCAGGATGAACAACTCATCCGGTCGGCTAAACAGAGCAATAACTTCATCCGGAAGAATAACTTCAATTCCGGGCTCTACCATCAATGCGGACCAACAACACAACCTAAACATGATTCAAGAACCTTTACAAGTCTGTCTGAATGTCCGGATACATCCGCACTTCCTCTACTTACTGGGATCTCTTGTCTTCCTCATCCGGAACTTCAAGAACACAGTCTGTCGCCACTGTCATAATGCAAGAGGTACTTCCGGACCTCCAAATCATACACAAACCAGGATGACACATCACAAGGACATCCCAAACACTCCGTCCAATCCGCAGATTAGGATGATACAATTCCGGACCTCACCGGACCTTTTTGTGATCCTCTGTCACCTCCGGATACTTGCCGGACCCGGTTCTATACCGGCAGCCATAACTCCTTCAGATCTTCATGCGGACCTCTGAAATCCTAACTGTAGCATCTCAAGATTCATATCTACTAACCCTTTAATCCGCATCCTCCGGTTCTCATCCTATACAGTATATTTACCTTCTTCTCATCACTGTTCTTCACTGTTCCTGACTGAGGCTAATTTTCTCAATATCCTCAGCACAAAGCTCATCAAATCCTTCTTGTCAGTGCAGTATGAGTATGTTGACATCAATGACAACACTGGCTCACCTCATACTTGCCAACAATCTCCCCCTTTGTCATTGATGGCAACATATGATGTGAAAAACCATCAGGACAAGAACTTCTCTTTTCTGTCACAGCTCCCCCTATCAACAACAACTCTTCACATGTCTTCCTTTGCTGCTCCCCCTTTGATCATCAACCACTTGTTTTTTCACATGTCTTCTCTCCCCCTTTGACATCAATGGCAAAGGGCTCATACTTGCAACTCTCATGCATCAGAATAATACCAGCTGCTCCCCCTTAGTTGCAGCTCCCCATTAGTCCGGATCACAAGATATGACTGTGATAGCCACCGGACTGATGCACATCAGTGCATCTTAGTTCATCACCGGAGGGGCCATGACCCCTAACTTCTCCCGGAGATATTCAAAAGAGTCCTTGGGAAGAGGTTTTGTAAAGATATCTGCAATCTGATCCTTGGAGGGAACATACTCCAATCTGACTTCTTCCTTGTTTACTTGTTCTCTCAAAAAGTGAAATTTGATAGATATGTGCTTAGTCTTAGAATGCAATACCGGATTCTTGGAAATATTAATTGCACTTGAATTATCACAGAAAATTGTAATAGGCTCCTCATATTCAACTTTGATGTCTCTTAGCATCTGCTTCATCCACAAGATTTGAGTGCAACTACCTGCTGCTGCAATGTATTCTGCTTCAGTTGTAGACAGAGATATTGCATCTTGTTTCTTGCTTAGCCAAGAAACCAATCTCTTCCCTAAAAAGAATGCTCCACCACTAGTGCTCTTCCGGTCATCCACATCTCCTGCCCAATCTGCATCTGTGTAAGCATGAAGAGAGAAATCCGGATCTCTAGGATACCATAGACCATACTCAACTGTCCCTTTCAAGTATCTAAAAATTCTTTTGATTGCCATAACATGAGATTCTCTAGGATCAGCCTGGAATCTTGCCACAAGACCAACAGCTTGCATTATATCTGGTCTAGTTTGAGTGAGATACAACAATCCACCAATCATTGATCTATACTTTGTCTGATCTGCCTTTGGAGAATCATCATCTTTGCTTAACTTACATCCGGTTGCCATAGGAGTGTTCATAGGCTTTGAGTCTTCCATACCAAATTTCTTTAACAATTCTTTCACATATTTGGTCTGAGAAATGAAGATCCCTTCTTTTGTTTGAGTAATTTGCAGACCCAAGAAGAAATTCATTTCACCAAGCATAGACATTTCAAACTCACTTTTCATCTGATTTGCAAAAGTTTTACACATACTATCTCTTCCTCCAAAAATGATATCATCCACAAACACTTCAACAATCAGAATGTTTTCATGATCAATTTTGAAATATAAGTTGCTGTCAGCAGTACCTTTGTTGAATCCAATCTGCACAAGATGCTTATCCAACCTTTCATACCATGCTCTTGGGGCTTGCTTCAATCCATACAAAGCTTTCTTCAACTTGCAGACCATATCATTATTATCAGACAATTGAAATCCATCCGGTTGTTCAATGTAGACTTCTTCTTCCAGATCACCATTTAAGAAGGCAGACTTGACATCCATCTGATATACCTTGAAATCTTTGAAGGCAGCAAATGCAAGAAGTAATCTGACTGCTTCAATTCTTGCTACCGGAGCAAAAGTCTCTTCAAAGTCAATTCCTTCTATTTGAGAGTAGCCTTTGCAGACCAATCTAGCTTTGTTTCTGATTACTTCACCAGCTTCATTTAGTTTGTTCCGGAAGACCCACTTGGTTCCAATTACATTCCTGTCTCTAGGTCTGGGAACAAGATCCCAAGTATGATTTTTCTCAATTTGCATCAGTTCATCTTCCATTGCTTTGGTCCAATTTTCATCATTGCAGGCTTCATTTATTGTTTTAGGTTCAATCCTTGAAATCAGACAACATTCATTCTGATCTTGAGCAATATTCCTTCTAGTTTGTACACCTTTGCTTCTGTCACCTATGATCTGATCTTCAGAGTGATTCAGTTTTACATACCTTGGAATTTTGGGAGTATCCAGTACTGCTGTTTCTTGATCAGGCTCATTTAAACCTAACTCTTCTTCCTGATTTACCGGATCAGGCTGACTCTGTTTCACCGGAGAGGATTGAGTTCCTTGAACACTATCTTGGTCATCTTCATCAAATTCATAAAATCTTGAAGGCTTTTCAATTCCTTCATCAACCTTTACATTGGTGCTTTCTATCATCTTCCTCAATCTCTTATTGTAACACCGATATGCTTTGCTTTGAGTGGAGTAGCCCAAGAAAATTCCTTCATCACTTCTAGCATCAAACTTTCCTAGATCTTCATCTCTTTTAATATAACACTTGCTACCAAATACCCTGAAATATTTCACAGTAGGAGTGATGCCAAACCAAAGTTCATAGGGGGTCTTACCGGTGTTGTTTCTGATTTGAACTCGATTGAGAGTGTAGACTGCAGTGCTGATAGCTTCTTTCCAAAACATTTGAGGAACATTTGCTTCCAACATCATTGTCCTAGCAGCTTCCTGGATGGTCCGGTTCTTTCTCTCAACTACTCCATTCTGCTGTGGAGTCTTAGGAGCAGACAACTGTCTCCTTATACCCTGTTTCTCACAAAAGTCAATGAATTCACCAGATGTAAATTCACCACCTCTATCAGACCTTAGACACTTTAGTTTCAATCCGGTTTGATTCTCCACCATAGCTTTGAAGATTTTGAACTTCTCAAAAGCTTCTGATTTTTCTTTTAGAAAGGTAACCCACATCATCCGGGAATGATCATCAATTAACAACATGAAATATCTATCACCTTGCAGACTCTTGATTCTTGTCGGACCACATAGATCAGTATGTACTAATTCCAACAATCCGGTAGAGGACTGATCTTTGCTTTTAAAAGAGACTCTGCTTTGTTTGCCTAACTGACATTCTTTACATACACTGTTTGTAGGTTTTATCAACTTTGGAAGATCTTTCACAGCCTGAGTATTGCTTATTTTGATGATGTTATCAAAATTTACATGACACATTCTTCTATGCCATAACCAACTCTGATCAATTTGAACAAACAAACAACTTTTATTTGAACCAACCAGATGAAAGATGTTACCTCTTGTCTGAGTACCGGATGCAATTTCAGTTCCGGAGCTTGTAAAGATTCTGCATTTTCCATTCTTGAACCGGAGATCATAGCCTTTGTCCACTAACTGACCAACACTGAGAAGATTGTGCTTCAATCCTTCAACATATAGTACATTACCTGTTTTGCTCTTACCATCAAAGGAAATAGTTCCCCTACCTCTGATTCTGCCAGCAGAATTGTCACCAAACTTTACCATTCCTCCTTCATATCTTTCCAAGTCTAAGAACTTATTCTTCTCACCAGTCATATGGTGAGAGCATCCACTGTCAATAACCCAATCATCCTTTTCTTCCACTTGAGCAGCCAAGGCTTTTTCAACAACTTTGTGATTGACAGATTCAGAGAGCAAGGAATCTTCTTCCTTGATGGCTATAAACACCCACTCATTTCCAGATTTGCTTCCTGGATCTGATTCATCATCTGTTACTCCTTCATTGTCATCTTCTTCATGAACATAATAGCAATTCTTTTGAAACCTTTGTCTGTGAGTATTAGATCTTGCAGATCTCTCCGGACATCTTGAGGCAAAATGACCAATCTTATTGCAGTTAAAACACTTAAAGGGTAGTTTTCCTTCATACTTACCGGATCCTCTTGGCAGTCTCTTTGCAATGAGGGCTTCAAGTTGAGCTGTTTCTGCTTCTTCTTCTTCCATGTCTCTTCTTGCTTGATCATACCATGACATTTTCCTTGATGAGTTTTCACCCGGATCAAATCTCTGTTTGCCTTTCACATAGGCACTGGCTTTAAAAGCAGACTCAGTCTTGGGTGGATCATCTCCAAACTCGGTCATTTCAAATGCAGCTAGTTTGCCAGCCAATTGTTCTCTTGTGACAGTTGTGTGGGCTCTGAATTCATCAATGGCAGCAACTTTGATTTTGTAGGCAGCAGGAAGGGATCTTAGGATTTTGCAGACAATCTCATTTTCATCTAGAGTTCCACCAGCATTTCTGATTCCACATACTAGCTCATTTACTCTTGGCATAAAGGTAGTAATGTTTTCATCATCTCTCATTTTCAATCTTTCAAATTTCCCTTTCAGACTTTGCAACCTTGCACTTTTGACAAACTCATCTCCTTCATACAGAAGTTCCAGTTTAGTTAGGATCTCATATGCAGTTGGTAGGTCAATGACATTCGAGAGATCTGAGTCATTCAATGCGCTTAGAAGAGCTTCCTTGGTCCGCAGATTGTTTTCAGCTTCTGTGGTTTCATCAGGAGTTGTCGGACCACCTTGTGGGGGTATATATGGTTTTGAAATCATAGCCAAGTATGCTTTTCCCATACATTCCAAATGACACTTCATGCGACCTTTCCAGAGAGTGAAGTTGGTTCCATCGAACTTCGGACTATCCTTCTTGTATGACGACATCCTGGATCACCTCAAGCGGTTAAGCTCCTATCAGAGGAACTCAGCTCTGATACCAATTGTTGGATCTAGGGCATACAACTGAGAGGGGGGGTGAATCAGTTGTATAGAACTTGTTCTATTTCAAACACTTTATTCTCTGTTGTTAGTTAG
This sequence comes from Cunninghamia lanceolata, assembly GCA_027924645.1. Classification (NCBI taxonomy): domain Eukaryota; kingdom Viridiplantae; phylum Streptophyta; class Pinopsida; order Cupressales; family Cupressaceae; genus Cunninghamia; species Cunninghamia lanceolata. The sequence continues at coordinate 217,122 of BSBN01001388.1, forward strand.
CAGCATATCAAATAATCATTCATGGAAGCACAATACATAAACACAAGAGTAGATAAGCATCAACACATTGAACACCAAGATTTTGACGTGGAAAACCCGGTTAAGGGAAAAACCACGGGGTGATTAACCCAAGAATTATTCTCTGTTAGAAGAATAAGAAAAAAATGAATGGCACATGCCAATAAGGGCTCACTGCCCGAGCACACTGCTCACAAAGAGGCCCACTGCCTACAAGGAGACACACTGTCTACAGAGTGATAAAAATCACAGTCTTGAACTGGAGAATGACATCTCTACCATGTCCGGATCAGTTCCAATTAAGCCCAACAATCTCTGCTCTGCCTTTCGCACCTTTCTTCGCTACACCATGCTCATCCACATGCTACACCCTGAAATGAATTCACAAATCACTATTTATACAAGACATCGACTTAGGAACAAGCATCTAAGTCGGCAAACAACCATAGGAGTATCCGCAAGATGAATAACACATCCGGTCGGCTATCACAAGAACATTCGCAGGATGAACAACTCATTCGGTCGGCTAAACAGAGCAATAACTTCATCCGGAAGAATAACTTCAATTCCGGGCTCTACCATCAATGCGGACCAACAACACAACCTAAACATGATTCAAGAACCTTTACAAGTCTGTCTGAATGTCCGGATACATCCGCACTTCCTCTACTTACTGGGATCTCTTGTCTTCCTCATCCGGAACTTCAAGAACACAGTCTGTCGCCACTGTCATAATGCAAGAGGTACTTCCGGACCTCCAAATCATACACAAACCAGGATGACACATCACAAGGACATCCCAAACACTCCGTCCAATCCGCAGATTAGGATGATACAATTCCGGACCTCACCGGACCTTTTTGTGATCCTCTGTCACCTCCGGATACTTGCCGGACCCGGTTCTATACCGGCAGCCATAACTCCTTCAGATCTTCATGCGGACCTCTGAAATCCTAACTGTAGCATCTCAAGATTCATATCTACTAACCCTTTAATCCGCATCCTCCGGTTCTCATCCTATACAGTATATTTACCTTCTTCTCATCACTGTTCTTCACTGTTCCTGACTGAGGCTAATTTTCTCAATATCCTCAGCACAAAGCTCATCAAATCCTTCTTGTCAGTGCAGTATGAGTATGTTGACATCAATGACAACACTGGCTCACCTCATACTTGCCAACAGTGTTAACACTATGAACTTTTAAGTGCATGCTTCCTCAAGACCAAAAGATGACATGCAGACCACGCACCAAGCTTGAACATGATCTAGAAACATCCACAAGAACCTTAAAACCAATAAAATCCTTTGCAACATCTTTCGCCTAAAGAAAGTTCACACCAGAGCACTTATATTACTCTGTCATGAACTGCTACTCAAGAAACCATCAATTGCAACTCAAGAAACGTACTTGCGGAGCACCAAACCATGAACCACTTGAAATGAAGAAAGATATAGACCTTATAAGCATGAATCCATAACCACAAAGCCATAAACAAATCTACGGAGAAATGCAGAGCAAAACAATTTCTCCTAAACACCTCTGCACAACTCAAAAACACAGTTCACACTCTAGTGAGCACAACTTTCTTTGCATAATGAACTGGAGCACCAAAACTGAAACATAGCATCTCTGAACACCTCTGACAACATATTCAAACCGCAAAAGAAAATCTTCAATAAGGAATAAATGAAGAGCAAAACCAAGACATTATTCTATTAAGTCAGAACACATCTTCAACACACTGTTTCCTTTGTTAATGAATTTTTTCTCAAAAGCACTAGGAAACCAAACAATAGAAGCATATTTTCAACATCTTTAGCACCTCTAAAAAGCAACCAAATCACTTTCAGCAATAGCTCATATCCTCATCTCTACACAACCTTATCTCTGATCTCTGCTCAACACAAACTACTCATACTCTTGACACAATTGACATCAATGACAACACAAGCTTGTTGACATCAATGACAACACCGATTAGCACATACTTGCAACAATCTCCCCCTTTGTCATTGATGGCAACACATAATGTAAAAAACCATTAAGACACAAATCTGCACCAATCTTCTTTACTTTCTTATTCTCCCCCTTTCTTTTACACATCTTACTCTCTCTCTCTCTCGGATCACTTATTCTTTTCTTTTTCACATTGCTTCTCTCTCCCCCTTTGACATCAATGGCAAAGGGTGACACATGTCTACTTTCACTCTTATCAAGTCACATGAACTTTTCTTTTCACTGCTCTGAATACTCCTCCGTAGGAGTGCACACCAAACTATATCATGGTGCAGTCACGGTAAGAGGGTTAACCGAATGAATTGTTCAGACCATGCATCAAGAGTAAACACAACAGAAACAACTCAGAGATATGAAGCAAACACAAATTTGGTTATTCAATATATCATATAATTCAAATACAATTTGGCTGGCATCATGTAGGCTTACAATTAGGGCTTAAAGGCCTAATTACATAATATCAGAATATGCACAAGATATAGCTTTGAAGTTCCTTCGCAACAAATCTAAATTATCTATCTTCAAAATCATGAAAAATATGCTAACTGCTTTCCTAGGTATCTATTACATCCTTATATATCATTTCTGGTACAAAAGATTCCTTCGCATTGGCCAAGGAAGTTCACAAACTCCAATGAAGAGCTGTAATGTGTGTACACAGATAGGGCAAACCTAAATGCATAGAAATCCTTTGCAAATGAATGGAAAGATGTGTAGATCTCGGGGAAGGTTGGCCATGAACCAAAGATCATTGAGTGATGTGTCATTAGGCTCCACAAGTCAAGGAATGCTCTGCAAGTCTTCTCCTTTAGCTAATTGTCTGAGACTGTTAGGATGCTCTGTTCTAAGGAAACAGTCGATCTTCTGATAGCGATATCTTTCCGGTAACTGATCCAAATGCTCTAAATTCTAGATATGATGTAGATGAACATGTCTAGATGCTAAGTCTAGCTCCACAAGGTCTGAAATGCAACTGTGGTAGAATGTGGACCAAAATATAGAAACTGCTCCTGACTGAACTGTTGATAACTGAGAGGGGGGGTGAATCAGTTATCCTAATTATTTCTTCTTTTGAACTTTCTTATTAATCAATGCAGCATTGAATCAAACAAACAAACATTACCATGAAATGAAAAACACATGACACAGTATTTTTGATGTGGAAACCCTGTTAAGGGAGAAAACCACGGGGTGATTAACCCAAAGATTATTCTCTATTAGAAGAATAAGGAATTACAAAATGGCACTTGCCAATTAGGGCTCACTGCCCGAGCACACTGCTCACAAAGAGGCCCACTGCCTACAAGGAGACACACTGTCTACAAAGTGATAAGAATCACAGTCTTGAACTGATTGGAAGCATCTACATATGCTGGAGTTCAGTTCCGGTTAGGCTCAGTACACTGATCTGCTGCACTTCATCTTTCCTCTATTCTTTATTCTGCTATCCTTTCACATACCGGATCTTTCTTACTACTTCTGCTCTGTTCTGCACTTATTCGCATACACACTCACACAATTACACTCTTCACAACTAAATCCATCCTCTATATATATCCGCACTAGTGATTTCATTATCTTTCTAGTCGGCACCCGGAATAATCTATCTTCTCACAAACTCTGTTCTGTCGGCTGAATCCTTGCATATCAAGTAATGCGGATCAAGCATATACTTGTAGATGTCATTCATCATGTCGGCCAAACATGATTCATGCCTTCACAACCTTTACCATCAACAGTAACACATTCAGAAAATAGTCTGATACTCTGTCAGTCAGTTCTTCCTCTGTTCTCACTGTCTCTCAGGAATCCGGTACTCAACTATTCATATCTTTTTCTTTGTTCATCACCAGAGGCTAAATCCTTGGAATATACTACTCAAGGTAGTCCTCTTGACTTCCCCAAATCCGCACTGCACCAAGACACTTCCTCTGAGAGATCCGGACCAATCTGTCGGACCTTGCCACATGCTCTGTTCTTGTTCACCGGACCACAACAATCTTCATTCTGACTTCCGGTAGAGACACACCATGACTTGCGGATATGTGGGATGACCTTTGTTGCCATCAATGACAACAACCATGAATCCATATAGTGTCTCTTGCCAACAATCTCCCCCTTTGGCATTGATGGCAACACTTAGTGAAAAATGACTAAGTGTTTACACTATGCTCCCCCTTTGCTGATGCTCTGTCTTTATATACAATTTCTGGAACTCCCCCTTAGTTGGATTCCTCATTTTTCACTGCTCCTCACTCCCCCTTTGACATCAATGGCAAAGGGCAGGGTCCGCACACCAAAATTTTCAAAAATTTTCTATACATAGCCGCATATTTACATACTCACATATACTGAAGAATGTCTGCAAAAGATGTCTTCAGTTGGATCAGTTCTATAGCCCAACTTTGCTTCATTCTATCCAAAATTGAAATGTGACCACTCAACAAAAATGCAAATGCATCTACCCTTTTTAGATCTTTCGGATCACTTGTCTGGGCTGTGATTTGAGCTTCTGCTATGGCCTCATGCATGGCCTCTAGCTTAGGGACAATTAACCCCCTGAGCTCACTCAACCTGCTTATTCTATTTTTCCTTTCCTTCTCCAGTTTCTTGATTTCACTCAAGACTGCAATAGTCTGACATTCTTGATTTGTTATAGAGGAAGAAAGAGGATCAAAACTTTGAGACAAGCTTAGTAGTGTGTCCTCTTGCGCTTTTATTTTCTTCTCAATGTCCACTGTTACCTTGGACCAGGAGATACAAAATTTGTATATTTCACCGCCATCCTTAAGAGCATTTTCTAAGCTCTTTATCCCAATGTTCATGTTTCTCCTATCATTAATGATCAAACCCTGAACCTCGGAGAACCTTTTATCCAAAAACTCCTTCCGGACCTTTTCTTCAGCTGATTTTTCTAGAGATTCAAAATGTGTACTAACACTGCTGACTAAGGTTTTGAGATTACCGGAAGAGGAGGCTGCCGGATCTATCTGGACCGATGGCATAATCTTCTCAAGCACTCCGGAAGCAGCCTCTATCAACTCACAGTCTTCCATATGAGACTTTAGGAGCTTTTCATTTGCCTTAGCATTTGCAAATGAGGCTATCTTCATTGTCTGCACCGGAGAGAGGGAATCAAAGTTGAATGGGCCTTGTAGTAGCTCCGATTCATCGATCTCTATTGTTTCTTTGCTCAAAAATTGTTGAACAGTTTGTGTAGTGTCTCTTGCCGGAGACAGATGTTTCTTTTCTTCTGCAGTCTTGGAACTGTCCTTTGGGATTTTCTCTCCTTCCACATTCTTACCACTATCAGTCATGGTCTTCTCTGATGGAGTCTTCTCTTTCTCTGCGCCCTTGGTACTGTCAACCTCTTTATCTTTCACCACTGCTTCCTTCTCCTGTAATTTCTCTTCTTCTTTGGATCCAGAGACTGTAGGGGAAACCGGAGGAGAGATGCTAGCCTGTTCATAGGCCACTTCTTCTGGAGCAGAGGGTTCCAAGTCCACAGCTGTTTTTGCACCTAAGTCCTCTACAACAGGAAGATTGAACCTTTTGAAGGCCTTTCGGAGGATCTCTTCTGTCTCTTTGGCCACCTTGTCAGTCTCACAAAGCATGAGTTGATTCATCCTGGCTTTACTTCTGAACTCATCTTTGCAGTCTTTGAATATTATGTTCATTGTCTTGGGATCAATTTGAGGATATAGCTGAATAGCTATCTACTCCCGGATCTCAAGATCTTTTGCCTGAGCATTATTCTTTCTTATTTCTAATTCCTTTTCTAGGCTTTTAGGAATTAGAGATATGATCTCAATGAAAGCCTTATTGTATATGTTCAGATACTTGATTGTGGCTTCCTGCAGAATCTTTTGGTCAGCCTCATTGTAGTCATCATAAAATTCAGTCATTGGTTGAAGGTTTCCATCCACTGTAACCGACTTGATTACACTCTCTAGAGACAGAGTGGGCTTTTCAACAAATACCTCTGCCATTTCATCCTTGTCTTGGCCTGTGGAGGGTTTACCGGATCCTTTCTTCTTCTGCTTCTTTATTTCTTTTACTCCCTTATCTGACTCAGTTTCCTCTTCATCCTTTTGGCTTTCATAAGCCCTTGTGGCTTTTGTCTTAGATCTTTTACCGGATGCCTGGACTTCCAGTTTTGAACTTTTGGTTGTGGGAGGTGCAGATCTTTTTGATGATCTGGTTCGGGTGGAAGTTTCAACCGGAACACTTTCTTTACTTTTCTTTTCTTCCTTAGCCTTTCTCCTCTTTTCCCGACTGGCATCAAGTGCCTCTTTTGAGATGCCTAGGCCTTGAGCAATATGCTCTACTTCTTTTCTCACCTTCCTCTTTATCTCAGGTTCCCTGAGTTCTACATGGATCTTTACACTCAGCTCCTCAAAGGTTCCAAACCTTTCTGCCTTTGGATCTTTGGGCTGACTTAGCATGTGTTGAACATGCAGCTCCACTATCTGTTCATCCACTTCATACCCCATGGGCATGATCCAGACAGTCCTTGGCTCCACTGCCTCCATTAGGCACTGATCAGTATCCACCATAAAGCACACTGAGTCTTTGTATTTTTCAACAAGAGACTGGGGAATTCTTTCTCTTGCTTGCATCATGCTTTGGAAGTTTTTGAAGTATCCCCATAGGGCTGTATTTCTTGCTTTGGCATCCCCAAGCCCATGTAGATAGTCTCTTATTTGTACTGCAACAGGTTTGTCATTCTGCCATGCCCATCCACTTGATCCCGGCAGCTCATTCATGAAGTAGAAGAATAGACATAATATAAGAGTACCATACTTAAAGGAATTCTTCTTGTCCTTCTTGATTTTCTGTATATTTTCCATTAATTGGCTTAAGAGCAGTTCACAGAGATCATATTTTGCATTCTTCCTTAGCATTTCATAGGCAGTATACACTGCAGTTCCAGATACAGAATTCTCCCTGCTGGAGTGATAGATCTTTTATCCTATTATCATGGACGCATACTTGATATCCGGATCAGAAATATCTTCAATGGTCATTGCCCTCTTATTAAATTTTGATCCGGTGGCCTCAGTTACAATGTTATTTTTGACAGATTTGAGGATAGGTATCCCTCCGGAAGAGTATAGACCAGTTACTGCTCTAATTGCCTCTTTTGTGATCTTGCAGGGTCTATCCAGCCATAGGAAGTTGTCATGCATCCTGCTCAGTACATACCGGACCCATTCATCTTCTTCAAAGCAGGGGAAATGAATGAATTGATCAAATTGTTTCTTCTGGATACCCTTATACTCTGGTTTAAGCTCAAAAGTATTGTCTATCAGTTGTTGGTGATAGAGATCTCTCAATTTGAATTCCCCAAATTCCTCAATGCTTGCATGTATGTAAACCCTAATGTCTTCTGTGTGTAAAACTCCGTGAGGAACACTGGAAAATGCTCCTAAGGGATCTACCTCCAATGACTTGTATGGATGTTTCTTAAATTCAAGTCGGGGCCTATCTGAGATTTTTACTATATTTGGAGTAGCCATTTCTTCAAAAGATTTGTAGCAAGATATCGAAAGTGGAAAATACCTTTTGCGTCTTCGGTTGCACGGAGTAGCTGGATTGATTTATGTATGTAATGACTTCGGCAGGAGATCTTCGGTGAACTTGATGAATTTTGTTTCAGAGCTTCGCTTTTCACTTCTTCTTGGATGTGGAATGATCAAATGATTGTTGAGAAATCCCTTATATCATTTCGCAAACCCTAATATCTGTTTGCAATAAATGCTTCACCTATATTATTCCGGTTTGCCTTGTCTGGATAGCTTGGAGTATCCCGGATCAGTCCTGATCTATGAACATCATGCGGATCTTTCAATCATGAATAAATTGAGATGACACATTACAAGAACATCCCAAACATTCTGTCCAGTCTGTAGAGTAAAATAATGTACTTCCGGATCTCTCCGGACCCTTTTGTAGTCCTCTGTCATTCTAGAGCATCTCCCGGAACAGGTCTTTACTTGATCGATCACAACTTCTTTATATCTTCATGCGGACCTCTGAAATCTTGTCTGGATCATCTCAGGACTGGTATCTTCAAACCCTTTACTCCGCATCTTGTGTCACATCCAGCACCACTTGATTGGCTGGGGGAACAGGTTTTTCTTTGAGTCTCCCCCTGAGCCAGAGCTCACTTTTTAATTTCCGAAAGAAATATCAGCACCAGAGTCTGGTGCGGATCCAACCTCTACATTCTCTGAACTTTTCTTCACCCAAATCTTGTTCATCTGATTCCTAACTTCATCCGCATTCATCTTTTGTTTACCCTTGTCTTGATTCTGATTATACACCGGACCTCTTTTGTCCTGATTCTTGCTTCTGCAGACTTTAGCATTATGACCGGACCTATTACAGATTTGGCAAATAACATTTCTTTGCATATTTGACTGATAACCTCTTGATCTGCATTGATTAGCCATATGACCTACTCTATTGCATGTAAAACATCTACCATTGAATGATTTGTTTACTTGCATATTTCTGCATTCATGAGACTTGTGTCCATACCTTTTGCAGTTAAAGCACTGTTTGGAGAAGGATGGATTAGTTTGATTCATCCTTTTTCTGCACTGATTAGCTTTGTGACCAAAGTGATTGCAGCTGTGGCAGTATCCATTGAAAGATGGATATCTTTGAGCATTGGGCTGTCTTACCGGAGGTCTTCTAGGCCTATTCCTTGGATTTTCTGATCCAAAATTCTTTTGACCGGATCCGGAGCTTTCTCCTTTCTCATATCCCAAACCATACTTGTCATCTGTCCTCTTTTGACTACCAAGAAGAACTTCAAGTTGAGCAGAACTTATCTTGAATTTCTCTTTATATTCATTTGCTGTTTGAAGGTCTCTTTTGAGAGAGACAATTTGATCCTCAAGTTTTTCTTCATTATCTTTGGCATCTTCAAGATCAGATTCAAGATGTCTGATAATTCTGTCCATCTGAAGGCATTCTTCTGATTTCTCCTTAAGAGATTGTCTTAGATTGTCTTCAGTTTTTCTTTTCTCTTCAATCTCTTGAGTAAACTTTATAGTTCCTGATTCCATTTCATGTCTTAACATAATGGCTTCTTTTGATAACTTTTCACATAACTTGGTTTTCTCAGTCAATTCTTCATTTGTATTGCTTTCTTCACTTTGTCTTGCCAATTGTTGGAGCAGCTCCTTTCTCTTTTTCATAGAGAGACTTAATTTGTCCTTTAATTCTCTCATGAATTCATCAGCCTGTTTGAGTCTTTCCTTTAATTCATTGACTTCAGAATTTGACTGTTCAAGATCCTCAAGGGCAGTCTTGAGTTGCTCCCTTAAACCATATGCATCCATTTAAACTCCCAGATCTTCCTCAAGCTGTTAGGCTCTATTAGGAGGAACTTAGCTCTGATACCAATTGTTGATAACTGAGAGGGGGGGGTGAATCAGTTATCCTAATTATTTCTTCTTTTGAACTTTCTTATTAATCAATGCAGCATTGAATCAAACAAACAAACATTACCATGAAATGAAAAACACATGACACAGTATTTTTGACGTGGAAACCCTGTTAAGGGAGAAAACCACGGGGTGATTAACCCAAAGATTATTCTCTGTTAGAAGAATAAGGAATTACAAAATGACACTTGCCAATTAGGGCTCACTGCCCGAGCACACTGCTCACAAAGAGGCCCACTGCCTACAAGGAGACACACTGTCTACAAAGTGATAAGAATCACAGTCTTGAACTGATTGGAAGCATCTACATATGCTGGAGTTCAGTTCCGGTTAGGCTCAGTACACTGATCTGCTGCACTTCATCTTTCCTCTGTTCTTTATTCTGCTATCCTTTCACATACCGGATCTTTCTTACTACTTCTGCTCTGTTCTGCACTTATTCGCATACACACTCACACAATTACACTCTTCACAACTAAATCCATCCTCTATATATATCCGCACTAGTGATTTCATTATCTTTCTAGTCGGCACCCGGAATAATCTATCTTCTCACAAACTCTATTCTGTTGGCTGAATCCTTGCATATCAAGTAATGCGGATCAAGCATATACTTGTAGATGTCATTCATCATGTCGGCCAAACATGATTCATGCCTTCACAACCTTTACCATCAACAGTAACACATTCGGAAAATAGTCTGATACTCTGTCAGTCAGTTCTTCCTCTGTTCTCACTGTCTCTCAGGAATCCGGTACTCAACTATTCATATCTTTTTCTTTGTTCATCACCGGAGGCTAAATCCTTGGAATATACTACTCAAGGTAGTCCTCTTGACTTCCCCACTTCCTCTGAGAGATCCGGACCAATCTGTCGGACCTTGCCACATGCTCTGTTCTTGTTCACCGGACCACAACAATCTTCATTCTGACTTCCGGTAGAGACACACCATGACTTGCGGATATGTGGGATGACCTTTGTTGCCATCAATGACAACAACCATGAATCCATATAGTGTCTCTTGCCAACATGAACTACCTGAACTAAACTAGAAAATGAAAGGAAACAAACTGAACTGCAAACAAACTCACTTTGTTGGGGCTAGGGAAGAACCAAGATGGTCCACCTCAGCTTGAGAAATCCATGATGAATCTTCTTATAGTTTGCCTTTCCACTTCATAAGATATTCTTTGTATTGTCTTCCTCTAGTGTTGTGTCCAACTCTGCTATCCAAAATGTCTTCAATCTGCTCTAGTGCTCGTTGTGGTAACTGCTTCTTCAAGTCCTCTTCAAGGCCATCACTGAACTTTTCTTCATGATACTAATACAAGTCTGCAATATTGAAAATAGGTGAAATACCTAGTGTCTCCGGTAATTCCACTTCATATGTATTTCCTGAATCAAATTTCCTGAGTATCCTACAAGGTCCAAGCTTCTTCATCTTCAACTTGTTATACGTTCCAACTGGAAATCTCTCTTTTCTCAAGTATACCATCATTTCATCTCCCACTTCAAATTCTTTATGTCTTCTCTTCTCATCTGCTTGCTCCTTATATTTGTTGTTCATATCTTTCAAATGCTTCTTCACCTGATTATCCACTGTCTTAATGTGATCTACAAATTCTTTTGCTTCGACACTTCTCTTTTCTGCCATACTGATATATCTCAACTCTACAAATCCTCTAGGGTTTACTCCAGTAACAATCTCAAAAGGTGTTCTTTTGGTACTCCTATTCACGAAATTATTGTATGCAAACTCTGCTTGTGAAAGAATCAAATCCCAACTTCCTAGTTTCTCTCCAACCAAACATCTCAACAAGTTTCCCAAACTCTTATTCACTACTTCTGTCTGTCCATCAGTCTGTGGATGAAAAGCTGAACTGAACTTCAAGTCTGTCTTCATCTTCTTCCAAAGTGTCTTCCAAAAGTGTCCAAGAAATCTGGTGTCTCTATCTGAAATTATGCTCTTAGGTAATCCATGCAATCTTACAATCTCCTTGAAAAATAGGTCTGCTACATGCACTGCATCAATTGTCTTCTTACAAGGTATGAAATGAGCCATCTTTGAAAATCTGTCTACCATTACAAATATAGAATCATGTCCCCTTTGTGTCTTAGGCAATCCCATCATAAAATCCATGCTTATGTCTTCCCAAGGTCTCTCCGGTACTGTCAAAGGTTTATACAATCTAGTATTTTGACTACTCCCTTTTGCAACTTGACAACTCTACAACTATGCACAAATTTCCTAACATCCTTATGTATCTAAGGCCAAAAATAGTTTTCACTCACCAAAGCTACTATCTTATCAACGCCAAAATGTCCTGCTAATCCGCCACTATGTTTCTCCTTGACCAAATTATCTCTCATTGAACTTCTAGGTATGCATAACGGACTTCCTTTGAACAACATATCTTCCTGAATGAAATAGTCCACCCAGTTACTCCTATCTATCACATCAGGTTCCTTGCATGCTTTCCAAGGTTCTATAAAATCAGTGTCTCCCTCATACATGTTCTTCAATTCATCAAATCCTAACACTTCAACTCTCATCTCTGTCAACAAGTTTCTTCTTCTACTCAATGCATCTACAACTTTGTTTGATTTTCCACTCCTATGCTTCAATACAAAAGTATAACTCTGCATTAACTCTACCCATCATGTGTCTTTAATTCAACTTACCTTGACTATTCAAATACTGTAAATCTTGATGATCAGTATAGAACACAAACTCCTTAGGCAACAAATAATGTCTCCACTTCTTCAAGGCTTGAATTATGGCATAGAACTCTTGATCATAAACTGAATATCTTCTCCTTGCATCATTCAACTTCTCACTGAAATATGCTATAGGTCTACCTTCTTGACTTAACACTGCTCCAATTGCACTCCCACTTGCATCACAATCAATTTGAAATACCTTATTGAAATTCGGTAATGCTAAAACAGGTTGCTCTGTCACTTTCTACTTCAGTAGTTCAAAACTTTTATCTGCTCCTGATGTCCACTTAAATTCTTTCCTGTCACCTCTCATTGTCTCTGTCATAGGGTTACAAATTGAACTAAAATTTCTAATGAACTTCTGGTAGAAACTAGCCAATCCATGAAATGATCTAACCTCTACAATGCTCTCTAGTGTAGGCCATTCAACAATTGCTCTTACTTTCTCAGGGCCCATCTTCAATCCTTCCATATAAATCACAAATCCCAAATATACCAATTCTTCCTTCATGAAACTACACTTCTTGATGTTCATAAGCAATTTCTCCTTTCTTAATCTCTGCAAAACTTGTCTAATTTTCCACAAATGTTCTTCTTTTGTCTTACTAAAAATCAGAATATCATCTAAGTATACAGTCACAAACTTACCCAGGAATTTCTTCAAGACTTCATTCATCAATCCCATGAAAGTACTGAGTGCAATTGTCAATCCAAAAGGCATCACTAACCAGTCATACAATCCTTCATTTGTTTTAAAAGTAGTCTTCCATTCATTTCCTTCTCTGATTCTGATCTGATGGTATCCACTCTTCAAATCTATCTTTGTGAAATATTTTGCTCCACTCAAACAATCCATGATATCATCCATCCTAGGTAAAGGAAATCTATACTTAACTATGATCTTATTTATTTCTCTAGAGTCAGTACACATTCTCCATTCTCCATCTTTCTTAGGTGCTAATACTACAGGTACTGCACAAGGACTCAAACTTTCTCTAATCAAACCTTTCCTCAACAACTCTTGTATTTATCTATTTAGTTCTTCATTCTATGTGTTGCTTTGTTAGGCAAACTAGCTCCCGTTATAAGATCCATGTGATGACTGATACTCCTTATAGGTGGTAATCCTTCAGGTACATTATCTGATATGATGTCTTCATACTCTGTCAATAACTCTCTTATCTCCTCCAGTTGTGATTCTTCAGTCTCATTCTTCAATGTTTCAGGATTCTTAGGAATCAAAGCATAACACATATTCTCATGTCTCAAACTGTCCATAAATTTTCTTCCATCTACCAAATAGATTCTAGCATTCCCACATACTTCACCCTTAGGATCATCCTCTAAAGGAATCAAGGTAATTCTCTTCCCATTTGATGTTATAGTGTATGTATTCTTTCTCCCATCATGTATAGCTTTTCTATCATACTGCCAAGGTCTACCCAACAAAATATGATCCATACATCCATAGGCATAATATCACACAAGACTTCATCATGATAAGATCCAATATGAAATTTCACCAAACATTGTTCACTCACTAGTACCTTATGGTCATCCTAAATGCATGCTATCTGATAGGGCTTAGGGTGTTCCAATCTTTCCAACTTCAGCTTAGTTAACATCTCTTCTAAAACTAGGTTATCCGAACTACCACTACCAATTACAACTTTACAACATTTACCCTGATTTGCATCTTGTTCTGAACAAACTCTTCCTCTGCGGTGGTTCCTCATTTGTCTCTACTTGAAATAGTGCTCTCCTCATCACAAGTGATTCTCCTTTCTCCGGTGATCCAACAGGTTCTTCAACATAGGCTACTCTTCCACTATTCTCTGTTCTTTTGCTTGTACTCCCTTGATTACATTCAAATGCTCTATGTCCTTCACCTCCACACTTAAAACAAGTGCCTTTTAATGTTCTCTTATCAGTTCCTCTTCCTTCTTTTCTATATCCTTCATTCTAGTATGAATTATAATAACCTCTGTGATGAAAATTTCTATCATTACTCTGGTATGCATTGCTATCTTTGTCCTCCTTAAATTTATTGTCAAACTTGTTCTGCTTCGGATGTGATCTGTCTCCTCTAGAAAATGTTCTTCTTCTCTAAAATTTACCTCATCTGCCTCTTTGTCTCTGATCATGCCTCTTGTTCAACTTCTCTTCAACTTTTAGGGAAAATTGGTATGCTTCCTCCAAAGATGTCATCCTCACTAAACTCAGTTCTTCTTGAATGTTCAATCTCAGTCCATTGATGTATCTAGCCACTTTCTCCTTGTTTGCTTCACTATGTCCTGTCCTTATGATCATCTTATGAAATTCTTCAGTATAATCCTTCACAGATTTCTCCTTTTGTATCAGGTTTTGCAATCTTTTCAACAACTCCAACTCATAGTCAACAGGTATGAATTGATTCTTTAGTTTTGTCACCATTCTATCCCACTTTGTAATCTTTTCTTTTCCTCTTCTGTTTCTATCCAACTGAACTTCTTTCCACCATATAGTAGCATGTCCTTTCAACTTTGTCTTTGTAAATTTCACCTTCTCTAGATCTTCAACTTCTTCATATTCAAAGTATTCTTCCATGTCATTTATCCAGTCAATTGATTCTTTAGGGTTTAGATCGCCAGTGTAATTCGGTACATCAACTCTAGGTCTCTTTCTAATTTTTGAAATAGATCGCAACATCTTGACTTGATCTGATTCTTTTTCTTCATCACCTCCTAGGGTTTCACCAATTTGTTCAACATATTGAAATTCCTCATCATCACTTTCAATATTAGGTCTAGGTGTCAATCCTCTTTGCCTATCTTCTTCAACAACATCCAATCGAATTCACATTTTTTTCATCATTTCCATCATCTCATCCATTCTACTAGCCATTGTTCCAACAACGACATCTCTCCTCGGTGACATCTTCCTAGGATCAAGTGCAAATTGCCTCAAGTTCGATGATCGAACTACAAGGTGACAACTACCTCACAATCGGTGATCGGTTGCGACACAAGTAACTTTCCTCAATTCGTCGATCTATCCACAACAAGATCTTATAGAATTCCTTTGCCAACTTCGCTCAACTCGCTCCCAAAGATTTAAACTTTCACTCTGATACCACTTGGTGCAGTCACGGTAAGAGGGTTCACAGAATGAACTGTCCAAACCATACAGCTCAAGAGTAAACACAATGGAAACAACTTAGAGATATGAAGCAAACACAAATTCGGTCATTCAGTATATCATAGAATTCAAATACAATCTGGCTGGCATCATGTGGGCTTACAATTAGGGCTCAAAGGCCTGATTACAAAATATTAGAATATGCATAAGATATAGCTTTGAAGTTGATGCAGGAGTATCCTTGGTTCAAGAGTAATCTTGCATCAACCAAAAACATTTGCATTTCAGTTCTTTCATTTTCTAGTTCAGTTTAGGCAGTTCAGTCAGCTTGTGATCCAATTTTGGCAATTCACATCTTGCGGATCTGGACTTAGCATCTACATTCATTCATCTACATCATATCAAGAATTCAGAGCATTTGGATTAGTTATCAGAAAGATATCACTACCAGAAGTTGACTATTTTCTCAGAGTAGAGCATTCTAACAGTTCCTAATAATCAACTAAAGGAGAAGGCTTGCGGATCATTCCTCGACTTACAGATCTCATTGACACATCTTTCAATGTCCTTTGGTTCATGGTTGACCTTCCCCAAGGGTCTGCGCGATGTTTCATTCATTTGAGGAAGTGTTCTATGTATTTAGGTTTGACCTATCTGTGAACACATTACAACTCTTCATTAGAGTTTGTGACCTTCCCTAGCCAATGCGAAGGAATCTATTGGTCCGGAAATGATATATATTGATGTAATAGATCCTTAGGAAATTAGTTATCAAGTTCTCATGATTTAGATGATAGATAGTTGGTTCCTTCGCGAGAGGACTTCAAAGCTTTATCTTGCACATGTATGTAATCATGCATGTGAGCCCTAATTCTAAGTTTGCATGTTGCCGACCGATCTCTATTTGAATTCTATAATATATTGAATGACTGAATCTGTGTTTGTTTCATTTCTTTGAGTTGTTTCCATTGCGTTTACTCTTGTTGCACGGTCTGGATTGTTCATTCTATGAACCCTCCTACTATGACTGCACCAAGTGGTATCAGAGTGAAAGTTTGATTCTTTGGAGCAAATTGGTGAAGGGGATTCCGTAAGATCTTGTTGTGAGCAGATTGTTGATTTGAGGCAGGTTACTTGTGCGCAACTAATCACCGATTATGAGGCAATTGTTGCTTATATCCCTATCACAGAACCTGAGGCAGATTGCACTTGATCCTAGGAAGATGCCGCCGTGAAGAGTTCCTCTTGTTGGTACAATGGCTAATAGAATGAATGAGATGATGGAATTGATGAGAACAATGCGAATTTGATTGGATGAGCTATTGAAGAAGATAGGCGAAGAGGATTAACACCGAGACCTAATGTTGAAAGTGATGATGAGGAAGAATTTCAATCTGCTGAACAAACTGGAGAAACCCTAGAAGGCAATGAAGAAGAAGAATCAGATTAGATAAAGATGTTGCAAGCTATTTCAAAGATTGGAAAAAGACCTATAGTTGATGTACTGAATTATACTAGTAATTTGAACCCTGAAGAATTGATTGACTGGATAAATGACATGGAAGAATACTTTGAATATGAGGAAATTGAAGATCTGAAGAAGGTGAAATTTGCAAAGAGAAAGTTGAAAGGACATGCTGCTATATGGTGGAAAGAAGTTTAGTTGGAAAGAAACAGAAGAGGAAAAGAAAAGATTACAAAGTGGGACCAGATGGTGACAAAGTTGAAGAACCAATTTATACCTGCTGACTATAAGTTGGAGCTGTTGAAAAGATTGAAAAACTTGAGACAAAAGGAGAAATCTATGAAGGAGTATACTAAAGAATTTCATAAGATGATCATAAGAATAGGACATAGTGGAGCAAGCAAGGAAAAAGTGGCAAGATACATCAATGGACTAAGATTGAACATTCAAGCAGAGCTAAGCCTGGTGAGGATGACAACTTTGGAAGAAGAATATCAGTTTACCTTCAAAGTTGAAGAGAAGTTGAACAAAAGACATGACCAGAGACAGAGAGGCAAATGAGGTAAATTTCAGAGAGGTAAAACATTTTTCGGATATGATAGATTATCTGTGGAGCAGAACAAGTTTGATAGCCCAGTTAGGAAGGATGATAGAGATAACAATGCTTACCGGAGAGATGACATAAATTTTTACCGAAGAGGAAACCCTAGTGCATATCAGAATGAAGGATACATAAGAGAAGGAAGAGGATTTGATAAGAGGACATTCAGAGGTACTTGTTTCAAGTGTGGAGGTGAAGGACATAAAGCATTTGAATGTAATTGGGGTAGTACAAGTAAGAGGACAGAAAACAGTGGAAGAGCAGCCTATGTTGAAGAAGAACCTATTGAATCACCCAGTTCTGTTGGCAATCCGGAGAAAGGAGAATCAGTGGTGATGAGGAGAGCACTATTTCAAACAAAGGCAAATGAGGAACCATCACAGAGGAAGATCTTGTTCAGAACTAGATGCAAATTCAGAGGTAAGTGTTGTAAAGTTGTAATTGATAGTGGTAGTTCAGATAACCTAGCTTCAGAGGAGATGGTGACTAAGTTGGAGGTGGAAAGATTGAAACACCCTAAGCCCTATTAGATAGCATAGATTCAGGATGATCATTAGGTACTGGTGAGTGAATAATGTTTGGTAAAATTTCATATTGGATCTTATCATGATGAAGTCTTGTGTGATATTATGCCTATGGATGTTTTTCATATCTTGTTGGGTAGACCTTGGTAGTATGATAGAAAAGCTATACACGATGGGAGAAAGAATACATATACTATAATAGAAAATGGGAAAAGAATTACTTTGATTCCTTTGGAAGATGATCCTAAAGATGTGGTATGTGGCAATACTAGAATATGTTTGGTAGATGGAAGGAAATTTTTGGATGGTTTGAAATAGGAGAGTATGTGTTATGCCTTGATTCCTAAGAAGCCTGCAGTAGTGAAGAAAGAAACTAAACCGGATGAGATAAGAGAGTTGCTGACAGAGTATGAAGACATCATATCAGATAATGTGCCTAATGGATTACCACCTATAAGGAGTATCAAACATCACATGGATCTTATACCGGGAGCAAGTTTTCTTAACAAAACAGCACACCGGATGACACCAGTAGAGAACGAAGAACTAAATAGATAGATACAAGAGTTGTTGAGAAAAGGTTTGATCAGAGAAAGTTTGAGTCCTTGTACAGTACCTACAGTGCTTGCACTGAAGAAGGATGGAGAATGGAGAATGTGTACTGATTCCAGAGCAATAAAGAAGATCATAGTTAAGTATAGATTTCCTTTACCTAGGATGGATGATATTATGGATTGTTTGAGTGGAGCAAAATATTTCACAAAGATAGACTTGAAGAGTGGATACCATCAGATCAGAATCAGAGAAGGTGATGAATGAAAGACTACTTTTAAGACAAATGAAGGATTGTATGAGTGGTTAGTGATGCCTTTTAGATTGACAAATGCACCGAGTACTTTTATGAGGTTGATGAATGAAGTCTTGAAGAAATTCTTGGGTAATTTTGTGATTGTATACTTGGATGATATTTTGATCTTCAGCAAGACAAAAGAGGAACATTTGTGGCATATTAGATAAGTTTTGCAGAGGTTGAGAGAAGAGAAATTGCTGATAAACATCAAGAAGTGTAGTTTCATGAAGGAAGAGTTAGTATATTTGGGATTTGTGATTTCTGTGGAAGGATTGAAGATGGACCCTGAGAAAGTGAAAGCAATTGTTGAATGGCCTACACTGGAGAGCATTGGAGAGGTTAGATCATTTCATGGAATAGCTAGTTTCTACCGGAAGTTCATAAAAAAATTTAGTTCAATTTGTAACCCTATGACAGAGACAATGAGAGGTGACAGAAAAGATTTTAAGTGGATATCAGGAGCAGATAAAAGTTTTGAGTTATTGAAGCAAAAAGTGATAGAGCAACCTGTTTTGGCATTACCATATTTCAATAAGGTATTTCAAGTTGATTGTGATACAAGTGGAAATGCAATTGGAGCAGTGTTAAGTCAAGAAGGTAGACATGTAGCATATTTCAGTGAGAAGTTGAATGATGCAAGGAGGAGATATTCAGTTTATGATCAAGAGTTCTATACCATAATTCAAGCCTTCAAGAAGTGGAGACATTACTTGTTGCCTAAGGGGTTTGTGTTGTATACAGATCATCAAGCTTTGCAGTATTTGAACAGTCAAGGTAAGTTGAATCAGAGACATATGAGATGGGTAGAATTCATGCAAAGTTATACTTTTGTGATGAAACATAGGAGTGGAAAATCAAACAAAGTTGTTGATGCCTTGAGTCGAAGAAGAAACTTGTTGACAGAGATGAGAGTTGAAGTGTTGGGTTTTGATGAATTGAAGAACATGTATGAGGGAGACACTGATTTTGTAGAACCTTGGAAAGCCTGTAAGGAACTTGTTGTGATAGATAGAAGTAAGTGGTTGGACTATTTCATTCAAGAAGATATGTTATTCAAAGGAAGTCAGTTGTGCATACCTAGAAGTTCAATGAGAGATAATTAGATCAAGGAGAAGCATAGTGGTGGATTGGCAGGACATTTTAGCATTGATAAGATAGTGGCTTTGGTAAATGAAAAACTACTTTTGGCCTCAGATACATAAGTATGTTCAGAGATTTGTTTAGAGTTGTAGAGTTTGTCAAGTTGCAAAAGGGAGTAGTCAAAACACTGGATTGTATAAACCTTTGACAGTTCCAGAGAGACCATGGGAAGACATAAGCATGGATTTTGTAATGGGATTACCTAAGACACAAAGAGGACATGATTCAATATTTGTAGTGGTTGACAGATTTTCAAAGATGGCTCATTTCATACCTTGTAAGAAGACAACTGATGCAGTGCATGTAGCTAACCTATTTTTCAAGAAGATTGTGAGATTGCATGGATTACCTAAGAGTATAGTTTTAGATAGAGATACACACTTTGGAAGAAGATGAAGACAGATTTGAAGTTTAGTTCTACTTTTCACCCACAGACAGATGGACAGACAGAGGTAGTGAATAGGAGTTTGGGAAACTTGTTGAGATGTTTGGTTGGAGAGAAAACCAGAAATTGGGACTTGATTCTTTCACAAGCAGAGTTTGCATACAATAATTCAGTAAATAGGAGTACCGGAAGAACACCTTTTGAGATTGTTACCGGAGTAAATCCTAGAGGAGTAGCAGAATTGAGAAATACCAGTACATAAGAAAAGAGGAGTGCAGAAGCAGAAGAATTTGCAGACCATATGAATATAGTGCATAATCAGGTGAAGAAGCATTTAGAGGATATGAACAACAAGTATAAAGAGAAGGTCGATGAGAAGAGAAGGCATAAGGAATTTGAAGTGGGAGATGAAGTAATGGTATACTTGAGAAAAGAAATATTTCCAGTTGAAGGTGTGTGGCACAAAGTCCTTGATGTGCGGAGTTCAATAAGTGTTTGGAGATGAAGTATGGGTCATGCCGACTCATCTGGGAGAAGAACAAGTAATGTTTAATCATTCAAGAATACCACCAAGTTGTAATGACTGATGTACTACAAGCTACATGTTTTCTTGCTTAAGGGTGACCTAATTCAATTGTGTGAAGTGTGCGAATAATATTCTATGAAGGATGATGCTGTGAAGGATGTTTAGGACTAGGTTAAGTATGTGTTGGGATCTGCAAGGTGTGTTCCTCTTCCTGGTGTTGTGTGTGGTTCATGATAGGGCTTGCCCTCTACAAGTTTCATGTTTTTTGATCTCTGGATGACTTGTAATTGTAGTATTATTGTTGTCTCTGGCCAACTTGTAATGTAATCAATGTAATATCATGTATAAATTGTAAACCTAGTTGATCTAGGTGGAGTATGATTACAAGTGTGAATATGAGAAGTAGAATGTGAATTTGTAATGTATTATGATGTGTAACTGAAAGAGAAAGAGCAGAAGTAATAGATCCTATCTAGATTCATATTGAAGATATTTTTGTGATAGAAGGGAAGTGAAGAGTGTGCCTAACTGATTCAATCATCAAAAAGGAGTGAAAAAGCAGAATTGCAATAATCAAAAGGAGTGAGCCTCATTGTCAATTTTAGATAGTAGAAGGATTGTCATGCTATAATCATTTCTGAGTTTGTTCTCAGTTTAGGGAGTAGTTACTTCCTTGGGTTGTAGTCCTAAAACAAATTCTACAGGGAGTTGTAGCTTCCTTGGGAGTGACCCTAAAACCTTTCTTCAAGGACTAGTTGCTTCCTTGGGTTGAAGCCCTAAAACAAAGTCAGTAGGGAGTAGTCGCTTCCTTGGGTTGTAGCCCTAAAACAAAGTTGTAATCTTTATAGTAGTGAGCTTCATATATTGTGAGTTAATCCTCACCGTGGTTTTTCCCCTTTGGGGTTTTCCACGTACATCTAGTGTTATGTGATTTTATGCATTGAGTTGATCTTTTATGTTTTGTTAATGTTGTAAAGTTTAAGTTTAATTTTCTCCGGAGGGTTTAAGATTTGCTTGAATACTGATTCAACCCCCCCTCTCAGTATCCAAGTGTGTCCAACAATTGGTATTAGAGCCAAGTTACTCAAAAGATGTTTAACCACTTGAGGAAGGTCTGGGATGGCTCATAATAGATCTCACAAGGCACTTATGTTTGATGGAACAAATTACTCCTTTTAGGAGCTAAGGATGGAAAACTATCTATCTTCTCTAGGGTTTGGTGTTTGGCAATTTGTCAAGGATCTTTACACTGCTCCTACTATTGATCCTACATATCCAGATGAGGTTAAGTTGTATGATAACAATGCCAAGTCAAAGAATGCTATCATGAGTAGGCTAGCTGATTCAAAAATTCTGAAGGTAATGAGTTCCAATTCTGCTAAGGATGTCTGCATAAAACTTAGCAGCATTTATGAAGGAGATAGTAAAATGAAGCAAGCCAAGATGCAAATCCTCAAGAGAAAATTTGAGACCCTGAGGATGACAGAAGATGAAGACATTACTTGTTATATGCTCCAAGTGGATGAAATGCTTAATGACATCAGAGGTCTTTGTGAATAGTAAAAGAAGATGAGATTATGAAGAAGGTGCTGAGGTTTCTCACTAAATCTTATAGTCATAAGGTATTTGTTATTGAGGAGACTCAGGATTTGGATTATTATACAGTAGATCAATTGTTTACTTCTCTCACAACCTTTGAAATGAGAGAATTTGATAAAGGTGTTTCAATGAAGGAAGCAACATTTAAAGTCAGTAAGAAGGTAGAAGATGAAACAACCGATCAAGATGGTGACCTTGATGAGGTAGAGGCAAACTTTGTGAGAAGATTGAAGAAGGGAACTGACAAATACAAATGTAAATTACCTTTGAAATGCTTCAATTGTGGGAAAGTTGGTCATTTTGGCTCTAAATGTCCTTTTAAAGAATCAGGAGGGAGTAATAAGAGAGAGAAGTTCAAAAAGGGTCTTTATTCCATAGAGAATAGTTGTTCTTTAGAAGATGAGGATCATGATGATTCAAATGATGAAACACTTTTCATGGCTTTGAAAGATGGTGACAAAAAGGGTGATTTTGAAAAATGTAAAAAGTCTGACACCTTGCAGGCTAATAAAGATAATGAGAAATCAATGGTTGTGTGGACTACCTTTCATGCAAAAGAAGAAGCAAATTCTTGGGTAATTGACAGTGGTTACTCTAACCACATGATTGGTGACAAGGAGAAGATCATTAGCATTAAGAAGTGGAATGGTGGGGCTATCAAGTTTGGTGGTGATGAGTCAACACAAATTTGTGGAAAGAGTGCTATAACCATTGATGGAAAGAACAAGACTGAGGATGTCCTCTATGTCAAAGGGTTGAATCACAATCTTCTTAGTGTTAGTCAGATGTGCAGTAAAGGATACAATCTTACATTTCATGTTGAAGGTTATGAGATCAAGAAGGTAGGGTTCCTAAAATTAGTTGTAGAAGGTATTAAGACATATGGAGATATCTATCATCTAAAGGAGGTAAATGGAAGAACCTACTTATTCGCTCAATCCAGCACAAGCAAATGGGACACATCAACTTTGATAATATGGTAAATATCAGCTCTATTCATGCAGTGAGAGATATTCCTAAGATAACCAAGCCTACAAATACATTATGCAAGGAATGTCAAATGGGAAAGTAGACAAAGACAAATTTCAAGAGTAAGGAGTATTCTTCTACAATGCCTCTAGAGCCAATTCACACTGACCTATGTGGCCCTACAAGAACAAAAAGTCAACAAGGTGAAAGGTATTTCATGTTGCTTATTGATGATTACTCTAGAATGACTTGGGTTACTTTTTTTAAAGAAAAATCATAAGCTTTTGATAAGTTTAAAAATTTCAAAGCAATAGTTGAGAATGAAATGGATGCTAAGATCAAATGCTTAAGATCTGATAGAGGAGGTGAATTTACTTAAAATGAATTTGAAAAGTTTTGTGAAGATCATGGTATTAGGAGACATCTGTCTGCTCCTAGGACCCCTCAACAAAATGGGGTAGTGAAGAGGAAGAATAGGACTATGCAAGAGATGGCTAGAGCAATGTTGAAAGATGCAGATCTACCTGATATGTATTGGAAGGAAGTAGTTCACATTGTTGTTTACCTACTTAATAGATTATAATTGAGGGTCAACAGCACTTTAAGACCCCTTATGAGCTATGGTATGGAAGACCTCCCACTATTAGATACTTCAAGATTTTTGGTAGTAAATGCTACATCGGGAGAGATAAAGAAGACCTTGGAAAGTTTGATCCAAGATATGATGAAGGGATTTTTCTTGGTTACTCAACCAGAAGCAAGGCCTATAGATGTTACAACGAGAGATTGGGAAAGATGATTGAAAGCACAAATGTTAAGGTAGATGAAGATTTGTATCAGATCTCACAAGAACTAGAGGACTATAGATCTGATATACCTCCTTGCATTGAAGAAGAAGAAGAAGAAGAAGAAGAAGAGGAGAAAGAAGAGAAGGAGCAGGAATCAAAATAGATCCCTAAGACTCCAATAAAGTATGTTTAGAGGAATCATTTAGGAGATTAGATCATTGGGGATAAGAATGAGGTGTGTAGACCAGGAGAAGGCTTGCAAAAGCAAGTGAGCAAGTGAATCTGTGCCTACTGTCAAAGGTAGATCCCAAAACCTTTGTTGATGCTAGCAAAGATTAAGGATGGTTGAAGGCTATGGAAGAAGAATTGAATCAAATAGAGAAAAATTAGACATGGGAATTGGTTCGTTGACTAGATGATAAGAATGTTATAGGAGCAAAGTGGGTGTTCCAGAACAAGTTGAATGAGGATAGTGAAGTTGTAAGGAACAAAGAAAAATTGGTGTGTAAGGGCTATTCAGAAGTTGAAGGTATTGATTTTGAGGAGACTTTTACTCTGGTAGCCAGGATGGAGGCAATCAGGATGTTTCTTGCCTTTTCTACTCACAAGAACTTCAAGGTCTATCAGATGGATGTCAAGTCAACATTCTGGAATGATGATTTAGAGGAAGAGGTCTACATTGAGCAACCAAATGGTTTACAACTATCAGAAGATTTGGACATGGTGTGCAGACTCAAGAAAGCTTTGTATGGACTTAAGCAAGCTCCTAGAGCTTGGTATGCTTAGTTGGATAAGTACTTACTTTAGCAAGGTTTCAAGAAAGGTACTGCAGATAGTAATCTTTACATTAAGGAAGAGGGAGACAAAATTTTGATAGTTATAGTATATTTTAATGACATTATCTTTGGTGGAAATGATGATATGTGTAAGAGGTTTACAGAAGAGATGCAGAAAGAGTTTGAGATGTTCATGATTGGGGAGATGTCCTTCTCCCTTGGGCTTCAAATCGTTCAGCTAGATGATGGTATCTTTGTTTCTCAAGCTAAGTATGTTAGAGAGATGTTGAAGAAATTTGGTATGGAGGATTCCAAATCAGTAAGTATTCCTATGGTTATCGGTTGTCATTTGAGCAAGGAAGATGAGTCACCTAAGGTTGATCAGACTCTCTATAGATCTATGATTGGAGGATTACTATACTTGACTACTTCAAGACCTGATATTATGTATGCAGTATGTTTGGTTGCCAGATATCAAGCTAATCGTAAGCAAACTTATGAGAAGGCAGTAAAAAGAATATTCAAATATTTGAAGGGAACTCTAGATTATGGCTTATGGTATCCAAGAAGTAATAATTTTGATCTAAGTGCTTACATTGATGTTGATTGGGCAGGTTGTGTTGATGATAGAAGAAGTACAAGTGGTGTTGCTTTATTTTTAAGAAGCAGATTGGTTTCATGGCATAGTAAGAAACAAGATTTAGTATCTTTATGAACTGCAGAGGTAGAGTATATTGCAGCAACATCTTGTTGTACATAAATATTGTGGATGAAGCAAACATTGAAGGATATCAAGATACAATATGATGAGCCTATTCCTATTTTGTGCGATAATACTAGTGCTATCAATATTTCCAAGAATCTAGTGATGCATTCTAGAACTAATCATATATCAATTAGGTATCACTTTTTGAGAGAGAAGGTTGCAGAGAAATAAGTGAAGTTGGAATATGTTCTAACAAAGGATCAAATTGTAGATATTTTCACAAAGGCTCTTGCAAAGAATTATTTGAGTATCTCCGGTAGAAGTTAGGGGTAATTGTCCCTCCTTGCTAGTTGCATAGTTGGTGCATCTTTCTAGGGGGAATAATTCATGCTATATCTTTTTTTTGGACTAATGGTGGCTACCTCTCAGGGGGAGTAGGTAGTGGTTGTTGCTAACAATGGGAGAAGGTTGAAAAGGAGAGTTTGTGCCCTAAGGAGGAAAAGGAGCTGCCCTTTGTCCTTGATGTCAAAGGGGGAGAATGAGTAGGTGTGTGTTGGCATCAATTCCAAAGGGGGATATTCTTGCACATATGTTACCTAGGGTTGTTACTATTGTGGTTGTCATTGATGTCAACACTCAGTTTGGATTGTCATTGATGCTTATATTGATGGTGTGCTAACAATGATGTTGCTAATATTTATGATTGGATGTCATACCTTATTTAATGTCAAAGTTGTATTGAGTATGCTTGTTATCAATAGAGATGATATCGTGATGATATATTAAGATGAGAATTAGAAGCATTAAGATGGGAATTAGAGGCATTAAGATGAGGATTAGAAGTAATGTTGATGTTTGAGAGCTGTTACTTATGGTGAGAGCTGTTACTTATGGTCTGTAGCATGTTGTATGCTCTCTCCTATTGTTTCTAAGGAAGTATGTGTTGCTATAAGGAGGATCTATTCTCCAGATGTTGGTGAAGGTTTCTGCTGTAGGAAATTACCTTGAAGACTTCTTGGGAGAATGCTCTGCATTCCTCCATGTTTGAAGATATGGTCATCCGGTTCAAGAGTTAAGTTCAGAGGATTGTAAAGGTGCTAGATTCAAAGTTTCACATCATTTGTCCCTTTGTGGAGAAAGTTGTAAGTGACAGAGTGTAGGGTTGTATTGTCCGGTGGCTAGTTTCAGTGTTTGTTGGCTTGCGCCAACTTGTTGTTGTATAAGGTGGTGAATTGGCTGTTAAAGAATGATCTTGATGATCTTGTGATGTTTCCTATTTCTTCGCAAGGTGTTTTATGGATTTTATGGAACAGGCTATGGTCCGGAATGAAGGTGTTGCTAGGTTATGCTTTTGCTTGGCCGATTGAAGTATGTTGAAGGTGTGCGACACAAAGTCCTTGTTGTGTGGAGTTCAAGAAGTGTTTGGAGATGTAGTATGGGTCATGCTGAATCATTTGGGAGAAGAACAAGTAATGTTTAATCATTCAAGAGTACCACCAAGTTGTAATGACTGATGTGCTACAATCTACATGTTTTCTTGCTTAAGGGCAACCTAATTCAATTGTGTGAAGCGTGTGGATATTATTCTATGAAGGATGATGTTGTGAAGGATGTTTAGGACCAGGTTAAGTGTGTGTTGCCCAATTAGTAAGGCGTGTTCCTCTTCTTGGTGTTGCATGTGGTTCATGATAGGGCTTGCCCTCTACAAGTTTCATGTTGTTTTATCTTTGGGTGACTTGTAATTGTAATATTCTTGTTGTCTATGTCCAACTTGTAATGTAATCAATGTAATATCATGTATATATTGTAAACCTAGTTGATATAGGTGGAATATGATTGCAAGTGTGAATATGAGAAGCATAATGTGAATGTGTAATGCATTATGATGTGCGACTGAAGGAGAAAGAGTAGAAGTAATAGATCCTATCCAGATTCATTTTGAAGATATTTTATGACAGAAGGGAAGTGAATAGTGTGCCTAACTAATTCAATCATCAAAAAGGAGTGAAAAAGTAGAATTGCAATCATCAAAAGGAGTGAGCCTCATTGTCAGTTTTAGACAGCAGAAGGACTGTCATGCTATAACAATTTCAAAGTTTGTTCTCAGTTCAGGGAGTAGTTGATTTGTTGGGTTGTAGCCCTAAAACAAAGTTTGCAGGGAGTTGTATCTTCCTTGGGAGTGACCCTAAAACCTTTCTTCAGGGAGTAGTTGCTTCCTTGGGTTGAATCCCTTAAACAAACTTAGTAGGGAGTAGTAGCATCCTTGGGTTGTAGCCCCAAAACAAAGTTGTAATCTTTAGATTAGTGAGCTTCATATATTGTGAGTTAATCCTCACCGTGGTTTTTTCCCTTTGGGGTTTTCCATGTACATCTAGTGTTATGTGATGTTGTGCATTGAGTTGATCTTTTATGTTCCTGTTAATGTTGTAAAGTTTAAGTTTTAATTTGCTCCAGATGGTTTAAGATTTGCTTGAATATTGATTCACCCCCCTCTCAGTATCCAGGTGTGTCCAACACCAATTCATTCTAACAATAGGATCATGTGGGTTATGGACCCATAAAGTAACTTAAAAGTTTAGAAAAATCTACTTTGTGAATCAGTTAATGATATTAGACTTACGTGAGTGAAGTATCAAAGTTACCCTTATAAGGAAGTTAAAAGCTAAGTTTGAATTGTAAAAAGAAAGCTAAGTTTCAAAATTTTGTGAATACCCTTTTATTACACCTCTAAAACAAATATGTGGTTTTAATTTCTCACTACATTAAACTAATTTATAGTCCATGTTAAGGAAACAATCTTTGTTGCAATCATGGGACCTAATACTTTTATAGACATTCCTTGGTTGATTCATGTGTGTTTACATTCCATTGTGATAGATAAATACAATTTGTTCTCATGGATTATTATATGGTTCTTAGAAGTTGATTGGATATTGTTAGAAATTAAGATCTTAGGTTACTAATCATTAGAAATAAAATATAAGATAAATGAAATAAAAATTACAGGATGCACATATTCAACACATTACACAATATATACATGGGGAAAACCCTTTTAGATAAAAACCCCATAAAGTATCTTTCTATTATAAAACACTTTCAAATTTATCTATAAAATTATAGACAAAACGTGGGGATATCACTTCTCGTCGCTTCCACATGGCCAATAATGCTTCTTGTGAATAGTGATAAAATTCACTATAAATCTCTAAATGAATTGTCTCTCAATGAGAGAGAAGCTCCTTAAATATAGAAGGGGTGAAAAAATACCTAAATGAGTATTAGTCACACTTATTCAAAACTACTATTTATAAATAATAAATGATTTAATAGATTATTAGATTATTAAATGCTATATGTTTTGTAAAGCATATAATAAGCATAAGCTTTTATAACCTTATATTAAAACAATATATAAATGCTATACTTGGGTATGACCTCTAATAACATTATGTTCTAACATATATTCTTGTATATAGCTTACAAGAAATATAATCTAATTTTGCTTGTTTACACATTATATTCTAAACAAAATTTTCCTCACCAATATGTAGTTGGTAACTTGCTTGTATGATGTCCTCTAATGCCTTGTTGCCAAGTAAATTATTCATAATTTGTAGCATTTACATATTCATATTCCTTCCTTCTAACTTTTTGTTTTTTCTTTAATAGTCTCCTCGTATTTTCTGTGGCACCTCCTAACACAATCACAAATGGCTAGGCTAGTAGTTCCTCAAATAGAGGACATGAGGATGATTTGTGATGGCTTCAATATCATTCAATAAAGGATACAATTAATAAGGGTGAGGCAAGAGGCACACCATGCATTGTGTTCTCAAATGATCTTCCTTGATTGAATGCCTTCTGCAAGCCTTCCTTGTCCTATATAATTGGATCCACCCGCATCACTTCATAGTGCTCAACTATCATCCTCCCTTTCCTTGCAATTGGTCCTATTGAATTTGCATCTTAAATTTTCTAGGCAACCTATTCCACCATCTTCGCTCATCTCATATGCCTTCCTCTGCATGTATCACAAATGCAATTTTGAGCAAGGATAGACTAGTTATCATACATGACCATATATTACATGTGCATGGAGAGTTACCTAAGAATCCACATAAAGCAAACAAATGATAATGTTTTTTAGAGCAAAATAGGCATAGTTTCTCCAAGTAGAATAACATAGACCTTGGGAAACAATGAATTGCTTTGCAAAACCTAACTCAAGTTGAGAAGGTGCTAATAGAAAGGGTGAATCCAATACTTCAAGTTAGGCATGTACAGGGTGGATAGATATAATATAATAGCCACACAAGACATTACTACAAAAAATCTGCCTAGGCATGTCAACCAATTGGACATCATAATTGTACAATGAGGAAGTGTAGAGCATGAAAACTATAGACTTCTATGTTAGTTGCACATGTGTTCTTACAACCTTGGAGTATAAGCTTGCAAACTATCCATACTATAAGGATGTCCATCTTGATGAATGTTCACTCTCATCATTAGCTTTCAATCCAACAAATGTCTTTGACATGTTCCACCATGTTTCATTAAATGTTCTCAAAGATTCCCTGCATGGCACATGCACAATCATGGAAGACATTAATACTTAAGAACAAGAATTAGAGCAAGTATCTCCGTTCATGGTCATTCTTCTAGATACACATAAAGAAGTAGAATAGAGTTATAGCCTCTTGCAATTTGGCATTAGTTGGCTAAGTGATGTTATGGATTGGCTCCATATTAACGAAGGGTTCATTTGAAATAGACTTTCCCACACTCTTCCTTGAGAGTGTTGTTTTTTTCAAACAACCATGCATCAAAGAGGTGAAAATGCATGAATAGGTTATGTATATTTTGAGATACCATGATAACAAGTTTGACTAGCATCTTCAGTTCCACTATTTTCTAATCTTATGATGCATCATCAAAGATAGTTTACAACTATTGTCTTTGTGAAGAAAAACTTAGAAGATAGCCTTCTCGATATGGATGTGGAACTCTAAGAGTGATGGAAAGATTTACCTAGTGAAAATTTTGTTGACCAATCGATACTTTTAGGTTCAAACCTTCATTATATAAATCCCTTTTAGACAAGGTGCTGAGCAAATATTTTTGATATGATCATTTAGGTTAGTTGCTCAATTTTTTTCTTCACACTAAGCATCGTTGATACCAAGTGGCTAGAATTACATTATGTCATGCCTGGACCCTTTCCTTTCAAAGTCACTACCTTCATTAGAGGATGTATATAACATTATTTACAACACACATTTTACTACTCTTTTTATGCACAATAGATTCACAACCTTTTGTGAAGCATTCATGGAGAATCTTTTAGGTACACAAGGTTAATGGTATAGGTGAGCATTGTTGCTCCTCCATTCATTTCTTGTCTTAAAATTTCTTCATTGTGGATGATCCTTGTAACTCTTCTCCCCTATTGAAAGTATAGTGGTAGCATATGGGTTCCACACATGTTCATGGTTTCATTTGGTTAAGGGAAGAACTCATTTGTCCAAATGAGAGGATGTTCAAACTATTCTATGATAATTGATGGTTATGTTTAAATTGTGAACCTATGGGAGGCTAGTTGGAGAAACCCAATGGTCCACCAATCAATTCTTGATGACCCTTTCTTGTTGGACACCCCAATAATCATTGCATTTGATCCCTTTTATAACTACACATAGTTGTTGAACTGCGTTTAGTGACACAACAAATGTAGCAAATCAACATGCTCGTAGATAAAGTAGCTTATTGTTAAATTTTTATAGAAATTCTTGTGATTTGTAGGTCTACTCTACTTTGTGTGTTACAGACAATGCCCGCACAAGGTACTTTACCACCTAGAATGATGAGAGACTTAACATCCATAACTCTACTATTATTTGGATATGGCATGTGAATGTTGATTGTCAACCCATTCTCTACCACCATGAATTACTAAAATATGTTGCCAAGTATGCCACCAAACTTTAGTGTCACTCAAAGGCTCACCACCAAATGTTGAGTCATGTGTCAGTCAATGTTGACCTAGAAAACTGCTACACCCCTAATCCTATAGTATGTATATGGTTATGAGTAGTCAGCTTGTGGCTACCTTAACTCTTATTTAAGTTATATAATCATTAATATAGCATTATATAGGTAGTTAGGTCAGCTTGGGTGGAATCCATGGCATAAGTATGGTATATATAGGAGGTAGAGATTAGTTATTATCATATTGAGTATTGTGTTCTTATTGAAGACCAATGGAGGTATCCCCCTCAAAGTGGATTAGGAGGTTGCCCCCTTGAAGTGGAATATTATTATCAAGTATTTTCAGCATATTTACTATTATATTCTTCTATTATTCAAGTTGTTTCATTACAAGTGGTATCAGAGCATGATCTTGGAATCATGAAGGCAAAAAACAAAGGAATTTTTATTTATTTTGGAGGTCATTTTGGGAAGCGCATATTTCTCTGATTTTGGTGAATCATTTCAATATTTTTAGTGGGTTTTGAAGGACATGTTGAAGCTACTACAGTCTAGATTTGAGGTAATTTGGATCAAATTTGAAGAAGTTATTACAAAATTAGGGTTTCTGCCAATTTCGTTCTCAAGGCTACAAATTAACGAGTTTCTTGGAGATTTCTTTTGGGAAGTGAGATCTAGGCCTTGGTAAGTTATAGTAATTTTTTTTATTAATTATATTTATTTTGTGTGATTTATTGCAAAATTATTTCCATCCATCATGGCGGGGCTAGCCACAAGAGGCAAAAAGAATCTTGCCACACCTGGAAAATCTTCAGACAAGGAAGATACATAAAGTGGGGAGACTTATAATAATGATATGCATGAGAAAATCACAAAAGTTAAGGAATATATTTCATCAATGAAGATGGGGATGTATGAATTATCTAAGAAAATGGATTCCCTTCTGAGTTTTCAGAACTATAAGGGAGAAGGTTCATATAAGAAGTAGAAGAATTAGCAGAAGAATAAGCAAAAGGAGAAGAAGTAAAAGAAGAAGTAGTAGAAGAAGAGAAGAATATGATGATGATGAAGAAGAAGAAGAAAAAGAAGAAGAAAGAGAGGAAAGAGAAGGAGGATGAAGAAAAGAAAGAGAAGAAGAGGAAAAAGAAGGAGAAGTTAAACCCATAACATTTCTCCATGCATTATCACTACTTGGAGAATTTCATAAAGCATTATTTCCTAAAGGAGATCTTGATCGGTCCATTCAACCAATGCTAGGGTACCATATACCATCCTTCACCTCTTCCTCGAAGGCACACCAAAAGGTTAGAGAAATGGAATAACACATTCATCACCATCAAGAGCTAGATGCAGAGGGAACACGTGTCTTGAAGCTTGAGTCAATTTTCCAGACATACACAAAGGAGATAAGGACTATGACACTCACAGAATGGAAGAATTCGCCAATCAAAGTTACCACATGAGAAGATGAATATTTTATGTAGAAACATTCAAAATTAATCAACTTTGAGGACAACACATTTGTAAAGGTGGGGGGCATGCTACACCCCTAATCCTATAGTGTGTATATGGTTGAGTAGTTGGCTTATGGCTACCTTAACTCTTATTTAATTTATGTAATCATTAATATAGTCTTTATAGGTAGTTAGGTCAGCCTGGGTGACATACATGGCATACGCATGGTATATATAGGAGGTAGAGGTTAGTTATTATCATCATATTGAGTATTGCATTCTTATTGAAGACTATTGGAGATATCCCCCTTGAAGTGGATTAGGAGGTTGCTCCCTCAAAGTGGCATATTATTATCAAGTATTTTCAGCATATTTCCTATTATATTCTTCAATTGTGCAAGTTGTTTCATTACAAAAACCCCGCTTCAACTAACTTTTGTAAGTTCTTGACAGGAAATTATTGATAATAACATCAACACACACGAATGTTACCACATGTTGAAATTACTCTCATGCTTTGTGGTTGATTCTTTGTGTCTTTGAATGTGAACAAAAAATGGTTCATATGCCCTCGTCTAGTGACAAGATAACTAATCCATCAAACTTTGTAGATGCATATATGGCATGAATTTTGATTTTGGAGTCATTTCCACTCATTGAAGCTATAAGAAACTAGACATGTCTTAATTCCCCATAGGAAACATGTGGAAAATGCATGTAGTTCCAATTTTCATTCATGTTTCACCCCACCTCATAATTAATCTTAGTAGAGGAAGTGATGTATTTGAGTCCTATTAGAGTGAACTGCTCTTATACAAGTCTTTCTACACCATTCTTTCAAACATTGGGTCATCTATACAACAAATTGTGGCACATTGGGACATCATAGTTGTTGTGTACTATGCATGGCATGTTGATTATGCTAGTGCAAATAAGGTCATCATATATCTAGTTAGCATATCACATTTAAGAGGATTGACCTATTCACACTTAGCTTAAGTTTACTTAGGCTATTTTAGATTTTTGTCTCAATTCATATGGTTAAGATGTGTGTCCTCATCCTTATGAGACACCTCTTGCATGTTTACTTGCCACTTGCATGAGCACTTGTCACTTGAGCTCACAAGTGTTGCATCTTAGGAAGGTTAGTTAGTTGTTGTGTTCAACCATCCTACCTTCTCTCTCATCCCTATTTATTCAAGGCATCTATGTACATTTTACTCAGCTCTTGAATATATTATTTGGATTTTATATGCAAATGTCTTTTGTGGAAGTTATTCTAGTTTTTTGCTGGCTGATCTTGGCTGCTCCAACATGGTATCAAAGCCATGCTAGCAAAACGCTTCTTGTATTGAGAGATTCTCGCACCAAGACTCATCAAGAGTTCCTCATGGATCCAAATGGACATCGTCATTAAGTCTAGAAACCCTGGGACAATAAGAATAACCCTTCGTTAGATGAATTTCAATAAAGTTGATTTCTTTCAAAATAAAATTTAGCCCACCTAGGGTTTGTATGGTCGTATGACCTCTCATTCCGTACTTGTATGGATTTTTTTGTAAAAATTTGATTTTTTTTGTAGAGGGCACTTTGGCTCCCTACAAATTTTGTTTTTGGGTCAAAATCGGTTTCATGTGCAGGATTTTTCGTAGGTGTATCATGTATTTTAGGCCATTCAACTTGGTTGAGGGTTTTGGCCCTATTTGGCTGCCATTTTACTCTAGACCGGCCTCGGCCCTGTACGTGTCTGCTCGACCCCTACAATGGCCCCCAATTGGTTCACACATCTGGTCCTCAGCCTCCATGATTTATGTGGTTTTGTTTGCTCACAGTCAATTATTCTTCATTGTGGTCGCATGTCTTCATTGCCATGAATGGCTTCAGATGCCATCTCCAAGGTAACATTCACAATTTGAATCTTTTAGGGTCACGATTTGCTATGTAGTCAGCTTCACTGTTTCTTGGTTTTTGAAGACCGCTTCAACACACTAGGGTTGCATTGAAGGAGATCACTTTGTTGTGCCCTCCACACAGTGTTCAGCTCTTCTACATTGGATTCCATTCTGCAAAGCTCACTCGCCCTATACGACCCATGAATCTACAAATTTGGCCCTTGCTGGCCTCTTTTAGGCCCCCAATTCAGCCCAGTCTACCCTCAACTCAGCCATTCAAGCCTATTCAGTACCTTGATTCAGTCAATTGTAGGCTCCACTGTCTAGCCACCAGAGCTCCACCAGCTCTCATTATTGTCCTATATAGGCATTTTTTTCAAACCGTTTATCAATTTTTTGCAAATTTGTAATCAACGGAAAGATGTTTCTATGAACTTCACTATGGCAAAGTTGTTTTAAAAAAATGCCTTTTTTGGCTAGTTTTTATGTGACTTTCAAAGTCACTTAAACATTACATTTAAAGTTAGCATATCAAGTTAACATATAAATTTAGCATCTAATCGCTAGTATATAAAGTTAACATAAGAATTTGATGAAACTATTAAGAATTTATTGTAAATTATCGGAGAACTTGACTTTTATGTCAAACAGAGACTACCAGGGCTCTTCAAAGTCTCTAAACTAGGGTGTTTTTTCATTTTATGATAACTTTCGCCCACGAAGGGAAAATTTGATGTTCTTATAGTCGATGGGAAGCTAATTCTATCACCGACACAGTGGTCTAAAATTTTTTCCCACATTGTGTTGCTTTGTAACATTTTTTTTCCCTCTATAGTTCACTATTGTAAGCAAGTTTTGACAAGGCATAGCTTTCACCCCGATTATCAAAATTTTGCAAACTTTTTTTGAAACATATCAGAATTTCACAAGAAATCTAAATACACATGTAATTTTAAGATTGGGATAGCCCATTTTGTAAAAATCACCATGCATTATAAATGGTCAATTTGGCATCCAATCTTCACACAAGTTGTAATTTCTCTTGCACAACTTTCTGGGGGCCTATGTTTTAGCACTAATCATTTTGAAGGGAGGTTGCATGGTTAGTCTTCTCATATCAGTTTTGGGATGAAGCATTTATTCGCATGGATTCATTCCTTCACATTTTTTGGGGGGGGTCACATAGACCTTCTCATCTTTTCTCTCCTTTGGGGGGAACATATATTGTACTTTATTGTTTGAAGTAGTCCTTGGGGGGTCCTGTTGAATCCACCTTCTTTTCTTCTTCATCACTTTTACAATTTTATCATGTATCATTTCTCTTTTGGAGAGGGTTTTTTCCCATTGGGTTTTCTGCTTTAATTCGCTTTTGAGAAATTCATTTGTACATGGGTACCTGTTGACGGTGTTTTTAGCATGCAACAACGTAGGTAAGATACATGATATCTCACCTCTCTTGAAAGGAATCCTATCCCAAAACTTCAGAATAGGACTGTCCCAAGGTTTATATTGTTAGGTCTTGACTTGAAGGATAACTCAATGGATATGTATTTTGTTGTTCCAAGCAAAGGGACTTACATGCAATGCAGGGTTTGTGAAATTATGACAATAGTAGGTGTGCAAAAACCCTAAGTGATGCAGACTGTTAAGTCTGAAATTTATAGGTAGAGAGACAATATGATGTTGCTTTAAACCCTAAGTCTATCAACTTGCATCCTATAAATATGAATTATGTGACAGTACTATGCAAGTTTATGAAACCTAATCTAACAGGATCTAATAAAGAAAATATAAAAGGAAAAGGGGGGAGAGATAAGGGATAGATGGATCCTATAGACAGCTACATGAATGATCAATAAACAGATAGATAGATTCCCAACAATAAACAAATCTTTGCTTAACCAGGCAGCCCACGAGGCTACAGAGAATGTGCAATCTTCTAAGGAAACATAAGGATTTTCAAACTGTGAAGGATTTATTCAACACCCAATTCCTGGCGCAATTCAATGAACTCACACAATCGAACTTAGCTCATATAAATATGTCCAGACTAACCATGTGTTGATGTGATTGTTAGTCTCATTAACACAAATAAAATTTTACACAACAAACCTTTATCATCTTGAAAGATATCATAAATTCAGGATGAATTTATTATTCCAAGTCTCTGTTGGTCAGGACTTGACCTTCTGGCAGTCACTCAAGGTTGATGTGTGTTGTTAATCATTTTGGGGCCTTATGTTCTTTGATAATTCTTGCAAAGTTCTTCAATATTCCTTTATTTATGCCTGCTCTGCACAAAACTTCAACAATTCTATCAAATCCTATAGTATTTAGCTAAGATTTGCACAAATGAATGCGAATATATCCTAGTTTTGTTGTAATTTGCTGGAATTCGTCCTTGATTTGGACTAATCATAAAGATATTTCCAGATTTAATCAGTTCTTCTAATATTATCTTTGATTCACTCAATTTTACTTTTACACTTTAAATTCTTTCAAATATTGTGCCTATAAGCATATATCTCAATGTTCTTCACCATTATTTTCTAATATTTGCATGATATTTTCAATGAAATGCTATTTTTCTCAAATATGCTAAGGATATTCAATTATCTATGTGAATTCAACATATTCCTCTGTATCTGCTTATCATTTGTCATTATTTGCAGTTCTGATGTGATGATTTATGAAAATGAAGTGAAATAAAATGGAATTCAAACTAAAATCTAAAATGACTAAAATTAATAAAGTTTGATCAATGATCCACATGTAGCTTTGATACTTTCATGAGAAGGAGATAAAAAACTAAACCATGCTTTCACTAGGATAGTCCACAATTAGGCATGATAGGTGCAAATCTTCAAAGGAAAAGGAATGATGACAACATGCACTAGTTGAATGCACCTCTGTTGAGCGTAGCAATTCACAGTAACATATCAGGAAATCATTCACAAGATTACTCAAGATATACGATTAGGAAGTAATCTAAGTCTCCATTCTCATTAAGTATGCTAAAACATGCACATATACATATGATCTTGAGAGAGAACCATGGGGAATCACAAAGTTACAAAATGTAAACTTAGTGTTCACAAGTTCATCAATTCAATCTCAATTAAGCTTCCAATACTTTACAAATGACAACCCATCTCCTTTTATAGAATAAGGATAGGATTCAATTATAATGATCCAATGGTTAGGATCCTATCAAAACAATCAACAGTGGCCACTCGAGAGCAACACATGGGTGACATCAGCATCTTGACAACTAGCATTTGGAAGATCCTCAGCATATTCCTCTCCTCTAGAAAGTTACATTTTAAGTTGGCTACAATTTTAA
The DNA here is from genome assembly GCA_027924645.1 of Cunninghamia lanceolata. Classification (NCBI taxonomy): domain Eukaryota; kingdom Viridiplantae; phylum Streptophyta; class Pinopsida; order Cupressales; family Cupressaceae; genus Cunninghamia; species Cunninghamia lanceolata. The sequence goes on from BSBN01001388.1 coordinate 255,462, forward strand.
TTTCCTGCTACAGAAAACAATCAAACTCATCAAATACCAATATCTTTGCACAAAACAAATCAGTAAAAATATTAATTTGGAGCACTTGATTTAAATTCCACAAAAATATTAAGGTTTCCTACCATAAAATACTCTATTCATGTTTTGGACATTCATGGGAACTCCAAATTTAAAAAATATGTCTGGTTGAGGCCAAATTCTTGCAAAAATTAATGTGTATTCATGTTTTTAATGTTATGAATGGTGCCTTGATTTTTTACAAATTTCAAAAAATGGTTTATGGGTTTTGTTCTCCTCATCTTAGGCTTTTCAGATCATTTTGAATTTTTGAATTTTGTTAAGAAACGAGGGAGATATCACAATTTTAGTGAATATGTAGTTTGGACAAGATATCCAGTTGATCAAGATATCCAGTTGGTCAAAATATCCAGTTGACCAAATGTCCTGTATGCAGTTGGACTGAATGATGGGATGTCCTGTTGGAAAATGTCATATCTTGTTCAAAATATCCTGATGAAAAAATGTCTTGTTGGGAATGTCAGGATATCCAGTTGGGCGAAATATCTAGACCTTTGGGAATGTCAGGATATCCTGTTGTGCAAAATATCCAGACCTTTAGGAATGTCAAGATATCATATTGGTCAAAATATCTAGTTGACCAAAATTTTGAATTGCAAAAATGGTTTCTGGGTTTTGTTCCTTGTGTTGCAACGTTTCCAGATCATTTTGAATTTTTGAATTTCGTTGAGAAACGAGAGAGATATCATGATTTTAACTAAATGTCCACATGGATATGGATATTTGGGAAATGTTTGGATATTTGGATTGAATATCCATACTGCGAACATCTGCATATGACAGTGCTTTTTATGATATACTTAAATTTGATGGGTGCACATTTGGATATCACGATATGAATTCTACTTAGCAATTTCTTAAGTTTCTCGGTCAGCATAATTTGTCTGGACATTAACGAATGTGAGGACATTAAGTGCAAAATGTGAATATCCACATGACTATTGACCAAAACTTTGACCTTGAATAACTTCTTGGTTTTAACACATTTTAACATGATCCAAAAGGCAAACCTGCTTAGAATTTCACCCTCTATCCGTTTGTGGTCTTAGATGAAATGTTACATCCCTAGTTTGACTTGTTTTTACTTTTTACTTTTTCATGAATAAAAGTGAATATATTTGATAAATATTTTGACATTGGGATAAATGTCATTGGAAAATATTGATTTTATGGAATATCAGTTAAGTGATCAAATTTAATGTATGTGATTTATTGATACAGTAATTTATGTTATTTGGATTTATTTAAGTAATAATGATGCACTGATCAAGATCTAGTGAATTGCAAGTGATATGCAGGATAACAGGTTTTTAATGACTCTCCAAGAAAGAGAGAGTATCTTTTGAGGAGAGGAGAATAGACCTTGGGTTACAAATGTTCATTTGCTTACTGAGTATAGTGTTTAACAAGTTGTGAACTCTAAGTCATTTGAGGTAAGTCATGTTTTATTAGTTAATTATTGGATCGACTCGACAGGTTGTCATGTCCTTTGGATTCCTTTTGAGTTAGTTGTGTGTTGACCTTGTCTTTTTGTGAAAATGATGTTGTCAAGAAAAGACGTTAGTCATCTGCGACTAACACGACTTACCATTGATCACATCGTAAGTAGTTTATGTCTGCGTCTTCAAGGCGTAATTGGTTAAATTGTTGGCATGATTATACTTTTCGATGTCGCATGTTTCGTTCATGACAAAACAAAATTGACGTGATTTGTATGTGTCCATGAAGGGGAGATGAACTTGACCCAATCATGTTTTTATGTAAGTCTTTCGCCACCTTATTATATTAATCTCTATTGATGATCTAAGACCATTATTATGTTTTGTTTTGGAAAATTGGTTTGTTTGAGGGTGCTTTTAATCTTAAATGATAACTATCCTCTTATTTAAAGAAATCTCGTATTAAAGAATATATATTATATTTGAGAGAAAAATTATTATTATGGGAGTAGTTCTTTAATCACCACATTTCCCTTATCTTACTCACTTGAGCCTCATAGTTAATCAAGTGGAGTTTCATGGCATAAAAAGAGATTTGTTTCAACTATATTATAGTAGAATCTTTTTTTAAGGATGAGTGGGTTGAGAGATGAGGAACGGTTTGTAGTGGGTCTTTATGATAGTTAAGATAGGATTAACAAACTCTTAGTGGTGACTTAATAATCTGAAGATGTGGATCTGCAAGTGTCGGTCTTTTTGTTAAGTAGTTAATCATGGAGATTATGGGAACGACTCACAATTTGGTCGTGGGAAGTGTTTATAAGTAGAAAGACTTCCATAGAGTCGGGGGGAGGTAGTAGAGCAATGTAATTGACAAGAAAGGGAATTTTAGCTATTTTGGTGATGAGTAGAGCTCTCAGTGATGAGCTTAAACTATCGTTGGATCTTTATGAAGTGGTCTATAAACCAGGTTCTTTTTTTTCTATTGAAGTGTTGTATAGTTTGTGAATTTTGTTTTATATTCTAGTTACTTTCAATCTGTGAATCTATGCTTTATCCTATAAGGTCGATGTCTTAGATTGATGAAAAGGCCGTAGTTAAAAAGTCTAAAATGTTATATTGGTTTCTAATTTTGGAATCTCAATATGATAATAATCATATTTTAGAATAGAAGGAAATTGTTACCTTGAGATTAGAATGGAGAATGGCCAAAGCTTTAATATCTATCACGATCTGTTTGCTTTGTATAATGAATTTATTTGTGTTTAGAGTCTTGTCGACCGATAGGAAACTTTGAATATCAAAGATGTTTTGGACTATTGATTATTGTTGTATCAAATCATGGGAAAAACGTGGACAATGGTATATATCGAGGGTACCTCTATTGGTCTCTATAAACTCGTGTCCTTATTCTGTTTGTACTTATATTTTAGAGGAATCAGTGTATTTATATTTAAAACGTCTTCATAGCTATTTACATATATTAGAATTCTTTACCCCAAAAGATGTAGAAACAATCTAAAGTGATATCATAGAGATATACTTATAGCTATATATCGAGGAACTCTTAAAAATTTTAGACTAAACTATATGATTTACCGCTCCAAGTTGATTATTATCATACCTTAGAGCAAATTGTTGAGTCGATGCTATGTGTATACGCCTAAAAATGACACGATTCATCCTAAATAAATATTCTAAATATTTATTCTATTCTTCTATCAATTAAATAAATATTCTAAATTTATTTAATCGATTCACTGTTCCATAATTAAATAAAATCTATTTATTTAATTAAAATTCTTCTAAGTGTCCTACATAATTAAATAATCCTAAATTATTTAATTAATCATAAATTCCTCTATCCTAAGTCCTAATTCCACAAATCCACCTCACCTTGTCCACCTCATCGGGTTGCACATGTAATTAAATATATTAAATATTTAATTACCTATTTTCCCCCTCACCCACATGTCCTATTTCTTCTCAAATCAAAAGCTAGTTAACTAATCAATCAAAAGTGTTAACTAACCAGTCAATTGAGTTAATCCCTCAATCAATTCAGTCAATTCCATAATTCATTCTTCCAACTGACTAATCAAGTTTGTTAACTGATTAGTTAAAAGAGTTAACTCTCCAATCAATGTTGGCACATCCCCTCTTTCATGATGGAGCTGAGACAGTTGTCATATTTCTACTGGTTGCACATTCCTCAACCATCCTCAGCCATTGATCTTCATATCTCCTCTCAACCGTTGATTCTCATTCTTCTAAGTCTATAAAAGAAGCTTCATCCCTCCATTCTAATCATCCAAGTTATTTGTATTGTTACTCTGCAGAATTCTACCCGCGCACCTTTGGTACCCCTAATACAACCTACTTGAGATCACCCTTTGCTTTGAAGCTCTACTTCACAGCAATATCTATCAACACAGCCGTTTACTACCGACATCCTACAACATAGCTAAAAGAGTGCACTCACTGAGGGCCTACTTCATCAGCAAAGGATGGTTGTAATAGGCAAACAACAGAAGCTTTGAAATAGGGAAGGTTTGCATTGTGTTATTCATTGCTCTTTTCATTCAATCTTTCTTGTTTTCATTATTCTGTTGATGTTTGGGTTTGATATTGTTCATTTGATTAAACCGCATTTTACCCTAACACTATGAATTCTACTAGGCCAACAACCTAATGCTTATTTTGGCTGATACTATTAAGTTAGAAAGCCAACTCGATCAGGAAATAATACTATGCAATTTGGCCGATTAGTCCTATGTACTTATTAGTCAAGGACAGAGAGCTATGATTGTTTAAAGTCTTGAATATTGCTGTGTAAACTTTTTGTAATTAGATCTTTTATTTTTGCAAATCGTAGGTTCAGTATAGATCAGTTATTTATGGCATTGTAGTTTTACAAGTTTTGGGTACTATGAGATTAGGAATTTTATGCTCTTTAAAAACACTTAGTTCTAAATGATTAGGAGCATACTTTGCTTCTAAGGATGTATAGGGTGAATTATTCCCTACACCATACTTAGATGGAAGCCCTTGTTTATTAACATTTCCATATTACTTAGTTATGGAAGAGTAAGAGAAACTTAAACTTGGAGTTTAAGAGGATAGAAAATTAGACATTTAACTTAGGTTGACAACAACTTAAACTAGTCTGTTTATTTGTTAACACATCTAACCTTGAACAATATTTTAGACTCTTTTGAAACCATAGGGTTTGTTATATTAAGATTTTAAGGTTAAGAGTTATAACCTTGTTGTAAGGATTGAATGATCTCTTAGTAAATAACAACATTGGAAAAACTATCTTATACCTAGTTAAGAGTTGGGAAACGAGAAATGACCTTGTAGTCAGAATAAGACCAAGAGGTTAAAACCCTTTTTCTTATTAAAATATTATTATATGAACATTTATGTTTGATATCCCATTACAATGGAATTGGTAGGATAAAACCTAAACTTGACCCAATAAGGAAATTTCACATACTAAACCTTGTGATCACTAAATAGATCGACAATGAAGGGGCAAGTACTCATACTATGAATGTTTATTCTTACTTGACAGAGAAGAATTTGCAAGTCTTAAGATGTCTCAAAAATAGTATTCTCTTGCTCTTAGAAAACTTTAGTTTCAAATGGATATCATTACGAGAATACTTTCCTCTAGGGATGTTCAAAGTGAGTGGATTTCCCTACATCAACTTAGATAAAAACACTCATTTATTTTTGACTCTATATAGTTCAGTATGCAAGAAGAAGAACTTTAAACATGAATTGAAATGGATAGAAAATGGGATTAGACTATCAACCAGTTAGAGTTCAACTAAACTTGGGAGAGGCTTAGACTTGGAGTTGAATCATTTGGCATTGTTGTTATTGAGGTATTCTCTTATATTTTAAAGTAGACTTGTTTGGAAGTTTGAAACGACCTTTAAGTCGAAAGAAGACTAAAGGAAAATCGTTTACTCAAACACTATTCTTTCTAGAATTGATTGTTTGATATTCCATTATCATGGAAAAGGTAAGGCAAACCCTAGATTGACCCAGTAGGGTAAAGTTATTAAATGTACCTTTTTGGTTATAACTTGTTTAGCTGTTTCTATAGGGTCGACAAAGAAGGTCGAGTACCCTAAATAATAATGTTTCATTTTATTTACTTGTCGAAAGGATGATGTGTCCTTATCAATATTGTTATCCTTGGGTTGATAACATATTAAATTGTTTACAAATCGACTTAAGTTTTTAAGTGTCGATAAGTCTTGGAATCTAAGTAATGCAAGGATGTAAAGGGATATCCTTGTATAAAAGTAAATCCATGAGATCTATGGAACAATGACAGTGTTTGAAAACCTGTCTAAGTTGGGAGGACTAGAATATTAAAGTTGGCAAGACTATATGGTAAAACATAGTTGACCAAGTCAAACTGTAGGAATATGATAGTATACAAGTCGAGTTGGGGTGGGTGAACAAAATGAATACGTTCATTGTGAACGTCTATTTATATTAAAACTTTGGCCAAAGTAATGCATTCATTTTCTGCATGCATTGTCGGTTCACCGTATCTGGATTGCATAACCTATTGGAATGATCATACTTAGCTAGAGGGCATCTAGGGTTGTATGATTGATAAAGCTATGTAGGATAAAACACTATGTACTCAAATGGCAAATTACCGTTGGTCACCTTTGATCTATACTCTTCGTGAAGGGTAGGGCCACTTCCTATGTGGAAGTTGTGTGGGAGACTGCCGGTCTGTGGTTGGAGGAAAAACACTGGGAAGATGCTCTCTCTCTCTAGCAGAAGACATGCCGAGGCTTGCGATAAAGATGTCAAATTTCTGGATGCAGTATATCTTTGTGACTTATGTTTCTTAAACTATGTAAAACTTTATCTATTGTAGATGTATGTATTTGAAAAGACAGAATGACATCTTTGTATAATATCTCATGTTGTTTCTTTTAGAAAAGAAATTATGTAAATTGTTGTATTTTGTTTTTAAGTTAAATAGAAAAAGAAAAAAAGAAATTCTATCTTTTTAGCCTTATGTGTTTTATCTCATGGTAAATATATATGTTTAGTCGTGTTTAAGATCGTGGATGTTACATATGGTATCAAAGCTACCAGGTTCGGCACTAGGTCTTATGAGTCCACTATGGTAACTTGTAATCAACATTAAGCCAACAGCTAATGTTTGAAAATGGTTTGATGCCAGAATGACGTGGAGAAGAACCAAGAGAACTACTAGGAAGTTTGTTCTCCAACATTTGCTTGAGTTAGTAGTTAAGAAGGGACCTATAGAGGAAGTTAAACTTAAAAAGCATATTAATTATACTGAGGGTGCATGGCTAGAGGATTCAGAGAGTTTTGCTAATGCACTTAAGCGAATTCGACTAGAAAGAAAACAATTTTTGAACTAGCCAAGAACCCTACTATTTCTACTTGTGTAGTTAAACCTAGTAAATTGTAGCTAGTCATGACATGTCACTTGGTGGTTGTTGCGATGCTTCTATTTTAGGAAAAGAGGTGTTGGAGGAGTACTTGTGTGTACATCCACCCTCTAAGTTTGTTTAATTAGAAGATCCTTTAATCGACAATGACATGTAGTCTTGTCGTATCAACTATATAAATAAGGATGTAGTTACCCTTGAATAAATTATAATAAAGATGAGAATGTTTTGTACCAAACTACTGATTGTTATGAGTTAAATATGTTTTGATGTAATGAGTCACATAAAACTATTAGATAACTTATTATTTTTTGGCGTGAGAAAAATCACATGTTTCATACAAAAAAACAAACCAGGGTGAGAGTCTAGAAGAGAATAATCCACCAGTTAATCTCATGGATAAATTAGACAATTCTAAATCATGTTTGTAAAAACCAAGGAGAGACTTGGTAACTTAGAAAAGAATGTAAGAGATCAGGGAAACTCTGAAGGGGGGAAAATGAGATTTCTCATGGATGAGCAAGGAAAATCACCAAGAATATAGCATGAGTAGTAAGAACCCTAAAAACCTTAGACCTTAGAAGGAAGTAAAGGATAGGCTTGCCTTAGAACTTTCCTAAGATATGAAGAAAGTCATTCCACCGAAGTTTGATGGAACAGGTGATTGGAGCAACTGAAAATTTTATTCCTCCTAGAGTTTTGGGATAAATTACCTAGAAAAGTACCTTACTTTATGACAACTACAAAATGAATGGAATTAAAAGCCCCATTACAAGAATTATTGGCTAAATGTTTGATTAGACCTCGTATTTCACCATGAGGTGCACTAGTTATCTTTGTCAAGAAAAAGGATGTAACTCTGCAATGGTTAAGGGAAGTGATTTGAGTGGGCGGATAAATGTCAAAAGGCAATTGATCTATTAAAAGAGAAATTAACAACACTAATTTTGTGAGTTCCCGACCCCAAAGGACAATTTGAGGTAATAACCGATGCCTTAGGAGAAGGATTAAGGGGTGTACTTATCCAAGATGGGCGAGCAATAGCCTATGTTTCAAGGAAGCTGAAATCTTATGAGAAAATTATGCACACATGATCTGGAATTAGCAGCAATTACACATGCTTTGCAAATGTGGTGACACTATTTTCCAAGTAAAATCTTTGTACTAAAGTCAGAAGTACATATTTTCTCAACCACATCTGAATGCTCGACAAAGGAGATGATTAGAATTAGAATCTAACTATGAATTTGAGATACAGAGGAAGAATGCATATTCATAATATAGCCAAATTAAGAAATATTGTGTGGAGAGAAGTGCATACTGCACCATACTTAAGATATCTAGGAGTAACTAAATTTCTAGCAGATGCAAAATCTCTGTTTCATGAAAAGAATGAAGAATGATGTTGCAAGATTTGTAGAAAGTTGTCTGGAGTGCCAGAGGGAAAAAAAAAAAGCAAAACATCAACACTTCGTAGGACTATTGTATCCACATGAAGTACCAAAATGGAAATGGCAAGTCATAAGTATGGACTTCATTCAGAGTCTTCCAATGTCTAGAAATAGACATGATGCCATTTTAGTCGTGGCTAATAAACTCACAATGGTAGCACATTTCATATCAGAGAATTTAACTGATGGAGCATCGGTATTGGCTCCAAAATTTGTTCAGGAAATGTTTAGATTGCTTGGAGTTCCTGAAAGCATTATCTCAGATAGAGATGCGTGTGTAACGTCAAGGTTTTGACAAAATTTGTTCTCTGGGCTAGGGACTAAATTTAATAAGAGTACAACTTATCATCCTAAGAACAGATGGTTAAACTGAGAGAGTTAACTAGGGTTTGGTGGATTTGTTACCAATGTATTGCATGGATCGACAATATAAGTGGGAAGAGTACTTACCACTTGTGGTATTTTCTTATAAAAATACCTAACATTTTTATATTAAGATGACTCCATTTGAAACATTAGACAGAAAAAGATGTTGAACTCCTATAAGCTGGGTAAGCTAGAAGATAGGATTAGCATTAGTCCAGAAATGTTGTCAGAAATGGATGAACAGATTAAGCTGATCAGAAAGATCAGTGGAAAATAATAATAAATAGAAAAGTTACGTTAATGTTAAGCGTACACTAAGATAGTTCTCGGTTAGAGAAGAAAAGTTCTTTTGAGGGTCAAACCCCTGAAAAAGTTTCATAAAGTATGGAATGTATTCCAAGCCAACTCCTAGATATAAAGGACTCTTCGAAAATTCTCAAAGTTATCAATTCTAGATGGCAAAATCAATCTAATATTAGCTATTGCCAGGAGGCATAATGCATTTAAAGATTCAAGATTCAAATGACATTTAGTCACAAAGATATACTTAGTCACATTTTATTAGTTAATTATTGGATTGACTCAACAGGTTGTCGATGTCCTTTGATTCCTTTTGAGTTAGTTGTGTGTTGACCTCAAGTCTTTTTGTGAAAATGATGTTGTCGAGAAAAGACGTTAGTCGTCTGCGACTAACGCGACTTACCATCAATCACATCGTAAGTAGTTTATGTTTGCGTCTTCAAGGTGTAGTTGGTTAAATTGTTGGCATGATTATACTTTTTGATGTCGCATGTTTCATTCATGACAAAACAAAATCGACGTGATTTGTGTGTGTCCATGAAGGGGAGATGAACTCGACCCAGTCACGTTTTTACGTAAGTCTTTCGCCACCTTATTATATTAATCTCTATTGATGGTCTAAGACCATTATTATGTTTTGTTTTGGAAAATTGGTTTGTTCGAGGGTGCTTTTAATCTTACATGATAACTATCCTTTTATTTAAAGAACTTTTGTTTTAAAGGATATATATTATATTTGAGAGAAAAGTTATTATTATGGGAGTAGTTCTTTAATCACCACATTTCCCTTATCTTACTCACTCGAGCCTCATAGTTAATCAAGTGGAGTTTTGCGGCATAAAAGGAGATTTGTTTCAACTATATTATAGTAGAAGCTTCTTTTAAGGATGAGTGGGTCGAGAGATGAGGAGCGGTTTGTAGTTGAAAGGAAGCTAGGCGTGCGAAAATCGCTTCCTACACTAATCTAAAGAGGAGACAAGAGTGCAAATTCATTTTAATCTTTACAATTACAACAATGTTAACATAACAATGGAGATATTGTAGCAATACACATACACATAAAAAGGAGACATAAGAGAGAGACACAAGATATATGTGGGGAAAACCCTTATCGGGTGAAAAAACCCACACTCCAAAACCTACACAATGTATTATCAAAACTAAAATGGTTTTCAATACACTTGCAATGCAAGCTCTCAGGAGTCTTCGACACTCGTATCTGGAGACAAACTGGAAGCATAACAGTACCTGTCAATCACATAACACATCTCCTCTCCAAAGCACCAGTTTATATAGAAAATACAAGGCAAAAATGATTCTATCTTAAGATGGGCATCCAACATGGCCTCATGGCCCAAAAACCATATCTATGGACACTTGTCCAACACTATCAGATGTTCTTGACACTTGTCAAGTCACCCCATCCCAAAGAGGTCACCTATTCCCAAGATGGGCAATGATAGATGCTCTTATGACACTTACGACCGTCATAGAATCTGTCATAGCTGTCATATCTTACAGCTGTAAGAGAATTTGTCATACACAGGCTATAAATATCATATTCTCTTACAACATGTCATAACCCTCCTTGGGGTGCCCAAAGATGCCTTCTTCCAAGATGCCTTGTGACACATGTCTTCACCTATCATAGAACCTTCTATTTCTGACTCTTACATGTCATAGATTTTGTCATAATTGTTTCGGTCAAGATTCACTTACACACTAGTCAAGATGCTGACACATGGCAGGAAACATCTACCACAGAAAAGGGACGCCTATCTCCACATGAAGTGTGTTGACCATCCTAGTCATCTTACAAGTGGAGTGACAACTCATCGTGCCACTTCACACTAAATAACAAAACAGGATGTGCAACAAAATTACAACATAGGCTAAATAAATAAATTACATCACAATAATAAATGCAAGGAATTACCAAGGTTGAGACACCTTAATTCCCAATAGTAGTGGGTCTTTATGATAGTTAAGATAGGATTAACAAACTCTTAGTGGCGACTTAATAATTTGAAGATGTTGAACTACAAGTGTTAATCTTTTTGTTAAGTAGTTAATCATGGAGATTATGGGAATGACTCACAATTTGGTCGTGGGAAGTGTTTATAAGTAGAAAGACTTCCATAGAGTCGGGGGGAGGCAGTAGAGCATTGTAATTGGCAAGGAAGGGAATTTTAGCTATTTTGGTGACGAGTAGAGCTCTTAGTGATGAGCTTAAACTATCGTTGGATCTTTATGAAGTGGTCTATAAACTAGGTTCTTTTTTTTCTATTGAAGTGTTGTATAGTTTGTGATTTTTGTTTTATATTCTAATTACTTTCAATCTGTGAATCTATGCTTTATCATGTAAGGCCGACGTCTTGGATTGATAAAAAGGCCGAAGATAAAAAGGTCTGAAATGTTATATTGGTTTCTAATTTTGGAATCTCAATATGATAATAGTCATATTTTAGAATAGAAGGAAATCATTACCTTGAGATTAGAATGGAGAATGGCCAAAGCTTTAATATCTATCTTGATCTATTTGCTTTGTATAATGAATTTATCTGTGTTTAGAGTCTTGTCGACCGATAGGAAACTTTGAATATCAAAGATGTTTTCGACTATTGATTATTGTTGTATCAAATCATGGGACAAATGTGGACAATGGTATATATCGAGGGTACCTCTGTTGGTCTCTATAAACTCATGTCCTTATTCTGTTTGTACTTATATTTTAGAGGAATCAGTGTGTATTTATATTTAAAATGTCTTCATAGCTATTTGCATATATTAGAATTCTTTACCCCAAAAGATGTAGAAACAATCTAAAGTGATATCATAGTGATATGCATATATCTATATATCGAGGAACTCTTAAATTTTTTAGACTAAACTATATGATTTACTGCTCCAAGTTGATGATTATTATCATACCTTAGAGAAAATTGCTGAGTCGATGCTATGAATGCTACTAGGCCAACAACCTAACACTTATTTTGGCTGATACTATTAAGTTAGAAAGCCAACTCGATTAGGAAATAATACTATGCAATTTGGCCGATTAGTCCTATGTACTTATTAGTTGAGGTCAGAGAGCTATGATTGTTTAAAGTCTTGAATATTAATGTGTAAACTTTTTGTAATCAGGTCTTTTATTTTTGCAAATTGTAGGTTCAATATAGATTAGTTATTTATGACATTGTAGGTTTACAAGTTTTGGGTACTATGAGATTAGGAATTTTATGCTCTTTAAAAACACTTAGTTCTAAATGATTAAGAGCATACTTTGCTTCTAAGGATGTATAGGGTGAATTAATCCCTACACCATACTTAGATGGAAGCCCTTGTTTATTAACATTTCCATATTACTTAGTTATGGAAGAGTAAGAGAAACTTAAACTTGGAGTTCAAGAGGACAACAAATTAGACATTTAACTTAGGTTGACAACAACATAAACTAATCTTTGTTTATTTGTTAACACATCTAACCTTGAACAATATTTTAGACTCTTTTGAAACCATAGGGTTTGTTATATTAAGATTTTAAGGTTAAGAGTTATAACCTTGTTGTAAGGATTGAATGATCTCTTAGTAAATAACAAAATTGGAAAAACTATCTTATACCTAGTCAAGAGTTGGGAAATGAGAAATGACCTTGTAGTCAGAATAAGACCAAGAGGTTAAAACCTTTTTTCTTATTAAAATATTATTATATGAACATTTATGTTTGATATCCCATTACAATGGAATTGGTAGGATATAACCTAAACTTGATCCAATAAGGAAATTTTACATACTAAACCTTCGTGATCACTAAATAGATCGACAATGAAGGGGCAAGTACTCTTACTATGAATGTTTATTCTTACTTGACAGAGAAGAATTTGCAAGTCTTAAGATGTCTCGAAAATAGTATTCTCTTGCTCTTAGAAAACTTTAGTTTCAAATGGATATCATTACGAGAATACTTTCCTCTAGGGATGTTCAAAGTGAGTGGATTTCCCTACATCAACTTAGATGAAAGCACTCATTTATTTTTGACTCTATATAGTTTGGTATGCAAGAAGAAGAACTTTAAACATGAATTCAAATGGATAGCAAATGGGATTAGACTATCAACTAGTTAGAGTTCAACTAAACTTCGGAGAAGCTTAGACTTGGAGTTGAATCATTTGGCATTATTGTTATTGAGGTATTCTCTTATATTTTAAAGTAGACTTGTTTGGAAGTTTGAAATGACCTTTAAGTCAAAAGAAGACTAAAGGAAAATCATTTACTCAAACAATATTCTTTCTAGAATTGATTGTTTGATATTCCATTATCATGGAAAAGGAAAGGCAAACCCTAGATTGACCCAGTAGGGTAAAGTTATTAAATGTACCTTTTTGGTTACAACTTGTTTAGTTGTTTCTATAGGGTCGACAAAGAAGGTCGAGTACCCTAAATAATAATGGTTCATTTTATTTACTTGTCAAAAGGATGATGTGTCCTTATCAATATTGTTATCCTTGGGTTGATAACCTATTAAATTGTTTATAAATCGACTTAAGTTTTTAAGTGTCAATAAGTCTTGGAACCTAAGTAATGCAAGGATGTAAAGGGATATACTTGTATAAAAGTAAATCCATGAGATCTATGGAATAATGACAGTGTTTGAAAACTTGTCTAAGTTGGGAGGACTAGAATATTGAAGTTGTCAAGACTATATGGTAAAACATAGTTGACCAAGTCAAATTGTCGGAATATGATAGTATCCAAGTTGAGTTGGGGTGGGTGAACAAAATGACTACGTTCATTGCGAACGTCTATTTATATTAAAACTTTGGCCAAAGTAATGCATTCATTTTCTACATGCATTGTCATTTCACCGTATCTGGATTGCATAACCTATTGGAATGATCATACTTAGCTAGAGGGTATCTAGGGTTGTATGATCGATAGAGTTATGTAGGATAGAACACTATGTACTCAAATGGCAAATTACCATTGATCACCTTTGGTCTATACTCTTCGTGAAGAGTAGGGCCACTTCCTATGTAGAAGTTGTGTTGGAGACCGCCGGTCTGTGGTTGGAGGAAAAGCATTGGGAAGATTCTCTCTCTCTCTCTCTCTCTCTCTCTCTCTAGCAGAAGACATGCCGAGGCTTGCGATAAAGATGTCAAATTTCTGGATGCAGTATATCTTTGTGACTTGTGTTTCGTAAACTATGTAAAACTTTATCTATTGCAGATGTATGTATTTGAAAAGACAGAATGATGTCTTTGTATAATATCTCATGTTGTTTCTTTTAGAAAAGAAATTATGTAAATTGTTGTATTTTGTTTTCAAGTTAAATAGAAAAAGAAAAAAAAGAAATTCTATTATTTTAGCCTTATGTGTTTTATCTCATGGTAAATATCTATGTTTAGTCATGCTTAAGATCATGGATGTTACATGAAATAAGTATATAATATAGAATTTCATCAGGATATGGATGTGGATCTGGATGTCCAGTTGACCAGAACTTTGACCATGCATAACTTGCTTATTTTAAGGAATTTCAACATGATGTAAAAGGCAAAGTTGCTTAGAATTTGTTTCTCTATCTAGTGATGACCTTTATAGGAATATATTCTAACTTGGAATTTTGACTTAGATTTTGAGGTGACATTTTACTATTACCACCCAAAGCGAGAAAACACACCAGCCAAGCAAAAAGTTGGGTCCCCATTTTGCTAAGGTGAAATGGGGCATGTTGTGAGACTACACAACACCATGCACAATGACATACAATCAGTAAGCCATCAATGGTATGTACAGGAAATCCATCAAATATCTAAATAATTAACCACAAATGCAACTGAATAACTAATCAGAAAGATGAAGAGGAACCATGATAACCATATCCAACCAACATGATGAACTCAAATGGCATAAGCAAATGAAATTTTATTTGTATTGGTTCAGAAAAATGGCAGAGTTTCAACAATTCATTCTTCAATCCTTTCTTACTCATTTACAATGAGAGAGGTTGCCTTTATATAGAGAGGCAAGCATAGTGAGTTTTTCAATGAATGGTGAGGATTAACTCATCACCAAGGGCTCAGATTTAAAAGTATTTAATTTTGGTCGGTGGGTAGTTACAATCCCGAATTTGCTTTTGTATTGTAGGAAAAAGACAAAAATATAGCTTTTCAACTCATGAGAACATAACGAAATAGTCACTTTTTGAGTTGTCTAATGGGACAAATCACTTTTCCAATGAGTTGACTGGTCAAGAGGAGTATGTGGCATGTTCTTGATGGATATATAAAATATTTTTCTTTTGTTAATTTTTTATTGGCCATTTTTGGTGTTTTAAAAAATCGTCGTGTACGTCATGCATAAGATGACCTAAACTTATCATTTTTTGAAATTTTTTGTCAAATTGAAAAGAATTGTTTGAAGTACATTTTTGTACAATTTTTTTTACAAAAAAATATTTTGATAAAAAGTTATTAAAATATTAAAAAACCCTGATAATTCAAGTTTATGGACCTATTACATCATAAATTAATTCAAAAATAGAAAAATAATCCAATTGTAAAAAAGAATTACATATTTGGAATCTACATTGTCTCATCTATAATGGTTTTTAATTTCGTAACAAAATTCTGCAAAAAAGGCCTTCAGACATATGCCCAAAGTCACTATTTTGTTCTGACATTGACAGGTCCTTCAACTTGCAGGTCAAACCAAGTCCAAAGCCAAGGGTCGGGTTCCCAAGCCTTTTTTTCAACCCAAAATCCATAGCAAAAATTGGGTCAGAAATTCAAATTTTATGAAACGGGATCCCGTTTCTAGAAAACGTGATCCCGCTTTTGGCTCAAGATCCCAAAGCATAACGGGATCCCATTTCATAAAAAGCGGGATCCCGTTTTGGTTTACCCAATTTTAGGTTTTTTTCTAAGTTTGAAACATTTTTCTAATTCTGAAACTTCCACCTTAAGTGGACTCATCTTTGTGCATTTACCCTTGGATTCATGGTTTTAGCCCTTGGTTACATGAAAGCATTGGATAATTTGCCACCGGTTGCATGTGGGTTGTGGAGTTGGTATTTTTTTGTGATATGAAAACTCCTAGACAACCTGGTTTCTTTTCTTTCATATTCATGTTATTTTGGATATGTAGGTTTTATAGTTTTCCTATTTCAAAAAGTTGTGGATTCATAGATCTATGATATTTCATTGTTTCAGATGACATATATGGTGTGAATATCTAGATGTTTAAGTGATTTTAGATTTATAGAGAGATGGATTTGCAGGTTTTACTTGTTAACTAAAATCTGTGGTTTGTAGATCTGTGGAAAGATTGTATTCAGACTCTTAGAGTATTCTGGATGAAAACAATTATAGATTTGCAGGGTTTCTTGTTGGGTTCTGATGCAGAGGTAAAGGTAATGGTTGTTGAAGTTCACACAATGAACTTAGATCTCAATGTTTTCTTTAAGAGGTTAACAAAGGTGTTTGTGAAGTCAAAGCCTACACAAGGCTATTATTGAGATTGACCTAGCCTAGGACCACTATCTAGTGTCCTCCTCATAGGCTACCCATCCCTCACCTTGGAGAGTCACTGCTCAATCCAACCTATCTGCACAATCCACCTTTTAAGAACTCACAACCTACTACCCACACCTCTACCAACAGTGTCCACATATGACTGTTAACACATACATGTCAAGAAAACATGACTATCATGAGGTCTCTGACCAAAAAGACTAATTTCTGTATTCCCCAGGGCAGTGGACAACAACTACAGTAAGACTATTCTAGGACAGTGTTTGAGGAAGGCTTAAATCTTAGGGATTGATTCAATCAACAATAATTTCTCAAAAGCCTCAAATGACCATCAGTACTTAATGCACACTAAATACCCAATGTGAACAAGCAACCATTCACCCACATGCAGACCCATACTGTGATATACAGGATAGTGGATAACAAATCTCTTTATGACTATCTTTTGACAGTGCCACAGAAGGCTTATTTCTTGTAGCCTTTAAGAACAACTAAACCTTGAATAACTTCCCAAACTTACAAATGACCCTCCAGACTTAGTTTATATTCAAACAACCATTGTGCATATGTACTCATCCCCAGACATGCAGGACCGTACTGTACTGTCAGCGATTAGAAACAACAAACTATTTTTTTCAGAGAAAAGGCCTAATTTGGGAGGTTGCATGAAGGAAATTTGTTAAAATAGCATGCACATGATATTCCAAATAGTCATACAGACTTGTCATCACCATAAGACACCAAAACCAACATATATCTGCCCTTCCCTTTGACTGTCATTGGCATTTGCAATGCTATCCATTACTTCCAGCCAACTAGTCACTGTTGTTGACTAGTTAGAATCATACCAGGCACTTGGAAGAGGAGTCTTCAACCTACAGACCATGGAAAACAATAAAACCTAACCTAGTCTCCTCCATCCTTCTGAAAATGGGTGATACTTTCAGAGGATAGAGGAAAAATTCACCATTTTTGGACACAAACCCTAGTTAAAAGGGTTTCAAAATAGTTTTTGCAAATTGGATTGATTCTACCTTCTATAGGAGTGTCAAGAGCTCCAATTAGATGCAAAAGAAAGGTGTTTGGCAAACCTAACACATTTCCAAAATTTCAGTTCATGAACAGTCTATACCAGGCCGTACAGAATGGCTGTCTATAACAAAAAGCAGAAAAACATAGTTTTTACCTTCTAAACTCCTCTCCTTCATTCATCGCCAGCATGTTTTTACAAAATGATGTTTATAGGAATTTTTTCTAACCTTTCCACTTCCCTACTATCCGTACAACTGCCCATGAAAGGCAGTGAAACGATGGAAGTGGCTTTTTTTAATAAAAACACCAAGTTTCTAAAAGAAGCATTCCTATAAAATAGGCCTTACTAACATCCTAATGGACTAGTCAATCTAAATGACTAAGTCTTTATTACAAAACATCAAAATGGCTTTCAAAGCCTTAGAGGAAAACAAAATAACATGAAAACCAACTAGGAAATAGCCAACAAAATGACTAAACTGGGGAGCTCCTGCACCATACTCCCCTTGTAGGAAGAACTCAAGTCCCTTGAGTTGCCAACTATTGAAGTATTATGCCATGCTTCCAGATATCTGCTTCAGTCATCCAGGTGGCCTCTAAATCAGGAAGATCCTTCCATTTCACCAAGTAGTCTTTATAGACACCTCTCCGAGTCTTCTTGACAACCTTGGAATCTAGAATGCACTCCAACTGTAAAGATCCAATCAGCATCTTCAACCACCACATCTGATCCACTTTCACCAGGCAATGGAGGTCTGAAAGGAAAAAGATCACAAACATTGAAAATTGGAGAGATACCAAGGCCAGATGGTAACTCAATCTCATATGCATTTGGACTGAATTTGTGCACTATTTTGCATGGTCCAATCTTCTTCATTAGGAGTTTAGTTGGCTGACCCTTTGGCAACCTTTCTTTCCTCAGATATGCCATAACTAAGTCACCAACTTTGAATTGCACTTCTCTTTTCTTCAAATTTGCCTTTTCCTTGTACTTTGTGACTGATTTTTCTAGTTGCAACTTGACTTGATCATGGATTGTTTTCATGGAGGTAGCAAACTCTTCACCAAGTGCACTCCTTCTATCCCAACCTTGGAGATCCTTCAGCTCAAGTGGTCCTCTTGGATGAAAGCCATAAACTATCTCAAAAGGACTTTTACCAGTGCTCCTATTCCTTGAATCATTGTAGGCATATTCAACCTGACTAATAACCAAGTCCCATGCCAAACCATGCTGCTTTGTAAGGCATCTTAGAAGATTTCCAAGTGATCTATTAACCACCTCAGTCTGACCATCAGTTTGTGGATGGTAGGTTGATGAAAAGGATAACTGTGTGCCTAGCTTCTTCCACAAGGTCCTTCAGAAGTGACCTACAAACTTATAATCTCTGTCAGTTACAATGGACAATGGTAAACCATGTATTCTTACTACCTCTCTAAAAACTAGACCTGCAACATGAGATGCATCATTTGTGCATTTACATGGCACAAAATGAGCCATTTTGCTGAACCTATCAACAATAACAAACACACTATCCACTCCTCTAGCTGTCCTGGGTAACCCAAGCACAAAATCCATGCTGATACTTTCCCAAGGTCTGTTGGGAATGGGAAGGGGCTGGTATAGACCTGCATTTGAAGACACACCTTTGGCTCTTTGACAGATTGCACAACTAGCTACATACTTCCTTACATCTGATTGCACCTTTGGCCAAAAATAGAACCTTGTGACTTGTTCTAGTGTCTTGTCTAAGCCAAAATGTCCTCCTAAAGAACCATTATGCTTCTCCTTTATGATGTTGTCCCTCATGGAGCACTTAGGGACACACAACAAATTGCCTTTAAACAAGAGGCCTTCCTGCAAAACAAAATCTGCATACTCTCCATGGAATGTGTTAGCCAAGTTCACACAAAAATCATAAGCCTCTTTGAAATCAAAATCTTCTTTATATAGCTCCTTTAAACAGTCAATACCCATGCTTTCTAACTGGATTTCATGAACAAGAAGCAACCTCCTACTCAATGCATCAGCCACCTTGTTAGAGACACCTCTTTTGTGCTTAATTGTGAAGGTATAAACTTGTAGTTGTTCCATCCATTTAACATGTCTATGGTTTAGTTTTTCTTGACTGTTAAGAAAGCTTAAAGCATGATTGTCAATAAACACAATAAATTCTTTGGGCAGCAAATAATGTCTCCATTTCTTAAGAGCTTGCACCATTGCATAGAGTTCTAAGTCATAGGTAGAATACCTTTGCTTGGCTTCATTCAACTTTTCTGAAAAGAATGCCACTAGATGTCCTTCTTGGTTGAGAACAACACCAATAGCTTGCTGACTTGCATCACACTCAACAACAAACACCTTATCAAAATCAGGGAGCACTAAGGTAGGTAACTCAGCCACCTTTGTTTTCAACAACTCGAAACTACCATCAGCTTCCTTTGTCCAATGGAATCTACATTTGACTCCACCCTTGATGGTGTTGAGGATGGGAGCACTAATGTGACTGAAACCTCTGATAAACTTCCTATAGAAAGTTGCCAATCCATGGAAACTTCTCACATCTCCCACTGTTTTTGGGATAGGCCAACTGAGAATAGCCTCAACCTTAGAGGGATCCATCTTCAAACAACCATTAGAAATGACAAATCCCAGGTATACAAGTTCAGTTTTCATAAACTCACATTTGTCTAAGTTGATCATCAACTTGTGCTCATGCAGCTTCTCCAACACCTGACCAACATGCTTCACATGCTCTTCCCTTGTCCTACTGAAAATTAGTATGTCATCAAGATAAACAATAACAAATTTACCAATGAATTCAACTAATACCTCATTCATCAGGCACATAAATGTACTTGGCGCATTGCTAAGACCAAATGGCATAACAAGCCATTCATAAAGACCTTCATTGGTCTTGAAAGTAGTCTTCCATTCATCTCCCTGTCCGATCTGGATTTGATGATATCCAGATTTCAAATCAATCTTTGAGTAATAGCATGATCCTCCCAGATAATCCAAAAGATCTTCAATCCTTGGCATTGGGAATCTGCACCTTATGGTGATCTTGTTTATGGCCCTAGAGTCTGTGCATAGCCTCCACTTTCCATCCTTCTTAGGAGCAAGTATACTTGGAACTGCACAAGGACTTAGACTCTTCCTAATCAGCCCTTTCTCCTGGAGATCTTGAATTTGCCTTGCCACCTCTTCATTTTGCTATGGAGTCAACTTGTATGCAGCCTTGTTAGGCAATGTAGCACCAGGTATTAAGTCAATTTGATGACTAATATCCCTCATGGGTGGTAAGGAGTTGGGAACTTCCTCTACCACAAGGTCTTTATACTTATCTAGAAGTTGCTGTACTTCTAATGGAATCTCCTTCTATTTTTGTTCTTGTTGATCTGTTCCACTCTAGGGCTTCATGACCAAGGCATATCCCTGATTGTCATTCTCCTTCAGGAGGTTTAGGAATTCTTTGCCATCCACCAACATGATACTACTATTATTTTCCTTCCCCCTGGGCTGCTCCAACAAAGGATCCATTTTGAATGCTCTTCCATTCTTGGTGATGACATAAGTGTTCTTCTCACCATCATGCTGAGCTTTAACATCATACTGCCATAGGCAGCCAAGAAGCAGGTGACATGCATCCATAGGGATGATTTCACATAGCACTTTGTCCTTGTAGTCACCAATTGCAAATTCAACCCAAGTTTGTTCCTCCACCATGAAACTTTGGTTCTTGTTTAACCAGGAGATCTTGTGAGGACTAATATGAGGCAGCCTCTTCAACTTGCACTTCTCAACCATCTCACTGTATACCACATTCTCAGTAGACCCTAAATCCACTATGATTTTGCAAAGTTTCCCATAGGCTAAGCCTTGGGTTCTGAAAAGATTCTTTCTCTGAGGGGGCTCTTGCTTCAATGGCATCTTCAACATAGACCTTTTGATCATCATACTTTCTCCATCTAGAATAGGTGCAGCACTTCCCATTGGTGAATTCACACTTTCATAGTCATCATCTTTCACTAACTGATTTCTCTTCCCACTGTCATGAGAGTTGCTGGCTTTCCCTGGGCATTTGTTCATTGTATGGCCAACTTGGTTGCAGCCATAACATCTTCCAGTGAAGACTCCTGGTCCTCTACCTCCTCCACCATTTCTGCCCCTGCCATTAGGCCTTCTCCAACCTCTGAAGCCTCCTCTATGCTCTGTCTCAGGTGGTGTTTCTTGCTGACTGTTATTTTCAGTTTTGTTGAACTATCCATGGCCAAAATTGCCTCTTCCTCTTTGGTTTCTGCCACCTCTACCTCTGGCACTTTGTTCACCCTTCCTTCTCAACTTTTCCTCTGCTCTGGAGGCCAATAAGAAACATTCATCCACTGTCTTTGGTAACACTAAACTCATCTCATCTTGCAGATTGTACTTCAGTCCATACAGGTACCTAGCCACCATCCCTTTTTCATCTTCATTATGATTGGCCCTCATACTGAGTCTATGAAATTCTTCTATGTAGGCAGCCACATCCATATCTTTTTGTCTCAAATTTTGAAATCTCCTTATGATTTGAATCTCATAGTCAGGTGGCATGAACTTGCTTCTGAGCATAGCCACCATTCTGCTCCATTTAGTGATGGGACTCTTCCCAATCTTCTCCCTCTCACTCTGCATATAGTTCCACCATACAAATGCAGAACCTCTTAGCCTTGTCTTGGCAAACTTGACCTTTTTGCTGTCATTGAACTCCTTGTAATCAAAGAAGTTGCACATAGCTTCTATCCAATCGGTGAGAACATCTCCATCCAACTTGCCATGAAAAGTAGGCACATCCATCTTGGGATCACCACTGTCTCCATGAGCACCCTTAAGTGCATTCAAGAAGGCTTTCTGATCTGCAGACATATCCTACTCCAGAGGATCCTCTTCTGCCTCTATTTCTTCATTTGTGTTAGAAGAACTTCCCCCTTCTTTGGTCTTGCCCTTAGACTTCTTCTCTTCTTGCAATCTTGCTTTTTGCAATCTTGCTTCAACCATCTCTTCCACCAACTTCTTGATGGCATCTTGACTCATTGTCTTGGGAGGCATTGTACTAGCCTCTGTTTCAATTTCCTCTTCTGACATACACTTGCTTCCAATCAGAATATTGGCTCTGATACCAATATGATGCAGCTCGGTAAAGGTAATGGTTGTTGAAGTTCACACAATGAACTTAGATCTCAATGTTTTCTTTAAGAGGTTAACAAAGGTGTTTGTGAAGTCAAAGCCTACACAAGGCTATTATTGAGATTGACCTAGCCTAGGACCACTATCTAGTGTCCTCACAGGCTACCCATCCCTCACCTTGGAGAGTCACTGCTAAATCCAACCTATCCGCACAATCCACCTTTTAAGAACTCACAACCTACTACCCACACCTCTACCAACAGTGTCCACATATGACTGTTAACACATACTTGTCAAGAAAACATGACTATCATGAGGTCTCTGACCAAAAAGACTAATTTCTGTATTCCCCAGGGTAGTGGACAGCAACTACAGTAAGACTGTTCTAGGACAGTGTTTGAGGAAGGCTTAAATCTTAGGGATTGATTCAATCAACAATAATTTCTCAAAAGCCTCAAATGACGATCAGTACTTAATGCACACTAAATACCCAATGTGAACAAGCAACCATTCACCCACATGCAGACCCATACTGTGATATACAGGACAGTGGACAGCAAATCTCTTTATGACTGTCTTTTGATAGTGCCACAGAAGGCTTATTTCTTGTAGCCTTTAAGAACAACTAAACCTTGAATAACTTCCCAAACTTACAAATGATCCTCCAAACTTAGTTTATATTCAAACAACCATTGTGCATATGTACTCATCCCCAGACATGCAGGACCGTACTGTACTGTCAGGGATTAGAAACAACAGACTATTTTTTTTCAGAGAAAAGGCAGAATTTGGGAGGTTGCATGAAGGAAATGTGTCAAACTAGCATGCACATGATATTCCAAACAGTCATATAGACTTGTCATCACCATGAGACACCAAAACCAGCATATATCTGCCCTTCCCTTTGACTGTCATTGGCATTTGCAACGTTGTCCATTACTTCCAGCCAACTAGTCACTGTTTTTGACTAGTTAGAATCATACCAGGCACTTGGAAGAGGAGTCTTCAACCTGCAAACCATGGAAAACAATAAAACCTAACCTAGTCTCCTCCATCCTTCTGAAAATGGGTGATACTTTCAAAGGATAGAGGAAAAATTCACCATTTTTGGACACAAACCCTAGTTAAAAGGGTTTCAAAACAGTTTTTGTAAATTTGATTGATTCTACCTTCTATAGGAGTGTCAAGAGCTCCAATTAGATGCAAAAGAAAGGTGTTTGGCAAACCTAACACATTTCCAAAATTTCAGTTCATGAATAGTCTGTACCAGGTCGTACAGAATGGCTGTCTATAACAAAAAGTAGAAAAACACAGTTTTTACCTTCTAAACTCCTCTCCTTCATTCATCGCCGGCATGTTTTTACAAAATGATGTTTATAGGAAGTTTTTCTAACCTTTCCACTTCCCTACTGTCTGTACAACTACCCATGAAAGGCAGTGAAATGATGGAAGTGGCTTTTTTTTATAAAAACACCAAGTTTCTAAAAGAAGCATTCCTATAAAATAGGCCTTACTAACATCCTAATGGACTAGTCAATCTAAATGACTAAGTCTTTATTACAAAACATCAAAATGGATTTCAAAGCCTTATAGGAAAACAAAATAACATGAAAACCAACTAGGAAATAGCCAACAAAATGACTAAACTGGGGAGCTCCTGCACCAGGTTCTTATGATCTATAGTTACTCTTATGTGGATTTGTTTGGTAAATCAAGTCTAGTGTTGATCTTGGTGTTTGAGTCTTGGAAATCTACATGTTATACCTGGTTATATTTGTTCTACATGTTACTAATGTGGAGTTGAATCTATTTTTTAGTTATTTGAGATTGGAGCACTGGCCATGTGTTTTCTCCTTTGAGATGTTGCATGAGTGCAGATATTGTAAATTGTCTGATGAGGATTCTGTTTGGTTGGCCTCTTTTTGGTCACCTTGATTACATTGTTATGTTTATTGCAGTGAGACAAAATGATGGTTTTGGAGTACTTGATATAGTTGTTCATTAGAATCTATAGCAGTAAGTTATGGTGCATGAAAAGCTCTGTTCACTTTTAGTGGAGTTTTGGTAATGATGTTGGTCATGATATCATGCATAGCTCAGTATCACTTTCAGTGGGAGTTTTGTGCAATTACATAGTGTGTTCTATCTTTTTTGTTTGGAGATTATGGTTTGCTTGACCTTTTGGGAGCTGTTGTCATGACAATGGGATTCTTTGATTGTGTTGAGGCAATGAATGATCTTCATTTAGGATATGGTTATCACGATGTCATGGATAGCTTGGTTACATGTTTCAGTGGGAGCTTTTGACAGTGATGGTTTTATGTTTATCTTGTTGCCATTATAGCTCGGTATCATGGTTCAGTGGGAGCTTTGGCAAGATATGGTTATCTTCAAGTGATTTGAAGAAGTTTTAACATCTTGTTTCATGGAGGACCCTTAGAGTCTTTGGTAAATGTGTTATTGTTTTTCCTTTGGAGAGGATGTAGTTCTCTTTGGTTTTGAGTATTAATCATTTGCTTGGACCTTCATGATTTTGCAGGCTACATTTGAAGTTGGCATGAAATGATTGGTGGGTGCTCATGGATACTAGAGAGACTTGGGTTAGGCTGGAAATATCTTGTACTTATAGATATGTGTTGGAATGGTTACTTGTTATGGAAGATTTTCAATAGTAAAGATTGAGGAGCCTACACCTGGAAATGGATGTGAGTCCATCATAGATCTGATGAGAAGGTTGTCTTTATTGAAAGCTTATATTAGCTTGGTGTTGTATGCACAGGACAATCTCGTATCCCACTCTTGGTCTAATTGGTAGGTGAATGATCTAAGAGGTGTTGCCCACCTGATTATTAGATGCATTCTTTATATGTATCTTGTCTTCTCTTGTGCATTAGTCTTGAAAGTTGAGTTCTAAGGGCTTGATGAGAAGTAGATGCATGATTTTATGTATTTCTGTTGTTCTCCTTGTAATCTTGCACTTGGGTTAGTTATGAGGATTTGTTAGGAGAGGTACATGAGATGGTTAGTAGCTTTGGGCATATTCCCTTATTTTGTGGGAATGTTTGGCTAGTTTGATCTACTTTTTGTGAGAGGTTTACATCTATTGCTGTCATGTTTTCATTTGAGTTGAATGGTTAGATGTTGATATCCTTTCAATTTGGGAGTGTTAAAGGAGATCTTACTTTACACAGTTTGGCACATGTTAGTGTGGTATAAGGACATGGTTTGATTTGCAGGTTTTCTTTCCTAGTATATTGTCTTCTTCTTGAAGATCCTTATGTTTATGGAGTTGAGGTTTTGAATGGAGTCATATGTTGTTGTTTGTACTTCATTGTTTTTTGGCAAGAATTGGTATCTCCTTGATCTCTTTCTTCATTGGTTGGAGGACATGGGAGAGTTATTTGGATTGGTAATGAGAGATGTATTTTGCATATCATTGTATGCTTCTTTGACACTATGATAGAGGAGTCAGCCACATCCTTTATGTGAAGTGCTATAGGAGGACTTGTTAATGCTATGATCTTGTTTTCAAATTTGACATTACCTATGCAGTGGGAGTTCTAGAAGGTATATGTGTTTTGTATGGGAGGGGCACCTCTCTTGAACTGGTTACACTTTACTGCAGTGAGTTACTTCAAAGGTTTTTTATCACATGTCTATGTGTAGTATTACCTTGGAGTCTTCTTTTGCAAGATGGTGGATATATAGGGACTTGTTTGCAGATTTTAGTTGTTATGTTGATAGCATGAAGTTCTACCTATGATAGTTGTTTACCCTGGATTGAGGTATGGATAGTTTGGATGAGCTAGCAACTTGTTGTGGTTGCTATTCCAATTTGGTATGAATGTGGTAGTCACTCAGAGTCATTTGTTAACATTTGAATTTGATGCTTGTGTTCATGTATAGATTGGTGCAGGTTTCAATGACAGTTGATATGTTTCACCTTTGCATGTTCCTTGTCCCATCATGGGTAATATGATGTGAGGATTTCTTGCTTGAGATGGTGGTTATCATGGTTGCTTTTGCAGGTACCCTAATGGAGCACAAAAGAATGTTGAAGAATCAATGATACATGGTTGGCTAAGGGATGTTTTTCCCTTGTTGATTTTTCCTATGGATATGTATTTACAATGTATGATGTCAAGTGGGAGAATGTTGGGATTAAGGTGCCATCAACCTTGTAAATTATACTGCATAGTTTCCACTGTTCTTGGAAAGTTCCAAGGTTCTTGGAGAGTTCCAACATCCTTGGAGATAGGGTGTTAATTTTGTAAATTTATTCATAAGGGATGAATGTTTCACCATCAGTGGTAAATTATTTTTTACTGGTATGATAAATAATTATTTACTGGCCTTAGTAATTAATTAGTTACCGGCAGGTTGTTACAAAGTTACTTTTACTGCTCAAGGAATCTTGATAAATAGTAAATGAGGTGAGGTGGAGAATCTTGGTGCCTATCTTAGGGAAATGTATTTTTGGGTTGTTATAACGCGTGTCATAAGTTTCTAAGAGCATCTATGACAACTTACAATTGTCATAAGGTGTAAGAGATTCTATGACAATATATGACAGCAATTATTGTCTTGTAAGTTCCTATTCTTGGCTCTAGGTGCCTATATTGGGAAGATGCCTATGAAAGGTGTAAGGGAATCTATAAGAAGATGATTTTGGTGTATCCCAAGATAGAAATACTGGCTTTTGTCCATCTCCCACTAATTTCTTTGGTGGGTATTTATTTTGTATAAATATGAGACTTGAGAGTAAAGTTTGGTAGAGTAACAAGAAGAGGAAAACTTGTTTGCAGGTAACAGGTTGAGTGAGAGAGTTATTCTATACGCAGGTGCTGTTGGATTGAAGACTAAAGAGGAGAGTGGAAGTGGATGTATTGTAATATTCTTTTGAAGATAATACAACTTGGGTCTCTCTTCTTGGTGGAGTTTTTGATCTTTTGCTCCATTGTTACCTTGTGTTGTGAGATCTTACATTCTTATGTTGCTGATTTGTGCCTCTTTGTTGCTGCTATCTTATGGTGATGTTATTGCTGTTATAAGTTCATCTAAGGTGGTTTTATCAAGCATGTTAAAGCGGCTAATTTTAACATCATAAAGAAGTTGAATCTTTTTATGGTATTTCAAAGATTAAGGTAACTTAATTTTCAGATTTGCATGCAATTTTCATATTTCTATTTTGTAGTAGTCAAAGCCTTGTATCTCACCAATTAGTATCATATCTTGGTGATTTGATGATTAACAATTGGATTAGAGATTGTTTGTTTATTCCAACAAGTTTGACATTGCATAAGAAAAGGTATTAGTTATACTATCGGATCATAAGAGCATGAAAGAACCCAACAATTACTCCTTCAACTACTAAGAACAAGAGAAATGTGTTAAAATGAAGTTTGTTTGGCCTCTCACCATCTAGACCGGTTCCTACTCCATTGGGCAAATGATTCAAGGCTTGCAAGGAGGATGAGAACATACATGTAAATCAACAATCGAACCAAATGTGCATGTGCATACAAGCCATAAGATTAAATAAAATTATAGCTTAACATACATCACATTTCCATCTCAAATCACCAATATTCCACATGCAATAAAGAGAGCACTCTATAAAAAGGTTTGTAATGCACTATTATCTTGTCACATTAATCACCTCCTCATTACATCAAGCCATCAAATGTGGCAAGTGAGAATTAGTAGTTGAACTCAAGGGATCCCCTGAAATATTATAGCATGTAATGGAGACATTCAGTTGCAAACCATTCTTCACTTAACTATCCCTCTCTATGATTTACAAAGCATGTTACATTCTTTATAGAACTTGACCTACATCATTTGATGCCCTAAACTACACCTAGACACATATAAGCCAAAAAATTTGAGCTGAAGGACTAACCCTCAAACAATGCAACAAGCTTGCATATATAGCATTTTACATCCAATCTATATGTGTAGCCTTAGGGGTGTAGAAAAATCATTCCTTTCAAGTTCAAACACATCTTGATAAAGCTCATAGGACTAACATTTAAGTACTTGTAGGTAAAGGATGCACTTGTAAGAAGAGAAGAATCCACATGGGACCTGGAATAGGGGATGAGACCTTCCACCAAACACAAGTAGATGTGATGCACAATGACCCTAGGAAACAAGGGCAATAAATGAGCACCAATCAACATCAACCATAATTGTGCACATGGCTCAAAATAGAGTAATAAAAAAAATGAGCCCTACAATAGAGAGAGGTGAGCCAAAGAGCCCCCAAAATAGCACATTGAATACACCCATGTGAAGAAATAGGCTCCCAACAAGTGTAGACACAATGTCAAGACACCTTTGCAAAGATATGCAACCACCTATAGACATACAAAATTTTCATGCCAATCCATGGCTTTGTTGAAGGAAATACATCAAGGTAAAAATGTCACCACATTTGCAAGATGGTGGACCCAAAACAAAACATAACTCTAACCTAAAATCAACTTTACATTGGTTTGCATCTATATGGTAACACATTCTTTAAGCGCTGCCTAAGCTACAAGATAACTTATGTCATAAATTTAAAACTTAAAACAAAATCAAATGTTCTGTTATACTTAGCAATCTCTTCCTTTAATGTGGCCCACAATTATCATGTTACCTTCACCATATATAACAAAATAATGTCCACAAATTTCCTAGTTAGAGGAAACAACATATATGGCTCTTAGCATGAAATTTATAAGTTAAAAATTTGAAATTCTTATGTGGCACCTCCCCTCTAATGTGGGTCCCATAAGTATTTAAAAATACTTAACAAAGTATTTTTAAAGAAAATAAAGTTTCCATGCCTTGGGCCCACATGGAATAAAAATACAACTGATCACCAAAGCACACATGGAACATTATGATTGGTTTGGAGGACCAATATGAGTCACTTATGCAATCAGCACATGCTAGCAAAAATAGAATAGAAGCAAAATTTGGGCCAATGAAGCAAAGAAAATGTGAAGTTTTGGGTGGAGACGAATAGGCCTAAGAAGCACAACAAGAGCACATTGAAAAGCCAAATGTAGCCATGAAGAGACCAAGCCCCACAATTTGATTTCACACCCCAAATACATGGTACCCAATGATAGGCCCAAATGTCACTATAGAGTTAAAGGTGTTGATACTATGCATACGTGGTCACAAATGATATTTTATAGAGGTATTAAGGTTTATGGAAATTGTAATGTCCATGTTTCAAGAACTTAAGAAAAAAAATTCTATTTTAGTTACTTTAAACTTTTGCAAACTCTTACATCTCTATGTGTTTGCAAAGGATGAGTGGACCCTACTTGAAATATCAAACAAATTCATCTATCAAGAAAATAAAGTGATTGCAAGAAGACATTTGTTAACATGGAACAAATATCTTTACGGTATAATATTAATGTATGGAAAATGAAACTTCTAATGTTTGGTTTTCATAACTCTCATTTCAAGTGAAAAGTAGTTGTTGGTCAATCCTTGTTACATGCTTCATGGATGAATACAACTGTTTCTGATGTTTTATCCAATCTAGTTATATTATCCAATCTAGTTATATTCCCCATAGTTCAAAGAACATGCAAACAAACTATGCATTTTCTTAATACTCTTGAAATTTCCATTCAATTACAAGGCTCTTAGGTCACTACTATATTGGTATTATAATATATTCCACCATTCTATATCAAAATTCTCTCACCTACTTCACTTACATTTTACATGTGTTCATATTATCCCTATCAATAGGCTCATTCATCATCATGTACAATTGTTAGTATACAATTTAATTAAAATATAAGCAAATCTATTCAGAATATGAAAAAAAATCAATGCTATAAAATCCCTTCCAATAGTATACACTCATATAGATATCCCTCTAGACAAGATCCATAACTATATTAATATAACATTTGTGCATAACTTCGTGTGATAAGATTGAAGATAACTAAGTTCACATTAAAGGTAATGTCAGTGGTATTGCATATTTTTTAGATAATAAAATTATAGGCTTAAAAAGTTTAGATAACTATATTGAAAATTATATTATTGTAATGGTGAAAATTGTATATGAATTATGTTCTACTTTTTGGTCAAAGTGGGACATTGAAATCAACACTTTTAATCAAATTTTTACTTTACACTTATTACAACTAATTTCTAAATGTATTTTTTTTTTAACTTTTAAGAAATAATTTGTGATTTTTTTAGTAACTTTTAATAACTTATTTTTTATAGTTAATAGTATTTTTAAAATTATAATTTTTTTTTTATAGTTAATAGTATTTTTAAAATTATAAATTTTCAAACATAGATTTGTAATATTTGTAATACCAATTTTAATATCTAGTGTTTCATAATTTTTTGTTGCATATTTTTTTTAATTAATTTTTGAAGTGAGATTAATTATAATTCAGACATAGGTTTATACCATACAGCATAACTTTTTTGTATGTATTCAAATTAATTTATTCTACCTAGTGTGCAAATGTTTTTTAGCTTTTTTTTCTCTATTTTTTTAAATTTTTCCAGTTTGGAATAGAGACCTTGATGTTCGGTGAAAAACCTATGTTCAGTAAAAAATAAAAAATAAATATAATACTCAAATGAAATATATTCAAAATCATACTTTTTGGAAATCTTATACTAAGGTCTACATACTTACAAAATAGAATTTCTAAATGACTTCATTATATTCAAAATCATACTTTTTAGAAATTTTATACTAAGGTCTACATATTAACAAAACATAATTTCTAAATGACTTCATTTGAGCTCCCAAAAGGTGAAGCAAAATTGGTTTTTGTTAGCGTTTTGATAGGTACGGAGGAGACTACATCAAGGGTTGTATTTAAGACTAGGGGGTTATTTTCAAGAGGGTTTGATCTAAGGGGGTTATAACTAACCCCCTTCAATTAAACCCCTTTAGATGGAACCTCTCAAGGCTTAAATCATTAATTTTTCTAAAAAATATGTGATTTTAGACAAAAATCAGGAAGTCCCATAAATGGGACACACTATTGTGGCATCACCCATTCATTACCATTTTTTATTTAGTTTTATATTTATTTTAAAGAAATGTCTTAATGCATATATTGATAAATAGTATAATTTTGTGTAAAGTTGGGTTCATTGTCCTAACATTTATCCATCCATACACACACACATTCACATGCACCTAGCTCCGAATTATCCTTATACACACATACTTTTATAAATTCACTAAATATCCTCACATTTACATATGTACCTACCTCCATACAATCATTAGCCACTTGAATTTGATCGTTTAAATCCACTCAAGATTATTTCCATGATCATAGGATATAGGCTTGACCCTTTCTTTTTAAAATTTTAAAATTTAGATTTGATCAACTAGCTCCCTTTTTTTCCTACCCTTAGCCGACTAAGTACACATTTGACAAAATTTGATACCATATGCTAGTATTTAAAGACACTCATTGCATTCATTCTAACACATTTGGGATACACAAGTTCTCTCTCATCCTAAAGCTTTAAAAGAGCGATCCATAGCAACACATTTTGATTTGGTGCATTAAAGGAGTAAGAAATTTGCATACATCATTTTTAAGGCCTTTCCTATTGTCTTTGAATCTTTGTACATTTTTTTCAGGGTTTGTCTTAGGAGAACTTATCTCCTTGCGACGAAATGACAAGCCTTCCAAGGTATTTTTAAATATGCCAACCCTCAAATACCAAAAAGGAGCAAAGTGATACAAGATTATATGGGCAAACAATAAAGGAAAGTTTTACCTTACATAAGGTCAAGTCCAAACTCAAAGGATGAATCCATGATCGAGAACTTGGCCCAACCCCGTGAACCTAACCTTTGACAAATCATAGATTTGACATAGATTCTATGACATTTACTAACAAAGAGATCACCTTTCTTGAGTAGATACTAATTTAAATCTAAAATATTCTTCATTGACGCACATTCTCTGGGCTTAGAATTAAGTACTCTTATCTATTGCATTTACATTCCTAGAATAGTTGTTGTAATCGTTAAATTTATCAATCCCAACCATCATTTGTTAATCTAGGTTGATTTATGCTTAATTGATTACATTTATGCAATTAGCCTAGGTTAATCCTCATGAAAGCTTGTAAGTCCCTATCTTAACATGTAACTATTGTGATGGATAATTGATAAGTGCTTATTATTCATTGTACTTTCTAGCCAATCAATTTTTTTAATTTTTTTTTCTTCTAATAATGCTACTATTTCTTTTGAATGTGAACTTAAATATAATTGTTAATTAACACATTTTAAAAAATGAATCATTTGAATTGTTATTGGTTAAATATTTTGAGTTCTTATTACACCCTCCAAGTAAATCAAGAAAAATGTCTTATCATATTCATTGAACCAATAGTAATATTGTCAGTGAAATGACTACTCCACAATATTATATATATTTATTTCTTTCATGTACTCACATAACTATTCTATATTTATATGTACCATTGTCCAATTAAAACCATTTCTTTCTTTTAACATGTTATTATGAGTAGTGCTCCACTTTTACCCCAAGGATATAAATGTCATGATATCCTGCCATGATAAGCTTAGTGTGCATGCATTATAGAAGCATGGTACTAGGTTATAAATGTTGCTTTATGGAAAAGAAATAAAACAAGTATAAACAAGTAAATGATATATTTGTCTCACTTATGTAACTTCTCTTAGTTCAATACCAAAAAAAGGGAAATGATACATGTTTTTATAATACTTTATTTCTATAAAATCTAAATTGATATAAAATACTATCTTTATCAATGTTAAATTTTTTATATTTTTATGATTTTCCTTCTGAAGAATATTTATAATAACATACTGTCTTAAAGGTTCCCTAAATTAAATTATTTTAAATATATTAAAATTAAAAAACTAATCCATAAATGACACTTATTTTCCTTTACAATAATTAAAAAAAATAACTTCTCAACACTCCAAATAATGCTTCCATACAATTGTAGTCTAATCTCAATGGCTTCTCTGTACACGTTCTTACACTCTTATTCATGTAAGAGTTTGGCTTAGGTCAAAAGCAAACTCCATTGCTAGGTATTGCATTACAGCCAAACAATGTAACCTCTTCTCTAAGAATCCTATTTTACAGTTGTCATTTTGTAGATAGACTTCAAACCCAAACCAGATAAAGACAAGATATGCAGATGTACAACATCCAACTTTTATGCACATGTCATCTATGAAGTGTCTTGTATGCAACCAAAGAGAGACTGTGCAGAGCTGGAGGAAAGGACACAAGTCTAGACCTCAGTTTGAGTGAATAATAGCGAAGATACACCTCAAATTCAGCCAATAATGTCCCACTTTCTTGGGTCCCTTGTGGATGCATAGCTTTTTCAATCTTTTTACTTGTGCTACAATCCATCCTCGTCAGAGCTGCTAATCAATAATCTAATTACAGTGGAAGGAAGGTTCACGCATTCAGTACACCAGTAAACTGAGTTGCAGTGGATTCTTAATATCCTTTTAGGTTCATAAATATAAATATTAGTGAAAAGACTTGCGTGGACATTCCCAAAATCTTTCCTTACAAAAGACCAATTTCTATCCATTAGATTCCCGACAAATCTCTTGAAATGTAGGACCAGTGATTTATGATTCTGTTTATCTGTGCTGTGCGTTACATTTTTGAATTTTCCCCTTAGAAAGCAGGAATCTTGATCATATTAGTGGCTTTAAATGTCCACCCACTTCATTTAATTTTATTAACTGTCATTTGATGACCATTAAGGCCTGGTGAACTTAAGTTTTGAAACTGTTCAGGTGGTGGTCCTGAAAAAGTTAGCTTGAGTATCATCAATTTATTGGGGATTCATTTACTGATTTGAAAAATGGGTTCGGCTATTTTTATCCAGATTTTGTTGTTTGGGATGTGCCTGGTAAATTTTTTGAGAGGCTCTGTGTGTGTTGGGGAGGAGGATGGGGGTAATTTGGGTGTTAGGTCTGAAGCACAGAGGGTTTGGGAGCATCAAAATCACTAGGAATTTTTTTGTATTGCTGAAGAGTTCAAGTAACAGGAGCTCTATTAGGCTTCATGCTCTAAGGATGAGAAGAACACGTCACCATCAGTGTGGGAGAAGACACCATTCTTTGGATTTCTCACTGCTTCTGAGAGCAGCAAGTGACTACATAATCCCTCTGATGTTGGGCACGGCACCACAGAGATTTGAAGTTTTTATGGATACAGGAAGTGACCTTGTATGGGTACTGTGCTCAACCCATTCTTCAAAACGTTCTTCTGAATGCATTATGTGTGAAGGCTTAGACATCCCCATATTCTCTGCATTTGATTCTTATTCAATGAGACATGAATCCTGTGCCAGTGAGTTATGCTCTGCCATTCATAACTCACACAATCCCAATGATCTCTGCATAGTGGCTCGATGCCCATTCGATACTCTAGACATGGAGCTTTGCCAGAACCCTTGCCTTCCATTCTATTATGCATATGGGGGTGGCAGTTTAATGGGCGAGTTGATCGGAGACAAGCTTATAGTCCACTTGGCCAGAGTCGTGACTAGAAAAATCACAAACTCGACTTTTAGGTGTGCAAGGATTTCGCTAGGGAAGGCGGTAGGGGTTGCTGATTTGGCAGAGGGAGCTGTAATGTTATTTTTCTCTTTTATTTAATTATTTGCAGCATATAAGGGAGAGGGGCCAGTTGCCGCCCACGCCCCAATAACCGCTATGTTTTTGTGCACTTGACCCCCCTATTAAATTTTTAAAAAGAACCAATACATGTAAAATACCAACCTAATAAATTAACACAAATGCACCAATACATGTTCACAACATTTGTACATGTTCACAAATGCACCAATACATGTTCACAACTCCAATAAATTAACCAATAAAATTAAGACAAGTGCACAAATGTGATGGCGAGTGGTTATTGGCATATCGTTGCGCATTATGGGGCGACATGTTGAAATGACACTTTTTCGACCCATGTGCACATAACACGTCCTACAAGGAAATGTATAAGTGCCTAGAAGCTGAAAGAATAGCTTTAAGCTCTTCGCTCGCATACGGAGAAACCAAAAAAAAATCGTCAAAATCCGATATGTCTAGCTATGAGCTTGACGTGTGTGAAGTTAGGGTGGGCGGCTACTGGCCCCTCTCCCTTAGTTAAAATAATTTAGAATATGTCATGATATTTAAATAAATGTAAATAGCCAAATTTAAATTTTAACATGTGATAATTTGATAGGAACTCTAAAGTATATAATTAACATAGTGAATTGGATAACACAATCACAAATTGAATTGTATTAACATCAACATCATATTTCTATATTATTTCAAATATCATTTAATAATAGCAGATCAATACTTATTTGAATCAGATCACTTGAAAAAGTCACTCTCACCCTAAGAAGATTGCAATGGTGTTGACCCTCATAGTTAAGGCACACTCCGAAGAATCTGTGTAAAAACACATTATGTATCTATGCACCATCTTTATGCACAACAAGCCTGGGCGAGGACAATCTCGAGTGTACCTTATACTTCAAGTTGAACACATTCTATGTGCCCCCTTATCCAATACTTATAGCCCATCAAACCACTTTCTTTTTTGAATGATCTCCATGTCATTTCCAAGTCTCACATAAATGCTTTATATAATCCTTTAAGGGGTGGTTTTCAAACCATCCCACCCCTTCACAAAGGTTTTCTTTAGTTCATTTAATAAATACTTTATTCCTCCCTCTTTTATTATTATCCCTCCTTTAACTAAAGAGGTCATAATAACCTTTATTTTTCTCTCCCTTTTTAAAATAAAGGTCAAATAATTTTTATTCCTTTATATTTTTAAAAGGTCATTTATTCTTATTATTATTATCCCTCCGTTAACTAAAGATGTCATAATAACATTTATTTTTCTCTCCCTTTTTTAACAAAGGTCAAATAACTTTTATTCCCTTACATTTTCAAAGGGTCATTCATTCTTCTTATTATTATCTCTCCTTTAAATAAAGAGGTCATAATAACCTTTATTTTTCTCTCTTTTTTTTAAAAGGGTCAAATAACTTTTATTCTCTTATATTTTCAAAGGGTCATTCATTCTCATAATAACATTCTTTTCCATTTTTGTTGTCTTAGTACCATGAGATGAATCTAAATCAAAACTCACAACACTTAAGTGGAGATAATGACTATGAATATATCATTCTTAATGTAATATTGTCACTATCATAATTTCTCCATTTTACTTTTACTTCATCTATGATTCTATTATTAACATTATAGATCTACTTTCAATAATTCTTTTTGGTTTAATTTTAATTGCACAAGTATGTTCAACCCAAATACTTTGCTAATCAATAACATGATTAGAACTATATATATTTTGTGTGAAACATATCATGAGTTTGAAATTGAAGAGCTAGTACTAATCTATATGCTTAATCTCCCATCTTTTGACTTTATTATCAATTTTCTCATTTATGTACCCTATATCTTTAATATATATGTTTTAAATTGTATAAAAGTATTATCCTATGACTACATATAACTACATATAGCACTTAGTGAATGACATGCATATCCATATTATGCACTACCATATAATCTATATACTTAAAATACATTTGAAGATGATAATCATACATTTCGAACTACATGAATATCTTCTCTTCTTGTACCACGTACATATTGAATGATAACAAGTACATAATTATCCCTAAACAAAGTTTATATTACTTCACAGTCACTCAAATTGAGATTTGGGACAAGTCTACATTCAACAAGGATTCCAATGCAAAATAATTTTGTGATATCAATTCAATGTTATCAATAAGATGTTTATAATATCAAAATTTGTTATCCTAAAAACTCCAACATACTTCACCTTGTCATAGATTCATAGATAATACTTCACAAAATGCATGTATAAGGCTATTGGGTTAATCAGGTTCAATAACAAAGTATAATAAAATAAAAGATGGCACAAAAATTCTGCTATTCATCTTAAGAATAAAAAACGTAACAAACAATTACCACCCACAAAGCACTTCATAGAAAAATATTAGATTTAGTCTTTCCTTCTTTGATGTAACTAGGTTAATTTTTGAATGATGATGTGGCTGGAACAATGAGGATACTATCACATTAACAACCATGTAGGACACCTCGAAAAAATGAAATGAAATTGATATTTTTAGATTGTATATACATAATGGAAAAGAACTAATATAAATTTGCAATCTAGAAAATGGTTTTGATTTTTTAGAGGATGTCTCTCCCCCAATAAAAAGAAACCAACATGTTCCCATGTGTGGTTCTAATAGAAACTATTTTATTTCACATCATATAATATTGTTGTTTTGAACCAACCAATTCATTCTAACAATAGGATCATGTGGGTTATGGACCCATAACGTAACTTATGTTTAGACAAATCTACTTTGTGAATTAGTTAACGATATTGGACTTACGTGAGTGAAGTATCAAATTTACCCTTATAACGAAGTTAAAAGCTAAGTTTGAATTGTAAAAAAGAAAGCTAAGTTTCAAAATTTTGTGAATACCCTTTTATTACACCTCTAAAACAAATATGTGGTTGTAATTTCTCACTACATTAGACTAATTTATAGTCCATGTTAAGGAAACAATCTTTGTTGCAATCCCTTAACAATCTTTGTTGCAATCATGGGACCTAATACTTTCATAGACATTCCTTGGTTGATTCATGTGTGTTTACATTCCATTGTGATAAATAAATACAAGTTGTTCTCATGGATTATTATATGGTTCTTAGAAGTTGATTGGATATTGTTAGAAATTAAGATTTTAGGTTACTAATCATCACAAATAAAACATAAGATAAATGAAATAAGAATTAAAGATGCACATATTCAACACATTACACAATATATACATGGGGAAAACCCTTTCAAATAAAAATACCCCATAAAGCATCATTCTATTATAAAACACTTACAAATTTATCTATAAAATTATAGACAAAACCTAGGGATATCACTTCTCCTCTCTTCCACATGGCCAATAATGCTTCTTGTGCATAGTGATAAAATTCACTATAAATCTCCAAACGAATTGTCTCTCAATGAGAGAGAAGCTCCTTAAATATATAAGGGGTGACAAAATACCTGAATGAGCATTAGTCACACTTACTCAAAACTACTATTTATAAATAATAAATAATTTAATAGATTATTAGATTATTAAATACTATATGTTTTGTAAAGCATATAACAAGCATAAGTTTTTATAACCTTATATTAAAACAATATATAAATGTTATAAGGGTATGGCCTCTAATAACATTATGTCTAACAAATATTCTTTTATATAGCTTACAAGAAATATAATCTAATTTTGCTTGTTTACACATTACATTCTAAACAAAAATTTCCTTTTCAATATGTAGTTGGTGACTTGCTTGTGTGATGTCCTCTAATGCCTTGTTGCCAAGTACATTATTCATAATTTGTAGCATTTACATATTCATCAAGTCCTTCCTTCTGACCTTTTGTTTTTGTCTTTAATAGTCTCCTTGTATTTTCTATGGCACCTCCTAACACAATCACAAATGCCTAGGCTAGCAGTTCCTCAAATAGAGGACATAAGGATGATTTGTGATGGCTTCAATATCATTCACAAAAGGATACAATTAATAAGGGTGAAGCAAGAGGCACACCATGCATTGTGTATTCAAATGATCTTCCTTGGTTGAATGCCTTCTACAAGCCTTCCTTGTCCTATATAATTGGCTCCACCCGCATCACTTCATAGTGCTCAACTATCATCCTCCCTTTCCTTACAATTGGCCCTATTGAATTTGCATCTTGATTTTTCTAGGCAACCTGTTCCGCCATCCTCGCTCATCTCAGATACCTTCCTTTTCATGTATCACAAATGCAATTTTGAGTAAGGATAGACTAGTTATCGTACATGCCCATTTATTATGTGTGCATGGAGAGTTACCTAAGAATCCACATAAAGCAAACAAATGATAATACTATATCCTCTAGATGCTTTTTAGAGCAAATAGGCATAGTTTCTCCAAGTAGAATAACATAGACCTTGGGAAATAATGAATTGCTTTACAAAATCTAACTCAAGTTGAGGAGATGCTAATAGCAAGGGTGAATCGAATACTTCAAGTTAGGCATCAACATGGTGGATAGATATAATATAATAGCCACACAAGACATTACTACAAAAAATCTGCCTAGGCATGTCAACCAATTGGACATCATAATTGTATAATGAGAAAGTGTAGAGCATGAGAACTATAGACTTCTATGTTAGTTGCACATGTGTTCTTGCAACCTTGGAGTATAAGCTTGCAAACTATCCATACTATAAGGATGCCCATATTGATGAATGTGCACTCTCATCATTAGCTTTCAATCCAACAAATGTCTCCACCATGCCTCATTAAATGTTCTCAAAGCTTCCGTGCATGGCACATGCACAATCATGGAAGACATTAATACTTGGGAACAAGAATTGGAGCAAGAATCTCTGTTCATGGCCATTCTTCTAGATACACATAAAGAAGTTGAATAGAGTTATAGCCTCCTGCAATTTGGCCTTAGTTGGCTAAGTGATGTTATGGATTGGCTCCATATTATTCTTTCTCTAATCAAAGAGTATACCAGTAAGGGTTTATTTGGAATGGCATTTCCCACACCCTTCCTTGATAGTGTTGTTGTTTTCAAACAACCATTCATCAAAGAGATGAAAATGCATGAATACGTTGTATATATTTTGAGATACCATGATAACAAGTTTGACTAGCATCTTTAGTTCCACTATTTTCTAATCTTATGATGCATCATCAAAGATAGTTTACAACTATTGTCTTTGTGAAGAAAAACATAGGAGATAGCCTTCTCAATATGGATGTGGAACTTTGAGAGTGATTGAAAGATTTACCTAGTGAAAAGTTTGTTGACCACTCGATACTTTTAGGTTCAAACCTTCATTGTATAAGTCCCTTTTAGACAAGGTGTTGAGCAATTTTTTTTGATATGATCATTTAGGTTAGTTGCTCAATTTTTTTCTTCACACTAAGCACCATTGATACCAAGTGGCTAGAATTACATTGTGTCATGCCTGGACCCTTGCCTTTCAAAGTCACTACCTTCATTAGAGGATGTATATAACATTATTCACAACCCACATATTACTACTCTTTTTATGCACAATAGATTCACAACCTTTTGTGAAGCATTCATGGAGAAGCTTTTAGGTGCACAAGGTTAATGGTATAGGTGAGCATTGTTGCTCCTCCATTCATTTCTTGTCTTAAAATTTCTTCATTGTGGATGATCCTTGTAACTTTTCTCCCCTATTGAAAGTACAATGGTAGCATAGGGGTTCCACACATGTTCATGGTTTCATTTGGCTAAGGGAAGAACTAACATTGAATCCCTTGATTTGTCCAAATGAGAGGATGTTTAAATTACTCTATGATAATTGATGGTTATGTTTAAATTGTGAACCTATGGGAGGCCATTTGGAGAAACCCAATGGTCCACCAATCCATCCTTGATGACCCTTTCTTGTTGAACACCCCAATAATCATTGCATTTGATCCATTTCATAACTACACATAGTTGTTGAACTGCAATTAGCGACACAACAAATGTAGCAAATCAACATGCTCGTAGATAAAATAGCTTGTTGTTAGATTTCTTTATAGAGATCCTTGTGATTTGTAGGTCTGCTCTACTTTGTGTGTTACAGAGAATGTTCGCACAAGGTACTTTACCACCTAGAATGATGAGAGACTTAACATCCATAACTCTACTATTATTTGGATATGGCATGTGAATGTTGATTTTCAACCCATTCTCTACCACCATGAATTACTAAAATATGTTGCCAAGTATGCCACCAAACTTTAGTGTCACTCAAAGGCTCACCACCAAATGTTGAGTCATATGTCAATCAATGTTGACCCAAAAAACTGCTACACCCATAATCCTATAATATGTATATGATTATGAGTAGTTGGCTTGTGGCTACCTTAACTCTTATTTAAGTTATATAATCATTAAAATAGCCTTATATAGGTAGTTAGGTCAAATTGGGTGGAATCCATGGCATAAGTATGGTATATATAGGAGGTAGAGGTTAGTTATTATCATCATATTAAGTATTGTGTTCTTATTGAAGACTATTGGAGGTATCCCCCTCAAAGTGGATTAGGAGGTTGCCCCCTCAAAGTGGCATATTATTATCAAGTATTTTCAACATATTTACTATTATATTCTTCTATTATTCAAGTTGTTTCATTACAATTGGTATTAGAGCATGATCTTGGAGTCATGAAGGCAAAAAAAACAAGGCATTTTTTTAAAATTTTGGAGGTTATTTTGGGAAGCGCATATCTCTCTCATTTTGGTGACTCTTTTCAATATTTTTAGTGGGTTTTCAAGGACATATTGAAGCTACTACAGTCTAGATTTGAGGTAATTTGGATCAAATTTGAAGAAGTTATTGCAAAATTAGGGTTTCCACCAATTTTGTTCTCAAGGTTGCAAATTAACTAATTTCTTGGAGATTTCTTTTGGGAAGTGAGATCTAGGCCTTGGTAAGTTATAGTAAATTTTTTGATTAATTATATTTATTTTGTGTGATTTATTGCAAAATTATTTCCCCCCATCATAGCAGGGCTAGCCACAAGAGGCAAAAAGGATCTTGCCACACGTGGAAAGTCTTTAGACAAGGAAGATACAGAAAGTGGGGAGACTTATAATAATGATATGCATGAGAAAGTCACCAAGGTTAAGGAAGATATTTCATCAATGAAGATGGGGATGTATGAATTATCCAAGAAAATGGATTCCTTTCTGAGTGTTCTGAACTATAACGGAGAAGATTCGCATAAGAAGTAGAAGAATTAGCAGAAGAATAAGCAAAAGGAGCAGAAGTAAACGAAGAAGAAGTAGAAGAAGAAGAAGAAGAAGAATATGATGATGATGATGATAATGATGATGAAGAAAAAGAAGAAGAAAGAGAGGAAAGAGAAGGAGGATAAAGAAAAGAAAGAGAAGAAGAGGAAAAAGAAGGAGAATTTAAACCCATAACATTTCTCCATGCATTATCACTACTTGGAGAATTTCAAAAAGCATTATTTCCTAAAGGAGATCTTGATCAGCCCATTCAACCAATTCTAGAGTACCATCTACCATCCTTCACCTCTTCCTCGAAGGCACACCAAAAGGTTAGAGAAATGGAATAATATATTCATCACCATCAAGAGATAGATGCATAGGGAAGACACGTCTTGAAGCTTGAGCCAATTTTCTAGACATACACAAAGGAGATGAGGACTATGACACTCACAATTCTAATGGAAGAATTTACCAATCAAAGTTACCACATGGGAAGATGAAGATTTTATGTAGAAGCATTTATAATTGATAAACTTTGAGGACAACACTTTTGTAAAGGTGGGGGGCATGCTAAACCCCTAAT
Organism: Cunninghamia lanceolata; assembly: GCA_027924645.1. Classification (NCBI taxonomy): domain Eukaryota; kingdom Viridiplantae; phylum Streptophyta; class Pinopsida; order Cupressales; family Cupressaceae; genus Cunninghamia; species Cunninghamia lanceolata. The sequence continues at coordinate 298,807 of BSBN01001388.1, forward strand.
CCTATAATGTGTATATGGTTGAGTAGTTGGCTTATGGCTACCTTAACTCTTATTTAAGTTATATAATCATTAATATAGTCTTTATAGGTAGTTAGGTTGGCCTGGGTGCATCCATGGCATACATATGGTATATATAGGAGGTAGAGGTTAATTATTATCATCATATTGAGTATTGTGTTCTTATTAAAGACTATTGGAGGTATCCCCCTTGAAGTGGATTAGGAGGTTGCTCCCTCAAAGTGGCATATTATTATGTATTTGCAGCATATTTCCTATTATATTCTTCTATTGTGCAAGTTGTTTCATTACAAAAACCCCACTTCAACTAACTTGTGTAAGTTCTTGACAGCCAAGTATTGATAATGACATCAACACACAAGAATGTTACCACAAGTTGAAATTACTCTCATGCTTTGTGGTTGATTCTTTATGCATATGAACAAAAAATGGTTCATATGCCCTTGTCTAGTGACAAGACTACCAATCCATAAAGCTTTGTAGATGCATATATGGCATGTATTTTGAGTTTGGAGTCATTTCCACTCATGGAAGTTGTAAGAAACTAGACATGTCTCAATTCCCCATATGAAACATGTGGAAAATGCATGTAGTTCCAATCTTCATTCATGTTTCACCTCACCTCATAATTATTCTTAGTAGAGGAAGTCATGCATTTGAGTCCTATTGGAGTGAACTGCTCTTATACAAGTCTTTCTACACCATTCTTTCCAACATTGGGTCATTTATACAACAAATTGTGGCACATTGGGACATCATAGCTGTCGTGTACTATGCATGGCATGTTGATTATGTAAGTGCAAATAAGGTCATCATATATCTAGTTAGGATATCACCTTTACTAGGATTGACCTATTCACACTTACCTTAAGTTTACTTAGTCTATTTTAGAGTTGTGTCTCAACTCATATGGTTAAGACATGTGTCCTCATCCTTATGAGACACCTCTTGCATGTTTACTTGCCACTTGCATGAGCACTTGTCACTTGAGCTCACAAGTGTAGCATCTTAGGAAGGTTAGTTAGTTGTTGTGTTGAACCATCCTAACTTCTCTCTCATGCCTATTTATACAAGGCATCTATGTACATTTTACTCAGCTCTTGAATATATTATTTGGCTTTTATATGCAATTGTCTTTTATGGAAGTTATTTCAGTTTTTTGCTCACTAATCTTGGTTGCTCCAACATGGTATCAAAACCATGCTAGCAAAATGCTTCTCGTATTAAGAGATTCTTACACCAAGCCTCATCAAGAGTTCCTCATGGAGCCAAATGGACATTGTCATTAAGTCCAGAAGGCCTTAGACAATAAGAATAACCCTTCGTTCGAGAATTTAGGTAAAGTTGATTTTTTTCAAAATTGTTTTTACCTCGCCTAGGGTTTGTATGACCGTATGACCTCTCATTTCGTACTTGTATAGTTTTTTTGTAAAAATTTGAATTTTTTTTGTAGAGAGCACTTTGGCCCCTACAAATTTCATTTTTGGGTTAAAATCCATTTCATGTGCAGGATTTTCGCAGGTGTATCATGTATTTCAGGCCATTCAACCTGGTTTAGGGTTTTGACCCTATTTGTGTGCTCTATTTGGCTGCCATTGTACTCTGGATCGGCCTTAGCCCCTACAATGGCCCCCAATTGGTTCACACATCTGGCCCTCGACGTCCACAATTTATGTGGTTTTGTTTGCTCACAATCAATTATACTTCATTGTAGTCGCGGGTCTTCATTGCCATGAATGGCTTCAGATGCCATCTCCAAGGTAATAATCACCATTTGAATCTTATAGGGTCACAATTTGTTGTGTGGTCGGCTTCATTGTTTCTTGGTTTTTGAAGATCGCTTCAACACACTAGAGTTTCATTGAAGGAGAAGATCACTTTATCATGCCCTCCACATAACATTCAGCTCTTCATAGACCCTTTTGGCTCCCAATTCAGCCCAATCTGCCCTCAACTCGGCCATTCAGGCCTGCTCAGTGCCTTGAATTAGTCAATTTTAGGCTCCACCAATGAGCCACTGTCCAACCACCAGGAAGCCACCATAGCTCCACCATCTCTCATTATTTCCCTACATAGGCATTTTTTCAAAACATCATATCTTGAAAACCATTTATCATTTTTTTACAAATTTGTAATCAACAAAAAGGTGTTAAAAAAATTTGCCTTTTTGGCTAGTTTTTAATGTGACTTTCAAAGTCACTTAAACATTACATTTAGGTTAGCATATTAGGTTAACATATAAATTTAGCATCTAAGTGCTAGTATATAAATTTAACATTAGCATTTGATGAAACTTCTAAGCACTTATTGTAAACCGTCGGAGACTTGACTTTTATGTCAAATGGAGACCACCAGGGCCCTTCAAAGTCTTTAAACTAGGGCATTTTTTTCATTTTGTGACAACTTTAGCCCACAGAGGTGAAATTTGATATTCTTATAGTCGATGGGAAGCTAGTTCCGTCACTGACACAGTGGTGTCAAAAATTTTCCCACATTGTGTTGTTTTGTAACATTTTTTGCCCTCTAAAGTTCACTATTGTAAGCAAATTTTGATGGGGCATAACTTTCACCTTGATTATCAAAATTTTGCAAACTTTTTTTGAAACATATCAGAATTTTGCAAGGAATCCAAATACACATGTAATTTTAAGAGTTGGTTAGCCCATTTTGTAAAAAATCACTGTGCATTATAAATGATCAATTTGGTATCCAATCTTGACACAAGTTGTAATTTCTCTTGCACAACTTTCTGAGGGGCCTATGTTTCAGCTCTAATCATTTTGAGAGGAGGCTACATGGTTAGTCTTCTCATATCAGTTTCGGGAGGAAGCATTTTTTCACATGGAGTTCATTCCTTCACATTTTTTGGGGAGTCACATAGACCTCATCTTTTCTCTCCTTTGGGGGGAACATATATTGTACTAGACTATTTGAAGTAGTCCTTGGGGGGTCATGTTGAGTCCTTTTCTTCTTCATCACTTGTACAATTTTATCATGTATCATTTCTCTTTTGGAGATGGGTTTTTCCCATTAGGTTTTCTCCTTTACTATGTTTTTGAGAAATTTATTTGCATATAGGTACCTAACATGGCCTAGTAGCCAAGACCCATCATCTTTGTATCGCTTCTCCCTAAGTTGCACTTGAGGGGGGTGTTAGTATAAATAAGGTCATCATATATGTAGTTAGGATATCGCCTTTACTAGGATTGACCTATTCACACTTAGCTTAAGTTTACTTGGGCTATTTTAGAGTTTTGTCTCAACTCATATGGTTGAGACATATATCCTCATCCTTATGGGACACCTCTTCCATGTTTACTTGCCACTTGCATGAGCACTTGTCACTTGAGCTCACAAGTGTCACATCTTAGGAAGGTTAGTCATTTGTTGTGTTTGACCATCCTACCTTCTGTCACATGCCTATTTATATAAGGCATCTATGTACATTTTACTCAGCAATTGAATATATTATTTGGTTTTTATGTGCAATTGTCTTTTGTGGAAGTTATTCTAGTTTTTTGTTGGTTGATCTTGGCTACTCCAACAGATATCTCCTAGCTCTTATACTAATGATTAGATTTCTATCATGAACCTATATGTGTTGGAGTGCCATGCTATCAAGGAATGGGAACTCTTGTACAACCTTCACCTAAGAGATGATACTAGGATGTCTAAACTATACATGTTTGATCGTTGAAACTTTGACACTAACTGTAATTAGGGAGAAACTACCATCAACCCCTTGTCAATGACAATTGTTGACCACATTGATTTCCATCATGCAACATACTAGTTACCCCACATGCAAAACAATTCATCCTTCACACCAAAAATGCTATCATCGAGTCAATGCATTACTTTTGACTATTATTATGAACCACTCTTCTCACCAAGGATTAAAACCACCACTTCATATGGACAAACAAGATACTGCTAGAATAGGGAAATCATACTTGATAAACACCATTAGGTGTGCCCTTTTGTAGTTATTTCCTTAGTACAAACTCCCTTATCGTTTCCCGCCCCAATAGGGGTAGTGGCATTCAATACCAATGCATCCATTATTCATGCAAGCCTTTTCATATCAATTAGAGAGATGAATCCTCTTGCAAGGGAAAGCATTAGGTACTTTTCCAAAAAAAAAACTTCATTTGCTACATTCTAATTGATGAGATAAGCCAGATTAGACCAGGATTGTCGGAACACATTGACAACTATTTACATGAAGCCTTTCCTAATCATAATCAAATCCCTTTTGATGCTTGTTGTATTGTCCTTGTAGATGACCTTGGATAGTTACCTCTTGTAAAGGATATTCCAATATACACTAGGACCTCCTATAGTGCAACACTTTGGTGCAAATTTGGGATAGTTGTTACTTCGGCCACGATCTTCTGCTAGCATGGTGATGAGCCTTCTCAAGTAAGTTTACATAGCCTCCTTTCCAATATTAAAAATGAGGAACCAAAACTAGAATATTAGGAACTCCTCATGTTATGCTCTAATTCCTCCCTTCCAAAAGAGGAGCAAGCTACATTCCACTCATCCATAGATTCATTTAGAACAAATGGCTTCGTTATACAACATAATAAACATGCTTAAATCATTGGCAAAACATGTTGCATGGTGCAACATTGAGAAAACAAGGGGTCAAGTGTTTACAAACTTTGAAGAGAAGCAAAGGATATTCCAATGTATGTCAAGGCCTCTTACGATGTAATACTTTGGTGCAACTTTGGGATAGCGGTTACTTTGGACACGAGATTCCTCTAGCATGGTGATGATTTTTCCTAGGTCAATTTTTGTAGCCTCCTTTCCAACATTATAAATGTGGCACCAAAACTAGAAGATTGGGAAGTCCTCATATTATGTTTTAATTCCTCCCTTGTACAAGAGGAGCAAGCTACATTCCACTCATCAACAAATTTGTTTGAAACAAAGGACTTGGTTACAAAACATAATAGACGTGCTTAAATCATTGGAAAAGTGTGTTGCATATTGCAATGCTAAATAAACAAGGGGTCGAGTGTATGTAAACCTTAAAGAGAAGCAACTAGATGCAAGGGTGCTCTTATGCATTAGCTAGTAGATTATGCTAACTACAAATTTGTGAATTGTACATGGACTTGTCAATGGAATAATTGGGAAATTTCTTCTTATTATGCATACAAATGGTAGAAAACTACCTAATTTTCCACTCTTCATTGTGGTAAAATTTCCTCATTACACTAACCTTTCTTGGGATGTTAATGATCCCCATCTTGTTCAAATTGTTTTAGTCACTCACGTTGGTTGTCACTAGTTCCATTTAAGATAGTTCATAGGCCTTGATAATTCAATAAGCCCAAGGACTTACACTTGACCAACTGACCATTAACATTAGTGGCACAGAACAAAGCAACCTTACTTTCACTACAGTCTTTAGGGTTCAAATCTTGGTCAATCTTTATATCTTCCCCTATTTCTCTTTTTAGTGTTATGCACACATGCAAGACAATCTATGTGTTATCCTCTAGAGGAAACAAGAGTAGAACTTGCCCACACTATCAGTCGTACATCACTAGCTTTCCCCCAAACTACCGTATCAATCGAAGGATTAAACATAACTTTTTTACTTTTATCAAATAAAAAGTATTCTTTTCTTTGTTCCATGTATCGATGGATTGATCATAAGATGGTTATGTTTTATTTCAACATTAAAATATAGACATGGTGTCTCATCTATTATATAGTTGTTATGAACATGTAATATGTGCATTCTAAATCATTACAAATAGAAACATACTTCTTTGTGTTATTTGTTGATTTTCTAGAATTGATTCCTTTCCTTGGAAATATTCTCAACCTTTATGCAAATCTAAAGTACCTCACTAATTTATTTACTTGTATAAATATCATATTTCATATTACTTGCTAGTCATGTTTCTCTCTCTCTCTCATTTGTTTTGTTGCTTTTAGGAAAGGAATATTTAAATGTATATTCTTCAATGTTTTCTTTCAAAGCTATATCTCCACATTCCTAGAGTGAAGAACAATCCTCAAGGCTAGGGAAACATGTCATCAAGAAGTCAAGGCTGAAACTCATCAGAAAAATTTGGATAGCTAGGAGCCAATGCATGAGAGTGGATAATCTCTCCTCCTTCTTTAGGCTAAGGGGGGTGTTCCCTGAGGTTAAATTGATAGGACAATTAAAGAAAAATGAAATAAAATATAGATTGAACAACATCCATGCCCAATGTGCTATGAGTCCTTAAGATTTGTCACTAGACTCATGTTAGCATTGGTTGCTAATAGACCTTCACAACCTCTAATAGGGAGATGAAACACATGCAACAAAAGATAACAATAGTGTTATATCCCTACAAGTGAATCTCCTTCACTAAACATACACATGTGTAAGATGGAAACATATTATCATGATTCTCTACACATTTATTAGTTTGACATTGCATAAGAAAAGGAATTAGTTATACTATCATATCATAAGAGCACGAAAGAACATAACAATTACTCCTACAACTACTAAGAACAAGAGAAATGTGTTAAAATGAAGTTTGTTTGGCCTCTCACCATCTATACCGGTTCCTACTTCATTGGGCAAATGATTCAAGGTTTGCAAGGAGGATGAGAACATACATGTAAATCAACAATGGAACCAAATGTGCATGCACATACAAACCATAAGATTAAAGAAAATTATAGCATAACATACGTCACATATCCATCTTAAATCACCAATATTCCACATGTAATAAAGAGAGCACACTATAAAAAGGTTTGTAATGCACTATTATGTTGTCACATTAATCACCTCCTCATTACATCAAGCCATCAAATGTGGAAAATGAGAATTAGTAGTTGAACTTAAGGGATCCCCTAAAGTATTATAGCATGTCATGGAGACATTCAATTGCAAGCCATTCTTTACTTAACTACCCCTCTCTATGATTTACAAATCATGTTTCATTCTTTATAGAACTTGACCTACATCACTTGATGCCCTAAACTACACCTAGACACATACAAGCCAATAAATTTGAGCTCAAGGACTAACCCTCAAAAAATGCAACAAGCTTGCATATATATAATTTTACATCCAATCTATATATGTAGCCTAGGGGTGTAGAAAATAATTACTTTCAATTTCAAACACATATTGATATAGCTCATAGGACTAACATTTAAGTACTTGTAGGTAAAGGATGCACTTGCAAGAAGAGAAGAATCCACATGGGACCAACAAATTGGTACATGGAATAGGGGGAGACCTTCCACCAAACACAAGTAGATGTGATGCATAATGACCCTAGGAGACAAGGGCAATAGATGAGCACCAATCAACATCAACCATAATAGTGCACATGGCTCAAAATAGAGTAATAAAGGAAAATGAGCTCTACAATAGAGGGAGGTGAGACAAAGAGCCCCCAAAATGGCACATTGAATACACCCATGTGAAGAAATAGGCTCCCAGCAAGTGTAGACACAATGCCAAGACACCTTTGCAAAGATATGCAACCACCTATAGACATACAAAATTTTCATGCCAATCCATGGCTTTGTTGAAGGAAATACACCAAGGTAAAATTGTCACCACATTTTCAAGATGGTGGACCCAAAACAAAACATAATTTTAACCTAAAATTAATTTTACATTGGGTTGCATCTATATGGTAACACATTCTTTAAGCACTGCCTAAGCTACAAGATAGCTTATGTCATAAATTTAAACCTTAAAATAAAATCATGCTCTTATACTTAGCAATCTCTTCCTTTAATGTGGGCCCACAAATATCATGTTACTTCACCATATAAAACACAATAATGTCCACAATTTTCCTAGTTAGAGGAAACAACATATATCGCTCTTAGCATGAAATTTATAAGTTAAAAATTTGAAATTCTTATATGGTACCTCCCCTCCAATGTGGGCCCCCATAAGTATTTAAAAATACTTAACAAAGTATTTTTAAAGAAAATAAAGTTTCCATGCCTTGGGACCACATGGAATAAAAATATAAATGATCACCAAAGAACACATGGAACATTATGATTGGTTTGGAGGACCAATATGAGTTACTTATGCAGTCACCACATGCTAGCAAAAATAGAATAGAAGCAAAATTTGGGCCTCATGAAGCAAATAAAATGTGAAATTTTGGGTGGAGACGAATAGGCCTAAGAAGCACAACAAGAGCACATTGAAAAGCCAAATGTAGCCATTAAGAGACCAATCCCCACAATTTGATTTCACACCCCAAATACATGGTACCCAAAGATAGGCCCAAATGTCACTATAGAGCTAAGGTGTTGATACTATGCATACATGGCCAAATGGGACGAAGCCATGAAAATGATTAAGTGAATCCAATGGAAACTATTGGATTGGCCATCATTATAGAATGTAGGGCACATGTATACATACCACTCAGAGGCTATAATAATTCACAAGATATCATGAATATACACACATGAAACCCTAGTGAAACATCTCTTTGATTGATTATCAACATAGGGTAAAATGGAGCACAAAAGGAGGATAATTTAGTAAAACAATAGTAGGTGACAACACTTGATATGATTTTGCACTTAAAGATGGTCTAGGAAACCTTGGCTTGGATAAAGTTGAATTGGACTATACAAAAATAATCCAACATTTTTTATCTAATTTTTATATGCATTAACTTAGTAACTAGATATAGTGAGCTAATAAATCTAGTTCAATTGCTTGAAATGATCTAGGATATTGAGAAGGTTGATAGCATCTAATTTCCTTAGTCCATATGTGTAGTTCATTTTAAGGCATGGTCACAAATTGATATTTTATAGAGGGATTAAAGTTTATGAAAATTGTAATGTCCATGTTTCGAGAACTTAAGAGGAAAATTCTATTTTAGTTGTTTTAAACTTCTGCAAACTCTTACATCTCTATGTGTTTGCAAAGGATCGGTGGACCCTTCTTGAAATATCAAATAAATTCATCTATCAAGAAAATAAGAAATTGTTTTAGAGTTCAAATAGAGTTTATACACGTGACTTCAAGAAGACATTTGCTAACATGGAACAAATATCTTGGTATAATATTAATGTATGGAAAATGAAACTTCTAATGTTTGATTTTCATAACTCTCATTTCAAGTGAAAAGTAGTTGTTGGTCAATCCTTGTTACATGCTCCATGGATGAATACAATTGCTTCTAATGTTTTATCCAATCTAGTTATATTCCCCCATAGTTCAAAGAACATACAAACAAACTATGCATTTTATTAATACCCTTGAAATATCCATTCAATTACAAGGCTCTCAAGTCACTACTATATTGGTATTATAATATATTCCACCATTCTATATCAAAATTCTCTCACCTACTTCACTTACAATTTGCACGTGTTCATATCATCCCTATCAACATGCTCATTCATCATCATGTACAATTGTTAGTATACAATTTAATTAGAATGTAAGCAAATCTATTCAAAATATGAAAAAAATCAATGCTATAAAATCCCTTCCAATTGTATACACTCATATAGATATCCCTCTAGACAAGGTCCATAACTATATTAATATAATTTGTTGAAGGAATCTGCTCTGCCTGCTTCTTGAAATAAGAGTATAATATTTTTTCTTTTTTTTTCTTTTGTTGCAGGTGGGCACCTACTCCCCCAACATTCCAAGAGAGTATTTTCATTTAAGAGGGGGGAAGGTGAATCAGATCTCTCTTCTTCCACATTTGTGTCTTCCCCTTAAAAACTATTACATTGGTTGCTTGGGGTTGGTTTCTGTCTTTTATCTTTCTTCTCCTTGACTTTGTTTGGGCTGATTTGTGTAAGGCTTTCACTTGGATCTGTTGATTGTTTTCTTTTTTTGAGTTTCAATCCAAAGTACAAAAAGTTGATTAAATCTGATGCTTGGTAATTCTTGAGTTTGTTATATTTCACTCAGCTGGCATATTTTGATCCTAGTTATAGTCGCTTCCTAGATCGACTCTGTGGAAGAGATTGAACATGCTTTGTTTTCGATGGCTTCTCTTACCTAAAGGGAAGACATTTGCGGTTGGAGACCAATTATAAATAATAGATAAAGCTTTGGCTATTTGTATCAAACCCGTGGTTCAAGATATTGTAAGACACGAACAAACAGGTTTTTTGGGAGGTTGATACATTCTCGACAATCTTTTTCTTGCCTGGGAAACTGCTGAATAGGCTCAATAGACAGGTCAAGATGCTCTTTTAAATAAGCTGGATTTTGACAAGGCCTACGATAGAATCAGATGGAGTTTTATCCTTAAGATGTTGTAATGGCTTGGTTTTGGTCCCAAAATTTGAGCTCATGTTCAGATGTTGTTTAAGGATGCTAATGCTTAGATTTTGATTAATCAATCTATGACTAACGCATTCCCTCTACAACGTTCTATCCAACAAAGATGCCCGCTATCACCGTTCTTTTATGCTCTTACAATAAATGCATTGGGATATTTGATGCATAAAGCTCATCAAATGAAGCTTATTTCAGGAGTTTTAATCCCTCAAAATACAACGGTCATTAACTCATATTTTGCTGATGATAGCAAGTTGTTCTTGCAAAACTCCGAGGAGGAGATCAACCATGCCATGGAAATCTTAGATCTATATTGTGTTGTTTCAGGTTCTCAGCTTGCTCTTAAAAAAACTAAATTTTTAATGACTCAATCAGGCCCTGTTCCTTAATGGATTCCTAAAGAATGGAGACAAATCAAACATGGAGAAATCACTAGATACCTCAGGATTCCTTTTGGTTTGGGTGTTTCTCTCGTTGATATGTGGAGGTGGTTCTTAGATAGACTCAAGTCAAAAAAATTTAACTGGGGAAATAATTTTTATCATTAGTAGGAAAAATCCAAATTGTTAATAAAATTTTCATAGCCACCCATGTTTATTATTCTTCTTGTTGGATGCCTTCCAACAAAGGTTATGAAGATCTTAACAGAATCATTCACCAATTCTTGTGGTCCAAATGGGATGGTAATGCTAGTTTTAAATACTCCTCTTGGAGACATTGCATTCAACCCAAACATAAAGAAGGTCTTGGATTGATTGAATCGAGGACTCAAGGAACTTTCTTATCTACCAAATGGATAATTAAGGCTATACAAGGAGATGAACCTTGAAAAGTGTTGGTTTGGCATAGAATTAATTCTGCCTCTGTTAAAGGCAAGTGATAACTTGTTAATTGGTGGGACAAGATTCTCATGGCTCCATGTTTTAAGATCAAAGCTTCACCTCCTCTTCAATATGTTTGGAAGGCCTGGCAGTAGATTTGCCATCTACTTGAGTGGAAAGGATCATTTTTCAACATGGCTTTAGCTTTGGTTCATCATCTTTACAGTGGAATAAATAGATTCAATACCATGGTCAACCTCTTGTTGTTAGCTTTCCCAAACAAGCATATTATTTGTTTTAAAAAGGAATTTGTCAGGTTGGTTATATTTGGGATTTTACCTTGCTGAGTTGGGCTCCTTGGCAAGTTGTTAAGCTTTGTTTTGGGCTAAATAATCATTGGGAACATTTTCTTATTTTTGCTCAATCCTTGATTCCTCTGGAACTGTCTATGAAAATGTGCACCACTGCTTCCTATACGTTTCTCAGGGATTGGCGATGGCTCGCCTCTCACCACTGTACTGCATTTCCTTTAAATAAAATTTATAGTCAACTTCTTCCACGTTTACTATTGAATCCACGCTTGAATGCTAAGTGGAAGTGCAGATTTAGTGAGAAATATTGGAATAAGCTATCTACTCAAATTTGGAATTCTAAAACTGATATGAATGAACAGGTTCTGACCTGGAAAATCCTGCATTATAAACTACCTATTGTTGACAGATTGAAATGTATTTTGACCCAGCCTCCCAAATGTCCTTTTTGCAATACAAATGAAAGTATGAAACATATTTTTTTGGGAATGTTTGAATGTTAAAAAGATTTGGAAAACTATTTATAAAGATCTTCCTGCAAATTTGAACATCGGTTGAATTGGAAAGAAGCTCTGTTGGGGGTGGGCCTGCATAATAATCTTATTGCTAATTCTGTCAGACAAGTTATTCTCTTTATCATCAAGAAGTAGGTATGGTAAGGATTTACTCTTATGTGTTCCTTCAAATCATTTCTTTATTTGCACAGTTTCAAAGAGATTCGAAGAAAAAAGTGAATGTGGGTGAGCAATTTCGTCTTCTCAGACGTCAATTGCTACATCTTCCGAAAACAAGGAACCTAGATCCAAAGCTTGATAAGTCTATTCTACTTTGTAATTGCAGTCTTTTCTAATTCCATTTATCATCAAGAAGTAGGTATGGTAAGGATTTACTCTTATGTGTTCCTTCAAATCATTTCTTTATTTGCACAGTTTCAAAGAGATTCGAAGAAAAAAGTGAATGTGGGTGAGCAATTTCGTCTTCTCAGACGTCAATTGCTACATCTTCCGAAAACAAGGAACCTAGATCCAAAGCTTGATAAGTCTATTCTACTTTGTAATTCCTTGGCTCTTGTTTTTGTTCGCGGTTTTGTGTTGCAACGTGTTCATCACTGTTTGATGTGGATGGATAGTTTCAATCTTTTCATGTTGATTTCTATGGTTGCTCAGTGTTTTGTTTGATGGGAATGCTTTACAATTGGTTGATGGGCAGTTCTTACTGGTTCTGTAGCTTGATTATTGATCCAGCCTTGGATCTGTGCTTGCACTGTGCTCCTGTGCTCCTGGATAGTCTTCAGTGGTGGCAGTAGGATCCACTTGGAGTGGCTATGTGACAGCTATGACATGATGTTTAATGTATTATTAAAGGTGGCATCATTTCCATGGTTGGGTTTGTTGCTCGTCTTGAACTATTTGTTAACAGAGGAGTTTGATCCTTATGGTGCCTTTTAAATATACGTGGATAATGCACAGTTTCAAGGATCAGTTCACAAATATAACCTGCTGGGAAAGCTGGAGTCAAAAGAAGCATACTACAGCCAACTACAGAAATACATCAAGAGGAATTAACACAGGGTCTTTGTCACAAATGTACCAGTTAGCATTCATGAAGTACCAGTCCCTGTGGAGCACAAATGATTTAGGCTTTTGATGTTGTTCAGCATATGGGGTATCTTTATGGTTGTTGTAATTTGTATGCTCAGTGGTGTGTTCTGTCCTTTGATGGGACTGCTTTACAACAATTGGTTGCTGGGTAAGGTTGGTGTTCTTACCGGTTATGTATCTTGATTATCATGGATGTTTTGATCCAGCCTTGGATTTCTACACTTTGGAGGATCTGTGCTTGCTGTATTCCCCTGCCTTGGAGATGGTATTTCGTTCTGTGCTCCTATGCTTCTGGACAGTCTATAGTGCAATCAGTTGTACATTAGGGAGTTTATCTTTATCCTTGAGCACTTATGGAGGTAGATGGTTCATTGAGTCAGCAAAGGTATTGATGCATTCATAGTGAAGGTAAAGAGTACAATCTTTCACCACTGGTAACCATAACAATCCTCATGAATGCAGTTGGAGTTGCTATGCTTTGGTTGAAATACAATTGAACGTGAGGCTGCAACATTACAGTGAATGCTCTCATGATTGCTGGCATGTTTCCTGACCGTCCAACGCTCCCAGGTGGAATATGTTGTTGTTAACATTCTGTAAAAGCTACGGTCATAGAAGAACTGGAAGCCATTCTTATCTGTTTTTGTTGCTCTGTTCAGCAGCGATCCTGTAGGGTGCAGTCTTTTGACTGTCTTTTCATAGATGGCATGCATGCTAAAAGAATGTCAAAATTCTCAGCAATAGATGTTAGGCACAAGTGTTCGTTTGTTGGCTGTTTGTATTTGTTAGCGTCTAGGCTGTTTCAATCTTTGTAGTCTTTTTGACTGCTTTTCATGTATTTTCCTCCATTTTTTTTCAATATAAAAAAAAACTATATTAATAGAACATTTGTGCATAACTTCGTGTGATAAGATTGAAGATAATTAAGTTCACATTAAAAGTAATGTAAGTGGTATTGCATATTTTTAGATAATAAAATAATAAAATTATAGGTTTAAAAAGTTTAGACAACTATATTGAAAATTATATAATTGTAATGGTGAAATTTGTATATGAATTGTGTCCTACTTTTTTATCAAAGTGGGACATTGAAATCGGCATTTTTAACCAATTTTTTACTTTCTAACACTTACAGCGATTAATCTCTAATTTTTTTTTAAAAAAAACAAGAAATAATTTGTGAATTTTTTACATAACTTTTAACTTATTTTTTTTTTATAGTTAACAGTATTTTTAAAAAGTGGCGTTTATAACTTTTTTTTAAGTTTATACCATACAACATAAATTTTATGTATGTATCCAAATTAACTTATTCTTTTTTTTATTGAAACAAGGACATCAATACCTAATGTGCAGATATTTTTTAGATTTTTTTTCTCTATTTTTTTAAATTTTTCCGATGTGGAATAGAGATCTTCATGTTCGGTGAAAAACATATGTTCACTGAAAATAGAAAATAAATATAATAATCAAATGAAATTATTCAAAATCATAACTTCATTTGAACACCCAAAGATGAAGCAAAATTGGTTTTTTGTCAACATTTTGATAGGTAGGGAGGAAACTCCATCAAGGGTTGTATTTAAGACTAGGGGGTTATTTCCAAGAGGGTTTGTTCTAAGGGGGTTATAACTAACCCCCTTAAATTAAACCCCTTTAAATGGAACTCCTCAAGGCTTAAATTATTAGTTTTTCTAAAAAAATGTGATTTTAGACAAAAATCAGGAATAAGTGGGACACACTATTGTGGCATCACCCATTCATTACAATTTATCATTTAGTTTTATAGTTATTTTAAAGAAATGTCTTAATGCATATATTGATAAATAGTATAATTTTGTGTAAAGTTGGGCTCATTCTCCTAACATTTATCCATCCATATACACACATTCACATGCACCTAGCTCCAAATTATCCTTATACACACATACTTTTATACATTTACTAAATATCCTCACATTTACATATGTACCTACCTCCATACAATCATTAGCCACTTGAATTTGATAGTTTATCTACTCAAGGTTATTTCCATGATCATAGGATTGGCCTTGCAGTTATAGGCTTGACCCTTTCCTTTTTAATTTTTTAAATTTAGATTTGATCAACTAGCCCCCTTTTTTCCTACCCTAAGCCAACTAAGTACACTTTTGACAAAAAATGATACCATGTGCTAGCATTTAAAGACACTTATTGCATTCATTCCAACACATTTGGGATACACAAGTTCTCTCTCATCCTAAAGCTTTAAAAGAGCAATCCATAGCAACACATTTTGATTTGGTGCTTTAAAGGAGTAAGAAATTTGCATACATCATTTTTAAGGCCTTTTCTATTGTCTTTGAATCTTTGTACATATTTTTTAGGGTTTGTCTTAAGAGAACTTATCTCCTTGCGACGAAATGACAAGCTTTCCAAGGTATTTTTTAAATATGCCAACCCTTAGATACCAAAAAGAGGCAAAGTGATACAAGATTATCTAGGCAAACAATAAAGAAAAGTTTTACCTTACATAAGGTCAAGTCCAAACTCAAAGGATGAATCCATGATCGAGAACTTGGCCCAACCCTGTGAACTCAACCTTTGACAAAGCATAGATTTGACATAGATTATATGACATTTACTAACAAAGAGATCGTCTTTGTTGAGTAGATACTAATTTAATTCTAAAATATTCTTCATTGGCACACATTCTTTGGCCATAGAATTAAGTACTCCTATCTACCACATTTACTTTCCTAGAATAGTTGTTGTAATTATTAAATTTATCAATCCCAACTATCATTTGTTAATCTAGGTTGATTTATGCTTATTTGATTACATTTATGTAATTAGCTTAGGTTAATCCTCATGAAAGCTTGTAAGTCCCTATCTTAACACGTAACTATTGTGATGGATAATTGATAAGTGGTTATTATTCATTGTACTTTCTAGCCAATCAATTTTTTTTCTAATAATGGCAATATTTCTTTCGAATGTGAACTTAAATATAATTGTTAATTAACACATTTTAAAAAATGAATCATTTGAATTATTATTGGCTAAATCTTTTGAGTTCTTATTATACCCTCCAAGTAAATCAAGAAAAATATCTTATCATATTCATTGAACCAATAGTAATATTGTGTAGGTGAAATGACTAATTCACAATATTATATATATTTATTTCTTTCATGTACTCACAAAACAATCCTATATTCATATGTACTCTCCATACTTAAAACCATTTCTTTCTTTAACATGTTTTTATGAGTAGCACTCCACTTTTACCCCAAGATATAAATGTCATAATATCACACGATGATAAGCTTAGTGTGCATGCTTTATAGAAACATGGTACAAGTATATATATATATATATATATATATATATATATATATATATATATATATTTATATATTTATTTATTTATTTATTTATTTCATGTACTCACATAACAATCCTATATTTATATGTACCCTCCATCCAATTAAAAACATTTCTTTCTTTAACATGTTTTTAGTGTATAGTGCAGGTACTAGGTTATGAATGTTGCTTTATGAAAAGGAAATAAAACAAGTATAAACAAGTAAATCACACATTTGTCTAACTTATATAACTTATCTTTGTTCAATACCAAAAAAAAGAAATGATACATATTTTTATAATACTTTATTTAAAAAAAAAACATTTAGTATAAAATACTATCTTTATAGACTGTGGAAATTTGATCTCTTATTAAATACTATCTTTGTCAATATTAATTTTTTTATTTTTTTATGATTTTGCTTTTAAAGAATATTTATTATAAAATATTTTTTTAAAGATTCCTTGAATTAAATATATTTTAAATGACACTTATTTTCCTTTACAATAATATAAAAAAGATGACTTCTCAACACTCCAAATAATATTTCCATACAATTACTGTCTAATCTCAATGGTTTCTCTGTACACTTACCTACTGAAACTTCCCGTAAGAGTTTGGCTCATATCAAAAGCAAATTCCATAGGAATTCTATTTTACAGTTGTCATTTTGTTGATAGACTTCAAACCCAAACCAGATAAAGACAAGGTATGGAAAATTGAAATGCACAATCTAACTTTTATGCCCATGTCATATATGAAGCACCGAATTGTATGCAACCAAAGAGAGTCTGTGCAGAGCTGGAGCAAAGGATACAAGTCTAGACCTCAGTTTGAGTGAATAATGTCCCATTTTCTTGGGTCCCTTGTGGATGCATAGCTTTTTCAATCTTTTTACTTGTGCTACAATCCATCCTCGTCAGAGCTGCTAATCAATAATCTAATTACAGTGGAAGGAAGTTTCACGCATTCGGTACAGCAGTAACTGAGTTGCAGTGCATTCTTAATATCCTTTTAGGTTCATAAATATTAGTAAAAAGACATGCATGGACATTCCCAAAAAAATTCCTCACAAAAGACCAATTTCTATTCACTAGTCTGCCGACAAATCTATTGAAATGTACGACTAGTTATTTATGATTCTGTTTATCTGTGCTGTGCAAGTCTGTTCATCTGTATTGTGCGTTACATTTTTAAATTTTCCCCTTCGAAAGCAGGAATCTTGATCATATTAGTAGCTTTAAATGTCCAACAACTTCATTAAATTTTATTAACTGTCATTTGATGACCATTAAGGCCTGGTGAACTTAAGTTTTGAAACTGTTCAGGTGGTGGTCCTGAAAAAGTTAGCTTGTGTATCATCAATTTGTAGGGGATCCATTTACTGATTTGAAAAAATGGGTTCTGCTATTTTTATCCAGATTTTGTTGTTTGCGATGTGCCTGCTAAATTTTTTTGAGAGGCTCTGTGTGTGTTGGGGAGCAGGATGGGGTAATTTGGGTGTTAGGTCTGAAGCACAGAGGGTTTGGGAGCATCAAAACCGCCAGGAATCCCTTTGAATTGCTGAAGATTTCAAGTAACAGGAGCTCTATTAGGCTTCATGCTCTAAGGATGAGAAGAACATGTCACCATGAGTGTGGGAGAAGACACCATTCTCTGGATGTCTCACTGCCTCTGAGAGCAGCAAGTGACTACATAATCCCTCTGATACAGAGATTTGAAGTTTTTATGGATACAGGAAGTGACCTTGTATGGGTACTGTGCTCAACCCATTCTTCGAAATGTTCTTTTCATCATGCATCATGTGTGAAGGCTTAGACATCCCCATATTTTCTGCATTTGTGTAATGTCCCCTACCTGGTTTGCCCTAAAATTTACTTGTGAATCAGTGTTAGGGTTTCTTCTCTTCAAGTGCTTCTAATGTGGTAGCCTTGGATTGAATGAATCACGTGTTCTCTTGAGTTAGTACCTGCAGCATCATGTATATTCAAGACCATATAGCTACATGTTAGTTTAATATCTAGTATTCATTAGTCCAACACAATCATACTTGCACTTTGTAACACATAGATAAAAGAAAAAGAACATTCATCATGCCAGGGGGAGGTAAATGCATAAGCCCTTAGTAGCCAAAGGCCTACCACAATCCTATTGCCCAATCCCTTGACTCGGGCCTATGGTGGCTGGTCCTTTTGCCGAATCCCTCGTCTCGGGCCAAAGGGGCATGTTACAATGTGGGACCCCCATCCCTCCATGATCCAATCCCTTGACTCAGGCCAAAGGGGCATAACGCCCAATCCTGGTCTCGGGCCTATGGGGACGGAACCTAGATGGGGTTTTTAGGCAATCTACTAAGGTCTATGTATTCCCTCTCCTGGTTGGAGTCATACAATGCAATATATGCAATCTCATACAATTCAGAATAGATACCAATTTACATTCATTATTTGGTGAAATCATACAAATATTCATAACATGGTGTATTCCAAAGAACTGAAAAAAATCATTAGAAGTTGCTATGCAGTCATTATGAACACTGTCTAGTATATGCAGAGAAACAAATAATCTAGTCATGATCAGCATAAATAAAGTCTAGTATACATTACGATCTGCAGAAAGATATATATAAGGATCTACAGAGATTTAACCAGCATTTCATCAGTCACATTTAAACACTATTAACTGAGATAATTCTATAAGTCTATGATGAGTATTGATATTGCCAAAGACTGTTGATTTTATTATTCTACTAGCTAGTCCGCCAGTGTCTCAGACTGGGCAATATTCCTACAATTCGATCTTCTCATAAGGTGCCGTACCACAGTATAAAATATATATATAAAAGAATGAACATCAATCATTGCAGAGAATGATATGGACGGAGGAATGTTAGATATCAAACTAAGTAAGCTACCTTACCTGCTGCGGATGCTTTCTCTCGTCTTTATTTTTTGTGCTTTCCATCTGTTTAGTGTTTTTCGTATTTCTATGCATCTTAAACAAGGTGTCTCTCTTTCTAGTCATGGGACGTGACCCTAGCCAAGGAATCACTGCCCTAATCGTATTATATTGATCATAATTAATTTTAAACTTTTGAGGATAATTAAAACGTAGTGTCTATTTTTGGGGTTATGACAGTCCTCGCCGCCCAAGATTGCTTGTCCTTAAGCAATTTTGGTTTTAGATGACCGATACTTGATCCTAGGATTTGTTATAGCTTTTGGTTCTTTAAGGTTGGCACTTAGCTTTGCCTTATGTGATATGGCATAATCTTTGTACTTTGATGGATTGGATTATTGTGAAATCAAATCAACAGAAATGTGACTAATCTATAGTATTTAGCTTTGAATGAAGATATTTGGTATCCACATGAAGAATATGGAGTATAACTGGATTAAACCTATTATTATTGATTTGTATGATTTTGGTACTTATTCATTTGTATTGAACTTGAAGATAAGATAATAGCATATCATTATGCTACTTTGCTGGATTCTCCTCTTCGATTCTAGTCCTCTTGTTGGGATACTCATCATTTGGATGTGCTTCAAGTTGGTGGGCTTTGCCACTACATTTGTGACCCTTTCCCCATGGTTGTTGGCATCTAAAACATAATCCGTTCTTCTTCAGCTCTTCCATATTTTTACACCAGTGATCTTTGTCCTTTTTCCCCTTGCACCATTGGCAAGTTCTAGTTATTTCTTCCCTTCTATCTCTTTCTTCTCTTTGAGGGGATTTAGAGGAGGAGGAGAATTTCTTGGATTGGTCTCTTGACCAACTATCCTCATATTTCATTGCCTTTTGAATGGCTTCATCTAGGCGGGTAGGCTCTAGTGCACTTACCATGCTTCGGATCGATCCTCTTAGGCCCTCTATGAATAAATATGTGAGTCTTTCTTGGGAAATTTGTGGGATCATGATTGCCAACTTTTGAAATTCGGTGGCATAATCTTCTATAGTGCCTTGCTGCCTTAATTGTGTCAATTCCCTAAAGTACCATTCCGGGTGCTTTTGATCAAACCTTTTTATCAATCTTTGGGTAAAGTCATCGTAGGTAGTGACTTGTTGATGGTCTTGAGTGATGAGGCCATGATGCCACCAATCATGGGCCATTCCGGTTAGGTGTAAGACAGCGAACTTGATGGCTTTTGCTTCGGTTGTTGGGCTTAAGGATAGATAGGTATCTAGTTTTTGAACCCATGATCGGGCTGTGGTCTTGCTTTCTCCATCAAAGTTAGGGAAAGTTATTTTACTTACCTTGTTCTCAAGATCTCTATCTATTGGGTCCCTTCCCTCTCTCCTAGGTATGACTCTTTGTTTGGCCTCACAGTAGTCTTTGAAAGGCACAAGTTCCCTCAATTCAGGTTCTAGCTTATAATAGGCTGCAGCTATCTCGTCCACATCCTCTACGGGAGGCCTATTATTATTGCTTTCTTCATTTGACAAGAAATTGGGTCGGGTGGGTCTAGAGCTTGTCTCTTGAAAGGGTGTAGGATGGTTGCTCTCGGAGTGGTTAGAGGTGGCTTCTTTGGTGTTGATATTGTTTAGGTTTTGGAGGGCTTGAAGTAAAGCTTGGTTAGTTTTTTCACTTTGTTCCAATAAGGCTTGGGTTTTTTTATCACTATTCTCCACGAAGGCCCTAAGTTCATCTCTCAATGGGTTATCCATGGAGTTGTTTCCTTGGGTGTTTGAGCCTCTTCGGTGGTAGGTTTGCATTATTTCCCACAGGATGGCAGGAAAGATGCTCTGATACCACTGAATGTCCCCTACCTGGTTTGCCCTAAAATTTACTTGTGAATCAGTGTTAGGGTTTCTTCTCTTCAAGTGCTTCTAATGTGGTAGCCTTGGATTGAATGAATCACGTGTTCTCTTGAGTTAGTACCTGCAGCATCATGTATATTCAAGACCATATAGCTACATGTTAGTTTAATATCTAGTATTCATTAGTCCAACACAATCATACTTGCACTTTGTAACACATAGATAAAAGAAAAAGAACATTCATCATGCCAGGGGGAGGTAAATGCATAAGCCCTTAGTAGCCAAAGGCCTACCACAATCCTATTGCCCAATCCCTTGACTCGGGCCTATGGTGGCTGGTCCTTTTGCCGAATCCCTCGTCTCGGGCCAAAGGGGCATGTTACAATGTGGGACCCCCATCCCTCCATGACCCAATCCCTTGACTCAGGCCAAAGGGGCATAACGCCCAATCCTGGTCTCGGGCCTATGGGGACGGAACCTAGATGGGGTTTTTAGGCAATCTACTAAGGTCTATGTATTCCCTCTCCTGGTTGGAGTCATACAATGCAATACATGCAATCTCATACAATTCAGAATAGATACCAATTTACATTCATTATTTGGTGAAATCATACAAATATTCATAACATGGTGTATTCCAAAGAACTGAAAAAAATCATTAGAAGTTGCTATGCAGTCATTATGAACACTGTCTAGTATATGCAGAGAAACAAATAATCTAGTCATGATCAGCATAAATAAAGTCTAGTATACATTACGATCTGCAGAAAGATATATATAAGGATCTACAGAGATTTAACCAGCATTTCATCAGTCACATTTAAACACTATTAACTGAGATAATTCTATAAGTCTATGATGAGTATTGATATTGCCAAAGACTGTTGATTTTATTATTCTACTAGCTAGTCCGCCAGTGTCTCAGACTGGGCAATATTCCTACAATTCGATCTTCTCATAAGGTGCCGTACCACAGTATAAAATATATATATAAAAGAATGAACATCAATCATTGCAGAGAATGATATGGACGGAGGACTGTTAGATATCAAACTAAGTAAGCTACCTTACCTGTTGCGGATGCTTTCTCTCGTCTTTATTTTTTGTGCTTTCCATCTGTTTAGTGTTTTTCGTATTTCTATGCATCTTAAACAAGGTGTCTCTCTTTCTAGTCATGGGACGTGACCCTAGCCAAGGAATCACTGCCCTAATCGTATTATATTGATCATAATTAATTTTAAACTTTTGAGGATAATTAAAACGTAGTGTCTATTTTTGGGGTTATGACAATTTGATTCTCATTCAATGAGACATGAACCCTGTGCCAGTGAGTTATGCTCTGCCATTCATAACTAAGACAATCTCAATGATCTCTGTATACTGGCTGGATGCCCATTTGATACTCTAGACATGGAGCTTTGCCAGAACCCTTACCCTCCATTCTATTATGCCTATGTTGGATGGCAGTTTAATGGGTGAGCTGATTAGAGACAAGCTTAGAGTCCACTTGGCCAAAGGTGGGACTAGAAAAATCACTAACTTCACTTTTAGGTGTGCAAGGATTTCATTAAGGAAGGCGGTAGGGGTTGCTGATTTGGCAGAGGGAGCTCTAATGTTATTTTTCTCGTGATATTTAAATAAATGTAAATAACTAATGTAAATTTTAATATGTGATAGTTTGGTAGGAACTCTAAAGTATAATATAATTAACATAGTATATTGGATAACACAATTACATATTGAATTGGATTAACATCATCATATTTATATATTATTTTAAATATCATTTAGTAACAACATATCAATACTTATTTGAATCAAATCACTAGAAAAAGTCACTTACACCCTAGGGAGATTGGAGTGGTGTTGGCCCTCATAGCTAAGGCACACTCTAGAGAATTTGTGTAAAAACACATCATGTGTCTATGCTCCATGTTTATGCACCACAAGCCTTGGCTAGGACAATCTCGAGCGTACCTTGTACCCCGAGTCGAACACATTCTATGTGCCTCCTTCTCCAATGCCTATAGACCACCAAATCACTTTCTTTCTTGAATGATCTCCATGCCATTTCCAAGTCTCACATAAATGCTTTATATAATCCCTTAAGGAGTGGTTTTCAAACCATCCCACCCCTTCACAAAGGTTTTCTTTAGTTCATTTAATAAATACTATTATTCCTCCTCTTTTTATTATTATCCCTCCTTTAACTAAGAGGTCATAATAACCTTTATTTTTCTATCCCTTTTTAAAATAAAGGTCAAATAACTTTTACTCCCTTATAATTTTAAAAGGCCATTTATTCTTATTATTATTATCCCTCCTTTAACTAAAGAGGTCATAATAACCTTTATTTTTCTCTCCCTTCTAAAACTAAAGGTCAAATAACTTTTATTTCCTCATATTTTAAAAGGTTGTTTATTCTTATTATTATTATCCCTCCTTTAACTGAAGAGGTCATAATAGCATTTATTTTTCTCTCCCTTAAAAAAAAGTCAAATAACTTTTATTCCCTTATATTTTCAAAGGGTCATTCATTCTTCTTCTTATTATCTCTCCTTTAAATAAAGAGGTCATAATAACCTTTATTTTTCTCTTTTTAAAGAAGGTTAAATAACTTTTATTTTCTTATATTTTAAAAAGGTCATTCATTCTCATAATAACATTCTTTTCCATTTATGTTGTCTTAGTACCATGAGATGAATATAAATCACAACTCACAAAACACTTAAGTGGAGATAGTGACTATGATTCTTAATGCAGTATTCTCAACATCATAATTTCTCCATTTTACTTTTGTCTTAGTACCATGAGATGAATCTAAATCACAACTCACAAAACACTTAAGTGGTGATAGTGACTATGAATATATTCATTCTTAATGCAGTATTGTCAACATCATAATTTCTCCATTTTGCTTTTACTTCATCTATGATTCTATTTTTAACATTATAGATCTACTTTCAATAATTCTTTTTGGTTTAATTTTAGTTGCACAAGTATGTTCAACCAAAATACTTTGATAATCAATAACATGATTAGAACTATATATATTTTGTGTGAAACATATCATGAATTTAAAATTGAAGAGCTAATACTAGTCTATATGCTTAATCTCCCATCTTTTAACTTTATTATCAATTTTCTCATTTATGTACCCTATATCTTTAATATATATGTTTTAAATTGTATAAAAGTATTATCCTATGACTACATATAACTACATATAGCACTTAGTGAATGACATGCATATCCATATTATGCACTACCATATAATCTATATACTTAAAATACATTTGAAGATGATAATCATGCATTTCAAACTACATGAATATATTCTCTTCTTGTGCCATGTACATATTGAATGATAACAAGTACATAATTATCCCTAAACAAAGTTTATATTACTTCATAGATTTGGGAGAAGTCTAAATTCAACAAGGATTCCAATGCAAAATAATTTTGTGACATCAATTCAATGCTATCAATAAGATGTTTATAATATCAAAATTTGTTATACTAACTCCAACATACTTCACCTTGTCATAGATTCATAGATAATACTTCACAAAATGCATGTATAACGCTATTGGATTAATCATGTTCAATAACAAAGTATAATAAAATAAAAGATGGCACAAAAATTCGGCTATTCATCTTAAGAATAAAAAACGTAACAAACAATTACCACCCACAAAGCACTTCATAGAAAAATATTTTTTTGAATGATGATGTGGCTAGAACAATGAGGATACTATCACATTAACAACCATGTAGGACACCTCGAAAAAATGAAATGAAATTGATATTTTTAGATTGTATATACATAATGGAAAAGAACTAGTATAAATTTGCAATCTAGAAAATGGTTTTGATTTTTTAGAGGATGTCTCTCCCCCAATAAAAAGAAACCAACATGTTCCTATGTGTGGTTCTAATAGAAACTATTTTATTTCACATCATATAATATTGTTGTTTTGAACCAACCAATTCATTCTAACAATAGGATCATGTGGGTTATGGACCCATAAAGTAACTTATGTTTAGACAAATCTACTTTGTGAATTAGTTAACGATATTGGACTTACGTGAGTGAAGTATCAAATTTACCCTTATAACAAAGTTAAAAGCTAAGTTTGAATTGTAAAAAGAAAGCTAAGTTTGAATTGTAAAAAGAAAGCTAAGTTTCAAAATTTTGTGAATACCCTTTTATTACACCTCTAAAACAAATATGTGGTTGCAATTTATCACTACATAAGACTAATTTATAGTCCATGTTAAGGAAACAATCTTTGTTGCAATCATGGGACCTAATACTTTCATAGACATTCCTTGGTTGATTCATGTGTGTTTACATTCCATTGTGATAGATAAATATGAGTTGTTCTCATGGATTATTATATGGTTCTTAGAAGTTGATTGAATATTGTTAGAAATTAAGATCTTAGGTTACTAATCATCACAAATAAAATATAATATAAATGAAATGAGAATTACAAGATGCACATATTCAACACATTACACATCATATACATGGGGAAAACCCTTTCAACTAAAAAAATCCCATAAAGCATCATTCTATTATAAAACACTTGTAAAATTTGTCTATAAAATTATAGACAAAGGGGATATCACTTCTCCTCGCTTCCACATGGCCAATAATGCTTCTTGTGCATATTGATAAAATTCACTATAAATCTCCAAACGAATTATCTCTCAATGAGAGAGAAGCTCCTTAAATATAGAAGGGGTGACAAAATAACTGAATGAGTATTAGTCACGCTTATTCAAAACTTGTATTTATAAATAATAAATAATTTAATAGATTATTAGATTATTAAATGCTATATGAAAGGTTAGAAATTTGGGTATTATTCTATTTGTGAATACACATGGGATTTTGAATTGTTTTGGGAGGATGATGATTTTTTTCTCTGCATGTCGAGCTAGGGCGTCTGTGCCCTAGCCCAATCCTCTAGTATTTATTGGTCGTGAGAAGTGTGGGGAGTGCATGTGATTTGGGGAGGTCTGGGGTTGTGATTTTTATCATTGCAAAGTCTTTTTCATTTGCATCAATGTCTCTTTCTCCCTGAGTGTGTGGGGGTTTTGTGCCTGGTTGGTTTGGGTCTACAGTTCGAAGGTGGTACTGGGTGCTGGGTCAGTTAAACCCTAGTGGTGGTTCTTTATTTTATCTCGGGGACCTACATGCCCGCCTTGGGTCTTGTTTAGTTTCAATGCCGATTGAGGAGTCTTCGGGGGCTAGTCCCAAGATGGATTTTCGCTCAGCAACGGTTGGTGTGAATTCTCCTTTGCATGCTTCAAAGGTTTTTAATAATAACTTGTTCTCACCAGATGTGGGGTTGGTTGGCTCGGGTTTGTCTGGTGGTACACGGATTACGAAGATCAATGGATGTCTTGAACATTGTAAGGAGAGGCCAAAATTGGTTATCCCGCTAGAGATGATTGCGGAAGATATTGACTATTATTCAAAGCATGCATTGTTGTGCAAGTTTATGGGGATGCATGTTTCATTACAATTTCTTGAATCGTGGGCCCAACGGACTTGGATGTCGGAGGGAGAAATGGAGGTTATGCTTTTGGAAAATAACTATTTCATGGTTTCATTCAATTGCGTGGTGGATCACAACAAGGCCTTTGAAGGAGGCCCCTATTTTTATAATCAAATTGGGTTATTTATTAAACCTTGGCATGTGGGCTTCAATCCTACTGAAGAGCTTTTGAACCAAGTTTCGGTGTGGGTTCAGCTTCCGAGGTTTCCTATGGAATGTTGGTGGGATGATGTTTTGCACTTGCTGGCTTCGATGCTAGGAAAACTAGTTGGTGCTTCATAGCAGACTCGGGTTAAAAAGGTGATGACTTTTGCTCGTATCTGTGTTGAGATTGATTTAAGTAAACCTTTGCCATATTCAGTGGATATGTGTGCGGGTCCTTACTCTTGGGTGTAGCAGTTGGACTATGAGACTCTTCCTTTTCGATGTCGTCTTTGTCATGAATATGGACATTTGCAGCAGAAATGCCCAAAGGCTAGGCCTGTGGATTTCTAGCCTTCTCAACATCCCTGCAATCCCCCTAGGGTTGAAAAGGGGAAGGAACCCATTCCTGGTGATGTGGATGGGGCTGATGGTTTCATTCCAGTCAAGACTCGTAACAGGAATCGGGGTCAAAAGAGGACTTTGAAGGAAAGGTAGGATGAAGATTCTTTCAACAGATTTGAAGTTTTAGATGATCTCAGCTAGCAGGAAGTGAATCTGGGCTTGGTGAATCTGGATCAGGGTGCTTTGAGTACAAGATAGAAGGACCTTCTTTATGAAGCTACTCAAGTTTTGTAGGATATTAGTGCTTTGCAAATGGATACGGATGTTCAAATGGAAGTCCAGGTGGAATCGGTTCCTATTGTAGAAGGGAAGAAGGGTGGTGGGGATGGATCTCCTCTTGTTTTGAATGCAGGTACTGAGGGGGTGAAGAATAATAAGTCTTCTTCTTCTCATTTGGCTCTTCATCAAAAGGATCCAAAAAAAGGGGTTGGGGAGAAGTCTTCCCAGCTTGGTACAAAAAAGGATCTGGAAAAGATTAAATTAACATGGGAAACTTTGGTAGAGTCAGGGTCTGTTAAGACTCTAGATTCTCATTTTTCAAACCCCTTGAAATGATTGTTTTATCTTGGAATGTAAGGGGCTTGAACAGTGGCCCTCGACAAAAAAGTTGTTCGTGATTTGGTTAGAAGTCAATCTCCTGATGTTCTTTTCCTGTAGAAGACTAAGTTATCAGTAGAGTGTATGTTTGGTTTAGCGCCTAAGTTGTAGGGGAGTGGAGAGTGCCAACACATTGGTGCTCAAGGGTCTGTTGGGGGAGTGGCTTGTTTATGGAATCCTCAGAAGATCCACCCTCTTTGGTGGTTATCCTTTCAGTATTCTATCTCTATGATTGTGTCTTGTTTTGAGACAGGGGAGTCTCTTCTCTTCTCCAATATCTATGCGCATACTGAGCTTCAGGGTAAGCAACTTTTGTGGCCCATATCTGGTTTGTCCGAAGCATGGTTCCTTTCCATCCATGGATTATGGCTGGATACTTCAATGTTATTTTTGAGTTGGCTGAGAAGCGGGGTAGTATTGCGAGGCTGGAGCCTTCTGCGTTGCTACTTCAGGATAACATCTCAACTTTAAATCTTGTTGATATCAAGCCCATTAATGGCCAGTTTACTTGGAACAATCGGAGGGTCAAGAATAATTACATTGCAAAATGACTTGACCGCTTTCTGGTTTCTTGCTACTGGGTTGGTGGGTTGTGGTCTTCTAGCTTTGAAATTTTGGATTGGAGGGGTTCAGATCATTGGCCTATCAAGCTAGTTATTTCTTCAACTCATGTGCCTCAGTCTCCTTCTTTCAAGTTCTATCTTATGTGGTTGCGTGACTCCTCTCTCCATGACTATGTTACTGAGTGGTGGAGGTATGGTAGACCTGCTTATGGTACAACAATGTATACTTTTGCTAAGTTACTTCAATTTGTTAAGTATCAGCTTAAACGTTGGAATCGACAATGCTTTGGAAACATTTTCCATGCTAAGACTGCTGCCTAGGCTGAGTTGGATGGTATTACGAGGTTGATCAGGGAGGATGGAGTGACTGAAGACCTACTGCGGGAAGAGACTAGGGCTTTGAAAGCGCTAGAAGAGTGTGAGCTGCGAGAGGAAGTTTTTTGGAAATAAAAGGCCTAGATTGAGTGGCTTCAGGAAGGGGATAAAAATACTGCTTTTTTCTTCAACTTGGTGGAAGCCAGGAGACATGGCAATTCTATTTCTGCTATGGTGAATGACAGGGGTGAGACTCTTTCTTCTTTTCATGAAATCATGCGTGAAGCTATGCAGTATTTTGTTTCCTTATTTAGGGAGGACTCGCAGGGGGGTTTTGATGAGGAAGCTTAGGTCCTTTCTTGTATCCCTTTTTTGGTATCTAGGGAGATGAATGAGCATCTTGTGAGTGATATTTTGATTGGGGAACTAGAGGGGACTGTGTTTCAGATGAAGAGGGGGAAAGCTCTTAGCCCTGATGGTTTCCTGATTGAGTTCTTTCTAGAATTCTAGGATATTATCAAGTTGGACTTGTTGGCAGTTATTCAGGAGTCTCATAAGAATAAACAAATGTTATAGGCTTTGAATTCTACCTTCCTTGCTCTCATCCCAAAGTGTGATGGGACGGATAGGTTAATTCAATTTCATCCTATCTCTCTTTGCAATGTGATTTATAAAATTATCTCTAAATTGATTGCTGATAGGTTGAAAAAGTGGCTTAAAGTGCTGATCTCGGAGGAACATAGTGGCTTTGTGGCGGGTCGACAGATTCTGGATGGGGTTGTTATTGCAACTGAAACCATTCACTCTATGGTCAGTTCCAAAGATAAGGTGATGTTCATCAAGCTTGATATGGCTAAGGCTTATGATAGAGTTCGGTGGTCCTTCGAAAGGTTCTGGGTGCTTTTGGTTTTGGGGATGAGTGGATTTATTGGGTTATGAGTTGTGTTACTTCGGTCTCCTTCTCTGTGTTAATAAATGGTGAGCACTCTGAGCTTTTTGGTGCCTCTCAAGGTTTGCGGCAGGGCGACCCCCTCTCTCCTTACTTGTTTCTTCTTATTGTTGAAGGTCTAGGACGTCTGATATGAAGGAATGTGGAGTTATCTTTCATTCAGGGGTGGGGGTGGGGAGGTGGTTTATTTCCACAGTCTCACTTGCAGTTTGTTGACGACACTGCTTTGATGGGTATGGCTACAATTAGGGAATCTTCAAATTTGTGCAAGGTGTTGGATGTTTATCTTGTTGCTTCAGGTCAATTGAATAATGAAGATAAGTCTTCCATCTTTTTCTTCAATACTCCGGGTTCCATTCAGAGGCGAATTGCTCATATCTTGAGATTTTAGACTGGGGTTCTCCCTTTGACCTATCTTGGTATTCCCATCTCTATTGGAAGACTACCCAACGATTCTTGGAAGAATATTCTGGATAAATTACGTGTGAACGTTAATCATTGGACCCATCGTTGGTTGTGCTTTGCGGGTCATGTTCAGTTGCTTAAGTCTATGGTGCAGGTCCTCCCCATTTACAGATGTATGATTCAGGTGGCCCCATTGGGTTTTGTTAGGGATATGGATTCCTTAGCAAGATAGTTTTTATGGGCTGGGAGCTTGTTGTCCTCTAAATGGATCCTTGTCATATGGGACATTATTTGTAGCTCGAAGCAATTTGGTGGTCTTGGGTTAAGGCAGTCATCATTGTCTAGGAGGGCACTGGCTGTTAAATTGTATTAGCGGTGGTGTGTGGAGCAGGATCAAATTTGGGCTAGGATATTAACACAGAAATATTTCTCAGGGATCCCTTAGATTGATATTCCTCATTATCCCTTGGTGGGGAAAGGCTCAGTGATTTGGAGTACACTCAAGAAAGGGGCTGCGCTTGTCAAGGATGGCTTATTTTGGATTTGTAAAAGAGGGACGAAAGTTTATTTTTGGTTTGATTCTTGGGATGGTTTTTCTCCCATTGTTTCTCATTTTCCTAATTTGGTGACTCTGTGCCAGAGGTTCTGTGAGGCAAGATGGTCAAGGGTGAGTGACTTCAAGTCCTTATCTTCTCATAGGCAGTTGGTGGTGGTGAGATGGAAGAATCTTGATGAGTGGCCTGATGTTGGTATGGAGGAGGAGTGTGTTGAGCTTCATAGTATCCTTTCTCGTAGATGTTGCAGCTCCCTCTAGGAAGGGGATGTTCTTTCTTGGTCTCCTAATCCTAATGGTGTCTATACTATTGCTTCTGGATATCAGGTGTTGTTATCTCACCGGTTGGATGGGGTGGAGGTTCACTGGTGGAAGAAAGTGTGGAATAACTTTTCTTGGCCGAAGTGTAACTGCTTTATTTGGACTTTGGCTTGGAATAGGTGCTTGACATGGGATAATATTTGGAAGCAGGGTTTTCAGGGTCCTTCTATGTGTGTTTTGTGTGGATGTGGAGAGGACTCTTCTCACTTGTTTTTCCATTGTCCCTTGGCTTTGCAGCTTTGGCATTTTTGGTGGGGAGTTTGGAAAAGCCCCTGTGTTCATGCTTCCTCCCTGGTGGAATTTTGGAGTAGTTTGGGTAGACCTCCTTCTATGGCCTCTTTCTTGCAGGATGTGTGGTTTGTTGGGCCTTCCTTCATATTATGGTAGATTTGGTTGGAACAGAATCAAAGAATATTTCGAGGTGAGAAGTTGTTGATTCAACAAGTTTGGCACAAAATTATGGGTATGATTCAGGAGACGTTGGAAGCTAAGTGTGATGTGGTGTTCCCTTTGGAGAAAGGGTATGCTGAGCTAGTGGATAGATTGGGTATTCAGGGGCTGTCTTCGGCTTCTTCTTGTGTCAGGAGAGGAAGGTGGGTGAAAAAGAAAGTTCAAAGGGTGGGGGGATGGCTAACCCCTCCCATTGGCATTTTGAAGCTCAATACCGATGGTTCTTCAAGGGGCAATCTTGGGCCTGCTGGGATTGGTGGGACTGGCTGGGATTTTTTGGGATCAGTGGTTTTTTCTTTTCTGTTCATGAAGGATTGAAAACTATCAACCTTATGGAAGGTTTGGTGATCCTCTATGCTTTGGAGAGGGCTTATGCTTTGGGATGGTGCAAGGTTATCTATGAGTGTAATTCATAGGTTTTGATTAATTTTTTGAATGAACAGAATGTATCTGATGTTAGTTGGCAGTTGGTTATGATGGTGCAGCAGATTCTACAGATAAGTTCTTTGATGGAGATGGTGTCTTTTGTCCATATTTTGAGGGAGTGGAATAGGGTAGCAGATTGTTTGGCTAAGCGAGCTTATGAGCATTTAGATGGCTGGAAGATTGATGAGTGGGAGCAGGGTCCTCATGAGATCCAACATGACTTGGAGAGGATTCTTGCCAAGGATGGAAATGGTATTGGTGAAGGATGATGTTGTTTCATGCTTTGTATGGCTGCTTTTTATGGATTCCCGGGGCCTTGGCCATTACAATAAAGTTTTTACCCCTTTTAAAAAAAAAATTATTAAATGCTATATGTTTTGTAAAGCATATAATAAGCATAAGGTTTTATAACCTTATATTAAAACAATATATAAATGCTATAAGGGTATGACCTCTAATAACATTATGTTCTAATAGATATTCTTGTATATAGGTTAAAGAAATATAATCTAATTTTGCTTGTTTACACATTACATTCTAAACAAAATTTTCCTCACCAATGTGTAGTTGGTGACTTGCTAGTATGATGTCCTCTAATGCCTTGTTGCCAAGTACATTATTCATATTTGTAGCATTTACATATTCATCTTCCTCCCTTCTAACTTTTTGCTTTTGTCTTTAACAGTCTCCTCATATTTTCTATGGCACCTCCTAACACAATCACAAATGGCTAGGCTAGCAGTTCCTCAAATAGAGGACATAAGGATGAGTTGTGATGGCTTCAATATCATTCACAAAATGATACAATTAATAAGGGTGAGGCAAGAGGTACACCATGCATTGTGTACTCAAATGATCTTCCTTGGTTGAATGCCTTCTACAAGCCTTCCTTGTCCTATATAATTGGCTCCACCCGCATCACTTCGCAATGCTCAACTATCATCCTCCCTCTCCTTGCAATTGGCCCTATTGAATTTGCATCTTGAAATTTCTAGGCAACCTGTTCCACCATCCTCGCTCATCTCTGATGCCTTCCTTTGCATGTATCACACATGCAATTTTGAACAAGGATAGACTAATTATCTTACATGCCCATATATTATGTGTTTATGGAGAGTTACCTAAGAATCCACATAAAGCAAACAAATGATAATACTATATCCTCTAGATGATTTTTAGAGAAAAATAGGCATAATTTCTCCAAGTAGAATAACATAGACCTTGGGAAACAATGAACTACTTTACAAAACCTAACTCAAGTTGAGGAGATGCTAATAGCAAGGGTTAATCCAATACTTCAAGTTAGGCATGTACAAGGTGGATAGATATAATATAATCATACAAGACATTACTACAAAAAATCTACCTAGGCATGTCAACCAATTGGACATCATAATTGTACGATGAGAAAGTGGAGAGCATGAAAACTATAGACTTCTATGTTAGTTGCACGTGTTCTTGCAACCTTAGAATATAAGCTTGCAAGTTACTACCCATGTGTTCTTGCAACCTTTGAGTATAAGCTTGCAAACTATCCATACTTTAAGGATGCTAATGAGTGCCAGGTAGCACCCAGAATAATACACCTTTTTACCTCCCTTTTTCCATCCTTTTACTCTGTTGTCCTGGTAATTGCACCATAGAACATGAAAAGACTCATTTTAATTACATTAATGAGAGATGAATTGTTGAAGGTCATGATTTTTGATTGAAGGACTAATGTGCAACAAACTAATGAAAATGTGTAGAAAGTCTCTATTTTTGTGTCTACAGGTGCAGTTGTGCTGGCGAAGACAATTTTGAGCATCTTCGGAGATGGTCCTAATAATCTCTAGAGCTGACATGAAGGATACTACACTAGACTCCAACGTTTTCCCAATGTGTTGGAGGTATTTTGAAGTAGGGGAGCCAAGGGTGAATCATCTTCGGAGCCATACATGAGTCATGGGTGCATCTCTAGAGCTCCTGGCAATAACATACAGTCTCTGGAGCTCTTGGCGACAGTGCAGAGTCTCTAGCACCACCATCAGTCTACATCTTCAGAGGCAACTGCAGTGCTCCAGACTTTACTCAGCCAGCACCAAAATGATCTGGTGAAGACTCTAGTTGACTGCTAGGGATCTAATTCCTCTTTTATTGATTTTGCATGAGTTCTGAAAGACTTGTTAAAGACCTACATTTCAGGGCCTCACTGCCCAATTGTTATTTAAGTAAGACTCCTGATTTAGTGGGACTTTTGTACCACTAAAACCTATTTCAATTTGCATGATTTTACTCTAGTTAAATAGTTGTTGAAATAAGAGATTGATGATATCTCATAGATAAACTGATAGTTAGAACAGATAGATATCTCATCACTTGATTTGATATATGCTAAGGTAGGAGCAGTAGAGAAACATAATTATTGCTATTAGATTATTGTAATTTCCATTTTCCAGATTTACATACTTTTTTAATACAAGCATACTGATGGAATTAGACTAAGGAAACACTGTGTTATTATAGCTCTATACTGAGTTCTTGCTTTAGCCTTCAGTCTTGAAGGTGAGGAGCAAGGGCCCACTCCCGCCGTCAAGACAAAAGGCTAGTATCTCTTTGTTTCATTATCTTGTTTCAAATTCTATTAGGAAGATAGTTTACTGCTTTCACAAGGTAGATTTATTTCTATTTGATAGTTGTTTCCAGTAAATGCATATTTTCAATTGTGTGGATTAGAATAGATCAATTTCAGCAATTTAATGTTTCAGCATTGTTTTAGTGTTTTTCAGAATTTCCTTTCACAACAAACAAATTAGCAGTATTAATCTTTGGACCAGTCAGATCAGTAGGAGTAGTTAGTGGACTGGTAACTATGGGATCACTTATTACAGATAGCCTAGGACACAGCCCTAGATTTGACAAATGAAAAACATGATTAAATGCCAAGGTCCAACGACCCTTGTCATTTTTGGCATCATTGCCGGGGACTAATGTGTTAATAAGAAAAACTTAGTTAGTAGTCCTTTTTAGGTTAAATTGAATCTGTATGGTTAGACCTAGGGATTCAAAAGGTAGATACATAAAATAAACACCCCGGGAGAAAACTACAGGAGAAAACTACAGGGTGGCACAAGATATTGTTGAATAGGAACACTTAGAACCCACCTTGGAAGCTACACCCCAACTTGACATTCCCTCAAATCCTCAAAGTCCTTCACTCTTTGAGTATATCCAAGAACTGCAAGAAAGATACCAGGAAGATCTGTTACCAGAATCCACTTCCTCAAAACCCCACACTGAATCTCAAAGAGAAGAAACACCAGACATGGATGATAATCATGATGAGGAAGATAATCAAGCTCCGAGGACCTTCTCATACCCTATTGTCTTTGCTCGTGGAGATAATGCCCTTATGAAGAATATTTCACCTTCAAACCTACCAAACTTCTGGGGTCTTTCTTTTGAGGATCCAGATCAGTTTCTGTTTGAGTTTAAAGTTGTATGCCATACCTATGACTACGGATCAGATAATAAAAAACTCAAACTTTTCCCATCAACCCTAAAATATTCTGCTAAGAGGTGGTTCATGGGATTAACCCCAGACTCCATTCACTCATGGGATCAAATGGAAATTGAATTCCTGGGCAAGTACCAGGATTACTGTAGGTTCAGTGATAAAAAGGAGGAGCTGTTCAAAATTAAACAAAGAGAGGATGAAAGTTTAGAGGACTATTTGGATAGGTTCAACTTTGCCTTGAGGAGATATGGCAATCCTATGGCTCACCCCTTGGCCAAAACACTGTTTGTAAAAGGATTAGACAAAGAATCAAAACAGGCACTGGATCTAATGGGGAGATGGAACATTAACAAAATGGATATGCTTGCTATAGAAGAACTCTACAGAAACTACTCTAGAACCCAAAATGGAGTGAGAACACCTAGATCTTTTAAAGGGAAGAATAAAATAGGATAGTTAATGGAGGAGATTGCAAATCTTAAGATAGATATTCTGGTCCAACTGAATACCACATTAGATGGCATTCAAGTAAAGAGTAGAACAACAGAACAAAGCAAAATAGCTGAACCTCTCCCCATATATTGTTTTAGATGTAGGAACAAACACCTGTTGAGAGAATGCCCTTTAGACAAATCAAAAATCTGTTAGATCTGTGACAGGGAGAACCCTACCAGTCATTATGATCAACTCTTGACCTTAAAAAGGATTACTAAGAAGAATGCCATAATAGAAGAGGAGTTGAATTATGTAGGATAAAAACAAATTGGCAATTTCCCATATAATCAGTAACCAAATCAGGCTTCCTATAGGGGTGCTTCAAACTGGGGAAACAATCAATAGAATCCAACGTGGCAGGGACCTCAAAACATTCTCCCTTGGGGACCATGAGATTGGTCAAACCAGCACTAGAAGAACCAACATTGGCAAAACTAGTCCTGGGGAAATCAACAATGGCCACAACAATTCCCACAACAATTTGGATCGCAAAGCATGCAGCCTCAATGGGGTCCTCAACTAGGTTATAGTCAACAATACCAAGGACAACCTAGACATTTCCAACCTCAGCAATAAGCATTACTAACTGGACCCCCTAACACACAGGGAAAGTCACAAAATGAGCTAGTTAGTCAGCCACCTTTACCAGCACAACCTATAGCAAATCCATGAAATAAATAGGTAGCAGCTGTTTACATGACAGAGCAAGAAAATATGGCTGGTGTCAATGCTATTTATCTCAACAACCTCCAGCTATGTTCTAGGAAAGCACTACCATGACCATCTCCCTCGCTCATAGTTGAAGTAGCTAATGATATGGAACCTAAAATCCATCCACTCAACCTTAGGAGGAGATTACTATCGAAACTGTGCTAGAAGAACATGCCTTAGGCAACTTCGAAGTTCCTCCTAAAGGAACAGCTCCAAAGAGCACCTCTAGAGCCACTTCTGTGAAGAAATCTGGCGCTACTCTGGAGATAGAAAAACCAACACCTTACCCAGGACGGCTCAAACAACATGTCCCTCAAAAAACTATCCTACAAAAACAAGTCCAACCTACCATGGAATTAGAACTTCTACAAGAAATAAGACAGTTGAATATTGAAATTCCACTCCTACAAGCAATCAGGGATGTGCCTGAACTAAACCAATTCATCAAACAACATTGTGTTAAAACCCAGGGTAGGAAGAAAAACTTCCTTGCCACCATTCAGGTGGAAGGGAAAGTAGTGGACCTTCTTGTGGGAGAGATGCTTCTCCCAAAATAAGGAGACCCTGGGAACCCAGTCATTACTATCTACATTGCAAGGGTGGAGATATCCAATGTTTTGGTTAATTTGGGGGTAGCAATAAACATAATGACAGTGCACACCCTAGACAAGTTAGCTCTGACTGGTGTCCAGGCCACATCCACAATTCTTCAAATGGCTGATCAGTCGATAGCTATTCTAAAAGGGGCGTTAACTAATGTCCCAGTCGTGGTGGAATCATGGGAATTTCCAGTAGATTTTTTGATATTAGAACCTAGAAACCAGCAAAATTCTTACCCTTTGATCTTAGGAAGACCATGGTTAGCTACAACAACATCATCTATTGATTGTCGAATAGGAGATATGGTCATTTCCAATGGGATAGATTTGAAGAAAATCTCTTTATATCCTCTAGCTAAACCATCAATACATTACTCAGGAAATGTGTGGGTAGATGAGCCTAATAACATGGGAAACAATGCCTCAGTAGCTATGGTTACCATCAAGGAACATTTGGGTGAGTTAGAAGAAGAAATAAACTATGACACAACATAAGACATCACCCAAATTCTTATTGACAAGGATATAATGGAATTATCCCAAGACTCAAAAGATAATTCCTTACTGCTACCCATTGTACCCTTGCAAACATTATTCCTTGTGGAGAAACCTTTTATAAAGACTTGGCCACATTCCATATGTTGCTTCCACATTCATGTCCTCTTAACACTATGACTCCAGGATATGGGGTAGGGACATCTATGGATTAGATTACAAAGTAGGTCATGATTTTACCTGGGAAAACATTGAATATCAACACCCAGTTAGCAGAAAAATAGGAAGAAGCACTTCTCAAACTCTTGGTCTCCCATTCAGCATCTTTTGCTTGGGAATACCAAGATATGAAGGGCATCCCTCTTGAGATCTGTACTCATCATATATACACTAAAGATGTCAAACTTGTAAGACATCCCCAGAGGAGATTAAACCCTACCTTGAAAGATATTGTTAAGACTGAGATAGAGAAATTTCTACAAGTAGGGTTCATATATCCTATCTCAAACAGTTAGTGGGTCTCACCCTTAGTCATAGTGCCTAAAAAGAATGGAAAGTGGAGAGTGTGTATTGACTACAGAAAACAAAATAAAGCCACAAAGAAGGATTATTTTCCCTTACCATTCATTGACCAAGTGCTAGACAACCTTGTAGGGAAAAAGTACTTCTCATTCTTACATGGGTTTGGTGGGTATAATCAGATTCAAGTAGCAACTGAGGACCAGGACAAAAGCACCTTTACTTGTTCATGGGGAACTTTTGCATATAGAGTTCTTCCATTTGGACTATGTAACGCTCTAGCTACATTTCAGAGGGTTGTTTTAGCCATTTTTCCTGGATTGGCTAATGAGTGTATGGAAGTCTATATGGATGACTTTACTATCTATGGAGACACCTTTGAGGAAGCTCTCACAAACCTAGATAAGGTGCTACAATGTTGCGAAAAAAACTAGCTATCCTTGAGCCATGAAAAATGCTTTATGATGGTAGAGGAGGGAATTGTACTTGGACATCACATATCAGCCAAAGGAATCAAAGTAAACCAGAACAAAATAGAAGTGATTAAGCAGTTACCCTCACTTAAAAACCAAATAGATGTTAGAAGATTTCTAGGTCATGCATTATAGTAAAAGAGATTTATAGAAAATTTCAACAGAATAGCTGCTCCTATGTTTTCCCTGCTTACCAAAGATGTTGACTTCTCATAGACAGAGGATTGCTAATCAGCATTTGAAACCATTAAAGAGAAACTTACTATCACACCTATTTTGAGGGGACCCAATTGGACTTTAGCCTTTCATATACAAACTGATGCTTCAAATGAGTCATTTGGGGCAGTCCTAGGACATAAAGAGGAAGGGGAAGGTATGCATGCCATCTACTACATCAGTAAGGACCCCACCCCAGCAGAAAAAACTATACAACAACTGAAAAAGAATTATTGGCAGTCATATATGCTATTAACAAATTTAGGCATTATATCACAGGATACAAAATATTTGTGCACATTGATCATACAACCATTAAGTACTTAATGAACAAACTTGTAGTGGTTGCAAGGATAATTAGATGGTGTTGTGCCTTGCACACACACCCCATTTTGCCAAATGGAGACCCCTCTTTCGCTTTGTCTTGGAGTCTCAACCTTTGCTACTTATGATGATGAGAAGGTGAATTTGTGCTTAGAATGCAAGATTTGCTCCAAATTTGAGCATTTCACATGATTGGAATCATTTGATAGTCTTTTGCATTGAAAAGGGTGAGTCATGAGTTGCTAAGTTTCCTAAGGGTTAAAGTCAAGTCATAATTCCATTCTAGAAACCAAGTCAAAACCATCTTTTGCGCTAAAAATCACTCTAACAGACTTTTGCGCTAAAATCAAACCCAACCGACCAAGCACTAAAATGCAAGTCCGTTGACCCAGCGCTAAAATCAATAGTCATCGACTTAGAGCCATAAAGCCGATCTTTCGACTAGGTTTGTGATCACCAAATTCTGTGCTAAGTCCCAAGGTGTCGAGATCCGTGCAAACCATTGCAAAGGAAGGAGCCTGATATCCATTTAGGTTTCTATGCGCTGAAAACTGAGCCTTCCAACTTTGCGCTAAAAGCGCCCTCAACCGACCCCAAAAGAACAAAGTCATTCAGTTACTTTGAAAAATCCCACCAGAACCCAAAGAACCGACTAAGTGCTAAAATCTTGAGCTACTGACCTAGCGCTGAAATCGATCCTCACCAACTTTGGTCGAATAGCATCAAAAGTCCTGCTAAAGTCAGCAACCTCTAAGATCCCCGCCGACGGCTAACCTTAGTCTAGCGCTAAATTACAAATCTATTGACTTGCGTGAAAATACCCTCCCACTAACCTTTGGTCAGTCACCTCTCAAAATCAAGCTGGTCGTCCATCATCCAAATTCAGGCTTAAATACACAAAAGAACAATTTTTACCCTTAGCGCTGAAAACAAACGACGCTGACTTGCGCCACATTGACCTCCGACCGACTTCCTTCCACACTACCACTAAGATCGGTCGGACCTCAAATCAGTGCCGAACATCTTTTGTGCTAAAAATAAACTTCTCTGACCTGTGCTAGAATTGCATTGCACTAACTTTTAGTCAGTAGACCCCAAAATCAATGCTTTTTGGTATTTTGGCCTGAAAATTGAATTTTTCAAGGAGCAAATTAGATTTTCTTGGTGAATTTGAATTGCATATCTATTTGCCACATCCTGATGAACATTTTACCAAGTTTGTGTGGAATTTTGGCATGTTTTACAATAATTAATGCTACTGCACATGAAAAGTCTGTGACTCCCAAAAATCTTGCTTTTTGCATAAAAGGCTAAAAAAATATGAAATAAAAGTCTGCAAATGGATTCTAATGACCAAAAAAACTTCCCTAATCATCATATTGGCCAAATGGGTACTCAAAAATGGTAAAAAAATGTAGAAAATCATGCAAAAATCACTAGATTTGTGAAGAGGACTATAAGGAAGTAACATTAAGTTTGAGTTGTTTTTTACTGATCCACGACTGCAAATGGACATGTTTTGATCCAAATTGATGGAAAATGACTTGTTAAGATGAAATTGATGCTTTGTATTGTGAATTGCAGGTCTTAGAGCACAAAGGAGCTTGTTGGAGCTAATTGGAGCCATCTTGGAAGGATGAACACACAGAGGTACCTTGCTGACCCAGAGTTACAGAATCAACATTTTATCAACCAAATTGATGCTGCACATGCAAGAGGAAGTTAGTATGATGTCCAAGATGATGGAGATGAGCTACAAGAGCTAAAGACATAAAAGATCAAGTCTACTTCATTGTTATTCCTGCATATCCAGTCCAATGTCCAAGTGGTCTAGTCCAGGGTCATAACTCCTAGCCATTTTATCAGAATTTAAACTTCTTGGACTCATTGGAAAGATAAACTAATTATCTAGTTTGAGCTACTCGGTTGATAAGGTTTAATGCCAAGCAACCAACAAAGCTTCTAGCCCCAATTCTGCTCCAAAGGCTTCCAAAAATACAATTTATTATGATGTAGAAAATACCAAAATTTATATTTTCAATATTTTTTCATAAATACCACTCAAATGACCTTAGACTAGATCACCAAGACATGCATACAGTAGTCCCAACAGGCCAGTCATCAAGAATCAGTCTAGCAAGCATCTAGTTGCATATACCTTCACCAAAATACTTCATATGATCCAGTCAGCACTTGGAATCCCATAAATCCACATTAGCTCAAGTTTTCAAGTGTTATGTGACTCCATTTTGTTTTCAAGTGTTATGTGACTCCATTTTGGCTTTATTAGGCCTTGAAAATTGATTTTTCATCATGTATAACCAAATGGGTATCCATTTTTTTCCAGATTTAATGTATTTGCAAACTGTATTTTATCTTTTTCCTAAAGGACAAATGCAAATCCAAAAATGTAACAAACTATTGTACCAAATTAAATACCATGTAATCTGGACCATTGGTGTTGAGTTAATCTCCACCATCCATTGAAAAACTCAGTATGGTGCCTTGTCTAGAAGAGGGCCATCATTCTCTCATTGTAACCAGTAGGATTTGATAATGAATTGTTGAGACTCTTCCAAAATGCAATCAATATAAAACAAGTTTTGTAGGTTGCTAGGAATTTGTGTTTATGTGTTGTCTCATTTTAATTTTCATGGTTCATATCAATCTGAATTTAATTATTTGTGCTTTTACAATGATAGGTAAATGTTAAGATATCTGATGAATGCTTTGGTCCATACTATTAGTGCTTGCTGATGGTAAGTTGTTGTGTATATTTAGCCTGGGCCCTGCCATTGAATATAGTTCAGTTGCACTCCACTAGTTAAGCTACACCATTGTCTAGGTGTTTAATGAGTGAATGCAATTTGAAAATCATAAGGATCCTTTGAAGATTGCATCATTTCTTACAACATTGTGGGTTTCCTATCCTGGTGAAATAGGAAATGGTTTATTGAAAGTATTTGTCTATCTGTAGCGTTTTACCCGGTTGAGATTGTCACTTAGGATTTCTTATCCCTTCCCTCTCTCCTTTTCCTTTTGCATTTTATTTATATCAAGTTTGGTAGATTTAGGGTTTGAGCAACATTACATTGATCATCTGCTAAAATTTTAGACTTCATAGTCTGAACCACCTAGGGTTTCTACACTTACATTGCTGCCATATTCCATAAACCTTGCATTTTATGTAAGACCCCTTGTTGGCATAGCTAGACATTCCACTGAAGTTATTCCAATCAAGCTAAGACCTAGCTGTATTATCCTTGGGGTAGTCCTATCTAGGATAGGATACCTTTTTCAAGAGAGGTGTGATACCAACGATCATACCTGCATTGTTGTGTACTAAAATCACCATCAACAGAATTGGCGCTAGAAGGTGGGCATGAACCAAGATTTTATGCAGACTTTCAGTTTTAGTGGTTCATTGCACATGCTAAAATGAAGGGAATGGGCAGGATATTTTGATCCAATGGATACACAGAGGGGTTTCAACCATGAAATCCCTTCATTCTTCAGAGGACCATCTCAACAATCATATCATGAAGAGAATTTTAAAGTGGACATTCCACTTTTCAAAGAAGTGTTAGATAGGTAGATCAGAGCAAAGTATCATCCATTTACATTGCTTGATTTTAGTTCACCTCAGGTCTACATCGTACATCCTGGAGAGTCACATGACAAGATTGATTATTTAACT
The DNA here is from genome assembly GCA_027924645.1 of Cunninghamia lanceolata. Taxonomy (NCBI): domain Eukaryota; kingdom Viridiplantae; phylum Streptophyta; class Pinopsida; order Cupressales; family Cupressaceae; genus Cunninghamia; species Cunninghamia lanceolata. The sequence continues at coordinate 341,706 of BSBN01001388.1, forward strand.
TTTCTCCAAAGATTGGATTTGCATTTAAAAGGACCGCTCCCTATTTTTGAAATATACAAGCCTGAAGTGGGATATATGCATAATGGGTGTATTCAGAGCAAAACCATGTGAGGAGCTGTAGTACAGATAGAAGCATATGCATGTGATCATGTCTCAGTTGAAAGCATCTAAAGAGTTCAAGTTGCAGGAGCTGTAAATCCACCATTCATAGTTGATCACAGTCAAAAGGGTCACCCAACTAAGGAGTATACAGTCCCTGACTGGTTAAAGCCTAGTGTCCATTCACTAGACCTTCCAGCTTGGTTAAACTCAATTTTTAGTCACAAGACAACAAACAGAGCAATGTGTAAGATCAGATTTCTGCTATTGAAAATGCTAATAAGTTAGACAATGAATTAAACCTGATATATAGTCATGTTAAGAATGCTGATCAACAACTAGATGCTTCAAAGATATCAAGTTTTCAGCCTAATTTTGCTGCTGCAAAGGAGGAGAATAGCAGTTCATTTCAGACTGCTGATAATTCTGAGTTTGAACAACAGTTAGATCAGATTGGACATGTGCAAGAACAAGGAAAAATCAGTCCTCCAGTTAAAGAATAGTCATGGACAACAATACAGAAAATCATTTCAGTTGACATATCTGAGCTACAATTGAATTATTCAGAGAAAAGTGATCAGACTCTTGACTGCCTCAGCCCAATATATCATCATAATCAGCCATATAAGGTCAATGTAATTGCTACAGAAGAATCTCAAGATGAGCCAAATGAAGAAGAAGATGATGATGCATCACTTCAAGGTAGCATTGACATCAAGAATCAAGTTATGCAGGAGGAAGGAGATCTTGTTGCTGCTACAGAAAATGAATGTGCAGTCCAAATAAGAAGGTTGCTGATTGATACAAAGGAAGTTTTTTTAGAGCATGTGACTGATATAGATGTAGATTCAAATATATCATGTGTTCCACATGTTGATCCTATTCACACCTACAATAAAGAAAATCTCTGCTTGGTTGATGCTGACCTAGTAGTGACAGAAGAGAGTAGAAATTTGCAATCTAAAAATGAAAATCAGACAGTCATGCAAGATGATGGCTTGGAGCTTTTTTCATCTCAATCACTTGATCACATCATTGAGTTGGTGTCAATAATGAGCAAAGATATGCTGCTGCATGTGAATTCACCACATATGACAGACTTTGCCTTGACTGATTCATGCAGAGTTCATCCAGATGACCCACATTCTGAAGTCAGTTGTCCAGACTTCCTATTTGCTTGGGAGGTTGTTGCAACATTCAGTGATTCAGAACTATCCAATGCACATGATATGACCCAGCATGGACTGAGACCTCTTGAAGGTGCAAAAGTCAGTGGTACAATGCAGCCAGGTGATGAACTTACATCTCTAACTAATGGAACTACAAATCAGGTTGTATCTTCCCTCTTCTCACTTAGTTTTGAAAGTTATCAATTTGATTACGGTGATTTAGGTAAGAAAATTTACATATGGATTGATCATGGCCCTAATGAACTGCCCCAACTGCTGATCCTACATGACTGGTACCCTGAACATGAACCTAGCATGCCTCTACCTCACTTTTCAGAGTATAAAGATGAATTTGCCAGACTTAGGACATTGACCTGCACCTTGTTTCTTCTGCATGTCCTAAGAAATAAATCACAGGGTAGTGTAAATACCTGTTGTCCAAGGTCTTTGTACATAGTCTTGCTTGCTTCTAGTTAGGTTTTAGTTAGTTTCTTATTGTTTAGTTTAGTTTTAGTTTTCTATTTTTCCTTAGTTGTTAGCTGTTGGTAGTTGTTAGTTGTTAGTTCTTGCTTTCTACCTGTTTTGCTTTGGTTAGAGTAGTTTGTTTTGTTTAGGTTAGTTGCTTGTTTGCTTTGCTTTTCACTTTTGCACTTGCTTTGCTTGGGTTCTCCATTTATTGAATATGGTGGCAGTTGTGCAGACCTGCAAGTGCTTCTTTGTTGGGTAAGTGATCTGGAGGATTTCTTTGAGAAACCTTAGTTTTTCACTTGGGTTTTGTTGTGGGTTCCATGGTTAGTCTTAGATGGTATGATGCTTGTTCATGGGAAATGAATCATTAGTTAGTGCACCTGAAGTATTTTCTAGCCATATATCTCTCACACTCTTAAATAATCCTGAAGTCTCTAAGTGAGTCTTGGTGATCTTACATTAATTGAAAAATCTAAAGATCCACCTTTGCCACCATCGGGAGTCCACACCCACCTAGCTGAGTTATCAACATAACTAATGCTGTCAAAAGCATGTGTTGCAAAGGCAATGGTATTGCATTGTACTTTGCCAAGTCTAAGCTTAATGAAATATCAATTAAATCAAAGAAAAGAAATACAAAGAAAATCACACCCACACACACTATAACTTAGTTAGATGGACAATCAAGTAAACACTACCGGGGATATGGACGCCTAACTGGTAGTGGGGCTCTACTTGAGTGTAATTTTGAGACAAACTCGTCAAGGCTATAGACGCTCGCTAGTAGCAGGGCAATGTCCAGGTAGTTCACGAGGTGTGTACTAATCACGTAGCTTAATGTAAAGGATCTTAGATGAGCTTAGTTGCCAAAGGATGGGAATGAATGTAGCTGCACACACTCAGGTTTTTAGGATATGGATGGTTGTACTGGTTAGTGATCTCTGCTTCTTTGATATTGTATCATGCAGTCTAGTCTAATATGTGGGAAACATAGATATTTTGGGTTCAAAACTGACGTTTATTTTTGAAATACTCTAGAGCATTTCCCAGCAGAGTTGCCATTTGTTGTGCCTTGCACACACGCCCCATTTTGCCAAATGGAGACCCCCTCTTTTGCTTTGGCTTGGAGTCTCAACATTTGCTACTTATGATGATGAGAAGGTGAATTTGTGCTTAGAATGCAAGATTTGCTCCAAATTTGAGCATTTCACATGATTGGAGTCATTTGATAGTCTTTTGCATTAAAAAGGGTGAGTCATGAGTTGCTAAGTTTCCTAAGGGTTCAAGTCAAGTCATAATTCCATTAGAAACCAAGTCAAAACCATCTTTTGTGCTAAAAATCACTCTGACGGACTTTTGTGCTAAAATCAAACCCAACCGACCAAGCGCTAAAATACAAGTCCGCTGACCCAGCGCTAAAATCAGTAGTCACCGACTTAGCGCCATAAAGCTGATCTTCCGACTAGGTTCATGATCACCAAATTCTGCGCTAAGTCCCAAGGTGTCGAGATCCGCGCAAACCATTGCAAAGGAAGGAGCTTGATATCCATTTAAGTTTATGTGCGCTGAAAATTGAGCCTTTTGACTTTGTGCTAAAAGCACCCTCAACTGACCCCAAAAGAACAAAGTCAATCGGTTACTTCAAAAAATCCCACCGGAACCCAAAGAACTGACTGAGCACTAAAATCTTGAGCTACTGATCTAGCGCTGAAATCGGTCCTCACCAACTTTAGTCGGATAGCATCAAAAGTCCTGCTAAAGCCAACAACCTCTAAGATCCCCGCTAATGGCTAACCTTAGTTTAGCGCTAAATTACCAATCTACCAACTTGTGTGAAAATACCCTCCCACTGACCTTTGGTCAGTCACCTCTAAAAATCAAGTTGGTCGTCCATCATCCAAATTCGCGCTAAAATACACAAAAGAACAATTTTTACCCTTAGCGCTGAAAACAAACGACGCCGACTTGCACCAAATTGACCTCTGACCGACTTCCTTCCACACTACCGCTAAGATCGGTCGGACCTCAAATCAGTGCTAAACATCTTTTGTGCTAAAAATAAATTTTTCCAACCTGCACTAGAATTGCATTGCACCGACTTTTAGTCGGTAGACCCCAAAATCAGTGTTTTTGGTATTTTGGCCTGAAAATTGAGTTTTTCAAGGAGCAAATTGGATTTTCTTGGTAAATTTGAATTGCATATCTATTTGCCACATCCTGATGAACATTTTACCAAGTTTGTGTGGAATTTTGGCATGTTTTACAACAATTAATGCTACTGCACATGAAAAGTCTGTGACCCCCAAAAATCTCACTTTTTTGCAGAAAAGCCTAAAAAATATGAATTAAAAGTCTGCAAATGGATTTTAATGACCACAAAAACTTCCCTAATCATCATATTGACCAAATGGGTACTCAACAATGGTAAAAAAATGCAGAAAATCATGCAAAAATCACCGGATTTGTGAAGAGGACTATAAGGAAGTAACATTAAGTTTGAGCTATTTTTGACTAATCCACAACTACAAATGGACATGTTTTGATCCAAATTGATAGAAAATGACTTGTTAAGATGAAATTGATGCTTTGAATTGTGATTTGTAGGTCTTAGAGCACAAAGGAGCTTGTTGGAGCTAATTGGAGCCGTCTTGGAAGGATAAACACACAGAGGTACCTTACTGACCCAAAGTTGCAGAATCGACATTTTATCAACCAAATTGATGTTGCACATGCAAGAGGAAGTCAGTATGATGTCCAAGATGATGGAGATGAGCTACAAGAGCTAAAGACATAAAAGATTAAGTCTACTTCATTGTTGTTCCTGCAGATCTAGTCCAATGTCCAAGTGATCCAGTCCAGGGTCATAACTCCTAGCCATTTTATCATAATTTAAACTTCTTGGACTCGTTGGAAAGATAAACTAATTATCTAGTTTGAGCTACTTCGTTGCTAAGGCTTAACACTAAGTAACTGACAAATTTTTGAGCCCCAATTCTGCTCCAAAGGCCTCCGAAAATGTAATTTACTATGATGTAGAAAATACCAAAAATTATATTTTCAATATTTTCCCAAAATACGACTCAAATGACCTTAAACTAGATCACCAAGACATACATAGAGCAGTCCCAATAGTCTAGTCATCAAGACTCAGTCCAGCAAGCATCTAGTTGCATATACCTTCACCAAAATAGTCAGCACTTGGAATCCCATGAATCCACATCAGCTCAAGTTTTCAAGTTTCATGTGACTCCATTTTAGTTTTATTAGGCCTTGAAATTTGACTTTTCATCATGTATAACCAAATGGGTATCCATTTTTTCTAGATTCAATGTATTTGCAAACCGTATTTTGTCTTTTTCCTAAAGGACAAATGCAAATCTAAAAATATAACAAACTGCTGTACCAAATTAAATGCCATGTAATCTGGACCATTGGTGTTGAGTTAATCTCCACCATCCATTGAAAAACTCAGTATGGTGCCTTGTCTATAAAAGGGCCATCATTCTCTCATTGTAACAAGTAGGATTTGATAATGAATTGTTGAGACTTTGCCAAAATATAGTCAATATAAAGCAAGTTTTGCAGGTTACTGGAAATTTGTGTTTATGTGTTGTCTCATTTTGGTTTTCATATTTTATATCAATCTAAATTTAATTATTTGTGCTTTTGCAATGATGGGTAAATGTTAAGATATTTGATGAATGCTTTGGCCCATACTATTAGTGCTTGTTGATGGTAAGTTGTGTATAGTTAGCCTCGGCCCTGTCATTGAATATAGTTTGGTTGCACTCCACTAGTTAAGTTGTGCCATTATCTGGGTGTTTAATGAGTGAATGCAATTTGAAAATCATAAGGCTCCTTTGAAGATTGCATCATTTCTTACAACATTGTGGGTTTCCTATCCTGGTGAAACAGGGAATGGTTTATTGAAAGTATTTGTCTATTTGCAACATTTTACCCGGTTGAGATTGTCACTTAGGATTTCTTATCTCTTCCCTCTCTCCTTTTCCTTTTGCATTTTATTTATACCAAGTTTGGTAGATTTAGGGTTTGAGCAGCATTACATTGATCATCTACTGAAATTTTAGACTTCATAGTCTGAACCACCTAGGGTTTCTGCACTTGCATTGCTGCCATATTCCATAAACCTTGCATTTTATGTAAGACCTCTTGTTGGCACAGCTAGACATTCCATTGAAGTTATTCCAAGCAAGCTAAGACCTAGCTGTATTATCCTTGGGGCAGTCCTATCTAGGATAGGATACCTTTTTCAAGAGAGGTGTGATACCAATAATCATACCTGCATTGTTGCATGCTAAAAACACCTTCAACAGATGACTGTTACTATTATAGGAATTTGACATCACCATAGTTGACAACCCATGGAAATTCAATTTGGTTACTGACTTTTTGTCAAAGTTGCATACAGGTGGAGAAAACCAACCAATGGAAGACAAATTCCCAAATGAACATCTCTTTGTTGTTTCTTCTACTACACCTTGGTTTGCTGACATAGCTAATTTCTTAGCTACAGGCTTGTTTCCATCTCATTTCACCTCAAAATAAAAGAAGCAATTGGTAAAAGAAAGTTTATCATACAAATGGTTAAATGGTTTACTGTTTAAGTGTGGTCCTGACTTTATTTTATGTAGGTGCTTGAGAGCTGATGAAATTTTTGATGTCTTAAGAGCATGTCATGATGAACCCTCTGGTGGACATTATTCCTCACAAAGAATCATTCACAAAATTCTAGGAGCTGGTTACTATTGGCCCTCTCTTCAGAAGGACACCAAGAGATATGTGCAACAATGTGATCAGTGCCAAAGGATGGGTCAACCAACCTTTACCCAAGAAATGTCACTACAACCTCAAGTAGTGTTGGAACCATTTGAGCAATGGGATCTAGATTTTGTAGGACCAATTTCAACTCACCTCATGGCAAGGAGGGAAGGGTTAGTGTGTGTGCTGAAATCTGACTCGACAGCCCTAGGCAACCGAAGTCGCGATTTTGAGCGTACAGAGAGCCACAATAAAGGAAAGTTTGAGCCTAATTGGTTGGGACCATATGTTATCACAACTAGCAATGGCTTAGGAGATTATTAGCATGCAACACTTGAGGGGCATCCTCTAGATGAGCCTATGAACATCATGCACCTGAAAAGGTTCTATGCCTAACCCATTGAGTATCCCAAGTCAAAAATACAAAAAAAATCAAAAAATTAAAAAAATTAAAAAAATTAAAAAAAACCCAAGTGCAATAAAGTTGTCCAATGGTGAAAATCACTTTGGTAACGCCTTGGATAAGTACCATGGTGAAAACCTATTTTAGGTGCCATGTGTAGTGGCCAGTTCTACCATCTAATAAGTCCTCCTAACCATCGCATCATTCCACATCCTCTACATCCCATGGCTTGGAATTCTCAAGCATTCAACGTCATCACCTCACCCTTTATCACCCCACCCAAGGCAAATTCTTGGAAAGGGGATCCTTGTATGCTCTCCCTGTACAACTTAACATTTGAAAAATCCAAAAACATTGCAAAAAACCACAAAAATCCAAAAAATTAGAAAACCAACAAAATCTAAAAACTAAGAAAAAAATAAAAAAATTACAAAAATTCTAAAAACAATTCCAAATCATCATCACCAACATATCATCCAACACATCATTATCCAACATCATCTCATATATCCTGAACCATCCCTACATCATCACTACAAACCAAAACTACATATTCATCATCACCCATATCTTAAAGTGTCTTGATCCCGTGAACACAAGGTATGTAGGCAGTCTGGAATACAAAGGAAGTATCCAGTATTCAGGTATAAAAGATGCACCCATCCAACCCACTTGGATGGTCCCTATCCCCTAAGCTTACTAAATCCAAAAAGCAATACATAGACTAAGAATACTCTTAAAACATCACATCTCACGCAAAAATCATCAATCAACAAACCAACCATAATCATAACATATGGCCAACTATCTTTTTTCCCACCTTTTGAAATTTATCCAACAACATCCAACCGATTCTCGCCTTAATGGATATATCGTTCCTATAATGGGCAGAATCCATCATCCTATCAACACTTATCTTAGCAAGAGATATAATGGTTGTTTGTATGGGTCATTGGTCTTTTTTATTATTGATTTTTATCTTTTGTCTCATTTTAGGGATCATTCCAAAGCTACCTTGATCTTACTATATCACGGTATGCGGCGGAAAACACCTAGAATGGGGCATGATCATTGTTTTGTATGTCATGCTTATGGGTTGGTCTCGTTACTCCAACAATAGTATTCATATCTTGAAGTTGTAGGGTTGGTTCTAGCATATTAGTTCCCTTTTTGCATCTAAGGTCAATCACACCTTTTATGTATTAAATAACTTATGCTATGAGTCCCCTTCCCTCATCTAGGCAAGATTATACTACATTGGGCATGCATGAGATCATCCTATTGTTTGTGGGTCTAGTCCATGCAAAGACAGATATATATCATCACCTTGGTCCTTTCATACTTTGGTGAAAATATCCCATTTTGCTATAATAGATCTAGAAATGCTCTCAATAATATCAATACAAATACTTATCCTAGCTCATGTATCCTCTCTACCACCAACCATCAAACACACTATCTGGACTTTGCATCTAGTGATGATGAATAACTTTATCCATTCAATCCTACCTTGCAACCACTCTAACAAATCCCCCCCACATAACCCATCACTTCACCTATTCCAACAAAACCCCTCTAACAATGTGGCGTCTAGTGACCTAGTATCCCTCTATCCCAACCATCCCTAAACCTATCTTAACCACCTATCCCCATCGCCCATGGTTCTAAAACACCATAATATATCATGACAAAAAAACCATCTCATCATACCATTATCCATTAACCATTGCATTTGCCATTTACCAATTCATCAACCATACATAATATATGTTTATTAATCTAACCACATATTCCATTACATTTCCATTCCATCTCATCCGTAATATATGTTTATTAATCTACGCATATATTCCATTACATTTCCATTCCATCTCATACATAATATATGTTTATTAATCTAAGAATATATTCCATTACATCCTCATTTCATCCATACATAATATATGTTTATTAATCTAAGCATATATTCACATAATCCACATCATAATCCAAGTACATACCATAAATCAACATCATAACATACATATATCCATCCATCAACATCATCCTAAAACATCCATATAGCAAATGCATTCATAATCCATAACATCCATCATAAGCACATACATCCAAATACCGTACATCAATGCATAAAAAAACATCATAATCATAATATCCATAACCACAAAATGCATCCATAATCATATATATCACCACCAAAAATATTACATCGCTCAAAATAATACATGTCATGATACAAAATGCCTTAAGGGCTGAAATACACCAAAAGCTATAAAGTCAAGAACCATGGGCAGAGGAGCTCCTGCTGAGTCAATAGGAGACCTAGGTGGACGCTGAGGTGGTGGCCCCATAGGCTGTTGCTGCTGAGGTGACTGATACTGAGGTGGCGGCTGTTGTACTAACTGTTGAGATCACCTCGACCTCTGTAATCCTGATACCCCAAATTTGCTCCTCTGACTATAACTAGGAACACGCTAACCCTTGAGCACTACAATGCAGTAGACTCCATAGTAGTACTTAGCTCTAGCTTGCTGCTCCAAAACCTACTCCTATAGCTCTTGTATCCACCACTGAGAGGCTGTGTAGTCTACTCATATCTGAGCCATATTAGTACCTACTATCACACCCTACATACAGGTGATCTCAACCTGTAATCCAACAATCTGGTCCTCAGCTCGATGTGCCCTGGCCTTCACACTCTATAATCTCACCTCAGCTCCTTGCCACAAAATTGTCTTTGTGTCTCGCTCAACAGTAACCTAAGCCACCTGTCCGTACAACTACACATGTAGATACCTTATCTAGGAATGCAAAACCAAGATCTGAGGATCCCCATCTCCACCACTCACTTCGTCTAGCAACGCCTGAACTCCCTGTAGCCTCTGTAACTGTGAGAGTGCACTATCTCACTCCATCGTAAGCTGTACTAGATCTTGCCTCTGTCAGGCAACCAGATCCTCTAAACTGGCCATCTGGGCCCATAGAGTATTTGTATCCTCCTCTCCGTCAACCCAAGTCTGTCGACGCCCAATCTAAACATCGAGAAGAGGCTAGGTCCTGTCCCTAACGTCCCTACACTAGAAGCCTTAGCACCTAAAGTGCCTACCTTAGATGTCCCCACCTACACTGGTACCTACTGAGATGCCTGCTAGTGTGGAACGTGCTATGTAGCTACCTATGGTGCATGTTGATCTGGTGCCTGAGATGGCACCTGTGGAGGCAGCATCTATCCTTGTCCCTGTCTCTAGGCCCATTGTACAAGTACCTACTGCTGATGTAGTACTTTTTGTCTTGGTCCCTGTCCCCTCGTTGCCTGTCCTGTAGCTGTTGCAACCAAAACATCTATCACTTCTCCCTCATCGATGGGTACCTCCTCCATCATATACTCTATTGTCACCTCGTCTCCCTCTTCTCCCTCATCATCCTCATCCTCCACTGTCAGTTCAGGGTCTACCACTGGATCTGTCAACCCAATGGGTCTCCATACCTGCCACCACTAATCATATGCCGAAGTCATACTAGCATCCACCACCTGACTCCTCCAGTCTCACTGTACTTGCTGCAGTCTAGCCCAATCCAAGAGCACCATCTAAGGATGAATTGGTGCTATCCATGTTGGTACATCATGTGGAGTCCTTGCAAAAATAGTCATCGCCTGGGGCAGATCCTACACCTGCCCGAACTACCACATCACCCGTGACAGTATACCTATCTATAGTATGATCCCCTGCCCCATCACATAGCAAGGCTGGAACGTAAATGGCATATGGATGTGATCATCAGGGCATGCCTCTACACCTCTATAAGGAGGCTAGACAATAGAATCCAACTCATCAAAAATCTACCTCCAATACAGCAACTATCCACGTAGGCATATGTAGTAGGTGGCCTATATAAAAACACATAAGCCTCAAACTGACCACGATGATAAGCTAACATGAGCTATGTAATAGCAATATGCTCAAATGCCCACACATGGAGCAGTGTAACCCCAGCTGATAAGGCCCTATCCATATGATACATCGCCACATGCATCTCGTGATAGAGTTATGTCAACACGCAAGCCCCCCACGCATACATAGTCTCCTGAGTAATCATGCTCTCAATCACTATACACCAACCAATCAAAAAGCCCTACGATTGTCAATCCGACAACACAATCCCCCCAATCACTGCGCATACAAACAAAGTAAATGTATCCACCCCAGCCAATAGAGTATGCCTATAGCTCATTTGCCGTCGATTCTTAGTATAGATTGGATGCCCAAGTGTACATGTTTTGTCCAACACTACCACTCCCGCGGGTACATCATATGTCACCCTCACTCTAGCTATAGGAAGTCTCAATATCCTCCACACATCCTCTAAGGTGATGGTGATCTTACCTATGGGTAGTAAAAAGGAGCATGTCTCACTCCTCCATCTCTCTACTAGGGCTATCATCATAGCCCTATGTGCTCGTATCTAGGGCATCTATCCAACTGTCTATAAAACTAACCTCCCTAATCTGGCTAAAGTGGCCTAATCAAACTAAGACCGCAACCTCATCACTGAGGGAACTCGTTGTTGCCGTGACTACAAAATCCCACCTGGAATCTGCATCCAAAAATGTCAATAATGTCTAGAAATGCTCTCAATAATGTCAATACAAATACTTATCCTAGCTCATGTATCCTCTCTACCACCAACCATCAAACACACTATCTGGACTTTGCATCTAGTGATGATCAATAACTTTATCCATTCAATCCTACCTTGCAACCACTCTAACAAATCTCCCCCACATAACCCATCACTTCACCTATTCCAACAAAACCCCTCTAACAATGTGGCGTCTAGTGACCTAGTATCCCTTTATCCCAACCATCCCTAAACCTATCTTAACCACCTAACCCCAGCGCCCATGGTTCTAAAACATCATAATATATCATGACAAAAAAACCATCTCATCATACCATTATCCATTTATCATTTACCATTATCCATTAACCATTGCATTTGCTATTTACCATTTCAACAACCATACATAATATATGTTTATTAATCTAACTACATATTTCATTACATTTCCATTCCATCTCATCCGTAATATATGTTTATTAATCTAAGCATATATTCCGTTACATTTCCATTCCATCTCATACATAATATATGTTTATTAATCTAAGAATATATTCCATTACATCCTCATTTCATCCATACATAATATATGTTTATTAATCTAAGCATATATTCACATAATCCACATCATAATCCAAGTACATACCATAAATCAACATCATAACATACATATATCCATCCATCAACATCATCCTAAAACATCCATATAGCAAATGCATTCATAATCCATAACATCCATCATAAGCACATACATCCAAATACCGTACATCAATGCATAAAAAAACATCATAATCATAATATCCATAACCACAAAATGCATCCATAATCATATATATCACTGCCAAAAATATTACAATGCTCAAAATAATACATGTCATGATACAAAATGCCTTAAGGGCTGAAATACACCAAAAGCTATAAAGTCAAGAACCATGGGCAGAGGAGCTCCTGCTGAGTCAGTAGGAGACCTAGGTGGACGCTGAGGTGGTGACCCCATAGGCTATTGGTGCTGAGGTGACTGGCGCTGAGGTGGCAGCTACTGTACTGACTATTGAGATCACCTCGACCTCTGTAATCCTGATACCCCAAATTTGCTCCTCTAACTATAACTAGGAACACGCTGACCCTCAAGCACTGTAGTGCAATAGGCTCAATAGTAGTACTTAGCTCTAGCTTGCTACTCCAAAACCTACTCCTATAGCTCTTGTATCCACCACTGAGAGGCTGTGTAGTCTGCCCATATCTGAGCCATATCAGTACCTACTATCACACCCTACATACGGGTGATCTCAACCTGTAATCCAACAATCTGCTCCTCAGCTTGCTGCGCCCTGGCCTTCGCACTCTATAATCTCACCTCAGCTCCTTGCCACAAAATTGTCTCTATCTCCCGCTCAACAGTAACCTAAGCCACCTATCTATACAACTACACCTGTAGATACCTTATCTAGGCATGCAAAACTAGGATCTGAGGATCCCATCTCCACCACTCACTTCGTCTAGCAAGGCCTAAACTCCCTGTAGCCTCTGTAACTGCGAGAGTGCACTATCTCACTCCATTGTAAGCTGTACTAGAGCTTGCCTCTGTCAGGCCACCCGATCCTCTAAACTGGCCACCTGGGCCCGTAGAGTATTTGCATCCTCCTCTCCGTCAACCGAAGTCTGCCGACGCCCAATCTAAACATTGAGAAGATGCTAGGTCATGTCCCTAACGTCCCTACACTAGAAGCCTTAGCACCTAAAGTGCCTACCCTAGATGTCCCCACCTACACTGGTACCTACTAAGATGCCTACTACTGTGGAACGTGCTATGTAGCTACCTATGGTGCATGTTGATCTGGTGCCTGAGATGGCACCTGTGGAGGCAGCATCTATCCCTGTCCCTATCTCTAGGCCCATTGTACAAGTACCTACTGTTGATGTAGTACTTTTTGTCTTCGTCCCTATCCCCTCGTTGCCTGTCCTACAGCTGCTGCAACCAAAACATCTATCACTTCTCCCTCATCGATGGGTACCTCCTCCATCATATACTCTATTGTCACCTCGTCTCCCTCCTCTCCCTCATCATCCTCATCCTCCACTGTCAGATCAAGCTCTACCGCTGGATCTATCAACCCAATGGGTCTCCATACCTGCCACCACTAATCATATGCTGAAGTCATGCCAGCATCCACCACCTGACTCCTCCAGTCTCACTGTACTTGCTGTAGTCTAGCCCAATCCAAGAGCGCCATCTAAGGATGAATTGGTGCTATCCATGTTGGTACATCATGTGGAGTCCTTGCAAAAATAGTCATCACCTGGGGCAGATCCTACACCTGCCCGAACTACCACATCACCCGCGATGGTATACCTATCTATAGTATGATCCCCTGCCCCATCAGATAGCAAGGCTGGAACGTAAATGGCATATGGATGTGATCATCAGGGCATGCCTCTACACCTCTATAAGGAGGCTAGACAATAGAATCCAACTCATCAAAAATCTACCTCCAATACCGCAACTATCCACGTAGGCATATGTAGTAGGTGGCCTATATAAAAACACATAAGCCTCAAACTGACCACGATGATAAGCTAACATGAGCTATGTAATAGCAATATGCTCAAATGCCCACACATGGAGCAGTGTAACCCCAGCTAATAAGGCCCTATCCATATGATACATCGCCATATGCATCTTGTGATAGAGTTATGTCAACACGCAAGCCCCCCACGCATACATAGTCTCCTGAGTAATCATGCTCTCAATCACTATACCCCAACCAATCAAAAAGCCCTACGATTGTTGATCCGACATCACAATCCCCCCAATCACTACGCATACAAACAAAGTAAATGTATCCACCCCAGCCAATAGAGTATGCCTATAGCTCATCTGTCGTCGATTCTCAGTATAGATTGGATGCCCAAGTGTACATGCTTTGTCCAACACTGCCACTCCCGAGGGTACATCATATGTCACCCTCACTCTAGCTATAGGAAGTCTCAATATCCTCCACACATCCTCTAAGGTGATGGTGATCTTACCTATGGGTAGTAAAAAGGAGCATGTCTCACTCCTCCATCTCTCTACTAGGGCTATCATCATAGCCCTATGTGCTCGTATCTAGGGCATCTCTCCAACTGTCCGTAAAACTAACCTACCTAATCTGGCTAAAGTGGCCTAATCAAACTGAGACCGCAACCTCATCACTGAGGGAACTCGTTGTTGCCGTGACTACACAATCCCACCTGGAATCTGCATCCAAAAATGTCAATAATGTCTAGAAATGCTCTCAATAATGTCAATACAAATACTTATCCTAGCTCATGTATCCTCTCTACCACCAACCATCAAACACACTATCTGGACTTTGCATCTAGTGATGATCAATAACTTTATCCATTCAATCCTACCTTGCAACCACTCTAACAAATCCCCCCCACATAACCCATCACTTCACCTATTCCAACAAAACCCCTCTAACAATGTCGTGTCTAGTGACCTAGTATCCCTCTATCCCAACCATCCCTAAACCTATCTTAACCACTTAACCCCATCGCCCATGGTTCTAAAACATCATAATATATCATGACAAAAAAACCATCTCATCATACCATTATCCATTTATTATTTACCATTATCCATTAACCATTGCATTTGCCATTTACCATTTCATCAACCATACATAATATATGTTTATTAATCTAACCACATATTCCATTACATTTCCATTCCATCTCATCCGTAATATATGTTTATTAATCTAATCATATATTCCATTACATTTCCATTCCATCTCATCCGTAATATATGTTTATTAATCTAAGCATATATTCCATTACATTTCCATTCCATCTCATACATAATATACACATATATTCCATTACATTTCCATTCCATCTCATACATAATATATGTTTATTAATCTAAGAATATATTCCATTACATCCTCATTTCATCCATACATAATATATGTTTATTAATCTAAGCATATATTCACATAATCCACATCATAATCCAAGTATATACCATAAATCAACATCATAACATACATATATCCATCCATCAACATCATCCTAAAACATCCATATAGCAAATGCATTCATAATCCATAACATCCATCATAAGCACATACATCTAAATACCGTACATCAATGCATAAAAAAACATCATAATCATAATATCCATAACCACAAAATGCATCCATAATCATATATATCACCGCCAAAAATATTACATCGCTCAAAATAATACATGTCATGATACAAAATGCCTTAAGGGCTGAAATACACCAAAAGCTATAAAGTCAAGAACCATGGGCAGAGGAGCTCCTGCTGAGTCAGTAGGAGACCTAGGTGGACGCTGAGGTGGCGGCTGCTGTACTAACTGTTGAGATCACCTCGACCTCTGTAATCCTGATACCCCAAATTTGCTCCTCTAACTATAACTAGGAACACGCTGACCCTCGAGCACTGTATTGTAGTAGGCTCAATAATAGTACTTAGCTCTAGCTCGCTGCTCCAAAACCTACTCCTATAGCTCTTGTATCCACCACTGAGAGGCTGTGTAGTCTACTCATATCTGAGCCATATCAGTACCTGCTATCACACCCTACATATGGGTGATCTCAACCTGTAATCCAACAATCTGGTCCTCAGCTTGCTGTGCCCTGGCCTTTGCACTCTATAATCTCACCTCAGCTCCTTGCCACAAAATTGTCTCTGTGTCTCGCTCAACAGTAACCTAAGCCACCTGTCCATACAACTACACATGTATATACCTTATCTAGGCATGCAAAACCAGGATCTTAGGATCCCCATCTCCACCACTTGCTTCGTCTAGCAAGGCCTGAACTCCCTGTAGCCTCTGTAACTGCAAGAGTGCGCTATCTCACTCCATCGTAAGCTGTACTAGATCTTGCCTCTGTCAGGCCACCCGATCCTCTAAACTGGCCACCTGGCCCCATAGAGTGTTTGCATCCTCCTCTCCGTCAACCCAAGTCTACCGACGCCTAATCTAAACATCGAGAAGAGGCTAGGTCCTATCCCTAACGTCCCTACACTAGAAGCCTTAGCACCTAAAGTGCCTACCCTAGATGTCCCCACCTACACTGGTACCTACTAAGATGCCTGCTACTGTGGAATGTGCTATGTAGCTACCTATGGTGCATGTTGATCCGGTGCCTGAGATGGCACCTGTGGAGGCAGCATCTATCCCTGTCCCTATCTCTAGGCCCATTGTACAAGTACCTACTGCTGATGTAGTACTTTTTGTCTTTGTTCTTGTCCCCCCGTTGCTTATCCTGCAGCTGTTGCAACCAAAACATCTATCACTTCTCCCTCATCGATGGGTACCTCCTCCATCATATACTCTATTGTCACCTCGTCTCCCTCCTCTCCCTCATCATCCTCATCCTCCACTGTCAGATCAGGCTGTACCGTTGGATCTGTCAACCCAATGGGTCTCCATACCTGCCACCACTAATCATATGCCGAAGTCATGCCAGCATCCACCACCTGACTCCTCCAGTCTCACTGTACTTGCTGCAGTCTAGCCCAATCCAAGAGCGCCATCTGAGGATGAATTGGTGCTATCCATGTTGGTACATCATGTGGAGTCCTTGCAAAAATAGTCATCGCCTGGGGCAGATCCTACACCTGCCTGAACTACCACATCACCCGCGACGATATACCTATCTATAGTATGATCCCCTGCCCCATCAGATAGCAAGGCTGGAACGTAAATGGCATATGGATGTGATCATCAGGGCATGCCTCTACACCTCTATAAGGAGGCCAGACAATAGAATCCAACTCATCAAAAATCTACCTCCAATACTTCAACTATCCACGTAGGCATATGTAGTAGGTGGCCTATATAAAAACACATAAGCCTCAAACTGACCACGATGATAAGCTAACATGAGCTGTGTAATAGCAATATGCTCAAATGCCCACACATGGAGCAGTGTAATCCTAGCTGATAAGGTCCTATCCATATGATACATCACCGCATGCATCTCGTGATAGAGTTATGTCAACATGCAAGCCCCCCATGCATACATAGTCTCCTGAGTAATCATGCTCTCAATCACTATACCCCAACCAATCAAAAAGCCCTATGATTATCGATCTGACATCACAATCCCCCAATCACTGCGCATACAAACAAAGTAAATGTATCCACCCCAGCCAATAGAGTATGCCTATAGCTCATCTGCCGTCGATTCTCAGTATAGATTGGATGCCCAAGTGTACATGCTTTGTCCAACACTGCCACTCCCGAGGGTACATCATATGTCACCCTCGCTCTAGCTATAGGAAGTCTCAATATCCTCCACACATCCTCTAAGGTGATGATGATCTTACCTATGGGTAGTAAAAAGGAGCATGTCTCACTCCTCTAATCTCTCTACTAGGGTTGTCATCATAGCCCTATGTGCTCGTATCTAGGGCATCTCTCCAACTGTCCGTAAAACTAACCTCCCTAATCTGGCTAAAGTGGCCTAATCAAATTGAGACTGCAACCTCATCACTGAGGGAACTCGTTGTTGCCGTGACTGCAAAATCCCACCTGGAATCTGCATCCAAAAATTACCAAAACTTTGTTTTTTTCTCCCAAAATAGTGCTATGGCACTAATCTATAACCATACCACACTAATGCAGAGCTTGGCGCTAATCCTTCGCCATAGGGCGCTACTTTACAAAATGACACTAATAATTTAGCCTTAGGGGCTAATGTAGAGCTTAGCGCCAAAACTAACCTATATGGTGCTAAAACACCATTATCCCTAATTTTTCTTGAATTCCCTCATGCTAATGCAGAGCATGGCACTAAAACCCCTTGGTATGGCACTAATCGAAAGCTTAGCACTAAAGCGCCATCATATGGCGCTAAACTAAGAACTTCAAAACCCTAAGTGCTAATCGAGAGCTTGGCTCCAAAACTACCCTGGATGGCGCTAAACCACCCGAATGAAGATTTTTACCCCTGGCACTAATCGAGAGCTTGGCGCAAAAACTTCGCCATATGGTGCTAAAACATCCCAAATCCCCTTTTAACCTATTGTGACAATCCAGAGCATGGCGCTAAACCACCCAATTATGGCACCACGCGGTTGCACAATGGTGCCATTCTACCTAACTACCTATTTCCTGTGCCCAAAAATTACCTAAAATACAAAAATCACAAAGTCAGGGTTGATCGACATACCTGCGATCCCGCTAGTGGTGATCTGTTGTAGTCACGTACTCTCTCGAATCGATGATCGTAGCGTGGGAATGGAGGTTGTGCCATCTTGTCTCCTTCTCTCCTCTAGTCAAATAAGCTCAATGTGTGCAAATGTGGCACTTTGGGCCCACACTTTCTATATATAGCTGCCATGTCATATCTCCATACACCTTTTTCTCTCCATAGGGTGCAAAATGTAACCTTTTTCACCTATTTTTCTTCCTATCCACTTAATTTCTCATCCTCTATCCATTCTTTGCCACCATTTCCTCCTTTTGAGAGTTCACCTAAAAAAAATTAATTTTTTCACCCGACCTCTCAAGGGAGCATCCCTCATCCATTTCACTCCTTCCCAACAGCTGGGGCAAAATTCTTTGACTTGACACCATATCCCTACTAGGTCATGACGCCACGTCAAAGAGGGGCAAATGTAGACACCTAAAAATATCTCAACCCATAAACCACCCTTCAACATCATCCATACCACTAATTTTTCATCTAATTAATTAATTAATTAACTTATCCAACCCATGAACCATCCATTCATCCTTCATCAATTAACCCCTGAAATTAAATTAATTTAAGTAATTCAACATCCACACCTTACTAACATCATCCCAATTAATTAAATAAATATGTCAAAATTTATTTGGTTAATTTGTCCACTTCCTTAAACCTAATTAATTAGGTAAATCGTACTTATCTGATTAATCCACCCTACTAATTAGCCTACACCTAGCCTAGTTGATTAAATATATATTATTTAATTAGCTACCCTAGCCTAAATGATCTCTAGACTTGGATTAATTAAATAAATCATTATTTAATTAATCCTAAACCCTGATTAACCTACTCACTAATTTTCTCTAGCCACATTAACTAAGTTAATCACCTTGATTAACTTGGTCAAATCATGCTTAACATCTTCTCCCACACCCACAAATTAAAAATTACAAAATATACATAACCCCTCCAACTCATTTTTGCCATTTACATGCTAAAACATCTTCCACATTTTTAGCTTACAAATGTAAGGCCCCAAAAATGTGCATGTGTCACATGACCTTCACATTCCCATATAAAATAAAAATTTTAATTCCACCTCCTCCCAAGGAAATTAATTTTTAATTTCCTCACATATCAAAATCACATTTAATACAAAGTCCTCCCCAAAATAAATTTTATTCTTCACCATCCAATTTTGATGACCAAATCCTATCCCTCCATCTCACAATCAATCTCATGCATTGACCTCAACAATCAATCTCCACCGTTGGATCAAAATCCCCTCCAATTTGCCTATAAATACAAGCCTCCATACGCCATTTCATCATCCAATTTTAGAGCAAGCTTATAATGTCCAAATTTCTCCCAATTCTCATCAATCTTAGCTAGGTTATGTTGAAATTTGCATTGAAGTTGAGAGCATTTCACATTGTCAATCCTAGTTTGGGTAGAGCAAGGAGCTAGTGGGTGCAAGTTCCTCAACCCTATCAAGGAGTGAGCAGATTTCAAGGCTTCTTGAAGGTATAATTGTTATTTTACTTTCATTTATTTATGTTTTATGCTTTGTAAATTTCCCTCATCTTTAGATGATTTAGCTAGAACGATAAGGACACTATCACATTAACAGCCATGCAAGACACCTCAAAAAACTAAAATAAAATTTGATATTTTTAGATTGTATATGTAATGGAAAAGAATTAGTATAAATTTGTAATCTTGAAAATGGTTTTTATTTTTTAGAGGTTGTCTCCCCCTATAAAAAGAAACCAAGATTTTCCCATGTTTGGTTCTAAGAGAACCTATTTAATTTCACATCTTATAAAATTATTGTTTTGAACCAACCAATTCATTCTAACAATAGCGTCACGTGGCTTATGGGAACATCAAATCTACTTTGTGAATTAGTCAACTATATTAGACTTACATGAGTTAAGTATCAAAGTTACTCTTATAAGGAAGTTAAAGATAAGTTTGAATTGTAAAAATAATGCTCACATGAAGGGGTCCAAAGAGAGGACATCGATAAATTTGACTTGGGTATATTAATATTTATACCAAATATTCTTTGCACATATATGAGAAGCCTAAAGAACTTAAGGACCTTGCATACGTTCACAAAGTAAAAGAAGGGCAAAAATCCATCAGATATGTAGTCAAGCCCTATTTCATTAATGTTGACCATGAGCTATAGTGAAATGTTAAATATATGTTTGGTAAAATTTAGGTATTTGGTCCTTAACAATCCCATGCCTATTTCTAAATGACCAAGGGGTGATCCCACAATACCGTGTCTCTCTTTTTGGCCAAAGTAGAACATTGAAATCAACATTTTTAATGAAAATTTTACTTTCTGACACTTATAGCAACTAAACCGTTAATAATTTGAAGATGATATGAACTAGTGATTTTTGAGATTTTGTGTGTAGATTCTAAATGTATTTTTTTAAAAAAATTAAGAAATAATTTGTGAATTTTTTTATGTAGCTTTTAATAACTAATTTTTTAATAGTAAACAACATTTTTTAAAAGTGATGCTTATACCATAGATCATAACTTTTTTTATAGAAATGATCAAATTATAAAATTTTAAATGTAAATTTCTAATACCAATATCTAGTGCGCAAATATTTTTTCATAATTTTTTGTTACATATATTTTTTAATTCATTTTTTTAAGTGAGATTATTATAATTTAGACATAGGTTTATATCATACAACATAACTTTTTTTTTGGTATGTATCCAATTTTTTTTTTTTTGTTGAAACAAGGACATCAATACCTAGTATGCAGATATTTTTCATAATTTTTTCTCTATTTTCTTATTTTTTTCGTGTGTGTGGAATAGAGACTTTGATGTTTGATGAAAAACTTATGTTCACTAGAAAATAAAAAATAAATATTTTTAATTAATTTTTAAGTGAGAGTATTATAATTCAGACATAAGTTACAACATAATTTTTTTCTATATGTATCCAAATCAAATTATTTTTTTTGTTGAAACAAGGACATCAATACCTAGTATGCAGATATTTTTCATAATTTTTTTCTCTATTTTCTTATTTTTCTGTGTGTGTGGAATAGAGACCTTGATGTTTAGTGAAAAACTTATGTTCACTAGAAAATAAAAAAATAAATATAATAATCAAATGAAATATATTCAAATCATACTTTTTGGAAACCTTATACTAAGGGCTACATACTTATAAAATATAATTTCTAAATGACTTCATTTGATCTCCCAAAAGGTAAGCAAAATTAGTTTTTTGTCATCATTTCGATAAATGTGGAGGAGAATCCATCAAGATTTTGATTTAAGACTAGGGGGTTCTTTCCAAGGGGGTTTGATCTAAGGGGTTTTATCAAACCCCCTTCAATTAAACCCCTTTAGATGGAACCCTCAAGGCTTAAATCATCAATTTTTCTAAAAGATTATCTGGGCAAACAATAAAGCAAAGTTTTACCTTACATAGGGTCAAATCCAAACTCAAAGGATGAATCGATGATTGAGAACTTGGCCCAACCTTGTGAACTCAACCTTTGACCGAGCATAGATTTGACATAGATTATGTGACATTTACTAACAAAGACATCACCTTTCTTGAGTAGATACTAATTTAATTCTAAAATATTCTTCATTGACACACATTCTTTAGCCATAGAGTTAAGTATTCTTATCTACTAGATTTACTTTTTTATATTGCATATCATCTACAAGTATTCTGCTCATACGAGCATCAACATGAGACCAATACAAGCTCTTTATGAGTAAACACATTAGAAATCACCTATGCAAGACCAAGAGTCATTATTTAGAAATCCACTTTATTTAGAAACTACATCCACATTAGAAGCCAACTATGGAAGACCAAGAGTCACAACTTAGAATTCCACATTAGATGTCCCTATTAGAATTTGAACTTAGGTCTCCACAATAAAACCCAACATTTTAACCAATTAAGCTCAACCCATCGGACACTAGATTTACTTTCCTAAAATAGTTGTTTTAATTATTAAATTTATCAATCCCTAGGTCGATTTTTGCTTTAGTGATTACATTTATGTAAGTAGTTATTATTCATTGTACTTTCTAGTCAATCAATTTTTTTTTCTCTGTTTTTTTCTATTCTAATAGTGCTAATATTTCTTTTGAATGTGAACTTAAATATAATTGTTAATTAACACATTTTAAAAAATGAATCCTATTGGTTAAATCTTTTGAATTCTTATTACAACATATCTTATCATATTCATTGAACCAATAGTAATATTGTGAGGGGAAATGACTACTCCACAATATTTTATATATTTATTTCTTTCATGTACTCACATAACAATCCTATATTTATATGTAACCTCCATCCAATTAGAACCATTTCTTTCTTCAACATGTTTTTATGAGTAGTGCTCCACTTTTACCCCAAGGATATAAATGTCATAATATTCCACCATGATAAGCTTAGTGTGCATGCATTATAGAAACATGGTACTAGTGTATAGTGCAGTACTAGGTTATGAATGTCGCTTTATTAAAAGGAAATAGTGCAGTACTAGGTTATGAATGTTGCTTTATGGAAAAGGAAATAAAACAAGTATAAACAAGTAAATGATACATTTGTCTGACTTATGTAATTTCTCTTTGTTCAATACCCCAAAAAAGGGATATAATACATGTTTTTATAATACTTTATTTCTATAAAAACCATTGATATAAAATGTTATCTTTGTTAGTTAAATTTTTTATTTTTTATGATTTTCTTTCTAAAGAATATTTATTTTAAAATACTTTCTTAAAGATTCCCTAAATTAAACTATTTTAAATATATTACAATTTAAAAAAATCATTAAATGACACTCATTTTCCTTTTCAATAATATAAAAAAATGACTTCTCAACACTCCAAATAATATTTCCATACAATTGTAGTCTAATCTCAATGGTTTCTCTGTACACGTACTGATACTCCTATTCCTGTAAGAGTTTGGCTTATATCAAAAGCTAACTTCATTGCTAGGTATTGCATTGCAGCCAAACAATGTAACCTCTTCTCTAGGAATTCTATTTTACTTGTCATTTTGTAGATAGACTTCAAACCCTAACCAGATAAAGACAAGTTACGTAATGCACAACTTCCAACTTTTATGCCCATATCATCTATGAAGCGTCTTGTACCGACTTGTATGCAACCAAAGAGAAACTGTGCAGAGTTGGAGCAAAGGATACAAGTCTAGACCTCAGTTTGAGGGAATAATGTCCCACTTTCTTGGGTCCCTTGTGGATGCATAGCTTTCTCAATCTTTTTACTTGTGCTACTGTCCATCCTCATCAGACCTGCTAATCAATAATCTAATTATAGTGGAAGGAAGGTTCACGCATTCAGTACAGTAGTAAACTGAGTTGCAGTGCATTCTTAATATCCTCTTAGGTTCATAAATATTAGTAAAAAGACATGCATGGACATTCCCAGAATTTTTCCTCACAAAAGACCAATTTCTATTCACTAGCCTGCTGACAAATCTCTTGAAATGTAGGACCAGTGATTTATGATTCTATCTCTGCTGTGCGAGTCTGTCATCTGTGCTGTGTGTTACATTTTTAAATTTTCCCCTTCGAAAGCAGGAATCTTGATCATATTAGTAGCTTCAAATGTCCAACAACTTCATTAAATTTCATTAACTGTCACTTGATGACTATTAAGGCCTGGTGAACTTAAGTTTTGAAACTGTTCAAGTGGTGGTCCTGTTAAAGTTAGCTGGGGTATCATCACTTTGTAGGGGATTCATTTACTGTTTTGAAAAAATGGGTTCTGCTATTTTTATCCAGATTTTGTTGTTTGGGATGTGCCTGCTAAATTTTTTAAGAGGCTCTATGTGTGTTGGGGAGGAGGATGGGGTAACTTGGTGGTAGGTCTGAAGCACAGGCTTTGGGAGCATCAAAACCATCAGGAATCCCTTTGAATTGCTGAAGATTTCAAGTAACAGGAGCTCTATTAGGTCTCATGCTCTAAGGATGAGAACAACACGTCACCATCAGCATCCAGGAGAAGACACCATTCTCTGGATGTCTCACTACCTCTGAGAGCAGCAAGTGACTACATAATCCCTCTGATACAGAGATTTGAAGTTTTTATGGATACAAGAAGTGTCCTTGTATGGGTACTATGCTCAACCCATTCTTCGAAATGTTCTTTTGAATGATCATGTGTGAAGGCTTAGACATCCCCATATTCTCTGCATTTGATTCTCATTCAATGAGACATGAATCTTGTGCCAGTGAGTTATGCTCTGCCATTCATAACTCAGACAATCTCAATGATCTCTGCCTACTGGCTGGATGACCATTTGATTCTATAGACATGGAGCTTTGCCAGAAGCCCTGCCCTCCATTCTATTATACCTATGTTGGATGACAGTTTAATGGGTGAGCTGATTAGAGAGAGGCTTAGAGTCCACTTGGCCAAAGGTGGGACTAGAAAAGTCACAAACTTCACTTTTAGGTGTGCAAGGATTTCACTAGGGAAGGTGGTAGGGGTTGCGGATTTGGCAGAGGGAGCTGTAATGTTATTTTTCTCTGGGAGTTATTTTAACTCGAGTTATTTAAGCAAGTTAAAATAATTTAGATTATAATTACACTTAATTAAATGTATATAATCAATATAAATTTCAACATGTGATAATTTGGTAGGAACTTAAAGTATATAATTAACATAGTGAATTGGACAACACAATCACACATTGAATCCAATTAACATCAACATCATATTTATATATTATTCCAAATATCATTTAATAACAATAAATCAATACTTATCGGAATCAAATCACTTGAAAAGGTCATTCTTACCTTAGTAAGATTTCAGTGGTCTTGGCCCTCATAGCCAAGGCACACTTTGGAGAATCTATGTAAAAACACATCATGTGTTTATCCACTATGCTTATGCACCACAAGCCTTGGTCACGACAATCTCGAGTGTACCTTGTACCTTGAGTTGGATACACTCAGTGTGCCCCCTTCTTTAATGCATATAGCCCACCAAACAATTTTTTTTGTTGAGTGATCGCAATGCCATTTCCAAGTCTCACATAAATGCTTTATATAATCCCTTAAAGGGATGGTTTTCAAACCATCACACCCCAAGGTTTTTTAGTTTATTTAATAAATGCTATTATTCCTCCATTTAAAAATAGATATTTTATTATTATGGCTCCTTTAACTAAAGAGGTTACAATTACCTTTATTTTTCTCTCCTTTTTTTAATAAAAAGGTGAAATAACTTTTATTCCCTTATATTTTCAAAAGTTCATTCATTTTTATTATTACCAAATCCCTCCTTTAACTAAAAAGGTCATAATAACATTTATTTTTCTTCCCCTTTTAAAAACAAGGTCAAATAACTTTTTATTCCCTTATATTTTCAAAGGGTCATTCATGCTTATTATTACTATCCCTCCTTTAAATAAAGAGGTCATAATAACCTTTATTTTTCTCTCCTTAAAAAAAAAGGGTCTAATAACTTTTATTCCCTTATATTTTCAAAGGGTCATTCATTCTCATAATAACGTTCTTTCCATTTCTCTTGTTCTTAGTACCATAAGATGAATCTACATCACAAATCACAAAACACTTAATCAATAAGTGGAGATAGTGACTATGAATATATTCATTCTTTGTGCAATAGTGTCAACATCATAATTTCTCTGTTTTACTTTTACTTCATCTATGATTATATTTTTAACACTACAGATCTGCTTTCAATAATTCTTTTTGCTTTAATTTTAATTGCATAAGTAAGTTATGTTGCAAGTATGTGCCTAATCAGTGTTGTCATTGATGTCAACATATCTTTGTTGTCATTGGTGTCAATTGTATCCTATCTTTCTCTAGAAGCTTTACATGTTGAGGATATTGAGAAAATTTGCTCCTCCGAAAGAAACAGAGAGTTGTAGTGAATTACAGTGAAGATAGTGTATTGCATACTGAAGAATAGTCCAGAAGATTGCTCTGCATTTCTTATTAATTAAAGATCTTTGTCTGCGGATTGGAAGTTATGTAGAGGCATGTCTGAAGATGCTAAATCCTGAGTTTGAGCCTCTAGTATGCAGAATTGAGTGAGTTACTATAACCAGAGTAAAACCTACTTTTTTGATTATTCACTAGTGACAGGGAGAAAGTATTTTGCTCCGCATTCCTTCGCATTGAAGTGTTTTGCTATGTTGTTCTAGAGGGAAGTTTGGCATGATGATAAGTGCCTACAACTCCAATGGTTTGTGATTTCGTGGTCCGCAAGCTATCTTTCTTTTATGACAGTCAAAGACAGTGAAGTTCATATGCTCCAGTGTGAAGAATCGCATGGATAAGGTGGTTAGAGTCTGTGCGGTTGCTCTTGATGATTACAATGTGCTTGTGGATGTCCCATGATAATGTTCCTACCTTTGCATTGGTCTGCAAGGAGTATTTTGGATCAAAGTTGAAGATTGTTCCCAGACAAGGTAGCGTGTAACCAGTCTTAGCCGACTTGGTTAATTCCAGTAATTGTGGAGATCTCTCGATGATTGCAAAAGCGTGTTGTGGCGTGGAAGATCGTGTTTGAGCCTCAGCTAAGGCATGGCATGATCCGCATACATCTTTGCTATACTTCCTTAGCTTAATTTTTGTATTAGGTCAAAACCTATTTTGTAAATGTTTGTAATGCCGACCTTGGAGATTGTTCCAATGGTTGATGAATGTAATGCCGACCTTTATGTACATTCCAAGGTTGATGAATGATATATATACTTGTAATTTGGTTGTGGAAAACATGTCCTCGAGTGAAGATGCGAAGTTAAGGAAAGAAGTGTAAAAGGCAGAGTAGATTTGTAAGGTGTGGATATTTACATTACTAAAACATAGAACTCAAAAGGCAAAGAATATTCTAAAGATAGTTAATAATTCAATAATAGTTTCCAAATATCCATTATAACATAAAATGGCAAAAATCCATGAAATAGAATAATTATCTATATACTAGAATGAATTACAATTCTAATTACATACGCCCAACTTGGTGTTACAAAACATTTGTTTCAATGTTACAAAGGAATTAATACATCAACATATCAATGAATCAAGTTACATATACAACTTGGCTAAACTAGCCATACAAAAGAATAAAATGAAGCAAATATCCATGTCAATAATAATATCTTAACTTGACTGCCTCGATCCTCTGATCATCTGCAAGCTAATACCAAGAGAGTGGTTGAGGCACTATTTCCACCCAACCACAAAGTACTGGACTTCCCCAGATTTATTCCAACTTGAAGAAAACTCTGACCCTGCACAAGGAGCCTAGCAACCTAGAATGGTGTAAGCAAGAGGGAATCTCTCGACGCATGTCTATTGCCTATATGCATTCCTAACCTAGGATGACATAACTCTTGCAAACAGGATGTGTAACACCCAGTTCTGATTTTACTCTAAAAACTAAGTTTTAACCAAAGGTAATTTTTGTTTTTGAAATTTAAAATAGAAAAGTAATTACTCTAAACAAGTAATTCATCCATCGACTTAACAATAATCATGAATATATTTGTAAATCAAAAGGAAATAATCATCCAAAATATTTAAACAATATGTTGTTAAAAATTACTTAAATCAAATCTAAAATAGGAACTTACCAATGTCACTGCATCTCGATTGTCGACCATCCAAATTCAAGTCTCGGCATTCCTCAAGAATTAAGAAGAGAAAGTATCTTCAAGGAGCTTAACCTCCAACCACAGACCGTCGGTCTCCCGCACTCCTTCCTAACCGGAAGTGGCCCTACCCTACCCAAGAGGATAGACTTAGGATAACCAATGATGTTTACCATCTGAGCTCTGGTGTTGTGACCTACGTGACTTGTTATCATGCAATCCCCTAGATACCCTCTAGTCATGCCTGACCTCTCCACAAGCTACGCCATCCAGTCACAGTGAACATTCAATGCACTTGAGGATCATGCATTACCTTGGCCAAAGGATTTGAATTTAATTAGCGTTGTATCAACGCATGAATTAAGTTCACCCACCCCACTCGACTCGAATTAATTGCAATCCTAAAGTTATCTATTTATAAGTTCTATATATCATCCTCAATAACCTCCAGGTGTTAGAATTTCATCATGCATTAGCGCATGGCATTGAGATTTACTCTTCCTCTAAACTCATGGAAACCTCTCCGTCTTCACGATATAAGAATGGGTTCATAGCACATTGATCATTCGGATAACGTTTTGTATTGTTATACGATCTCTAAGTTTAGTCCATTGTTTAAATTATCCACACTTGAGTAGACACTAAACCCAAGTTTGTTGTTTTCAGAAAGAGGTTACTATAAACCAATTTATAGAACATAAATATTCGAAGTCCCTAAGTTTAAAATTAAACATTCTAAGGAATCTTCTTCGACTATTGATTCTTCGACATAACTTTATCTTTGTCGATTTGGAAGGGCTTCTCTAAAAGACAAATCAAGAAAACAATGTCAAAAACCCTACGTTGAAATTAAACACTCGCAATGTTCTACTTCGACATGTCGAAATCTTCGGCATAACATAATCTTGTCGAACTATTCATTGGAGAGCCTTGACATAATGTTACTTCTAACAAATTAGATTGCATGGAAGTCTAAACATGAGACTTGACAAAAGACTCATTACTTTGTAAAAAACTTCATAATATTGGTTGGATTAACAATAAGGTCTTTTCTTGGAAAAATAATAGTTAAAATGCTTCAATAGCACATGTATTACCTTCAAAGCATATAATCTAAATCTTGTTATTGTTCATAGCTAGTTAACAATTTTTCCATGGTCAATCCGACTAGTTTTAACTCTAAAAAAGAGGATGACTATATCGATTTACATGTTAAGTCTTGTACCTCTCACTAATAACAATCCTTCGTCAATGGTTAACAAAAACAAGCTTTTCACTCTATGACTCACTGTCCTCTAAAGCCACGGTTTTGTATCTGTCTGTCGATAGAGATCTTATTCTCTGTCGACAAGTGTTTTGTTGTTACAGCTTGTATGGGTTGAGACGTTTTGAACCATCTCCTACACAGATTGCACCCTACGTTAACTACCAACCTTCTAAAGCAAAACCATAGGCTTCTCAATCATTCTCAACCTACGTCAAAACATATATACACTGTGGTTTTTTTGCACTTTTGGTGTGGCGTAGTGCAGGGTAGCAGATTTAAACAGTGTTTTTGTTTTTAATGAAGACAAACTTCACACAGATTGCAGTTATAAAATAACACTTTGCATTTTCAAATACATTCAATGATCCATCGTAAAAGCTTGTAAAGGTATGACTCATAACAAGGAACTAAGATTGCGTAGTGGAAGAGAATAAGAACCTGTCGTTAGTCTCTAGTGTTTGCTAAGAAACTGTCCAGACACTTGCAATTTTCTCAGCTGATTATCCTTGCAGCTCCTTCCACAGTCATGTTTTTCTTCTTCTCTGAATTGCCTCCTCAAAATTGACTCAAACTCTATTCTTAATCCCTGCCCACGGCGAAGGTGCAACTGACTCTCCACTCCCGACCATGCCTATCAAGAAGGGAATCTTCTCCGACATGCAAGCACGACTCCCACCTTATGCGACCACTCTCCAAGATGGAGCTCCACAAGGTGAGGTGGCGGTTGGCAGACTTAACAACCCATCCACTACTCAGGAATAAAGGCTTCATTACCACATAATTCGCAACTACACCAAAAAGTGAAGTTCTAACTCTTGCGGGATGGCAGACTTTAGATGAATAAAATGTTCCTCTACTCAAAGCCGATCATAAGAATAAACAAATGCCAACATAATAATAAAGGTTAGACCAATGACCAACTTGTGGTCTTAAACTAGAAGGCAAAAAGACTTATTCGAAATGGAAGACATCTTAAATAAAGACTTGAATGAACTCCAACTATTGCTCGATTACTAACATCGTAAAAGAATAAATAAGTACATCAACGACTACGTAAATATAACTTATATAATTTAGTATATTCCTTTATAATTCAACCAGAGTTATTACACACCATGGTTTCTAACTCAACATCCGTCGAATTTCACAAAAGGAGTTTACAACATACACTCGAAGCGTTTTACGACAATAATGATAGATTGGGCGCAAACGCAGAACAAGACTTGAGATCGACTTACACACAAATTTGACTCTTGCACCGATCAACAACAATACGCGACTTACAACTTAGCCATAAGTAAATACATATATTTACATATAATCAATATATCAGTCATTCCTATTAGACGACACGTTTTAGAGTATTACGACCCTAATGTCGATTTCCCATACTCTAAACGACGACTTACGAAAAGAGAAAGACCTATTCTTCAGACATCGATATCTTGACTATAATTGACTTAGCCCGTATTCAAGGCTTAATTCAAGACATCAAGGTTTATCTACCTGATATGCATTTTCAGTGGCAAGCACCCATGGTTATTCCAGAGTCTATTCTCTCTTTCTCAAAGATACTTTCTCTTCGTCTTTCTTCCTGGTGAACATATTCCATCTATTCTTGCATTGACAATCTCACATACAATTTTGTGGTCAAAGAACCAATATTCTAATCAAAGCACATTTAAATCAAATCATTTCATTTTGATATTGAAAAGACATTCCAATTCATAACATCATATTGATCATAATCAAATAGATTCCATAATTTCATAAAATTAACTTTCTTTATCTACATCATCAATTCCTATGATGTTAAAAACATATCCACATAACTGTACTATTTAAGAAAAAGTAAATAGTAATATTGAATCCAAAAAGGGGATGTAACATATCTTTCCCCTATAGAATCATCGTCCCCGATGATTGAGTTTACCAAGTAAAATTTGAACATAAAACAAACTTTTATAGTTTAACATTGATGTTTTTGAAAAGATAAGGAAATCTTTGGTAGATGTCTTTATAGTCTTCCCAAGTGGCGCTATTCACCATATTGGTCCCACTGAATTTTGCATTGCAAAATCTCTCGATTACGTAAACGAAGTTTACACATTTCGAGCACTTTGAGTGGCTCGATCACAACCACTCCTGGTCCTTGTATCTATAAAGAATTCCATTTAAGAATGTGGTCATTACCTACAAAATATTTCTTTAGGTATGAAACATGAAAAACATTAGGCATTTTGGACAAGATTGGAGGTAGAGCAACTTTGTAGGCCACTGGATTGATAATCTCAAGAACTTCAAAAGGTCTAACATATCAAGGAGCCAACTTTGATGATTTACCAAATTTGATTGAGCTTTTATGGGGTTTCACTTGCAAAAGAACTTTCTCACCAACAGAGAAATGTCTAGGCACCCGTTTGCGATCTGCATAACTTTTTTGCTTGTCATTGGCTTTTGCCAACCTCTTCCTAATCATTTTCAATTTTTCTTCCATATCCACAAGCATTTTAGGTCCAATGCTTATCCTATCTTCCAACTTATCCCATATTATAAGAGTTTTTCATTTCCTTCCATATAATGCTTCAAATGGTGCCATCTTAATGGCAGAATGATAGGAATTGTTATAGGCAAATTCAACAAGAGGTAAATATTCCTCCCATCTGTATTGTTGATCCATGCAATACATTCTTAAAAGATCTTCTAAGACCTGATTTAACCTTTTTGTTTGTCCATCAGTTTCAGGATGATAAGCGATGCTCACATCGAGTTTAGTCCCTAATGCAGAAAATAAAGTTTGCCAAAACTAAGAGGTTATCCGGGCATCTCTATCAGATATAATCTTTTCAGGTACCCCATGCAATCTGAATATTTCTTGCACAAATTTCTGAGCCAAAATATGAGCTCCATCTGTCAAATTTCCCGGTATGAAATGTGCTACCTTGGTTAGTTTATCTACAACAACCAATATTGCATCATGCCTATTCTTAGACATTGGTAACCCTTGAACAAAATCCATAATAACAACCTACCATTTCCATTCTGGAATATCATGCAGGTATAACAATCCAGCAAGATGTTGGTGTTCTGCCTTCACTCTCTAACACTCCAAACAACTTGCTACAAACCTTGCAACATCACTTTTCATTCCTTTCTAGAAATATAGCGGCTTGACATCAACTAAAAGTTTTGTTACTCCTAGGTGTCCGGAATAAGGTGCACAATGAACTTCCTTCCAAACAAGGTTTTTAAGTTCTACAGAATTAGGAACATAGATTCTTCCCTTAAATCTCATCAATCCATCTGATTCAAAACAGAATCCGTCATATCTTGGATCCTTAGGGTTTAATTGCAGAGCTTGTTTCACCTGCTCATAATATTCATCTCCAGATAAACTCTGCAATACTAAATCTTTAAAATTAGCATGAATAGAGATTATAGAAGCTATGTGTCTTCTTCTGCTTAAAGCATCAGCTACTTAGTTTTCTTTACCTTTGATATAAGAAATCTCAAAGTCATAATCTGATATTAATTCTAACCATCTCCTTTTTCTTGCATTGAGATGAGGTTGTGTAAATATGTAGCGAAGACTTTGACGATCTGATTTTAGTATAAAAGTCTTTCCCAACAAATAATGTCACCACATCTGAAGGGCGTGAATCACTGCTGCCAGTTCTAAGTCATGAGGAGTGTAATTATGCTCATAGTTCTTCAACTTTCTTGATTCATAGGCTACTACATGCCCATCTTGCATAAGCACACCTCCTAACCCTTCTCCTGAGGCATCAGTAATAACCTCAAAATGTCCTTCAAGATCAGGAACTTTCAAGATTGGTGTTGTTGTTAACTTTTCTTTTAACAAATCAAATGCCTTTTGACATTCTTCAGTCCAAACAAACCATTTTCCTTTTCTCTACAAGGAAGTAATTGGACTCGCAATACTTGAGAAATTCAAAACAAATTTTCTGTAATATCCATCCAATCCCATAAAACTTCGTACCTCTGAAACATTGGAAGGTACAGGCCATTCCATAATAGCCTTAATTTTGGTTGGGTCAACTGATATCCCTACAGCTGATATTATATGTCCCAAATATTGCACTTCTTTCTGAAAGAAAGTGCACTTCGAGAGTTTCGCATACAATTTGTGTTCTCTTAATCGTTGCAAAGCAATTTGAAGATGTTGTCTATGCTCCTCATTTTTGGAATAAATCATAATATCATCTATGAAAACTAGGACAAATTTATCAAGACAATCTCTGAAAACACTATTCATGAGATTCATGAAAGCGGCAGGTGCATTGGTTAATCCAAATGGCAACACAGTAAACTCATAATGACCATATCTTGTTCTAAATGTCGTCTTGTGAATATCTTCATCTTTCAACCTTAACTTATGGTATCCAGATCTCAAATCTATCTTAGAGAAGACTAATGCACCACGCATTTGGTCAAATAAATCATCAATACGTGGCAATGGATACTTATTCTTTATTGTTGCCTTATTTAGCATCTGATAATCTATACACAGGCTAAGGGTTCTGTCCTTCTTCTTAACGAAAATAACTGGGGCTCCCCATGGTGATACACTTGGCCTAATTAGATTCTTAGACAATAGCTCCTACAATTGAGCCTTCAATTCCAAAAGTTCAGTGGTGGTCATACGATATGGAGCTTTAGATACTGGCTCAGATCCTGGTTTAATATCTATGCCAAAATTAAAGGTTCTTTTTGGAGGCAAGTCTGGCAGTTCCTCAGGAAATACATCACTGAAATTGCAAAGATATGGATATTTTTCCTCAAATGTTTGCTTCTCTGAGGCTTCCTCTACTAGATCCATTTTAACTGCAACAAGTTGACATCCCTTACGCCTAGCCTGCTTTAATTGTTTTGAAGAAATAGATATGATCCTTATTTCCCTTTGAATACCTTGAAATTTTACTATATTTCCTTTACCATCCAAACACTCAGTTGTTTTATGAAAATAATCTACCTTGGCCCTATGTCTCCACAACCAATTCATTCCTAAGATGACATCATAGGACCCTAAAGGTGCTACATATAAATTTACCTCAGTGGAGAAGTTTGAAATATCAATCTTAGCTTCGAACAAACATTGCTCTACCTGAGCCTTTGAGTGATTTGCATACTCAACTGTCCACGGTTTTGACATAAAACCAGCTCTTCTAGGAAATTTACTTAATACTCTAGATGACACAAAAAATTTTGTAGCACCAGTATCAAACAGAATAGAAACAGGAACTCTAAATAATGTACCTGTCATCTCAATGGGCGTAATCTGATACTCATCTTGTCAATTGTCAAGGGTGGCATGAATCCTTTGTTGAAATGCTTCCTGTTGCGAAGGAAGTACCGTATTCCTAGGCTGCCTGTTCTGCTTTTTATTAGGACAACAGTTAGCATAATGATCTCCACCACAAGAAAAACATCCTCCAATTGGTCCTCTCTTCTCGGATGGTCTACTCATAGCATCATCATTCTTCTTAAAATTGTCACTTTTCTTATAGTCTTCATTTCTACGTTCATTACCAAATCCCCCTTTGTTTTTCCAATTTCCTTTATCAAACCTCCTGTTTCCATATCCCTTTTCATTCTTCCTTTTATACGTCTGATCGTTGTAGTTCTTATCAAATCTCTTAGGTTTCTTTTCACGGTAAGCAGAAATAGATTTGATCTTCTGTTCCTGCTTAATTGCTTTCTCATACACCTGGTCCATTGTGTTTGGACCATGCACCTCCACCTCATCGCCAATCTGAGGATTGAGTCCCATGATAAATTTTTTTATCCAAAATCTTTCATCCTTTTGGTATTCAGGAACATACTTCAACAATCTAGTAAATTTTTCTGCATATTCAACCATAGACAGATCACCTTGCCTGAGGTTTTGGAAATCTGTTAACTTTTGATCAAAATATAGTTGTGGTAACCACCTCTTCCAGAAAAGTTCCACAAATTCATTCCATGTCACCTTCAAGGGACTTAATTTTAGTTCCATTTTCTTGTTCATCCACCAAGTGGATGCTTCTCCAGATAACTGATATGCTCCCCACACTGCCTTTGTAATCTCAAAGTAATTTCTGATTTCAAAGTATTTCTCTATTTCTATTAACCATGCTTTTGCTGCATCACCAATTTTCGTTCCATCAAATTTGGGAGGGATAATCTTTTTCATATCCTTAGATAGTTCCAGTGCAAGTTTGTCTTTGGTCTCCCTTTGAACTTCAGTATCATCTTGGTTTTCACTTGACGTGCCATGATCCCGTTGTTTACTTTTACTTGCATTATTAGAATTCTCATTTTCACCCTCCGTATTTCCAGTTTCATTCACTTTCTTTTCCAATTTGCCCAACCTTTCCTTAGTTTCAGTAAGCATATTAAGAATTCTATCCAAATTATCGGTGGAGTTTTCTTGAGAGTTGTGACCTTCCTGATCTTCCCCCTCATTAAACTCTGATTGATCCATGATTGTTTGTTTTCTCACCTAATTAAGCAAATACTAATCAGTTCTATGATTTATCATTTTGTATATTATCAAAACATAACAATTGCTCATAACCATAATTATTCTCAAACCAAAATTTATCTTTATTATACTTTGCAAAACTGTATATACATTCTTTAAAGATAGACATATCTCATGTTTCACTCAGTATTTACAAGTGGGGTGTAACCTTCAGATTCATTGTCCGACACATAATCACGAGGTGTATAACCCTCAGACTCGCTATCAGATGATAGTACAATGATTTCAGCTCTAGGTGCTATACGAGGATCCCTAGTGATCATTGGTACACTAATAGGTACACTCATAGGTACACTCATAGATACACTAGTAGGTACACTCATAGGTACACTAATAGGGCAGCAATTGACCATGATTCGAGCTGTCGTCCTAGCTATCTCTAGGAGTTCTCTTTTCATTTGTTTAAGTCATGACAAAGCATTGGCAAAAGTTTCCAAATCATCTAGCCAAATGTCATTTTCATCATTCATTTTCTCAATAGTCTTGATCATCACAAGTCATTTTTGCTTAGCTTGCAGATAACGTTCCTTACCAGCGAAGGACTTCCTTGTGGTTTTCTTGATACGTACCATCCTGGCACAGTAAATCAAAGCATTAGCTACTCGCATAATGTTGATTCCTAATCAGGTTAGTGGACTCATCAGCCTTAGTGCTGAACCTGGTTAGCTCTGATACCATATGTAACACCCAGTTCTGATTTTACTCTAAAAACTAAGTTTTAACCAAAGGTAATATTTTTTTTTTGAAATTTAAAACAAAAAAGTAATTACTCTAAACAAGTAATTCATCCATCGATTTAACAATAATCATGAATATATTCGTAAAGCAAAAGGAAATAATCATCCAAAATATTTAAACAATATGTTGTTAAAAATTACTTAAATCAAATCTAAAATAGGAACTTACTAATGTCACTGCATCTCGATTGTCGACCATCCAAATTCAAGTCTCGGCATTCCTCAAGAATTAAGAAGAGAAAGTATCTTCAAGGAGCTTAACCTCCAACCACAAACCGTCGGTCTCCCGCACTCCTTCCTAACCGGAAGTGGCCCTACCCTACTCAAGACGATAGACTTAGGATAACCAATGGTGTTTGCCATCTGAGCTCTGGTGTTGTGACCTACGTGACTTGTTATCATACAATCCCCTAGATACCCTCTAGTCATGCATGACCTCTCCACAAGCTATGCCATCTAGTCACAGTGAACAATCAATGAACTTGAGGATCATGCATTACATTGGCCAAAGGATTTGAATTTAATTAGCGTTGTATCAACGCATGAATTAAGTTCACCCACCCCACTCGACTCAAATTAATCGCAATCCTACAGTTATCTATTTATAAGTTCTATATATCATCCTCGATAACCTCCAGGTGTTAGAATTTCATCATGCATTAGTGCATGGCATTGAGATTTACTCTTCCTCTAAACTCATGGAAACCTCTCTGTCTTCATGATATAAGAATGGGTTCATAGCACATTGATCATTCGGATAACGTTTTGTATTGTTATACTATCTCTAAGTTTAGTCCATTGTTTAAATTATCCACTCTTGAGTAGACACTAAACCCAACTTTGTTGTTTTTAGAAAGAGGTTACTATAAACCAATTTATAGAACATAAATATTCGAAGTCCCTAAGTTTAAAATTAAACATTCGAAGGAATCTTCTTCGACTATCGATTCTTCGACATAACTTTATCTTTGTCGATTTGGAAGGGCTTCTCTAAAAGACAAATCAAGAAAACAATGTCAAAAACCCTATGTTGAAATTAAACACTCGCAATGTTCTACTTCGACGTGTCGAAATCTTCGGCATAACATAATCTTGTCAAACTATTCATTGGAGAGCCTTGACATAACGTTACTTCTAACAAATTAGATTGCATGTAAGTCTAAACATGAGACTTGACAAAAGACTCATTACTTGTTTGTAAAAAACTTCATAATATTGGTTTGATTAACAATAAGGTCTTTTCTTGGAAAAACAATAGTTAAAATGCTTCAATAGCACATGTATTACCTTCAAAGCATATAATCTAAATCTTGTTATTGTTCACAGCTAGTTAATAATTTTGCCATGGTCAATCCGACTACTTTTAACTCTGAAAAAGAGGATGACTGTATCAATTTGCATGTTAAGTCTTGCACCTCTCACTAATAACAATCCTCCATCGATGGTTGACAAAAACAAGATTTTCACTCTATTACTCACTGTCCTTTAAGCCACGGTTTTGTATCTAACTGTCAATAGAGATCTTATTCTCTGTCGACAAGTGTTTTGTTGTTACAGCTTGTATGGGCTGTGAGACATTTTGAACCATCTCCTACACAGATTGCACCCTACGTTAACTACCAACCTTCTAAAGCAAAACCATAGGCTTCTCATTCATTCTCAACCTATGTCAAAACATATATACACTGTGGTTTTTTTGCACTTTTGGTTTGGCATAGTGCAGGGTAGCAGATTTAAACAGTGTTTTCATTTTTAATGAAGACAAACTTCACACAGATTGCAGTTATAAAATAACACTTTGCATTTTCAAATACATTCAATGATCCATCGTAAAAGCTTGTAAAGGTATGACTCATAACAAGGAACTAAGACTGCGTAGTGGAAGAGAATAAGAACCTATTGTTAGTCTCTAGTGTTCGCTAACAAACTGTCCAAACACTTGCAATTTTCTCAACCGATTATCCTCGCAGCTCCTTCCACAGTCACATTTTTCTTCTTCTCTAAATTGCCTCCTCAAAACTGACTCAAACTCTACTCTTAATCCCTACCCACGGCGAAGGTGCAATTGACTCTCCACTCTCGACCATGCCTATCAAGAAGGGAATCTTCTCTAGCATGCAAGCACAACTCCCACCTTATGCGACCACTCTCCAAGATGGAGCTCCACAAGGCGAGGTGGCGGTTGGCAAACTTAACAACCCGTCCACTACTCAAGAATAAAGGCTTCATTACCACATAATTTGCAACTACACCGAAAAGTGAAGTTCTAACTCTTGCGGGGTGGCAAACTTTAGATGAATAAAATGTTCCTCTACTCAAAGCTGATCATAAGAATAAACAAATGCCAACATAATAATAAAGGTTAGACCGATGACCAACTTGTGGTCTTAAACTAGAAGGAAAAAAGACTTATTCGAAATGGAAGACATCTTAAATAAAGACTTGAATGAACTCCAACTATTGCTCGATTACTAACATCGTAAAAGAATAAAGAAGTACCTCAATGACTATGTAAATATAACTTATATAATTTAGTATATTCCTTTATAATTTGACTAGAGTTATTACACACCATGGTCTCTAACTCAACATCCATCAAATTTCGCAAAAGGAGTTTACGACATATGCTCGAAGCGTTTTACGACAATAACGATGGATTGGGTGTAAACACAGAACAAGACTTGAGATCGACTTACGCACAAATTTGACTCTTGCGTCGATCAACAACAAGATGTGACTTACAAGTCAGCCATAAGTAAATACATATATTTACATATAATCAATATATCAGTCATTCCTATTAGACGACACGTTTTAGAGTATTACGACCCTAATGTCGATTTCCCATACTCTAAACGATGACTTCCGAAAGGAGAAAGACCTATTCTTCAAACGTTGATATCTCGACTATAATTGACTTAGCCCATATTCAAGGCTTAATTCAAGGCATCAAGGTTTATCTACCTGATATGCATTTTCAGTGGCAAGCACCCATGGTTATTCCAGAGTCTATTGTCTCTTTCTCAAAGATACTTTCTCTTCTTCTTTCTTCCTGGTGAACATATTCCATCTATCCTTGCATTGACAATCTCACATACAATTTTGTGGTTAAAGCACCAATATTCTAATCAAAGCACATTTAAATCAAATCATTTCATTTTCATATTGAAAAGACATTCCAATTCATAACATCATATTGATCATAATCAAATAGATTCCATAATTTCATAAAATTAACTTTCTCTATCTACATCATCAGTTCCTATGATGTTAAAAACATATCCACATAATTGTACTATTTAAGAAAAAGTAAATAGTAATATTGAATCCAAAAAGGGGATGTAACAAGATGTGGCAGAGACATAAATACATCATCTAGGCTTTTTAATTAAATCCACTTGTTTCAATGGTACAGTAGCTTGGCCAAGCATAATAAAGCAAAAATGATAGTTTTAGAAAAAGTAAAACTATCGTCCGTGGAGTCCACATTCAGCATCCTATCTCGAAAGTTCAATACTTTACCCAAATATATATATACAAGAATAGTTTTTCTATGTTTGGTTTTCCATAAACATAATTACCCATTTCACAATACATTCACAGTTCCCATTACTTAGTTGATTTCACCAGTTTAACAATGTTTACCAATTTGCCATGTTTTATAATGTTAATCGTAGATGTGGAAAAATCTAGTAGTTTACTTTGATACATTTCCTTCACAAATAATGGGTTTGATATTTTGCTAGTTCTGGTAAAACAAATAACCTCATTATCAATTATCATAAACAAGAAGATCAATATACCTTAAGTTCATTTATGCCACTAATAGCAGTGTAATAATAATAAAATAACATTTCTTTTTGCAGCAACACAATTTAATCATATATATATATATCAATTTACAAATTAAACTTTACTGAGATGACACAACAAAAATTACATTACATATATATATACATATATATATAACTTTAATTACCCATCACTATAATCGAATGGCAGACAACCATAATGTAATATTATTCACTGAGAAATAAAAATTACAGAAAGTATACATCTATTCGCTGAGACGGATTTCTTTATTCACACACACACACACACACACACACACACACACACACACATGTGACCAAAATTCCATATTGAAAATGACTGATGATCGACATAGCAATTCGCAGTATTTATAAATACCAAAATCCAAATAGAAATTTAATTCAAAAAAATGAAGCAAAGCCATAAGAAGGCCTGGTGTCCCCGTATGGGGTTGCAATCCCTAAATGGGACTGTGGCACCATATGATGGCACCACAGCCCATCAAACACAAAGTATCATGGCTTTTGCCATTCGAAACACAAATTCACTACTTTTTTTGTTGTTTAATGTATTTTAATTTTGTTTAAATAAAATGAAATCTATTTTCGGTGATGGAAAATTTCATAGTCGTTCCTTGTTTTAAATCGATTCACTCTCTCTCTCTCTCTCTATATATATATATATATATATTCAATTCAAATACAATTACTAATGAAGGGGGTAAATCATAAAACACACAACAACAGAAATGGAACACAGAAAAATAGAATGTTTCTTTATTGATTTGGGCAACTCATTACATTACAGAAGCTCAATTACAATCAGAGGAATTAATCCTCCATAGGTTGCAACACACTACAGCTACCCCTCCAAGACTCTGGAATCATCAGCCTTCTGTAACCCCAAATCAGCTAGGGTTTCTGTTTTCCCACCTATTATTGACCCTACACTTTCCCCCTTAACTCTACTACTACCCAGGGTTCCCAAAAATGGTTATTAATAGCCTTTTTGGTGGCCAACAACCTAATTTCAAAATTTGCATCTCCCTCCAAAAATAGGTCAACTTCCGAGAGTCATAACTTTTGATC
Source organism: Cunninghamia lanceolata (assembly GCA_027924645.1). Classification (NCBI taxonomy): domain Eukaryota; kingdom Viridiplantae; phylum Streptophyta; class Pinopsida; order Cupressales; family Cupressaceae; genus Cunninghamia; species Cunninghamia lanceolata. Next base: position 383,587 of record BSBN01001388.1, read on the forward strand.
CGGGTGTCCGATTAACAAACCATTTTATGCGTCGAAAAGCTCGTAGAGTGCTCTAGGTGCTAAAAACTTGCTTTGCTAGTTCTGGCCATTTTTGGGCCTCGTATGGGGCCGTTTAGTGCCTCAAACCTGAGTTTGAATAATTTTGAGGCATTTTTCAGGAAACGAAAACTTTAATATCTTTCAGCTTGCAAATGATCTTTGCGTGATTCCTTCGCCAAAGGTCTTATTTTTCAGTTATGAAGCTTCATGTAAATTTTCACTTCATTCCGTGCCCAAATGCAAACTTTCTAAAAATAACAGGTTGCTATTTTTAGCAGTTCAGAAAAACTGAAAGTTCTACATCATTATTTAAGCGATTATGGAACCAGAACCACAAATTTTGAAAAGAAATGGAAAGAACATCAACAATTTTGAAACACATCTTTTTTTGGGTGATGCAAGATTGCCCTTACACCATTGGATGCTCCTGCATTAGACACCCCGGGTAATTTGAGAAGTGACCCTGTCACGTCTCATGTGTTTGTGTGAGGAAAACCTAAACGGTCAACCTCTGCCTTATACAACCAAGAAGAATCTTCAACAAGCCTTCCTTTCTATTTTACCAAATATTCTTCATATTGCCTGTTTTGAGTACTTCTTCCCACACGGCTATCTAAGATCTCTTATATCTCCTCGGTTGAAATAGATGCTAGAATACTCCATTGTTCTTCTGTTGGTCCATCCATCCTGTGTTCCACCTTCATGATATTCTGATAAATCGACAATGTTGAAAACAAGGGAAATGTTGATCCCACTCGGCAGCTCTACCTCATATGCATTTCCTGAATCATGTTTCTTCAAAATTTTGCATGGTCCAAATTTCTTCATTTTCAGCTTATTGTATGTTCCAATTGGGAACCTTTATTTTCTCAAGTGAACCATGACTTCATCTCCTACTTGGAATTTCTTATATCTCCTCTTCTGATCTGCCTTAGCCTTGTACTGAATATTCATCTGATTAATGTGCTTTTTCACCTCTTCATGCAAATTCTTCATGTGTTCTGCAAAGTCTTCAGCCTCGGCACTTGTCTTTGAAAATGAGATAGATTTGAAAATCAAGTGCTTGAGGTTTGATAGAGGTGGAGAGGTTACATCAAATGAGTTTAACTTCTTCTGTGAGGATCAAGGGATAAAAAGACAATTATTTGCACCTAGGACTCCATAACAAAATGGAGTAGTGGAAAGGAAGAACATGACAGTTCAAGAGGCTGCTAGAACAATGATGGAGGCTGACCTACTGGAAGTATATTGGAGAGAGGCAATTCACACTGCTGTATACATCCTAAACAAAGTTCAAGTCAAAGGTAACAGTTCAAAGACTCCTTATGAATTGTGGCATGGTAAAGTTCCCACTGTGAAATACTTCAAAGTCTTTGGTAGTAAATTTGTTATATCAGAAGATGAAGATTTAGGTAAGTTTGATACAAGATGTGATGAAGGTATCTTCCTTGGATACTCCACCAAGAGCAAAGCCTACCAGTGCTACAATAATAGGTTGAAGAAGATCATTGAAAGTGCAAATGTCAAAGTTGATGAAAGCAAGGAAAAGGTATCAAGTGGATATGAATAAGATGAACCAGATGCTTCTATAAGCAAAGAAATGGTACAACATGGAGACAATTCAGATGAAGAGGAACAAGCTCCATAAATTATCACCAAGACACCAAGGTATGTAAAACTAAATCATTCTAAAGATCAAATCATAGGAGACAAGAGCAAAGGAATTATGACCAGAAGAAGAGCTACAGAAGAGAAAGTAAATTTTTGTTTGATTTCCAAGATTGAACCTAAGACTGTAAATGAATCTTGCAATGATGAGAATTGGGTAAAGGCTATGAAAGAAGAACTGAAGTAGATAGAGAAGAATCAGACCTGGGATCTTGTCCCCAGACCAGTAGACAAATATGTAATTAGCACCAAATGGGTCTTCAGAAATAAGATGAATGGGAATGGTGAAGTGGTAAGAAACAAAGCAAGATTAGTATGCAAAGGATACTCTCAAGTTGAAGGAATATATTTTGAGGAAACTTTTGCACCTACATGGCAAGAATTGAAGAAATAAGAATGTTCTTAGCATTTGCAGCCTACTAAGATTTTAAGGTATATCAAATGGATGCGAAGTCTGCATTCTTGAATGGAGAATTGAAGGAAGAGGTCTATATTGAACAACCAGAAGGATTCCAATCATCTGATCAGAGTGACATGGTGTGCAGATTAAAGAAAGCTTTGTATGGAAACAAGCCCCCAGGGCCTGGTATGCAAGATTGGATAAATAGCTGATACAACTAGGGTTTAGTAAGGGTACTATCGACATCAATCTCTATTTCAAGATCAATAATTAACAAATCCTAATTGTTGCAATATTTGTGGATGACATTATTTTTGGAGGCAATGAAGGTATGTACACAGTTTTTGCTGGGGAAATGCAAAATAAATTTGAAATGTCAATGTTTGGTGAGATGGATTTCATTTTAGGTCTGCAAATTAATCAATCAGATAAAGGTATCTTCATTTGTCAGTCTAAGTATGTGAAAGAGTTGTTAAAGAAGTTTGGGATGGAGGACTCTAAACCAGTAAGCACTCCCATGGTAATTGGTTGTAAATTGAGCAAAAATGATGACTCACCTATGGCAGATCAAAAAAGGTATAGATCTATGATTGGAGGATTACTTTATCTAACCCAAACCAGACCTGACATAATGCATGTAGTTTGTCTTGCGGCAAGATTTCAAGCATAACCTAAATAATCAAATGTGATGGTAGTCAAGAGAATACTAAGATATTTAAAAGGTATAATAGATTATGGATTGTGGTATCCAAAAGATAATGATTTCACTCTCAGTGCATACACAGATGCAGATTGGGTAGGAGATGTGGATGACAAGAAAAGTACAAGCGGAGGTGCATTCTTCTTGGGAAAAAGGCTAGTATCCTAGATAAGAAAGAAACAAGACTCAATATCTTTGTCTACTACAGAAGCATAATATATTGCAGCAGCATGCAGTTGTACACGTGTTGTGGATGAAGCAGACATTGAAGGACATCAGAGTTGTGTATGAAGATCCAATTGCAATCTTTTGTGACAACACAAGTGCCATAAACATATCAAAGAATCTGGTAATGCATTCAAGTACAAAGCATATATCCATAAGATATCACTTTTTGAGGGAAAAAGTGACAGAGAATGAAGTCAAGTTGGAGTATGTATCTACAAAAGATCAAATTACTGACATTTTCACCAAGCCTCTGCCTATGGATACCTTTGAGTATTTCAGAGAAAAGTTAGGGGTTATCACCCCTTCTACTCTAAACTAAGATGCACAAGAGTGCATCAGTCTAGTGGTGCTCAGAGTTCTACATCTAGATCCAGATTGATGATTGTAAGGGCTACTTCTTAGGGGGAGTAGTCATGATGAGAGTTTAGTTCAAAGCAGCAAAGTGCAAGTATGTGCCCTTTGCCATTGATGTCAAAGGGGGAGAGAAATCATGTGAAAAACTCAAAGAGAAGAGTGTAGGTGTGTAAAGAGATAGGGGAGAATTTTGTCTTGATGACTGTTATAGTTTTTCACATCATATGTTGCCATCAATGACAAAGGGGGAGATTGTTACAAGTATGTGCCTAATCGGTGTTGTCATTGATGTCAACATATCTTTGTTGTCATTTGTGTCAACTGTATCCTATCTTGCTATTAGTCTAGAAGCTTTACATGTTGAGGATATTGAGAAAATTTGCTCCTCTGGAAGAAACAAAGGGTTGTAGTGAATTACAGTGAAGACAATGTATTGCATACTGAAGAACAGTCCAGAAGATTGCTCTGCATTTCTTGTAAATTGAAGATCTTTGTCTGCGGATTGAAATTTATGTAGATGCATGTCTGAAGATGCTAAATCCTGAGTTTGAGCCTCCGGTATGCAGAATTGAATGAGTTACTATCACCAGAGTAAAACCTATTTTTTCTGATTATTCATTGGTGATAGGGAGAAAGTATTTTGCTCCTCATTCCACTGCATTGAAGTATTTTGCTCTGCATTTCTAGAGGGAAGTATGGGATGATGATAAGTGCCTACAACTCCAATGGTTCATGATTTGGTGGTCTGCAAGCTATCTTTCTTTTATGACAGTTAAAGACAGTGAAGTTCATATGCTTCGGTGTGAAGAATCTCATGGATAAGGTGGATAGAATTTGTATGGTTGCTCCTGATGATTACAACGTGCTTGTGGATGTTTCCTGATCATGTTCCTACCTTTGCATTGGTTCGCAAGGAGTATTTTGGATCAAAGTTGAAGATTGTTCCCAGACAAGGTAGCGTGTAACCAGTCTTAGCCGACTTGGTTAATTCCAGTAATTGAGGAGATCTCTTGATGATTGCAAAATCATGTTGTGGCATGGAAGATCATGTTTGAGTCCCAGCTAAGGCATGGCATGATCTGCATACATCTTTTCTATACTTAGCTTAATTTTTGTATTAGGTCAAGACCTATTTTGTAAATGTTTGTAATGCCAACCTTGGAGATTGTTCCAACGATTGATGAATGTAATGCCGACCTTGATGTACATTCCAAGGTTGATGAATGATATCTATACTTGTAATTTGGTTGTGGAAAACATGTCCTTGAGTGAAGATGTGAAGTTAAGGAAAGAAGTGTAAAACACAGAGCAGAGTAGAGGAAGAATATTGCACTTCAATGGAACCAAATTCAGGCATGGAATAGATGCTATCATCTTAGTTCAAAACCCTTGGTAGTGAGCCTCCCCTAGCAGTGAGCTCTAGGCAGTGAGCCTCTATTTTTTAGTATTGAGCTTTACATATATATCTTGTGGGTTAACCCCCACCGTGGTTTTTCCCTTAACAGGGTTTTCCACGTAAAAATTTGGTGTCTCTTGTGTTTGATCTTACAACTGTGTTTAATTTTTTGATTTTATGCTTTCATGTCTTAATCATAATATTAGTGAACAAGTGATTAATGTTTAAAGTGCAGAAGTAGTTAAGGTTTTGAGACAATTGATTCACCCCCCTTCTTAGTTGTCTGATGCATTTCAACAAGTTCAACCGAAATACTTTGCTAGTCAATAACATGATCATAACTATATATATTTTGTATGAAACATATCATGAATTTAAAATTGAAGAGTTAATACTAGTCTATATGCTTAATCTCATATCTTTTAACTTTATCAATCTGCTCATTTATGTACCCTCATTTTTTTAATATATATGTTTTAAATTGTATAAAAGTATTATCCTATGACTGCATATAGCACTTAGTGAATGACATGCATATCCATATTATGCACTACCATATAATCTATATACTTAAAATATATTCCAACATGATAATCATGCTTTCCAAACTACATGAATATCTTCTCTTCTTGTACCACGTACAATTTGAATGACTAGTGCATAATTATCCTTAAACAAAGTTTATATTACTTCACAGTCACTCAAACAAAGATTTGTGAGAAGTCTAAATTCAACAAGGATTCCAATGCAAAACAATTTTGTCACATCAATTCCATGCTATCAATAAGGTGTTTATAATACCTAAATTTATTATACTAAAAACTCCAACATACTTCACCTTGTCATAGATTCTTAGATAATACTTCACAAAATGCATGTACAAGGTTATTGGGTTGATCAGGTCCAGTAACAAAGTATAATAAAATAAAAGATGATACACAAATTCTGCTATTCATATTAAGAAGAAAAGAAGTAGCAAACAATTACCACTCACAAAGCATTTTATAGAAAAATATTAGATTTAGTCTTTCCTTCTTTGATGTAACTAGGTTAATTTTTTAATGATGATTTGGCTAGAACCATGAAGATACTATCGCATTAACAACCATGTAGGATACCTCAAAAAAATGAAATGAAATCAATATTTTTAGATTGTGTATGTAATGGAAAATAATTAGTCTAAATTTGCAATCTTGAAAATGGCTTTTATTTTTTAGAGGTTGTCTCTCTCCCTATAAAAAGAAATCAACATGTTCCCATGTCTGGTTCTAAGAGAAACTATTTAATTTCACATCTTATAAAATTATTATTTTGAACCAACCAACTCATTCTAACAATAACATCATGTGGGTTATGGGCCCACAAAGTAACTTATGTTTAGACAAAGCCACTTTGTGAATCAGTGAGCTACATTGGACTTACATGAGTTAAGTATCACAGTTACTCGTATAAGGAAGTTAAATCTAAGCTTGAATTGTAAAAGAATGCTGACATGAAGGGTCCAAAGAGAGTACATCAATATATCTGACTTGGGTATTTATTAATATTTATACCAAATTATTCTCTGCACATATATGAGAAGCCTAAAGAGCTTAAGGACCTTGCATACATTCATGAAGTAAAAGAAGGGCAAAAATCCATCAAAACAATAGATATGTACTCAACCCCTTGTAAGAAATAAATTAATAATATGATTGTTTCATTCATATTCTTGAATAATAAATTTCATTAATCTTGATCATGAGCTATAGTGAATTGTTAAATATATGTTTAGTAAAATTTAGGTATTTGGTCCTTAACAATCCTATGCCTATTTCTAAATGACCAAGTTCATGATAGAGAGATTAGAAAATTATTAAACCTTTCAAGGACGGTGATGTCAAAAGTATGTTAACATATACTATCAAACTTTAACATCTAAATTAGGTAAGAAACATATCAAGGTTCCAAAGGTTCAAAGGTTCAAAGGCTTGTAACACCATTGGATTTGCAAAGGAAGCATAGTAGATAGCAATTTCTGCACCTGTTAGTCAATTTGAACAACAAATATGGTTCCTTCCCAACTAAAGCATTCAAAATGCTACTTTTATCTATATTAGGTTTCCTCACAATTGCTATAGTAATAATGTGACCTTTGACCTCATTTGTTTCTTGCAAGGTCTATATTTAATCATTTACAAATACAAAGGAACATATACATTCAAAATTACATAAAGGTATGTATAATATGACAACCAATGTTAAACATTTCTATATTGATATATCCACTTAGCTATATATGTGATAAGGGTGTACTCCACACAACACACTCATGAAAACAAATTATAAGCTTCAAACCACAAACACAACGATTTACGTGGGGAAAACCCTTTCAAGTGAAAAACCCCACACTTGAAAAATAACTCAATATATTATTCAGAAACTCAAAAAGACTACAATATACTTGCAAGGCATGTTTTCACAAGAGTATATCCAACTAGAGATCCAGATGCAACTCAACATCTATCATATTTCCACACACACAACCTCTATCTTAAGCACCTGATATATAGGATATACAATACATGAAACTGTCAAATGATATTACAAAACCATGAGCTAAAACCAACCAAAACTAGTGCCCAATTTATCTACCAGTAAAAGATGTCTTATGATGTGTCAAAACACTCATTAACACGTGTAGCTTCCCTTAACAGCTCTTTTATGTGCCCTCACATTTTTACATTCTCCAATATGGGAGGCCCAACTTCCGGAGGCCATAACTTTTGATCCGGGCGTCCGATTGACAAACCGTTTGATGCGTTGGAAATCTCGTGAAAAATAAAAGCTCCACAAAATATCCTATTTAGGGACATTTTGATTTTCAACCAATTTTTAGGCTATTACGGAACATCTAAGTTCCTCAAAATTGATTCTGAAACTTTTTCCATGATCCTCAAAAACTGAAACTTTAATATCTTGAAATCCAGACATGATCTTGGGCTGAAATTTACCAAGAATGTTTATGTTGCTATTCCAAAGCTTTGGGAAAAATTTTAGACCCAACTGTTTCTCAGATGTAGGCTTACTAAAAATAATAAGTTCGGGTATTCTCAGCCTTTTTCAGAATATTATTAAATTTATTGCAAAGGAAGCATAGTAGATAGAAATTTTTGCACCTGCTAGTCAATTTGAACAACAAATATGGTTCCTCCCCAACTAAAGCATTCAAAATGCTACTTTTATCTATACTAGGTTTCCCCACAATTGCTATAGTAAGAATGTGACCTTTGACCTCATTTGTTTCTTGCAAGGCCTATATTTAATCATTTATGAATAAAGAGGAACATATACATTCAAAATTATATAAAGGTAGTATAACATGACAACCAATGTCAAACATTTCTATATTGATATCCACTTAGCTATATATGTGATAAGGGTGTACTCCACCCAACACACTCATGAAAACAAACTATAAGCTTCAAACCACAAACACAATGATTTACGTGGGGAAAACCCTTTCAAGCGAAAAACCCCACACTCAAAAAGCAGCTCAATATATTATTCAGAAACTCAAAAAGACTGCAATATACTTGCAAGGCACATTTTCACAAGAGTATATCCAACTAGAGATCCGAATGCAACTCAACATCTATCATATTTCCACACACACAACCTCTATCTTAAGCACCTGATATATAGGATCTACAATATATGAAACTATCAAATGGTATTACAAAACCATGAGCTAAAACTGCCCAAAACTAGCACCCAAATTATCTACGAGTAAAAGATGTCTTATGATGTGTCAAAACACTCATCAACACGTGTAGCTTCCCTTAACAACTCTTTTCTGTAACCACACATTTTTACATTCTCCAATACGGGAGGCCCAACTTCCAGAGGCCATAACTTTTGATCCAGGCGTCTGATTGACAAACCAGTTGATGCATTGGAAATCTCATGAAAAATCAAAGCTCCACAAAATATCCTACTTAGGGACATTTTGATTTTCAACCAATTTTCAAGCCGTTACGAAACATCTAAGTTCCTCAAAATTGATTCTGAAACTTTTTCCATGATCCTCAAACACTAAAACTTTAATATCTTGAAATCTAGACATGATCTTGGGCTGAAATTTACCAAGAATGTTTATGTTGCTATTCCAAAGCTTTGGGAAAATTTTTGGACCCAACTATTTCTCAAATGTAGGGTTATTAAATATAATAAGTTTGGGTATACTCAGCCTTTTTGGAAACTTTGAAGGTTTCGAATCATTATTCAAGCAAATGGGTATTCAAAAAAATTAGAATTGAAAAGAATAGAAAACAAAATCATTTTTTTGGTGATGCAAGATTGCTCTATACTTCTGGATGCTCCTATATCAATATGTATTTAAAGATTGTTCCTTAATATTAACAAAAAAGAGTAAACAAAATGCCTTAACAAGACAAATAATTTCATTTATTGATTTTCTTATGAATATAAAACATAAAGTAATAGAATGCAAAAAGAAAGAAAAATATAATTTCTTATGATTTTCTTATGGGTGTCATGGCCAAAGAATTTTAGTTGTTATTAGAAAAACCCATCTTGCTACACTATGTTTTAAGCATATTTGTCTCACAAAACTTCCTCTTTGGCTTGTCTGTGAAATGAGAAAAATTATGTGATGGTGAGAGATTGAACACAATTGTTACAGATGTTGAATCCATTGACTTTGTAGATGAAAGTCTTCTATTTCTAGATGATCTCTATATTGAAGTTGCTTGAGTAATTGGAGTTTAACCAACACATTCTTTGTACACTTGTTTCATTATCATACAACCATGGATCTATGGTTCAAAAAAATTAATGAAGGATCATTGGGTTTCAAAATTTTGTGAATACCCTTTTATTACATCTCTAAAACAAATATGTGGTTGTAAATTCTCACTACACTAGCAATATAATCTAATTTTGCTTGTTTACACCTTACATTCTAAACAACATTTTCCTCACTAATTTAAGCACTTGGTGACCTGCTAGTATTTCCTTGTTACCAAGTGCATTATTCATAATTGTAGCATTTACATATTCATCTTGCTTCCTTCTAACTTTTTGTTTCTCTTTAACAGTCTCCTCGTATTTTCTATGACACCTCCTAACACACTCACAAATGGCTAGGCTAGTGGTTCCTTAAATAGAGCACATAAGGATGAGTTGTAATGGCTTCAGTATCATTCACAAAAGGATAGAATTAATAAGGGTGAGGCAAGAGGCACACCATGCATTGTTTATTCAAAGCTTACTTGGTGGAATGCCTCGTATAAGCCTTCCTTGTCCTATATAGTTGGCCCCACTTGCATCACTTCATAGTGCTAAAGTATCATTCCCTTTCCTTGCAATTGGCCCTATTGAATTGACATCTTGAAGTTGCTAGGAAACTTCTCCACCATCCTTGCTCACCTCAGATGCCTTCCTTTGCATTGTATCACAAAAACAATTTTGAGCAAGGATAGACTAATTATCATACATGCCCACATATTTTGTGTGTGTGGAGAGTTACCTAGGAATCCACATAAGGTAAACAAATGATAATACTATATGCTCTATATGTTTTTTCAAGCAAAATGGGAATAGTTTCTCGAAGTAGAATAACATGGACCTTAGGAAACAACCAACTACTTTTCAAAGCCTAACTCAATTTAAGGAGATGCTAATAGCAAGGGTGAATCCAATACTTCAAGTTAGGCATGTATAGGGGTAGGCATATACAATATAATAGCCACAGAAGACATTACTACAAAAAAATTGCTTAGGAATCTCAACCAATTGGACATCATAATTGTACAATGAGAAAGTGTAGAGCATAAAAACTATAGACTTATATGTTAGTTGTACATGTGTTCTTGCAACCTTGGAGTATAAGCTTGCAAACTATCCATACTATAAGGATGCCCATCTTGATGAATGTGCACTTTCATATTAGCTTTCAATCCAACAAATGTCTTTGACATGCTCCACCATGACTCATTGATGTTATCAAAGATTCCCTACATGACACACCCAAAATCATGGAAGACATTAATTCTTGGGAACAAGAATTGGATCAAGAATCTTCGTTCATGGCCATTCTTCTAGCTACACTTAGAGAAGTAGAATAGAATTATAACCTCTTGCAATTTGGCCTTAGTCGGCCAAGTGATGTTTATAGATTGGGTCATTCCCTTTCCACTCAAAGAGTATACCACTAAAGGTTTATTTGGAATGGCCTTTCCCACACTCTTCCTTGATGGTGTTGTTTCCAAACAACCATGCATCAAAGAGGTGAAAATGCATGAATACATTGTGCATCTTTTGAGATACTGTGATAACAAGTTTGACCAGCATCTTCAGTTCCACCACTTGCTAATCTTATGATGCATCATCAAAGATAGTTTACAACTATTGTCTTTGTGAAGAAAAAACTTAGAAAATAGCCTTCTCGATATGGATGTGGAACTCTATGAATGATTAAAAGATTTACTTACCTAGTGAAAAGTTTGTTGACCACTTGATATGTTTAGGTTCAAACCTTTGTTACAGTATAAGTCCCTTTTAGACAAGGTGTTGAGCAAAGATTTTGATATGATCATTTAGGTTAGCTACTCAATTTTTTTCTTCACACTAAGCACTACTAATACCAAGTGGCCAAAATTTTAATGTGTCATTCCTAGACCCTTGCCTTTTGCTAAAAGTCACTGCCTTCATTAGATGATATATAAAATTATTCACAACCCACATATTACTATGCTTTTTATGCATAATAGATTCACAACCTGTTATGAAGCATTCATGAAGAAACTTTTAGGTGGACAAGGTTAATGGTATAGGTGAGCGTTGTTGCTCCTCCATTCATTTCTTGTCTTAAAAATTCTTTATTATGTTTGCTCCTTGTATCTCTTCTACCCTAATGCAACTATAGTGGTGGCATAGGGGATCCACACATGTTCATGGCTTCATTTGGATAAGGGAAGAACTAACATTGAATCCCTTGATTTGTCCAAATGAGAGGATGCTCAAATTATTCTATGATAATTAATGGTTATGTTTAAATTGTGGTTGGGGAAACCCAATGGCCCACCAACCCATCATTGATGACCCTTGCTTGTTGAACACCCCAATAATCATTGCATTTGATCCCTTATATAACTACACATAGTTGTTGAACCATGTTTAACGACACACCAAATGTAGTTAATCAACATGCTTGTAGATAAAAAGGCTTATTGTTAGCTTTTTTTTTTCTAATAATGCTAATATTTCATTTGAATGTGAAGTTAAATATAATTGTTAATTAACACATTTTAAAAAATGAATCATTTGAATTATTATTGGTTAAATCTTTTGAATTCTTATTACACCCTCTAGGTAAATCAAGAAAAATATCTTATCATATTCATTGAACCAATAATCATATTGTCATGTGAAATGACTACTCCACAATACTATATATATTTATTTCTTTTCATGTACTCACATATCAATCCTATATTATATATATTTATTTCTTTTCATGTACTCACATAACAATCCTATATTTATATGTACCCTCCATCCGATTAAAACCATTTCTTTTGTTAACATGTTTTTATGAGTAGTGCTCCACTTTTACCCCAAGGATATAAATGTCATAATATCCCACCCTGATAAGCTTAGTGTGCATGTATTATAAAAACATGGTACTAGTGTATAGTGGAGTACTAGGTTAAACGAAGTACTAGGTTATGAATGTTGCTTTATGAAAAATGAAATAAAACAAGTATAGGCCTAAACAAGTAAATGATACATTTGTTTAACTTATGTAATTTCTCTTTGTTCAATACCCAAAAAAAGGAAATAATACATGTTTTTATAATACTTTATTTCTATAAAAACCATTGATATAAAATGTTATCTTTGTAAGTTAAATTTTTTATTTTTTATGATTTTCTTTCTAAAGAATATTTATTATAATATACTTTCTTAAAGATTCCCTAAATTAAACTATTTTAAATATATTACAATTTAAAAAAATCAATAAATGACACTTATTTTCCTTTACAATAATATAAAAAAGATGTCTTTTCAAACACTCCAAATAATATTTCCATACAATTGTAGTCTAATCTCAATGGTTTCTCTGTACACGTACTGACACTCTGTGAGAGTTTGGCTAATATCAAAAGCAAACTCCATTGCTAGGTATTGCTTTACAGTCAAACAATGTAACCTCTTCTCTAGGAATTCTATTTTACAGTTGTCATTTTGTAGATAGACTTCAAACCCAAACCAGATAAAGACAAGGTATGGAAATGCACAACATCCAACTTTTATGCCCATGTCATCTATGAAGCGTCTTGTACCGAATTGTATGCAACCAAAGAGAGACTGTGCAGAGGTGGAGGAAAGGATACAACTCTAGACCTCAGTTTGAGTGAATAATGTCCCACTTTCTTGGGTCCCTTGTGGATGTATAGTTTTTTCAATCTTTATACTTGTGCTACAATCCATCCTCGTCAGAGCTGCTAATCAGTAATCTAATTACAGTGGAAGGAAGGTTCACGCATTCAGTACAGCAGTAACTGAGTTGCAGTGCATTCTTAATATCCTTTTAGGTTCATAAATATTAGTAAAAAGACATGCATGGACATTTCCAAAAGTTTTCCTCACAATAGCCTGCCGACAAATCTCTCGAAATGTAGGACCAGTGATTTATGATTCTGTTTATCTGTGCTGTGCGTTACATTTTTGAATTTTCCCCTTCGAAAGCAGGAATCTTGATCATATTAGTAGCTTTAAATGTCCAACAACTTACGTTAAATTTTATTAACTGTCATTTGATGACTATTAAGGCCTGGTGAACTTAAGTTTTGAAACTGTTCAGGTGGTGGTCCTGTTAAAGTTTGCTGGGGTATCATCAATTTGTAGGGGATTCATTTACTGTTTTGAAAAAATGGGTTCTGCTACTTTTATCCAGATTTTGCTATTTGGGATGTGGCTGCTAAATTTTTTGAGAGGCTGTGTGTGTGTTGGGGAGGAGGATGGGGGTAACTTGGTGATAGGTCTGAAACACAGAGGGTTTAGGAGCATCAAAACCACCAGGAATCCCTTTGAATTGCTGAAGATTTCAAGTAACAGGAGCTCTATTAGGCTTCATGCTCTAAGGATGAGAAGAACACGTCACCATCGGCGTGGGGGAAGACGCCATTCTCTGGATGTCTCACTGCCTCTGAGAGCAGCAAGTGACTACATAATCCCTCTGATGTTGGGCACGCCACCGCAGAGATTTGAAGTTTTTATGGATACAGGAAGCGACCTTGTATGGGTACCATGCTCAACCCATTCTTCGAAACGTCCTTTTGAATGCATCATGTGTGAAGGCTTAGACATCCCCATATTCTCTGCATTTGATTCTCATTCAATGAGACATGAATCCTGTGCCAGTGAGTTATGCTCTGCCATTCATAACTCAGACAATCCGAATGATCTCTGCATAGTGGCTGGATGCCCATTTGATACTCTAGACATGACGCCTTGCCAGAAGCCCTGCCCTCCATTCTATTATGCCTACGGGGATGGCAGTTTAATGGGTAAGCTGATTGCAGACAGGCTTACAGTGCACTTGGCCAAAGGTGGGACTAGAAAAATCACAAACTTCACTTTTGGGTGTGCAAGGATTTCACTAGGTGAGGCGGTAGGGGTTGCTGGATTTGGCAGAGGGAGCCTTCCCTTCCCGGCCCAAATAGGTGAAGTGGGGAGCAGAGGCTTTTCCTACTGCCTTGTCAGCCATAGGTTTGATGACAATCTCCATGTCTCTAGCCCTCTTATGTTTGGAGACTCTGCCATCCCCAGACAAGGTAAAGTCCACTACACACCCATGATCAATAATTATAAGCATCCTTATTTCTACTACTTGGGTTTGGAAGGAATCAGCATAGGAGGCCACTGGCTCAAGCTCCCTTCAAGCCTGACTGCATTTGATAGTGAAGGGAATGGGGGGTTGATCATCGACTCTGGCACCACTTTCACCATGCTTCCCGAGTCCCTGCATAGAAAAATCTTAAATAGGCTCAAGTCTGCAATTCAGTACACCAGGTCTCTTGAGCTTGAGGAGGCTTCAGGGCTTGATCTCTGTTATAAGTTTCCCATTGCAGAGGAGCCTCCAACGTTTCCAAGCTTCAAGCTTCACTTCAAAGGAAATGCCACTATCACACTTGCTGCAGAGAATTACATGTTTGTAATACCTGATTCAGATGGAGATGCTACTATTAATACTAGTGCTGCTTCAGCAAAAGTGGGTTGTCTAATCATTTCGAGCAGTGGAGATGAATTATATGGACCTGCTGCTGTCTTGGGGAATTATCAACAGCAGAATTTGCATGTTATTTATGATATAGAGAAACAAAGGGTTGGGTTTCTGCCAAAAACATGCTCTCCAATCGCCCACTGATCTCTCTCTCTCTCTCTCTCTCTCTCTCTCTCGACACTTTGTTTTTGTTTTAAGTTAATAGCCATAGCATAAAGGATCCTTGGTACAACGGATCTTCTAGATTAGACACTATCTGTGACAGTATCTATTTTTCAGAGCTTAAGTGCATTCCAAGAAAGCCTGTGGATTGCAAGCATCCCAAAACTTGCAATTGATGTTTCAGGCAATTTACTGCCAAAAGAAATTTGGAGTTTGGTCCAAGTCTAGCCCTACAAACACTCATAACTTTTTTCCCCTTGCCATTGCCTTGGCAGACTGTAAATTCTCACTCAAACAGACAGACAGCCGTCCACAAATATGTAGTGCAGCCACTAATAGTACTGCCTTGTTCACACTGTTTATAATTAAACGAGGCATTAATTTCACCAGAATTTGAGTTTCATGTATGAATATCCAGAAAATAGCATTTGGTTGAGGGGGACAAACTTTGAATTATTTGTATGTAGTATGAATGCTTAGCGACAGTCCTAAAAGTGGTGGCTGAAATGCCCGCTTGTGGACACCGAATGACAGGCCCTAAAGATGTATTCAATTGCATCCTGTCCTTAACCATACGTTCTACATATTGAGTTTGAAATATCTTCTCACTGACCAGAGTTTTTCTCTAAAGAGTGAAGCATGATTAATTCACTAGTGGAGATTGTTTTCCATATCCATCTACACTTAGTTTGGAAGTGGCTATAATAGATTGAAACTTCAAGGTATCTATCAGTATGGTAAGTTTTTTCTTTATATAAGGTCAAACTTTTCGTATCAGAAAGTGTAAAAAAAACACTACAATATTAAAAATCTCAACATCAAAGTTAGATTGAAACTTAGGTATCTTATCAGTATGGTAAGTTTTTTCTTTATGTAAGGTCAATCTTTTCGTTTCAGAAAGTATTTAAAAAAGTTGGAATCTTAAAAATATCAACGTCAACAACAGTGATGTCGAAATACTGCCATGAGAGGTGTTGCAAAACACATTTAAATTTTCAAGTTTAGAAAATACACAGAGAAATCTACTAGAATTAAAGAAATTGTAAGCATCTAAATCTGTTAGATTTCAATGTGCCATTCATCTGCAAAATTGCTGTCTTCAAGCCAAAATTGGTTGTAACCAGAGCTATCACTGAGGTATAATTTAAGGATTTGTGCATGTTTCTTCTAAATTATGTCCATCCGTATGTGGTTTGCCCTTACTGAGATTCTTAGTGCTTTTTTCAGGGGATTTGTTTTTGAGACTTCTGTGTTTGGATTTCATTTTTTAATGGACTGCTAGGGCAGGAAAATCAAGGATTCAAATTCGTGCTGAGCCTTTTGCTCTCCTTTTGAAGTTATAGATCTAATTATTGTTTATAAAGCATTGGTTCTTAATGTGAAAATAATATAGTTGGAGTTCGATGCAAGGAGATTGCTTGAATGAGTTAGAGCATTGTCTCAAGTTGGTTTTGAATGGCTTTTGAGGACTCATTTGGCTATTCATTTTCTGTTTTCCACCTTGTTGTTTTCTGGTGGGGCCAAAGCATGTAAAGAGTTTATGATTTTGAGTTGTTCCTTTGTGTGTGCTAAGGTTGCCCTTTGCATGCATGTCCTCTGTTATTTGCCCTTGATCAACGAGGCTTTGCCTTCATATATATTTGTTCTTCTTAAGGAAGGCCAACTAATTGTTGCTAGGGTTTTAAAGGTTGATACTTTTGATCTCTTTGGGTAGCTTCTTTGTTATTACGGTTGATGCCTATGTGATTGGACATTTGTTCTTCTTTGGGAATGTCCGTTGATTTGAAAGAAGTTATTGCCTTTGATTTGTTTGGATAGCTTCTTTGTTATTGTGGTTGATGTGCCAGGACACGCCCTAGTCAGATGACCATATTCATGACCAAGCCTACACTAAAATATAATCTATTGGGTGCTTACATTCAATTCTTCCCATGTCATATACAGTCGGGCAATCCTTGCATGGTTAAGAACCCCAAGAAACTTGATAAATTTGGAGGCAATAGTGTACTCAGCTATTGCTCCTCCAATTTTTTTGAGATTGATTCCTGTCAGTATTCACTGGAAAGCATGACTAGCACAATGTTCAGAAGACCTTTTAGGATTCAAGGTAGGTTACCAATACTTAATGAACAAAACTGATTTTTCATCAATGAGGGGCCTCAAAGAACTGAGTCCTTTTTATGTTTGGTTGAAAAGATTTCTATGAATATTCGTTTGGCATCATGAAACTACTTACAAAACCTAAGGTTTTCAATATTTTTGCATCCAGATTTTCAATGTTTTTAGTCTTGGAAAAGCCTCAATAAATTTGTAGGGAGAAAATTACTTTTGGTGGGGATTCCATCCTAAGGTTACAACTACTTTTGTTCTTGGTCGGGAAAGAAGACATACTAATCTTCCTATGAAAATGGTGCTGAATGAATTGGAATATATCTTCATTACATAGCTGAATTATTCCAGGGAAGGCTACAGGTTCCAATGGGAGATTGAATTAAGAGTGGGAGTGCCGCATGATGAGGCCTTGACCTCCCAAAGGACCAGATCCTTGTTCCAATCAGCGCTAGGCTGAGTTAAAGGGATGGTAGCTGTTAATTGTAAAAGGAGATTCCTGGTTCAAAGGTTGAAACGGCATCGACCTTACCAAAGTAGGTAGGAAGGAGCTTTGCATATCTATAGATGATAAAACATTGAACGTCAGAATGGTAATCTGGAATTGTGAAAATTGTGATTGCATTTTTCTTCTCTAAATAGTTTCCTGTATATGTGTGATCATGAACTGAAGGAAACTAATATTGGATATATCTCCAATCATAGATTAGTAAGACGCCATTTCTATATAGTATAGGTTAATTGCTGCTATTTTAGTGTTTCTTTTATTAGAACCATGTTTATTATTCTACTTACATCACCTTTATGGCATACCCTTATTTCTTACTTTGAGAAACAAATGTTGAACAATGCTGCACCAAATTTTTCAGTGAATTGCCCATTGGAAAAAATGAGTTTATGTTAAATCAATTTGTGAATATCCACCCTTTTTTCACCATGTTAAAACTATAAACTTTTTAACTTTCTCATTTCAAATGTAGCACACATTCTACTCCATCTTTTGTTTCTTTGTACATGCTGCAAAGACCAAATAAGATTGAGAATATTTATAAGTCTTTTCTTTGTTAACATGTGGTTTGAGTGTCCTTTGCACACGTTGTAGAGACCAAACAAAATTTAGTAAAGTGTTGAGTATACAAATGCACAAAGATAATTGATCTCAACTGAAAATTTGAACCAAAGTAAACTTAAAAAATTATTACCCTCTCAAATTTTGGTGACAAGAAGGGCATCTTATTAGCTTTGGTTGATCTTTTCTATCAACAAACACTATTTATCAACTTCATCTTCCTTTGCTAAACACCAGTCCGTAACACATGGTCTACCATCTTTGCTTCTCTACCTATGGTGTTTGGATGCATACTATCTTGGAAAGCTGCTTTGTTTGGATTCTCTGTTCCTCATAATGTTGCTACCAAGACATGTAGAAAAACCATCATGAAGCAAATATGGAAAGCAAGATGTTTAGCAGTATCTTCAGATTTTGTAAATACTCAGGAAGTTGGTATTCAACTGCTTTAATCTCACCTTATTTTTTAGATGGCGAATCTATTGTACCTCTTGGAGGACCAACTCAAGCAATTGGAAACAAATCAAGATGGACTGACCAAGAAAATAGAAGCTCTACGACTGGTGTTGGCAAACTGTTTAATCTAGGAGCTACCTTACATAATGAAGAGAGGCTTAGTCAAGCCAATTACCAGTACATTCAAAATATTCAGCCAACATGAATCAGATGGTTGACAGAGTAAATATAGCCACTAGAACTCCAATTGTTGAGGAGTTCGAGTGGTAGACGTCTAGCTTCTTTTAGTTTGGTTTCATTGCTGAATCTGTGGGGTTGACCTTTTATTGGACTTAGTGTGTATGATGTTAGTTTCATAGCCGCTGCCTATCTCTGTGTTCATTATTTGTTTTGTCTTCTAGAACTCTTGTAATACTTTTATAATCAGCATTTATTCAATATAAAAAACTTTAGCTTTCTTAATTGAGACCAAAAATCCTCCATTACTTAGAATGTCGTCCCTAAACACTTTTGTAATTGAAATAGGAAAAAAGATTATTCATGATGAAAACTTCATTCAATATGAGTCAAAAACATGCCATACCCAGCTGCTCAGTTGCTGCTCATATGTCGCCCCGACGCCACCTCCACTGTGGATCCATCGGTCTGCCACCCATGGGTCACTCACCTGTCACTGCAGCAGTTCCTTCTCTCCCATTTGCAGTTTCAGAATTGGGGAGGCCATATCTCGGCCATACGGAGGTATTTTTTGACACAATTTTTTTTGAAATGGGCTATTTTTCCGTGCTCTTGGCAATGAAGTAATCAATTTCTGTTCACAACACTTGGTTTTTTTGGAATCTATGTTTAGTCGTGCTTTTTGGAACTTCAACAACTCATAACTTTCACAAACGAGCTCCTTTCTGTGTTTTTGTTTTTTTTTCCTTCCAAGCTCTACACAATAGTGTAATTTTGGCTGAGTGGACAAGTGCCATTGGGGCGGCGGTTGGGTGGTGTGTTGATGGTGATGGGGTGGTGGTTGGTGATGTGCCAATTGAACTTGGTGGTGGCAATGAAAACTGTTGTTGGGGTGGCTGAATGGAGCTTTGGAGGTGTTGCTAGTGTGCATGAGGTTGAGAAATGAAATGAAATGAAAGATTTTAATAACGTCCACGAGGCCACAACAGCCTATGGGACCCAAAACCACACACAGCTTGAACCAACAAAATGCTTTAAACAGTTTGTAATCTCTTCTCAAGATCGGATATTCTGCAGTGAATTTTGATCCAAAAGTTTGCAGTTTTGCCCAGTCTTTTCTCTTCAAACAAAGTGCTTAAGTTGTTGGTTTTCAAGGTGTCTTCATTGAGCACTCCATTATGAAATGCCATTCCGTCTCCACCACACCTTTGTTGCAAAAAAAAATATTCTCTTTTCCCACTCCTCTTTGGGAATTAACCACCTGCCCATTTCACATCTAAGATGATGTGAGCTAGTCCTTAGTTGTGAAATCAACATTTTTGCTTTCCACTTAATATTCACTCCTATGTAGGCTTTTTCTTCATGATCCCACATGGGGTTGAATTCTTTGATATAGTAAGTGTTTTTTCGTCCCATTTGATTAGTTCACATGATGTTCCTAAATTTACTCTTACATATTTTTTTATTTCCTCATTAGCATGTGGACACTCCTACATATCAATGTCCCTGCATGAGAAACTACCAGAATTCTTTGTTGTGGCCATTAGGAAATTGCAAACATGATGGGGGTT
The DNA here is from genome assembly GCA_027924645.1 of Cunninghamia lanceolata. NCBI lineage: Eukaryota > Viridiplantae > Streptophyta > Pinopsida > Cupressales > Cupressaceae > Cunninghamia > Cunninghamia lanceolata. The sequence continues at coordinate 404,207 of BSBN01001388.1, forward strand.
TTTAAACCTCTGTGGAGAATGGGGGTGGTGGGGTCGTTGGGGCCCCAACCTTGCCACCTCTACTATGGCAAAGGTGTAGGGTACAAGGTACCCTGCATTGTGCCATAGTGCATATGCGCATATTTTTTTTATAAATATAAAACTTTGGATTATATATATATAGTATTTATTTTTTAAATAAAAAATAAATAAAATGTAAAGATTTTTTTTAATACCTACATTAGATATGCATGGGTCTGTACAACCTTGGGTTGTGTCTCGAGGCCTCAACACATTTGCCTTGATTGGATCTACATTAAATTCATCAATTTGTAAGTTCTTGGCCACTTTGGATGCATTGCAAAGTCTATTTTCTACCAAAGTGTTTTGAAATGTGTGCAACTCATAAAAATTTCAAATCAAACCCTATAGGGAAAAAATTGGTTACTTGACTCCACAATGTCTGATTTGGATGAAATGAAAGCTTAACCTAGTTAATTTGATCCTTATGAATGCAACAAAATAGTTTGGTTCTTCTCCGGAGGCCTCCTACAATGAATGCTTTGAAAAACATCTAATTTGCAAGATTGTGAACCTAAGTGAAAAAAATAAAGACAATATTTCAACTGAATTAAATTGTACCTAAATTGACCTACTTTGATACCATGTTAGATTTGATAAAGATTATGCAATTCTAAATCTATCCAAGAACAATAAAGCAATAAGATGACAATAAATTTCATGTAATCAACCTTGACTATAGATATTGGAATGTTGTTATTCGCATTCTCCTTGCATTGAATATGTTGTCATCTTATTGCCTTATCGTTCTTGGGTTGATTTAGGACTGCATAATCTTTATTAAATCTAACAAATATAAAATAACTTTAGCTTCCTTAATTGAGACCAAAAGTCCTCTAGTACTTAGGATTTCATCCTTTTATTTTAAACTTATATTGTGTCTTATATCATTGGTTCTTACACTCGACCTAAACACCATTGCAATTGAATTAGCAAAAAAAATTATTCAAGATGAAAACTTCATTCAATGAGTTAAAGCCATGTTGTAGAAGGTCTACTACAATTTTGGTTCTGATAAAGAGTTTAGAGATGTACATTATTACATCAAAGATCAAGAAGAAAATTTGCAGCCCCAAGATGAATATGATTTGTCTTACCAACATGGTTTCTTTATGGTAGATGTCCCTTGAAGATCCTATCGATGGAAGTTGTGGTATTTACATTTGGCCTTAGATAGTGGTTTTCAACACAAATAAGCAGGGCCTTTCTTATTGTAGAGGACAAAAGTGTATACATTGCATCTTTATGCCTTACATGTCAATTTGCATGGATGTTGTAAATGCATAGTTTTAGCACACAATTTGTCTCTATTGATGCACGAGCTGACTTTGATTATGAACTATCACTCTTATTTTCTACATTCCAATCACTTCATATTAGGATTGACTTGTTTCCCATCTTGTTCGGCCGAAACACCATTGTAATTGAAATAGCAAAAAAAAATTATTCAAGATGAAAACTTCATTCAATGAGTCAAAGCCATGCCATAGAAGGTCTAGTACAGTTTTGGTTCTGATAAAGAGTTTAGAGATGTACATTATTACATCAAAGATCAAGAAGAAAATTTGCAGCCCCAAGATGAATATGATTTGTCTTACCAACATGGTTTCTTTATGGTAGATGTCCCTTGAAGATCCTATCGATGGAAGTTGTGGTCTTTACATTTGGCCTTAGATATTGGTTTTCAACACAAATAAGCAGGGCCTTTCTTATTGTAGAGGACAAAAGTGTCGACATTGTATCTTTATGCCTTATATGTCAATTTGCAAGGATGTTGTAAATGCATAGTTTTAGCACACAATTTGTCTCTATTGATGCACTAGTTGACTTTGATTCCGAACTATCACTCTTATTTGCTACATTCCAATCACTTCATATTAGGATTGACCCGTTTCCCATCTTGTTCGACCGAAACACCATTGTAATTGAAATAGCAAAAAAAAAATATTCAAGATGAAAACTTCATTCAATGAGTCAAAGCCATGCCGTAGAAGGTCTAGTATAGTTTTGGTTCTGATAAAGAGTTTAGAGATGTACATTATAACATCAAAGATCAAGAAGAAAATTTGCAGCCCCAAGATGAATATGATTTGTCTTACCAACATGGTTTCTTTATGATAGATGTCCCTTGAAGATCCTATCGATGGAAGTTGTGGTCTTTACATTTGGCCTTAGATGTTGTTTTTCAACACAAATAAGCAGGGCCTTTCTTATTGTAGAGGACAAAAGTGTATACATTGTATCTTTATGCCTTATATGTCAATTTGCAAGGATGTTGTAAATGCATAGTTTTAGCACACAATTGGTCTCTATTGATGCACTAGTTGACTTTGATTCTGAACTATCACTCTTATTTGCTACATTCCAATCACTTCATATTAGGATTGACTCGTTTCCAAGGTTTTTTCCACCTTAGGACTATGCCACATATGAGGTTCCCTAGATAGAATTTTTCTTATGGTTCCTTGGATAGAGCCATGCTTGCAATCTACTACTCTTAATTTGAAATTCAAATATCCTCTTTCCTAGGATAACATTATAGAAATATGGTTCTCATCCATTAGCTTGCACACTAAAGGTCTCGAGTTGCGTGTCTAGGATTTGTGTTTAAGGATAGCAACCTGTCATTTTAAACATTGATAGATTACCTAGGTGAGAGCATCTTGCATCTGCATTTAGAATATTAATCGTAATCTCAGTCTTAGATTAGTCTTAGTATACTTAGTTTCAACTACATCAACATATTGCATTCTCCATTTTGTGTCTTCGATTTTGTTACATATGTCACAGGGTCTAACTGTTATCAAGGAAGCCAACAATATCCCCTTTGTCTAAAGTATGGTTCCTAAGGTGTTTTTAGCACCACCAATTTCTCAAATGTAGGTATAGGCACAAGCAAACATTTTCTACAGATCTCAAAGGTGAAATTCAACAATGGACAAAGTTGGGTAGCGACAAAGTGTACAAGGATAGAACTATAAGTGCAACCTAGTCCCAACCATCAAAATCCATTTGTCATTTGCCCTTGATCATTAACCAAGTATTAGTTTCCAATTTCTAATTCTCTAATGCAATATTTTAGCTAGTCAAAGTAACCAAAGTAACTAACACACCAAATACTAGATAAACTCTCTTTCTTTTCTCAACATTTATATTTCTATCTTAGTTACTTAGACCTCAATCTTTATTTTAGTCAACTACTTATAAGAATCTAGGGTTTAATTCAATTTAGGTTTTATCTTTCGATTCCTTTATGTATGGTGTATTTATTTTTCTACATTTTAGTGAAACTGCAACTTTCACACTTGCCCTTTAGGGTAGATTTTTTTGTTCTTAGTTTTTCATAACATGCATTTATTGCTTTTCAAGCCATTGTGTTTAACTTCGCATGCCTAAGAAGATTCTACGACTCTTAGGTCATCTATTAGGACCAAGTGTCGCACACCTTACAAATCTTAAGGAAATTGTAATTATTCAATTATTGTAATGTGTTGTAATATTTGGGGCCTTAATGGAATAGGGCACCATACTTGGAGAGAATTTCAATATTCATTGGATCCCATGTTGTTGACAATTATATTATGATGGGTGTAAAAGGACATTGAAGATGAGGGTTACATACTAGACTAGGAAGAACATTTTTGACCAACTAAAAGTAACTATGTAATAGGTGTGTAAGTGTAATTAATGATCCTACATGGAGCACTTAGGAATTACATTTGACCCCTTTGGACATTCTATTTCGCGAGTAGTAACTCTGGGAGGGGGCATATGGGTTCAACTTAGACTAGTTGGGCCAAGACTTGCCTCATGGTTCATAGAATTCAGTGGTGGTTTCCTGGGTCTCCTTGGTCTATAAATTGAAGTCGTGGGAAGGAGATTGTATGATAATTTTATTGCAAGGTTATGTTGTTGAATTGACTCTAGAATTAAAATGAAGATTTCCATTGGAAGCACTAGACTCTATTATATTCAACCTTCTTGTTGAGTTTAATATATTGAGTCTATTTTTGTTGTTGGGTTTTCCTAGACAATATCTTGTGTTCTCTTAATTGTTACTCTATCGAAATTTGTATAGATTTGTTCTTGTGTTGTTTCTCATATGATTAGTGTACTTGATCTTATTCTAATTTTCTTTCATTTGGTATTAGGGCTAGAGTAACTTGTAATATCAATGGGATGAGAGGCTATTGTATCAATCCTTGTTTGAGTGGGAGCTTTGCTTAGGTGGTCTTGTTTTTCAGGTATAAAGAATGGCTAAGTTATCCAGAATGGAGATTGAGAAGTTTATTGACACTAACTTTAAGTTTTGGACGCTGATGATGGAATATCTTATTGTAGATATATATCGGGTTGGGGTTTTTAGTCAAAAACTTTCTTAATATGTCTATGGAAGACTAGGTAATGATTGAAAAAAAAACACGAAACTCGATTCACCTTTGCCTTTCTAATTTAGTGCTCTTGAATGTATTAGGGAAGACCACCAAAAAATTTTGGACAAAGTTAGGGAACTTGTATTAGATAAAGTCCTTTGTCAACAAACTTTCTTTTTGTGGAATAAGTTGTATTCATTGAGGATAAGTGATTGTGATTTCATGATAGAGCATTTGAATGCCTTAAACATTGTGGTGAGCTAGTTCGCTTCTATTGATGCAAAGATGGAAGAGAAAGACTAGTGTATTACCTTGATGTGTCCATTTGATAGATTCATGGAACAACCTTGTCATGGGGATCGGTAGTATTGTTTCCAAGATGAAACTTGAGGAGGTGGTTGGTGTCTTATTGTTTGAGGAAATGAAGTGAAAAACTTTAGAATCTATCAATGATGCTCTGGTTGTCAAAAGTTGTTCAAAGGAAAAAAATATATATATAAAGAATAAGAGATCAAAGCCTAAGGGGATATCTAAGATCTTTGACATATCTAAAGTTAAATGTTGGAATTGTGAAAAATTTGGTCACATTAAAAAAGATTGAAAAGAGAAGGTTAAGGAGTTCAATAATGATTTAGATTCGAAGGCCTCGAATGAAGACACTAGTAATGTCTTTGTTAAAACCCTTGCTATGCATGTATGTTAGAATACATAGATAATTGACATTGGAGCTTCTTTCCACATGACTTCCTATAAGGAATGGTTTTCTAACTATGAAATCATTAATGGTGGAAAGGTCTACTTGAGAGACTATTTATCAAGATTATTGGTCATGGTAGAGTCAAGCTCATGTTTGGAGATGGAAGGAACAAATCTCTTTCTAACATTTTTGCACATCCATGGTTTGGTGAGGAACTTATTGTTTGTAAGTAAAATTAATAATGTGGATGTATATGTAGTCTTCAACAAGGAAGAAGATGAATTGTGGAGCCATGGTGTTGGTTAAAGGAGTTTGTTCTAGAACTTTGTTTTGTTGTGATGTGAGAACTCCTGTTGAATATAATAATTTCAAGATTCATGTTTCTTGAAATCATAAACTTCTCCTTGAGAAAACTATGTTGTGGCATGAACACATGGGGCACATTGGTGAGAAAGACCTCAGGGCCTTGAGATGTGAAAATATGGTAGATGGATTAGTTCACCATTCTTTGGATTTTGATTTTTGTGAACATTGTATAAATATGGAAAGAAAAATCTTGTTAAGTTTTATTTAAGTTGTACTAGATGTGTTCAGATTTAGAATTTGATTCATAGTAATGTATTTGGTCTTGTTGATGTACCTTTACTTCCAAGATCTTTGTACTATGTTTCTTTTATTGATGATTTTTCTTAGAAAATTTGTGTTTTTTCTTAGGTAAAAATCTAAGGTTTTTTGTAGGTTGAAAGATTTCGAAGCTCTTGTGGAGGACTAGACAAAGAAGAAGATCAAGATTTTGAGGATGAACAATGGTGAATTTCTTTGTAAAGACAACAAAATTATGAGACATAAGACAAAGATCCATACACCCATCAATGGAATGAAATTGTAGAGAAGATGAACATAACACTGATGGAGAGTGTTAAGAGTATGCTTAGTGGAGCTGACTTAGATCAAAATTCTAGAGTAAAACTTGTGATCACATAGTATGCTTAGTGGAGCCAACTTAGATCAAAATTCTTGAGTGAAACTTGTGATCACATCTTAGTATTTGATTAACAAATCCCTTACATCAACACTTGTTGACAAAACCTCTAAGGAGGTTTGGATGGGCAAAAAACCCTCACTTTAATATACTAGAGTTTTTGTTTGGGAGGCATATGTGCTTGTGTTAAAGAAGAAGAGATCTAAGTTGGGATTCAAAGAAGACAAATGTATATTCATCAATTGTAGTGATATGGTCAAGGGATATAGGCTTTGGAATCTTGAGACATTAGAGAGATCAGGTCTTCTCCTAGGGTTGAGTAACCAAGTGATGATGTGAAGAAGGTGGTGTTGTTTCAATCCAAGTATGAGAATATTAACTTGAGGATCAACATGAACCTAATAAAGAGGATGATTCAAATGAATTAGAGGATAAAGAACAATCTCATACCCCACTTGGGAAAAGGTCCACTTGACAAAGAAAGCAATCTTAAAGGTAAGCCCACCTATTTTTTGTTGCATTTTTGTTTTTCCTACTAATAATGATGAGCCTACAATTATGGAGACAATTGAATCTAGTTCTATGAACAAAGAAAACCATTTTGGAAAAAAATAGAACGTGAGACTTGATATAGTTGATTGAGGGTAGGAAACTTATTAGTTGCAAATGAGTCTTCAAGAAGAAATTTAGTTCTAAAGGCAAGGTTGAAAAGTACAAGGCAAGATTGGTTGCCAAAATTTATTCCGAGGTTAAGAGAATTGGTTTTAGTGATATCTTCTCTATTGTTACAAAGCTTACATGGTCAATTAGATATTTTCTATCTGTTGCTACTACATTTGACCTAGATGTTGAGAAAATGAATGTGAAGACAACTTTATTGTATGTGGATTGGGAGGAGATTTGCATGTCATAGCCAAAGCACTTTGTGGTAAAAGTCAAAGAGGACATAATTTATAGGGAGAACTTTGTTCTAGGTTGAAACAGTCCCCTAAGATGTGCTATCAAAAAGTTGAATCATATGTTCTGAAATTGATATTTGTTAGAGCGAAGTCAAATCATTATGTTTATTATAAATAGATATATGATCAATTTATTGTTATTGTTTTATATATTGATGACTTGCTAATCAATAACATTAAGGGTATGATTTGGGTTTTGAAATCTTAGATTTCATAACAATTTGATATGAAGGATTTGGAGCTGCTAAATTTATATTAAGGATGGAGATCAAAAGAGATATCCAACTAATCTAAAACTTTGGATTAATAATAAAAAAAATGTATGTTGACTCTATTTTGAGATATTTATGATGCATGATTGCAAACTAGTGAGGGTTCCTATCCTTGAAAGAACAAGGCTTTAAGATGAGCATTGTCCTTCAACACTTGATTATATTGATGATATAAGCCATGTTTCTTATGCAAGTGTAGTTGGTAGCTTGATGTATGATATGGTTTGCATCAAACTAGGCATTACTTAAGCAGTGTAAGTCCTAAGTGGGTATATGTCCAATTCAAGGTAGCAATATTGGTTTGTAGTTAAGAGGGTCTTCAAATACCTTCATGGTATTTTAGAATATTTAGATTCTCTATCAAGAGGACATGATTTGAGTAGGATAGTGGATATACAAAGATTTATTGATGCAGATTGGGCTAAAAATGTGGATAGTAGGTCTACTAGTGGTTATATTTTTGACTTATTTGGTGGTGCGATTAGTTGGATGAGCAAGAGATAAATTGTGGTTTCTCTTTTAACTATAGAGGCATAGTAAATAATAGATACTCATGCTTGTAAAGAGGCGGTTTGGCTTCAAAGATTATGTTAAGATGTTGATTTGAGTTAAGATACAATTTGTATTGGTTATGACACTTAGAGTGCCATCAACTTGGCAAAGAACTCTACTTTCCACATGTGAACAAAGCACATTGATGCATGGTACTATTTTGTTAGTGACATGGTGAAACACAAGAGGGTTACAATAGAGAAAGTTGATACTTTTGTGAATGTTGTAGATGATTTGACAAAAGTTGTAAGCACAAAATATACAAATAGTGCTAAAAATAGTAGACATTGAGGATAAGGATTACATAGAAGACTAGAAAGAGGGTTCTCTACTAGCTAAAAATAATCATGTATCAAAGGTGTCTAAGTGTAATTAATACTCCTACACAGGGTGCTTGGGAGTTGCATTGGATCCCCTTGGTCATAGTGGTCAAAGGTCTTCTTTGGAAGCTACATTCTATCCTAGGCAAAGGAGGTGCAAGGGTCCAACTTGGACTAGTTAGACTGAGACTTGCCTCATGGTTTTGGGAATCTAATGGTGGTTTCTTAGGTCTCATTAGTCTACAAATGAAGGGTTGGGAATGATATTGTATGATGATTTTAAAGTAGGGTTGTGTTTTTAAATCAACTCCAAAACCAAAGTGAAGATCTGTATTGGAAGCACTACACTATATTGTATTGTGACCTTCTTGTTGAGATTTATGATGCATGATTGCAAACTAGTGAGGGTTCCTATCCTTGAAAGAACAAGGCTTTAAGTTGAGCATTTTCCTTCAACACTTGATTATATTGATGATATAAGCCATGTTTCTTATGCAATTGTAGTTGGTAGCTTGATGTATGATATGGTTTGCATCAAACTAGGCATTACTTAAGTAGTGTAAGTCCTAAGTGGGTATATGTCCAATTCAGGGTAGCAATATTGGTTTATAGTTAAGAGGGTCTTCAAATACCTTCATGGTATTTTAGAATATTTAGATTCTCTATTGAGAGGACCTGATTTGAGTAAGATAGTGGATATACAAAGATTTATTGATGCAGGTTGGGATAAAAATGTGGATAGTAGGTCTACTAGTGGTTATATTTTTGGCTTATTTGGTGGTGTGATTAGTTTGATGAGCAAGAGATAAATTGTGGTTTCTCTTTTAACTATAGAGGCATAGTAAATAATAGCTACGCATGCTTGTAAAGAGGCAGTTTGGCTTCAAAGATTATGTTAAGATGTTGATTTGAGTTAAGATACAATTTGTATTGGTTGTGACACTTGGAGTGCCATCAACTTGGCAAAGAACTCTACTTTCCACATGTGAACAAAGCACATTGATGCATAGTATTATTTTGTTAGTGACATGGTGAAACACAAGAGGGTTACAATTGTGAAAGTTGATACTTTTATGAATGTTGTAGATGATTTGAGAAAAGTTGTAAGCATAAAACATACAAATAGTGCTAAAAATAGCGGACATTGAGGATAAGGGTTACATAGAAGACTAGAAAGAGGGTTCTCTACTAGCTAAAAATAATCATGTATCAAAGGTGTCTAAGTGTAATTAGTACTCCTACACAAAGTGCTTGGGAGTTGCATTGGATCCCCTTGGTCATAGTGGTCAAAGGTCTTCTTTGGAAGTTACATTCTATCCTAGCCAAAGGGGGTGCAAGGGTCCAACTTGGACTAGTTAGACCAAGACTTGCCTCATGGTTTTGGGAATCTAATGGCGGTTTCTTAGGTCTCATTAGTCTACAAATTGAAGGGTTGGGAATGATATTGTATGATGATTTTAATGTAGGGTTGTGTATTTAAATTAACTCCAAAACCAAAGGGAAGATCTCTATTGGAAGCACTACACTCTATATTGTATTGTAACCTTCTTGTTGAGATTAATATATTAATTATGCTTTTGTTGTTGAGTTTTTTTCGTAAGAGTTCTCCCAAGGTATATCTTGTGTTCTCTTTATTGTTACTCTACTAAAATTTCTATAGATTTGTATTTACTTGCATTATTTCTATTATAGGATTAGTGTGAGATTTAGTCTAGTTTCCTTTCAACCTTTTTGGCAAAGTGCTAGGTTATACTACTATGACTACTTCTATTCCTTTTACTTTCTATGAGGAATACATTGAATTACAATGTAGAAGAAATATACTATGATCACAATGCATTTATTGTAATTGTTAAAAATCAAAAGAAATAAGATATGGTTAATAAGTTAACGTCCTTGTGAAATTATTAGCTACCATAGATAATGACATGTCCACCTCATTTGAAGTTGATTTTATTCCCAAGATACTTCTTACTAAACATCATGATGTAATGCCCCATTTTCAACTAATTTATGTGTGTATCAAAAACCGATTCCAATATTTCTCATGGGATAAAGGGAAATGCAAGAGAAATAATTATTAATTTTTGCCTCCATTATTAATTATATTTTTGTATATTTAGAAATGAGCAAAATAAATATTAAAATATTGTTTAATTGCCCAAATGTGGTGTGAGAATTCATAAATGGAGCATATGGTAACTCCCAAAGTAGTTTGGCATCTTTATTTATGACAAACTCTATGATAAGATCATGATAGATTCTATGACAACTCATAAACAGGGAGTTATAGTTAGCACTTAGTGGGGGAGTTATAAAGAGTTATTTTTGGGCAAGCATCTTGAATAAATAAAATATTATTATTTTGTATGTTGGAGGAGCATCTCATAATTATATATGATAGTTGTTAATGTGTGGAAGAAGAGCATCTTCACTAGCTAAAAATAGTCGCAAATCAAGGAGGAATTATGATAGCTTTTTAGTGGATTTAATTGGAGAGGACATATTTGTAAAGAAATTAATATTATAATATTTTGTTTTTATTATTTTTGGGCATATGGGATGTTGGGATTTGTGCCCATAACTTTTATATAAGACAAACAACTTCTTTAGTTGATAGTTTTTGATAATTGATCAATTTTCTTCACCCCTTGAGCACTTATATTCAACCACAAGATTTGAGGATGAAACCCCTTGGATTCTTAGAAATCAAAGGACAAAAACCCTTTGGTTTTTTGAGGGCAATCTCACTCAAAGGTTGTATTTGCACTTCAAATTTTTGTTTATATTTTCAGTATATATTTTCAATAGTTTGTATTTGCAGGATTACATAGAAGGGAGCTTGAACATATAGAAGATTATTTCAAATTTATCCATTATTTATATTGCTATAATATTTCATATATTTCAATATTTTTTCTACACATTTAATTAATAAGAATCAGCCCTAGCATACTGTGAAGTTTCTATTTATGTGTGCAAAGATTGTTTCTTTCTGGCATAGTTTTTGTGATCAAATCTGCATAGTTTATTCAGTTTTTTTATCGTATGCTCTCACCTCGCATGGGATCTTGGTGATCAAAGTGATTCAAATATGATGTAGTTGTTTTCATAATATTTTCAAATTAGATTTCAAAAAATCTATTTGTTTGGGTCATGGTAGTGCATGTTTAGTTTTCAGGTGGATTTGAGTGTAGATCTCTTTTTAATTATTGTGGGTATTTGAGATTTTAGCATATTTTATAGTTGGTTGTTCAATATCATTTGATTATTTTAGAACTAAGCATATTTACATCAAATTTATATTTGGGACATTACACATGACATGGATACAATTTTCTATAGGGTGAATCATTCATGATACACAAGCTCCTCATATGGTTGGCCATGTTTCTGCATCCACTTTCCAACTCCTAGATTGTATCCATCCTATACATAGTCTTCCTATGAGTTTCACAACCCTTATGCAACCCTTAGGTGCTTTTCATCACTCACCCTCCCATAGTCTTCCTTTGTGCTCCAAACCGTCCTCCATGTCTATTGTTGATTCATCCTCATTCCTCTCCCAACCCGCATGTTGTTCAAGCCTTACCTATCATATCCATAGCCAACCCATCCATTCTTATACTTAGTTTTAATATTATCAACCTTATGTCTCGACCTATATATACTCACCATTTGACTACACATGCTCCATTTGTCTCTACAACTACCCCCTTGCCTACTTATATGCACTTAGTCTCTACAACTACCCCCTTGTCTACTCATTCTAATTATTTCTTCACCACCCAACCTTTTGGATACCATCATGAATGAGTTACAAAATAAAAAAAAAACTTGTATCAATTATTTACAAAAGTCTCCAAAAGGATCTAACAAGTGAGTTACTACATAATCCATTGATACATGATATTTTGGCTTCTCCTTTGTACTAATGAGATTTGTAGCACCTTATTTTGCAATGTATGTAAGGCAATCCCTTAGCTCATATACATTCTTTCAATCCAACACACTTAGACTACATTTCTAATGAGTGTTTACTTGCTAATTTGTTTCTATGGAGCTTGAGACTCTAAGAGATTATGCACTTGATTGATTCTACTCTTTAGCTCATGCTTCCATTTAGTCCTTTAGGGATTTAGCCAATGCCTTTGTTGAACATTTCCAACACAATATTGGGTTTCAAGTGACATTTACAAAATCATCATAATGCAAAAAAGGATTTAATGAGACAATCAATGATTATGTGTGTAGATTTTGTAATAGAGAAAATCAAATTCTTTGTAAGAATGACTATGCTTTCTAACTAGAATTAATTTCGAATCTATTACACTAGGATCTAAATAGCTTCAAAGAAGTGTATTCTGCTGATATCCAATTAGGAAGAGCAAAATAACTCCAACTAAACCCTATTATTACTTTATAGTTGGAAGTTAACTACTTTAAAGAAGCAAAAGCATAAAGGTACACCAATGAAACTGTAAATTCTAAAAATATGAATACTAGATTACATAAATGAATTTAGAATAGAGAATGAGAATAACAGAGGCACCTGGAACCAGAAGGGGAGAGCCTTGGCCAAGGATACCAGCACATCATGCAGACATCTATGTGTCACACTATCATCTGTACGACTGTAAAATCTAGAAAACTCTTAGTGCATGCTTATGTCTAGGTTCATCTAGTTACCTAGTTTGCACATGGAACCAAAATGAGGACCCAACAACATAACAAGTGACTGAATCAATACATAAACACATTTAAATAATTAATGGAAAGATTGAAATGAAAAATAGAACAAGGAAATGAAGATAAAGAGATTATCAAATGCTAGTGCATTTGAATATCTTTAAATACCTACAAAATAAAGGACAAGAAAATTTGTTGGGGTTGTTTGGGAGCTTGCCTTCAGGTCTCAATCTTTTGACCTCCACAGGAAAACAATATGGAAAGAGATTTAAAAATGTGTGTGCTCTTACTTCCTAAGTGTGTCTACGAAAATAATAGCAGTGACAAATAAATAAAGCTATGAGCATCAACCTTGGTCTACAGGAAAGAATACCCTAGTGTGTGTAAGGAAAATAGGGTGGTGGTCTACACCACAAGTTTTCCAAGATATAGACAAAGCAATGCATAATAAAACCAAGAAATAACACTATTTTTTATAATGAAACAATGTTACCAAGTCTTGAAGCAATAAAGGAGGCTACAATCTCCTTGCGGGCCAAATCTATGTGTGAAAAACACCAAACCTTTGGAAAAGAGCCCTCACAATGAACAAGTTGCAAGTAGGAAAACCCACAAAGTTGAAAGAAGAGGTGTTGCAACTTAGGAAGAACACCAAAATCACCAATAGTTTTGTTGTGAGAGCCAAGAGAGAGTTTTCTTCAATAATTTGGAGTTGCCAAAAGAGATAGAAATTGTTTTCAATTCTTGTTTTCGTGTGAAAGAATAGAGAATCAGAGAGGGTTGGGCATGCTTACAGGGGTTGTTTCACTACCACATGAGTGGTACCTCCAACGGAATCGAGTGACAAGGTAGGAGAATCAATGGTTTGAATTTTGGAATCTTCAGGATGCCAGTGCGTCACGTGGACATCTACGCGTCGTGGTTGCATCTTGGGAAGATTTGCTAATATTAAACATGTGTTCTTAGAAAATTAAGAGACATAAATATGTGATGTGAATTTTGGAAAACCTTGGTGAGGGGTAAAATAGGCCAAGGTTAGGCTCGATGGCCCTAGAGACACGTTATGAGAGTCGACACTGAAGAGAGTCAAAACACAACATAAAATTGTGAGGGTACGCAATTTTATACATTACATATTTCAAATTACATTAGCTAACATGAATTATCAACCACCGAACATTCAACTTCAAGGTCTATATATTAATAGTTTCCTTCTAATTATCACTTTAGACACCTAAAATTGTCCACTCATCGCCTTGACACTATTCAACCCTAACTAGGACATCATTTAACCACTTAATTGGATAAATCCCCATTTATTCAATTAACCATCCAATTTACCTTTCTGACAGTAATTAAATAATATTTTATTATTAAAATCACTATTCTTGTACTATTCACTATTCATCTATACCCTCATCTGTACCTTTTCTTAACATAAATGATTATTTAATTATTTATCATCCGTCTTCTATAATCCAACATTAGATAAATGTTTTTATTTATCTAATATCCCTTCTCCCATCCCATGAATTAAATATATATTTCTATTATTTAATTCCCTATTTTGTGCACTTTTGATTAAGTTGCTTAATCCACTTAGTCAACTTAATCACAAGGTTGCACATTCGTAACCCCTCATTAACCTATTCAAATCCCTCATTTCTTCCCAAGTGTACAAAGGTATGATCTTGTGTACTTGACCACACCCTTCCATCCAACCTATCTAAATACTAGCTAAATCCTTCATACAACGTACTTCCCACTACACCATCCTTATAGATACCCTTTATCATTGAAGCTATGATCATTCTCTCTTGCTATGTCTAAATGTATAAGAGGCTAACATTGCACTACAAGAAGTACATGATGGTACTTGCGGTGCTCATACTAGCGGTATGGTGCTAACTAAAAAACTTCTCTGAATAGGGTATTATTGGCCTACCATGGAGCATGATACCTGTGAATATGCTAAGAAGTGCAAGCCTTGTCAGAAACATGGAGACCTTATTCACACTTCATCACAAGAGTTGAAACCTATCACAACACATTGGCCCCTCTCACAGTGTGGCCTCAATTTCATTGGCAAGATTCACCCCTCTTCTTCAAATACATCATCATTTCCACTGAGTATTTCACCGAGTGGGTCAAATCCATTCCTCTCACCTTCACCATCGAATCTCAATTAGCTAAATTCATCCTATACCATATCATCTGTTGTTATGGTATCCCATCTGCCATCATCACCAACACTAGCAAGCCATTCAAAAATCATGAAGTTCACACTCTTTGTGAACACTTCTATATTCAGCATCATTGGTCCACTTCATATTACCCCAAGGTAATGATCAAGCAAATACAACTAATAAAACTTTGCTTAAAATCCTCAAGAAAGTCATCAATGAAATTGTTCGTGATAGACACCTCCACATACATCATGCTCTCTACCCGCCTATCACACAAGCATCCACACACCCACATGCACCACTCCATATTCCCTTGTATTCAGAGTTGAAGCTATCTTGCCAATAGAGGTCGAACTTCCCTCTTTGTATAACACTATTGATGGGCAAGAATACCATGTTGTACGCCTCCAGAAACTAGAACTACTTGATGAGTGGAACCTCAACACCTTAACACTCCTTCATGCTTATCAGAATCGGCTTCGTAGATATTACAAAAAAGATTAGAGCACAAGAATTTGAAGTCGGCGATCTAGTCCTCAAGGAAAATCAAAGGAATCTCCAAGAATGTGAAAAGAAAGGTAAATTTGAACCTAACTAGTTAGGCCCATATGTAATTATTGCTAAATACAGCTTTGGGGCATATCACCTGGCTACCCTTGAAGGAGAAGAGATTAAAGAACCTATGAACATCATTCATCTTAAAAGGTTCTAAACTTAGTCTTCTAAATATCTCATAAAAAAATCCCAAAAAATTAAAAAAAAATGATCAAAAATCCAAAAACAAGCAAA
Organism: Cunninghamia lanceolata; assembly: GCA_027924645.1. NCBI lineage: Eukaryota > Viridiplantae > Streptophyta > Pinopsida > Cupressales > Cupressaceae > Cunninghamia > Cunninghamia lanceolata. The sequence continues at coordinate 420,086 of BSBN01001388.1, forward strand.
AAATCCAAAAATAGTAAAGATAAATAATCCGTCCTATGGTGAAAACCACTTTCTGTGGCACCTTGGACAAGTGCCATGATAGAAACTTGCTCACAAACATCATGTGTGTAAGCTAGATTCATTTTCCTTTAGGTACACTTCCTCCCACTTGCCCATCCACCTATCTGATAACAAGTGTCCTCATACCATTCCATATCACCCTATCATCCATACCACCTAGCAATCAATGATTATAGTGATGGTACTTGTCGAGATGGCCCCCTTGTGGCACCCACATAAGCCAAGCAAGTCTAATGTTCAATTAAGCAAGGCCTACATCAACCACACCATCTTTTGGTTCTCACCTTCATCCCATGCCTCCCTATCTTACCAATGTTTGTGCAATGTTATTTATTCAAACCACTTTCATCCCTTGTCCTGACCTATGGTATCATTAATGTACAATAGAGGAAAGCAATCTTTCTCTCAACCATTGTGATGACATGTCCTTTGCCTCAACAACTTGTATGGTTATCGCCATGATTATTAAAAATTAATTATTGCAGTTGACACTATTTATCAGGTCCTAGGACACTAAGCTTTCCCATATCCCCATCGCCCTCCCTCCATCCCTATCACACAAAATTCCCCAATCCTTCTCATGGTTTTATTATTGATTGAATTGATTAGGCATTTCTCAGCCCCTTAAACACCCCCATCACCCTCCCTCCATCCTTATCACATAAAATTCCCTGGTTCTTCATGTGGTTTATTTAAAAAAGTGTAATCAATGACTACCACTTCACAACCCTTACATCCAACCTCTCCCTTACCACAACAACCAACCCCCACCCAACCTCATACCACATGCTCCCGTAGTTTATGATTTTAATAGAAATGATTGCAGGCTACACTATCCTTGAGACCCATCATCACCACCACCTACCTGCCTTGTATGTCTCTCTCCCAGCCTGCCCTAGTATGTATTTTTGACATGATTGTAGACTACACCATCTTTTAGTTCCCTCATCAAACCCCCTTTCATCCACCTGTCCCAGAAGAGCTTTTTGATATATCCCTATTTGCTCATGTCTAGAGTCCTCATGTTATTCCCAATTCTGAGCTTCATGACATTCCCCCATGGATTCCTCATGAATTTGATAGATAGAATGTCATAAATGGCACAAACTCATCACAAGGACACTCACCCCCCAAACTCCTCATGATTGACCCAACATTATTGGTTCCAAGGAAACCCTACTAACCTTTTTCACATACATTCATCATGTCCTTTTGGCCTACCACTACCCCAATCAGCCTTCGCGGGATATATCATTCCCCACATTAGGCACCATATGTCCTAACCTTTGGAAAAATGAATGATTAAGTATGGTTACTTGACTATTGTTTTGTTTTATCTTGGTTATCTTATCTTTTTTAGCTGACGTGTTCTATCTCCAGGGTTTCCATGATCCTTTATATCATGGTATGCTTTTGGTGATATGTAATAGGGGAATAATATTTTGTTTTCTAGGTGTTGTGTTTTCATGGTTATCCTATTATTAGGACCACCAAGGTCATCATACACCTTGCATGGTGCTAGGACATCCTTTTGTCTGTTGGTTGTTTCATCATGTTCCTCACAGTGGCCATCACGCGTCTTGTGTTGTGATAAGACAACTTCTTGTATGTTTCTTTTTTGAGTCATTCATATGCATGGGATACATCGTCACCTTGGTTTCTTATACACTGGTGCATAATATATCATGCACTATCAAATTAAGTGCTCACTACATTTACAGTTTAATAAATGCATTCAATTGATACACCCCCACCATTTCCTTTATTCATTTTCATCCTAAGCCCATCCCCACCCCTCGACTCATGAATTTATGCTACATCAAAGAAATTAGATTTCAAAACGTATCCCCAATAGAATGTACACAAATCAAACTTGAATTATGTTCACTAGTGTACTCTAATTCCCTCTATCCCAATAATATTTGAGGCTCTCAGAGAATTTATGTGCAGGTTTTTTCAACAGGGTTTGGGCTAAAACTCCAACCTCCTCACGTCTATCCCTCTATCCCATCTACCCATATCCATATTTACTCCTCCCTCTTTCCAATTCAACCCTTGATTATTCCTGATTACCCATGTGCATTTGATTCTCATCCCTCCTATCTCTTTGATCACCTAACCTTCTTCACCCTTGCCATCCTTCTTCCTCCGATAAAGTTGTGCCATGATTCATCATCTACATCCACCCCACATATGTTGGCATTTATCATATATCATTTGCATTCCATATCTCATTCATTCATCCATTAATCCATTACATTTAGTTCACATTATATATTTATTAATCTAAGCTTTCCTTCATCCATTAATTTAAGCATTCATTAGCCTATTATCCATCATACATTTCATGATTAATTACACATCCATTTATACATTTCATCCATGCCATATACACATTATAAATATCACATAAACAATAGCATCAAATCACTATAAGCATTAAATACATGCATCATAAACATGTAAATCTCTATGCAATCACCTATACATTATGCATGACATAGACATCCACATCATCATATGCATACATCCATACATCCAACACATAAACACAATCATATGCATATATGTAAGCATCCATATAAATCATCATAATCCCAAATCCATATAGGTCACGTACATCATATGCATACACATAATCATCTAAGCATACCCATCACAATAGATCAAAGTGCATCACATACATGTATATCCATATAAGCAAAACCATAACAATATGCATCGCATCATAACCTCCATGTAGGACAATCATATCACATCATATATACATGAATCCATCTCATGGTACAATTGTACCGTCATATATACATCAAAATCAAAAAATATGCATCAGCTCCGCAGAGCATTGTATCATATGCATCATGCCTCTAGGGAATCTACCAAAAATTCATCCAAAATCATCCAAAAATCTTGGATAGTTAGGATTAGCCCCCTCTAATGTGCCTAGTGAAAGTGATCATGGTGGTGGTTCCTCTCATGGAGGCCACATAGCAACCGAATCCCATGATCTCACTGAAGCTGACACCCTTGACCTTGAGCACTCTACAAAACTAGGAGCTCTCTATCCTGCTAGCACTACATCCTCATACAGAGATCTCTAGTAGGATACCTACCACAAAGCTTGCTCTATACTCCTCCATGCACTCCCATCTGATCAAATGCTATCAAAAGCCCCTGCGGCCCTAGTAGTGCCATGGTTGCATCCCTCTCCTATCTCAGCCTGGCCACATCCACATCTGGCCTCTGTAGCTGCACTTGTAGCCTATCCCAAGCTACCACCAGGTTGTCCCTCTCCACCTGCAGGGTGTCCCTCTCTGCCTGTAGCCCATCCCTCTCCATCTACAGCCCATCCTAAGCTATCACAAAATTGTCCCTATCTCATCTTCCCATAATCTCATCTTCCCAAGTAATGCTTTTGTCCCTATTAGTAACTTAAATCACTTTAGTAGTTAATATCAATATTTCAAATCAAATTTACTTCTTGCTTGAATTTAGAAAATTCTTTGGCCTTCTACAAGTTTTCTTACACCCATTTTGCAACTCATATATTTTAAAAGGCAACTAGCCTTGGCTACCATATAGCCCCAATCGAAGTAGAGAGATTGACACAAAAATAAGACATTGCAACTAATATATGGATTTTCCCCAAAACTATTTCAAGCATAAATAAAATTTTAAGATTCTACTTCCTCACAAGTATTCATCAACTCCGCAAGATACATTATCTATTGGGAATAAAGGAAATTCGCATGGCAAGAGAATAAAGCAATAAAAACATTAGTCTTTCAAACAATGCTTACAACAAATTTGGACAACCCCTCCAACCCTTCACAAGATTGATCTCCTAACTAAAGTACCTTAGAACTATTCTCATGTGTCAAGACATTATAAGAAATGGATGAAAGAATTTGATGGTGTCTATATGAACAAATAAGAGGGTAAACCTACACAAAACCATGCTACCCAAACTAAATTGAAATGGCTTTCCCATGTCCTAATAGAAATCACTGCAACCAACTACCAAATTCCCTCTAGCTCCACCACAACCAACCAAGAGTAGTTTTCCAATGGTCAGCCAGTAGAAGTAACATCCTCTCAAGAATCGATTACCAATGGTCAACTAGTAAAAATGATCTCCTCAATCCTTATATTGCACCCCTCAATTCTACACAAACTGAAGGACAAAACACTACAAGAAAACTACAATTTGTTGTTGGACAACATAGTGTCCAAGCAATAAATTTTGATCCTTGTGCATAGTAGTTGATGTATAAGTTCTCCCCTTAAAATATCAGCTTAATGAATGTTCAACGTGATGAAATGGCAAGAGGGCGCCACCAAAGGTGTTTTCATCTTCCACATACTAGATGGATGACATGTGTTCATGCAACTTATATTCATGAAAGAGAAGTGGCATGCAAGAACGAAAACATATACATCGTAGCTTACAATATGATTTATCCATGGCAAAGCACCTTGTCCTAGAGAAATAATATATTTTGCCAATGTACATGTAACCCAATGCAAATCACCTTGCAGAGTTATGTGAAAAACAAAGGTCTTGTGTAAATATGCCTAAAGAACTCAAACCTAAGCTATCATATCTAAGCCTAGGTTATCCCCATCTATACTTGACTCTTTCTTATCATGTCCATTTTCCAAGTATTCACTCAAATTGTAGTTCAAAGTTGGACTCTAGGAAGCTTGAATACCATCACTTTTAACCAACACCTTTTCTTATTGTTTCATTTGTTCATAACTAATACATTAATTCTTTAACCAAAGTCTAATAATAATGACATAACCATAATGTCTACCATTAAATTCACAAGAAATAAAATAAAATAAGCATTGTAGGCCCAATCATCCACCTTGGTCATGGAGAGGAATTAAAAAACTAGAGACTATATTTCCCACTTCGTAAAACTTATGACCAATTGCTTTCCAATGGTGAATCTCATTACAATCCATGCATCCTATCTATGAGTCAACACCCACTCAATTTTTGAATAGCAAAAGCAATCTAATGATTTGCATTTCCTTTCACTCACTCACACCAAACCATAGTGTTGGGACTCAAACTTGAGAAAACTCACAAGTTTTTTGACTTGGACTCGAACTCGGTGAAAACACTTAGCCAACACTTGAATTGTTTTTTGTTTTTTTCGTAAATTCAACTGAATCTAAGAGCTGAGACTTCCAAAGTCTCAACACACTAAGCTGTAAAAAGTCCAGTCTAGATGACTAATTTCCTAATGTTAATAAACATTGAATTAATCACACAATAACTAAAATTCAAACTGTGGAAACGAACATAAGTATGCAAATAATTTACACCTTTGAATCAGCTTTGCATTCCTTCGAAAGCTTACAAAGAAACCTCCACAACCATCAAACTAATAGCTGCACAAAATTATTACACTATGTTGAGTTATTGTTGTTATATTTTGCACCTATCTTTATACTATTCAACTAAAAATCTAATCTTCCAAGAAAAGCAATCTTATCTCATATAGGAGATGACTTGGAAAGATAAGTCCAAATCATTACTGTTTATCCGCACTTTTTTAGACTTAATTAACTAAATAAAAGAATTTTACTTTAACACTTAGTGAATTACAAAATATTAATAACTTGAACTACTTGCACGTTCACACTGCACTTATATAGAAGTTCTGAATTGAGTTAAAAACTCAACATAAGCCAAACGAAATCAGCTAAAAACTTAGAAGAAAAAAATATGCTTCCCCTTAACTAGTTTGAAAACTTCAAAATATGAACATTGATTTATAATTGTTTTTTTAATTCCTGAAAACTGCTTCACATTCCATACTTCATATAAACAAAATATTTTTCTTTTATCTTGAAATGTAAGGCAATATTAGCATAGCTGTAAACTAAGTTTTTAGAAGTACCCAATCTGTTGTAGGAAATCCTCTAGTGTGTGGTTTGATAGGAGACAAATAACTAATTAGTTTTGCCTTTGTTGAATCTACCCATTCTCGATTTTATACATGATGTATAAAAAATCCAACACACAATGTTCTACCATGATAAGTCTATATAACAATAAAAAAATCTTTATGATAACTAATGCCCATGACAATGATACTCTTGACATCCTTGTAATGACAATCACTTGGATGTTGAGGATTATCGTAGTGATGACCTTGTTGATGTCAACATAGCTTAAGGGACTCTTAAGAAGAATTGATATTTTTGAACTCATTAAACGAAGTGACTTCTTAGGAACTCTATAAGTCTATATAACAATAAAAAAATCTTTATGATAACTAATGCCCACGACAATGATACTCTTGACATCCTTGTAATGACAATCACTTGGATGTTGAGGATTATCGTAGTGATGGCCTTGTTGATGTCAACATAGCTTAAGGGACTCTTAAGAAGAATTGATATTTTTGAACTCATTAAACAAAGTGACTTCTTAGGAACTCTTTATATAGACGAATTTCTGGCCACATAAACTAACCATTATTACTCCAAGGCATAGGCATCACCATTTTATGATCAAGTTTGGAATAAATCAAGTCGTGCCAATCTATTTAAAACAAGAGTAATCCATATATTAAGGTGAGAAAGTGGCACACATGCAAAACATATTGTCATGATATGTTTCAACTTTTAGCACATCTTGATCTAAAGCAAAACACTAGAGACCTTAGCTCCCTTTTGGGGGAGATTATATGTAGTTTTGAGTTGGTTGAGCATGCAGCTAGAAAGTTTCCAATAGTGAGGGCAATTAGCAAGATTTAAGCATTTAGAATTACTTACAGTGAACTGTAATGACACATCCTGATTTTTTTTCGATGTTTAGTTGAATCTGGTGTGTTTTGTGTTTGAACAGAACATTTGTTTTTGCATGCATACACATATTCAGAAACAAAGTATTCTAACACTACCCAGATACTTATTTATGTGGGAAATAATCATACAACTAAAATATCAAATACCCAAATAAAGATTTAGCAATATAAGCAAGTTTATTACATACCCATTTGTTGGTTTCAAAAATACAAGTCTGTAACAACAAACCCAACATGCAGAAACCCTAGATCATGAACAAAATGGATTCAAAACCCTAATTTTATGTTACACTAAACTACATACAGCAATGCTCACACATAGGCACCTCCAAATGATGCATTTTGAAGTCAATAAACTAGGTGTTTTGCCTAAACAAACCCCTATGCCTATCTCCAAACTGTACAACCATGTTTGCAACATAAGAATAGCATCAGATACATGTGAATCACCCCTAAAATGCACTTGAAATTCCTGTTTACTACTCCTACACTAGTATGCAAAGTCTCATGCCAAAATTGAATGAAATGTTGGTGTAATTAAATATTTAATTACACTTTATTAAGTTGACTTAGGGCTTATTTTAGTCTTAGGTTATTCTTAAGTCATATTAGGGTTTTCTCTAACTTGCAAATATAAAAGCAAGTTCTCAAATGTAATTTATTAATCCATTTCATTAATTGCATCGTTATTGTGCAAATTATTCCTTTTTACTTTTTTCTCTTATAGAAGGTTAATCCTAGGTTTTACAGGTGATCCTGGTGGCTTGAGTTAATCATAAACTCTCACATGGTATCAGAGCAGATCTACAAGCCCCTTATCAAATTTGGAGAAAGATTCAAACAAGAGCCATTTGTTGGGTGTGTTTCTATGTAAAACAGAGTATTCCATTGGATTCAAAGTAGTCGAAATAGTTAGATTATCGTTTTATTTGGCTTGATTTGAGCTTCATAGGCTAGATCTACAAGAGTTTCAACAGGTGTTTTTTTTCCATAACCAGAGGGTACTTGCAAGTTTAGAGCATTGTCAGCCCAAACAGACCTCACCATTGTGTTCAGAGCGCCCAAAAACCTTAAGATTGACTGTCAAATTGTTGAAATTGGCCTCGGGCTATTTGGGGCAAAATTTGTTTTGCTAGGGAAGACGTACGCCCTGCTCAACACACAGTACAAGGTAAAAAAAAATTCCTGCATTGTTAAAAAAAATTCATTCAATTTTTTATTTAAAAAATGCAAGTTTTATTTTTTAAAAGGAATTGCAAAAGTTTAAAAAAAACAAAAAATTGCAAGGACCTGCGCAGGCCCTGCGCCTATACCAGCAGCAGGGACTACAGGCCCTAGGGCCCCGCACCCATAGGGACCTGCGCCCTATAGGGGCTGCGGAACCCTTTTGGACCGCACACCCTATTCTTAGGGTGCTTTATTATATATATATTTTTTAATTTTTTATGAAAAAAAATCATCACTTCTATTTTTTTATAGTTTTTTTTTTTAAAACCATTATATTATCTCTGTTACCTTGTAATCTGCGCCAAAGAAAAATTAGCAGCTCCGCCTAATATAGCAGTTTGACTAAATTTAACAGTTAAGGCTCTTTTGCGCTAATTTTGCCCTATAGAGGTATTGGTTTTCTTTTTGCCATAACTTGGGCAAACGGAGTTGGATTTTCGCAAATGAATAGGCGTCAGAACGTTGGTTCCGAGCACAATCCAGTGGTGCAGGTATTTTTTCTAGATTTTTCTGTTGGTAATATTTATTGCTGTTTGAAATCCAGATACCATTTTTGGCCTCTGAGCTCGTATCTTTTTGCCACGATCTCTGATTTTCGTCATTTTTGCGGCATTGGAAAGGTATTGAGGAGCTCTACACAACTATCCATGCACTTTTTTCATATTTAGCCCTAGGTATTCTTTATTCAGTTTGTCAGTTTTATGGTTTCTGTTTGATATTCTGGACATTTTGGCACCTGGAGAAGTTCTGTTTGTTTTGTTGGGCTTCATTTATCAGCATTAATACATATTTAGATTGTTGATCTCTGATCTAATTTATTTGAGGACATATCATGGGTTTTTCTATTCACCCTTCTGTGTTAACATTGGGTAAGGATAATTATGAGTCTTGACAAAAGTGCATCTTGACGCATCTCAGGTGGCTTAATCTTTTGTCTTATCTTTATGGACTCATCCCTGAACGAGACGCACCTGGGAGGAAATCTGCATGGGAAAATTATATTGATCATATTGTAGGATTGATTGGTTCTAGTGTTGGTTTTGACACTATATGTTCTATTTCACATATTGAGTGCTCACGCGCTCTTTGGACTAGCATTTGGGAGATCTATGGAGACCCACATCTCTCCATTCCCAAATGATCTTGCTATGGATTGCCACATACCCCTTGATGATGCATATTGCATACCTTTTGATGATGATACAGTTGAGGAGCTTGCATATTTGACAAGTCTTGCTAGTTCAGATGACACGAAGACTTCTCTTGCTTCTTCTTCTCCTCTTATTGAGATCGCATCTTTATTACCTGTTGTTACATCAAATTCTATGTAGCAAGACATTATCAGTCTTCCAGAGAGCTTATTGGAACACATATCTACCAGATATATCATTGTTGTTTGTAGAGTCCCATTTTGCAGATTTGGAGGACCACATTGAGGACATTTGTCTTCTATTTGATGACAGCTTCGATGGAGTTGCATCACCCCCATCTTCTTCAGAGATTATTCTCTAGCCTCCTATTCAATCACAGTTTTGCAGTGGATTGAAGACATTTGAGCAGTTTTCAGGAGCATCATTATTGTCTTTGGATCATGTGCAGAGTTCAGAGACATTTATCCTTCTTCTCGTATATTCCTATAATGAATGGGAAGACATTATGCACACATCTGCAGTTCTATTTCTTCCCAAGGGGAGGAATGTTGTTAGACGATCATGGGTCTTCATCTTTATTCTGTGTCAAGCATCTTCCAGCACTGCAAAAGTCATCTTGATGAGCGGCTACATGGTCTCTCATCTCCTCTCTATTTTGGGAGGGAGCATTTCCTTGCATGGGGTTTCATCATTCTCACTTCTGGGGGGGTCACCAAACCTTCTCTCTTCTTCCTCTCTTATGGAGGGCATTCATAATTGTACTTTTGTGATAGATTCAGTTCTTGGGGGGTCTTAGGGTTAGTCCTTTTTCCACCACATGTTCATGTATTTCATGTATTTTCTCTTTTGAAGAGGAGTTTTCTCCCACTGAGTTTTTCTCCTTTCTCTCCACTTTATGAGAGATTCTTGTTGTTCATGGGTACCTAACATGGCCTTGTAGGTGGGACCCATTCTTGCATTAGTTGCATGTTTTTCATTTCTCCCTAAGTTGCACTTAAGAAAAGTGTTGGTGTAATTAAATATTTAATTACACTTTATTAAGTTGATTTAAGGCTTATTTTTAGTCTTGTTATTCTTAAGTCATATTAGCGTTTTCTCTAACTTGCAAATATAAAAACAAATTCTCACATGTAATTCATTAAATCCATTTCATTAATTGCATCCTTATTGTGCAAATTATTTCTTTTTTTTCCTCTTGTGGAACATAAATCTTAGGTTTTGTAGGTGATCCTAATGGCTTGAGTTAATCATAAACTCACATGAAATAGCAATGAAAATGGCTTCAAACACACTCAATATGACCCCCAAATGGTACGGTCCAACAGTGACATGGTACAACCAGCCATGGGATATAAACCCTATTAGCAAATGCTCCAGAACTATTATAAACCCTGCAAAATAATCTTCAATAATAACCCCAAATTATTGTGCGAAGAAACAAGATATTTTCATTAAAGAAATCCTCTACGACACACCAAACAAATTGAAATTGAATGCTCCAGCATAACCCATGCATGAGATTATCAACTAATATCTTTGGGTAATCTTTTAGACCTATAAATATTGATCTCCAAGGAGGTTTCTGTCTCTGAGAAGCAAGAAGAAACCAGTTGTTCAAACCCTCGAGAAAATAAAATATTCAAGCATATCAAATGAGCATTCTAACACAACTTTTATTCTCCTTCTCTTTTCCCTGCGCACATCTTGGAAAATTAAACTCTTTAATATTTTCATTTTATTATTATTATTCCACTTGAGAGGACGCCCAACAATAGAGAAATAAATGATTTTATTCCTTTTTAAATATTTCATGTCTTTTCAATAAAGTCACTTTATTACTATATAACTAAGTTAAATATTTAATTTAACTTAGTAATATGTTGCACTATTAAGAATAAAGCTTAAACAGACTCCGAACATGGATTTCGAAGCACCAACCAGAAGGCAAATGAAGAATGAATGAAGTCCAAGTCCATTGCACAGAGTCGCATCAAACCCATGACCACTGCTAAAAATAGTAAATTCGCACCACGTGCCCAAAATCACCCCAAAAAAGGTTAGAAGTGAATATCCCACCAAAAGGAATTCAAATCAAATCTCCAAATAAATCGACTGAGCGCCAAGACGAACACCCCAAATTGAGTTCCCTAACCATCCACGTTAGTTTACGAGAACCCAAGTGATAAACTAACCCATAGAACTGAAGCTGCTTAGAAAGGGGACATTACATGAACATTTTCCTTTTTTCTTAAAAAAGTGAAGACATAATTTAAATGTTCTCACATTTAGGATTTCCAAAAGCTAACCACCACTCTTAAATCAAAGGAAAATGTCTTGTTTGAAGTTCATGGGTGACTTAATAAACAAACATAGTAATATGGCCATTAGCTTGCAAATGAATTGTGTCTATGTCTAAAATAGACCAAACAGATGGGAAATACACATTTGAAAAGATCTACCATACAGACTAGATGAGTAACCTTCACAACTCTTCATATATCAAATTGAATTGGACTTAAAACATTTCCACCATATAAAAATTTAAGAAATGCACCCTTATTGAAGTTAACATCATGTATACAATTAAACTCCATTGTTCATTATGCATTACTGTAATGATGGTTGAGCATGTCTATATATATTTATAATATCAAGTCTTAAAATAATTATACTTATATAAAGTATGAAATGTGGAGATTTTCTGATAGGAAAAGCAAGAGGCTGCAGGTCTGGGTACCCATATTATACTGGAACTCATAATTTGGCTTCTATGGATATAGCCGCTTCAACTAGAAGACCAAACTGGGGTCTTCTTACACAAAGAGAAGGAGAAGACAAGATAAGATAGCGACTCTGGATTTATCTGCAGTCATCCAAGAAAAGATGATCTTGAGAAAAAAAATGAAGATAAAGAGTAAATAATTCAATACGTAGAAAAATAATCCTTTATAGGTTCAAATTTGGTGGAAAACAAATGTCTCCCTAAAAGGTAAAGGTAAAAATAAAGATGATTTTCCAGGTCTTGGCCTAACCAGCACATCAAGTGGCCATAGACGACATCCTTGGTGGGAACAAGGAATTTTTTTCACATAACCTTATATATTGGCCAAAACAATTAAAGTGCAATTAATTTTTTGACCGAACTAAATAAATTTTACCATGTTTTCTCTCACCTTTCACTGTCTTTCATGATCTAAAAAGCAGCAGCGAGTTCACGTGTACAATGAATGCCCATAGAAACAACCATTCTCTAAGCTCTTCTTCGAAAAGTATCAGTTTTCATATTGTTTCAATGTTTGGATTGCATTTTTATCAAAAGGGTCACTTTGCTTGGTCAAGATTCCTAATGACCTTTTCCCATGTTCTCTTTTCCCTAGTATTATTTTGTCCATTATCACATCGAATCAACTTAGCTGATATTAATATTTGTTCCAAATCTGCTTCATACAGTTTTGCACGGACTTAGAAGTTTTTCTTGCATTCTACAAGCTTGCTCAAACTCTTGTTCCGGTTTATACTTCTTCCAAAGGACACTAATATTATGCCAAAGGCTCCAATACAACATGAAACTGTGTCACACTTTAAGATTGAGGGGAAAAAATGGCACAACACATGTTTAAGTGTACATCTATGAAAATAAATTTTATTTTATTAAATAGCCAAAGAACATCATGTTACATTGTATAGGTATTTTTAATGAGTTTTTAAATTTTGTTATCTATTTTTTATATCTGTACTATTAAATGACATTTTAAAAAGTGAGAAATATGACTGATGGTCACTGTGTTGTATACACCAACCCAACTAAAAAGAAAGAACGAAGAGAAAGAAATTATATCAACGTCCACAGAAGACCAGAAGTAGGCCAATGGGGCTTCAAAACTAAAGTCAGTTACAATATAGAACTACTAGGATAAACAGACCTTAGGTCATGAAAAATAACTAAACACTAAGCAATATGCAACGAAAACATAATGAGGGAGAGTGCCTCAGACATCAAAATATTTGCAAGAGATTTATAGATTTTTCCTTTGGAAAATTTTCAAGTGCAAGTGATTTTTTAGAGTGTTTCCTCACAAGATTTCATTAATTCCACAATCTCTATTGGAAATAAAAGAATATTACATGGCAAGAAAATGAAGCCATAACCCAAATTCATCTTTCAAAGGACACAATTTGAAAAGTAATTGTATGGTACATTCCATCGTTCATTACTCTGATATTGATTGAGTAATGCCTAAATAATTTTAAATCATATTACTATTAATTAATATATAAATATTTGAAGAAGATGTTCCAAGCTTTGGAGATTCTCAATATGAAAAGGTAAGAGTTGCAAAAAATGGTTAAGCACATCTGGATCTCCATCCTAGAGCAAAATGGATGAAGCCCAACTTGGCTAAGATACATGGAAAGAAATAGAGAAGAGATTGTTGGTAAGGCTCAGGGCTCAAATGCTAACCCATGGTTATTCCGAGGTTGAACAGCTGCAGAGAAATTCTCCAGAAGGGGAGATGCATAGAAAATGTGAATCCTGAGAAACAAATGAATGATATAAAGGGTGAGTCCATTTGCAGAAAAAAAAAACATTTCCCTGTTAAAGTTCAAACACTGTCAAAAACAAACTTCCCTGTAAATCTGTGTATACTTGACCATTTGAGACCACCAACGGTGATAATGTTTCCTGGGAAGCACTATTGAACTGTTTAAAAGGTAAAATAACTGTCAAAGAAATCATGTTAAAATAATAAATATGTTGGATATCACCCATTACCTTCTTATAGTCATGAAGAATCTGTTAGGTTTGACATGCAAAAACAGTCAGGCAGAGCAGTGCCCCTCCCATCAACTAAAGCATTACTATGAGTTTCCCATAAATAATCTGCTAATTTCTCCCCTTGTAGGCCTTGAGAAATAGCTTCTGCAAATGCTTTCCTGTTGAGAAAAAGAGTCTTTGATTCTCCGTTCAAAGCCCTCATCGCAGCTACCATCTTGTCCATGTTCCCAAAATATGTACCAATATATGCCTCACTGTTGATGGATACATAGTAGTCCAAAGCAGCTCTGCTATTGCCCCGCATTGCCATCAGACTTGCTTTGTCCAGAAGAGAAGATTTGGTGTAACTGTTCCTGTAAACCGAAGTAAAATCCTTTGATTCCAATAGGCTTTCACCAGCAGCCAAATAAACAGTTGTGTTGGTGGGAATTCCAAGTGCTTGCAGAATATAGGCTGTCTCTCTTGGAGTAAGAGGACATTTTCCTCTCTTCCTCCATGCTACTGCAGCATCACCTGAGATGCTTGTCCTGCCATTTCTAGCTGAGTTGATTGCATCCAGAGAGCTGTGGGAAAGATCATTGTATTGGCATCTACTGTAAGCTATCATGTCAGGCTCAAATCTCATATGTAGAGACAGAACGGGTTGAGGTATTTTTCGCAGGAGTTCAGCTCCCATTTGCTGAATGTTATGAACAAGACGTAAAGCTCTGAAGCATACATGACAACGAGCTGCCTTAGCAAAAAATGGGTGTCTGCAAATTGTTCATGGAGTCAGTCTGCAGTTCACATTTTCCTAATCAAAGAACACCGAAATTGAGGACTACTATAGAAATTATATATTCTTAAAATTGACTGATCTGTAAGTTCAGAAGATAAATTTATTTTTACATTAATAGAAAGAATCTATAAATATCATAAAACCTTATATTGACTCAAAGAAAAAATATAAATATCATAAGTTGGTCACTCCCGAGAAATTGTATAAAAGTGTATCACGACTATAAGTACTGCTTTCAAGATTTATTAATACTAATATGAATTGACTAGAGGACTGACAAAGGTCTGTATGTTGAACAAAGAAATCTTTGATAGCAAAAATAT
This sequence comes from Cunninghamia lanceolata, assembly GCA_027924645.1. Taxonomy (NCBI): domain Eukaryota; kingdom Viridiplantae; phylum Streptophyta; class Pinopsida; order Cupressales; family Cupressaceae; genus Cunninghamia; species Cunninghamia lanceolata. The sequence goes on from BSBN01001388.1 coordinate 435,229, forward strand.
ACTTTGTGGCTTGCTCAAAACACTTATTTATAGGTTACAAAGAATAGCTTTTAGGGATTTAAGAATAACAATAAAATATCCCCAAAAATGTCATTTTAAAGCAAACCTATCATTAGCTACAGGAAAAACAGAAAGAAAACTAATCCTAAAACAATTAATAAACTCCAAATAGCCTAAAATAGGATTATCTCCATTGCTTGAAAATAGAACATGACCGGAAATGATGACTGCCTGATATAGCCACTTCTAAAAATAGTCATCTGCACATAAGTGACTTTGAATCATTTTGAAGCCATCTTTCACACTAAAACTGGTAAACTTCCTGAAGAACATTGAAATCATTGACCACCAGGGACAACCCCATCAATCTGATCTACAACTTTGCAACAAAGACAGCTATGCAATATGACTAATATACCCTCTATCATATGGCTGGAACCTACCAATTGTGAAGCTTTTAAACTGTTGTATGTGGGACATCAAGGATATGGTAATAAAGTGTAAATAAAAGCCATTCAAACTAGAGAAAATTGCTGCCATATGCAACTTGAATCACTGTTCTCTGCAAGTTAAAGAGGCTGAAAATACTGCTGTAAATCTCTGGAACCTGTTCAAGGATCTTGCTGAAATATGTTGAAACCCTGTGAAATTGAGCAACAAAGAATGGAAGCTCCCATAAAATCTGTGATGAAGAAGGCATCCAAATTACTCCTATATTTGAAAATCCATGATTACCAGGGACTGAAAACGAGATGAAATTATGACTAATCCCTAAGCAGTTTGAAGAGGCAATGCAACAGCACATGAATGATAGTAAAGACTGAAAATCCCTTCAAACTCTAGGCCCACTTCACTAACCTATGAACTTTTGAGTTTAATGGCATAAAACCCTGCTATTAATGAAGAGAAATCCTGCACAATATAGGCATCCCTGCTGAAAATACATAGGAACTGCTGCAACATAACTGGAACGTGCCTACAAGCTGCTGCAAATAACTATTATGATGATACTGCCTTCTTACATAGGCATTTGCATGCTTTAAGTCTATTATGTTTTTTTCTTTAAAACTGACTTCAAACCGTTGGGCACACACTACTAAAGCTTTTGCCATCCAAACTTGTAATGAGCACCCCAGTGTTTTTTTAAATTCCACACACGGAGAAAGGTGCAATGGTTCAGTTCTTCCACACTCTTCTAATCACCCAGATCCCTATGCGGGTAAGGTGAGAGCATACAAGTGCTTCCGAGTTAGCATTCAAAACCAACATGCAATAATAACAACTTCCACTTATTCAATGGGCATCCGCTTATGCAGCGGGCATCCACTTAATCGTGGGAATGTGTGTAGGCCACTGGCAATATTTCTAAGCTTGACTCAAACCAATAAAGTCGCTATGCCAATTTGTTCATGCCAAAATGGACTATGAGTTTATGCTATAATTTATTGGCGGTAAACTGTCCATTATTACAAAATGAAGCACAATTTTATAAAGTAACTGGTGATACTACCATCCGGTATTAGAAACACAGATTTATTGCAGCATATAAAGGAAACACAAGAGTTAGGACACTGCAATATTTTGTTAATTCTGATCAGAACTGAAATAAACTGCTGTAGCATTAAAAATCAGAATGAGGAGTTGAGAAGTCATCAAACATCACCCTGAAGCTAAGTTGCCGGTTCTGGTACGAGAACGGGTTAGGGAGCAGGGTTCTGGTACGGTGGTACGGCGATTTTTTTTTTCTGTGGGTACGGCTGGGTACGGTTGTACTATATATATACCAAAAAAAATTAAAAATATATAGAATTGAACATACATAATACATTTGAATCTTGATTGATAATTTAGATGACCATTGAACAATAAAAATCATTACAAATACTCAGTAGTCAGTATTGTATTACAAAATTTGAAATTTCAAAATAGTAAAATACTATAAGTCTATAAGTTTATAATAAAAAGTCTATCTTTCGCTCTTCAATCTTCATCAAAAGGATCTAGATCTAAGTCATCATCATCGATTGGTTGCAAATCATTTGAAACACAAACATATGGAGTGCCACTCCCACTAGGTACATCATGTAGAAAATTCTCCTCATCATCTACAGTGATTGTAGCAAGCTCTGTAATAGATGCATCCAAGTTGGCACACTCAGGGGCTATATCCCAATTCTTCGCTGCCCTGTCCTTGTACTCAACTTGCTTATGTGATAGAAGACGCAAGTTGGAGTGGACATAGACCAATTCTTCTGCTTTTTTAGCAGCCAATCGATTACGCTTCACTGAGTGGATATAGGAGTATGTACTCCAATTCTGTTCAGCCGAAGGAAAACTTGCAACCTATTCAAATTTCAAATTAGAGCTCTAGTCAATACAACTTTAAAATGCAAAAAATGGTAAGTACTAAGAATGTTAAAATAAAACATGCTTACTTGTGATAGAATTTTGATTGCAAGAGGCTGGAGCAAAACATAATCTTGCCCATGGAGGTACCACCATGTATGGGCATCTTCCTTGTACATGTCTCCAATAGCACACAAACTATGCTCTCGTCCTTGTATGAACCTGCCAAACTCTTTCCTAACACCATTCACCATTTCTGGATCGGAGTAGATTCTTCGAAATGCTTTCATGTAGCCGAAAGCAACTTCTCTATCTCTATATGGTGAGGTTCTCCCCGGCAAAGCAAGTATCTCAGTACTATAATATTTGGGAGACAAGGCATATGCAAGGAGGTGCAAGGTTGTGTTCATCTTGTCCCAACAGTCATCAATGATTTTTTTGACACTTAGGAAAAATGTTTCGTTGGGGTCATTGTCCTTTTTTGTTATTATGCTCTTTATTTTTTCTACCATGGAGTCAATGCCATCATAGATTTCCCCCAAACATGGCTGATCTGTATCAGCAAACCTAAGCATAGTCATGATAGGCTCCGTGAAACTCAAAACATATTGCACATGTTCCCAGAACTCATCAACTAGGATCAATGACTTCACCTTTTGAACCTCTCTGAATTAGCTATCTTCCATATACTCCATTGGTGGCTAGTGACCATGGAGCCTAATGCCTCTTTCACCTTCACAAGTCGTCTCAAAACGATTGTGTGTGATGCAAATCGGGTCTCAGCAACCTAATGTTATGTAAAAAAACAAGTTAATAACACATTAAAAATTAAAATCTAAATCAATGAATCATGCAAGTAAATAAAAATATGGCATAAATTAAAATTAAAATAAACTAAATTTACCTTCAAAAACTCCAAATGCGAGAAAGACCTGAAGATGCCTTGTGACATGATGGTTTGTCACAAACATTTGAATCTCCTCACCCTCATTGTATGTATTTTTCACCCAATCTACTTGAGTGCCAATTGCTTGCATCACCAAGTTAATGGAGTGTACGGTACATGGTGTCCAAAATATGTGTGAGTATCTTTCCTCAACCAAAGCACCTGCTGCCTTACAATTTTTTGCATTGTCCGTAATGACTTGGACAACATTATCAACACCCACCATCTCTATGGACTCAGTGAGGATTTTGGAAATGAATTGTGCATCCTTGGTTTCCCCCTCACAATCAACCGACTTCAAAAACATTGCCCCTTTGGGGGACACAGCAATAACATTTATTAAATGTCGTCTTTGCAATCTTTCCATCCATTAGAAACAATGGACACTCATGTTTCAATCCATGAATCTCTAATTGGTTTTAGTGATTTCTCTACATAATTTTTTTCTTTTGCCAATAAGGTGGTTCACACCTTTTCATAACCAGGACCTGTGTAACCAGAAGGTGCATTACTAATTGCTACCACCATTTCCCGCCAATATGGTGATCTCACCAAGTTGAAAGGAAGACCATTGGCATAAATGCAATGTGCAATTTTTTCATCTGCAATATCTCTCGTTTCATTTTGAAATGCCTTTGCCAATGGACCTCTTTTGCGGGAAGAAGAAGAGGGTTCATCATCTTGGATTGCCTCCAAGTCCAAGAAAGGATGTTGTGGCATGGAAAAAGGAGCTTCTGTAGGTGGATTCATTGATGCTTTCTTTGTTAAAGGATGATCTCTTGATTTTGCACTTGCACTCTTTTCATCAGCTTCTTGTTCTTTAATGTATGCCATAATTTGTGCTTTTGGCAACCCCTTCTTGTTTGGCCCTTCACATATTTTTATTCCTTTTCCACTTATGGCACATAAGTGAGCTTTCAATCGAGTATATGAGCTCTTATATGTGACCTTGCACTCATTACAAACCCAAACAAAAGCTCCACCTCCTGCTAGTTGTTTAATCATGTTGACATGTCTCCAAAGAGGAGATCCTTGATCATATTTAAATTGTTTACTCTTCTCAAGACCCACCGAACTTGAACTAGTAGGTGTAGCCATTTCATTTTCAAATAGATTGATGTTTAAGAAATTACAAAATTTAAATTAAAATAATAAAATATAATAAAAAAAATTCCAACCCTACACACTAATAAAACACCTAAACATTCAAGAGAAACAATAAAATAGGTTTCAAAAATGTTAAAACTTGTTTTTTTTTTTTTCAAAAAAAAAATTGAAATTTTTTGTTAAAAACTTGAAAAAATTGAAAAAATTCAACAAAAACTAGAAAGAAAAGGTTAAACTACTTACCTTAGATCAGTAGATGACCTTTGTGCAAGCTACAATCCTTCCTTGGTGCTTTGCAATCGATTCCCTTCGGAAAAATAGCCGCAGCCCTCCACAATGCAAAAATGAACAAAAGATGAAAAACTCTTGTCAAATGGAGTTGTTGCAAAATAAAGAAGTGAATGGGGGCGTTTTTGTTATATGCACCTTTTTAGGGTTTCGTTTTTTGTTTTTTTCATTTTTAAATGACTTAAAAAAAACGTTTTTTTGTTTTTAAATATTAAAAAACTTTGTTTTTGCTCCTAGGAGCGCCCGAGAGCGTTCAGGAGCAGACAAGGAGCGCCCCGCCCGCCCCAAGTTCTCTGTGGGTCCGCGATAGAACCTGTGGCGGGCGGGGCACTCCCTGTCCGCTCCCGTCGCCGCTCCAGGACCCACTCCTGGGCGGGTACGGGACTGGCCCCTCAACCCCAAGAACCCAATAACTTAGCCCTGAAGCATACCCATGAAGCTTTGTTCCCTGATTATGGATGTAATGAAGCTCAAACACTGAAAATACACCTCTGAAAGCACTCTAACAGCAAAATACTCAAGTCTGGTACAAAACCTAGCAAACTAGAAATGCATTGAAATACTTCTCACAACCCCAAAACTCTTCACACACAACTCACCCAAAACTTAGCACAAAAATACTCAAAAAATATCACTGAAATCTACACACCAAAACCCTACATCAAGAAAACATCAAAAAATAATCTTTTATGCTCCACAATGTAAGGACTCCATTGAAGCTCATAGGTGTTTCTTGAAGTTAAAACACTCTCAACTAGCTAGGGTAGACCTTTCACTACCGAAACCAGCAAATCAGACAGGTTAAACAACCCCAGAAAAACCAAGCCCAGCAACTCCTCTTCACAGAGGAAAAAATTTCATGTCCAATATACATAAACCTCCAAATGAGCCCAAAACCCCTTTATATAGACATTTTTATGGCAACAAGAGGAAATAAAAATAATTATTTCACTTTTTTAATTTCCTCCTCACATAAAAATAACCTTTTTAATTGCTCACTTTATGTCTCCCTTGCCTAACATTCCTTTTATGTGAACATCAAATAATACTTTTCAACACCTTTCCAAAGAGCTATTACACTTAAGTTATCTTTTAATATTTCCCATCCTTAGACAACTTAAGTGAATAAATAATTAAATAACTCAATAATATACACAAGTTGTAGAAAGCATCCAAATGATATAATTTTGCAATTCTAATCATACCAACAGGATACTAAAGACTTGGAATGAAAATCGGAGGCCATTGGGTGACTATCTAAAAATAGCATGTTTCTCCAAGAAAGTTGGAGAGCACCCGAGAGGTCGGAACTAAAATCCAAAAGCATCTATGAACTCCAAATGACTAGCCGAACTTAAAAACACGAACAACTACTCTGTAAGACTAAGCCAAGGCCACTCCAAGAACATTGGAGTTCTTCCAAACATGACGAATAGCCTCCAGAATACTAGGAACAAGCATAATGTGCACAAAAGGTCTATACACCAAAAAAGGGACATTAGAAAACTGACCAAGCAGAGAAAATGAGTGGCAAAGCCACTAGAAATGTGCGCCTCACTTTAATTTTTGTGGCTGATTCTACCTTGGCGTGTGCTAAGAGCCTTTTAACCATGCTTTTGCTAACTGAGTGGAGATTGTAGGTGGCTCTATTACCTCTAAAGTGCACTTGGAGGAGACTTATAAGGGCAAAACCCTCTCTGAAGCGCACCACATTTTTAACTTAAAAGCTGGGCAGTGTTTGATTGAGTTTGAGCCAAGATTTGGGTGGAACTTTTTGTGGTTTAAACCCATCAAAAGTGTGCCTACATTAGTCCTTTACCTATGGTGGAAATCACTTAACACATAACCCTATTTTCATGTGATTGTGCAGCATTTTAAGAGGGAAAAACACATGGATAAGCGTGCCTCCTTATAACTTAAATCCATCTTTCCATTCTAGGTTCATTTCACTAACATATTTGCCACTTTCCAAGGCACACTTCACCTATTAGTTTGTCAAGACCTTTTCGTGATTGGGCAGGGTTTGTGGGTGGCTCAACCATGTAGACAGCAAAATAGTTTAAGTAAACAAATGATGTAATTAGTTGTCGGCACCAACCGACGGGTCAGCTAGTTTGGAGTCGGTACCAACGGTTGGCATCACAACCAACCTTGGCCATAAGTATTTAAGTCATCAATGCATTGTAGTCGGATATTAGTGATTTGACAATAGTTGTTATGTAGACATTGGAGTCACTTGCTGTCATGAACATTGTAATGTTTCTTGTGAATCAATGATGAATACAATGGTCCGTTCTGAGTAATTCTGTTATGTTCGTATGATGCACTATACTACTACTTCTTAATTCTGTTTACTTCATATTCTGTGAAACACACCATATTGCGGTAAACATTTGGCATCGTTGCCAGTTCGAAAACGGGTCGAGGGTGACAAGTCGATGACAAGTTGAGGCGTCCGATGCCATCGGATGACAAGTTGAGTTGTCAGAAACCATCAGACAAGTGACATCGTCAGGAACAAGCCGTCGGGTGTAACTAGCATCAAGGAAATGGCAGCGTAATGGGGCAACCAATTGACACCGACAAGGAAGTACAAGACAGAAAGCACGTAGAAGAGATAATACAAGAAATTCAGGAAGAACGCGAGGGAAGCGACAGAGAAGAGAATGAACCCAGAAGCCGAGAAGATGAAGTAACTCAGGAATTGGTCAAACTGTGGTTATTATCAGTCGGACACTACGTGCGAGACGAATCTATCCGCAGAGAGGTTCCAGAGGAGGTTATTTCAGAGAACCTGCGTGTCAATAGCGAAGTGGATAACCTTTTGAACCGCATTCCTCGACTTCTGGCAAGGAACCTAATAGCCTTCCAAGATCTTTGAGAAGAGAGAGAGAGGGAAGTGCGACGGCAACAAATTCTCAGAAGGTATGAAGAATGTCTGAAACAAGAGGAGGAACGTGACGCTGATCGTTGTCACATGCCGTACAACTGAGAAAGGGTAAGCATAATTAATGCCCATACAACTTAATAAGGACAAGAATAAAGTACCAGTGGGGCAAGCAACACCAGAAGAAACAATGAGAAGATCATTACACCTAAAAGAACAAGAAGAACGCAAAAAAAGATTAAAACAGATTTTTGAAAAAGAAAATGAAAGGCATGAAGAAGTAAACCAAGGAGTTGATGGGGTTGATGAACAAGATTTTAGAACACCAATAACAAATAGAGAAAAAGAAAATGAAAGGAAACTAACAGAAGAACTAGAGGACAGTATACATCGTATTGTGGAATTGTCAATTTCAGACGAAAGGCCGAGGAACAGAGGACCTGAGCCCAAGACCCCTGCGCAGAAGGAGAACCAGAAGGAACCAGAGGTAACTCAAAGTGTAGAGGACGCTGGGAACGGACGTGGGAGGGAACCGTACGTGGCCGACAGTGTCGGGAGGACACCGAAACGACACGGTAGAACCAGTCCAGTCGGGTCAAAAACACAGAGAGGGTACCCAGGGAAAAAGATGGTGACTCCACCGGCAAGTGAAAGGAAGAAGTTGCCAAAGTTCATGGGGAACGGATCAGAGGATCCTGTCCGGAACTGCAAAACTTGTGAAACCATATGGGTGGCAAACGGACAAGAAGACAAAGACTATTGGGTAAAAGCATTCCCAGCGACGCTAAGAGGTATTGCCATTGACTAGTATACAGACCTAGGGGCAGCACAGAAAACCTCATGGGACGAATTGAGAAAAGCTTTCGAGAATGAGTTCAAACTGCTAAGAGATGACAATGAGATCGTAGCAGAAATTTACAATACCAAACAAGGAAAGAATGAAAATGTAAGGGCATATAATAGGAGGCTCAAAGAACTACTCGGGAAATTGGAAACTCAGCCAGCCAACGGACTGAAAAAAAAGGTGGTTCATCGAACGGTTAGTCTCGTCGTTGAGGAAAAAGATGAAAGTTGTACCCCCATCATTGTACGCCGAAGCGTACAATCGGGCGATGGATATAGAAAGTGAGAACAAAACATCCTCCCGAAGTAAGAGAAGAACCTAAGATGATGACAGTACGGGGGATGACAGCAGCGAAGGCGAGTCAAAAACCATTCAGGCACTGAGAAGAGACATGGTCCGCATGATGAAAGAACTGAAAACTGATAAAGAGACGAGTAAAGAAGGCCGGGAATTATGGTGCAACGAGTGCAACGGGGAAGGTCACGTAAAAGCAAACTGCCCAAGAAAGTTATTTTGTGACATCTGTCAGGTAATGGGACATTCAATCAAAGAATGTCCATTTAACCTGAAAGCAAGAAGTACACAAGTGTTGTTCACACAGGGAGAATCATCAACTCCACCGACCACACCCCGAAGCCTCAAAATAGTCCGAATGCATCCCCCGGAGGATACCGGAATAACAGAAGGTTTAACAATAACAGCCCCAGAAATAGATTGCAGTACGACAGCAAAGGGCGACCTATGATACAGTGCCGGCAGTGCAACGAGTGGGGACACTTTGCAAGAGAATGCCCGAACAACAATCAGAACACAATAAATGCATTATGCAAGTGGTGTGGGCCTGGAGATCACGAAGAAAAAGACTGTCCTAAGCAGAAAGGGGTGAACCTTATCAATCTCAAGGAAAATGATGAAGAAATCCTTGCTATCATCCGAGCACAGTGGAAAAAGGCCACTTATCCAGATCCCCGTACGGAAAAAGAAAGACTTCGTGAGGCACGAAAGAAGTGGAAGCTGCCATGAAAACCGAACGGAGGAACTCAGACAAAAAGGCAATATGATCGGAATCGGACAAGAACATAACAAGCCAAGTACTGCAAGCTACCATACCAATTAAATTGGCAGACCTCCTCCAAAGCTTGCCTCAGTTAAAAGTAGCAATATCCAAGGTAATGGAAGACAACTTGCACGAAGGCCAAGCCCACACAACAGAAGATGTTATAGTAGAACCACCGTCAACGGGAGAACAAGTACTCGACCAGAGGTTGCTGGCAATTGATACTGGAAAGAAACCGGCCGTAGTACATATGGAAATCCTTGGACAAAATTTGACAAATACTATAGTCGACGGTGGATCCGGAGTAAATGTACTACCAAAAGAAACCTGGAAGAGCCTCGGAAAGCCTACTCTATGGCCACAAAACTTCCAGTTAGTGGGAGCCGACCAGTACGGGATCAAGGCACTGGGAGTGCTAATGGCGCAAAAAGTAAGAATCGGTACCCAACAATTTTTGTTAAATTTTGTAGTCATAACAGCACAGAATGCATCATACGATGCATTACTTGGCCGAGGATGGCTAATAGCCGCCAAGGCCAACCACAACTGAAAGAAAAACACTCTGTCCATAGAAAATAGACGTAAGAAATTCGTCATTGATTTGAGGACACAAACCGTCAGTGAAGAGTTGGCGTCAAATTCTGACTCGGATGGAGGGGGACTCGACAGAAGATGGGAAAGGACCCATGGAGCCCGATGATGAAGGGGTGCTGAAATTCAGGAATGCTCAGAAGACGAGACAAATCCATTCAGCGGGCTATTCCATTGGCAGATGGAAGACTACGGGTTTTTTCCGCCAGAATGCAACATGATTTCAATAAAAGAAATCGGTGAAAGCTCGGGAATGACGAGTGAACAGAAAGACGACGGTGAAACATTGGAACGGACAAGTGATCAGGGGAAGGAAGTGGCCCACATGTTCCCAGCGGCATATGGGAAATATAAGGAAGGGAATGCAGAAATAGACAGCACGCCAGCACATCAGTTTGAAACGGAAAAGATTATGTAAGAAGAGCCAGTAACGAAGAGAGTTAATCTCGGCAAGGAAAGCAACCCGAAGATAATTCTGGCCGGCGACGACTAGAATCCAGTACTCAAGGCAGCAGCGTTCAGAATCTTTCTAGAGTACAAAGATTTCTAGAGTACAAAGATGTGATTGCCTGGACCTACAAGGACCTGAAGGGGATACCACCAGAACTGTGCGTCCACAGAATTCCACTCATACCAGGAGCATGCCCAGTACGGAAAAGGCCATATCGCATGAATAAGAACTACGCAGCAAAAGTGCAGGAGGAAATTGAAAAAATGCTCGAGGCAGGAATAATCTTTGAGGTAGAAACGAGTGAGTGGGTGTCACCGATTGTAATATCACTTAAGAAGGAAGGGGGACAAATTAGGATTTGCGTGGATTTTAGATGTCTCAATGCAGTAACAATCAAAGATCCCTTCCCCATCCCATTCACAGACTCCATTTTGGAAGAAGTGGCTGGTCACGAAATATATTCCTTTATGGACGGATTTTTGGGGTATAACCAGATTAGCATCGCCGAGGAAGACAAACTGAAGACAACATTTGTGATTGAAAACGGGGTATATGCATACAACCGGATGTCGTTCGGTCTGTGCAATGCACCAGCCACCTTTCAGAGGATTATCCTACACATATTTGACAAAATGTCGGTGGGAAACTTCAAGGCATTCCTCGATGACTGGTCAATTTACAGCGACCAGCAGACACACCTCAAAGCCCTCACCGAGTACATGGAGCGTTGCAGGGCCGCACGGTTGGCCTTAAACCTGAAGAAGTGTCGATTCATGGTGTCACAAGGGAAACTTCTTGGCCATATTGTATGCCAAGCAGGACTAAAAGCAGACTCGGACAAGATTCGGGTAATTGTAGAAATGGAGGCTCCAGGAGATGTCACCGGAGTAAAGTCTTTCCTCGGCCATGTCGGTTACTACCAAAGATTTATCAAAAAATTTGCTCAGGTATCGCACCCATTGGACATGTTGACAAGGAAAGGGGTACAGTTTGTATGGTTGGATGAACAATAGAAAGCATTTGAAGAACTAAAGACAAGACTCATCAGTGCACCTATTCTAGCCTATCCAAACTGGGACAAGGAATTCCACGTGCACGTGGATGCATCAAACTTTGCAATTGGTGCCACTCTTGCATAGGTAGGATCCCATGGTCTGGATCATCCAGTATACTTTGCCATTCAGTTGCCCTCCAAGGCGGAACGAAATTACAGTACTACGGAAAAGGAGGCTTTGGGAATGGTCTACTCCGTACAAAAATTCAAGCATTATCTCTTGGCAACACCATTCACCTTTTATGTGGATCATCAAGCTCTAATGTACCTGGTCAACAAACTGATTATTCAAAGCAGAATCAGTAGATGGTTGTTACTTCTGCAAGAATTTACTTTCACCATTATTGTATGGCCAGGAAGAAGCCATGTAATTGCCGACCAGCTCTCAAGGATCAAATCAGGAGAACCAGGAGACGGGGTCAATGAAGACTTCCCAGATGCCCACCTATTTCAAATAGCTGCCCTACCGCCATGGTACGAGAAAATTGGTGAGTACTTGTCCACTTCAACGTTTCCGCCAAAAATGTCTACAAGTGAACGACGGAAGATTGCACTGAAGAGTAAGACATTTCAACTGATAAATGGGCTACTCTACAAAATGGGGCCTGATCAAATTCTCCGAAGGTGCGTGATGGAAGAAGAGATAAGGGGTGTATTGGCGGAAGCCCATGAGGGACTAGCAGGGGGACATATGGGTCCCGACACCATGGCACGAAAAGTCCTACTCGCCGGCCTATGGTGGCCGATGTTACACACAGATGCCCGAGAGTGGGTAATTGAATGTGACACTTGTCAGAGGGTAGGGAAACCGCTAAAGAGGGATTATATGCCACTATGGCCATCACAACCTCAAGAGCTTTTTGAGAGATGGGGGTTGGATTTTGTAGGACCACTGAAGGTCAGCCAACTACACCGATGTTGGTACATAATAGTGGCTACGGAATATTTGTCGAAGCGAAGGCACTAGAGGATAACACTGCACTAAGTACGGCAAAATTCATATACGAGCAGATCGTAATGAGGTATGGAATTCCAATTCAATTGACGAGTGACCGTGGGGGACATTTCGTCAACCACGTCATCCAACTTATGACTACGGAGTTCAAAATCTTGCACACCCTATCAAGTCCGTACTATCCAAGGGCGAATGGGCAGGCAGAGTCAACAAACAAGGTGCTCGTTTCGGTAATCCACAAGTCATGCGGTATTGAAGGATCGGACTGGGAAGAGAAGTTACCAGCAGTGTTATGAGCCTACCGAACCACTTATAAGGTAACGAATGTACACACTCCCTTCCAGTTGATGTATGGGCAAGAAGCAGTAGTACCAGCAGAATACCTGGTTCCAAGTCTAAGAATCGCAGTAGGAAACAGACTAAGAGATATGGAGAGTCTGGAAGAAAGACTATTCCAGTTGAATAAATTGGACGAGAAAAGAATTTTGGCTCAATGGTCAACGGAAATTATGCAGAAACGCCGGAAGTATTGGCACGACAAACACCTATGGAGAATGGAATTTCGGCCGGGGCGGTTAGTCTTCAAATATAACGGCCGTAACGAAATTAAACCTGGTAAGTTCCAAGTTCGTTGGTTGGGACCGTTCAGGGTACAGGAAGTACTGGACAATGGGGCTATAAGGCTGGACAACCTTGATGGAACCCAAATCAGTGACAGTGAACGGGTCAAAACTGAAGAAATATAAGCAGAAAAGGGAAGAAACAATAGAAATCAATATGTTGGGATACGCAATGCTGGAAGAGACAACAAAGGGGACCAATGGAATATGTTTCCGGAGTGCACCATATGAACCTGTAACCGGGTTTTTTGGACCAAGAACGATGCAAACCGGCATTCAAGAAGGGATAATCGATAGCGACATTATTGAAAATGGCGATGGTGACACTCAGAATGAGGAGGAACAGGCATGGAACCGGTGGATAGCCGAATGCAATAAGGTAAGAGATAAGTTTGAATTCTTACTACCAAGAGAAATAAAAACTCCGGTGAGAAGGTATGTAGCAGAGGCCATGTTCATAATTGAAAGGTCACCCTATGAGAATGAGGTCCTACAACTAAGGTTGAAGAACCAGGGAACTCCATATGTCCAGATTCCAAGAAGTCGAATTCAGAAAGCGAAGTTCAGGACCAAGAGTATAAGGATGAACAGCGACGGAAGAACATTCCAGTGGACCCAGGAACCGATGGGTGGAACTTGAGGTTGATACAAGATAAAAATACAGTGGTGGATCAGATATGGGAACTGGAAGAAGTCGATCAATACTGCTCCAACGATTGCCTCCAACAGAAAGGGTATATACAGTGTATATTCCGCCACATGACAGAAATCGAAGTCATAGAAGACAAAGCCGAGGAGGCCGTCGGGACGACACAACAGTGAAGAGATAAGGAAAAAATGGAGTGAAAAAAATTTAAAAAAGTACGACGTACGGCCAAACCACCCAACCCCTCGTCCGAAGCAGCAACAGAAAAATAGAGGGGGGGCCGTACTAGGCCGTACAGAGAGGAGATCGTACGATTGCAGCAAATCAGGTCGTACCATTGCACCATTCTGGAGGTCGACCGTCCGTACTTCGCCGTACAGGGAGAAGAAAACATCAAGACCGCACTCAGCATCGGCTCAGCGCTCAGCATCGGGCACTCAGCATCGGCTCTCAGCGCTCAGCATCGGCTCAGCATCGGGCACTCAGCATCGGCTCAGCGGCTCAGTCGGCACTTCGGCACTCAAATACTCAGCATCGGCATCCAAAGACCCAGCATCGAAATTGTCAGAGAAATTGGATAATGGACAAGGGCAAAAAGATTGCATCATACAGACCGAAGATTGCATCGAAGGAGAGGAAGAAACCAAGTGCTGATGCGGGAATGAAGGCCATCCCCTGGGAAAGCCTGACAGCAAATGAGTGCAAACAATGGTGGAAGAATGCACCGGAAAACGACGTGCTGAAGATAGCATTAAAACATGCCCAAGTTGACAAGGCCATACTAATGCCCTACTTCAATGCCAGGGAGTTCGAGCCGTATTTAAAAGCCATGGTCGACAACTTCGCCAGAGTGATGGGGGTTCCAGCCGTCGGCTCGAGCGTGGTGAAACCCGGCCGAATGACACAGCAGAACAAAGAGACCCTCATCCAAAGAGTATGCCGAAGCGACCTCTCAGACAAAGAAAAAGACACTATCTGGAATTCAGGTAATCGAGGTTTGAGGAAAAATTTATTTGCAAATGAAGAATGGAAATGTATCATGGATGTCATGAAATACAGACTGACGAGTTCAAGTAGGGCATCGGACATCGCCCTGTGGATGGTTGATTATATGATTGGACTAAGTACTGGCAAGGTCTACAACTGGGCGAGGTATTTAACAGAGAGGATCAGGGAATTTTTATCCCAGCGGCACAAGGTATTTTATATGACGCAGCACGCCATTGCCCTCTTTCTTGATGCTGTCCATACCCAGGTTCCAGCGAACAAATGGGGTGGATTACAACCGACATCACAGATAGAGCTGAGATGGCCTACAGCCTTCTACTGGAAGGGCCTCGATACAACTCATGGGGAAGAGCCATCACGACGGCCAAAAAGGAAAAGGAAGCACAGGGAAACATCCACCGAAAGTGAAGAAGAAGAGGAAGAGGAGGAAGAAGAGGAAGACGGGGGACAGTCACCAGTAGTAGAAAGTGATTCATCTATAGATGAAATACCTGCACCAAGAATGACACGGAGTGTGGTGAGAGAGGCCACCAGGAGGGATACTGAGGAAAATACAACAGCAGAAAATGGGGGGCAGCTTAAAGGAGTTTTGGTACTTCCAAAACTCAAATCAGCATCATTCACATTACCAGCACCCTCAAAGAGTATAGAGGCTCAGGGCGCAGCCACACTGCCAATTAGGGTAAGATTGTCAGCAGGAGTCACACCATCACTAGCCACACCTTTGGTGACGACTTCACCAATGGAACCCTCCACAGTAGGGGGATTGGTCACACCACAGGTAGAGTTACCATCAGCATCAGTAGGAGGTCAGGACAAGATAGATAGCTGGTTAAGTGACATTGGCCTAACAGTAGACATGCCTGAGGTACCCTTGCTGAGCCCACTACACATGGTGACAGAAGGTCAGGAGGAGGGCAACACACCAAGGGGGACAGAGAGCGTAGAACAGCTCAGCGTTACCGGCCAGATCACTCAGCAGGGCATTCTAACACAGCCGGTACCGGCTACACAGGAGGTAGGGGGACCTTCCATGCACATTACGAGCTCTCCAGCGACCACCCCAGTAACCACGTCACCAGAAGAGGAGGGATTTCCAGAGGGATTGACCCTCACACTTTCCAGACCCGACCCATCAAATCCAATAGGTACCATTCAGAGGTACATGGAGGACTTGGAAAACGTGGCAAATTACATGGGGGAGATAGCTGAGATCTCCAAACAGCTGAGATTGGGACGATCACAGGTAGTGGCCCAAGAGGCAAGGAGAATCAGGAACTTTGTACAGCAACGCTGTGAGGAGTTTGCTCGACAATTCACAGCGAGGGGATGGCCAAAGATTGATACTCGAGAGATGCATGACCGATGGAGAGGCTCACGGCCAGTGGTAGGAGGAAGGGACGCAGAGGTCATAGAATCCCTGTTCACCATAGATAAGGCATATAAGCAAATATTCTATGAAATGAAGAAAAAAGAGATGATGTTGGAGAAAAAGGAGGAGAGTGAGGCAGCCCTACAGACAAAGAAGAAAGAACTGGCTAAGCACATTCAAAGATCCCACCAACAGTTAGCACAGCAGACAGAGGCCACTGAAACAGAGAAGGCCAGGGCATCAGACCTAGAGGCCAAGTTGATGGAGATGGAGGCTAAGATAAAGGACATGGGAGTACAGCTTGAGGCAAAGGAGGCTGAAGTGATGAAGGCCAAAGCACAAGTCATGGAAGCCGGTCACATGGTGAAGGCAGCAAGAGAGCGGGAGCTAGTAGCCCAACACCAGCTGCGACAAAGGACCGAGGAAGCAAGGAAGCTGCAAGCACAACAACGATCAGCCACCCCAACCTCATCAGTACACCCAGGGACGTCTTCTCAACCTCCCCACTCTCAGTAGATGTTTGAGTTTTGTCATAATTTTGTCATTTTGATGTGAATGTCATATGGAAGATGACCAATTTTGAGGGGGGGATAGATGTAGACAGCAAAATAGTTTAAGTAAACAAATGATGTAATTAGTTGTCGGCACCAACCGACGGGTCGGGTAGTTTGGAGTTGGTACCAACGGTTGGCATCACAACCAACCTTGGCCATAAGTATTTAAGTCATCAATGCATTGTAGTCGGATATCAGTGATTTGACAATAGTTGTTATGCAGACATTGGAGTCACTTGCTGTCATGAACATTGTAATGTTTCCTGTGAATCAATGATGAATACAATGGTCCGTTCTGAGTAATTCTGTTATGTTCGTATGATGCACTATACTACTACTTCTTAATTTTGTTTACTTCATATTCTGTGAAACACACCATATTGCGGTAAACAAACCACCTCTAAAGTGCACCTGATTTGAAACTACTATTCATTTGAGTATGGGCGCAGATGTCCTGGGCACAACTTCATAAGGGTTTTTCCAACCAAAAGGTGCACTTGGAGGAGAAAACACATGGCTAAACCATCAAAAAAGTGTGCCCCTACTTGTCTTGTAATTTTCTGAAATCTTTGGCATGGATATCCTATGGCAGAACCCACTAAAATGTGCACCAACCTCTGATTTTTTTTTCCTCATTCAAAGCTGGGTGCAGATCACTCAAATCTTGGCCATTTTTTTCTGTTTTAGGCAGAACTTTTGTTGGGTTACACCAACCACAAAGTGCCCCAGCCTTGAAAACATGTTAAAGTGCCATCCTTGAACCCTAGCCATACTTCACTAAGGCATTTGCCAAACTTTTTCATTTGAGCAGAAAAAATAGATGGTTAAGCTGCACAAAAAGTGCACCTCAATTAGTTGAGCAGAGACTTGGGCAGAGAATGCTATTGGCTTAGCCATTGAAATTGTGTGCCAGCAGAGAAATCATGTGGCAAAGCCACCTTAGGCATGCACCTAGGCCTCTTTAGCCCATTTTTTATGTTGAAGTGGAAAACACTTAAATATTTGCCAAGAGAGGAACTTCGGGAGGAGTTTTCCAACCACTTTGCTGCTTTGTATCCTTCATAGCCTTCACCATTTTACACTTCTTCATGTCTACTCAGTTGATCTACTCTTGCCTGTTCCCTTCCTTTGCTCCATCGTCTTCATCATTATCTGCTTCTCCTTCCACCCTTGAACATCATCATCGTTTACTCCTCATCAGCTTGTTGCGATCATTTTTTTGCCCTGCAAAATCCTTTAATTGAAAAGACCAGGACAGGACAAGTTCTTGCGGATTGACTGGGAAGATCATGAGTCGAATGGATTGACAAACAAATGACAATCAACTCTCAACAAAACTGAAAAAACAGAGCATGAAGGTTGAGTTTTGTACGGATACCAACAGAACTCATAATGAATATTTGAAAAAAAAATGATCCCCAAGGACATTGAAGATCTGGTCAGATAATGTACTCATATCTTAATCAACTTGATACATGACCAAAAAGGTAGCTACTAAACATTTTCCATATCAGTGAGACTAGAAGCGAATAAAAGTTGACTGCTTCTAGCTTTATGATCAAATGGAATTTGCAGCTATAATATTATAATTATTATTAAACTGAAATTCTAATCTGAACAGGAACCTAGTACCATCTAAATTGAATATTAAAAACAGTTCAATGGTGGATATTTTAGCAGTTCAATTGTATAGAATGATTACATGGTCGTAAAAATGGATATTAACATCCAAATTGGATATTAAAACTTTTGTGACTATGTAATGCTTTTCTATACCATTGTACTACTCTAATATGGTAAGCATTATTACAGTCTTATGTAAAACTAGTGTAGCACAAATTTCAACAATTCTCTTTGGATGAGAAAAGGAAAACAATTCAGTATTCACATACTCTGAAATGTCAGGATAATGTTATCAAAGGTTTTATTTTAAAACAACAGCGTCAAAAACAATAGGCATCCTGATACAGACTACTCAAGATGACATTTTCTGTGCCTTGAGGACGTCTGATAACATAGTCTGCTTTTAAATGACATCTTCCTGTTTAAATATCTCTCATCCAATGAAGCTGTGCCTCAAAGATCTAAGACTCTAAACTTATATTGGTAAGAAAATGAGATCAACTTCATAAATCTCTACACTGAATAGGCAAACAGGTCCTAACTAGAAGCTGGGAATCCAACGTGCATATTGTACAATGGACAAGAAAGTATACTTCCTTATGTACCAAAAGAATACTGTATACATCTTCAGAAGGTTGTAATTGCAATCTTCTCTTACACATCAAGAAACTTGATATTGAAATGAATACAAATTGCACCTGTTCTAGGTAATTTGGGAATGCTCTCAAAAATTTCATCAGTCTTTACAATAAAACCAAAAAACCTGCAAGCTGATAGCCACAGATCCTTGGTTTTATTCTCCATTACCTACTCTCTAAAAATTTTAGAGTCTTTTATGTCTTCCCGAAAGAGAGTGTGACTGCATTTTGTGCCCAGAGTCTGCTTTTAAACTCATGCTGTCTTAAACAGTATTCTAATTCTTCAATCTTGAGAAAAGCTATATACTCGAGTCTCTTCACATGATCCCAACTTCACTAATATGAATAAATTCACAAGACAGAAAATTGTAGATCTGATACCACTACAATAGTCCAAACAGTTTACCTGCATGGCGTTTCACAAAGGTGAATCAAAAGTGGAATGTCAAGAATGGACACGCTTAGAATGAGAAGTGGCAGATGTGTAAGGAATGTTTATTGAAATGCAAAGAAATTTTCATCTTAATTAGGTTTTGGAGCAGACTCTATGAACACATGCTTATAGAAACTAAACCATGTTATACACATGCCATCCTAACAGAAGCACAAAATGGTCCAAGTGTTATGTGAAAACAACGAAGAGTGTTTCTATGGCTAGAGCTTCAAATCTTGACCCCTGGATGAAATTATATATCTGTCAGTGAGAGGGCATCATTACCTAAATTGAATTGCTATTTCTTCATCACTCCCAAGTTCCAAACAGAATATTAAAAGCAATGTCTGAATGAAACCAACAAAAATAGAAATCTTATTTGCATTCTATAGAGATCCCGTATTTTTTTGAGAAAACATCTACTGAAATTTGAAAGCCAGATTAAAAGAGAAAGAGGCAAACTGAAGAAATATTTGCAATGTTACTTACCTATTTGGTGTTTGACTTGCTGCTGGGGTAATGACAATATATTGATGCTTAATCAAAGACGGAAGTACAGATTCGATGTAATCAAAATGACCCTTCTGCTTACGACAGTCAACTCTAACTGGTGTTTTTGAGGCCAACTCTTTCGGTAATTCTTTCACAACATGGACAAAGTCCTTTGTCTGTTGAATGAAATAGTCTACATCAAAAATATCTGCAAAACCACTGAATATACAGAAATATCTCAGACCAATAGCATAATGGATAATATATCAGTTATGTGCAAACAGAAAATCAAATTTATTTCACTATTTCTGCTAACAGTTGTATTGTATTCTGGAAATCATAATCGCACCAGAGACAAGCTATGTTAAAATCAAGGCAAGTTATTAACTCTATATGAAGATGTACTAATGAGAACTTTTCTAAAGTATCATAACAAGAAACTTACTGTTGAGTTATTTGGATCACACACTTTTTGATCACCAAGATTCTAGTGTGGGAAAGGTGAAAGCATACAGTGTTTGGATTCTAACTATTTGAATGAATGCATAACTGGAAAGTAAAAGTGGCATAGCCGGCCAGAAGCATACAAGCGGCTAAGCCGACCCATATCAACACCTCTTTGGCAGACAAGTATACTTTATGATGCAATGCCTCTGGCAGACTACAAGCGGTGTCTGATCAAGCCAAAATGGCTGATTTCATGCGGACCTGATCATGCCAAAAAAGGCTATGAAAGATGCACTAAGTCTAGCGGTGTACCATCCAGGCTCTTACAATGTTGAAATGCACATAACTAGCTGAATACCATCCAGTTTTACAAATCATTGACATGATATGCAAGCATGTTCTGGTGGTACTACCATCCGGAATTACAATATAAATGAGGCATGAACTGCTGATATCTATATATTTTGAAAGTAACTATGACACACTACTGAAATCAATTAAATACACCACAAAACCACTGCTGCACACAATGATTAGAGCATAATATTCAGAAAATCGAATGTCAATCAGCTCATGAGAATTTGAACAAGCTGGAGCACACTAAACACCACTTTATTTGTTATTGAAGACTGCACCAAAGACTAAAAACTGGATTTAGCAATGTAACACTACTCAAAAACTCTTCCAACTATACTATACGGCCCTGCAAGCTGCTGATAACAGTGAAATCGGATTGTACGGTCTGCAAACAACCTTCTATACTACTGTGTTCATACTCAGACCTGTATGAACTTTTGTGCCACTAATATGGCGCTCAAAACAGATCAAAATCCTCCCCAAAATGACTGTGACTAGGGATCAGCACTTACACGCCTTTGTCCCAGCATGTACAGCCTGTACTAAAGGTACAACCTGCATTATGACATTGGTACGGCCTCCAGGTGTACGGAACTGCTATAGAAGTAGGTGCAACCAGGCATATAGTACTCAATCAACAAGAAAGAATGAGTAATAACAGCAAGTATGGCCCTGTACTAAGCTAGGACAGCCCCAGCTCAGTATTCCAATGGTATGGCCAGGTATACTCTTGCTGATACACCCTTCTTTGGCATCACTAAAGGCTGCAAATGGATATCTCAGCAAGATGAAGACTCGGGAAACAACTTAAGACGTAGGATACATAAAAAATCTCCATGATGGATGAGACTAGAACTTTGAAAATCTCACAATCAGCAGACTGGTGACTTCTTGGTGAAATCACACAAGCCAGCTAGGAGGATTTTCATCCTCGAAATTTCATTCAATGAACAGACAATAACCCTTTTCTAAAGACAGAATCCTCTTTTTATAACTCTCGAGAGAATAAAATAATATCATCTCCTTTTTCCCTCAAATATTTCCTTGAAAATATAAAAACATGATAAAGTGTCCGGATGACCACCTTTTTGTACCTTGAGCCTAGCGACACTTTAATTGCGCAACTTATAAAACAACCTTTTTGAATAATTAAATATAAGTTGTCAATAAAAAATATAACTCAAAGCACTTTTGACAACTTAAATTTAATTATTTAACTATTTTCCCTTTTACCAACCCCTAGTAGCCTACGGGAAAATTCTGGAAAATAGGGTCACCGTATAAGATACCCAACTAGAACTAACTAATTTTTTTTTCCTTACTTAAACAAATTTACTTGTACTTAAGTCTTCAATCACTTAATCTACTTAACATCACATATGAAAGTTAACAAAGGTAACTTGCATGAATCAACTTGAAGTTGGGCACTAGTATTATTGTTTGATTCAATTCAATGCAATGTCTTATTACAATGATGATGCCCTCAATGGCATGAATATTCAATCTTATTCAAAGGGATTACAAGGAAAGGCCTTGAAGCCTAGATGTATACAATACTTTCAACTTCTTCACAACTAACTCTATCACTCTAACTGATGTAGATCACTTCAATGGAACCCGATGATGTCAATTGGATGTCAACACCTCACAATGCAACAAGGGAGCATCACCTTGTCAGTTGAGGGAGCATCACCCCAACACTTGAAACTCGCAGGCCTCAAGATCACAAGCATAAAGCTTTGCAGAGAGAAATTTCACCAAAAGATAAGATACCAAATGAACGAGAGAGCTCCTCCTTTTATAGGCCTTCCAAAGGCAATGAAGGCACGTTCTCCAAGAAGCATATTTAGGAGAATATTCCACTTGACAACTCATCTTGAATTGGCAATCTTATCCAAAGACCCTGACACGGATCCCAATGTCATCCTGTCGACCAATGAAAGTCCAGGTGGTTACAACTACTTTTTCTTCTGTCTAGGCGCCAAGTTGAGGTGTCTGAGACATGAAAGTGCGCCCTTGTGTGAGCTCTAGGCGCCAAATGAGATTGGAGAAAACAGAAAGTGTACCTAAGTGTGGAAACCACCAGATAACTCAATCTGAAGTTAGGCGCTTCATTAGTAGATCCTAGACAAGTGGAGCTCATGGCATCTGGCTTCATGTTTGGTGTCAAAATGGACTTAAGTCACTAGGCACATATCAAAGGGGTAACTAGTGGGAAGTGCGCCTAAGGTACTTAGATGATAGACCTTCATGTGTTGAGGCATTTAGAGTGTCAAAACAACCTTCTTTGATGAGCGCCTTGATTGGAAAACTCAAGCAAACATCTTCTAACCCCTTTCTTAGCTAGGTGCATTCTGGAGGTGAAAACAGGCAGGAAGTGCACCTTGCATGCATGAAGCTTTCTCTGTCAAGTCTTTAAGTCTTGTTGTTTTGGAAGATAGAATGCCTCATCCTGGAGTGAGCACCTTACTTCACATGTTCAAACTTCTTCTTTTAGCTTACTCTGTAAGTAGGCGCCAGAACAGGGGCCTTCAGTTAGAATGTGCGCCTAGAGCCTTCTAGGCCAATTTCATCCTAGATTGGCAAGGTAGGAAGTTTCTTGAAGTTGAAAGTATCTTCACCAATCAATGTGCCATTCATTCATCCTATTGAATCTCTCGTTCTTGCTTGGGCACACATTTGGTCTAGGCATCATGGAATTTGCGCCTAGGTATGGAAATCTTACAGTACTTATCCAATCTTCATCATCAAACTAGGCGCCCTTATTGAAAGAGTTTAGCTATGTTGAGCGCCCCATCTCAAGACCATTATTGAGCACCAAAAGTAACCTTAAAAGCTAGGCGCTCATTGTAGTTTGTTTGATCAAGAAGTGGCGCCTTGATCATTTAGGCGCATATTTGATGTGGCAGGAGTGAAAACTAGCGCCTAGGTTAACTTAGGTAATTTTATGATCTCCAAGCTTGATTTGATACTCCCAGATGCCCAACTGGAGGTCCAACACTCCTGATATCACTGAATTTTTCTTCATAACTTAGGCACTCCTTTGAGGTTGCTTAGAGGCCTAAGACATTTACTCCAATTTACTTAGTCAAAAATCATTTTTGGAATCAATCAATCCTTTTCCTACCAAGGCGCCTTGTTTGGAATGATAAAAGTGCCTCATAACACCATGTTTCTTTCCTAGGCGCCATTTGAGGCAGGAGGAGAGACAAAGTGCGCCTAACCTCACTTAGGCAATTTCTAGACTTCAAAACCTTGATTCAATGTGTTGACAGGCTTTAAGGATGATAGGGTTATCATTTTGCACATCCAAATCCTGATAGAGGACTCCAAATCCTTAGGTGCTCATTTAGGAAATCTGATGTGAAATTGGCGCCTAGACTCTAAGAGTCAACTTCCTGCTTACTTGGCTTCCAGACTTAGCCAAATTTTAAGTTTCTGACTTTGTTCCTGCAAAACAATAAGGTTGAGTTAGTCAAAAACCAATTCATTCCCTCATCATTTAGAATTAGCCTCCGGGAATGAGAAATAGGCTAATCCATCCTTCACTTGATGATCAAGCCGGAAACGGGGACATGACACACCGGCAGCTTACGCTCGAGAAGGTGACATTACAAACTCAAATTTAAAAGTTGCATTAGATTAAAGTGATGTTAATGAATATTTGCATTGGCCAAGAGTCAACACAAGAAACCTTTAAGGCAAATTGAAATTTTAAACCACATCAAAAGTTGACATGCGGCAACTTGAGAGATTGAAAAAAATTAGGTTGAAGCATTGAAATAGCATCTTGAGGGAATTGTGAAATTTTAAAATGGAATTTTAAATTTTTGAAGTGACTTTAAAAGTGACCCTTGGCATTGTTGTGACCAAATCACACATCACCCCATTGGACTGGGGACCCCCTCTCAATTTGAAATTTAATGCCTCGCATGAAGTTTTGATGATGTCTTAGAGCTATTGTACGATGAACTAAGTGGTGCTTGAATCTTATAGCCCTTCGATCACCTGATCCTGATAGTTCCCCCCCAGGAGAAACAATGATTGAGACATCATCACTAGCACCTGGGTTGAATAAGTGATATTTTGTGCCTCCTCCTAGAGTGTTCTCTATAGCAATTGAGAAGTATTGTCAGCGCCTTGGAAAGGGGAAATGTGATTATGGCGCCAAGTCCAAAAGTGTGCACAAGGAAGATAGGCACTAGTGTCCACCTGTAAAGCCTTCTGCGAGTGCCTAACATGGAGTAGATGTTTGGAGTAAATGAAATTTGCGCCCAGTGTCCAAAAGTCTCTCCCATCTCCATGAAACCTTAAAAGGAGCGCCCTGGTTGAAAACTATTGAAATTGGCGCCCAAGGGAAGTGTTGTCAAGGTGGATTTTTGGCGCCCTGGATAAGGATTGGTGATGGAGGTAAGGTGGGAAGACCCTCTAATAGCACCCTACTCCAAGATCAATCAAGTTTGAGACCTTTAATCCAGACACTCTATCTTGAAGCTCAAGTGTTAAACAAATGACTCCATCTGCGAGCGCCTAGGGTTGATCAAAGATGGAGGCCTACCTAATGGCGCCTAGAAATGAGCATCATCAAAAGGATTGAATGGCGCAATATCAAGCCCTATAGATTGAATGAAGATCTCATTTGCACACTGAAGTGTTGAGGTTAATGGCATTTTGCGCCTTAAATGGTTGAAGCAAGTTTTGAGCGCCTTAAACTATTCTAGCGCCCTAATGATTTATGCGCCTTGGAAGTAATGAGGAGTATACTCATTAATGGCATTTTGCGCCTTGAGGCAAGATAGAGCGCCTAGGATGAGTAGCAGGTAGAGTCCAAATCAAATAGCGCCTTGGTGGTGAGGTGAGAAGGTTTGAGCGCCTTGATGTTGAAGTCAGAATGATGGAGCGCCTTAGGGAGTTTTGAGCGCCTTGATGTAAGAGTTGACCTTATTTCCCACTTAGATGAGCGCCTAGAGCCCATAGGGAGAAGTAATATGTGCCTTACTAATGTGAGTTTGTTTTGGCGCCCATCTTTGAGTAGCTTCTACAAGAATAGTTAACTTTGGCACCTCTGAAGGCAACCATTCATATCATGAAGGATGAGAACGTCATGAAGGATTAGAACATGACATATAGGTGCCCTTCATGCATCAAAACACTCCAAAGTGCGCCTCAAAATTTGAATGAGTTTAAAGAAGTTTTGAATCTCAATGGAGTTAGGCGCTCAAATGATAGGAGAAGGAAACATTGAAGTAATTCAAAAGATAAAACTATCACAAATTGCGCCTAAGGCATGAAAATGAAGTGTTAAGCGCCTTGATATGAATTGAGCACCTAGAAGTGAATGTGTGCGCCTTGGAATAGATTAAGACACCTGGAGCCAATGACATCACTTTAAAATCACATTGCTTTTTTCGCCTCAGAATGAAACTAAGCGCCCTGGATATGTTTTAGCGCCTTGATGGGGATACAGAGGGAGGAGTTTGCAACCATCTATTTGAGCGCCTTGAGATAAGGAAGTGTCCTGAGAACTTAACATGAAGGCATCAAGTCATCAAGTCTTCTTGGCTTTGGAGCCTTGTAGAGGAGAATGGAAGTGACCAATATGAGCGCCTTAGAGAAGATTGTGCTCTTCAGAGAGTCAATATATGCGCCTTGGAGGGTGAATGTGCGCCTTGAAGTCTTTTAAGCGCCTAGTTGAGATAAGGAGGTTCTGGCGCCTTAAAGGAGAGTAAGCGCCTTTCATGTGTAAGTTTGGTTTGAGCGCCTAGGAGAGTTTGAGTTGGAAGAGTTTGAGTTGTGAGTTTGAGTTGAGAGTTTTAGCGCCTCAGAGAGAAGTGAGCGCCCTTGATGAAGTGTAAGGTAAAACCTCCAAAGGAAGGCACCTTTGATGGAAAGAAATAATGAGTTTGGGCGCATCAAAAGACATCAATTCACATTCAAATAGTTTAGGCGCATTGTCACTTAACCTCCACTTTGGCGCCCTCTAGATTGGTGTCTTTATCCAAGTTTTGGCGCCTTCTAAGATTGGGCGCCCATATATACTCAAACCACCTCTTCTGGCGCCCACATGGGGCATAGATGTTTGGCGCCCAAGGTTTTTGAAGTTGCAAACATTAAATATGCAAGGAGGCCGACCTAGTTAACTAGCCGACCCTATTTAATAAGGACAAAATCCCTATATAAGGTAGCGCTTCTCCTCATTTCACATCATTCACTTTGCAAACATTACAAGAGGCAGCGAATTCCTTACAAGGAGGCAGCGAATTTCACCTTGGGAGCAGCAAATTTTCCTTAGAAGAACAGCGATTTTTATAAGATTAGCACTGAATTTTCAAGGAGAGCAGATTTTGTTAGGCAGACCTGCTTTTAGAAGGCTGATCTCACATTTTTGTTCCTGATTTTTGACATTTTTTTAACTGATTTGCATCATTCAATCCAGAAATCTGCACTTTTCAAAGAGAAAATTGGATACAAGGTATGTCTTGATTAGCTCTACTTCATAAAATTACCTTTTATTTGTTTAAATTTGCAGATTTATATTTAGAAATCAGGATGTAGAGATGAATTAAAGTATGTGTTGATCTTCATTCATGAGACCTCTCTTGTACTTGGAAGATTGAGTGAAACTTGAAATTGAATAGGTGAAGTGTCCTTTAGAAGTTGATGAAGTGATCTAACATGATATCAGTGATGTAGAAGACTTGTAAAAATCTATTATTTCAACCCACTTATTCGAGTCTAGTCTTGCAGGTAAATGGGAATGACGGCCAAAGAGAGACAAGTCCTTATCAAGATGGATGCCAAGTCCAACATACCGGAGTCCAAGCTAGAAATGCAGTGGAAGGATGTCGGCGACACCAACATGGGACACGTCAATCTGGAGGAGGTGAAAGACTTCTTGCTCGCCATCACAAGGAATGAAGACATCAAAGCCATCGCAAAGAGCAGGATTGTTCAAGCAGCTTGCTTTCCACCTACCTTGCCAAGCACTGAGTTAGTGTTGGAGTGTGTTCAGCACTATGATAAAGAGAAAAGACAGATTATAGCTAAGGATGGAACTGTTCTCACCTACCTGCAAAGGGAAGCCATTCAGGGG
Organism: Cunninghamia lanceolata; assembly: GCA_027924645.1. Lineage (NCBI taxonomy): Eukaryota > Viridiplantae > Streptophyta > Pinopsida > Cupressales > Cupressaceae > Cunninghamia > Cunninghamia lanceolata. The sequence goes on from BSBN01001388.1 coordinate 463,038, forward strand.
ATCTTCAACATCCCGAAAGCAAAAGGGGTCTTCATATGCCCTACAACTACTCAGATGACTTTCGAAGGTAACTCCAAGGTCTACATGCAAGAAATCAGGAAAAAGTGGATGAATGATTCATCGATGAAGATATACAACTCTGAAGACCCCAAGTATCACAAGGCTGACTTCAAGCAAGAGATAAGTTACCTGATCGTGTTCTTGAATCGAGTAACAGGTAGGCCTCAATCATCTACTTTTGAAGGATGGATGTATACTTACTTTGATCATATGTTTACAAAGAACAAGATGATTGACTGGGCTGGTCTTATAAGCCACTGCCTTGATGATCAGTTTGAGAACTTTGATGAAACGAAGTCTTTCTTCATGACTTCATACCTTGTTTATATTCTGGCAAGAAATGTAGTCTACAAAGGACTAACAGCTAAAGGGCAAGTGGGTACAAAGCCTGGACAGATTCTCTCCCATCAGTGTTATCCTCAACTCCATTTGAAGAATATAAATCACTATAAGAGATTCAATGATGCTTTCGCCATGTTCATAGTGAGGAAGTTGAGAGGTGAACCGCATAGGAGACTAACAGGTGCTGCCAGGAACTTCATCAAGCAGTATGGAAGGTATTACATCCAGTATGACAAGTTCACCTATATCAGGATTCAAGGATTTACATCTTTTCCATATAGACTTCCTAGATATCCTTCAAACAGGATGGTGTTGCTAGAGGTTTCCAGACAACTGTTAGAGTTTCATAAGATGCAGAAAGCAAGGAAGAAAGCAAGAGTTCAGTTTCCCCTTCAACTAGGTAGATACTATTCTTGTCCATCACTTCAGGCAGATGAGCATTCAGAAGTTGAGCTTCAGGCTTATCATCTGCATCCACATGATTCTAGGAGAGAAAACTTTGATCCACATGGAGCCATCAAGCAGTTTTATTCTTCTTACAAGCATAAAGAACAATTAGAGGATCACTGGGCTGATGCTATAGATGATGATGATATCAGGATGCAAAAGTGTTCAAGATTGAAATGGGACCTAATAAGAGCTATAAAGGTACTAAGGATTCCTGATCAGTTAGAAGATGAAAGAGCTCTTCTTGGTGATGAATACGATAAGATCCGCAATTTGCCTTATGAAGTCAACTGGGCTGATAGAGAAAAGGTTGACGATGAAGGATTGATAAGGCCTATCATTGCTATCACTGAAGAACAGATAAATAAACAAGTACAAGCCTTGCTTGATGAAGGAAAGAGAATCACCTATACTAAAATGGGAGAAGTGGATCAACAAGAACAACACAATGCACCTAGTAAAGATTCACGAAGCAAAGGAAGTGAGAGATTCAGGACAGGGAAAGAAAAGAAAACAGCTTGAGATTGTTCAAGGAGAATCCAATAAAAAGAAGAAAAAGATAAGTATTGAAACTGCTTCTTCTAGACAGCCAGGTGATATTCCACTTAACCAAGACTTAGTGATACCTGCTGAGAATGTAGTTCCAGAAGCTCCAATGGAAGAAGTACCTTCTAGCCCACATGATACTGAGATCATCGATGAAGCAAATACTGAAAATAAGGATGAGGCTGAAGAGGAATCATTGCCTGCACAAGGAAGACAATTACAACAGCAACAAGATCTTTCATCACTACCAGAGTGGCTACAGGAAAGAATCAGAGAGAATTATGAACTTGAGAAGTGTCCTCCTCTTCCAGTTGATGAGTTACTTCTGGACATGTCGAAAGAGAAACCAAAGAAGAAGACAAATATCCTTTCAAAGATTACTAAAGATGAAACAGGAGTACGGAAGGTTCATGTAGCAGTTCCCAGGCTTGAAAAGAATATAGAAGATGTAACACCTGATGATTATGACATCAATACAATCAATCTGGGTCCTTTAACTGGAATGCAAGTTGAAGAAGAGCTTCAGGATTCAATTGATAATGCTCGAGCTATCATAAGACAAGAGACAGAAGGCAGAATCAAAGCTGAGCAAAGATGTCGAGCCTTAGAGCAGTACATTCAGCATTTAGTGCATCCTATTCATCAGCAGGAAAGAGTTGCTACACCTCCATCTCTCCTTTCTCCTGAAACAGTTGAACACCTAGAAGAGTTGAAGTCTTCATCTCACAGAATGAAGGATTGGATGAAAAGATCAAAGGAGGCTACATTTAGACATCTAGAAGACATTATGCAAGTAAGTGATAAGATTACTGATCTGAAGGAGAGGGTACTTGCACTGATGACAACTTGTGTTGAATTCAAAGATATCAAGGATCAATATCTGCCACACTTGAAGAGCTTGATGGAAACCTCAGTTGATGAGTTGTTACATGCTGAAGTCATTGAAGAAGGTAAAACATATAACTTCTCTTCCTGGTATTATGGCTTTCGCATCAAAGGACAGTTGCTGGATAAAATAGAAATAGATATGTCAAGAGTCAGAAGTGTGCTTCAAAAGATTCAAGATGGGATACATGCCTCTTTGATGAAGATCTGTAATCCATTTGGGGAGATAACTCTTGATAACATGAAAGAACAAGTTCAAGCTTTCTATTTTCAAGAAGATGATGTTACTAATGAAAGGCTTGATAGTATATTTTCACTTGCTGTCCACCTTGGCGACAACAAAGCAAAGATAACTGATTGGGAAAAGACACTTGGCCTTTATTCAGATGATGTACTTGAAGCTGAAGGAACCATTCAGAATGCGCCAAGTGTACCTTTGGAGGAAGTCAAGCAAATAGTGTCCAAGTTCATTGAATGCCAAGCTTCTAGTGATGGATATTCACATGGGGATTCTTCATAAGATAATGATATATCATTCTTATCTTCTTGGGTGGCGTGCTTTTGTTCCTTTCTTCATAACCTCCTTCATTTAATAAAGTTAGCCTCTTTCATTTAATAAAGAAGAGTTTGTTACAACTACTTGTGATGTGGCTTGATCTGGTCCGCTGGCTTGGCCGATCGATCTTGACCCTTCATTCATTTTGAGGTCTATAAAAGGGCTCTTGTTGCTCTCATTTGTACGGTTGAAACTCTGGAATTGTTGCAAAAGCTCTCTGAGATAATAAAAGATTCATTGTTTTGGTGATTCTATTTGTGTTTCTGAGTGTTGCATGGTTTGGATTTTCAAGCGAATATTAAGTTAGATTAAGTATATTTAAGTTTATGTTAGTTAATGGAAGGTTTCTTTACTGTTTCGTGGTGAAATCTATAAGTTCATACCATTTGTAGTTTGTGGCTTGCAAATTGCAGTGCATGGTTAGTCTGAACAAAACTGAACTTCAATTTGATCTTTATGTTTGTTGAATCTTTCATGAGCATAAGTGATTTAAACATCTTGTACACCCTAGAAGATTGCATCAATCTTGTGTAGTTGTCTATTTTGGCGAAGCAGGATCTGGTTTGATTTCACCTAAGCAGTAAATGTCCTTGCATCTAGGATTAGATTAATGTCACTAAACCTTACATCTTTTGTCCTTTTTTTATCTATTCAGCTAGAATTAGAATCAAGAGTATCATTGCCAAATCGTACGTCATAAGTTCTTAGATCCTCCAGTGTTCGCTTTCCTAATCATTGAATCAACAGTTTATTTGAACAATTGCGTAAGTCCCTTTGTGTTTAACAACAAAATCATACTTAGTCACTGAGCTATCTCTTACCAAATCAGAAGAAAGGAACCTTGGAGTCATCTTGTTTGATCACTTCGTTCAGCATTCGAGAGGCTTTGCTCAAGAGGGAGTCAGATACTTTGTATTTCACTCTAATTGTTGACTTGTCCAAAAACAATCATCAACAGGCATCACCAACACTTTCTACAAATTGAAAAGGAACTTGGTAGAAAAAAAAATTTGCAACTAACAACAAGTTACTAGGTGGTACCACCATGGCTCTTTGAAAAGTAAAAGGAAAGCTAAGGGGGAAAAATCTGCAAAAAAGCAAATTCATGCCAAGAGAGAGAGAGAGAGAGAGAGCAAGTTATATTGCTGAATATGAACCTCAACTATGAATGCCAGTGAAGAGATAAGCTATGATTAAGCATGAAGAAGTGCTCCTCCCTTGAATCAGATATGATTAAGCATGAAGAAGTGCTCCTCCCTTGAATCAGATAACTATATTATAGGAATACCATTAAAGTACAACATAACAGGGAGGACCATGGGCCCTGGGGTCATTTATGAAAGCATAGGACTAAAAACCAGATGACAACATATGATGTAACTGCCCTTTAGTGGCATGGCCCACTAGTTGTCAGTTCTTTATGCTTGAATATTTTTGGAATTTTGTTAGTCACTTTCCTGTAGCTGTCGGAGTGGTCATTTAGTGCCTTCTCTTGTTTACAGTTTTTTCAGTTTGTTTAATGTGGGGTGCGTTGCTGTTGTGGTCTGTAGTTTTCACATGAGACTCAGTAAATTTAATAGATGGAAGTTGCTCAGCAGTATTTCCTATGTATCTGTGTTGGTTTTGTATTCTGGTGGACCAAATAATACTTAGCATAGTGAATAAATAGAGTATTTGTCATCTATGGCTACGCTGTGTTTTTTTGTGTGTTTTTGTTGTCTGTTTTGACTGATTATCAGCTAGGAATGGCTTAGGAGATTAAAAGCCATTGAGGCCAGATTACATCTGGATGAGTTCAACAATGAATAAGAGAACCTAGTAAATGCTGCTAAGGCAGCAGACCCTATGGAGAGGCTCATTGAAGCCCTAACCAGACAAGGCTCCAAGGTAAAAGTTGATATTGTAGACTTTAAAGGTGACCTCAACCCAGATTTATTCCTACACTACGTCCAAGAGTGGAGAATATTTCGAGATGGAAGACATTGATGTGAGAATGATTTAGAGAGTGAAAATTGCAGCATCCAAATTCAAGTCACATGTAGCTCTTTGGTGGGAGAATATGTAGAGTTTGAGAAAAAGACTAGGAAAAGAAAAAATCAAACTATGGACTAAGATGCTAAAACATCTAAGAGCTCCATTCTTGCCTTCTGATTACCAGAAAAAATTATTTAAAGAGTCTTAGAACTTAAAACAAAGGGATCAGTTAGTGCAGGCCTATTCTAAGCAATTTATTAGGCTTCAAATTGGACGAATATACAAGAGAATGAAGGGCAAGCAGCAGTCCGGTATGTGAATGGATTAAAGTTTCAACTTCAAGATGAGCTCGCCTTGAAGGTATCTACTGTGGATGAGGCATATGAATATGCCTTGAAGGCGAAGGAGAAATTGAACTAGAAAAGCAAGATGGTGACTAAAGGGGGTGATGGCAACCAGAATAGAGGGAAAGAAGTTTCCTCAGAACCTACCATGAGTGAAGACCCAAAAGAAGGCAAGAATGTGAAGGACAACTTTAGAGGAAGAGGACAAGGACGGAAATCTTCTAGAGATTGGAAGCCCCTGAGATGTTTTATTCGTAATGAAGCCCATAAGGGTATAAACTGCCCTTAAAACCCCAAAAGGGCGATAGTAGCCCAAGAAGAGGAAGAACCTCTGACAGAGGAAGTTGAAGCAAAGACAAAAGATAAGTTAATGTTGCGAAGAACCTTGACATCTAGGAACAAAGAGGTCAAAGAAGCTAATTGGAGGAGGAAGAGCATCTTCCAAACAAAATGCAAGTGTAAAGACAAAGTGTGCAAGGTGATCATTGATGGTTGATCTACTAACAATTTGGTGAATACAAAATTGGTTAACAAATTGCAGCTTGCTTACATTCCAAAATCTAACCCTTCCAAGATTGCATGGTTAAAGAAGGATCATAGTGAACTTGTAGATAAATATTGTCTTGTTGCCTCCAAAATTGGTCCTTATGTGGATGAAGTGCTATGTGACGTGGTGTTGATGGTTGCATGTCATTTGCTATTGGGAAGACCATAGCAATATGATCAAAAAGTAATCCATAGTGGCTGGGAGAACACTTATGAAGTACAACATGAAGGAAGGAGTGTTAGGAAATAGATCAATAGGCAACTAACCATTACATATAAAAAATAACTGAAATTAAATTACAAAAAAATAGAGAAAACACATTACATAATATGTACATGGGGCCGATGACGGCATGGTTTGGTGGTTAAGTCGCTCGGTTGTAGTGGCGGCCACCAGAGTTCAAACCCCCGCTGGGCCAACGAGTTCGCAAGGATTTATGCCTTCACTGGGCCAACGAGCTCGCGGGTTTGAAGTGTTCTTGCTAGGGGATGAGGTCCCCCATGTTGTGGCCTCACCGGTTCATTGCTCCGGGCAAAAGCATTCGCGTGGAGCCAGAGGGCGTGTCGCACCAGCGTCGCCGGTCACGTTAAAAAGTTTACCAGGCGCATTATCTTTAAAAAAAAATATGTACATGGGGAAAACCCTTTTGGGTAAATAACCCCACAAAAAAATCACTATTGAGGAAACTTACAATAATGTTTATATAACACAAACATACCAAGAACTTGGATATTACAGTCTCTTGTCGCTCCCCTTCTTTCCATGATGCCTCACATGCATATACAATGCATTAATATACCTCTCATGTAGTCTTGCCTTTGGCACATACTAATGTATATACTGCACATTCCCTATGAGATATGCTTCATGATTGCATATATTTAAAGCAATCTAAGGGGTTGGTGATTACAACCTTTCACTGTATAACCTTTTAGTTATACATTTAATTAATAAATTATTTATTTGTTTATAAAGATAAACTTTATAAATTACCTTTTATTTTATATTATAAGGATAAACCTCATAAGTTAGAGTCTTATAAATGTTATTTAAGAGTACTTATATTAAATGTAATCCCCAAATAAACATTATTCTCTTACACTCCCCCTTAATGTTTATAGGGGGTTTATATTGTCAATTACTTTTAGAAGAAAAGACAAAACTCCTCAATAATGCAAGACTTCTTTGACAAGTATGTCACAAGAATAAAAATATATGCAAAGATGAAGATCATGCATTCCAGACTATATGATAAACCTCTTGTCGTAATTTAGATCCCACTTTCCTCATAATGATGTTGTAATGAGGTCTTATAAAGTTTTTGTTGGTGCTCGAGCCTCCTCAAACTAGCCTCCCAGGTTCTTGTTACAATAATAATGCTCATAGGTATTATATACAATGCCCATAGGTCTTATGTACAATACTTTTACAAATGGAAGAAAGGAATACAGAGGAAGAGATACATAGTGCCCGTAGGACTTATATATAAAGCATGTAAAAAATGTCCGTAGGTTTCACAAGTGCTCTCAGGTCTTACATGTAGAGTTAGCCACTAGGAGGTGTCATTGTTATTAACAATCCCCCTCAATGGCAGCTCCATGAAGCTAAGCTTTGTAATAGGGGCACTGCATAGAGGATTTCTTTTGTGTTTTTTGGTATTCATGTCCATTATCACAATATATCTGCCACCTAATAATCAGTCTAACAAAATTGAAGAGTAATTTTATGATAGATAAATTTCCCTTGAGTGAAGTGCCCATGAACTTCAATGTGCTTTATTTCTGAATATTTGAACAGGAGTCTTTGGTAAAAGCAAAAATAGATTTGGTGATCATATAATAAAGGAGAACTTTTACTAGTACCCAAATGAAACTCTTCCAATTATCTCCTAAGCCACGTTGATTCTTTTGCAGCTACTTTTGTATTCAGCCTTTATAGATTAAAGAGACATAGAAGGTAGTTGTTTAAGTATTACTCTATCCATGTGATAGCACCTACACCATATTTTGAAGGCATAGTCTGAGGTAGATTTCCTATTAATAGGATCACCAACATAGTAACACAATAATTGAATAAATTTTATTCTTGGTGTAGGAATATTAAGGCCATAACTAATTATATCTTTAATGTACTTTAATGTACATTCGTTCTTTTCCAATGATCATAAGTATTCTGCAAAAATCTAGATGTAATACCTACTGTATAGGTAATATCTAGTCCAAATATTGTAAGGTAAATCAAACTTATTAGAAGATAAGATTGGTCTTTTTATATGATAGATTTAGGGTTTAAATAAATCACATCCTTAATAACAACTAATTTAATCATGTTACATTTTTTAAGTGCATACTTTGTTTTGAGATACTTGTAATTGATCCTAGAATATAGTCAAGTTGAATGACGAGACATACTTAGATTTGTTATCTCTAATAATTAATTCAATAACAAGTCAGTCAACTACATATAACATAGCTTGTAATGATGTGACATTACTTAAAATGAAGATGATTTGACGATCTTTATTAAGGAGATCATATGGGATTTTCATAAACATAAGTATGTATAATTTGCCATGTTTCTTCAAGGAAAGAATACTTAGAATAGTCATCCTACTAAACATATAGTAATGAGTGGGCTATTCTTTCCAAGTTTACTTCCCAGATAGTTTCTTAAAGCAACAGCCACCAATTATAAGTAGGTGCTTTATACCCAAGAAATTTAGAGGATTTTGTCAATACATGAAACTCATAAAAAAGCAAATGCAAATTACTTATCTATGTCAAGAGAAACAATGTCTCTTCTTTCCAAAGCATTCCTTAATGTACCATATATACATTTGGTTCCAAAGAATAATTTGACACCTAAAAACATAATATTACATCATACCTTGGCATATAAAATATTTAATACTTCTCTAAGTTTTGGAACCACATAATTTTTATAAATAAAACAATGCTTTGGAGCTGTCACATAAAAAAAAATATCTTGTCAAACACACCTTAGGCCCTAGACTTATTTCATTATAAATGAAAATATTTTACTTAGATCATTTAATACTACAATACATATGCTCTACAGATTGGGCAAGTGAGCAACAGAGAAACCATTTAGGAATGTACAAATCATGGAAGCAATGAGTGCATGCAAGGAGCATGAAAATCACCCCTTCCTAGTTGATGGAGCTGTTACAAATGTACACACCATTCCTTCTTGATTTTAATACTCTACCATATTTGACACGAGGAAAATAATTTTTATTGAGAAATTAGAAACAATTTCATCCTTGCTAATACACTCACATCCTTCTTTATATAAAACTAAAGGTCAAATAAATAGAAAAAGTGTCTTGAGATTTAAACATTAGATTGCAAAATGAAACTAAAGAAATGTGATAATGACTATCACTAAGTGTTTCACTAATGGTTTCCACTTTTATGTATATATTTTTGTTGCTTCTGCTAATGTATGTTATCATTTATTGTCATCCATGTATACGCACCTATCCCTTTATCTAATAAGTACTTTTAAGACAATTGATGGCCTGTTTGGGCATAGCAAAGGATACCGATATATACTAGAGTGGAAAAAGCAACATCAAAATTGAAAAAATATGCTTTAGAGCATGACAAGTATGATTGTGTGTAGTTGAATCTAGAGGAAGAACTTGAGGGCATCATAGCATCCAAAGTGCTTGAACGGTTTGGAAGGTCACAACAGGACTTAAAATAGAATTAAAGCATTTGGATCTAAAAAGACAATGTAAAATGAGTTATAAGATAGGAACAATCAATCGGGCATAAATAGTCATTACAAAGTATATTAAACTAAGGGTCTCAAATTCTACAAAAGTGCAATTAGGCTAGGTTTAACCCTTTGGTCTTACATGATAGATTAGTTCCTCCTAATTGTGGCAGGTTAGCCAAAGGATAGCTTTTTGATTTAGATGTATGCCTACTCATCATATATGATATTTCTTGGAAATAAATGTAAAAATCAAAAAATTAGCAGATCACTTCGAGGGGGTGACCTCCAATAATCAGAAAATAATATGTGAATTCAATATTAGATGATATGATGGTTTGGGAGAGTCTCTCTCTCCTTATTTATATGCATAACTATGTAGGGACACACCCCTTCATCCTAACAAAGTTATTTTAAGGAATAACTAAGACTAATAAATGAATCTATTAAGGTTAAGCATGCCACAAGTGTTTAACTTATTATAATTAGGAATATATCATATTAGGCTCATAACATTCTCATCCCCTTCAGAAAAACGTTGCCCTTAATGCTTAGTAACTCTAGAGTATTTTCTAACATTCCATGTTTTACTATAGATGAAGATGTCATCAAAGAATACCAACACCAATTTTTGAACAAATGTGTGGAACACTAAATTTATGAGGCTTTGAAAAGTTGATTGGGTATTAGTGACACCAAATAATAATTCATAATGACTCTCACATGCTCTAAATGTAGTCTTATTTATATCCTCTCCCTTTAGTTGAATTCGATGATAATCTAAATGTAAATCTAACTTAGTAAAGAAAACTACAATATTAGACTCATCTACCAATTCATCAATACTAGGAATATGAAACTTATCTTTAAGAGTGATCGTCTTGAGCTCCATGTAATTTAAACACATTCTCCATGACTCATCCTTCTTGTTAACCGTAATCATTGGGGAAGAATAGGCATTTTTTTGGGATGAACAATACTTCTTGGTATTAATTCAATGACTTGATCATGGTCTTTGATTGGAGGTAGACCCTTGGGTTCTTGAAAAACATGTTGATGGTGTTGAATGATCTCTTAAAGTTTTGGTCAATCTTGAGTTTTCATGTCTAGTGCTTCTATAAAGTGTAGTTGTGCCCTTGTGTTGTAAGGACCTTTCTTAGGCAATTTCTCCATCCTATGGGAGCTAATAATTTAATTTTGTGGTGATTGTATCCCTATAAGTTTATACTTTTTCCCATGTATTAAAAACCATGGATAAGTCTTGAAAATTGAAAGTCATTGTTCCTAACTATCTAAACCATTGTACGCCCAAAACTACATCTACTCCCCCAATTGGGATAGCAAACATTTTTTAATCTAGTTGATAATTTCCTATTGAGAGTTTTATATGATGGCATTTACCACCACAAGAGAGTTGTTTCCCATCAGCTATCATGACATGGAAATTGGAGATTGGATAAACAAAACAATTGAGCTCATTAGCTAATTTTCTATCAATAAAGTTATGTGTGCTACCTGTATCAACCAACACTCACCTTTCTATTTTTGATATAACCAATTACTTTGAGTGTTTGTGGTGCACTTGTGCCTTTGAATGCATGTAAGGAGATAGTAGTGCATTCTACTTAGAATTCTCATGCTGAAGTTCCACATTTGGTTCTTTTGTAGCTACTTCTCTCTCTTGTTTAAAACCTCATTCTTGGTTGTCATTAGTGTTTTCTCACTATTAGTACACGTATGACTTCTAGGCCATTTGCTATCACCATTCCAACAAGAGGTAGAGAGATTACTAATTTGTCTTGGGTTAAATAAGTTGTCCCCATTTCTTTCAATAGAATTAGTTTGTCTTCTAATCCCATTGTTTGACCTTGAGTGGAACTTCTAGTGGTGGATTTTTGTTTCTCAAGTTCCACATTTGGTTCTTTTGTAGTTACTTCTCTCTCTTCTTCAACCTCATTCTTGATAATTGTTAATATTTTATCGCTATTGGCATACTTATGACCCCCAAACCATTTGCTATCACAATTTGACAATAGATCTTTTTCTCTTTTATTTTCCTCTTGTTGAGGAGAGTGCTTTGTAATTTTTCTTAGGTTAAGTAAGTTGTCTTCATTTCTATCAATAGGATTAGTCATAATTTTATCTTCCAATCCCGTGGTTTGACCTTGTGTGGTACTTTTGGTGGTGGATTTATGTTTCTCAATATGCAATGCTTGTTGCATAGCTCTCCTAACCGTGCAATGTTCCACCAAACAAACATCATGTTTAATTTGGTCATTACGTCCATTGATGTAGAGTTGTAGCCTTTGATAAGGTGTCACATCTTGAGTTTGACTTGCTAATCTCATATGCTCAGCATTATATTCAGCTATAGACCTATTTGTTTTAAATTTGTTAGTTGGGTAAAATAGCTTCCATTCCCTGGTTGCTCATAATGGGCTACTAAGTCATTTGTAAATTCTTTTCAACTAATCATTTGCCCTTGCTTTTTACTCATCATCCATCAGTACCATTGATAAGGTTAATATTTTAAATGTTGTGAGGCTATGTCAACCATTGCGTTGTCTATTATATTATGAATCTTAAAGTATTCTTCCATGAGACTTGTTGATGTTTGTTTTTCGACAAGTCAACAATAGAGTAAAACACTAGAGTATCCCACTCTCTTGAATAAAGCTCTTCAAATGCTAAACTATGTGATCCAGTGAAGTAACTCCAAGGTTCCTTATTTATGATTCATGATGGGTTAACTCAGTGATTACATGTGATCTTGTTGATAATCACAAAGGGACTTACATTAGACTTCTTCATTCATTTAGCTTATCTCTCCTTTGAGTGTGGATGAAGTATGTACAAGGTCTCAATGATAAAGAAAAGTAAAAGATAAAGGTTTAAGGAATCTAATCTAAGGTCAATGAAGCAATGATGATGCTTGAATAGACAAACTCCTAAATAACCTAACTCCACTTTGCCAAGGATGCCTACAACTACATGGAGTTGGTGCAATCTCCTAAGATTCGCGAATGGTTTTCAAATCATGAAGGCTCATATAAGCACCCTTTGAACGACGCAACTCAAACAAGCATCCACAATCGAACTCAAGAAAATGAAAAGGCTCAGACTAGCTTTACACAACACTTCACCGGCGATGAATGTTAAAAGCATGAGCTAAGAGTTAATCAACTATTCAATACAACATACATAACATCAAAGAACTGCAAATCTATTTCTAATCTATTTGAAACATCTCTTCATTCAATTCAAGATACAAGAAATCATGCCATTCCACAAGACAAGACTTAAACACCAAGTGAACTCCAATGTCTTTGCATTAATCTTGAGAAACATTTACAACAACTCCAAGTCCTCTCAGGGAATTTCGAGAGTCTCTGCTATTCTACTCCTACAAAAACTATATCTTACAAATGAGGCAACAAGGCCTTTATATAGTGTCCAGATTACAATGAATGGCTAAGATCAATTCATGTAGCCAAGGGCTTAGATCATGCCACCTCAACAGGTAGTTACAACAAACTGCTATTTTTAGTACAAAAGAGAGGCAATGAAGGCACGCTTTCCAATGTGATAAGGTAAGATGAAATCATTTAAAACATCTTCCACATAGGCGTCCCTTTGGCTTCTTTTATTAAATGATACACTGAATGTAGTTGAAATGATGTGGCGACTTGTGACTGGATGATGAGGTGTACTCGCCACCTAGGTGCCACTTCAGGATGCTCCCAAATTATATCCTCTTGTGATGTCTTCGATATGATTGCTTTTGATGATGAACACTTGAGATGTATCCTGTTGATCTTGCCTTGTTCATTGTAGATTGAATATGTATGATGCTTGTAGCTCCATTTGTCTAACTCTGTTCTTCTTCCTGTAGGTAGGTTAATGTTGATCTTCTTTGATGCATCTTCATGAAGAGTAGATGATGATGATGTTTCTTTCTCAACTTGTAGATGATGAAACTTCATTCATGAATCGGAGGAGTCTCTCTTGGACTTGAAGGTGGGGAGAACTTGAAGTTGAATGGTGAATGTATTGCCTTTGCTTGATGATATAATGAAGATGAAGTAGTTCTTCAAGATGATCTTTGAAATTCTTCCAAGTGTGAATAGCATGATGACACCTTCTTTGAATGACCTCTTAGGGAGACTTGAAGATTGTAAAAACTTGAATGCTTTGAACATGATGCCATTGATGTAGAAGACTTGAAGTGATCCTTTAGAGTGGTGTTCCCTCTGCAACTTGAAGGTGAATTAGGTACTCGCTCTTGATGATCTTGAAGTACTCTTTAGATTAGCCACATGATGACTGCTCCTTGAAGGTGACTCCAAGCTTCTCGCTCAAAGGTGACTCCTTGAACAACTCCTTAGCTTTATTAATGTTCCTACAAGACAAGATAAACAATATATCAATCAATTTATAACAAAGGAAACACTTTAAACATGTAAATAACCCTTCTTCAAGTTTAGGCGCCCATATAGGTAAAAAGAAGAGCAAAAGAGCGCCTAATACAATTTAGTCCCACATTCATCACTTTAATGATTTCAAACAATTGCAATAGTTTAAAGGAGTCAATCTCCCTTATAATGTTCATTCAAAAGATGCCTTCAACACAATTTCTTCCAAGGCGCCAAAATGGGTGTCTTAGCTCAATTCCTCTAAGCGCCAAATATGTTGATTTCAAACTATGAAGATTGTTAGGCGCTCATTTGGGTTTGTTCATAGTTGAATGGGCGCCTAACTCCAAGATAGGTTCTTAATACTTCAAATGATTCATGCTTTCTCTTTACAAAGACCTCATTCTCACTTCTAGGCACTAAATCTCATCTTTTACAAATTTTCTACATCCAAGGCGCTAAAGTTACCTTCCATCACTAATCCACTCCAGGGCGCCAAAGTTTACTTGCTACAAACTTGTCTACTCTAGAAACTTTGATGTTAGTCTAGGCGCCAAAATGAGTTGATTTTAATAGCAAAGGGCGCCTACACTTAGATTGGCTTGTTGGTGTTAATTCATGACCTTCTTCAAAGGTGCTCACATGGCAAAATTTAGTCATTTTAAAGGCTTCTTAACACTAGGCGCCATTTTGAGGTTGATTTGATGGCTAAGGGCACCCAAGGTCTTAAGACTTAATCTCTTGGTTTTCCAAGACTTTCAATTACTCCTCTAAGTCTCCAAGAAGTCCACCCACACTTCATATGCTAAATTCCCTTGCTTCCTTCATGTAAGGCGCTAAGATGAGGTTATTTGGACAAGAAGGGCGCCAAGATGATGTGATTTGAAATCTAGGAACCTTCAATTCATGCTAGGGTGCCAAACTCACTGATCAAAGTCATCCACTTCCTAGGCGCTCATTTGAATGCACAGGGGGATAGAAGGGCGCCTAGAGTCTAAGTGACTTTATGCTCATCATAGAGACTTCCTTTGCAAGGTGCCTATCTTGGAGTTTTCAACATCACACTTCAATCCTTATTTCTCTTAGGCGCATATGTTAGTTAATACATCTCTCTCATCTTAAGGCGCTATCTGATGATCACTTGAACATGAAAAAGGCGCCTAGTGTCCTTAACCATTTCTTTGGCGAATTCTTTGATGTTTAAGGCCCTTTATATGAATTTCAATTAAGGCGCCATCTTTTGGAGTGATTGAAAGTCGATTGTCCTCTAGGCGCACATATAAGTCTCCACTTAAGGCACACTTATGGGTCTCTGCAAGTGGGAAAATTGCGCCTAAGTACTAGAGCAAATTCGCTCCTAGAAATGTAAGTCGTCAAGGTAAGGTATATTGAAAAATATTTAAGTATAAGTTCTTATACTTTAAATATTTTTCAATATACCTTTCAGGATGTTTGAGATAGGTCTCAGATCCACTGGATTTAACATGTAGATTCTAGATTTTTGAGGATCCACCAGATTTCAGACTTAGCCAATTTTTAGGATCTTCAGGATCTCAAGCTACCAGACTTAGTCATTTTCAGGATCTCAAACATACATCAGGGATTTCATACTCTTTCTTCCTAAGACGCAACTTGGAGTTAGTTTAAACATCTCTTTCATGCTAAGACGCCAAAATGAGGTAGTTTAATGCATGAAGGCGCCTAGACTTGAATTTGCTCATTGTTGACATCTTTAAGGCTCTTCAGCACTTGATTACATCCTTGTGAGACTACTTGAACCTTAGGCGGCCATTTTGAAGTTATTCATCTAATGTATGAAGGGCGCCTAGCTTTACTTGCTCATTTCCATGCCTTCAACTTAGGCGCAATTTTGTGGTTGAATAAAACATGAAATGGCGCCTAGACCTAAATGCCTCTTCCTTGTCAAATTTGCAGTGTTTCAAGCTTCGCAACATCAATTTCAATCAAGGCGCTTTGGTTTTAAGCTCTCCTTGCCCAAGGCGCAATCTTGAGGTTGTCTAGATGATGAAAGGCGCCCTAAGTTCTAGGCGGAGTTTTGAGGTGATCCTAGAGCAATTTGGCGCCCAGAACTGATAATGCCCGAGGTAAGGTATATTGAAAAATATATTTAAGATACTTTAAATATTTTTCAATATACCTTTCAGGATGTTTGAGATAGGTCTCAGATCCACCAGATTTAACATGCAGATTCTAGATTTTTGAGGATCCACCAGATTTCAGACTTAGCCAATTTTCAGGATCTTCAGGATTAGGATACCAGACTTAGTCATTTTCAGGATCTCAAACATCAGGATCAAGTCATCAAGGGACTATAGGACTCAAACACCACTGACTTCATCATGAAATAGATCTAAGGCATCATCAAAACTTCATGCAAAGCATCAAAACTCAAAAAAAGGGGGGGTCCCCATTTGCAATGGGGCGATGTGTGATTTGGTCACAACAAGACTTATCCATGAAGTTACATCAGTACCATCAAACTTAGGGATATTTATTTTGGGTAGGTTCAATTTTGGATCTTGAAAAGGTTGTTTTATCCCTTGATTTTGTCTAGTAGGGTTGTACCTGCCTAGGTGGTTTTGTCGAGACTTCAATTCATGTAATAGTTCTTGTTTAAACCTATCTAAAACTTTATTGAAAGATGATGCAAATGGGTCAATCAAATTATCCTTAATAAAATGTACCATTGTTTCACATCTAGGAGGAATTTTACCCTCAATTTTAGGTGGTGGAGAATAAAGGTCATTGGATACAATTTTTTTTAGAAAAGTCTTTGAATCCTAATGATGGCATGGATAATTTTAGTGTTTAATTAATAATAAATTAATTGTAACTGCTTGACGGTACAAGCGACAATGTGCGAGGGCGAGAGAGCCGGTGCAAAAATTCGCAGTGGAGTGACTGTTCAGGAGGGAGCGGATGGAGCAATGGGTGCAGGCAAGAAGACCAAGAAACAAGCGAGTAGAGGAGGACGTGCTCAGGCGAAGTCAGGTGGTGAGGGATGGCAGCATTACCAACTGCGATCAGGTTCTGGCCAAGCTAGGGTCTCAGACTCTTCTCCCCCTCCTGCGCCCTCTCCTCTTGCTAATGCGGGCAGCTTCTCTCATCCTTCGCGTGTGGCTAGTTCTGCTGATCCCAAATCTCTAAAGGCATGCAAAAATAGCTCGAACCCGTTTCACGAATGCATCGATTTTTGTTTGGAGCAGATTCAGAAATCGTGCCCTAAATCTCCTCCGCCCATACCACCCGATCCACCTGATTTTGGAGTATCTCATGATTGCGGTAAGTTTGGTCTCAATGTTGGGGATGTGGAAATCTCCATAGCAGAAGATCCTACAGATTTCCATATTTCGGATGATTGTATTAATTCAATTTCTACGGATGTTGGTAGCCGCTCTCTAATCATCAGACTGTTAAGGAAGAGGCCAGCCCTTGACGATGTCCAGGCTTGGGCTCTCTCCATCTGGAATAACCTGGGTCCTCCTACGGTTCACTTATTGGATTTCGGCTTCTTTCTAATTACCTTCTCTTCGGTTGAGGATTGTAACTTTGTGTTGCAAAATGGTCCTTGGTTCTTTGAGAAATCCGGTTTGTTCCTCACTCCCTGGACTCCTTTCTTCAACCCCGCCTCGACTGTTATCACGGAGGTCCCAATCTGGATTAGATTATATAGTCTTCCTTTGGTGATGAGGACTCCTGCTCTCATTGGATAAATGATTAATCAGTTTGGGTCTTTTGTTAAGATTGATTTGGTGGAGGGGGCTTCGCGTAGAGACACAAGGGTTTGTGCCCTTGTGGACCTTTCCAAACCTCTTCCTAGCTTGATTCAGATTCATTCTTCATTTGGTACCTGGCTACAATTCCTAAATTTTGAAGGCCTCCCATTTAGATGCTTTCGCTGCAACAAGATGGGGCACAAGATTGGGTCCTGCACTGCTCCAAGTGTTCCGGGAACTAGATGTTTTAGCCTCAAGAAGTGGGTTAGAAAACCTGGCTCTCCCGATGCAGATTTCACTTGGCGCAATCATGGAAAGTTTTATGATTCCCACTCAGTTTCTGGGACTGTTTCAATGGCTCCATCTATGCCTTCTGATCCTCCTGCCCGTATTTTGGACTTAGTCCCTATTGGGATCAATGAGGATGAGTCTGAGTCAGAGGGAACCTTCCCATTTATGGAGGATTTGGCTGATCCAGACACTGATTTTTTCGATGATTTTGTGGTGGCTCTTCCTTCGAAATTAGGAATCTTTCAAACTGAGTCTAAGAAATTGAAACCAGACTGTGGTGAAACAAAGCGGAGAAAAGGAAGGAGGTCTGAGGCTGAAAAACTACGCATTGAAGGAAAGGAAGCGGTTGAGGAGGGCTCTCAGTGGACAATGGAGGCGCTCCTCTCCTGGAAAAGAGGCAAAGCTTAGCTGGGCTTTGGCCTTCTGGCTGTCGGTTTTTAAGCTTGTGTTCAGGATTGGATTTTCTCTTTTGGGGATTTACTTTCTATCATCTTCTTTGGGTAGGTTTTGTTTCGTTGCTCCTTTGTGACAATTGCTGGTTATTTTGCTCCCCTTGTTTCAAGGGCTTGTTATAAGTACTTATTTTTCATCCTTTCATATATCAAAACTCACTTACGAATCAAAAAAAAAAGATGGCATGGATTTTGCGGTATATGTATTCTAAACTATAGTTTTTCAATATCTTTCCAAAAATATTTTTAAAAATTCCAAAAATTGTGGCCTATAGAGGAAAATAATAAAATATTTTGACCTAACTTTGACCACTAAATTACGGACTATATTTTATCTCTAATAATAAATTACAAAGAACTAACCCAACCTAATTTTTCATAAGCTTTCAAAAAACGTAAGAATTTTTTAAAAAATCCGAAAAATTGCACCCTGTAGAGCCAATTAATGAAAAAATATAAAATTAAAATAATTTTCGCAAAACTTATGATAGAAATCTGAATTTTTACTTGGAACCTTATTTGATACTTACCTCAAAACCTAGAAAAAATCAGGTCCAAATTTGCAATGGTTTGAAAGTTATGGCAGAAACAAAAATATTGGCCTAAATCGTAGCTCTGATACCACTTGTTATGATATTTCTTGGAAATAAATGTAAAACTCAGGAAAATAGCAAACCACTTCGAAGGGGTGACCTCCAATATGTCATGTCCCATGAAATGTTCCATTTTTTTAATGCTGGCTGACTTCCTTAGTTAAAGGATTAAAAGATAGCCGACTCCTCAAATGAAGGCCAACTCCCAAAGTAGAAAATCAAAATTTAAATTAAAGATTTAAAGTTAAAATAAAAACAAATGCTATAAGTATGGCCGACCTCAAATAATGACCGACTTCATTTTAACTTGGTGCTTAAATAAAATTCAAAGCACAAAGGTTTAAGGCCGACTCAAAAACTAGTCGACTTCCCTCTAATGGAGCGCACACTATGGAATAAAAAAAAGGTCTTATTTAAGACAAATAGGTGTGATTTATAAATAACAAATGCAGCGATTAAATTAAAAAAAAAAACAGCGACCATTTATTATGGAAGGCAGCAATTAGATATGAGGGTGCAGCGATCTATTTAATGAGGATAAATATTATTTTTGAAGTGCAGTAATTTTGTTATGAAGAGGAACGATTTATTTTGAAAGGTGGTCTCTTTATGAAGAAACACATCCATTCATAATTGATGCCTCTGTTGGAATGATATAAGAAGTGGAAGATAAGTGAATGAAGGGAGGCAGAAAAAAAGGAATTTAAATGATTTACTTGTGAGAATTTAGAGCAGAAATACATAAAAGGAATCAAGCAGGCATACTCAGAAATAAATAAATGAGGAAGCCAAACAGCACTGACAGTTACAGCAGACATTAATATATACCAGCAATGATACATATATGCAGAGAATTATTTATTGCAGCCATTCTATAAATCTATTGTCCAATCATTTTGTTATTCAATTATTATATCATTCTTTCATTCTATTCTTCTATCGTTATATCTATCATTCTATTATTATATCATCATTTTATTATATCCTTCTACTCTTCTATCAATGTATCATTCTATCACTTGATTATTCTATCCTTCTATCTGTTGTGACCAAATCACACATCACCCCATCAGGATGGGGACCCCCCAGTTTTTTCTTAGCTATTTCTAAGTTAGTTGTTTTTATCACCTCAGAGTCAGTTATCCGATCAAGCTTTGCAAATCCAATACAGAGATTCCTTGGAAGGCAAATTTAAGGGGGTTTTTGATGTTAGCATGAGGTCTTGAGCTCAACATGTTGTTTCAAGAGATAGAGGGCGCACTTCCTTATCATTCTCATCATTTTTGAGAATCCTAGGTCTATGGTGGGAAGAATGATGTTAAGTTAGCCTCTTTTAGCGCCTTGATTAAGTGACTTCACATCTATTTTATCATTATTTAACCAAGGCACCCTTTCTTATCATTTTTGTCATTATGAGCGCAAAGGACTAAGGGTTGATTGTAGAAGTCTTGCTTTAGGCGCTCCAGGCTGTTGGAATCATCATCATGAGCGCCTTAGTCAGTAAAGTGGTTAGGAGTACTTTGAAGTCATTGGAAGTTTTGGGCACCTAGATAATAGAATTCATTCAAGACCTTGCTAAAGGATGATAAGAGCAAGTCAATGAGATGAAGGCGCAGTGTATGATCAAATCCATCTGCTATGGGCGCCTAAAGTTGAATGAGTCAATGGGGAGAAGGCTGAAACATTTGAAGAGGTCACCTTGAGCGCCTTGAAGGAGTGGAGCACATGTGTGATGTTTGATTGAGTAAGTCCTTTAGGCGCATCTTATCTCTCTTCTCACCTATTTTGGCGCTCCTTGCCTTCAAGATTCATCATCCTTGGCGCTCCTTGCCTTCAAGTTCATACCCACCCTTCATTGGCGCCTAGAGTCAAAGGATTTGTTGAGAGGATTTTGGATCATGCCTTGTTTCGAAGATTGATCACCTTTTGGTGTTCTAAAGAAGTATGTAAGTGCACCTAAAGTTCTTGGAATAGGCTAGAATGAGGAAGAAGTCCACAAATGCACCCTTGTGGAGTCTTATGGAGGTAAATGAAAGCATTCGAAGTTCCTAATGAAATGAATACATACTAAGCATGAAGCCAAATATCTCAAAGAGTAGCGCCTAATATCAAGAAGCTTCTTATGGATCAAACCTAGCATAAAGTCCTAAGGCGCACCTTATGTCTTTTCTCATAAATTTTGGCGCCCTTGTGTAAATTTTGACATGATTTGGCGCCCTCAGTTTGAATGGAGATCATTGGACGCCCTTGTTTGGAAGATGGATGACCTTTGGGCACTCTGAGAGGAGAAGTTGAAGTCTTAAGGCGCTCCTTTGAATCCCAAGTTCTTAGGACAAACAAAAATGAAGAAGTTCACAAAATGAGCGCTTTGAGTAGAAACATGTATGAGGAGGTTGATTGAATGTAAAGCATGTATGTTTGAGATTGATTAAATGTGAAGGAAACCTCATACAAGGCGCTCCTTTGTCTCCAAATCATCAAGCTTTGGCGCCCATTCTACACAAATCAACTAAACAATGGCTCCTTGGTATAGGACCTCCACTTTGGCGCCTAGGTAACATATCTCCAATAAGAGCGCCCTGTATCTAAGTTTCTAAATAAACAAGTTTGTAGTGCAAAAGATTCTAGGCGCATTTTCACCAGTGTTAGTTTGTTCATGAGCGCCTAAAAGTCATGGCGCACTTTATGCCTCCTTTTCAACACCTTTTGGCGCCCTCATGTGGAATCTTGTTTGTTTTGGCGCCCTGTGGAGGAGATGAAGGATAAGGTAAGTGAAGGTATTCCATTTTGGCCCCTGGGAAGCCTTGCAACAGAAGATATTGAAATCACCCAGAATGCTCCTTTGGATGAGGGTAATACAAAGCCTGTGGGAGAATGAATGAGTCATCATGAGCGCCCTTGTTTGGAAATTTGATCATATTGAGACGCTCTGAGATAAGAAAGGTGTAAGGCGCTCTTTGTCTTCACCATTGCCTTGTGAGTGCACCAAAGTTCTTAGGACAAATTAGAAGGAAGAAGTCATTTTGAGCGCCTTGAGGAGAAGGCATGTATGTTTGAGCTTGATTAAAGAGAACCTCATGATTGGCGCCTTGACAAAGATATCAACTTAAGACAAAGGAGAATGCGCCTTAAAGGTATGAAGGTTAAGATTATGGGGAGATGATGACAAATTTGGTTGAAGTAATAAGGCGCATCTTTCTGTTTAATTGACCTTGTATAAGCACCTTAAGGGAGAGTAAAGTAATCCTTATAAATTTGCTATGAGATTTAGGTAATGCTTGAACTCTAATCACCTTATGTATGCGCCTAAAAAGGGTTCTCTAATGACTCAAGCTAAAGGAAAGAAAAATCAAGTTTGGGCGCCTTGTAATGTTTTCATCTATCAATTTTGGCGCCTAAAAAAGGTTTTAAATTTCGAAAGTCTTAGAAAATTGAATTAAATGCATTAAATGTCTAATTATGCCGACCTCCCTTCTAGCCGACCAGCATTAAATGAGGTAAGTTTGCTACATATAGAGGAGCGCTCCTTGCCATTTCAACATAATCTACATTGCAATTTGTAAGAGGAGCGAATTTTTTAAGAAGAGTAGCAAATTTTTGAGAAGAGGAGCAGATTTTGAAGGCAGATTTACATTTTGAGGACTGATTTTTGACATTTTACCTCTGATTTTTGTCATTTCAATACTGATTTTTTATCATTGTATACAGAAATCTGCATTTTCTAGGTCAGAAAATTGATACAAGGTATGTTTCAATCACTTTTTTACTTCATAAAATTGCTTTTTATTTATTTAATTTTGCAGATTATCATGATTTTATCATCTAAAAATCAGGTTTGCAAGGGTAAATTCTATCATTTCAAGTCACTTCCTCAAGTCTTGTTTGTAGATAGATGGGCATGACAGTGAAGGAGAGGCAAGTGATGATCAAGATGGATGCCAAGTCCAACATACCCGACTCCAAGCTCGAAACTCATTGGAAGAACGTGGGAGATACCAACATGGGACACGTTAACTTGGAAGAGATGAAAGATTTCTTGCTCTCCATCACGAGGAATGAAGACATCAAGGCCATTGCGAAGAGTGGAATTGTTCAAGCAGCATGCTTCCCACCTACCTTACCTAGCACTGAGTTAGTGTTGGAATGTATTCAGCACTATGATAAGCAGAAGAGACAAATTATAGCTAAAGATGGGACTGTCCTTGCTTACCTGCAAAGAGAAGCCATTCAGGAGATCTTCAACATCCCAAACAAAAAAGCAGTGTTCATCTGTCCTACAACTGCCCAATGTACTTTTGAAGGCAACCCCAAACACTACATGCAAGAAGTGAGGAAGAGGTGGATGATAGATTCATCAATCAAGATATACAACTCTAAAGATCTAAAGTTTCATAAGGCAGACTTCAAACAAGAGATAAGTTACTTCATCATGTTCTTAAATCGAGTAACAAGTAGGCCTCAATCATCTACTTTTGAAGGATGGATGTATACCTACTTTGATCATGTGTTTACGAAGAAGAAGATGGTTGATTGGGCTGGCCTTATAAGTCATTGCCTTGATGAGTAGTTTGAAAGGTTTGATGAAACAAAATCATTCTTTATGACTTCCTATCTTGTTTATATCCTAGCAAGAAATGTGGTTTATAAGGGATTAACATCTAAAGGAGAAGTAGGTACAAAGTCTGGACAGATTCTATCACATCAGTGTTATCCTCAACTCCATTTGAAGAACATCAATCATTACAAGAGGTTTAATGATGCCTTCACCATGTATACAGTAAGAAAGTTGAGAGGAGAATTGCATAGAAGACTGACAGGTGCTGCTAAAAACTTCATTGAACAATATGGAAGGTACTACATTCAATATGACAAGTTTACCTATATCAGAGTTTAGGGCTTCACATCTTTTCCATACAGATTGCCTAGGTATCCTACCAATAGGATGGTGTTGCTAGAAGTTTCAAGACAGTTGTTAGAATTCCATAAGATGCAAAGGGTAAGGAAGAAGGCCGGAGTTCAGTTTCCTCTCCAGCTTGGCAGATATTACTCCTGTACATCACTTCAAGCAACTAAACATTCAGAGGTTGAGCTTCAGGCATATCATCTACATCTTCATGATTCAAGGAGGGAGAACTTCGATCCACACGGAGCTATTAAGCAGTCATATTCTTCCTACCGGCATGTTGAGCAGCTTGAAGATCATTGGGCTAATGCCATTGATGATGATGATATCAGGATGCAAAAGTGTTCAAGGTTGAAATGGGACCTAGTGAGAGCTACTAAGGTATTAAGGATTCCTGATCAGTTAGAGGATGATAGAACTCTTTCAGGAGATGAGTACAATAAGATCTGGAACCTACCTTATGATATCAACTGGGCTGATAGAGAAAGGATTTATGATGAAGGATTGATAGAGCCTATCATTGCTATCACTGAGGAACAAGTAAAAGAGCAAGTACAAGCATTGATAGATGAGGGAAAGAAACTCACTTACACTAAAATGGGAGAAGTTGGGCAGCAAGAACAGCATAGTGCACCTGGGAGGAGTTTGCGAAGTAAGGACAATGAGAGAGATTCGAGTCAAACAAAGAAAAGAAAACAACTTGAATCTACACAAGGAGAATCAAGCAAGAAGAAGAAAAGAATAAGTATTGAAACTGCTTTGTCTAGACAGCCAGGAGATACTCCACTGAATCAGGATATAGTGGTGCATGTTAGAGATGCAGTCCCAGATACTCCATTTGAAGAAGTACCTTCAAGTCCACATGATACTAAGATCATTGATGAGGCTAACATTGAAGACAAGGATGAAGCCAAAAAAGAATCATTGCCTGTACGAGGAAAGCAAATACAATAGTTACAAGATCTTTCATCATTGCCGGAGTGGCTGCAAGATAGAATTAAGGAAAGTTCTGAGGTTGAGAAATATCCTCCTATTCCAGTTGAAGAGTTGCTTCTAGACATGTCTAATGAAAAACTGAAGAAGAAGGCAACTAATCTTTCAAAGATCACCAAAGATGAAGCAGGTGTAAGGAAAGTACATGTAGCAGTTCCAAGGCTTGAAAAGAATGTAGAAGATATAACACCTGAAGATTATGACATCAATACAGTCAACTTGGGTCCATTGACTGGAACACAAGTAGAAGAAGAACTTCAGAATTCAATTGACAATGCTCGAGCTATCATAAGACAGGAAACAGAAGGTAGGATTAAAGCTATGCAAAGGTGTCAAGCCTTAGAACAGTATATTCAGCACTTGGTTCATCCTATTCGTCAGCAGGAGAGAATTTCTACACCTCCATCTCTTCTTCCTCCAGAAACAGTTGTACATCTTGAGGAGTTGAAGTCTTCATCTCACAGGTTGAAAGATTGGATGAAAAGGTCAAAAGAAACTACATATATATACTTGGAAGATATCATGCAAGTGTATAATAAGATTGCTGATCTTAAGGGAAGAGTGCTTGCATTATTGGTTGCTTGTGCTGAGTTTAAGGTTATCAAGGAACAATACATGCCACATTTGAAGAGCTTGATGGAGACTTCAGTTGATGATTTGATACATGCTGAAGTAATTGAAGAAGGTATGACATATGACTTCTCTTCTTGGTATTATTGCTTTTGCAATAAAGGGCAGTTACTTGATAAAGTAGAAACAGATATGTCAAGAGTAAGAAGTGTACTTCAAAGAATTCAAGATGGAATACATGCATCTTTGATGAAAATATGTAACCCATTTGGAGAGATGACTCTTGATAATATGAAAGAACAAGTTCAAGCTTTCTACTTCCAAGACGATGATGTTTCTGATGAGAAGCTTGATAGTATATTCTCACTTGCTGTCCACCTTGGCGCCAACAAAGCTAGGATGACTGATTGGGAGAAGACACTTGGCCTTTATTCAGATGATGTACTTGAAGCTGAAGGAACCACTAAGAATATGCCAAGTGTACCTTTTGATGATGTCAAACAGATAGTGTCTAGATTCATTGAATCTCAAAATACTAGTGATGGTTATTCACATGGAGACTCCTTATAGGCTATTGATTTGTCATCCTTATCTTCTTGGGAAACGTGCCTTTGTTCCCTCTTTCATATACTAAAAATAGAAGTTTGTTATAACTACCTATGATGTGGCATGATCTGGTCCATTGGCTTTGCTGATCGATCTTGACCCTTCATAATATCATACATTCTTGAGGTCTATATAAGGGCTCCTTTTTCTCTCATTTGTACGATGGAAGACTCTGAAAATTGTTGCAAGAGCTCTCTCAAATAATATAAGACTCATTGTTCGGTGATTCTATATATGTTTCTAAGTGTTGCATGGTTTAGATCTCTTCAAGCGAATATTAAGATTAGATTAAGTTTCCTTTAAGTATATGTTAGTTAGTAGAAGGCTTCATTATTGTTTGTGGTGAAATCTTTATGTTCACACCATTTGTGGTTTGTGGCTTGCAAATTGCAGTGTATGGTTGGTCTGATCTGAACAAATTGAGCTTAACTTTGATCTTTATGTTTGTTGAATCCTTCATGAGCATAAGTGATTTAAACATCTTATATAACCCTAGAAGATAGCATCAGTCTTGTGTAGTTGTTTGATCTGGCGAAGCAAAAGTTGGTTTGATTTCACTTAAGCAGTAATCATCCCTTACATCTAGGATTAGATTGGTGTTACTGAACCCTTTCATCTGTTGCCTTTTCTTTTATCAATTTGGTTAGAATTAGGATCAAGTACTTCATTGCCATATCGTACGTCATAAACTGTAGTACTTAGATATTCTGGTGTCCACCTCTTTTATTGAATCAACAAGTTGTCGAACAATTGTGTAAGTCCCTTTATGTTTACCAGCAGAATCATACTAAGTCATTGAGCTATCCCTCACGAAATCATAAGGAAAGGAACCTTGGAGTCATCTTGTTTGATCACTTTGTTCAGCATTCAAGGGGCTTTGCTCAAGAGAGAGTTAGATACCTAGTATTTTACTCTATTGTTGACTTGTCGAAAAACAAACATCAACACTATCATTCTATCATTGTATCATTCGATTATTCTATCATTCTATAATTCTATAATTCTATCATTCGATTATGCTATCATTCTATCGTTCTATAATTCTATTATTAAATCAATCAAATCAACAAACATCTGAGATATCAATTAGCAATCAAGGAAGCTATCTTCATTGGAAGGAAGTCATATAAGAACCCTGAAATAATTGTCTGCTCCGTGTATGATGTGTATGCTTTGTGTATGACGTGTATACTTCATGCTTGTTAATATATGTATTGAACTCATTATTAATTATGCATAATTACTCGCATATGAAGGATATGTATGCTCTATCATGATTGTTGTGTATAATGATATATTTATTGTTGTATAATCTATAATGTCCCCTTTTCACAAGCCAAAAAATCTCTCAACCTTCACAAATTTCAACTGCTGTTGCAGCTTCTGGACTATGATTTCTGCAATATTCTTGATCAGATGTAATCCTTCATATTGTCAAAACTGATGAATATAAATGCTATGCCTTGTAAGGATTGTATCTGCTGTGAGGATATTGTTTTTATATAGATATTGTAGACAGGAATATTCTTGTATGGACGAATAGAAATGAGGATTCGATAATGCCTTTGTCGCTGCCTCAAGGGTCCCTTATAAAGCCTTAGAGGGACGCAAATTGAGAAGATGCATTGGTTAAGAACCCGTCTCTTCATTACTATTAGTCTTGATCGCTAGTTAACAATATTCTATTCTTAACACATTGACGCTGCCTCTTTGGATTATGAATATTATTTCCTTTATGAATATAATTTTTGACGATTCCTTTATTAATCATGACTTTATTATTTACGTGGGCTATCAAACGGTACCTTGAGTAGTTTCGAATGCTTAAAGGTAATAACAATTACTCTTGTCTCTTTGCCAATTTTGCCTTTTAGACTTGATTTAATCTTTACCTCTATATTTTCATAATGAATGGGTTTCCAATCTTTAATTGGAAACTATTGATCTATGACATAATCTCTATGAATCTGGATGTATTTAGTAGCAACCAAGGGTGGCAAGATGAGGGAGAACTGTTATATGATTCCTCCCTAGGTACACCCCCTCATTTGGATGGCAAGGGCCACATGAGGCCAAGAGGGATGGTATATCCGCTCTTGGGCCTAGGGTAGAGGATCGCTTCGGGCACCATATCATGCCTCCTTAGATTTGGCTATTGGGTTAATAAGTCCCAATCACAGGGAGGAGAATAAGAGTAGTAAGGAAAGGGAGAACTGCTATAGAATTCCTCACTAGGTAAAGCCCCTCATATGGATGGCGGAAGGCCACATGAGGCCAAGAGGGATGGTATATCCGCTCTTGGGCCTAGGGTAGAGGATCGCTTCAAGCACCCTATCATGCCCCCTTATCCTAAACCTTTTCGGGTTGGACTCCATTAATGAATTAAGTATATCATATGATTAAGATAATGTTCCTAACCCTAGTAGGAAAGATCTATTTTATGGATTATGCTTTCAATGATTATCTAACATGATTGCAGGTTCTCAACCAGGATCTATCTTGTTCAACAATTTAAATTGGTAAATGATATCGCTAACTCTATTTCATTTCTTGCTTTGCTTGGAATTGTGATTTTAGGACAAAAACTAGGGCATTTACAAAAGGGGACATTACACAATAATCAGAAAATAATATGTGAATTCCATATTAGATGATATGATGGTTTGGAAGAGTCTCTCTCTCCTTATTTATATGCATCACTATGTAGGGACACACCCCCTTCATCCTAACTAAGTTATCTTAAGGAATAACTAAGACTAATAAATGAACCTATTAAGGTTAAGCATGCCACAGGTGCTTAACTTATTATAATTACGAATATATCATATTAGGATCATAACATCATATTCTAACCCACTTAAAAAAAGATGTCAATATCTATATAATCTTTTTTTTTTTGTTTTTTTCCTAATATACATAAAACAAAAATAGACTAAAGGTCTAGGAGTAGGAACTAAACTAAATAAATGCAAAGCAAGCACTTTTCATCTATGTAATAACAAAAACTTGAAATCCTAGTTATGTCGAGACGTGATCTACAATGGCAGCAAGAAGTCTCATGTCCTGACTGTGTAGATATATACCGCTTAAATTTGATAAGCATTTATATGTCGAATAATAATTAACATAAATTTAAAAATTAACATTAATATATTTAATATTTACTACACTTTTCAAAGTAAAAACAAAATTGGGGAGATCCTATGGTGAAATGGTGGGGCTTCTTGCTTGTATTGCCAACAACCTATGGTCAAACCTCGCAGGGTCGTCCTCTACCGCATCAACAATTGAAGTCGTTACCTCCAAGTTTTTTCTCCCGATAATGGGAAAATAAGTTAAGCAGGTGATAGATGGCAGGGTGGCAATCCTTTCTAAGTCTGATGGCGTGTTGTGGAATGGTAAGTTTTAATTGGCATATGGGTCAGTCTTGTCATTCCTCTTACCTTGTTGGCTCTAGTTTCTCGATGGCAGCAGTTGGAGATGGCGAGGGTGTGTTGGAGGGGGCTGTGGGTGGTGGTTTGAGCAGCAGAGATAAGGGAAAACGGGTGGCAAGAATACGTCCCCAAAGGCAAATTGCTAAGAAATTTAGCAGCAAAACGGTGGGAGGGAGAATGAAGCGAAAATACACTGCACGAAAGAGGTTGAAGAAGCTTTCTGCGGAGGAGGCGATGGTTGGTTTTATGAAGGAAATAGAAGGGGAGATAAAGAATCCCATCCTGAGGGAGTGGATGTGCAGATTGTTGAAGCTGACAAAGGAGGTTGATGGTAAAGAGGGCGTGAACGTGCAGAAGGCTATGGCACACCTGTTGTTGGATCCTGGCACTTTGCGGGGAAGGTGGAATGTGTTCGGGGCTGCACAATCTTTGATTGTGGCGACTATGTTATCTGTGGTGGCGGCTTCGGTCCTCACTCATGAGGATTTGATTGAGGCTTCGAACCAATGTGCAGAGAATCATGAGGTGGTGCTTGGTCATATGCACAATATACTACTAGGCGTGGTGGAAACCAGGAAGATGGTGGAAGAAATTGCTGTGAAGATGGAGGTTTCGTGCAGGCTCGTGCTCGTCCCATATATACCTGTGCCTATGACGAGGAGGGTGTCATGGTGGAGCTGGAAGGGAAAAAAGATAAGTAGTGTTAGGTGTTTCAGCTTTCTTTTGTTAGTTTTGAGTTTTTGGACAGAATTTGGAGTGTGGGCCTCTATAATTTGCCCCACTTCGACGATGTATTAGCTTTAAGTTTTCTGAATGCTTCTGTTTGGTCTGGATGTTAATGACAGTTGGGCTTGGCCCTCTTTTCAACAGGTCCTTGGTCCCTTACCAGGTTTATTATATCAAAAAAAAAAGTAAAAACAAAACAAAAGAATTAGTGAAATAATGAATGGTGGCTTTTTCAAAAGTAAAAGTAAAATTTACATACAAAAGTCAAAATAGTTCTTCAAATAAAAAATAAAATAAACAATGTAATAAAATAAAATAATTCTTAGATAAAACATAAAATTTATGTGTCTATTTAGTAAATAAAATAATTCTAAGGTGAAATAAAATAGCACAAGACTGATATTTTTGGGCATTTTTTAGATAGATGTATTTAAGATATCTATAGATAGATATCCTAAAATGATAAAAACATGTAACTTTATGTAAAACATATAGTAATCACAACTATTTGCTTATTTTTAACACACTCAAAGACCCATCAAAGACCCACCATTTCACTGATATAAATCTAACATAAAAATCATAACCCACAACCATATAATTGTTGATTTAAAGCATAACAACATATATAACCCACACCCATGAAACATTCAATACATGCAATACACACACATTCCACTAAGCTCACAAATAATCAACAATGATAATATGGAACATCTTAAGATTCATGAATCAAGACGTAACATCATAGATCTATATCTATCACCACATAGCATAATAAAAAATAATGAACTGTTGCATTAATAAATATAGTGTTGTAAAAAAATATATATTTATAAAAATTAAATTACAAAAAAAATAGAGAAAACACATTACACAATATGTATGTGAGAAAAACCCTTTTGGGTAAAAAGCCCCACAAAAAACATTATTCGCTATTGAGGAAACTTACAGTAATGTTTCTATAAAACAAACATATCAAGAACCTAGATATTATAGTATCTTCTCCCTCCCATTTTTTCCATGATGTGTCACATGCATATACAATACATTAATATACCTCTCATGTAGTCTTGCATCTGGCACATACTAATGTATATACCGCATATTCAGCTGTGAAATATGTTTTACGATTTCCTATATTTAAAACAATCTAAGGGGTTGGTGAATAGGTCACAACCTTTCACCGTATAACCTTTTGGTTATAGATTTATTTATAAATTATTGAACCTTATAAGTTAGAGTCCGATAAATTTATTTAGGAGAACTTACATTAAATGTAATCCCCAAATAAACATTTGCTCTAACAAGGAGACATATCATGAAACCATGGAAAAAGGAAGGAGCATTCAAAATGGTAGCTTTGTCCCTTCTAGCAAAAGCCAAACTAAAGCCTGAAGAGAAAAACCACATTCTAAGTCACTGTTTAAGGGTTTTATTTGACTTATTGAAGGTACCACCGGTCTGTTAAACACTAGAGATAAGAGTTGCTTTAAAATATGTGAACAGTCATGCAAAATCACAGGAGCAGTGAGAATATAGTGTTAGAAGATCTGCACAATAACCTCTAACCTTTATCCTTAGGGTCATGACGTGCACATGATAGAGAGGGCAGGTATTGTTAAGATACAATGAGGCAGTGATAGGAAAAAATGACAGTTTACAGTTAAGATGTAGAAACAATTTAACAAAGATCTACAAATGCAATGAAACCTGCAGACTAGTAAGGGACGGTGAGAGAAAGTTTTAAGTATCTTACATACACATACAAACCATGCAGAAAGCCTACACTAGGGTTCAAAGGACAGTCTACCAAATCCTATGACCTTGGATATCCAAATGATGCTTGGATAAGGGACAATATGCAGTCATGAAGTTACTACTAAGAATCTTCACTGTGAGGAAATATTGCTACTGTCCGTCTGAATAAGACCACCCACTGTTGCATGTATGCAGTCAAACACAGTCCTTGAATCTGCCATCATTAGAATATGGTTTTGAAATGGTGTTTCCAAGTTATCAAAATGTTTAGAGGGACAGTCTTAGGGTGGCCATAAGATGGATTCCAATGAAAACACAGTCATGAAGATCAACAAAAAATCCTGACAGAGATCTATGTCTACAGCAATGAAAAACAAGAGACGAGTCTTGACAGTAAAGGCAGAGACAAGATCTTGGCAGCGAATAACAAAGAAGACTGTTTTTGATAGGGCAAAAAGGAGGTGAAAGACTCCTAAACAGTCATAAGAGCAAGGACCTAGGGCAGTCATCAGGACATAGGAGCAGGTTCAGTAGAACAGTCAGCAAGTTTTAGTGACAGTCAGCAGTTTGAGGTGTCTAGACTGAGATTTATAAGACAGTGATGCAGTGTATTGTTTGCAGTGTATTGTTTTGATGACAGAGAAGTGTCAACAGTTTCAAGGTCATTGTCATAGGGGTTTAAGATTTTTAGTCTTAGTAAGTCTTCATAATGAGTATTGTATGATTCCTGTAAGGAGCTTTAAATGGTGGACTCAGTCACATACAGACTTGTTACTGTTTTAGGTTTGTCTTAGCTATCCTTGAGTAAAGGATATTGACAGGCAGCCTCAGGAACACAGAGATATCATAGAATGGTATACAGTCCTTCACAAGGGACTTGAGACAAAGACTCTGTCATTAAACACTAAGGGGCAGTCCACATGGAAGTCACAGAGTACACAGTGATCTAGAGACAGTGCTAGGCCAGTGTACAAGATGGTCAACAGTAGGGCAATTTTGTTGTGCAGAATGGTAAATGACAATAGAGGATTGCATGCATCGGAGAGTTGCTACAAACATCAAAGGACCAAAAACATTGTCATGTCCCGATATTAAGGTTCTATTTAAATTAAAGATTTAAACATATGATATACGATGATATTGTTTTCTTGAAATATGGTCAATTCAAATAATAATTGTGTATATAAAAAAAAAAATAATATCGTCATACAAATATCTTTAATATATATTATTAATTTAGATATTTATTATTATTATAATAATATAATATATTATTAAATATAATATAAAATATATAAATATAAAATATAAAAAATGATGAGATAAATATAAATATTAATAAATTAAATATTATTATAATAATATGAATATAAATTAATTTAAATATTATTATCATTAAATATAAATAAATAAATATTGATATAAAGTAAGGAAGCTTAGTAAGTAAGTAAAAGCAATTCATAGAGGGTTGCGATTATTATTAAATCATGTGGAGGTACTTCATAAAGGATAAAAGGCAGCAGTCAAAGGGAGGAATATAAGAAAAGGGCAGGGAATATATTAAGAATGCAAACAAGACAACGATCTCCAAATGAACTTAAACTAACATTAGTTTATAATGTAGATACAGCTAAAAGTCTAAGAGCAGCGATTATAATGTCAAGGAAGATTAAGGTAAACCAAGGTGACGTTTCTGTGTGAAGAGGCTGTGATTGCCTCTAAAAACAACTTAAGACAATGATTATGATGATTTAGTTAAAGACAAACAAACGCTTACCATTGAGAAGTAATGTCTCTTGGAAGGGTGGCAACCAATGAGTAAAGGAGACATCGATATAAATATGGAATGGGTAGGAAGAAAAAGGGAATTCAAGTCATATCAAGGAAGCATTTGATCACAAACAGAAATACAATCCAAAGACATCTGATTGGGTAGTAAATGAAAATAATATTGCTGAGTTAAAGGATATACGTTTCTGAATAAGAACAATAAGAATAGGGTCTGAGTTTAATATATTTTCCATATATAACAGCAAGAAGGAACATTTTCTGATTTATATACATAGCTGAGAAAGGGAGATAGATACGTTGGAGTAAAATATATATATTTCTGAGTTTAAAGGAAGAATAAAGGTCTTCAGCAGCAAGCATCATCAAGGATTGGTTATTGAATAAGGAGCAGTATTGGCAGATCAGAACCATACAAATATTGCAGTCTAGCCAACCAACAATCTCAGACATACAAACTTAATATCAACAGTTTTCTAGCAGCAGATTAGTGTTGTGTAGTATTGGATCAGCATTGTCATTACTCAAGATTTATCACAGCAGCACATTATAAGACAGCACAAGGTTAAAAGATAAGAATCTTCTTATAAGGGACATTACAAACATCATGAAGATAGGTTTCAAACATTGACAGGAACATTGAAGAGACCTAAACATGGAGAAAATTGTATGTAGATGAGCCAAACAAGAGTATGAAGCCTGTATGCAAGGGATTGAAAACCTACAAGGAAGAAATCAATCAAATACTCCCAAAATGTCAAAGATGACCCAGTGTTGAAATACACATTATGTATTTGAACCTGGGTAGCGATAGGAGAAAGGAAGTTTTCTTCACATTTAAAGGCTATCTGGTCAGTCCAAGAGCATTTTCAGGCAATAGAACTGTCGTCAAGACCCTGAGCATAAACAAAATACAGAACAAATGAGTGACAAATACTAGAAATGATGATTCCTTTTGCAGTTTTGAAGTCCTAAAAGGACCAGACTTCTACTCCACGCCCTCAAAGAGTCCAGGTCAATTGCAACCTCATGAAAAACACGTCCTATGAAATTGTCAAGGCAGTTTAGAAAGGTTATGAGGCAGTTTGGGCAGTTGTGGCAGCATTATGAGCAGTTGGAGCATCATGCAAGCATCTAGGAGAAACAAGGTAGTTGTTGGAGTCTTTCAAGGAGCAGTTCCACCTTCCTAGTTGCACATCCTAACCACTTCCTTTTTTCAAGCCACAATGGAGCATTTCAAGGAGCTGAAGAAGTCAAGCAACTGATTTTTGAAGACCAAGTCAAACTTGAAGTTACTTGGGCGTCCAAAGTAGGTTCCCTGATTTTTAAGCTTTGTTTTTTAGTCTTTTCTAGTTCCTATATCCTCTCCAATGTTTGTGATGAGATATAGGACCCTAAGGATGACATTTTTAAACAGTTCTTTCATGTTTTGGGGCTCTAGAAGCCAAGAAATAGTACTGTAACTCAAAGTTCTGTTGTACAACATGGTGCAGGAGCACCTAGAAAATCATGTTTTCTTTTTGTAATAAGGTCTATTTGACCAATGCATTTTCATTTCAATTTGTATCTAGGTTCATTTTGTAAGTCCCAAGTGACTTAGGACACTTTTGTCAAATTGTAACCGCATAATGCCAAAATAGGGCAGTAGGGCAGTTGGAGGCTATTTTAGACGGTTGTCTCCCAGCCGCTTGGAGTCGGTTTGGTATTTCTCAGGGCGAGTTGATAAATACCCAGAGGAATGAACCAAATGATCATTGTAATCAGATCGAAGAAAGAGTGTGATCGAATGTAATTGTGATTGTGCTAAGGAGAAATAGAATCATTCTGTTCCGTCAATTCGATTTCCGTTTCCTGTAATTGCAATTTGTATAGTTGTAGATTTCCATTCTCTCTGTGCTTTCCATTTTGTTGTTGTATGTCGTCGTGAAGCATTCCACTGGTGAGATTTCTGTCGAAATCAGTGGAATGGCTTCGTTGTATAAATATTTGCTTTCGTTTTCTATTTTGTTCCATTGTTCGGCGGTGTAGAGGATCCAGACAATGCGTTTCGCACAGTAGGTTGACCTAGCATCTCCATGTGCTAGGGTTCGGAGGAGGTAGATTGTGCGACGGCGGATCGGCATATCAGCATAGCAAACCCTAAGGTGGCCGATAGCAATTGTCACGCCAACGAGCAGAGGTTAGAAGTGACATCGGAGTGATCGGTCCATCGGCAACTTTGGAGAAAGTCTGACCGATAGTGAAAGTCTTGCCGAGGATGTTGTTTCATCGGCGCATCGGCCAAGGCCTATAAGCGATCGCCGACGAGGTGGGTCTCACCGAAAGGTAGAGCGAAGTGGAGTCATCGGTGTAAGGTGGACCGACGGAGAGACTTTAGTAAGTTGTTCCGACCGGCGGTTGTCTGGCCGATGGTGATGTATCGGCAGCTCATATGTAAAGTCTTGCCGATTGTGAGGTAATTAGGGCCCGATTTGCTGTTTTCGCTGTGCGCTCCCCATCATATTAGTATCAAAGCAAGGAAAAGATTTGGGCAGCAAGTCGAATTGAGGATTTGCAGGAGTGTTGGCGTTTGAGTGCTTTCTATGAATGTTTATGTCAGACAAAGAAAGCGAGACAGAGGCGGAGAGGATGCCTCCCAAAAGTATGTGGCAGGACGTCGTTAAGAAGTTGATCGAGGAGATGCTTGAATCCAAGTTGGGAGAGTTCAAGCAGTCCAAAAGCAAAGATAGGGAAGATGAAAGTGATAGCGATGAAGGCGATACAGAAATTGAGGAAACCAATAAAAAGACAGGGGAGATACCAGCAGACTAGAGGGCATTTGTAAATGCTTTAAAGTCAGTCAATAGGGACACCATAGATGGGTTACCTATGTATAGTGGAAGTATGGAAGCTGAAGAGGTGATTGATTGGATTGAGGCATTGAACAATCATTTCGAATACAAAGAAGTCCCTAATGATAAGAGGGTTAAGTTGGCAAAAGCAAAATTAAAGGGATATGCTCTTGCATGGTGGAATTATGAACGAGAGAGAGTCGAGGAGGGGAAGAATATGATAACCTCCTGGGAAAGGATGAAAACCAAAATCAAGGCACAATTCTTACCTCTGGACTATAACGTGTAGATGTATAAGAAGTTGCAGAATCTCAGACAAAGAGACCTTGATGTGAATGCATACACACAAGAGTTTCATAAACTCGGTCTCAAATCAAAGAGACAAGAAGAAGAGTCAGAGAAGGTGGCCAGGTACTTGAATGGCCTAAGGATGAACATCCAAGATGAGATCAGCATCTTAGCACCAGAAACAGTGAACAAGTGTTTCCAAATGGCCTTAAGGGCTGAAGAGAAGATAAAGAGAAAGAGTGAGCAGAATAATAGAGGTAGAGGTGGAAGGAATTTCAGAGGCAGAGGCAGTTTTGGAGGAAGAAGTCCTAACCAGAGGCCTAGTGGTGAGTCTAGCCAAGAAGAGCAAGTTGGGGACTCCAGTAGCAGAGAAGGCTACCGAGGAAGAAGGCCTAATGGAAGAGGTGGGACAAGTGGATTAGGTAGAGGATCCAAATTCTCCAATATGAGATGTTATAACTACAATCAGATAGGACACCCGGCATACAAGTGTCCAGAGAAGGCCTCAACTTCTCATGGTGGTGAGAAGAGAACCACTTTGATTCAAGAAGATGCAAGGAGTGTGACATCTCCTGAAGTGAATCTAGCATCAGAAACGGGAGAGAATCTGATGATCAAGAGGACACTGCTCAAAGAACCAGTGCAGACTGAACGATCTCAAAGAAGGGCTTTGTTTAGAATCAACTGCAAGATCCAAGGTAAGGTTTGTAAATTTATTGTTGACTCTGGTTCTACTGATAATATTATATCTTTGGAAGCAGTGAATAAGTTGAAGTTAGAAAAGATACCCCATAGCAGTCCATATAAAGTCAGTTGGTTGAATAAGGGGCAGCACATACTCATCAATGAACAAGCATGGGTAGAATTCAGTATTGGGGAGTATAGAGATAAAATCTTGTGTGACATCCTTCCAATGGATGCTTGCCATCTTTTGTTAGGCAAACCATGGCAGTTTGATAGGAAGGCTCATCATGATGGAGAAAAGAATGCTTACTCATTCCAAAAGGATGGTGTGACTTATGGGATACAGTCATTGGTAGAAGAGGATCCACAGCATGTAGGGTCTAGTGTAATGGTGGTAGGAGAGAAAGAATTCATGGACACATTAAAGGAAGGTGATGGAGTAGGTTTTGCTTTGATTGTGAAGACTAAGGGGGAAAAGAAGAAAAGTGTGAGAGAAGTAGGGCCTAAGGAGGTCAGAGATTTGCTTGAGAGTAACAAAGGAGTGATTGCAAAAGATATACCTGATTCCCTACCACCTGTCAGAGACATTAGCCATCAGATAGATCTCATACCAGGAGCAGTACTTCCTAATAAGGCAGCATATAAGATGACACCTTAGCAGAATGAAGAGATAGCAAATCAGATTCAAGAACTCCTAATCAAAGGGTTGATAAGGAAGAGCCTTAGCCCATGTGCAGTACCTACTGTTTTAGCCCCAAAGAAGGATGGGAAATGGAGACTGTGTACTGATTCCAAGGCAATAAATAGGATAACCATCAGATACAGGTTTCTTATTCCTAGAATTGAAGATCTAATGGACTATTTGGGAGGTGCTACCTATTTCTCTAAGATAGACTTGAAGAGTGGGTACCATCAGATAAGGATAAGAGAAGGGGATGAGTGGAAGACAGCTTTCAAAACCAATGAAGGGTTGTATGAGTGGCTTGTGATGCCGTTTGGTCTTTCAAATGCCCCTAGTACCTTTATGAGGGTGATGAATGAGGTGTTGCAGGAATTCATAGGGAAATTTGTGGTAGTCTACCTTGATGATATTTTGGTGTTCAATAAGAGCAAGGAAGAACACTTGAAACACTTGGAGATAGTCTTGAAGAGGCTACAAGATCAGAAGTTAATGATAAACTTGGAAAAGTGTGACTTCATGAAACAAGAATTGGTGTACCTAGGTTTTGTCATCTCTAAGGGTGATTTAAAAATGGATCCTTCCAAGGTAGAAGCTATTTTGAATTGGCCTGCACCTAGGACAGCAGGAGAGGTCAGAAGTTTTCATGGTTTGGCCACATTTTATAGAAAATTTATTAAGAATTACAATGATATTTATGCACCTATGTTAGAGACCATCAAGGGTGAAGGAAAGATGAAGTTTGTGTGGACAAAAGAGGCAGATCAGAGTTTTGAAAGTCTGAAACAGAAAGTTGCCAAGTATCCTGTCTTAATACTTCCTGATTTCAATAAGGTTTTTACCATTGAATGTGATGCAAGTGGGTTGGCTATAGGAGCAGTGTTGAGCCAAGAAGGCAGACCAGTAGCCTTCTTCAGTGAAAAGTTAAATGAAGCCAAGAGGAAGTACTCCTCTTATGATTTAGAGTTGTATGCTATGGTACAAGCTCTGAAAAAATGGAGGCACTACTTGCTTCCTAAAGAATTTATTGTATACACTGACAATCATGCTCTCAATTTTTTTAATGGACAGGAAAAGCTCAATCATAGACACATGAAATGGGTGGAAAATTTTCAAGCATACACCTTCATCATCAAGCATAAGAAAGGAATAACCAATAAGGTTGCTGATGCTTTAAGCAAAAGGGTGTTGACAGTGCAAGCAGTGCAGCTACAAAGTATGGGTGTTGAGTCACTCAAAGGATTGTATGAAGAGGACCAAGATTTCAAAGAGATTTACAAGGTATGCAGTGAGTTTGCCAATGCTTTCCACAGTGAATTTTCAGATTATACATTGCAGGATGGACTTTTGTTTAAAGGAAATCAACTATGTATTCCTAAGTGTTCAATGAGGGATAATATTGTGAAGGAAAAACATAGTGGTGGTTTAGGAGGATATTTTGGGCTCTGTTGAGTACTAGTGACTCAGATTACAGGTTCAATGTTTCTTTGTTGGTTCAATGGTTCGTTGAACTATTCATCGGTTCAATGGTTTGGTTCAACCGATTGGTTCAATGGTTCGGTTTTGGCGTCGCGGAGTCTTTGGTCGTCGGCGTGGGTCACTCCGATGGAAGAACATCGGAGTGAGTATTGATATCGGCGCAGCTGGAAGATGTATCCCCGATACTTCATGTTATACCGATGGAGGGCTAGCTATCGGCATGAGGTTTACTATCGGCAGGAGTTCGGTGTCTTATGCCGATCTCCAAGGTCTTACCGATGTGTGATGTCCATCGGCATGAGGGTGGTCATCGGTGGAGCCTGTGGTTGTGTCTCCGATCGCTTGGTGTTACCCCGATGGAGTGGTAAAGGTTGGTGAAGTCCATCGGCATGAGAATCACTATCGGTGAAGGATGTGGGTGTCACTCCGATATTAATTGTCTGTCCGATGAAGTGTTGCCGAGGCTTGTCATCGGTATGAGGCTTGCTATCGGCGATGGCTGTGAAAGTTGCTCCGACAACTATGTGTTACTCCGATGGAGTTGGACGTCGATGAGAGGACATCTATCGGTCGAGCCTTGTGAAGTCTTCCCGATGGTGGAGTCCCGATTGATCGGCATAAGGATCACTGTCGGCCCGGCTTTGAAATATTACTCCGACTGCTTGTAGTCACTCCGATGGATGTCTTTGGCTTGGGCGTCGACGTGAGAACAACTGTCGGTCCAGCGAAGAGAAGTTTTGCCGATGATGTTGGTTACTCCGATGAGACTTAGTCTGGAGTCGTCGGCGGCAAAAGCGCCGACAGTTATCTTACATGTGTTCGGGCATTTAAACCCGGATGTCCAACTGGTACTTGTGCATGTGGGACTATTCTCACGAATGCGAAACGGTTTGGACAGTTGGATGTCAGCGATGCTGGGCAGTTGGAATGAACGGTCATTTGCATCAGAATAGATTAGATTGCTAAAGCAATTTTTGGAATCGAGGGGGTTGGTGTGAGTGTGAGAGAATCTATGAGACGGTGAGTTCAATCTGATGGAGGTCTGGTCTTTCTCCTTCTGTGAAGTCTTTTGCTATATGCTGTATCCAGCATGTGAACAGCATGTGAAGGGACTGAGAAGAGAATGAAAACAGGTTTCAAATGAAAGTGTTCTGGCTGAGAAGGTTATACTGTCAGTTATTCTTCAGAAGGAACAAGATGTAAATCTTCATGAAAGGCTTATTGCCAGTTTTGTATTGTAACTGTTTTTTCTGTTGCTGAATAATACAATGGTGATCTGAGCTTTTGGAGTGTGGGGTTTTTTACCCGTAAGGGTTTTCCCCACGTAAATCTGTGTTCTTGTTCTGTCTTTCATGTTTAATGTCTCTGCTGTTGAAACTAGATATTGTTCGCTTGTGCTTTCCTCTAAGGGTCAATGTAGGAAATGTTCTATGTCTGTTTCCGCTTTAAAGGCATAGTTGTGCGTGTTTTTGAAGCATTTGGAAAGAATTTAAATTTGTCGAAGACACCACTTTTCTTAGAAATACGTTCTGAGATGCCCTCATTTCCTTACAGGCTCAACAAGACCTTAGATCTTGTAAGAAGGTTTTACTTTTGGCCAAGGATGCAATCTGATATCAGAAGGTTTGTTGAGGGTTGTATGATTTGCCAGAGAGCAAAGGGAGTCTCAACCAATGTAGGATTGTACCAACCTTTGCCCATATCAAACAGACCTTGGGAAAGTTTGAGTATGGATTTTGTGATGGGATTGCCCAAGACAAGGACAGGTTATGACAGTGTGTTTGTTGTGGTAGATAGATTCAGCAAAATGACGCACTTTATTCCTTGTAAGACCCCCAATGATGCTAGTTACATTGCCAATTTGTTCTTTAAAGAAATTGTCAGGATTCATGGATTGCCTTTGAGTATTGTATCTGACAGAGACAGCAAATTTGTGGGACATTTTTGGAGAACCTTGTGGAAAAGATTGGGTACAAATTTGTCTTTTAGTTCAGCCTATCATCCTCAAACTGATGGCCAAACTGAGGTTGTGAATAGGTCATTAGGCAATCTGCTGAGATGTTTGACAAGAGAACATGGTAGTAGTTGGGATGTGGTACTCCCACAAGCAGAATATGCCTATAATGATTCTACAAACAGAAGTACAGGTCTAAGTCCTTTTGAAGTTGTTTATGGTAGTCATCCTAGAGGAATTTTTGAATTGTGAGATGTTCAAGCGTTAGACAAAAGGAGTGGACATGCTGATACATTTGTAGAGGCTATGAAAGAGATCCATCAACAAGTCAGAGATACTCTACACCAGAACAGTCAGAAGATCAAGGCTAGAGTGGATCAAAGAAGAAGGGATGTGCAGTACCAAATAGGAGATATGGTCATGGTTCATCTAAACAAGAACAGACTACCCACAGGAAAACACAACAAGTTGATGATGCGGAAAATTGGACTTTGTCGGATTCTGGAGAAATATGGTTCTAATGCTTACAAAATTGAACTCCCGGATGATATTCCTATTTCACCTATATTCAATGTTGTTGATCTAACATTATATAGGAGTCCTGATATAGGCGAAGGTACAACAGATTCTGTCCAAGACAATGCAGAGTGGGTACAGCACTTACCACCTAAGGAACCACCGAAGATGGAGTGCATCTTGGATAGCAGGACAGCCAAGAAGACCAGGAATCAGACCTATTTTGAGCACTTAGTCAAATGGCAAGGACTTCCAAACTCAGAAGCCACATGGATGTTGGAAGAAGACATCAAAAAGCAGGGTGGTGATTTACAGCAGTTAGTCTCTAAGAGGACTTGAGACAACTTTCACCCGGGGAGTATGGTGCAGGAGCACCTAGAAAATCATGTTTTCTTTTTGTAATAAGGTCTATTTGACCAATGCATTTTCATTTCAGTTTGTATCTAGGTTCATTTTGTAAGTCCCAAATGACTTAGGACACTTTTGTCAAATTGTAACCACATAATGCCAAAATAGGGCAGTAGGGCAGTTGGAGGCTGTTTTAGACGGTTATCTCCCAGCCGCTTGGATCGGTCTCCCAGCCGCTTGGAGTCGGTTTGGTATTTCTCAAGGCGAGTTGATAAATACCCAGAGGAATGAACCAAATGATCATTGTAATCAGATTGAAGAAAGAGTGTGATCAAATGTAATTGTGATTGTGCTAAGGAGAAATAGAATCATTATGTTCTGTCAATTCGATTTTCATTTCCTGTAATTGCAATTTGTATAGTTGTAGATTTTCATTCTCTCTGTGCTTTCCATTTTGTTGTTGTATGTCATCTTGAAGCATTCCACTAGTGATATTTCTGTCGAAATCAATGGAATAGCTTCGTTGTATAAATATTTGCTTTCGTTTTCTGTTTTGTTCCATTGTTCGGCGGTGCAGAGGATCCAGACAGTGCGTTTCACACAGTAGGTTGACCTAGCATCTCCATGTGCTAGGGTTCGGAGGAGGTAGATTGTGCGACGATGGATCGGCGTATCGGCGTAGCAAACCCTAAGGTGGCCGATAGCAATTGGCACGCCGACGAGCGGAGGTCGGAAGTGACATCGGAGTGATCGGTCCATCGGCGACTCTGGAGAAAGTCCAACCAATAGTGAAAGTCTTGCCGAGGATGTTTCATCGGCGCATCAGCCAGGGCCTATAAGTGCTCGCCGACGAGGTGGGTCTGACCGAAAGGTAGAGCGAAGTGGAGTCATCGGTGTAAGATGGACCGATAGAGAGACTTTAGTAAGTCGTTCCGACCGGCGGTTGTCTAGCCAATGGTGATGTATCAGCGGCTCATATGTAAAGTCTTGCCGATTGTGAGGTAATTAGGGCCCGATCTGCTGTTTCCGTTGTGCGCTCCCCATCACAACAGCATACTGTAATTTGATTTTCAAGCAATACAAGTCAATTTTCAGACTTATTCAGCTGTAAGGATACCTTCTTTTTAATAAAATTTCAAGCATTTCACCTTCTCTACTCTTGTTTCATTGTGCATGAGTGAATATAGATGTATGTTTATGTGATGATAAATGAAAATCCTTAAACAAATGTCATGTTTGATGCCTTTGTCCCAAGATGGTGTATGTTTTTCTGTGATAGTATGAGTTGTGTCATGATATAAATGGTCTTGGTTGTGAAAATATACAAAAAATTCCTTCCTAAAACTGCAAAATATCAACCCTTCTCATTGAATACTGATCAGAAAACATCAAATGAGTGTTAGTTGTGTGTGAAACAATTAGTTTATTGAGTTTTTGTGTGTCAAACAGAAGCAGGTTTAAGTCTTTAACTTTTGGTGAATCACCTCCATCTATAGTAGGTTTAGTTTATGTCATTTCCTGCCCTTTTCCTCTGAGAACATCAATAGATTTGAGTAGTTCAGGTGAGAAAACCAAGGGAACCAGCCCTCTCTGGAGATTTGTCTCAATTTTGCAAGTCCCACACTGAGAGACATTTCAATGTTTCACTAAGTAGCTTAAGAGTTCTTCTCTCAAGCAAGGGCGCATACTTAATAACAGTCACAAAGTAAGACAAAAGCATGTTTGGGAACTGTTGATGATTGTTTTTAGACAAGTCAACAATAGAGTAAAATACGGAATATCCAACTCTCTCTTGAGCAAAGCCTCTCGAATGCTAAACAA
Organism: Cunninghamia lanceolata; assembly: GCA_027924645.1. NCBI lineage: Eukaryota > Viridiplantae > Streptophyta > Pinopsida > Cupressales > Cupressaceae > Cunninghamia > Cunninghamia lanceolata. The sequence goes on from BSBN01001388.1 coordinate 507,346, forward strand.
AGTGATCAAACGAGACGACTCCAAGGTTCCTTTTCTTATGTTTCGTGATGGATAACTCAATGACTTAGTATGATTTTGCTGATAAAAACAAAAGGACTTACACAATTGTTCTACCAACTCGTTTCAATGAAAGAGGCAAATATCCAGAGTATCTGAGTACTACAACTTATAACGTATGATATGGCAATGAAGTACTTGATCCTAAATTCTAACCAGATTGATAAAAAAGGACAAAAGATAAAGGGTTCAGTGAAACTAATCTAAACCTAGATGTAAGAGATGATTACTGCTTAGGTGAAATCAAACCAACTCTTGCTTTGCCAGATTAAGCAACTACACAAGGTTGATGCTATCTTCTAGGGTTATACAAGATATTCAAATCACTTATGCTCATGAGAATTCAACAAACATAAAGATCAAAGTTAAGCTCGATTCGTTCAGACCAACCATACCCTGCAATTTGCAAACCACAAACTACAAATGGTGTGAACATATAGATTTCACCACGAAACAATAATAAAACCTTCCACCAACTAACATGACACTTGAAAGAAAACTTAATCTAACTTAACATTCGCTTGAAGAGATTAGAAACCATGCAACACTTAGAAACATATATAGAATCACCAAACAATGAGTCTTATATTATTTCAAAGAGCTCTTGCAACAATTTTCAGAGTCTTCAATCTTACAAATGAGAGCAAAAGGAGCCCTTATATAGACCTCAAGAATACATGAAGGGTCAAGATCGATTGGCAAAGCCAATGGACCGGATCACGCCACCTCACAAGTAGTTACAACAAACTCCTATTTTTAGTATATGAAAGAGGGAACAAAAGCACGTTTCCCAAGAAGATAAGGATGACAAATCAATAGCCTATGAGGAATATCCATGTGAATAACCATCACTAGTGTTATGGAATTCAATGAATCTGGACACCACTTTCTTGACATCATCAAAAGGTACACTTGGCGTATTCCTAGTGGTTCCTTCAGCTTCAAGTACATCATCTGCATAAAGGCCAAGTGTCTTCTCCCAATCGGTCATCTTAGCTTTGTTGGCGCCAAGGTGGACAACAAGTGAAAATATACTATCAAGCTTCTCATCCGAAACATCATCTTCTTGAAAGTAGAATGCTTGAACTTGTTCTTTCATATTATCAAGAGTCATCTCTCCAAATGGATTGCATATTTTCATCAAGGATGCGTGTATTCCATCTTGAATTCTATGAATCACACTCCTTACCCTTGACATATCTGTTTCAACCTTATCAAGTAGCTGTCCTTTATTGCGAAAGCAATAGTACCAAGAAGAGAAGTCATGTGTTATGCCTTCTTCAATCACTTCAGCATGTATCAACTCATCAACTGAAGTCTCCATCAAGCTCTTCAAATGTGGCATATATTGTTCTTTGATGACCTTGAATTCAACACAAGCTGTCAACAATGCAAGTACTCTTTCCTTAAGATCAGCAATCTTATCATACACTTGCATGATATCTTCCAGATGTCTATATGTGGTTTCCTTTGACCTTTTCATCCAATCTTTCAACCTATGAGATGAAGACCTCAACCCCTCAAGATGTATAACTGTTTCGGAAGGAAGAAGAGATGGAGGTGTAGAAACTCTGTCCTACTGATGAATAGGATGAACTCAGTGTTGAATATACTGTTCCAATGCTTGGCACCTTTGCTCGGCTTTAATCCTGCCTTATGTTTCTTGCCTTATGATAGCTCGAGCATTATCAATTGAATCCTGCAATTCTTCTTCAACTTGCGCTCCAGTTAATGGACCCAAGTTGATTGTATTGATGTCATAATCTTCAGGTGTAATATCTTCTACATTCTTTTCAAGCCTTGGAACAACTACATGTACTTTCCTTATACCAACTTCATCTTTGGTTATCTTTGAAAGAGTAGTTGCCTTTTTCTTTGGTTTTTCAGTAGACATGTCTAGAAGCAACTCTTCAACTGGAATAGGAGGATATTTTTCAACTTCATAGCTTTCTTTAATTCTATCCTGTAGCCACTCCGGCAATGATGAAAGATCCCCTAACTGTTGTACTTGCTTCCCTTGCATAGGCAATGATTCCTCTTCAGCTTCATCTTTATCTTCAGTATTAGCCTCATCAATGATCTCGGTATCATGTGCACTTGAAGGCACCTCTTCAAATGGAGTATCCGGGACCGCATCCTCAACATGTACAACTATATCTTGATTCATTAGAGTATCTTCTGGCTGTCTAGATGAAACAGTTTCAATACTTATTCTTTTCTTCTTCTTGCTCGATTCTCCTTGTGTAGATTCAAGTTGTTTTCTTTTCCTTGTTTGACTTGAATCCCTCTCATTATCTTGACTTCGTGAACTCCTACCAGGTGCACTATGTTGTTCCTTTTGTTCAACTTCTCCCATTTCGGTGTAAGTGAGCTTCTTCCCTTCATCTATCAATGCTTGTACTTGTTCTTTTACATGTTCCTTAGTGATAGCAATGATAGGTTCTATCAACTCTTCATCATAAACTCTTTCTCTGTCAGTCCAGTCAATGTCATATGGCAGGTTCCGGATCTTGTTGTATTCATCACCTGAAAGAGTTCTGTCATCATCTAGCTGATCAGGAATCCTCAATACCTTCATAGCTCTCACTAGATCCCATCTTAACCTTGAACATTTCTGCATCCTTATCTCATCATCATCAATAGCATTCGCCCAATGATCTTCAAGCTGCTCAACATGCTGGTAGGAAGAATATGATTGCTTAATAGCTCCATGCGGATCGAAGTTCTCCCTCCTTGAATCATGAAGATGCAAATGATATGCTTGAAGCTCCGTCTCTGAATGTTCGGCTGCTTGAAGTGATGGACATGAATAATACCTCCCCAGCTTGAGAGGAAACTAAACTCCAGCCTTCTTTCTTGCCCTTTGCATCTTATGGAACTCCAATAACTGTCTTGAAACTTCCAGCAACACCATCCTATTGGTAGGATACCTCGGCAATCTGTATGGAAAGGATGTGAAGCCCTGAATTCTGATATAAATGAACTTATCATATTGAATGTAGTATCTTCCATATTGTTCAATGAAGTTCCTAGCAGCACATGTCAATCTTCTATGCAGTTCTCCTCGCAACTTTCTCACTATGTACATTGCGAAGGCATCATTAAACCTCTTATAATGGTTGATATTCTTCAAATGGAGTTGTGGATAGCATTGATGTGATAAGATCTAGCCAGACTTTATACCTACTTCTCCTTTAGCTGTTAATCCCTTATATACCACATTTCTTGCCAGGACGTAAACAAGATAGGAAGACATGAAGAAAAACTTTGACTCGTCAAACCTTTCAAATTGTTCATCAAGACAATGGCTTATAAGCCCAGCCTAATCAACCATCTTATTCTTTGTAAACACATGATCAAAGTATGTATACATCCATCCTTCAAAAGTCGATGATTGAGGCCTACCTGTTACTCGATTCAAAAACACGATGAAGTAACTTATCTCTTGTTTGAAATCTGCCTTGTGAAACTTTGGATCTTCAGAGTTGTATATCTTGATTGATGAATCTATCATCCACTTCTTCCTCACTTCCTGCATGTAGTGCTTGGGATTGCCTTCAAAAGTATGTTGGGCAGTTGTAGGACAAATGAACACTGCCTTCCAGTTCGGGATGTTGAAGATCTCCTGAATGGCTTCTCTTTGCAAGTAGGCTAAGACAATCCCATCTTTAGCTACAATTCGTCTTCTCTCCTTGTCATAGTGTTGAATGCATTACAACACTAACTCGGTGCTAGGTAGAGTAGGTGGGAAGCATGTTGCTTGAACAATTCCACTCTTTGCAATGGCCTTGATGTCTTCATTCCTCGTGATGGCGAGCAAGAAATCCTTCATCTCCTCTCCCACGTTCTTCCAATGAGTCTCGAGCTTGGAGTCGGGTATGGTGGACTTGGCATCCATCTTGATCATCACTTGCCACTCCTTTGCCGTCATACCCATTTACCTACAAAACAACACTTGAATAAGTGACTTGAAATGATGAAACTTAACTTCACAAACCTGATTTTTGATGATAAAACTATGAAAATCTGCAAAATTAAGTAAATAAAAGGCAAATTTATGAAGTAAAAGGTGGCTGACACATACCTTACACCAATTTTCAGACCTAGAAAATGCAGATTTCTGGAGAAATGATGAAAATCGGTTATGAAATGATCAAAAATCAGTCTCAAAAATGCAGACCTGCCCTTCCAAAATCGCTGCTCTTCCTTAAGAAAATCGCTCCTTGAAGAGATTGTGAGTGAATGATGTTAAAATGGCAAGGAGCGCTTGAGCCTATATAGTAAACTTACCTTCATTTAATTCTGGTCGGCCAAGAAGAGGGTCGGCCTAGTTAAGCATTTAATGCATTGTTTAAAATTTCAAAGCTTAAACCTACTCTAGGGCGCCAAAGTTGATAAGGATTCACATGAAGAGCGCCAAAATTAGCAAGTAAAGGCACAAGAAGCGCCTAGAGTCCTTTATGACTAATCCTTGTTTGACATGTTCAAAGCTTTGCCTCACATTCAACCTCTCAAGAAGTCTCCTTGTTTCCATGCACTTGACCTTATGATTCCTTGACTTTGAGGCGCATATTGATTATAATTTGGAACATTTTGTGAGCTGAAATCAACTCTAAGCACTTCAAAGAGTTCATACCTTTCAAGGCGCACTTACCTTATAGTTTTGGATTGATGTCTTGTCAAGGCGCCTTCTAGTAAGTTTCTAGGTACAAAAGTGCGCCTAAGTTATATGAAGGCCCCTTAACAACTAACTTCACCTTCCAATCATGATCTTATCAAAAAGATTTGAAAATTTATAGTTTTGAATTGATGTTTTCCAGGGCGCCAATGTAGGGTTGTATGGATACTAGAGAGCGCCTTAACTCATCATAGGTATTCAAAGACTCTCTTCACTTACCTCAAGCTCCCATCGTTTGCAATTGTAAGCTAGTTCCACTTTAAGCGCCAATGTAGATGAATTTGAAGGCAAGGAGCGGCAAAACAACATCTGAATTTACTTTCAAACCTCCAATACTCCCTCCACTTACCAAGGCGCCCTCATGAGGTTCTCCAAACAAGAAACTGCGCCCTCTGTTTCTCTTAGTGAAATTGATTGCTTAGTGGCGCCAAATGTGGTCTTCTTGAATCCCTAGGTGCTCAAACTCACCTCAATGATCAACCCTTCCCCTTAAGTCTCCAAGGTGCTAATTGATGATGTTCCAAGTGTGGAATGGCGCCCTCTTTCATTACTCACTCCTTAACAATTGAACTCTTCATTATGAAAACGTGCAAGTTTGATAATTCTTTGAACTTGGATCATTACTCACTTCTCAATGTCCTTATAGAATCTCCAAGTTGACATGATGAGTGCCTAATATCTCCATTCAATGCTTCTTTAGGTCTAGGCACCAAAGTTGAATATGAAACTACATAAAGGGCGCCCAAACATCATGATATTGTCTTTCATACTTCCTAGGCACATCAGATGATGATGGGAAGTGCGCCCAAACTCATGGCCTTAAATTTGCATTTCATTACTTCCCAAAACCATATTTGATGACTCTCAACATCATGCCCTCCTAGGCGCCAAAAGTTCATCTCCCCAACCCTCTGGATCTAGGACGCTCAAGATGATGAGAATAACAAGGAAGTGCGCCTTGAGTCCTTGAAACAATTTAGCCAATTTGGAGACTTTGTACACAAGGCGCTCAAACTTGTAGGTGACTTAACAATCATTTTTCCTTAGGCGCCCATATGAAGTAATTATGGTGACAAAGAGCGCCTTGATCCTTGGGCGCTCATTTAGGATGATTCTGATGACAAGGAGCGCCTTAGGACTTCATGTTTAGCTTTTAGCCATTTTAACACCTATTCATAGCTCTATGAAACCATTCCTTCTTTGGGCGCTCATTTAGGTGATTGCAAACCTTATACTCTCAAGGCGCCAAATCTAGTTCTACAGAGAGGTAAAGTGTGCCCAAGGTCTCCTAAAACTTTACTTGTCATTTTTTGTGCTTTGAAACAATGGTGAAAGTCCTAAATGAATCCCTCATCTAGGCGCCCAAACTTCTAAGGGGTTACCTGAATCCTCATATTCCATCTAGGCGCTTATCTGGATGAAATGAGTGGCAAAGTGCGCCTAGATGCTTCAAGGTGACAAACTCTTTCCAAGGCGCTTATGATGATGATCTGGACAACAATAGGCGCCTAGATCAACACTTAACCTTTTCTATTTATAGCTCTTACTTACTGAATCATGTTGAACTCAAGACCTCACTTTAACTCAAAACCCTCCAATTTTGACTTTCAGGGAGTCTCTGTATTGCATTTACAAAGCTTGATTGATTGACTGACTCCGAGGTGATACAAACAACTAACCTAGAAACAACTAATCCTATGAAGAAAACTGGGGGTCCCCATCGTGATGGGGCGATGTGTGATTTGGTCACAACAGGAACCAAAAGTGCAAATGACTTGAAGAGTGTGGTACAACAACAAATTGATGAAAATGAAGTGCAGCTGAAACAAGACTCAGCTAGCAAGGTTAACAATGCACCTCAAGAGATAGATGTTGAAGTTTCAGTTGTCTGTGATCTTCATTCAAAGGAAACATTGGAAGATCCTACAAGTAGTTCTCATTGGATTGAGAGGGATAGTTAATCGTGGGAGTATGAGCATGATCATAAAAAATCCTCCAAGAACGTTATCAAGATTCAAGAGTTTGGTGAAAAGTGACAACCTAACTCAATTTGAAAGGCAGTGATAGGAAGCATGATTGGAACAGGGGGAAGAGTTTCAGGTCTGTTGCAGCGGTGATTATTCTGTCAGCTCTGCATTAAAGACTTTGCTTGGCTGTGCTTGCTCAACCAGATGGTGGAATCAGCACTGGACTCCTGACACTAGAAGAGCATGGGTTGGAAGGTTTAGTGGTGGCTCAGATTGTGCCAAGGAATTCCAAGAGAATAGTTTGAAGACAAGACTACTGGAAGGTCTGCACCCTCATACTGGCAGCAATGAAATTTGAGATGGAATCTACCAAATCAGGTTCTTTTGAACCAGGAGACTTGGACTTTTTTAAAAGATGAGGAGGAGGATGTAACCGCTCTTTAGTGGCATTGCCCACTAGTTGTCAGTTTTTATGCTTTGAATATTTTTGGAATTTTGTTAGTAACCATCCTGTAGCTGTCAGAGTGGTCATTTAGTGCCTTTCCCTGTTTTTAGATTTTTCAGTTTGTTTTATAAGGGGAAGCGTTGCTGTTTTGTGGGGTGGTGATCTGCAGTTTTGGCATGGGACTCAGTAAATTTAATAGATGGAAATTGCTCAGCAGTATTTCCTGTGTATCTGTGTTGGTTTTGTATTCTAGTGGAGCAAATAAATGGTTAGTACAGTGAATAAATAGAGTATTTGTCATCTATAGCTATGTTGTGTTTTTTTATTGTCTGTTTTGACTAATTATCAGCTAGGATAGAGCTGGTATGGGCAGCTTCAGAGAAAAATCTGCATCAACATACAATTGACAAAACCTATGGTAACTTAATTACAATGGACAAATCGTCATATTTGGGTTTTTCCATCCTATATTGGGAGCCATATAGTGCATCATGCGAAAGCATTTCCTTTAAGTTGAAAGCTTTATGTGCCAGAATACTTTTTAGTTTAATTAGAACAAGGAAAGCCTGTTGACAATGTGGTAAGAGCTGATTAAGTAGAAAAGTTAAAACCATTTTAAAATGCCTTCCCAAATCTTCAGACCAATAGGAGTTCGCCACATGGTGGATATTGTCTATAAATACTGTTCACCAAGAGTAACGTCATCAAACCACCTCCACACCAAAAAAGAAAATAGGCACGGGAAAAACTGTTTCCATCATAGCTTTTGCATGCAAGTTCTAAATGTACTAAACATTTTGATGGAAATTCTTTCAAGAAACTTAGAATTCTTAGAATTTTCTTTTTCTAGTTTCACATCAATTCACAAGAAAAGGAATTATAATTTTTATAAAATGGAAATAACCTAGAAACCATAGACAAGATTGAGCTAAGATTTTGACTTCCAAAACGAGCAATTCAAATTAAATTCATTATATAGTCTCCTTTTTCTTCACCTATGTTGAAAAGATTGTCTATTTAAATATAAATGTGTTTGCAAGTCAACCTTGGCAGAACATCCAGTTAATACTAAACACCATATTTGTATGTAAGATACCAAAGTCTTGGCAGTGGAAGGTGAAAGGTAACTATTTCGGCAGATAGTTAAGGGAGATCGTAGAGATTAACAGACATTCTGATAAAAATCTTAACAGGGACAAAGGATTGGGGATAAGCCACTCTTGGTGTTTGATTATTAACTCAAAAAGATCAACGATTAAAAAACAAAAATCAAAATTTAAAACTTCATTAAAAGTTTGAATTGTATCTCATGCCATCCTTTTATTGTTCTAAATATGGTTTTTTGGTTATGTTCTTTTTTTAATTTCTATTGGCAATATTTTTACTAAATAATTAAATAGGATTATAGAACCGACTGTTAACAATGACTAGATAGTATTAAAATTGTCTCACGTAGATAATGAGGTATAATTAGGAATAGTTCTTATATTTTTTACTTTCTTAAATGGTCTTTCGTCTATTAATAGATAAATTTGTTTCTAGTTCATTTTTGCACCATTAGGTCTTAGTTTGAATTCTAATCTTAGCAACACAACTTTTAATATTGCAATGGTGTTTTTAAATTTTTTTTGTCAATATTATATTAAAACTATTGGTAACATAATGGTGACTCTTTCTAATTTATCATTTTTATTAATTTTAGGGCTTTTAATGTGCTTTGGCTTTTCTCCCTCTTTTCAGGGTAACCTCCCTTGGCATCTTGAACATCATATCTAGCAAGCTAATATCTGCAATCATCACTTATTTTTGTATTATCCTAATGATGGATCACAAAGTGTGATTGGAAATGTTGATACATAAAAATCTCTACATGGTTTTTTTCCCAAATGTTTTCTATTCATTGGCATAGACTGTGACTGAAAATCTGATGTTCTTGAAACTCGGAAATACAAATAAAAAAACCTTTTAACGAACCTCAGTAATCATCACAAATTTTTTATACATATCAAGCCATCTTGACCTCTTTTATTATCTTGAATGTTGCCATGGCCATCATTAGCATGAAATGCATATAGGCACTTCACACTTCCTTAGGGATTTAACTAAGGTGGTGTGTCCCTAGTTCCATAAAAGAGAGAACAAATTGCTCTAAAAACAACAGAAATATAGAATCTTGCAGCTGGAATTTGATTTTCCCCTAGTAACTATGCAGCACTTTTCAAAATATTAATTTACATACATGAATTTTTCACAGCACGTGCTGGAAATTATAGTGTCTCATAGCAATGTAAATGCAGAGTTTGTACAACAGTTGCTGGAGATCTATGATACCGGTTCTTGCACAAAAATCCCTGGGTCCCGGTTCGGTCCAGCCTGGGTCCTAGTCCGGGTCCGGTTCGTCCGGGGATACGCCCAGGGTACTGTCATTTGCCTGTGGGTTCGTCCGGGATGAACCCACTTCGAACCCACAGCGAACCAATATAGAACCCAGGACGAACCCGCGGCAAGCAGCAAAAAACTCAAATTTCTTTTAGTTTTTTTAATAAAATTTGACATTTTTTAATTGTTTTTTCTTGATTTGACACTCCTCCAACCCTAAAAGCATGATGTGGAAACAATTTTAAGACCAAAAACAATCAATTTTCCTCATTCCAAATGAAAAAACAAAACTCTTCCATATTGAGCTGAGCTATTTTTTTTTCTTGCCGTCAAATCTATAGAGTTGAAGATCGATTGGTGAAGGATCTAAAGCGATTGTTTTGCTATTCCTACGGGTGTGCAATAGCTCGTTTGCTACAAAGGGGATTGTAGAGGCAGATTTTGCAAAAAAGGTTGTTTTTTTTTGGTGTTTTTTTCTACATTTTTGTTTTGTTTTGAATCTTTTTTGTTCTTTTTCTAAATTCTTCTATCTACTATAAATCAACGGCACATGTGTAAAGCTTTTAAACTCAACTAGGTTTTACTTTTAATTTATTTTTTTTGTTTTCAATTTCATTTGTTTGGAACTTTGAATTCATGGAATGTGTTGTTTATTGATTTTTTAAATTTTTTGGCATAGGGATTACAATGGCAAGTGGTTCAACCTCCTCAGAGAAATCCAAATTCAAAACAGATCCAAATTCACCTCTTTGGAAATATGTTAAAATGTTAGAACCACTTCCAGGCGGTGGAGGTTATATATGGATGTGCAATGGTTGTGGGGTTCAGTATAGAAGCTCTTACAGTCGGGTGAAAGCCCATTTGTGTAACATACCTGGGTTGGGCATCAAAGCTTGCCCTAGAAACAATGGTGTACCCATCCCACAAGCTCAAGTCCTTGCATATATCCAAGAGCAAGAAAAAGCAGAGGAAGCATCAGGGCGTAAACTAAGTCACCCTTTGCTAAAGACTCAGAGAGGTTCTCGAGGAATGAAGCCCCCTCAATCAGCATCACCATCAGAATTTGAACAGGAACATGTAGAGAGCCACCCATTTTTGCCCACAGTTGAACCTATAGCACACAAGAGATCAAAGGGACCATTGGAAACGGCATTTCACAATGAGTCTCGTGAGTTTGCTGATCAACAAATTGCAAGATGTCTCTATGCGAATGGCTTAGCTTTCAATGTTGTTCGCTCACCGTATTGGAAAGAAATGGTGAAAGCAATTAATGATGCTCCAAAAGGTTTTAAGGGCCCAGGTTTTGAGAAGGTGCGCACCACCTTATTGGAATGGGAAGTGAAGTTTGTAGAGGATAAATTGAAGCCCATAAGGGAATCTTGGGTTGAGACAGGTTTATCCATCGTTTCTGACAGATGGAAAGATTCAAAAAATCGGCCATTGATCAATGTTATTTCAGTGTGCCCTAAAGGGGCTATGTTTTTGAAGGCAGTCGATTGTGAAAGGGAGGTGAAGGATGGTCCATTTATTGGTAACAGACAATGCAAAAAATTGTAGAGCAGCTGGTTTATTGGTTGAGGAGCGTTACTCACACATTTTTTGGACACCTTGTGCGGTCCACTCCCTCAACCTTATGCTACAAAAAATTGGCAAAAAAAATTGATTGGATCAAATAGGTGTATAGTGAGGCAGAAGACATCCAGATGTTCATCACCAACCACCATATATCACAAGGCATTTTCAGATCATTCTCAAGATTGGAGCTGCTAAAGGTAAGTGAAGCTTCGAGCAATTTTTATTTTTTCTTAAGTTTATGTTTTGAGTTTTGTAAATTTATTTAAATTATTTTTTAAGAAGCCTTATTTTTTTATTTTTTTTATTTTTATTTTTATAGGTTGCTGAGACCCGTTTTGCCTCCAACACAATTGTCTTAAGACGGCTTGTGAAGGTTAAAGAGGCACTCTCTAGCATGGTCACCAGCCAAAATTGGTCCATATGGAGGCAATCTAGCACTGAAAGGGCAACAAAAATTAAGCAACTGATCCTAGATGACCATTGGTGGGATCGTGTTCAGTATCTCCTCAGTTTTACCGAGCCCATATTGAGTATGATCCGTTATACCGACATGGATAGGCCTTGTTTGGGAGAGGTATATGATGGCATCGACTCAATGATTGAGAAGATGAAAGCCATCATAAATGAACATGAGCGAGATCCTAAAGAAACTTTCTTCAATCAAATACACCAAATTATTGAAGAGAGATGGGACAAAATGACCACCCCATTGCATCTTCTTGCCTTTGCACTGAGTCCCAAATATTATAGTGCTCAACTCCTTTCTGTGGGGACAAGGGTTGCCCCATATAGAGATGCTGAAGTCAATCGGGGGTACAAGGCAGCATTTCGCAGACTCTTTGTTGATCCTGACATACGAGAAGCAGTTAGAGCCGAGTTCATGCATTTTGTGAGCTCCACGGACATTGGTGTTGATGCTCTTGTTGACAAATATAAGGTTGATGCTCATATGTGGTGGTACTTCCATGGCCAATCATTCATACACCTACAACCTCTTGCAATAAAAATTTTAGCGCAAGTAAGTTTTATTATCTTTTAGATTTTTAAGTTTAATTTCTAAATTCGAAATTTATAATTTATAACTCTAACTGTCTAATGTTGTCTTGTATTAATAGGTTGCTTGTTCATCAGCTTCTGAGAGGAATTGGAGCACATACTCCTTCATCCACTCAGTAAAGCGTAACAGGCTGCACTCAAAAAAGGCGGAGGACTTAGTGTATGTGCATTCCAACTTGCGCCTCCTTACACGCAAAAACAAGGACTACAAGGAAGGGGACTCAAGGAAATGGGATATCGAGCCAGAGCATACTAACCTGGATGCTACCATTTCCCACCTTGCCGCACTTGAAGTTGATGTTGATGTTGAGATTGGTAGTGGCCCTAGTGGGCATGAGAGTGCCAGTGCCAGTGCTAGTGCCAGTGCCAGTGCCAGTGCCAGTGCCAGTGCCACTTTCAGTGGTTCTACTAATATACCAGTATCTGATGATGCTCATATGGCTTGTGGTGATGATATTTTTGATGACCCATATGACAGTGATGCCTAATTAGTGATGGCATTGGCTGATTGTTGACATTTGGCATTATAATTTTGATTTTTGAATTGTAATAACTATATATATCATGACATTTGACATTCGTGTTTGACTAATTGACATTGTAGTGTTTTTAATTTCTAACACTAGTGTGGTTTTGTTTATTATATGATCATATTCATGATGCTATGGTATTCTGAACTTAATTACTACTACAAATATGAATATATTTCTGATTTTTATATGTTTTTGTATGGACAAACCCAAAACGAACCCACACCAAAAAAAATTTTGACCGAACCCGCAAACCCGAACCCAAACCCGTACCAGAACCGGTAACTTAGCTGGAGATTAAATAACATGGCTTATGAAAAGGATAAAAAATAGCCTCATTATCTCAGCCACAAAGACACCAAATCAAACAGATAAAAGAATATAGTAATTTAGGTGGAAGCCCTCCAGTACCCTACAAGATTCACATCTCAGGATCACAACAAGGAAAGATTAAAAAGATGCATATATGGTTGAAGTGACAAACAATAGGGATGAACCCTGCTTACCCTCGCCAGAACCAAAGTGGCTTCCCTTTGACCTAGCAGAAACCCCTACAGCTCAAAACCAAAGGCCCACCCCTGCACTCACTCTCAAGTTACCTACCAATAGTTGGCCACTGAAAATAAGCTCTACGTAAGGCCCCAGAATACCCTATCCATTTCCATGTAACCAACAGCTTAAACTCTTGCAGAATTCATAGCTTAAGGAAGGTCACAGCTGCCACGGGAATCTCCCAAGGCCACTAGATTCTAGTAACAAGTTCTTATTTCTTCTCTCAAGATCAACACCATTCACCCAATGGCAACTGACAGTTTTAAAAAGAAATGCTTCGTCTTTTGTATACAGCACTCATGAAAGAGACTTCATTTGCATGAAAGACAAGTGGCATACCTGCAAGAGCTATTCTGATTGGACAAGTGGTGACGTCCTCTTCCCAACTTGTCTTGTCATAATCCTCTTCTAACAAGTTACAATGTTGATCTAGTAAGCCACATGTGAAGCCATGTGCTGAAACTAAAACCCAATGGGGAAAATGGAATTGGGGACACTTAAGTATAGGATATCTACAGTGCACACTATTAGAATTTACATCTCAAGAATCTTTGAGAATGTATGATATGCCTATGTTCAACTAATCAAGCCTCATACAACTATCCGGTACAGTGACATTGAAAGGGAGATTATGGGCCAAACCATGTAAGGGAGCCATTCTATATAGCCCTTCCTCCAAATGGAAGACTTACAGGCCAACTTGAAGGAATTTTTTCAATGGGAAGAATAACTATAAATAAACCATTGAACAGTGCTTTTCCATCAACTCACATTATCTTTACTCTGCACAAATTGAACAATACTTGAGAGGAATAAGCACCCTTTTTGCATATTTTTGAGGATTCTTTTTATGTATTACTTTAGTTATTTTGGACCATCATTTCAAGGTCAATTTTGAACGTTGTCAAAGCAATCTTAAGAGGTATTTATTGTCATCTATTATGCTTGAACTAGGTTACACTAAAGTTTTTCTTACAATTATGCAGTGGTTTGTATTTGATTGTATTCACTAACAAATAAAAAAGAGTTAAATGTACTCTCACAAACCTAAGTTGATGACCCTAGAATAACAAGCAAACACTATGCTAGAACTAACCAGATTTATTTATTTGATTTTCTCCAAGATAATATCAGCCAAAGACATTGTTTAAAAACTCTTGTATCAAATGTTGTTTGTTAGTAGAAGAAACATGAAGATCCTATTTGAATATAGAATTACATCCAGATATTTCAGTGTAATACACTTGGCAAGAAAGGAAGAACGTGCCAAATTGGTTGAAGCCATGAATTAGCAAGCCCAAATCCCAACTAAGGACCAAAAACAAATGTCATATGGCATTGTTAGATAGTAACTAGTTGGTTTTGTCCAAGTTATGTTTCTTGCCTTTCATAGATGGCTGAGTAGGAAATTCCTAAACATTTCCCAATAGTGTTGATAACAGCCTAGGCAGAGATCTCTTGTTTCCATGTCTCTCCGCAGGCAGGATGAAGGCAATCCCTATAGAACCTAAACTCTCTGTAGTTCCATGACAATTTTAAATTTTGAGATGTTAAAGAGCCCTTCTTGTGTGTTGTTTTCCTTAGCACAAAAATATTGAAGAAATTCTGGTTTTGTAAGAAGGAAAATGCTTGCAAAAGCTTCATAAAGGCATGAGTTACTAGGCAAACCACACGGAATTTTAAATGCAAAAGCTAGCTTGATAATTTTTCATCATTCCTTATACATGGTTGACTAAACATGATAGAACAGAGCCTACACAAATGCAATTTGGTTAAAAAATTACAAGAATGAGGACCGGCTAAGAAAAGGTTGAGTCCATACCATCTCTTCAAGACAATGCATAAAAAGAACGCTTTTAACTACAAAAGCCCAGAGGAAAGCAGAAAATGTCAAGGCACAAGTAAATCAAGAGGAAAAGGCTAAGATTTGGGCTCTACTAGATAAAGCATCAATTCCTAAAGGTAAATTTTGATATAAACATTCTGTGATTAACCGAATATTGGGATTTCATCATTTCTTTTTTAAATATAGCTTGACTAAAAAGTCACAGCACTTATAGTGGACATAAGAAAAGCATGCCTTTCCATTTTATGAGCATGTTCCAAATCATAAAATTATTAGGAACTTTCCTAAGTCCCAAACAACTATGGTAGAGATTTTTGATGTTTAATGCCTAGGATTGTCAAGTGCTTTAAGTTGCATTGTCTCTTCAAAAAAATTTTCCTGTATTAACAAATTTCCTAAGATTATAGTTGTATTTCAGTAACATTGGGAATCTGTTGAGTTGTGACCTTGAGGCAAGTTAGAGAACTTGCTGAACTGAGCAAGGTTCGATTCCTTGGTAAGTATGCTCCACCAACTTCCACGTCAGGGTGAAAAGGTCTCTTAAAAAATCCAAATAGGTTACTATAATCTGATGATGTGGTTGTATTCCTTTATGATATAACTGTGTTAAAACATCTCAGTAAAAAGTGCTTGTGACTTGCTTTTCCCTGATTTGCTGAGATTGGCATATTTCATATTTGTTCTTAATTGTGTTTTTCTTAAACTAAATTAGAAACAGAAGCAGTACTCTTTTTTATTTTTTTGAGAGGTAAAACTGAGTTACATAGATATTGAATCTCTGCCCTTGTAGCTGGTTACAACTTGCTGAATAAGCGTTCACCTATATCAGAAGCCTCCTTCAGTTAAGCTGCCACAACGAAGGGGGTCCACTCCATCAAAGTCACCCAGGGATTAAACCTAGCCCTCTCCATATTGGGTGTTTCCTGGGAATTATACCATGGTGGATGGCGTGACACACTATCATACTCACCAATTGGGCTACAACCCCTTTGAGAGTATTCTGAGATTTTCCCTTGGGTGGGTAAAACTTTAATGATGTATCAGAAATATGGCCACTCATGTCAATGTCAAGCATTTGCTTCAACTTCTAGCTAGAGATTATCAAATTAGGAATTTAACAGCAGGATAACTTCCTTCTAGCATAGCATTGGACCATCTAAGAGCATCATGGTTGTTCTATGGGCAGGGACAGTCCTCCTGCAACCTTCCTTCCTAAGAAAAATAATGCTCAGACTTGATCAACTAAACTGGCTTATTTATTATGTTTTGGAGTGCTAGTTTTGATCCAAGAGATACATTGTCTTCTGTAGCTCTAATTTAGACAGGCCCTTTTGCTTTGCCTGTGTAGCTATGGAATGAGGGCTCATTCAAGGCTACTGGTAAAATCATATGACTATGTAGGTGTCTAATCTTATCGTTCATAAAGAGAACAGCAAGCTCATGTTTGTGTTTGGCTTGGATGAATAGAAATCCTTGACAGGTACCCTTCAACTTTGTTTATGGATTAAGTTTGGAACAATCTATGATTGTGGAAATATTCCCTATAAATGTCATCTCTGTCCCTGATAATGTTTGATATTGCCTTCTTCTTCTTGAGCTTGTTATAGAAAAATTCAAAGGTAAACTACTAGTGTTGATTCACTAGCTTCAGGAAAAATGCACACCTACAACATTCCCTAAGTTGCCAAATAATGGGGTAGCAGTTACTCAAAATCAATTTCACTTGCTCAAGGTAGCTGATGCTGCAAGCCTGCAGATAAGGGTATCACTGATGCACCTCCTGAACCTCATTAAATGCAAATAAATAGATTCAGTGTTCGCTAACTCTTCGCAAGAGGATTCACATGTAATTTCCTAACTCTCTGTCTTCTACAATGAAGGAGGGTGAAGACTTTGTCTGCAAACAGAATCGTGCCAGATAGAAAAACCTCTGATAGTCACATTACACAGAGGAATACTATTCGCTCATATACCAGGTCATGTCAAGACATATTCAAGCTCTTGTTTCTCTTTCAAGGAGGTATTATGTGTCTAAAACATCAACCTTTGATCTGCTTACAGAAAAGGTACTTTTTTTATTGGAAAACCTTTTCTGAAGACTATGGAGAGTAGCTAAATCCATTTATGATATACACTTGACAACCACATTATCACAAAGAGGGTTCCCATCAGTTTAAAACTGGTTCATTGTGGAAGTAAGCACTCCAACTTACTGATAGACCACACCCTGCAGGATTGCAGGGACTATGCAGGTGAGATTATTCAAGGAGAGTCTGCTGTGTTTCTTGTTTACTTTGCGACTCCATATATTAACATTTTCTGCTAATAATCTGTTTGTACATTGCATTGCTTTCAAATTTCAGATGACAGTTCTCATCTGTAGTTTTTTTGGAAATGTTTATGGATTATATACATATTAATACAAAATATCTTGAGTCTTTACTTGGCAAAGAAAAAGGGCATTGATATTGGACTTTGTAGGAAGGTATTTGAAGGTTACCTTGTATCATTCCAATACGAAGCTGCCTCAAAATCTGGGAGAACTAGCGTTGCATTGAGCAGACGAGCAACATCTACACCATCACATAACTACAGAGGCAGAAAAGTAGATATAAGAAACATTATAAATACATTCCAGTTTTCTGAATTAAAAAATAAAAAATAAAAATCTAAGGTAGATTGTTCAGCTGTAATAAAAATACAAAACATTTGTTTGGGTAAGAGAGAAATTTTGCAAAACTAAAAATGGTCTGTCATTTGAGAGGCTTACATCTCTCCGCATCTGATTCAGACCACCATGGCAATCAACTTTGATGTATCCGGTGCTTTTTGGTGGAAAATCTGCACATTTTCAACACAACCGGTGAAATTGTCTGGAAATGAATCCAGGCCTAGCTTCTCAAAGAACAATACAGCGTTAGACATAGACCACCTACAGTCATATAGAAACATTCACATGGCAAGAAAAATAAAAGTCAATAATTTTTACCTCTCAAAGGGTTTGCAGTCCACCATTCACAAGGCTTCCAATGTACACGGCTCCGCACATTCCATATGTGTTTTGAAACAAATGGTCTTCTGTATGTCGTACTCCTGTGCTTGAATAAAAACAAGAAAGAGGATAAGCATTTGGAATGCATAGCACCAACTCCCAAGTTAAAAATAGGTGAAATGCTTTTTAGCGTTAACATTTTTTCATCATTTATCTTGCTCTTTTTTGTATTTCCTTTGATTCATCCAAACAACAGACGTCTATTCTCATTGGCAATATTTTTAACTTTTTAAGCAATTTGATTTTGATGAATTTTAAAATATCAGAAAAATGGAAACTGCCAACAAACCCAGCAATAGCATATATCCCTCAAACCAAGCCATGTCTGTGTAGTTTCCAGGATTCTTTTTGCTCATAAATAAATCATTTATTTGGAGATTGCATGCTCAACAAATTATTTATAGGGAGAACTGGGAGATCTGGCCAGGTGTTGCTATGTTACCAGTAACAGAATAGCAAAGGGCTGTTACATTCTGAAACCCATTTCTCGAGAAACCAACATCAGAATATAGGTTTCAGAATTACCTGTGTTTCTTCAGCGGCCTGCAACAAATGGCTTGCCATATCAGAAAAGAACATTTCAATACTCAATACCAATTGTGTCCCTTAACCAGTTTTCAACATCCGTCCATAATGAATCCCTCTATTGATCTGTCAAACTTAGCTCCATTTTGAGATGAACTTCTGTGCAATTAGTCTCTTGTTGCGTGTTCCACAAATTGCTGGAATATATTTTATATTTGTCCTATTGAGCAAACTTAAAGTATCAAGCAACTAAGGTAATTGTCATATGAACGTCATTTGTTGCTTCTTGAATCTACAAGATAATGTAACAGTTTTTACTTGTCTATAGAAAAACCCTAAAAGGTTACTTATTCCCAAACCCTAAGAACCCCTGCTTTAAACCCATTTATATTTGGTTTCATGCTTCTCTTAATGGCAACATAGCAATGTTGTCAATTTGCCACACTGGCTCATAAGCATTAAACATTACCAAAAAATTAAAAAGAATATAGACGCTTAAGTCGATATAAGAGGAGAGCAGAAGAGATCAGAGAAAGAAAACGCTTTAAATAATGAGCACCCAATTGAGAGCCCCTCGTATCATAACACCAGAATGCAATCCTATGCTTATTAACAACCCGTATTTTCAGGTTGGTTATATTGCTGGTTCTTTTTTCAAAATTTTGAGAATTGAAATACTCAAATCAATACTTTCATTTGCTATTCTTCATGTATAACACTACAAAGGAGGATAGAGAATACATGCTAGGGGTAGCTTCGAGATACGCTTGATGCCTGGCTATAGGCCTCGGAGTCAGATGCATTATAAGCAAGCATACAAGAATAGCTGCTGCTGCCATAAAGCCACTAGATACTGGTTTTGTGAAAGCCGGCATTGAAACAGAAAGCTTAATCATTTTTCTACTCTCTTAAAAACATTCAAATTGCTTCTACCCACTTGTGAATTCTCACAAATATCCTCACAATTCCAGCACCCACTTGAGAATTTTCACTGTTACAATGAACCAAGAACAGATTCAACTTAGATCTCAAGCTTATAACAATGAACCAAAATGCCAAAGCAAGGTCAACCATAAAAGCATCAGATATACAATTCAGACCAGAAGTGTTTTGAAAGCATCATTAACTTCAGCAGCCATACAGAATGCTTCTTCGAAAAGGACATACTTACCATGGATCCCAAACTTCTCCTTAAGTGATCGATGTCCATACCCACATCAAAAGCATATATACAGGAATGCTTAAATCGCAGTATGTGAATTACATTAAACAATGGTTTTATTGTAATTTCCTCTGCAAAATGCCCAATGATAGGTGGGAAATAAAAGTCCATATGATCTGTATGATTGTGTGTAATCAGTGAGGAGAAGTTCAAGACAAAATGTGTAAGAAGGATTTGCATCGAGGGGAGATCAATTTGATGTGACCTTCAGTTATTTCGGTTGGCTAACATATACACATTGTTGATTATGTGAAGAAGGGCAAGCTTGATAGCAAATCACTCGGCCTCGGATTATCATTGTGACAGACTGATTGAATGATTCTTTAACTTAGCTTGTGACTGCCGTTGTTCTCTCTATATAATATTGTGAGGGTGAAAATTACGTACCTTGCACTTTCCTTTTTTGGTTTTATTTTGACCTGAGATTATTTCTGTTGTAATAAAAGTGTATAATTGGTGCATTTTCTTTGAAAATTGGCACATAATTTTAATTTAATTTGTTTCAATATATACTTATTTTCAGGGATCCCTCTTGGATTCTTGATTCTCAATTTTTACCTATTTCTTATCTAGATTTAGATCTATAATTTGTACAAGTGGTCTTAGTTAGTTGTGCAATTCACAAAGGATGTTTTAAATTTTAAGTGTAAAACATTTCAATGGCACCTTTAAGGTTATATTTAAGGGCTAACCCTAGCTCATTTTTAGATCATCTAATAAAGAGCCTTCAAGATACATTTATTCTTATAATCAAAATATTTATTGTTGCGTTACTTACTTGCATCAACATCTAGGGCATCTTTCCTATACTTCTCAATTGTACTCAATCATTTTCAAAAGTTGTTGACTTGATATCCTAGGGGTTTGACCAAGGGGAGACATTATTGACAAACTCTCTATCACATAACCATAATTTTACATAGAAAAGATATAGGTATCAAGGTGAATTAAGAGCTAACAATTAAAAAATCACTTTTCAAAATTTGTCATAATAGCATTGCTTTTCTAGCTAAGTATCTTTGTTATATTTAGCTAAGTATCTTTGTTATATTTATCTAATTTCTAAGTTTATTTTAGTGCTTTAGGATAATTATTTGATTATGTTTTATTAATTATTTTACCCTAGGATCCCTTTTTGAAAAGGTTGTTTATTTTCCCCTTTATTTTGGTGAATTCAACTATTCCTACATCCCTTAGGGTTTTATTTTGATTTTTATTATTGTTTTTCTAATCTGAGATTGATTTAATTTCTTGGATTCATATTCATAGTTACCCTTGATTTATTATTGC
Organism: Cunninghamia lanceolata; assembly: GCA_027924645.1. Taxonomy (NCBI): domain Eukaryota; kingdom Viridiplantae; phylum Streptophyta; class Pinopsida; order Cupressales; family Cupressaceae; genus Cunninghamia; species Cunninghamia lanceolata. The sequence continues at coordinate 528,520 of BSBN01001388.1, forward strand.
TTATCTCTTTGGGGTTTGTTTATACCATGGACTAGCTAAAACCTTAATTTACTTTTAAGAAGTGCTCATCTAAACCCTCTTATGGCTTCTAATTTTGTTGATCAAGAGATCCCCATTAAGGCTAATCATAATGAACAACTAATTTTGATCATGATACTCATGTGGATAAGAAAGATCTTTCTCTCACTAAATAATTACTTTTTCAAGAGCTTGTGAATGCTACTTTTCTTTTACAATTAGTTGCATCTCTTCATAAATTATTGAGGGGTGCACCCTTTGGTATAGAGATTCTCCATAACATTGGTATTATGATGGTTTATTCTAAATCTTTGCATGATGGTGAATTTCCCCCCTTACCTAAAATATCCCTTTGGCTTCCCATTTTAAGCTTTCTTCAAGTTTATGTCCTAGTACTAGAGAAGAAAATGATTATATGTCTCGTGTACCATATGCTAATGCAGTAGGAAGTTTAATGTATGAGATCGTATGTACAAGACCAGATATTTCACATGCAGTTGGTATTGTCAGTAGATACCTGGAAAATCCAGCTAAAGAGCATTGGGCAGCAATGAAATGGGTGCTTCGTTCTCTCATAGGCACAAGTGATTATTGTATTACCTTTAATGGTTGTAGTGATTTGGTTTGTGGATATGTTGATTCATATTTTGCAGGTGATTTAGATAAAAGAAGATCTACCTCAGGTTATGTCTTTACTCTTGTAGGAGGACCTGTTTGTTGGATGTCAAAGCTTCAAGAAACAGTTCCTTTGTCCACTATTGAGGTAGAATATATGGTTGTCTCACATGCATGCAAAGAGGCAATTTGGTTAAAGGGTCTTTTGGGTGAGTTTGGAAAAATGTAGGATAAGGTGAATGTATTCTGTGATAGTCAAAGTGTTCTTCATTTAGCTAAAAATCCAACTTATCATAGTAGGACCAAGCATATTGAAATTAAATACCATTTTGTAAGGCAAGTTATTGATGGAGGTGGAGTAACTCTTGAGAAAATCCATACGAAGGAAAATTGTGCAGACATTTTTACAAAACCAGTACTGCTAGAGAAGTTGAGGTGGAGTTTGGCTTCTCTTGGCTTGCAGAAAAGGTGATGAATGGGCATGAACGAGTATCAGGTAAATTATTGTCAAGGTGGAGATTGTTGGATTTGTGACAACAAGATAAAGCAAAGAAAGCAAGAAAGAAAGAAAGCTTATCTTTGAAAGAAAACAAAAATCTTTTCTTTTAAATCTAGTTTTTTCCTAAAGAAAGAAAAAAACTACTTTCTTCTAATTTTGGTGAAGGCAGTTATGCTAAAGATATTATATATAGCTTTGTAGCCTTTCGAAAGGCATGTAATTATAATTGCAACTGCGTGAGGATTGTAAATTTTTCTTTTGAACAATAAGAATACCGATACTTTGCCCCGTAGATGTTTCTCTAGCATATTGCTAGAGTTTTACCACGTAAATCATTGTGTTATTGATGTGTGATCATTTATTATGTTTATTCATTATTTTGTTATTGTCTATATTTACTTTGCAACTAATTTGTGTTGCAATATTATGCGATTTTAGGTTTTAAGTTTGTTCTTTAAATCTGAAGGAATCTCAACAAGTCCTTCCTCTTTCCTGATCCTTTCTCTTCTCATCTCGAGGTAGATCCCCTCATTGTGCATACTTCCCATCTTACCAATTCTAATGTGACCCCCACTTCTCATGTTCCTTCTTCTAGTGTCGTCAATACTTCTCATTCCACTAGTGTTCCACTTATCTCTCAGCCCACTAGTGGCATCCCTTCATCTCACCCTACTAGTATCACACCTACTTATTTAACTCATAAACTATCCTTCCATCCTTATAGTGTCATATCATTGCCTCTTGTTTCTCATCCACTTTATACTCCCTCTAGCATTACTCATGCAGCTACCATCCCCGCCTCCACCCTTGATGTACTTTTGCAAAAGCTAGATAGAGTTGAGAAGAAAGTTGATTCCATGCTTAGTGGGAAAGATGCTACCACTTACTCTCCAACACATCCTATACCCCTCTTACATTGAAATTGTGACCTATCCACTACCCATTGGCTTTGTGGCACCTTGCTTTTAATTGTACCATGGTAAAGATAACCCATTTATACACATTTCCAAGCCTTTCATTTTGGATGCATAGACTAATTTTATAATGACAAGATATTAGCTAAGTTATTTCTGCACATTCTTTGAGAATATTTTATTCAATAGTTTTCTTTGATTTTTTGCCCTATCCATTTTTTTTACCAATTGGCTACAACTTTCCTTAACCATTTCTAAGTGAATATGGGTATGAAAACAATTGTTTTAGATTTATTTGTGTGTGATCAAGGTTCCAATGAGTGCATCAATGATCATGTCATTTGATTTCAATCTATTTGTGTTAAAATGAAACGTCATCTCCCTAACAATGAATTGTAAAGTATTTTTGATTAAGGCTTATTATCTCTTATTTAAGATAGTTTATACTTGAATAGTTATGCTTCTTTTATGGACCTTTTTGCTCATGTTAAGAATTGAACTTGATTGCTTGCTTCCAACATTTTTAAATATGGATCCTCCCATACGTCTTCCATGTCTTCTTACCTTTCTAAGTTCTAAAATACAAATACTTTCCAAAAGGGTGATGACAAGAAAGAAACCACACCTAATGCTAATCATGTGGCTACTACTTCTAATGCTCTTTCTTTTAAGCCTAGAAAATTCACAATATGGAGTGAACCTCTGATCATATGCTTTGAAGTTTATTGAATGTTGACCTGATCTCTCTTCCTCTCATTCAACCATTGGATCCATCTAGAGGACTCCTTAAGAGATATAATGGGAATGTTTTTTGTAATTATCACAAGGTTAATGGTTATCACAAACAAATATGTATGGCTCTCAAGTGTAAAGTACAAGATTTGAAAGATAATGTTATACATATTGATGGTGTTAATGGTGGGGGCAATCATTCAGTTGAGTTGCTCTACCAAATCAAAATTTAAAGATTTATACATTTTTTCCTTCATGTTATAAACCTAAGAATATAGATTTTCACCTAGTTCTTGAGTATCTTGCTATTCTATGACACATGTCAATATGGATAGAGATTCCATAGATACACATGTTGGTTTGTCTTCCCATTCGCCCAGGGGGTGACTCATGCTAGAGCTTCTTCTCCTATTGCACCTTCGGTCATTTCATTTGATGATGAGGAGATCCCTCACAACAATGACGATAGACCATTGTATGTTTGAGGTGCTATCATGGTCAACCATGTGATGGTGTCATTATCGATCCACTAAATTATTTTAACATTTGCATGGAAGAATTTTTATATGATCATCATTTGCAATAGGAATGTTTTACAAATATAAATATCTCATTGAAGATGACTAATGGCATCCTAGTTGATACTTTGGCATGCATAATATTGCCTCTCTGAGTGGGGCTCAATGAAATCAAGGTCTTATTTCATGTTATCCCATCCTCTAGTAGATTTTCTATTGCAGTCAGTGTACAATGCTAATTATTATATTTGATAATTTGGGTTATCTGACTATGTATTAATTGGTTGTCGACTCTCGAGTAGTTATAAGAGTTAGTTAATCAGAGTCGGTTAGTTGACAGTCGTGTTCCTATTAGCAATTATCGAGTCTTTTTAATAGTCTTTGTATCATCAAGGAAAGTAGTATGATGTAGTCAAATCGACTTTGATCCTTGTCTGACCATCTCTAGTCTACTCCTATAATATTTTAATGTGTAAATAAAGATATATTTTTACTCCTCTATATGGTATGTAGTGTTAATTGTGTTAATTATTTCAAGTATTCATTTATCATATAGGAGAGTAAACATTGGCATCATTGCCTTAAAAGAAATCAAGTCCAATATAAGAGATTCATGCCCTTATACCCTAATAAAGGCAAGAAGAGACCACGTGATCAAGATTAAGAGATCAAATGATCTCTTAGGTTGGTAGAACAAAGAGAATACAAAAGAAGACTAAGAGAGATCACCGAAGTCCGAAGCTGAAGTCCATCCCAAAGTAGAAGTCAGAGTCAGAGCGTGAGTAAGAGTTGTAGTCAAGGGAGGGAACATATTCCCACTACAAATAATCACACGAGCACAATGCGAGAGGAAACTGCCAGCCACCTTCCACTACCAGACAATGTGTAGATTGACGTTTCTGATCAAGTTGAAAAGTCAAGCCAATATTCTTTGGATGAGGGAAGTTGGAAGTTAGAGTCAAATTCCTTCATAGAAGTGTATGAGAGCAACCTTCGAGGCATCGAAGGGTGGTTAATCAAAGGAGAAGAAATCGAGCCAAGGGTGTATAAAATAAAATATGATGGTGAAACAAGAGTGTGGAAAACTGAAGTTGTGGGAAGAGTGGAGGATTCTCACATGGTCGAGAGTGCAAAAGAAGCACCAGAATGTTTGAATTGAAACTCCCTAGCAAGCAGGTTCCAAGGGCTTAGTTTGCATCAGAACCAAACCATGGTATGCCCCATTGGAGAAAAGCTGAAGTTGGCCAAGTTTATAGGCAATGGATCGGAGGATCCTGTTAAGCACTATAAGACTTGTGAGATAATCTAGACAAAAAATGGGCAAGGTGATAAAGTAATTTGGCTACGGTCTTTTCCAGCCACCCTGCAAGGTGTACCAATTGATTGATATACCAAACTTGACCAAGCCTCCCAAACACACATGAGAGACATTAAGGAAGGCCTTTGGACAAGAGTTCAAGTTGTTGATGTTGCAAGTATGTGCCTAATTAATGTTGTCATTGATGCCAACATATCTTTGTTGTCATTGGTGTCAACTGTATCCTATTTTGTTATTTATTTAGAAGATTTATATGTTGAGGATATTGATAAAATTAGCCCCTCCAGAAGAATCAGAAAGTAAACAGTAAGTCACAGTGAAGACAGTGAGTTGCATACTGAAGAACAGTCCAGACTACTCTGCATTTCTTGGAGAGTGAAGATCTTGGTCTACAGATTGGAAGTTATTTAGAGGCATGTCTGAAGATGTTAAATCATGAGTTTGATCCTCTGGTATGAAGAATTGAGTGACTTAATTTCACCAGAGTAAAACCTACTTTTTCTGATTATTCACTGGTGACGGAGAGAAAGTATTTTGCTCCGCATTCCTCCGCATTGAAATATTTTGCTTTACAGTTCTAGAGGGAAATCTAGGATGATGATAAGTGCCTACAACTACAATGGTTCATGATTTGGTGGTCCACAAGCTATCTTTCTTTTATGACAGTGAAGTTCATATGCTCTGGTGTGAAGAATCTCATGGATAAAGTGGTTAGAGTTTGTGCGGTTGCTCCTGGTGATTACAATGTGCTTGTGGATGCCTCCTGATCGTGTTCCTACATTTGCATTGGTCCAGGTTAAGGAATTGAGATCGTGTTTGAAGTTTACTCCCAGATATCATAGCGTGTAACCAGTCTTAGCTGACTTGGTTAATTCCAGTGATTGTGGAGATATATTGAAGATTGTAGAAGCATGTTGTGGCATGGAAGATCATGTTTGAGTCCCAGCTAAGGCATGGAGTGATCCGCATACATCTTTACTACATTTCCTTAGCTAATTTTGTATTAGGTCCATACATATTTTATGTATGTTTGTAATGTCGACCTTAGAGATTGTTCCAATGGTTGATGAGTGTAATGTCGACCTTGATGTACATTCCAAGGTTGATGAATGATATATATACTGGTAATTTGGTCATGAAAAAGACATCAAAGTGTGAAAATGCGAAGTTAAGTGGAGAAGTGTAGAAGATAGAGCAGAGCAGAGGAAGAGTATTGTGTTTCAATGGAACTGAATTCAGGCATGGAGTAGATGCTAACATCTCAGTTCAAAACCCCTTGGTAGTGAGCCACCCCTTGGTAGTGAGCCTTTTTCTAGGCAGTGAGCCTCTAATTTTTGGTATTGTTATAACTTATATATCCTGTGGACTAACATCCACCATGGTTTTTCCCTTATCAGGGTTTTCCACATAAAAATCTGGTGTCTCTTGTGTATGATCTTGCAATTGTGTTTATGTTTCTGAATTTATGCTTTCATGACTTAATCTTAACAAACAGTGGACAAGTGTTTAATGTTTTAAGGTGCAGAATTGTTTAAGTTTTGAGGCAACTAATTCACCCCCCCTCTTAGTTGTCTGGTTCATTTCAACAATTGGTATAAAAGCCAAGTTCCTCGGAAGAAAGCTTGACCGCTTGAGGTTGATCCAGGATGTCGTATAAGAAGGAAAGTCCATAATTCGATGGAACAAACTACTTCGTCTGGAAGATCCGCATGAAAACCCATCTCCTCTGCTTAGGTTATAGTGTTTGGAAAATAAGTATGAAATACCGAAGAATGGTCTGCAAACTGAAGATGAAATCAAGGAATTTGAGTTGATCATAAAAGCCAAAGTTGCCCTGGTAAGCGCCTTATCTGACATTGAAGTAACAAAGATCATGGAGCTGGAAACTGCTCATGAAATTTGGGAAAAGTTGAAGAATCTATATGAAGGAGATGAATCTGTGAAGAGTGCCAAGTTGCAGAGTTTGAAGGTAAAATATGAATGTTTGAAAATGAGCGAAGATGACAACATAACATCCTTCATGCAAAAGGTCGACGAACTTGTGAGTAGCATTAGAAGTGTAGGAGGAAAAATTGAGGATATTGAAGTTGTGAACAAAATTCTTAGATCACTGCCTAAATCATTGTGAGGCCTACACTTTTTCATTTCCGTTCATGTGACTTTTTACCTTACTATTGCTGATACTTGTTTATTTGGGGGACTGTTGATCCCAGATTTTTGAACTAGTAAACCCTATTATGTTAAAGGAAAACTAATTAGGTGATGTAAAATAGATGTTTGCTTTAAGAGAAAATAAATTGGGTGATGTAAAATAGATGTTTATTTTATAGGAAAAATTAATTGGGTGATGTTAGAAAGAAAATTGTCATGTGAATTCATTGTGTTTATAAGAATTGTGGTATGCTTTAGAAATGTATGTATTAAATTTACTTTGGCTATGATATGTATATGTGGAATTAACTTTGAGGTTGAGTGTGCAGGTATTTCTAACAAAACCACAGATACTAGAGATCACTCCGCACCTTATGTTGTAATCCCTTGTGAAGCCGATCTAGTTCCACGAGGAACCAAGATCAACTCTGTGTTTGGTGAAATGTTGTAATGTTGTAATGTGTCTTTCATGAGGTTGAATAGGTTAGGTCTACCCTCTTGTAAATTGGAATTATGATTTGTGTTGAAAGAAATGTAGTTGAATTTTATTTTTTAAAATTTAAATTTTTGAGACCCTTTTCTTGTGTCTTAACTTGACTCTGGGTGTCCTAACTAAGTTTAAATTGACCCTGGGTTATACCCCATGGGTCTAGGGTCACTTTTGATTTGGGTTACCTCCGTATGGTCACCTTAACTTCACAGTGAAGTTAAGTGACGAATTTGGAGGCATGGGAAGGATAGGATGAGTGGGACCAACACTCAAGCCCATCATTTCTCCATTTCCAAGGCTTGAAAAGACTCCATGGTCTACCAATAATGGAGGGGCTTATCTTCTTGTTCCCTCACTTTTGGTGAGAGTCCCCATGAAGTGGTGTGGTCCTTCATGAGTGGGGTTATTTTTTAATCCCACTTGGGATAATGGGGATAGTTTTTAATTCCACTTGGGATAGTGGGGATATTTTTTTAATCCCACTTGGGATAGTGGGGATATTTTTTAATTCCACTTGGGATAGTGGGGATATTTTTTAATTCCACATGGGATAGTGAAAAAAAGAGTGGGGTTATTTAAATATTACAATCTTAAAAAATTCATAAATATTACAATTTTTAATTCATTTTGTCCTCCACCAATGGAATTAAAAATTTAATTTGTCATAATCCACTCTTCCCAAAAATAAATTTTTAATTCATCCATTATGAATTTAAAATTCACAAATAATGAGAGCCTTTGATCTCAACTCTTGATCCTCACCCTCCATTTCCTTTTCAAAAAATCTATAAATGAGACCCTTCTCTAAGCCATTAAGGGAGGAGGAGAGACTTCATTCATGCAGGGGGACTTCATTCTTGCAGGGGGACTTCATTTATGCAGGGGGACTTCATTCTTGCAGGGAAGGATTTCATTCTTGCATCTTTATCGTGCCAATTTCCTCTAGGGAATCTTCTTCTGGCATCCTCATAATGCCCAACTCCTTCTCTATTCTCCTCTTCATAGCCTCATAATGCCAAAATTATTCTAGCCATCCTATATCCTCCATTCATTGTCGCTTGCTTGTGATCATAGAGAGATTGTTTTTTTTTTAGAAGGGAGATTGGAGAGGAGGCTAGAGAGGAACTCTACATCAACTTCCTCCATTAAAGGGCTTTTTAAGGTTGGAATTCATGGCTTTTCCTTTGTATTTCTATTTGTTGCATGAAGGATGTGTGAAAATTATTTATTTTGCTTGTGTTGTAAATTTTGTTATTGTGGAAAAATTTTATTTGGATGTTGGCAGAGCTTCTTCCACTTGGGAGAAATGCTCATCAAGTGTAGGGTAAGGGAGTAGTGATCCTCCTCAAGTGCATGCCTTGTTTCTTTTGAGATGTTGAAAGCCTTGAGGGCATTTGTGTGAATTTGAGAAAATTGATTATATGGCTTGAGAGCTAAATATGATATCCCTTGGAATCTGATTATCTTGTTTGGCTTGAGGCCATGAGGAAAATTGTGTTGAATTATTGTGAAGGGTGGTACTCTAGAGTTGAGTGTGTCCACTCTCTTACCCCTCTGTAAACTCACCTTTGTTGAGTTTTTGTGTTGTGTAAATTCCCTTGGCTGTATGTGTGTTTTGGTGTGTTGTTTATACCTTGTTGTGAGGTGGATTTTTGAAATACCCTAAGTGTGTGGATGATCTCCCTAACTCGGGGGTGACCCTCTTGCAGGTCTACGGTAGGGAGGAGAGCAGCTTGTGTGGTATTTCTTCCCTTGTGTGATATGCAGGTTTTCTGGGAGCTTATTGTGAAGCTTGGAGAAGATTATTGGATCTTAGAAAATATTTTATTTTCCTTAAGTCTTAAGGAGAGCCTGATCTTTTAATAGCTCCATCCTTGTCAATTTTCCAAAAGGAAAAAATTATCTCCCTATTGTTGTATAAATTGTTATTTTTGGAGTTGTGAGGAAATCCTCTGTTCTTGGGTTGATAGTTGTAATTTTCTTGTTCATTAAATTTTACCATTTAGAAATGAGAAGAGGAAAAGAAAATTTGTTTTTAAAAGGATATTAAAATTGTCTAGTTCCTTCTTCTCCTACTTGCAAAGTTGAGAGTTAGTTGATGTTTTAATTAAATTTGTAAAAGTATTATTTCTGTGTAAGCTTAGTGGAAATATTAATTTTAAATTTTGTTATAAGCCAAGTCATAATTTTGCTACCATGAAAGAAATGAAATTTGGGATTACAGTATTGTTTTTTTTAAATTACCGCAAGTAATTAAATGCTCACTATATGTAGTTTAAAACATTTGACTTGAAATAGAAATTGTATTCAAGGAAAGTGGGATATATTTATGCATAATGTATAATACAAATTGAATAGATGTTTAAACTTAGAGTTGCAATTCAGAAATACATTGTTTATACAATTATAATTTAAAAAGAGCATAGGTAATTATATTTTAATTTTAAGGAAGAGTTTCTCAGAAGTTTTAACAATTATCCCAAATTAAATGACAGGAAAATGAAGAGGAAATATGATCTTTTCATTTACAAAGGACACTGAAAATAAATGCAAACAAGCCATCATAGGCATTCCATGAGTGGCCATTCTTAAAACTCAACTGTAGATTTAGAAAATAAACATCCAATTAAAAAAAAGAGAAAGAGAAAGAACAACTAACCTTGGAAAAATAGAGAGGAGAAAATGTGCAGCATTTCCGAACAGGGCTAAGAGAACTAAGTAAGTTTAATCTACCGTTAAACCTGTTTAGGAACAAGTTGATTATTAAAATTAATTCAAACGTTGAACTAAAACCTAGAGCGGAACCCTAGGGGGATTGAGTCAAGTGAAGTTAACCAACCCTGTGTAAGTGATCTAGTTTACCAAGAAATTAGGAATAATGTAAAGGATGTAGTGTTATTGCTGTTCGATAAAGAACGTGAAGAAAAAAAATAGGATAACATAAGAAGATCTTGCACAACGAGAAGGAGAATGAGATAGAAATACAATCAAAATTAAATTTTAGAGAAACGGTAAAATGAACGTGATAGAAATACAATCAAAATTAAATTCCAAGAAAAGGAAGAGAGGGAAAATGAACGGGCTTGGTTGAAAATGCTAAGTCTGAAGGAGGAGAAATTAATATTAAATTCCAAAAAATGGAAAGAAGAACAGATGACTGTGCTTTGCTGAAAAATGATCTATCACCTAAAACGACTGTTGTTCAAATGTAATTTGTGAGATTGACCTAAGTCAGGAAACCACACGTTTTCTTGCGTCGGGTGTGCACACATGTACTTGGTACCCCACCGACAACTGTATTGTTTTTGCCTTAAGCGTACGCCGCCGAGCACACCTACGCATGCGAGGGGGTTTTCAGAGTAGTAAGGGAAAATTTTTGATAGTTCGTATCATGACCACATGACACATGTGGACATGACATGCATGAATACGTGTTGTGACCGCATGGGAAATGTGGGCATGACAATCATATAGTCATAAGGTGGCCGCAATTGAAGAAGTAATGACAGTGACAAATATTACAAAAGATCAGTTGCTCCGGAAGCTGACAACCTTTGAAATGAGAGAACTTGGTGATTCACTTCCAAAGACAGAGACTGCTTTCAAGGCCAGCACTTTAGAAAGAACCCCGAGATCTAACAAGTACAAGGTGGAACCAGATTATGAGCTTAAAGAACTTGAAGCCAGCTTTGTTAACAGTCTGCCCAGAGGTACTAGTAAGTTCAAAGGCAAACTACCTTTTAAATGTTTTAGTTGTGGTAAAGTTGGTCATTATGCTTCTAATGCCCCACAAGAGTTCTTAAGCCAAGACTTGATAGACCTAGAATCCCAAAGAAATGTTATTATGTTGAAGATCTTGATGATGATGAAGGAGTATCAGATGGTGAACCAAATAATGCTAGTACATCTGGTAATGAATGCTTGTTTATTGCTTTTAAAGAAGAACATGTGACTACTAATCCTGCTAACTGTGTGAAGGAAGAAAAATTAGTGGAAAGTGCCTTGGCTGCTTAGGTTGTTGAAGACAAAGATGAATGGGTTATTGACAGTGGATGCTCTCATTACATGACTAGTGACAAAGTAAGTTCATAAGTTTGGAAAGATATGATGGAGGACTGGTTAGGTTTGGTGATGATACAACTAGTAAGATTTGTGGAAAAGGATCCATTTCTTTTGATGGCAAGCATAACACTGATGATGTCTTATATGTGAAAGGATTAAAAATAATCTCTTAAGTGTTGGTCAGATGTGTGGAAAGGTTATGATCTCATATTCAAGGATAATGGATGCAAGATTTTGGAAAGCTCCAGAATAGTGATTGCAACTAGTAAGAAGACAAGAGGTAACATTTATCATTTGAAAGGAACTAATGAATATTGTTTGTTGGCCCAGAATGATGAAAGTTGGTTGTGGCATAGAAGGTTGTGGCATATCAATTTTGACAACATTGTGAAGATAAGTTCCACTCAGGCTGTAAGAGATTTACCCAAGCTTGTGAAGCCTGCTGATACCTTGTGCAAGGAGTGCCAATTTAGAAAATAGACAAGAACAAATTTCAAGAGCAAGGACCAATCTGTTGATGGACTACTAAAATTAGTGCATATAGATCTATGTGGACCTACCAGAGTAAGAAGTCTACAAGGAGAGAGGTATTTCATGTTGTTGATTGATGATTATTCTAGAATGACTTGGGTTACCTTCTTAAAAGAAAAAGAAGAAGCCCTAAAAAAGTCCAAAGCATTCAAGGTAATGGTTGAGAATAAGCTATATTTGAAGATAAAGTGCTTGAGGTCTGATAGAGGTGGAGAGTTTACATCAAATGAGTTTAACTTCTTCTATGAGGAACAAGGGATAAAGAGACAATTATCTGCACCTAGGAATCCACAACAAAATGGAGTAGTTGAAAGGAAAAATAGGATAGTTTGATGCAGAGCTCACCAACACAAGACCACAAAGGGATCAAACTAACAACATTGGAGGAAAAAGGATACAAGGGATGGCAGGGCAAACAACTTATCTAGGCCTCAGTGGACCAAACAGCAACAATTGACTTCAATTTGAACTTGACTGTCCATTCCTTCTTCATTGCTTTAACACAGCATAATAACACCATTTATAGGTTCATACATATGGGGACCTTCCCAAACTTCCTAGGGACCCTAGATCAACTAAGTTTGACTACCCCAAGCTTAAAAACTCACAAAATGCACTGAGGGTACCTCCTTGTACCACTTCCTTCACAAACCCACTCACTTCCTTGTAGCCCTCTTTTTAGGACTGTCATGCAATAACTTTTGTTTCAGACCTCTTCTCCTAACTATCAAGGGCTTTTTGACTACCCATTACCTTTTTCTTGAACATATTAAATATGCAGCATAGGTTTCTTTGGAACACTACATCCAAGACTTGATTGTACCCGGCTGTCCCAAGGGCTAATTAGGCCTCCTAGACATGAAAAAAGGCTAAAAAAACTTGTTTTGAATTACCAAGACCCCCTCCAAGGTGTCAAACAGATCATATAAGGTCTAAATACACTATTTTTAGAGGTTTTGTGTCAAATTTCTCCATTTCCTTTCAAAACCACTCTTCCACCATGCTTGGACTGTCCAAGACAAAGAATTTAGACTTTAAGAAACACAAATCTGTCCTTTCACACCAACTCCACAATTCCTGCACAAAACCCACTTAATGAAAATAAAAACCAAACTTATTACAGTCATTTCCACCTATGGAGCAAGTGTGGAAAGTCCTTTATTCATCGTTTTCAATAAACCCTCCAAAAAGCTTCGAAAACCATAGTTCAGACCTACTTGCACAAAAACATTCATAAATCCTTATTCTATGATTCCAACTCGTCCAACTGAGTTTGAATGAAAGGTAACATCATCCTTTAGACAGAAAAATACATTTTTTCCCTTAAAAACATTGTACAATCACATACAGGAGTGAAAAATAGCCATAAAATAGTCAAAAACTGAGAAAAGAGCAGTCCCAAAGAAAATGTTGGGAAAGTGCTCAAATCTCCATCAAATCTCCTCCAACCTGGCTTAAAACAAATATGAGACCATACCCTACAACATTCCAAGCATGATAATGTTTGCATTAGTACTGTACGACCAAGAAAAATGAGAGGGAACAACAATTTTCTGAAAAATAGAAATGGGACATCAAAACAGTCATAATCTTCATTTCTTTTTCTTCAAACTCCAAAAAAACTCCTTCATTCGACCCCCACTGCCTTTTTTTCAAGGATTACAATTATATATCATATTTTACACTCCATTCCCATCGTGCGAATAAGGATAAAAATAGCCTAAACTTCTGATTTTTCCTAAAAACTAATTTTTTCTATTTTTAGACTGCCATACACTTAAGAGGACTGCATACCACAACTATTTTCAATCTCCACTAACATAAAATGACTAAAAACCATCCTCTTATGTCTTTTTAAGGCTCTATTACATTTATTTATTATTCTTTTTTTTTTAAAAACTCATTTTGCCTTTTAACTCTAAAATTTTAAAAATTTAATTAAATGCCTATTCTAGGTGCACTGCACCATAGTTCAAGAGGCTGCTAGAACAATGATGAAGGAGGCTGACCTACCGGAAGTATATTGGAGAGAGGCAATTCACACTACTATATAGATCCTAAACAGAGTCCAAGTAAAAGGTAATAGTTCTAAGACTCCTTATGAGTTGTGGCATGGTAAAGTTCCTATTGTTAAATATTTCAAAGTTTTTGGTAGTAAGTGTTATATTAGAAGAGATGAAGATCTAGGTAAGTTTGATGCATGTGATGAAGGGATCTTCCTTGGATAATTACCAAGAGCAAGGCCTACCGGTGCTACAATAATAGGTTGAAGAAGATCATTGAAAGTGCAAATGTCAAAGTTGATGAAAGCAAGGAAAAGGTATCAAGTGGATATGAATCCGATGAACCAGATGTCCCTACAAACAAAGTAGTAGTGCAACAAGAAGAAAACTTAGAGGAAGAAGAAGAACAAGCTCCAAAAATCATTACTAAGACACCCAGGTATGTGAAGTTAAATCACTATGAAGATCAAATCATAGGAGATAAGAGTAAAGGACTTCAAACTAGAAGAAGAGTTGTTGATGAACAGGTTAATTATTGTTTGATTTCTCAAGTGGAACCTAAAAATATAAATGAAGCTTGCAATGATGAAAATTGGGTAAAGGCTATGTGAAAGGAAGCTAGGTGTGTGGAAATCACTTCCTACACTAATCTAATGAGGGGAGAGCTATACAAATTCAATTTAATCCTTACAATTACAACAACATGAAACATATAACAGAGATATTGCAGCAATACACATAGAACCAGAAAGAAGACAGAAGAAGAGAGACAAGATATATCGTGGGGAAAACCCTTATCAGGTGAAAAACCCCACACTCAGAAACCTGCACAATGTATTATCAAAATTGAATATGGTTTACAATACACTTGCAATGCAAGCTTCAATAGTCTTCGACACTCGTGTCTGGAGTCAATCTAGTAGCATAACAGTACATGTCAATCACATACTACTTCTCCTCCTCCAAGCACCTGTTTATATAGAATATACAAGGTAAAATTGGCTCTATCTTGGAATGGGCGTCCAACTTGGCCTCATGGCCCAAAACCCATGCCTATGGACACTTGGTCAACATTGTAAGATGCATCTAACACTTGTCCATAGCTCCCATCCCAAAGAGATCACCTATTTCCAAAATGGTCTATGACAAATGCTCTTACGACTCTTACGACCGTTATAGAATCTGTCATAGCAGTTACAACTTACAGCTATAAGAGAATCTGTCATACACAGGCTATAAATAGCATATTCTCTTACAACATGTCATAGTCCACCTTGGGGCACCCAAAGATGCTCTTCGACACATGTCTTCACCTGTCTTACAAGCTTCTATTTCTGACTCTTACATGTCATAACTTCGTCATAGGAATCCGTCATAATCGTTTCTGTCAACATTCCCTTACACAACATCCAAGATGCCGACACATGGCAAAATACTCCTACCACAAAGTGGGATGCCTATCTCCTCATGTGAGGACAATAATACAAAGTTGTCATCTTCCATGTAGGATGACACATCACCGTGCCACATCCCACAAAATGACAATATGGAATTTACAATTAATTTACATCATAGGCAATGAATAAATAAATACAATCATAAATAATGCAAGGAATTACCAAGGTTGAGACACCTTAATTCCCAACACTATGGAAGAAGAACTGATGTAGATAGAGAAGAATCAGACTTGGGATCTTGTTCCCAAACCAATAGATAAAAATGTAATTGGCACCAAATGGGTCTTCAGGAAGAAGATGAATGAGAATGGTGAAGTGGTAAAAAACAAAGCAAGGTTGGTATGCAAGGGATACTCTCAAGTTGAAGGAATAGATTTTGAGGATATATTTGCACCAATGGCAAGGATTGAAGCAATAAGAATATTTTTAGCATTTGTAGCCTAGAAAGATTTCAAGGTATATCAAATGGATGTAAAGTCTGCATTCTTGAATGGAGAATTGGAAGAAGTCTATATTGAACAATCGGAAGGATTCTAGTCATCAGATCAGGGTGACATGGTGTGCAAATTGAAGAAAGCATTATATGTACTAAAACAAGCCCCCAGGGCCTGGTATGCAAGATTGGATAAATATCTAATGCAATTAGGGTTCAATAAGGGTACTATCGACAATAATCTCTATTTCAAGATCAATAATGAACAAATCCTAATTGTTGCAGTCTTTGTTGATGACATTATCTTTGGAGGTAATGAAGGTATGTGCATGGTTTTTGCTCGGGAAATGCAAAATGAATTTGAAATGTCCATGTTTGGTGAGATGAATTTCTTTTTAGGTCTGTAAATCAATCGAAAGGGTATCTTCATTTCTTAGTCTAAGTATGTGAAAGAGTTGTTAAAGAAGTTTGGGATGGAGGAATCTAAACTGATAAGCACTCCCATGGCAATTGGTTGTAAGTTGAGCAAAAATGATGACTCACCTATGGCAGATCAGAAAAGATATAGATCTATGATTGGAGGATTACTTTATATGACCCAAACCAGAACTGACATAATGCATGCAGTTTGTCTTGTGAAAAGATTTCAAGCAGAACCTAAAGAGTTACATGTGATGGTAGTCAATAGAATACTGAGATACTTGAAAGTCACAATGGATTATGGTTTGTGGTATCCAAAAAATAATGATTTCACTCTCAATGCATATACTGATGTAGATTGGGCCGAAGATGTGGATGACAATAAAAGTACAAGTGGAGGTGCATTCTTCTTGGGAAAAAGGCTGGTATCCTAGTTCAGCATGAAACAAGACTCAATATCCCTGTCTACTGTAGAAGCAAAATACATTGCAGCAGCATGCAGCTGCACTCAGGTGTTATGGATGAACTAGACATTGAAGGACATCAGAGTTGTGTATGAAGATCCAATTGCAATCTTTTGTGACAATACAAGTGCCATAAACATTTCAAAGAATCTAGTAATGCATTCAAGGACAAAGCATATATCCATAAGATATCACTTTTTGAGAGAAAAGGTGACAGAGAATGAAGTCAAGTTGGAGTATGTATCTACAAAAGATCAGATTGCAAACATTTTCACCAAGCCTCTGCCTAAGGATACTTTTGAGTATCTCAGAGAAAAGTTAGGGGTTATCACCTCTCTTGCTCTAAACTAAGATGCACAAGAGTGCATCAATCTGGTGGTGCTTAAAGTCCCACCTCCAGATCTAGATTAATGCTTTAAGGGCTACTTCTCAGGGGCAGTAGTCAGAGAGTTTAGAGGAAAGTTGGATCAGAGTAGTAGAGTGCAAGTATGTGCCCTTTGCCATTGATGTCAAAGGGGGAGAAAAATCTTGTGAAAAACTCAGAGAGAAAGAATGTGGATGTGTAAAGAGAAAGGGGGAGAATCTTGTCATGATGGCTATTGTGGCTTTTCACATCATATGTTGCCATTAATGACAAAAGGGGAGATTGTTGCAAGTATGTGCCTAATCGATGTTGTCATTGATGTTAACATATCTTTGTTGTCGTTGGTGTCAACTGTATCATATTTTGTTATTTATTTAGAATCTTTATATGTTGAGGATATTGAGAAAATTAGCCCCTCCAGAAGAATTAGAAAGTAAACAGTGAATCACAATGAAGACAGTAAGTTGCATATTAAAGAACAATCCAGAAGATTGCTCTGCATTTCTTGGAGAGTGAAGATCTTGGTCTGCGGATTGGAAGTTATTTAGAGGCATGTCTAAAGATGCTAAATCCTGAGTTTGAGCCTCCAGTATTAAGAATTGAGTGAGTTACTTTCACCAGAATAAAACCTATTTTTTTTTATTATTCACTGGTGACAGGGAGAAAGTATTTTGCTCTGCATTCCTCCGCATTGAAGTATTTTGCTCTGCAGTTCTAGAGGGAAGTCTGGGATGATGATAAGTGCCTACAACTACAATGGTTCATGATTTGGTGGTCCACAAGCTATCTTTCTTTTATGAGAGTTGAAGACAGTGAAGTTCATATGCTCCGGTGTGAAGAATCTCATGGATAAAGTCATCAGAGTTTGTGCAGTTGTTCTTGGTGATTACAATGTGCTTGTGGATGCCTCCTAATTGTGTTCCTACATTTGCATTGGTCAGCGTTAAGGAATTGAGATCGTGTTTGAAGTTTACTCCTAGATAACGTAGCATGTAACCAGTCTTAACTGACTTGGTTAATTCTAGTGATTGCAGAGATATATTGAAGATTGTAGAAGCATGTCGTGGTGTGGAAGATCGTGTTTGAGTCCTAGCTAAGGCATGGAGTGATCTACATACATCTTTACTACATTTCCTTAGCTAATTTTGTATTAGGTCCAAACCTATTTTGTGTATGTTTGTAATGCTGACCTTGGAGATTGTTCCAATGGTTGATGAGTGTAATTCTGACCTTGATGTACTTTTAAAGGTTGATGAATGATATATATACTTGTAATTTGGTTGTGAAAAAGACATCCAAGTGTGAAAATGTGAAGTTAAGTGGAGAAGTGTAGAAGGAAGAGCAGAGCAGAGGAAGAGTATTGTGCTTCAATGGAACTGAATTCAGGCATGGAGTAGATGCTAACATCTCAGTTTAAAACCCCTTGGTAGTGAGCCTTTTTCTAGGCAATGAGTCATATTGGCAGTGAGCCTCTGATTTTTGATATTGTTATAACTTATATATCTTGTGGACTAACATCCACCGTGGTTTTTCCCTTGACAGTGTTTTCCACATAAAAATTTGGTGTCTCTTGTGTATGATCTTGCAATTGTGTTTATGTTTCTAAATTTATGTTTTCATGACTTAATCATAACAAATAGTGGACAAGTGTTTAATGTTTTAAGGTGCATAATTGTTTAAGTTTTGAGACAACTGATTCAACCCCGCTCTCAATTGTCTGATTCATTTCAACAGTTGCGAGATGATAATGAAAAAGTAGATAAAATTTGCAATACAAGGCAAGGTAAGCATGAAAACATATGAGATTACAATTGTAGACTTAAGGAACTACTTGTAAAGTTAGAAAAAGAACCTCCTGACAGTCTCAAGAAAAGGTAGTTCATCAAAGGTCTAATTCCATCCTTAAGAAAAAAGATGAAGGTAGTACCACCCTCTTCCTATGCAAAAGCCTACAATCAGGCAATGGACATAGAAAGTGAAGACAAAATGTCCTCCCCTAGAAAAAGAAAAATAAAGGAAGATGGTAGTTTAGATGATAGCAGCAACAATGATTCAGGAATAGTACAAGAACTCCAGAGGGATATGCTCTAGATAATGAAAGAATTGAAGGCAGAGAAAGAAACCAACAAAGAATCCACTGAACTCTGGTGTACTAAGTGCAAAAGTGAAGGTCCCACCAAAGGCAATTATCCCAGAAAATTATTTTGTGAGATTTTCTAGGTTATGGGTCATTCAATAAAGGAGTGCCCATATAATTTGAAGACTAGTAGTACACAAGTACTCTTCACATAGGGAGAGAAATCCACTCCATCAAAGCCATAAAATGCAGCTCCAAGTGGTTATCAAAATCAAAGAGGTCAGAGTCAAATACAGTATGATCCCAAAAGACATCTGATCATACAGTATTGACAATGTAACGAATAAGGACCCTTTGCAAGAGATTTACAAAACAAGAATGACAAAGTGCAATTATTGTACAAATGGTGTGGATGTGGAGACCATGAAGACATTGGATGTATGAAGCAAAAGGCCAACATCAACTTGATTGATATTGAAAGGCCAAATGAAGTATTGGCAATTACTCAAGCCCAATAAAACAAGGTTGTGTACCCAGACCCACATATAAAACAAGCCAGATTTTGTGAAGCAAGAACCAAAGAGGAGTAGACTATGGATAGCGAATGATGCCACCCACATCCAAACACAAGTATGGTAACAAATCAATTACACTCTGAGAAAAATATTTCAAGGTAAGTACTTCAAACTACTATACCAATTAAAGTAGTGGATTCATTACAATGTATTCCAAAGCTCTGAAATGCTATTGGATTGGGGAAGAATGCAATGGTGCATGCTATGGCCAATTTGGAGTTTGGAGAGGATGAAGACCCAATAACCAAACCTTCATTGTTGGGAGACCAAGTGATTGATCCCATGCTATTAATAGTTAGCATGACAAACAAACCAACTGTGGTAAATATGGGGATCCTAGGAAAGAATCTCACCAATACAATTGTGGATGGCGGGTCTAGTGTGAATGTACTTCTAGAAGATACCTAGAGAAGTTTGGGAAATTCAACTTTTTGGCCCCTAACTTTTCAATTGGTGGGTAAAGATAATTATTGGAACCCAAGTATTTCTGTTGAATTTTGGGGTCATTTCATTATGGCAAAAAGTGTAGGATGCATTGTTGGGTCGAGGATGGTTGGTAGCAGCCAAAGATGACCACAAATGGACAAAAAATATAATCTCCATCGAAAATAAAGGTTAAAGTATATAATCGATTTGAAAAACCAAGCAGTCGGCAATAAAGTAGCTTCCTCTAATTTGTCAAATTCAAACTCCAAAGAAGAATGGATGGAGAAGTATGAGCTGAATGATAAAGGAATTCTGGAATTACAATCATGCTCGGAGGATGAAACAAACTCTCTCTGTGGCCTATTTCACTGGAAAATAGAGGATTATGAGGTATTTATCTTGACTTGTAATTTTTTTGTGTAAAAGCCCTCAAACCATCACAAAAGTAAAACAAAGTAAAATGAAGTAAATAGTCCACTTAAATACATCACAAGAAATGAAATTAAAATGATGTAATTAATCCACAAAAGATAAAAAGGTGTAATCAATCTGCTTAATTATAATATAAAAGATGAAAAGGTGTAATTAATCTACTTAATTACAATATTGCAAGTAAAAGATAAGTCCCATAAATAAGATTCAATAAAGTCAATAAATCTTCACAAAAGAGAAACCTCATAAATAAGAATCCATAAGAATCATTAAATCTTGCAAAAGATAATCTCATCAATATAAATCAAATAAAGTCATTAAATCTTACAACTCGCGTGCTCATCCCAGGTAAAAGCACTATAAAATCATATACAAAGTCCTTTGATAATCATGCCATAATACATCCAATTACAAGTTTACAATAATCATGTTCAACAAGAATAAATGAATCAATAAGCTCATCAGTCGCACGAACCAAGTGGTCCTCCACCTATGAACCGAGAGACAGGAACATGGCCCAGGTGTGTTTCCACCCAATTATGAAGTAATTACACTTCCCTGGATCCCTTCATGAAATGAAGGAAACCTAGCCCTACATGAAATGTCTAACTACGTGGAAACAACTGGTAGGAGAGAACACCCGATGCAACCCTGATGTCTGAATGTGCAATTCTAAATAATGAAATGCAAATTGTCTCACAACAAGATGTGGCAGAGATATATATAAATAAGTTTGCTAGATAAAATAAACATCTTTTTCAATGTCAGCTCATTTAGATCTAAACCTTTAAACATAGTAACCCGGTTCAATTCCCAAAAAGAGGAAAAGCCATCTCTGATAATCCACATTCGACATCCTAGCCCAGAAAGTAACCCAAACACATTCCTAGATAAAAATCTACCTTCTTTCCCCAAATAAACAAGTAAATAAATAATTAATGAATAAGTAAATCCAAAATCACCTATGACCATTTCCAATCCCTTCCCTATGCATCAATCATGAAAACACACCTTTCAAGCAATAATCCATCATTTGTTCATACAATTGCATCTAAAGGTTGCTAAACTGGTTTTATTTCCTAATTCATATTCAATTCAAATTCCATAATATATTAAGTTTTCTAAATCATTCAATTCAAGTATACTAATTCTCTTCAAGAAGTTTTAATAAGACAATGATATTTACATCACGAATTTGACTCCATCATTCTAACATATTAAATAAAAAATAATTTTAACATCAATCTATTCATTCATTTAGGTAAGTATAATTTGTGTGTCTAAAATTTGATTATAATCCTTATCTATAATTTGTTGTCAAAAAGGTTGAAGAAAATCAATGTTTAACTGTTTCCATTCAATTCCGGTTTAAGTTTCAAGCAATTCATTTGAATAAGAGTTGATAATAATATATATGATTGTTTCAGCATCTCACAACTAAATTTAAGAGCATAGGTAAATATCAGAAAAACTTACTATTTCTGTTATGAGAAAATAATATCATTGTTTTAGAGGGTTTTTAGAAATGAAGCTACAGGAACTGTGTAAATCAGGTGACATGAACTGATAAATAGGTGATAGGAACTGATAAAACTGGTGACAGGAACAACAGAAAGCTATAGGAAGCAAATTACTCAAGCTATAGGAACTAGAAAGATGGCAACTGAGACTAATCCAGTTTGAATAGCAATAAAATAAGTAGAAGGATAGCTACAGGAACAACTGAATAGTCTATTACAAGAACATCAATAAAAAGACTGGTAAAAGACAATTACAAAAATCCATTTTAAGAGGGTTTAAGTAGACTTTTATAATTAGCAAGAGGAATCCCAATACATAGTCTTTATCAGCAAAATAGACTGTTATAGAAAGATGAAGAACAACATACATGAGTTAATAGATTTCAGTGGTTTAAAGGGTAGTTCTAACAGTTTAAAAACTGAACTTTGTGGCAATCAAATAGCAGGTCGTTACCTACAACCAAGCCGCTCCAAAATAGGCCACCAATTATAACAGGCCAACGCAAAGACAAGGAAAAGGGTAGATTTATATGCAAGCCAATGCTTTCTGAACCAAGGCTAAGATGCTACTGTATAACAGTTAGAACAATCATATTTTTATTACAATTAAATCAGAAAAATACTTGAAATCTTAAGCGCTTACCAATGGTTAAACCTTTGCTACTATCAGTGATCTCTCTGTTCTTCTGTTGTTGCCAAAATGTGGTTAAGACTTCTCTGTTGTGACTGCTTTGTTTTCTCCCTTTGTCATTCAGAAAAGAATGAATAATCTTCCTTCTGTTGTATCTTGTTTTTATTGAAAATCTCTGCCCAATAATGGCGTTGGAAATTTAGGTTTTGAAGACTTAATTTATTTTTTATTTTTTTAGTTTACATGATATTTTGCTTTTCAAAAGCCTCCAAAAATAATAAAATAAACTTATTTTAATCTTGCATGATAGAATTATTATTAGATTTCTAAATATAATATTCATAATAATAAAATAATTTATCTAACTTTTTAAAAAATAACCATTTCTTTTATTCCTATATTTAAATTTCTAAATATAATAGTTATTATTAACATAATTTATTTATCTTTAATAACACAAACACTTTAAATCAATTAAGAAGCATTAAATAATATTTAAAATAATATATATCTATTGCAATTTAAATATAATTGTTTAAATCTAATTTAGATATTGTCTTCAAAACATCCATATTTATATAAATATGAATGTTTATTATTTAGTATTAATTAAAATAAAGTACAACCACATATATTCACTATTTAATATAATCAAAAGAACTTTTAATATCTATAATTAAATCATGCATTCGAAAAGGATTTTCCTAACAATTAAAAACACCATATTTTCTAAGCATCTAAACATCAGTCACATTTATTATCCACACAATTAATGCATAATAAATCATTCAAAATGCAATATGAGACTACGTGAGTGTGTGATTGCATCAGAGTTAACCATCCCAAATAGTTCTTGCCAAATGACTAGAACACCTCCACCTCAGCCATGTTCTCGTCTTCGACAAGTACCTGTATTCATTCGCACTCAACTCGACGTCAATAGGTTAGTTCCCAAAAACATAGCCGAAGCAAAACATCATAATCATATCGATAATATTTAATATTTAAATCAACTTTCTAATTTATGTAAATATAACATCATGATAATTACCTTCTCCCATGTGAAACTTACTTGAAGTAAAACAATCATGGTAAATGTTCACTAATCTAGAATAATAATATAGTCCATAAAAATGAGACATGACAATTCCAAGGAATTTTCTGATTTCATGTATAGAGCTAGGAAGGAGGAATACACAAGGAGATTAAATGAAGAAATGGGGAAGTCTCCTCATGATTAGGTCCAGGGTCATTTAAGTGGTATTATTGGGAAAATATCACAAATTTAGTTTTTGGTATTTTCTACATCTTAGTAAATTGCATTTTCATAGACAAAAAGTTTAAATTCCAACAAAATAGCTAGGAGTTATGACCTTGCGAAGGGGAAGATCAAAAATTTCATAATTTTAAAATTTTGTAAAAAGTTTTCACCTTCCAAGAGTTCTTTTTTTTTCCAAGGGTAATGTGACCCTTCATATTTTATGTAAGCCTATATATTTTGAATTGGAATGAATAGAAATTAGTTTTTGGAGGTAATTCACAACTCCCAACGAGTTTGCCTACTTGTAAAAACGCTTTTGTACTTTGTTTTTCATGTGCATTACAATATCACAGGCTCAACGCTAGGTATTGTCCAGATCAGTGGTATCAGAAATAGGCTAGGAGCCGCAAGCACCTGTAGTGTGGCTTAAGGGGGGGTGTTGGAAGTAAGCCACACCTGGACTGACGATGGGCTGGCCACAAGGGGCTAGTAGCTCAGTTGGTAGAGCACTCTAGCAACAAATGGAAGGTCCTAGGTTCGAGTCCTAGCTGGTCCATATGAGCTATAGCTCAACAATTGGTATCAGAGCCATGATCAGGTCCAAGGTCATTTAAGTGGTATTATTGGGAAAATATCACAAATTTAGTTTTTGGTATTTTCTACATCTTAGTAAATTGTATTTTCAGAGGCAAAAAGTTTAAATTCTAACAAAATAGCTAGGAGTTATGACCTTGCAAAGGGGAAGATCAAAAGTTTCATAAATTTGAAATTTTGTAAAAAGTTTTTATCTTCCAAGAGTTCTTTTTATTTTCCAAGGGTAATGTGACCCTTCATATTTTATGTAAGCCTATATATTTTGAATTAGAATGAATAGAAATCAGTTTTTAGAGGCAATTCACAACTCCCAGCAAGTTTGCCTACTTATAAAAACTCTTTTGTACTTTGTTTTTCATGTGCATTACAATACCACAGGCTCAGCGCTAGGTATTGTCCATATTAGTGGTATCAGAGCCATGTTTGTTTGCTTCTTCTCGAATCAGAGAGGGTTTTAGCCACGAGACAGTTCAAACGGTGTAATTTCAACTCAAAATATTTCTGGGTTTTGTTCGCAGCATTGAAATCCTATCTAGGTATCTCTAATTTTTTTAGAAAGTGCATGGATTTTGAGAAAATAGATCACAAATCTACGGCCCTATTTCTTGCCTCTACTTGTTTCTTTTTGCCTTTTCAGAGCAGTTTCACGAAATCGGGTATATCTTTCTCATCCAGACTCCATTTTATGCAAACGAGATATCAACGGAAAGAGGACTCAGAGAAATTTCTAGTGGTGTAGGTAATTATTTCTAATTTTTTTATTAGCTTCCTACTATTTTTTACCAGAAGTCAGGTCTTCTTTTTCAGCACTACCCTCAGTGTTTTGGGCATATCTTTTGCATACGGTGTCGAAATCAGACAAACAAAATATCGTTGGAAAAGTGATTCAGTCCTCTAGATAGCCATTAGATTATCTTCATTTGAGGTATAGTTGATCAAAAATGTCAGAATGAAATGATCATTCAGATCCTTTCAAGGCGATGGTTGAAGAAGCATTAACAAAACAACGTGAGGAGATGATGAGTCAATTCTCTCATCTACTACAACAAAATAAAGGAAATCAACAACCCAACATGGGAAAAGTACCATTTGGTGGTCACACTCCTTTCAAGGTGTAGGTAAATTTTGATATTCCAAAATTTGAAGGCAAAATAAATGCAGATGTTGTTGATGATTGGTTGTCAAAACTAGAAAGATATTTTTATGTGAATCACTTCTCTAATGGTGAAAAAATAACCTTTTCTCTGCTCAAAGTTGAACATCATGTAAAACAATCATTAGAAAATAAACTATTATCTAGAGAAAACCTTAAGTTCAATGGAACAGTAGAGGATGATCCCACCTGGGGAGATTTTGTGGAACATATCAAGGAAGAATATTATCTTGAAAATTCATACGAGGATAAATATATGGAGTGGCAGATGCTTTGTCAACAGAAAGACCAATCTATTCAAGATTATGCTAATACTTTCCATGCTCTTTCAGCAAAGCTTGGCATCATTGATACATAAAAACATCGAATTTTGAAGTACCGCAGTGGGCTTCGTCGTCATATCCAAACAGAGATGGAATTTCTCAATATTAAGACCTTGGGGACTGCCTACAAATATGCAGTGAAGATTGAGGAAAAATTCAAACAAAATGGAAAAAAGGATTTTTTTCAAAGAATGAAGGTGACAACAAATTCATGGGAAAACAGACAACTAAGGATCCCTCCTCACAATCATCATCAATAGCAAACAACAATGGAAAGAAGATGTGCTGTGAATTCCATAGAAGTCCAGGGCATAACACAAAGGATTGTCGAGTTGCCAAGACGTTGATAACAGACTAGGAGCCCCAAGCACCTACAATGTGGCTAAGGGGGGGTGTTGGAAGTAAGCCACACGCGGACTAACGATGGGTTGGCCACAAGGGGCCAGTAGCTTAGTTGGTAGAGCACTCCAACAACAAATGGAAGGTTCTAGGTTCGAGTCCTAGCTGGTCCATATGAGTTGTAGCTCAACAATTGGTATTAGAGTGGTTGTGAGTTGTGGGTTAGCATTTTTTTTAGAAATCTGAGAGTGTAGGGTTGTTTTTCGAAGCACATGAGTATGCTCTTCTCTTGCATCTTTGGATGATCTGGAGAAATAGAAAAGTGTGGAGAAAACTCTAGTTTCTGGGGGTGTTCATATTTTGACTTGCCAGTTGTAAGTTTTTTCGGGGCTTCATGGAGACTCTCTAGCTCAAATCTAACAATCGGCTTGCATTTTATATATTTTGATCAATATTGCAGGTTGAAGCATGTTTTTTTTGCCTTAGGTAGCTGATTTAGTCTTTGCATGTCATTTTTTAGTTGTTGGGGTCATTTTTTGGTGTTAAAAGTATTTTGTTTACATTAGAGTCACATCTTCTGTACATCACAAAGAAAAATGCCTTCTGGGTTTTGTTTGCATCATCAAAAAACCATCTGGGTATCTATTAGTTTTTTCATGCAGCTTATATATTTTTTAGAAATGACATTAGAAAGATACAACAGACCCCCTCTCTATTGGCATTTTAGAAATTGTAGTTCAACTTCTGAAGGCCATAACTCGGGCTCTTGACCTCCGATTTGTGAGATTTTTTTTTTTTTTGGCTAATTTTTTGTGCTCTACATGCTGGTTTAGACGATTTTTGAGTTTGGTGCATGAATTTTCTAGAAATTATGTTTTTTTATCAGATCTGATAGGCAGTTTTAGTTTTTAGAACTTCAAACGGCTATAACTTTCACATATGATCTCGGATTGAGGTCATTCTTTTTTTGAAAGTTGATATTTTTTTAACTACTACACAATAGTGCTATTTTGATGTTCTGATTCTGAGATATTTCTATACTTTCAGTATTTGGGTCTATTTTTAACATTGTAAAACTATGGAAAACTCTACTCTAGCATTGTAAACTCATAGAGCTAAGGCCATTTTTATTCATGGAGGCTGATGTGAACATTCATCAGTGCATGCACTATTTCCTTTCTTGCATGCATTAGGTTTGCATTTTCTCTGCACTTCATTTCAGTTCTAGCTCATTTCCTAATCAACTATTGCTTCATAGATTCCAGAGTTGTGCCCGTTGAGAGTTTTCTAGTGTTCCTTGGCATCGGGTCTGTTGTTGATTTTCCATGATTCTGACCTGAGTCCTTGAGTGACTCTAATATGGTTTCTAGCAAACAAAAGTATATTTCCTTGCTTGCCAGATTAAGGATTCCAGTGTTACTCCATAAGTGTACTTCCAGTGCTTTTTGTTGCAGCAGGTTATCTCATTATGGGGGGTTGTATGATCTCTCTTATCATCCTTTGTGTGGATAGAGATTGATTAGATTTGTAATGGATATCATTGTTGTATTTCATCTCTCTTTTGGGAAGGAGTTTTGTCCCACTCAGTTTTCTCCTTTTCTCCATTTGTGAGAGATTTTATTTGCATTTGTACATGGGTACCTAACATGGCCTAGTAGCTGGGACCCATATTTGCATCTTTTTTGCATATTTGCATAATAATCTTTTCTCCTAAGTTGCACTTAAGGGGGGTGTTAGTGTGAATAGGGATATTTCCTATCTAGTTTCCCTTGTGTGAGGATAATTCATATTATTTAACTATTTATTAGTTAAATAATATTCTCTCAAAGAATTCACACTAGGTTAGGTTTACTTAGGGACTTTTTCACTATATCTCACATTGGTTGTGTATTGTGTCTCTTGGGTGGAATATCCTTTATATATCCACCTCTTGCTCTCATATGAGCAACCCCATTGTATTGTATTGTTTTGCATTCTCTTGAGTTGAATACAATTTATTTAGCTCATATGTGATTTCTATTTTGCTTTCTCTCAATCACTTGTATTCTTGGGTAGAAATCTAATAGTTACAAGAAAAGGAAGCTGAGGCTGAACCTGAACCATTGCCTATAGACTCTTTTGAGCAAAGAGATGATGACCAAATAATTGAAGCTGACCCCTATGCCATAGTTGCCACCACTAGGATTTTGCCTCGTGAAGATGAGGAGTGTTTATTCCACTCACAAATGTGGGTGAATGGCAAGGTCCTCCATTTCATTGTTGATAGTGGAAGTCAAAAGAATCTGATCTCCACTGAGACTGTTAAAAGGCTGAACTTGAAGACCACACCTCATCCATAACCATATCATGTGGGATGGGTAAGCAACCAAGAATGAGATATTCAGGTAAATAAGCAATGTCGCTTACCTTATTCTATCAAACCATTCAAAGATGAAGTCATATGTGATGTGGCACCCTTGGATGTGTGTGATGTATTGTTGGGGCACCCATATATGTAAAAGGTCATGGTGTATATGAGTTCAGACCTCACAGTGTCATTATCAAATTGGGAGAAAAGAAGTATCAGAGACCTGAAGTAAGTCCTACACAACCAGCATCTTTGATTACTGAAAAATAATGTGAACGTCCAATTGCTCATATTGGAACATTTGTTCTAACGGTTTGAACTAA
Source organism: Cunninghamia lanceolata (assembly GCA_027924645.1). Taxonomy (NCBI): domain Eukaryota; kingdom Viridiplantae; phylum Streptophyta; class Pinopsida; order Cupressales; family Cupressaceae; genus Cunninghamia; species Cunninghamia lanceolata. Next base: position 557,510 of record BSBN01001388.1, read on the forward strand.
GGACAAGAGGTCAGTTGTAGCCAATATCCATGACAAAATGGTCAACACTACCACTCAACAAAATAGATAAATGAAAGTAGGACATCACTTTGGGATATGATGGATAACAAGCTGACAAAGTCTACTGCTTCCCATCCACAAATAGATGGGCAAACTAAGCACAACTACAATCATGACCTACATGGTTCCATAGGGCATAGCCCATTTGAAATGTCTTAGACATCAACCACTAGCTCCTATTGATGTAGAAATACCAATCATCTCAAATTATCCATCACCACATAAGGCAACCAAGTTTGTTGAAGAAATGTAGCAAGCTTCGGAGATATCGCGGCACACTAGGCAAAAGTACAAGGAAAGGCATGATCAACATCATCTACCTCATCAATTCCATGTTGGAGAAAAGATCAGTGATGTCTTGGTCATGACACTAAAAAGACAACATATTCCTCTTTATCATGTGGTTCAAGCAAGTAAAGTTCCTCATCAAGGCAAGTGGTTCACCAGGGATCAAATTAAAAAGTAGTTTCCTTAGTTGTTACAGACCATAGATGCAATGGGGCCCATTGCCTCCCAAGGGGGAAGCAATGATCAGGTCCAGGGTCATTTAAGTGGTATTATTGGGAAAATATCACAATTTTAGTTTTTGGTATTTTCTACATCTTAGTAAATTGCATTTTCAGAGGCAAAAACTTTAAATTCCAACAAAATAGCTAGGAGTTATGACATTGCGAAGGGGAAGATCAAAAATTTCATAATTCTGAAATTTTGTAAAAAATTTCACCTTCCAAGAGTTCTTTTTATTTTCCAAGGGTAATGCGACCCTTCATATTTTATGTAAGCCTATATATTTTGAATTGGAATGAATAGAAATCAGTTTTTGGAGGCAATTCACAACTCCCAGCGAGTTTGCCTACTTGTAAAAAAATCTTTTGTACTTTGTTTTTTATGTGCATTACAATACCATAGGCTTAGCGCTAGGTATTGTCCAGATCACCTCAAGAGCCTCAAAATGAAGTATCCCTCCAGATATTAAAACAAATGAAAGAGGAAGCTAAAGATATCACTCCTAAACAAGGCAAAAAGATGGTAAGATATAGTGGCATTTTACTACTCCCTGAATCAGATATATCCTCTGCTATCACTTTGGATACTAGAAGAAGGCTGGATAAGGAAGTATTCTCTACAAAGGAAGAAGCTGAGGCAACATTGTTAGGTGCAGGCTCCAATCCAAAATGGTAGACCTTAGCTATTTGGGCCCTATCTCCCAACACTGATAAGCCATTAGTGGCTAAACTTGATAGAGATTTGAAAGGGAGTTTGATCATCAAAAGACTCTCTGACAGTTCTGCCCCAGAAGAAGCTAATTTGGTGGTAGAAGTTGTAAAATTCAGTAAAGAAACCATTGATGCCCTCCAAAGCCAATACAACAAATTGCAAGGTGACTACATGCATTTGCCTCATGAGTATAATAGGTTGAAAGAAATAGAAGCAAAGTTGTTACAACAACAACAAGCATCCACATCTTCTTCCCCTCAAACAACATTGGTAATAAGAGATTCAAGCGCCATGATTACTGGCCCCTCTTCCTCCACATCAAGATCCACTCTTGAGAGAGAGAATGAAGAATTGAAGGAACATGTCAGAGTGTTTGAAAAAATTCTAGAAGATTCCATGAAGAATCAACAAAAGGACAATCAACATATTATTTCCAGTATTTTGGGATTGTTAATGGGAAAAATTGTAAGCAAAGCAGATAATATTCATAAGTATTATTCTAATTTGTCACTAGTTGTAAAAAAAATGACTGAAGATAAGGAAAAAATTGCGCCTCTACTAGAAAGATGGGTCCAGAGGATTTCTTTGTTGCTTGGTATGTATAAGGAATCCACTCATGAGATAAATGCTCCAAAAGATATTGTTATCACTGGGAATTGTACCCATATGCAAGGCTGGAAAAGTTCTACAATTCTGTGTAACATGGGACTAATTTCAGGTTGTGGGTGCCCTATAATGAAATTAGACCTCTAGATGATGGGCCGGCTTGCCTTTCTAGATTTTTTGATTTTAGGTGACTTGTTTGGAAAAGAGGAAGAAGGAGGACTAAAACAACAAAGCTAAAATGAAAGATGGTGGTGCACCTATAATGAAGATTGACCAAACTTGCAGAAAACTTCACAACTTTCTCCTATTGAAATTTGTCTTCACAACTTGAATTGAAGAGATTGGACATAAATTTATCTCAAGGAAAGGCTTGATAATCTTCCCTTTTGTGAAGGAAACAATAAATTTCACAACTTAAAAGGTTGATATACCTGTTGCACATTCAATGACTTGTGGCTAAACTCAAAATGAATACATGCATTCAGTAACCAAACATAAATTTAAAGGTTTCAATGTTCAAAACACATTAAATCTGCATCAAATGATTGATAAATGCAAGATTCCTGAATATGTGAAGGAAAACACTATCTTTTAGCAAGAAATTAAAGGAAAAATACTGCAAATAATGAACTGATATAACCTATCAGAACCCGCTGCTATATATAAATCTCTGACTAAAAATGAGTTACAAAAATTCTCTAATCTATCTGAATCAGAATGAGAACTAAGAATTAACTTCATAATGAATGAAGTTTTACAATATATAGAAAAAAGATGATTAGAATCAAGAACCTCAGTTATCTCCCAAAAAAGTCTGTGAGAATAATAACTGTATCCTTTGTAAACCCTGAAATCGTGCAAAAAAAACCTCTCCAAACTACTGAAAAAAATGTGAAATTGCCACTGACCCATGCACTAATGAGACGAAGTGCTCAACTGCATACAAATTGCCCATTTGACTGCTCAATCTGCTCCATCAAGTGACATAACTGTATCATGAACTGATGAATCAACTTCCCTTATCACTCTATGCATAAGTCAAAAATAGATGCACTCTCTCCTATCTCACAAGTATTCATAATGCATGGCTTGATAATGATACTAAAAAAGAATATCCAATAAAGCCTTAGCACATGCATTATAATCATTTACACTTAATAACAGTTTATTTAAGTTTTATTAAAACAATTGATTTATTTGTCTTTAATAAAACTTAAATAAACCATTAATAGAATGATTTATCTTGAAACACAAATCAAACTCCAATTAATTTTATTGACCTCCACACATGGCTAAAAATAGGAAAAACAACCTCTCCTTCCAATATAAAATATCCAAAGTATGAATATTTAATAATCCCTTATGTCTCCCATCATGCATTCAGATAACTCCAAAAAAATACACCTTATTTCTCAATGAGACACTACCATGCATGAAATAATATCCACCTTCCCCTTATATCTCCTAATAATAATAATAAGCATTATTATTACTATTAATATTTCAAAGGGGGAAAAATAAATAAATCATGCCTTATATCTCCCATCACCCTTTATGCATTATCATCTACTACCTTATTTTGTTAACTTTGGAGAAGGTAATAATTACATCCTTCACCTCATGAGTATCCTTTACTTGAGCATAGGCTTGATGATACCTAATGTCTTGACCACAAGCCTCTCTTAGATTATAATGATTTTTGAATCAAGGTAAAAAAGAAACAAGAGCTCGAATTAGGGCTTTTGACCCAAAGGAGAAAAAACCCTAAACACATTGTCACTTTGTCACTTTGCATCTGCATGCTGAAGGGCGCCGCTATGAGGGTTTGATTGAGCTGATGTTGTTTGAGATTGGACTATTGTTCCAAATGTATTTTTCAACAGTTAGACTTCATTTTGATGCAACTGGTAAGCTCTATTTATGCTACTGTTGTGCTCTCTATTAAGAAAAATGGTGAAAAGGATTGTTGTAACTTTTCATAGTTACTATGCACTGAGTAAAGGAAAACCTGTTTTCTCTTTACTTTTTGCTCTGTTCATACTGTGGAAGACTCTTGCTATTTCTTTCTTTGTCAGCTATGAAAAATACAATGAAGAGATTTTGGTTTTCTTCTCTACCTTTTGTTTTCAAAAGATGACTGTGGAATTATCTTTTTGTCCCTTTTTCATGAAAACCCTTATTAGGGTTTCATTTTCTCCCTCTGATTTCTCATGTATCAGTAACCTATTTCATTTAGTACCTTGTATATAACTGTACTTTGTTGACAAAACAGTGTAAGGCTTGTTTCTCTTGATGGAGATTATATCTTTTAAGAAAAAAAAAGTGTAGTCTCTACTGCATTTTCCCTTATTCATAATGGCGTAGGAAAGAAAATGGAGGCTTCTCTGTAACTATTTGCAACTGCTCCTCTTTGAAAGTATAGCTTTTTATCTCAGCATAGAAATGAAAGAGAAACCTTCCTCTAGTGCTCTGCTCCTATGCAAGTTCATGGATCCATGAACTCCATCTCTCTGTCCTTGTGTTCACTGTCCCTTGGTAGAGATAACTATTTTTTACTTTCATGATAAAAATTGCTGCTCATAAGGCTGATAGACTGTATTTACCTTGAAATGGTCTCCACCATGACTATCCTATGGAGACAACTGTAGCATCTTATGACTATTCTTTAAATGACCTCCTTGGTATCATAATGAACCTCCAAGTCATGTATCCTTATGCTGCTGTCATTTTACATAATATTTCATAAAGATCAATCCATGTTGATGAGAACCAGCTCCTTTCATGAAAATTTCATCTCCATCCAGATATAAAGCATGCATGATATCACTATCAGAATGTTGCCTTTGTTCATATTTTGTGGCAGTCACCTTGTAAAAAAAATATCATTCATTTCAATGGTCAAACAATCAACAACAAGTTTACATTCTATTCACTATAAACAATGGTAAATATTCCTTAATACTTATTCTATACTCTGTACCAGACCTCCTTTTTTCTGCTATCACTATCCTGTCCATTGTATGTTCCTTTATGAGATGATCATTGTTCTTATTTTGCCTTTGAAGTTCATTTGGTATAAATGAGGTTGCTATTCATCTACAATATACTTGTGGTAAATATTCCTTAAATACTTATTCTATACTCTGTACCAGACCTCCTTTTTGCTGCTATCACTATCCTATCCATTGTATGTTCCTTTATGAGATGATCATTGTTCTTATTTTGCCTTTGAAGTTCATTTGGTATAAATGAGGTTGCTAGTCATCTACAATATACTTGTGATCTGCTGGGCAGTCTTTGAATGTTGCAATTCTCATGTATCCTCATACCTATGGACTGCTCTTTTACTCTTAGCCAGCATATTGAAATTTTGATACTGTAACTTCTTCCATTGCTTTGTTGTGACTAATAACATGATCATGTATATCCCTAACATGACTGTGCATGACTGTCTCTTGGATGCTACTTTTGTCAGTGATTTAGGTATGGCTGTATTTCTTTCTTGGTGACAGTCTCTTTGTTTAAATATCATCCATTTCAATGATCAAACACTCATTAGCAATTTTACACTTCATTCGCAATAAACAATGGTAAATAGCCATCCTATTCTTGCTGACTGCATTTTATGAGGTCTGTGGCATTGTCTGTAAGGTTACCAAGACTTCACTTGTATTTGAAATTCATGGATACAATCATAAATGAATCTTAATCATGTGAGATGGATTTAATAATAGCTTCAATGTCCTTCGTGCTTGTTCATTAATGACTTGATGTGATTGATATGCTTCTTATATGGCAGTAACTTGTATTTTCCTCCAGACTATACTATACTTGTCCTTATTACATTATGAGTTGTTCTTTTAATCTTTCAGGCTATTCTCACACAATCTTCACAATGAGTGTTATATTTGATGAATCTACCTTTCATCTTTGCACTTGTTAGCTGTTCCATTCCCTTGACTATCCTTTATGCTGCTCCATGACTTTTATCTTGGCTGTAATTATTTTGATGGGACTGTCTTGCCCTGTATTATGTATATATCTTAAAATTTGTTCATAAAACTGGAACCTGGTCATGGAAAACTATTCATTCCTTCATATACCTACTACTCCAATTACCAATGATTACCAATTCTTACTATCTCATCTTAGTCATTACTCCTTCACAAGGAATAGTTATAATGTAACAATCTTGAAATTGATAGCTCTTTTCTGCATTTTGCAATTGATCTGTCTGTGACAAAATAGACTTGCAGGTCTAGCTTACACATCAAACTCTCCTGTTTTATATGAATATATGCTTTAAATGTTCTTGTAATATGAATGCTGCCAATATTGTTATTATAGATGATTGTGGTATGGGTGTACTATGGATAGTCATTCAAATGATATGGACATGATGACTGATCTTCACTAATCCAGCATATAATCATGAACAATAGCCTTATGACAGTCTTTTACTCCTTCATAGATAATTGCCTCATATGACTCATAGTAGTATGTACTATTTCTAATGATTGCCTAATGATTTCAATAGCAATATTACATCCCATTTACAACTAGAGGTGGTAAAATACCTATTTATTAAATGCTGCCTCATCTTATATCTGCACTTTGTATCCCTCATTGCATGGTACTTGACTCACATAAGATTGTCTTGGACTGCTTCATGTGTTCAAAAGTAATATCATACTTCATTTATGACAAATGATGGAAGAGTACCTGTCCTAAATGCCCTGGTTGTACTCCTTGATATAACTATACTTCTCTTTTATTTTGAGCATGCTGGGCTCAACCCTTATGGGAGCCCATTTTCTCCACATGCTTGAAAAGAATTTGAAAATGAATATTCATCTGTACCTGCATATGAAACACACATGTTAGTCATAACAATGTACCTTTGATTTTTGATATGAGGCACTTACTTGGCTATCCTTTTCTACTATGATATTCATATCTGATTACTTTTTGATTCTCTTGGCTAATTCTGATCATTGATTGCTTTTGGTATATGAAATGAATGATGTCTGCAAGTTGATATATCTGCTTGATAAAAGCATATAACTTTAAACATCCAAAGCTCTAACAGGGTTGTCTCCAATATTTTGCAGGTTTAACTGATGATAGGAGCTGAAGATGAAGACTGAAGACAAACATCAACAAGACAACCTTCTTGCTCAGGCAATGATGGATGTTTACTTTTATCATGTGTTCATATTATTTCTTTTATCATTCAGATGTATAGCTTGCATGTCTGCAACTGATCAGTCTAGTTACTCCCACGGCTTGTGTGGGACACATTTGAACACTTCTTTTAAACATAATCAATTACTTTATCTTATGCACTTGATGTATGTGTATTTCCTTTTTAATCAATGCATAGGATAAAGTAACATATAATTGAATGTATGTTCCAAACATGACATGAAATAACAGTTTAAACAAACATCTTTCCTTCTTTCTTTCAAATGTGATTAACTGAATAATTAATCTGACTTATAACTCTTGAAAGATAACACCATGTTAAAACAACTATATTTCTTGAATGATTGATACCTTGGTAACCTTATTCTCTTGTCATGATGACTCATCAGTCTTGATTAGACTGATGGGTTATCCTGTTAACTAAAATCCATTTTTGCTCTATCAAGATATCAACTGTTTAACAAATGCTTAACTCCAAAGTTTTCTTTTATTCCTTTTGAACAATTGCACTTAGGTCAAACTAATTTTAGTGTGAACAAAAAATTAATAACATTTCTGGCCACCTCTCGGGGGTGTTTGCCTGCTAAACAACTTAGAACCAGTAGCCTTTGCAACTCCATTGGGCATAGAGTCCTTTTTGCCCTAAACTTTGAAAAAAGACTCTGCAACTCAAAAACTGACTGAAACACAACAACAACAACAAAACTAAAAACTGAAACTAAACTGACTTGCTTAAAACAAAGCCAGTAACATGTGCAGAAGCACTTCTTGGAAAACTAAACTGAAAATCTAATCTACCCTACTCCAACCAGCCAAAGGTGCTGGTCAAACAAATCCATTAACTGTTTGGTTGAAATAACTTCCCTTCCTCAACAGGGAACACTGATTCACATGCTTATGAGCAGCTGAAATTTGATAAAGTACAAGAAAGTACTCAATAAATTGTTGTAATGCTTGATAAAAAATGTAGATAAATTCACTCACCAGCTGAACCTGGTCATGTAAACCTTTGTCATGGGGTAAAAAGATGATCTGATTTTGCTGTTCTGAGGCTAAAATATGTTCTATGGATACAACAATAATCTATTTTTGTGTCTTTAGCTCTCTAACAATCATGTCTCTAATTGGGCTTCCTCTTGTAATGATGTATTCTTGGCTGATGATTCCGATGTCTAGATTTGGATCTGCTGTCATATGATCACTTATACTTTCAATCTGATTCAGAATGGTTATTTTATATGAATGAAAAGGGTGAATACTTGTATCCTTGACTTGATCTTGTTGATCATATACTGTTGATTCACATGATATCAGATTATCATCTATGTTAGAACAAAAATCCGCAATAATACCAAAAAACAAGGTTTCATATGACTGAAAATCCTGAACTGGAATTATATGCTCATCATTTCCTGACTTAAGCTCGTGGTTGTTACAAGAATCCAGTAGATTGGCAAGCTCCCTATAGGCTAAATAGTCAGGATCTTGACAATCAAAAACTAAAATATCTAGAAAAGATTGCATTTCTTCAATTGATCTACTTAGCTGTTCTAAAAACAAATCAGATGTTTTATTCTCATATAGAATATTATCTGATATAGTATCATTTTCAGGTTGATTAATCTTATGCTCATATGAATCAAGATTGTTGGCATCTGAAATGTGACTGTCCTTTTACTCTTCTAGCTGGACTAAGACATCAACTTCACTAAAGATCAGCTGTACCTCATGTTTTGCAATAAAAACTAGTTGTCTTAAACTGGCTGGTACGTGTATGATGTCTTCGTCTTGGTCAACATAAGAAGGCATTTGATCAAATAAAAAGATTGAATCATTTTCTTTGTCAAGTCTATTATCACTTGGAACCTAGGCAATCTGTGTCTGTAATTGAAGATTTTGCCCCTCTAATATCTGTGACCTACTTTCATTTATCTTGTAAACAACATTAGAAAAGTTTTCAAACAAAACAAAATGCAAAGGATTTGGTGTCAAAATTGAACCAACATTCCCTTGGTTTGATTTATGCCTATTTTCATTTGGGAATATAGAAAAAATAGTAGAAACATCTTGCACCATATCTGATTTTTCTTGATTGAAACTTGGAATCTTGATTGGTTCAAGTTTTATCACTACTTCTTCCCTTTCCTAATTTTGGATTGGTATAGAATGGGTAGTTTTGATAAAATTTTGCATTTTAAAATTAGGACATTCAGTCCAAGAAGGTTGCTATGGTTGCCTAAAAGCCTACTGGTTTGATTCAGGTACTTGATACGACTGAAACTGAAGACTAATAGATTGATTTTGAATGTAAATTGATTCCTGATTACAATCAAAATTCTTGAAACTTGAAACTTGATAACTACTAACCTCACTTTGAGAATGCTGATCCAGAATGAATGCAGCTATCTGGATGTTCTACTTTTGTATTTGTGCAAGAAAAAACTTCATTTGTGCCTCTTTTGTTGCAATATGTCTAACAATACTTTCTTGAAACTGTATCCTTTGTGCCTCTAATTCTTGCTCATGAAGATAGGCTTGATAATCCATCTCTTCTTGTTGCTGCTCATATTACTATTGCCTTTTGGACTCTTCTAGGTTCTTTGTGACATCTAACAATGTGTCGTTGATGCCACTCATGCTATACTTCATACCCCTAACCTCTTGGGAATGATTTTGGATATGTAAATGTTGATATGAAGGATGAGAAGGGATGGATGGGAGGCAAACATGTTGAGCATGTTGATTTCTTTGTAAATCAAAGGAATTAGGAATGAAACCAACAAAATGGTTGATCTGATATGACATGTTTCCATGAAGGATGGACATATTTACTCATTCAAAAGCTAGAAAATAACTAAAACCTCTCATAGGATGCAAAAATCTGATCTACAAAACCAGAAAGATAGAGTCGCCAGGTATTTTGAAATAACACATCTAAAAAGGTTGAATTAACTGCTGATCATACCAAAACAACAGTAATAAATAAATTCTTTTGAACTAAAAATCAGTTCAAGGTCCCACCGGGTGTGCCAAAAACTGTTATCACTGGGAATTGCCCCTGTATGCAAGGCTGGAAAAGATTTGCAATTCCATGTAACATGGGACTAATTTCAGGTTGTGGGTGCCCTATAATGAAATTAGACCTCCGAATGATGGGCCGGCTTCCCTTTTTAGATTTTCTAATTTTAGGTGACTTGTTTGGAAAAGAGGAAGAAGGAGGACTGAAACAACAAAGCTAAAATGAAAGATGGTGATGCATCTATAATGAAGACTGGCCAAACTTGCAAAAACCTTCACAAATTTCTCCTATTGAAATCTATCTTCACAACTTGAATTGAAGAGATTGGACACAATTTTATCTCAAGGAAAGGCTTGATAATCTACCCTTTTGTGAAGGAAACAATAAATTTCACAACTTAAAAGGTTGATATACCTGTTGCACATTCAATGACCTATGGCTAAACTCAAAATGAATACATGCATTAAGTAACCAGACATAAATTTAAAGGTTTCAATGTTCAAAACATATTAAATATGCATCAAATGATTGATAAATGCAAGATTCCTGAATCTGTGAAGGAAAACACTATCTTTCAGCAAGAAATTGAAGAAAAAATACTGCAAATAATAGAATGATATAACCTGTAAGAACCCGTTGTTGTATATAAATCTCTAACTAAAAATGAGTTACAAAAATTCTCTAATCTGTCTGAATCAGAATGAGAACTAAGAACTAAATTCATAATGAATGAAGTTTTACAATATATAGAAAAAAGATGACTGGAATCAAGAACCTCAGTTATCTCCCAAAAAGTTTGTGAGAATAATAACTGTATCCCATGTAAACCCTGAAATCGTGCAAGAAAAACCTCTCCAAACTGCTAAAAATAATGTGAAAAGGAGGTGAAACTGCCACTGACCCATGCACTAATGAGATGACATGCTCAACTGCATAAAAAATGCCCATTTGACTGCTCAATCTACTCAATCTGCTCCATCAAGTGACATAACTGCATCATGAATTGATGAATCAACTTCCCTTATCACTCTATGCATAAGTCAAAAATAGATGCACTCTCTCTTATCTCACAAGTATTCATAACGCATGGATTGATAATGATACTCAAAAAGAATATACAATAAAGCCTTAGCACATGCATTATAAACATTTACACTTAATAACAATTTATTTAAGTTTTATTAAAACAATTGATTTATTTGTCTTTAATAAAACTTAAATAAACCATTAATAAAATGATCTATCTTGAAACACAAACCAAACTCTAATTGACTTTTTTCACCTCCACACATGGCTAAAAATAGGAAAAACAACATCTCCTTCCAATATAAAATATCCAAAATATGAATATTTAATAATCCCTTATGTCTCCCATCATGCATTCAGACAACTCCAAAAAAATATACCTTATTTCTCAATGACACACTACCATGCATGAAATAATATCCACCTTCCCCTTATATCTCCTAATAATAATAATAATAATAAGCATTATTATTACTATTAATATTTCAAATGGGGAAAAATAAATAAATCCCGCCTTATATCTCCCATCACCCTTTATGCATTATCATCTACTACCTTATTTTGTTGACTTTGGAGAAGGTAATAATTACATCCTTCACCTCATGAATATCCTTTACTTGAGCATAGGCTTGATGATACCTAATGTCTTGACCACGAGCCTCTCTTGGATTATAATGATTTCTAAATCAAGATAAAAAAGAAACAAGAGCTCAAATTAGGTCTTTTGACCCAAAGGAGAAAAAAACCTAAACACATTGTCACTTTGTCACTTTGCATTTGCATGCTGAAGGGCACCACTATGAGGGTTTGCTCAAGCTGATGTTGTTTGAGAGTGGACTACTATTCCAGATGTATTTTTCAATAGTTATACTTCATTCCGATGCACCTGGTAAGCTCTATTTCTGCTACTGTTGTGCTCTCCATTAAGAAAAATGGTGAAAAGGATTGCTGTATCTTTTCATAGTTACTATGCACTGAGTAAAGGAAAACTTGTTTGCTCTTTACTTTTTGCTCTACTCATACTGTGGAAGACTCCTAATGTTTCTTTCTTTATCACCTACGAAAAATACAATGAAGAGATTTTGGTTTCCTTCTCTACCTTTTGTTTTCAAGAGATGACTGTGGAATTATCTTTTTGTCCCTTTTTTGTGAAAACCCTTGTTAGGGTTTCATTTTCTCCCTCTGATTTCTCATGTATCAGTAACCTATTTCATTCGGTACCTTGTATATGACTATACTTTGTTAACAAAATAGTGTGTGGCTTGTTTCTCTTGATGGAGGTATCTTTTCATAGTTACTATGCACTGACTAAAGGAAAACCTGTTTTCTCTTTACTTTTTTCTCTGCTCATACTGTGGAAGACTCCTGCTGTTTCTTTCTTTATCGACTACAAAAAATACAATGAAGAGATTTTGGTTTCCTTCTCTACCTTTTGTTTTCAAGAGATGACTGTGGAATTATCTTTTTGTCCCTTTTTCGTGAAAACCCTTGTTAGGGTTTCATTTTCTCCCTCTGATTTCTCATGTATCAGTAACCTATTTCATTTGGTACCTTGTATATGACTATACTTTGTTAACAAAACAGTGTGAGGCTTGTTTCTCTTGATGGAGATTATATCTTTTAAGAAAAAAAAGTGTAGTCTCTACTGCATTTTCCCTTATTCATAATGGTGTAGGAAAGAAAATGGAGGCTTCTCTGTAACTATTTACAACTGCTCCTCTTCGAAAGTGTGGCTTTTTATCACAGCATAGAAATGAAAGAGAAACCTTCCTCTAGTGCTCTGCTCCTATGCAAGTTCATGGATCCATGTACTCCATGTCTCTGTCCTCGTGTTCACTGTCCCTTGGTAGAGATAACTATTTTTTACTTTCATGATAAAAATTGCTGCTCATAAGGTTGATAGACTGTATTTACCTTGCAATGGTCTCCACCATGACTGTCCTATGGAGACAACTGTAGCATCTTATGACTATTCTTTAAATGACATCCTTGGTATCATAATGAAAATCTAAGTCATGTATCCTTATGATGCTATCAGTTTGCATAAATTTCATAAAGATCAATCCATGTTAATGAGAACCAGCTCCTTTCGTGAAATTTCATCTCCATCCAGATATAAAGCATGCATGAGATCATTGTCAGAATGCTGCCTCTGTTCATATTTTGTGACAGTCACCTTGTAAAAAAATATCATTCATTTCAATGGTCAAACAGTCAATAGCAAGTTTACATTCTATTCACTACAAACAATAGTAAATATTGCTTAAATGCTTATTCTATACTCTGTACCAGACCTCCTTTTTTCTGTTGTTATTATCCTGTTCACTATATGTTCCTTTTATGAGATGATCATTGTTCTTATTTTGCCTTTGAAGTTCATTTGGTATAAATGAGGTTGCTAGTCATCTACAATATACTTGTGATCTGCTGGGCAGTCTTTGAATGCTGCAATTCTCATGTATCCTCATACCTATGGACTACTCTTTTACTCTTAGCCAGTATATTGAAATTTTGATACTGTAACTTCTTCCACTACTTTGTTGTGACCAATAACATGATCATGTATATCCCTAACATGACTGTGCATGACTATCTCCTGGATCCTACTTTTGTCAGTGATTTAGGTATGGCTGTCTTTCTTTCTTGGTGACAGTCTCTTTGTTTAAATATCATCCATTTCAATGATCAAACACTCATTAGCAATTTTACACTTCATTCGCAATAAACAGTGGTAAATAGCTGTCCTATTCTTGCTGACTGCTTTTTATGAGGTCCGTGACATTGTCTGTAAGGTTACCAAGACTTCACTTGTATTTGAAATTCATGGATACAGTCATAAATGAATCTCAATCATGTGAGATGGATTTAATAATAGCTTCAATGTCCTTCATTCTTGTTCATTAATGACTTGTTGTGATCGATATGCTTCTTATATGGTAGTAACCTGTATTTTCCTCTAGACTATACTATACTTGTCCTTATTACATTATGAGCTATTCTTTTAATCTTTTAGGCTATTCTCACATAGTCTTCACAATGACTGTTATATTTGATGACTCTATGTTTCGTCTTTGGACTTTTTAGCTATTCCATTCCCTTGACTATCCTTTATGCTACTCCATGGCTTTTATCTTGGCTGTAATTCTTTTGATGGGACTGTCTTGCCCTGTATTATGTATATATCTTGAAATTTGGTCATAAAACTAGAACCTGGTCATGGAAAACTATTCATTCCTTCATATACCTACTTCTCCAATTATCAATGATTACCATTTCTTATTGTCTCATCTTAATCATTGCTCCTTCATAAGGAATAGTTATAGTGTAACAATCTTGACATTGATAGCTCTTTTCTGCATTTTGCAATTGATCTATTTTTGACAAAATAGACTTGTAGGTCTGGCTTACACAACAAACTCTCCTTCTCTTTTATATGAATATATGCTTTAAATGTTCTTGTAATATGAATGTTGCCAATACTGTCATTATCTGATTATGGTATGGGTGTATTGTGGATAGTCATTCAAATGATATGGACATGATGACTGATCTTCAGTAATCCAACATATAATCATGAACAATAGCCTTATGATGGTCTTTTTCTCCATAGATAATTGCCACATATGACTCATAGTAGTATGTACTACTTCTAATGATCGCCTAATGAATTCAATAGCAATATTACATCCCATTTACAATAAGAGGTGGTAAAATACCTATTTATTAAATGCTGCCTCATCTTATATCTGCACTTTGTATCCCTCATTGCATGGTACTTGACTCACATAAGATTGTCTTGGATTGCTTCATGTGTTCAAAAGTAATATCATACTTCATTTATGACAAGTGATGGAAGAGTACCTGTCCTAAATGCCCTGGTTGCACTCCTTGATATAACTGTACTTCTCTTTTATTTTGAGCATGCTGGGCTCAACCCTTATGGGAGCCCATTTTCTCCACATGCTTGAAAATAATCTAAAAATTAATATTTATCTGTACTTGCATATGAAACACACATGTTAGTCATAAAAATGTACCTTTGATTTATGATGTGAGGCACTTGCTTGGCTATCCTTTTCTGCTTTGATAGTCACATCTGATTACTTTTTGATTCTCTTGGCTAATTCTAATCACTGATTGCTTCTGGTATATGAAATGAATGATGCCTGCAAGTTGATATGTCTACTTGATAAAAGCATATGATAACTTTAAACATTCAGAGCTCTAACAGGACTATCCCCAATTTTTTGTAGGTTTAACTGATGATAGGAGCTGAAGATGAAGACTAAAGACCAACGTCAACAAAACAACCTTCTTGCTCAGGCAATGATGGATGTTTACTTTTATCATGTGTTCATATTATTTCTTTTATCATTCAGATGTATAGCTTGCATGTCTACAATTGCTCAGTCTAGTTACTCCCACGACTTGTGTGGGACACATTTGAACACTTCTTTTAAACATAATCAATTACTTTATCTTATGTACTTGGTGTATGTGTATTTTTTTTTTAATCAATGCATAGGATAAAGTAACAGGTAATTGAATGTATGTTCAAAACATGACATGAAATAACAATTTAAACAAACATCTTTCCTTCTTTCTTTCTGTTGGTTAACAGATTTGTCTTTATTCTGAAAATAATCTATTCTGACTCTATACCCCTCTTTAAAAGAACAAATGGGTTAAACAACAAATGGGTGAACCCTTTAAATTAGTTCCCCTCTGAATTTAGGTACAGCTCCCTTTATGATTTTCAATGAATTTAGCCTATTCAATAAATCAAATGCATTTTTAACCAGAAAACGCTTAAGGCAGACTAACATTCATACATAGCCATGTCATGAACGCGATAATTTATACAACAACAAGATAGAATATACATATTTTACTTTGGTATCTTCGAATATGTGAATACATTCATAGGAACTTGCTAAACCAATAAAGAACTGAACACATATGATAAATTGTCCAAATAAAGAGCAATTGCCAAGTGAAAGGGGATTTCACACAGAAAATCTGATTTCACACATTCAGACACACAGATCCAAATAAGCAGCAATTGTTCTTCTTCTCATTCACAGATGAAAATTTACTCAAACAACCATCATATAATGAAAAAGTTAAGCACAGTCTTTCTGAAATTCACCTCCTCTTTTCTTTCTCTAACTTCTCTATCCCTAAAACTCTAAAAAAAGACATATATATATGATTATTTTAACCAAGTCCTTGAGCAAATTAAACCCAGAGTTAACATAACTCTAACCCATACGGGATTTAGTTTTAACAACTGATTATAAAAGATCAAAGTTGCTGGAAATAACATAAATTGAGGAACAGAAAAAGAACGAGCCGACGAGGTTATGACTGGGGCGATGAATCAGCATCTCCTGATTTGCTGTTGGTAGCCTAGGAAGTATGTTGGGCTTTCCACTCCTGAAAGGCAGCCACGAACTCCTAAATTTTAGGGAAGTTTGGTATACCTATATGTTTCATCCTTAATTTCCAGACCTCCTTTTCCCTTCGCATCCTCCCGAATTTTTCCTTGTGCTCAGGGAGTGCATCGATGCAGAGATAGAGCAGAGACTCGACTTTGGAAACCTTGGAGAAATCCTCGATCAAAATATTATCATTTTCTTTAATAAAGTGGATTTTATCTCTGAAGGATTGGGCTACTGCTTCAACATCCTCCACAGGATTTCTGTCATCCTTTAAGTATTTTACATCGATACATTGCAAATCATGTTGTAGTGATTGAGTAAATTTCGTTATTTCTTTAATTAGCTTTGAGAGTTCAAAGCGTCCTTGTCTGGATATGGAGTTCCTCCATTCGATATTCTTCTTATTCACGTACAACAAATCCTCGTCCACTCCAGTCAAGTTCTTTTCTGCCAAAAACTTTTCCAGTCCATATTTTCGGACTTCCTCTATTTGATTTATCACACTTGTCCACTTACCTTCATCCTTAGCCCAGACAGCAACCTGTGTTTTAAGATCTTCAATGGTAGTGGTGGTCAGATCATATATGCCTTTGAGTTCATAAATATATTCAGTTCCCTTTTGCTCTATGCTGTCTAACCAACTGTCAAAAGTTTTTGAGACCATTTTGCTTCTATGCACTTGATCTAACATTTTTTGATTGATAGGCGACTTTGGGTCGAAAGACAAGGGGACTTGTGAGATTGGCTGTGGGTTAGGATTGTTAATGGCTTCAATATATTCTGCCATTGCACGCAGAGCTTGTTTCAACTCTCTTTTGTCCTTCTCATCTTTCATTGTTTGATTGACCATTCTTTTAGTGGAAGCTTCAAGATGGTGTACGTCTGCAGCTCTGGAGGCAGTACCGAGATCTATCCTCTCCACAGTGAAATCATGCACTGTAGGATCTTGAACCTCTTCCTCGGTCACTGGCTTGGCTATTTCTGCACTCCAGTTGCTAGTGTTTGGGTCAACATCTATTCTGGACATTGTTTTGAGTCTCTTGGACTTGGGGGTCTTCCCCAGACATTTACTTACCATGTCCTCCAGAGGGAGAACAAAAGGAATCACCTTCTTTTTGTCAGATATAGAGCTTTCTAGCCACTTCGGTGCAGGGGCCGAGACTGTCTTCCTGGGCTTCTCTCCATCAGAGGGTTCATTTGAAATCATTAGCACGTCAGGGGTGTCTAGAAAGGTCTCTGACTGTGAACCAGTGTCAGCTGTCTTTGTTCTGTTTGGGCTTGCCTCTTTGTCCCCCATCGGCTCTTCTGCTTCTTCCTTTAAATTTAAGTCAACAATTATTGTCTCAGAAGTCTGCTTCTTTCTCTTCCCCTTTGTCCTCAATCTGGTAACATGGGATGGCAGAATGTTTGTGAGGACCCTTCTGGATCTCTTGGAGACAGGGCTTTTCTCAGTCGATGGCTTGGATGCACCTGCACCACAGATAGCAAGGGGTTGATTAGAAGAGACCATGGGAAGTGATGATGCGGCCACTGAAGAGAATTGTTGGATAGTTTTACTTTGAAGCCCTTCCTGTCTTTTTTCTTTCAACCATTTTTCAGTCCTCCTTATCACAGGAAGGGTTTTAATTTCAATTCTGTCCTCCTCTTTCTTGCTCCAGTCCACCTCTGGGATGGGTAAGTGTTCTATTTTCTCAAATTGTGGATCAACCACTTGTTCATCATCAAGAAAAATTCTAGAAACGTCCATGTTTAAATTAAGGGTAATTATTTGCCCCAAAGAAAATCTGCACCATAACCTCCTCCTCACTTCAAATTCATCTGGGCAGTCCTCCCAGTAATCCTCCAGCTTAGGAAGATGTGAGTGCCCTGTCCTGGAATCTAGGTTATCTTTAACAAAACATTTACTGTCGAATTGAACCCTGGCAGTGAAAAATTGAAAATTGAACCTTTTGAGGTTCACCTCCAGATTTAAGGCATCAGATTTTGAATGGCATGAATAATGCCCAAGTTCAATAGGACAAGCAATACCACAACCCCTTTTTGATGGGAATTTGTTATCAACATGTGCCAATTGCCGACATACCTCCATCAATACAAAACGATCGAATACATATCTAGGCAACTTCAGGGGTTCACCATCAAACCCTCCAACTCTGATATAAGTGAATTTAGAAAACTGGATGAAAAAGATACCGTAGATACTGATCAGTTGCATTGCTTCACTAGTCAGTCTCTTACCTAGATTGCCTGCCAGTTCATAGGTCATTTTTCCAGTGAAGACATCATTAATCCTTTTATAATTTTCATAACAATTTCTTCTTTGCAACTGTGAATAATATTGGTAAATTTTACTGCTCTCATCTAAAGGTTCATGAGGCAGGTCAAACCAATCTCTTGTGGATGCTAAACAGTAAAACAGATATGAAGACATAAAGAAATCCCTGTTACCCAGACGATTATTTAAACTCTGATGCAGACAATCAGCTACTATCTCAGCCCAATCCAAATATTGTTCACCCTGAAGGATGACTTGTATAAAAAAGTACATCCAGTCTTCCCAGTAATAGGCATGCTGATTGCCTCTTAGTCTGTTCAACAACACCACAATATCCCTTACTTCCTGTATTAAATGATCTCTAGTAAGGGGTCTGGGTAGCCTTGAACTGCCTTTTTGAAATTTTAGCAGCCAATTTCTTGCTATTACACTTCTGTAAGTTGGTCTCTTTTCTGAGAAATACCCATTGGAGGAAGTAATGTCAAGATTAGAATACGCCTCCTTAGGCGGTATCTTCATCACAGACATGAGGGTTTGTTTGTCAACGTGAAATAACACATCCCCATCTGCTTTTCTGACGCACCTGTGTTGGGGATCGTATCTGTTTATACACTCTTGAACCAACTCTGGGCAGAATATAGCTTGAGGAAAGGCTGTGGCCTCAACTAGACCACTGTCCACAATTTTCTTCATTGTGGGGGTTTGGACAGGGTTTCTAGTTCTTCCTATGAATTCCTCTAAATCATATTGAACTAATGCAGTATCCCCAAATTCTGAGTGAGAGTAAGTGAGACCAGGGCCATGTTCGTCTCCCAAACATGTAGATTTCAACGACATACTTGGACTATTATAATAAAACACTTCGAATTTCAAAATTAACAGAAATTCCAGAGGCTCTTCTTTCCAGTATAAGAATTCAGAATAGCACAGGGGAAACAGGACTCGCCTTCAGGATATTTGAATTCACTGCAAAAACTTGAAAAACGAGAGCCTTACACTTCCAGCGCTATCCTTCTCCGCATTGCACAGTATATTTTCTTGCTAAAATTAGCTTGTTCTTGGTTAATAATGGTGCTTACCAGAATGAATAATCATCGCTTGGAACAATACGTGCCAAAAATATTTGAAAAGACGTGAACTCTGATTTCTTCATTAATAGCAAGTAATGTTCGTGTGCCATCATGAAGTACAATGATTATCTATAGTCTCCACTAAATTAGAGCTCTCGGTTTCATGATGGTTTTCTAATAAATTTTCCTCCAACTTTCCCGCCAAGTTTGACTTAGAAAGCTGCGGGAGCAAACAGGACTAATATTGCCAAATCTTTGAACTTATTGAACCATTGAACCTGTGGGACATGGTTCAACGCGATGGTTCAATGTGATGGTTCAAGCATGTCAACTGGACTTTGTAGGTAGGCAAAAGATTGACTTGCCGAAATAGGGACTTGACCTATGAACTGTTGAACTTGTGAAGACGCGGTTCAATACGAAGGTTCAACGACGCAAGGGTTATGTGGACCAACAAAAAGTTACGCGGCTTCGGTAAAGGTTGCCAATTATAAAATAGTGAACTATTGAACCTTTAACCGTTGAACCCCACGATAGAGTACAAGTGGGAGGTTCAACGAATGATACATTAATAGACACGGAAATGGTGTGACCCGACTCATAGGAAGACAATGAGTGTTGAACCTTAAAACCGTTGAACCATTGAACCTTGAACCATTGAACCTTGAACCCCGCTATAGGGTACACGCGGAAGGTTCAAGTTCAACCTGAAAGTACAAAGATGCTTAAGACAAACAGTAAGATAGCTTGCTTTATATGACACTTTAGACATATTGAACCATTGAACCTTGAACTTTGAGAATGGTTCGGGTTCAAAGGTTCAAACCTTTTATACAAAGATGACACACGGGTAAAATTTGAAGGACTAAGAGTCGATTTACAAAGCGAAGATATGACCAAAAATATAATACGGTAAACCGACTCTTGCTTAAGAAAAATTACCGATATATGAATAAACAAAGGCGACTCAAAAGGTAACACTTTCAAATGTGATTAACTGAATAATCAATCTGACTTATAACTCCTGAATGATAACACCATGTTAAAACAACTATATTTCTTGAATGATTGATACCTTGGTAACTGTTATCACTGGGAATTGCACCCGTATGCAAGGCTGGTGAAGCACTGCAATTCCATGTAACATGGGACTAATTTCAGGTTGTGGGTTCCCTATAACGAAATTAGACCTCCAGATTATGGGCTGGTTCCCTTCAAATGTTCTATTGAGATGTGTGTTTTTACTATTTTGGAAAAGGGAAGAAAGAAACTAAATGATGTTTAAAGGTAAAAATAAAATGATGATGCACCTGATTTGGATAAAATAATGCAATCTGATCCACAATGTTTACCCATAAATCTGACTTTTACACAATCCATTCTTGACATAAATATCACATAAATGATTCTAAGAAAGGTTTGAAAATAGATTTTTATGAAGGAAATGGTTTTTTCACAACATAAAAAGACTATTTCTGGTTAACACAACCTAAGACCTGTGATGGATATATGCTTTATGCTGCAAGCAAGAAAGTGAGACAATAATTTTAAAGGTTTAATGATAAAACACAACAAAATTCCATCAAAATCACTTCACTAATAGCACTAAAAGGAATGGTAATTCAATCTGATATGAAAAAAACAAAGGAAAGCTTTGCAAAGAAGACAAAAGTATAACCTGTAACCTGCCGATCTCTCAATAAAACTATAAAAATGAGCTACAAGAATTCTCCAATCTGTCTAAATTAGAATGAGAATCAAGAACTTGTAAAAACAAACCTTTGCTTTACGATATATAGGTCTGCTCTCTCTAAGGGGCATGCAAAAATATGGACTTGCAGATAACTGCCTCTAAAAATAATCATTCCCGAGCAACCTCCAAAATCCTTAAAATTAGGGCCTAAAACTACCACAAATTGAGCAAAAATAGCTTCAATTTGGGCCTCTCCATATGCTTGACCAAAAAGTTGACCAAGAATCCTAAAAACACTCCTAAAAATCATGTAAAACCTCCTAGGTGGCCTAGTTAACCCAACTAATCAATTTGCATGATTTTGGATGAGCAAAATTGATTGTGAGTAAATAATAAAGTAATAGAATAATTACTTTATTATTGGTTACAATTTGTTCTAATTTTGATTTTACAACTTGTGGAAAATAATAAAGTAATTTGGAAAATATTACTTTATTATTTATTTACAATTAATGACTTTGTAAAATCGTGCATGATTAAAAGAAAAAATATCACTCCTTATCACTCCAATTACACTTGCCTATTTTGCATGATATGAGCACAAATAAGACTTAGAAGAAAATGAAAACTCCTTATACCTCCATGTGAGAAAATATCCTTATTTTGCATGATTTAAATACACATTAAGGCAAAAAAATTTACCCTTATCTCTCCATGCACCAAGGAGAAAATATTGCCCTTTCTTTGCAAGATAAAAACCTAAGTCACTCCATGCATCATGACACTCCATGCACAAAGACAGTATGCATAAAAACCCTTATGACTCCCCTTTGATACTTTAGTGCATATACATATCATTATATTTTAAAACCACCTTATATCTCCATATGCAACTTAAAATCAAGAAGAAAAACAACAACTCCATGACTCCATCACTACACCATCATACTTGCACCACTGTCTGCTACTATGCTCAGTCTTCATGCATGGCATGTCTAAAATCATACCTTCTTGGCTTTGTTTTCCACCATGCATAATCAAGAAGCATCTTTACCTTTGGATGTTTTTGCAAAAAGACAAGGAACTTGATTAGCATGTGTATCTTTGACCATGCATTACTCGACCACCAAGGAATTTTGAATAGTTTTATAAGGCATTGAAGCCTTTCTTTCTCATCATATGACCCTTCTTGACTTAATAGAAATCAAGTCATAAGCCATGTCAGTCGGCCACTCCATGTTATGATGGTTAGGATCTTTCAAGACCAAAGTCTTGACCACAGGTACTTTCTTGGATAAGGTAATTATTTGTTTTTGTGAAGTCAAAAATCACATTTGAGAGAAAAGATCCTTCGAACAAAACAAAGGGACAACCCTAAAAGTTCCTTATTCTTTATTTCGCATACTCTTCATTTGCTCTACAACTGCATTATGCCAGTCTAGGGTTTGAATGTCTCCATCATATCTCTGGTCTTTCTCCTTTCAATGACTCTTCTTTGTTGAATCTTTGGAACTCTACATCATTAAGGAAGAAGGTAACACTTTCTTGAGTTTCATATGAGGCATTTTATTGATCTGTAGCTTCATTTCTCTTGAGTGGATGCGACCTTCTTCCTCTTTCATGGCTCTCTCCATTATTGAGCATTCTTTAACACCTTCTTTCTTATTTCTGTATCTTTTCTCTTGCAACTGTAACCTATTCTTGAAAGCTTAAGGCTATTGTGAGGCCGTGGAAAATCTCTCTTCCTATCAGCAAAATGAGGTAAACACTTGTCATTATTCCTCTTCTGTAGTTTCTTTTATCTCTTTTTAGACTTTGAAGAATGACAAGGGCTATATGTAGACATGGGTATTGCATTTTTTGGCAAAAAGTGTCTTATCTCTATCGGCCATGCCTATATATGTCTCTTTTTATTCCTAACTTGGTTGTAGGTGAAAAAAACCTAAGGGTTTGAGATCTTTGAGATGAGGGTTTGTTATTTTCTTGCACTTTCAAGGCCTCCACCTTGTGATGGCCATGCTCCAACTGTATGTAGGTACCAAACTGTGGTAGACTGTTGAGGGTTTGTAAGTTTTGAAACTAGGGTTTCAACCCTCCTTGCACAAAATTCCTTCACACTGCCATGACCATTCCTTCACTGTTATCTCTTTCTCATTTGATTGTACCTAAAGAGAAGAACCAAGGGTTGAAAACTTCTGTCAAGGGTTTTCTCTGTCTATACTTTCAAGGCTTCTATTTATCATGGCCATCCTTCCATAGTTTTCACTGCTCTTTCTTTTTACTTGTAAGTGCAAAAAGAAACAAGGGTTTGAGATTTTCTTGAAAAGACCTTGTTCATTTTGCAGATGAGAATATATTTTATCACGAAAAATCTTGTTCTTCTGACATGGCTATGACTATATTTCTCTTTTATCTGAATCTTTTGACTGTGGGTGCAAAAATTTGCACTACGGTTTGATTTTCTTTCAAGGGTTTGCATTTTTAATAAGTGAAAGATCATTTTGCATCACACAGAACTTCTCCTCCTACTCCTTGTGACTATCATGGCTATTAATGATACATTACCTTATCTGCTTTTCCACTATAGCTACATGGTATAATGACAACAAGATTTTGATATTCTGTATGATAACAAGTCTTTTGATATTCTGAAAGAATGACTGTTATCATTTACCTCCATCTGTATCATACACTGACACCTCTGGAAGGCTCTCCTGTAGCATAAATGGCTTCTTTAGCTTATTTGCATATCAAACTCTTGAATCCTTTTTGCCTGCTAACTGTAAGATGATGGATTGTTGTCATGTGTGATGATCTCCTGAACTGTGTAACTGTCTTTCTACATTTGGATTCTACTATAGTATAAATGTTATGTTATCTTCTCACTGTTGTCTATTGCATTCTTTAAATACACCTGTAGCTATCCTTGTGCATATTGACTGCTTATCTCATGATTTAGATGTTATGTATCATGCATTTCTCTTCAGTTTTATCATGGTAACTATTTACTATGATTGTATCATGATAGAATAATGGCATAAAAGAAAGAGGGTTGTTTACCTTGTGAATTGTCAATCACCATCTGTAGCATTTGGCATGTATCATGCTCTTCTTCTGCTATTTCTCCTTCATCATTGATGTACTTCTATAGATGGATATGGCAATTTATGATATACTCTGAATACTTCATGATCACTATCATGGATGTCTATAATGAAGATGACTGTACTTGTCTTTGTTCTTGCAATGTACCTTTCTTTATGACATTTGTTATTTGTACCATGGTATCACTGTAGCTCCAAGGTGTATAAGATAAGGTTTGGTTGATCAAAACAGTGATGAGATGCATGAAAACCACCTTGTTATCTTTGAGCTGTGGCTGTGGCATTCTTAACATTCCACTGTGCTCAATGTATTTGGATCCTTCTTTGCTCTAGACATGACAATCTCTTTCTTTTGACTTTGTATTTGATTGTCATGTCAGTGATGATATATGAATGTTGCTCCTAGCTTGTTCTTCTTTTAAGATCTCTGGTACTAAGTGACAGTCTTTATCATTTGATGAATATTCTTTAGAGAGCATGTTGTATGTATCTGTCATTTGCATCTTTGGCCTCTAGCATGTGACTGCTACACTTATCTCATATATTCTTGTGAGGTTTTCCTTTATGACAGTCAAGTTGGCATAGTGTATATATGATTGTCTTTCCTTGGATGTTGTTTCATCTACTGTTCCATGTGGCATTTTGATTGACTGTCTTTATGACACACTTGCAACTTGAATGGGATATAACTGTTAAACTTTGAACATCTTTAACAATATGAGAACAATATGAGAAATACCTGGTATAGAGTGCTGCTTCATTTTTGAAAACTAAGACCTATTTGCTCCACTTGAACTATTTCATCTTTACCTCCTTGTACATTGATGGTTTGAAGTTTTGAATACCTATATCATGTCACTTACTTCTTACCCTTTTGTCATAATGAGATGATACCTTCACATGATTTATTCTACAACTTATTTTTATCAATCTTGACTCAGTCATAATACTCTAATTTGCTCTAATCAACTAATGCCATGATGACATATCTTTTTTGTAAGTTGATTAGATGATGCATCCTATCTTTTCTAATACTCTTTTCAACAAATGAAAAGAAACATGCTAGGCTCAAACCATTGTGGGAGCCACATTTAGTCCACATGTTTATTTGTCTTCAAATCAACAACAAACTTGTCCTATACTTGCATAGTGAACAAACAAGTTAGCCTAAAAAAGTACCTGATAGCATTGATTGATCTTCTTCATGATTTCTTCATGATATGTGTCATTATCTGATCTAATTTCTCATCTGAATGCATGATGTGATAAGTAGACGTCTCTGTTTGATAAAAGCATGTGATAATTTTAAACATCTGGAGCACTAACAGGGTTGTCCCCGAAATTTTGCAGGTTCAACTGATGATGGCTTGGAGTGAAGACTGAAAGATGAAGACTTGAAGGCCAACAACAACAACAATCTCCATCATAAGGCAATGATGCATGTTTAAATTTATCATGTGTTCGTTTCTTTCTCTTTTATCAAATAGATGCATAGCTTGCATGTCTGGAATTGCTCAGTTTAGCTACTCCCATGGCTTGTGTGGGACATATTTGAACACTTCTTTTAAACATGATTAGTTAATTTCTCTTATGCATATGATGTATATGTATTTCCTTTTTCAATCAATGCATGAGATAAAGTAACAGATACTTGAATGTATGTTCAAAACATGACATGAAATAATAATGCAATACAAATATCTTTCTTTCTTTTATTCAAAATTGATTAATTGAATAATTAATCTAACATATAACTCCTGAAAGATCAAATTGTGTAGAACAACTATATCTCCTTGAATGTTTGATTTCTTGACAATCGATTCTCTTGTCATGATAACTTATCAGTTCTGATTGGACTGATGGGTTATCTTGACAACTAGATATCCTTCTCTACTCTGTCAAGGCATCAACTGTTCAATGAATGTATAACTCTAAAGTTTTCATTTATTCCTTTTGAACAATTACACTTAGGTCCAAGTAATTTTAAGTGTGAACAAAAAATTAGTAACAGTAACCTGATTCTTCTGTCATGATGACTCATTAGTCTTGATTAGACTGATGGGTTATCCTGTCAACTAAAATCCATTTATGCTCTGTCAAGATATCAACTGTTCAACAAATGCTTAACTCCAAAGTTTTCTTTTATTCCTTTTGAACAATTACACTTAGGTTAAACTAATTTTAGTGTGAACAAAAAATTAGTAATAGATATTAAACCAACTTACATGGTAGCTAAAGAGGCTGGAGAGTGATAGGCATTTATAGAGTCATTAGAGGAGAAGACCTTAGAAGTGATTTGGAGTTTTGATGATAATGAAATTGGATTGATATTTGCAATCAAGTTGGACAATGGTGATATCAAATCTTGTCAAGATTGGGTTTTTCAATTTGAGGCTATCATTCCAACTCTTTCCTTCCTCATTTGTCAGGGTGATGAGATTGATGTTCCCCTCTTTAGAAGAAGTGTCAATAAGCAATGTGAGTCTTGTCATCTTGTTGAGGATTTTGCCAGGGAGCCTAAATTAGTTTTAGCCAAATTCAATAACAAGTACATATCTCAAGTCAATGATCTCCTCACATTCCAGTGGCCAATAGAAGAGCAATATAAGGCTTGGGTTGAAAATACAATGGTTTACTTGACTTATGAGATTTTGAATAACTGTGACACTTCATACTTGGTTGTTTGTCTTCTATCTCTCTTTTTCAGATGAGAATATGCTTTTATATGTCTTTTACCATCTACTATCAACACGCGAATGTTGTTGCTCCCTAACAGAGTACTTTGTCTTGTAGTGTTTCCTTTGTCTTTTGTCTTCTTCTATTTCCACTAGGTAGTTGAGGAATAAAGAAATTGAAAAGGAGTGGTAGAAATGTACTTCTACAACTTCCAGCAAAATATCACTCAGACCAAGCAAGGAGTTACAACTGCCCGTGCAACAACTTTGGATTCATCTTGAAATATCTACCTCCCAGGCAGTTATATTTGTATCTCTCCTCTGTAACTCATTGTCAAATGTATACCTGACATGTGTCTCTAGGCCTAAAGCTTGTTTTCTCCCTTGTTTCTATAAAAGGGAATTCAGGGCCTATTGATAAAGGATCTTGGATACAACTCTATATCACAGTATAATACAATAGAATTTGTTTTTCTAGTTTAGAAAGTTATTTGAGTTCAAGACCTGATATATGTGTAGAGTCATTTATAAGTCAATATCAGGTCAATAGCACCATTACATTGTTTAAATTTTCAGGCTACTATTGTCTCCTATGTGTACTCTTTATATCATTTATGAAAAAAATTAGATAAAGTATCTTTTTGTTCATCATCATAGTCTTTCCTGTGTATGTGTATTCTCCTTATTGCCTTTACTCTAGCAGTAAATTCAATGCTATAAGGGAATATTGAATGCTATAAATGTTTGCAAGGGTCACTAAGTATGGTTGGTTTACAAACTATTTCAAGTATGACAATGTAAGGCATTATTGTATTGTTTAAAAGTGGACTAGAAGAAAATATTGATAGCCATAGGTCTGCATCTCATATTTGTTTTGATTCTGTTACCCATAAACTAGGCACTGATCCTCAGAAAGTGCTCCCTAGATACTAGCTCCTTGATCAAGTCATAAAAATTCAAGAATAAAGTTGTGTTTCTATCTTAAATTATGAAAGTTAAGTTATCTTTAATGTTCTCCAACAATGAATTATGCTAAAGCTTTGAGAATCTAGCCCATTACTCTTGTCATGCCCACATTTCCCATGCGGTCATGACACGCAACACACGTGTCATGTGGTCATGACATGAAATATCAAAAACTTTTCCACGTATTCCTAGAAAACCCCTCGCATGCATCAGCGTGCTCGATGGCAATACGCATAAGGTGTAAACATGTCAATCCAACTTTAGGGTAGTGTGAATACCTACGCAATCCCCTGCATGATGATAGCTGACTAGGGTTTATGCGATGTGAGAGCGTCACCATTAGGGTTAGAATCGATAGATCCAAACCCTAAGTTTTCCTAAGTGAGTGGTGTGATTTCGACATGTGTCAAAATCAGAAACCTAAGAACTAGAACAAAGATAATTAATTTAAACACATGAATTTAACACTAATGCATAAATAAATCATATAATTAACTCTACAAAGATTATGGGAAAATTTAGCAGAATAACACCTCTTGGGCGTATATGGGAATAATTTTTTAAAAATTAAATTCCTATCAAGTTTCTTCCAAAAATAATTAAATATTAAAATATGCTTAATTAATTTTCTCCCCATTAACATCTTGAATAAACGCCTAGGTTAAATTAAATAATTAAACTACTCAACCCTCAAGGGTAATGGGTTTATAAAAACTATTCCGTTACTAACGTTCCCATTAAAGTCTCAAAAAAATATAATTAATTATTACTTCATCAAAAATCTCCCACTAAAAATCTAACCCTATAGGCAATATTAAAGGCAAGGGTTTTTTTAAAATAAACTAATCCACTCAAAACAATTTCCCCAACTTTGAAATAGACTCCCTTAGGAGAATTAACATTTAGATTTAATAACAAAAGAAATATAAAATCCCACTCACAAAATAATACAACCCAAGTAGGAGGAAATAAATAAAGTCAAATTTCTAAGGGGGAAATCGGGGATAGTAAAGTCACGTCCACCTCTTTTCAATAATAATAAAACCTCCATTTCAAAATTCTCCCCCAAACCCTAATAGAAAAATAGAAGAATAAAATAATCAAAATTGCCCTAACCCTAACTATCTTTTTCTGTTCTCTCCTCACTATTCTTGTCTTTTTCATTCTCTTCTTCTCTTCTCTCTATTTTTCTTTCTTCATTTTTGTTTGCAGGTCAATACTATGGGCAGCCATGGGAGCTCAACCCATGGAGGTATAAACAATGAATATCTAAACCTGTATATTTTTGTTGAACCCCATTGTTTTGAGTATATATATATATCCCTGCTTACACTTGTATGTAAATATATATATATATATATACCCCTACTTATACTTGCATGTAAATATATATACCCTCGCTTATACTTGCATGTAAATATATATACCCCCACTTCTACTTGCATGTAAAAATCATAGAACACATATTTTGTTGCAGTAAAAAAGATGATATACAGTATGTATATATATATAAATTGCAGGTCATAAAAAAATAGACATAGCAAATCTCAATGGCCAAGGGCTGAACAGATTTAGGGACGGCCAGTGGGATGAACAGTACATACGTTGTCGCATAATTAAATTGAAGCAAGGAAGAGAGTCACAGATGGGGTTTGGTGGGGGGCAGACCACCATATGGTGGGGAGTGGGTGGGGGATCCGTCCCCCACCCCTCAAAACTGCTAAACAAGGCTCGCGGGGGCCGTTGCCCCTCCCTTCACTCAAACAACAAACACCAAAAAAATGCAGCGGCCACAGTTCGCCGCTAGGGTTTCATCGAATGCCAGTTTGTAATTTTTGTTTTAAATTCTAAATTTCCATTGTGCATAAATTATATATATAATCTCCATTCAATGATATATAATAGTAGGTTAGTATATTTTTATATATAAATAACCTCCATTCAGTGATATATAATAGTACGTTAGTATATATATATATATGAGATTTACACTTACTGCTATTATTTATAAAATTTTATTTTTAGGTACAACAGTCTACCTAATGGGTAGAATCTCAAGTAAAATTATATATATATATATACACACTCAGATTTTTAAACACTATCAACAGGAATATAATCTTTTTTTTACACAGAAAATAATTATAGGACAGATGTATAAATGCAACTTTCTTTTTTTTCAGCAAATATATGGAAAAATCAGAAAGCTAACTTAGGCCTTTTTTTGTTTAAAAGAAGAACAAAGTCACAGTTGTAAATTTCAGCAACAACTTTTAACTTCCTTTTCACATTTAAAAAAAAAACAACTTAAAGATTTTTATTTCTCTTTTGCAACCTAAAACAACAACATAGATATTTCAATAAATCTCTCTTTCATTTTTGTTTAAATTCACAGCAATACCAATACCATGAGATGATATATATATATTTACATTTGGACATAATAAAGATATACAACAGCAACCATAGATGCACTGTAAAATAGAAATTCACTTGATTACATAGGGATATTTTCTAGAATATACACAACAAAGTGAGAGCTCATTTGCTTTTCAAATCAATACATCAAGGCCAAATGGCCAAGGCTCTCAAACAACCTTTGGAACTTAAAACATAGATCATTTGACTTCCCCCAAGCTCCAATAAACACAACATGAACCTGCAATAAACAACAAGGAAAAACTTCAAGCCACCAAAACGCTCTCCTCCCTACCATAGACCTGCAAGTGGGTCACCCTTGAGCTTGGAGGTCAATCTTCACATGGGTCTCATACCACAACACAACAAAAGCAATCACATAACAACAAGAAGAACACCCATAAGGCTTAAACAACAAAAAATCCATAACAATAGATTTGAGGGGGCATGAGAGTGGACTCTCTCTACTCAAGAGGTTCACTCCTACAACCAAATCTCATGATTCCAAAACAAGGCCTCAAGCCTAAAAAATACCTCCATGAAAATTATAATACTCCAAAACAAGGTATCAAGCCTAAAATCTCCTCCATGACATATATCACACCAAGGTACTCATGCCATAAAAATAACCACCAAAACTTCACCAAAATGTCCTCAAGGCCACAATATGCAAATACCAAGAGGGTGACCTCAATGAGGTTCACTCCTCTCCCACCCCTCACATGAATGGACACACCAAGAATGGTAGTCTCATTCAAAACACCCATAAAACCCAACACAACAACAAATGCAAAACACAAAGCAATTTCATTCACACAATAAAAATAAAATGCATGAGAAAGGCTCTTATGCCTTGAGGATTACCTTTGAAAGCCCAATAATGGAAGAGGGTTGTAGAAGAGCTTTCCAACCTTCTCCTTCAAGCCTCCTTCTAAGATCTCTAACTCTCTCTCACCAAAAATACCTCCAAAGATAGCCAAAAACAAGAAAAAGAAAGAACCCATTTCCTCTCACAAAGAGGAAATAATATAGGCTTCATTCCAAAGCCTTGAGGAATGAGAAGGTGACACATGTCACCTTCTCCTTCCTCTTCCCAAGTCACTTGGAAGGAATATGGAATGTGGAGGTGACATGTGTCACCCTCTCTTCCATTCAAACCTCACCCTCTCCACATGTGCTCACACATGTGTGAGAGCAAAGGTGGAGAGGTGGCATCTCTCAAAATGGGCTCCAAGAGGATAAGGGGTGACACATGTCATCACCTTATTCTCTAAAGAAAGCCCATTCACTCCAAGATGCTGTCACACATGTGTGAGAGCATTGGAGGAAGGTTCCACACACTTGGGGGTCTTGAAGACTCCCCAAGTCTTCAAGGTGATGGGAATCCATGCCTTGGAAAGAGGAATGGGTCATGTTTCAATGCATGACTCATCCTCCACTCCAATTTAACTTTGAATTTCGTCACTTTACTTCAGGCTGAAGTTAAGGTGATTAGACAGACGTAACCCTAGGGTTTGGCATGCTCAAATGGGCCCTA
The DNA here is from genome assembly GCA_027924645.1 of Cunninghamia lanceolata. NCBI lineage: Eukaryota > Viridiplantae > Streptophyta > Pinopsida > Cupressales > Cupressaceae > Cunninghamia > Cunninghamia lanceolata. The sequence continues at coordinate 589,823 of BSBN01001388.1, forward strand.
GACCTTAGGGGTACCACCTAGGATTAATTTTAGCCCATAATAAACACTTTAGAGAGTAGAAAATCACATAAAATGGCCACCAAAAATAAAAGACACCAAGTGGTGTATATTAAATCATATATTTTTACAACACTTCAATAAATAATATAAAAAGGGTGCAATCTAAGCCAAATAATAGAATGCAGACATTTACAAAAGCATCATACAAATCACACATGATCTTGGTCCCTCTTGGGACTAGATCAGTCTAACATGGGAATCACATTAGGTGTGGGATCGATATCTGATTTTTTGTGACTTGGAAAATCACCTATGCACTTGAACAAATAGATTAATCCAACATATATATATCATAGCCGAAGCAAGGAAATGCATACACTCACGATATCGCATAATCATATAAAACATTATTAAAATCACATAGCATCATAAATGAGATTTATAACTGCATTTCTAAATAGTATCTCAAGATCAAAATTGCATAATAATTCCATTTAATAATTCCACAATTGGCATATCTAATATCATCAAAATGCATGTCACATGTCTAATAATCATCAGTGAATCAAAACTAGGATATAGTCACATCACAATCTACTAAATATAGCCAATAAAAATGAGGGGATAGAGTCCAGAGAATCTGCATATCAAAAATCAACAGTCCCAAATGTCTAAATGTCATCAACTGTGAATACAAAATAAGCAAAATAAGGGAGTGAAATAATAGGCCTCACATCCTCCCCCCTAAGACTAAACTTCCTTTTGGAAGTTGTCAAAGAGGTGAGGATAAAGTGTCCTCAATCTAGCTACATCCTCCCATGTTGTTGTGACCTCATCATATCTATCCCACTGAACCCTAACCTGGTCCAGCTCTGGACCTCGAAGGCCCAATGTTCGATAAGCCAATATGCAAATTGGCTCCAAAGCCAATTGTCCGTCTGATTCTACTTGTAGAGCACTCCAGTCTAATACATGAGATAAATCAGATATATCGTCACAAAATAGACACATGGAACACATCATGGATGCACGATAGGCTAGGTGACAAGGCTAAATGGTAGGCTACGGGTCCTATCCACTCCAAGATCTCAAAAATTACAATGAATCATGGTGCAAGCTTAGAGCCCTTTTCATAATGGATTGGACTCTTATGTGGCCACACTCTCAAGAAAAATCTGTCACCGACTAAGAAGCTCTAATCTAGTCTCTTAGCATCGACATACTTCTTCTGTTGATCCTATGCCTCCTGAAGTCTCTGTCTAATCAAGATCACTTGCTGCTCCATAGCCTACACCAGCTCTAGCCCAATAGCAACCCTGTCCTCTATACGGTCCCAACTCAATGGTGTCCTGCAAGGTCTGTCGTACAAGGCCTGATAAAGAGGCATACCCAATGAGTTGTGATGCCTGTTATTAGAGGCAAACTCAACCAGATATAGATACTCCTCCCATCTAGACTTGTGGTCCATCACGTACATGTGGAGCATATCCTCTAACACCTAATTCACCCTCTCCATCTGACCATCTATCTCGGGGTGATAAGCCAAACTAAAGTTGAGATGTGTGTCCAACGCCTGCTATAATGCCCTCCAAAAGGCTGATGTAAAAACTGAGTCCCTATCAGAAATAATGCAGCGAGGTACCCCATGTAATCTCACAAGATCATCCAAGAATACTCTCGCCACTGCCGGTGCATTGTACGTCATGCATACAGGTGAGAAATGTGCCACCTTGGTCAACTTGTCAACTGTCACCATGATGGCATCATGGCGATGAGATGACATAGGAAGACCAACTATAAAATCCATAGAAATAGTGTCCCATTTCTACTCTGATATCTCGTGAGGATATAAAAGACCTATTTGATGCTGATGCTCGACTTTGACCCTCTAGAACTCAAGGCATCGAGCAACAAACCCTGCAATATCCTATCTCATACCCACCTAATGGTATAGTTGTCACAAATCGGCATGCATCTTCTTCACCCCCAGGTGTGCTGCATAAGGTACTCTATGAGCCTCTGGTAAAACTATTGCGCATAGATCACCTACACAGGGTACATAGATGCATTGTTGATGTCTAAGGAGCCCATCTACCTCTAAGGAGTAACCTACAAACTTGCCCACAAGGGCCCTCTGTGACTAGATCTCCTGCTGCACCTCAAGAAACTACTCATCTTCTGGCAGATGTAAAATGTGTCCACTCAAGTCTACATTCAGTGTCAAGGTTAGGATCTCATGGCACCTCTGACTTAATGCGTCGGCAACCACATTCTCCTCCCCTTTGATGTAGTGGACTTCAAAGTCATACTTGTAAAGGAACTCCATCCAACACCATTAGCGGGCATTTAGATTCGGCTGCGTGAAGATGTATTGTAGACTGTGATGATTTGAATGTAGCTCAAAATGCTGACCCAATAGAAAGTGCCTCCAACAAACAAGAGCATGAACCACTGCTGCAAGCTCTAAGTCATGTGTGGGGTAGTTCAGCTCATGGGTCTTGAGCTTTTGTGACTCATACATGATCGCTTGACCCCTTGCATAAGTACAACTCCTAATCCCTCTAATGAAGCATCCATGCAAACCATGAAATCAACTATTGGATCAAGAACTGCTAAGATAGGAGCACTGGTGAGACTCTCCTTGAGGACCCCAAAGGCCCTCTTGCATTGCTCAGTCCATGTGAAACTCTTCTTTTTCACTGAAGGGAAGTGATGAGGTGTGCTATCCTGGAGAAGCCCTCAACAAATCTACGACAATACTTGGCTAACCCCATGAAACTCCTAACCTCTATCATGCTGGTGGGTGCTGGCCAATCTCTAATAGCCCTAATCTTTGATGGATCTATGGAGATACCATCGTCAGATAGGATGTGCCCCAAATACTACACCTCTGATCTGAAAAAGGCACACTTCACCAAGTTGCCATATAAATGTTGCTCTCTCAAGCATTGTAAAACTTGATGTGAGTGCTCCTCATGCTCCTCCTTAATCCGTGAATAGATCAAAATATCATCTAAGAATATAATCATGAATTGATCCAAGTAGGTATGGAACACCTTGTTCATGAGACTCATGGACACTGCAGGTACGTTCATCAAGCCGAAGGATACCACAGTGAACTCATAGTGGCCGTATCGAGTTTGGAAGGCGGTCTTATGGATATCCGCCTCTGTGATGCGTAACTGGTGATAACCAGACTTCAGGTCAATCTTAGAGAACACCCTGGCTCCTTACAAATGGTCGAAAAGATCATCAATCCTAGGCAGAGGATAACAGTTCTTCACCATCACCTTATTAAGCTGCCTATAGTCCATGTACAGATGAAGAGACCCATCCTTCTTCTTTACAAAGATGACTAGTGAGCCCTAAGGTGAAACTCTAGGTTAGATGTGCCCCTTCTCAAGTAACTCCTCTAACTATAACTTGAGCTCCGTGAGCTCATGGGTAGCCATCCTGTAGGGTGCACGAGACACTGGCTCAGCACCCGGCACAAAGTCAATGTGAAAGTCTACCTCTCTGCGAGGTGGCATCCCTGGTAACTTTGGTGGGAAAACATCAGAAAACTCTCTCAAAATGGGATGATCGTCTAATGATGCCTTTAGCTCATCCTCTGACCTATCACTAACAGTAATGGCGAACATATGACATCCCTTCTGCATGTAGTGCTTAAGCTACTGAGTGAAGATCATGCGAACTACCGTGGGCTACTAAATGCCCAAAATCTCGACTGGTGTGCCATGGTCGTCTAAGAAACTAATCACCTTTCGACGACAATCTAGCTTGGATCTATGAGCCGCAAGCCAATGCATGCCCAACACCACACCATAAGATCCTAAAGGCATAACTCTAAGGTCTGCTAATGTAGTGAAGGCTCCCAAAGATATCTCACAATCATGAACCAAAGCATCCACTGCCATCTTGGCCCCTGTGGCCATCTCAACCTCCCACCTATCGCTATGCCTAGATGCCTCCAGCCTACAACACTCCACTAACGATGGAGATATAAAGGAATCAATAGTGCTAGAGTCAAATAAAATAGCAATGGGAACATCCCCAATCATACATGTGGTCTCGATCACGAAAGCCTAAAAGTCAGCCTGGTAGTTATCAATCGCTGCAAAAATGTTGTGGGACCTATCCACATCCCCAACTGTCTACTCGAATCCACCTGCACGAGGTTGTCCCCCTGTTGTATAGTCATGTGGGCACTATCTGGCTAAATGACCTGCTCCACCACAAACATAACCTAGTCCCCGAGCCTGCACCTGTCCTGACTGTGTCCTACTCGACTATTACTGCCCAGGTCAATTCATGGAACCCTGTGAACCTCTGAATGACTGTTGTGATCTAGTGGGTCCCACAGGAGGTGCCTACTACCGCTGGTCTCTACATGGGCCCTACTGCTACCATCCACAATTATGACCCCCATGTGCCGTCTGCTGTGGCTTGGACCTCTGCTGATGCTGTGGAGGTATAGGAGGTAGCAGTGCAGAACTAAATCCTCCTCTCTGAGGTGATGGTGGTGGTCGATGGAAGCCCTGATGCTGCTACTAGCTACAGTCCTGATACTGGGGACGTGAACTGTGACTCCACCCCTGGATCTCCTTTGCAATGTATGTCTTCTTGGTAGCCTCACTCATGGTTTGGGGGTTTGCCATGTGCATTGGTCCTGAGATCCCATGATTCAAACCTCTGATAAAATTATGAACCAGAAGTTTTTCATCATGGAGGTACTCTGCATATCATGACAACTGAATGAATCTACTCTCATGCTGCGCTATAGTGGAACCTCGTTGCTGCAAGTCATGGAACTCATCAATCTGACACTGTCTGAAGTGATCCAAAAGATAACATGCATTAAAGTGCTCAGTGAATGTGTCCCATGTAAGAGTATCCAGTGATAGGTGACTCTTGCACTCCTTAGTGCGCCACCATGTCGCCGCTGCGCCTCTCAAAAGATGAACTGCCACGTGTGCCTTTGTGTTGCTCCCATAGGGATGTAATGCAAAGCACCTATCTAAACTAATGAGCCAAGCCTTAGCCTCGGCTCCCTTTGTGGTCCCCACGAAGATGGGTGGATTCAGCCTAATTAAATCCCTAATGGGGTCTCCGTGGTCCCTGTGTCATCAGAATGGTGCATCCACCTCATCCCACTGTCCATAGTCATATGGCCCATGAAAAACCTACTCAATCCGTACTCCCTCCTCGTGCTCCTCGTATCATGGAGGGCTCCTGCTACAAGCTCTATGTGCTGATGTACCATCCTCAACTATGGTGGTTGGCACCTCTATGTAAGGCTTGACACGTGGCTCCATGAACGACTCAACATGTGGCTCGACACACAGCTCTACACGGGGCTCGACACGCGACTCTACACGAGACTCAGCACATGGCTCATCATGTGGCTCCACACGTGGCTCAACACGGGGCTTAACACGTGGCTCTACATGTGGATCTACACATGGCTCTGCTGTGGCCAGTGGTAATCTCTCTAAGACTACCTGTAGTGCCTAAAGAATCTGTGGTCCTAAATCAGATGCCTGTGGTGCCTGTGGGGCCTGTACCTCTACTAATGAATCACTATGAATCTTGGCTCCTCTAGACTCACTGGCACGTGAGCACCCTTGTTGCGATCTGGGTGGCATCCTACATGGACAAGGTAATTACAAATTAATCGATTTTGTGGAAAACTAAATGTGCCCAAACAATCCCAGTGTTTAAACTTGGGCTCTAATACCAAATGTCATGCCCACATTTCCCATGCGGCCACGACACGCAACACATGTGTCATGTCCACATTTGTCATTTGGTCATGACACAAAATATCAAAAATGTTTCCATGTATCCCTAGAAACCCCCACGCACGCGTCAACGTGCTCAGTGGCAATACACATAAGGTGTAAACATGTCAATCCAACTTTGGGGTAGTGTGAATACCTACACAATCCCCTACGTGATGATAGTCGACTAGGGGTTATGCGATGCAAGAGCATCGCCATTAGGGTTAGAATCGATAGATCCAAACCCTAAGTTTTCCTAAGTGAGTGGTGTGATTTCGACATGTGTCAAAATCAGAAACCTAAGAACTAGAACAAAGATAATTAATTTAAACACATAAATCTAACACTAATGCATAAATAAATCATATAATTAACTCTACGAAGATTCCAGGAAAATCCAGCAACATAACGCCTCTTGGGCGTATATGGGAATATTTAAAAAAAAATTAAATTCCTACCAAGTTTCTACCAAAAATAATTAAATATTAAAATATGCTTAATTAATTTTCTCCCCATTAATGTCTTGAATAAACACCTAGGTTAAATTAAATATTTAAACTATTCAACCCTTAAGGGTAATGGGTTTATAAAAACTATTTTGTTACTAACGTTCCCATTAAAGTCTTAAAAAAAATATAATTAATTATTACTTCATAAAAAATCTCCCACTAAAAATCTAACCCTTTAGGCAATATTTTTTTTTGATGCGTAATAGATTGATTGTATTGATTTGAACAAAAATTACAGTCTTCTGCTCAACAGATGCAAAATGCAGTCTTACTGCAAAACCCCATGTCTAAGCACCCCTATCTACCATAGACTTCTAACCTCCAAACCTGTATCACCATTATAGATATTTACATAGCTGCTTTCTATAAACAAAATGAAAGCTTAGACACGACTAAGTGCAGACAGGAAGAAACACTATAGAGACCATGACCAAGCAGAGCTGTAGCTGAAACTGCCATCTTCAGATGAACCCCAAACCAGTCACCATCTCATAGAACTCCTTCACCCATTCAAAGCCTCCTACAAACGGCTCCAGGCGCAGCTTCTTCTGAAGAAATTTGACCCCTACTTCCACCTGCTCCCTGTGAGCAATTAGAGCAAATCCATTCAAATCCAAGAGAAAGGGATAGAACATCACAACTTCATCTGCATAATGGAGGAGGTGGTAATCACTAGGGCAAGGTATCCCAAGCCCTAGGGAAGTCACCGCCATAGTTTCCGTTAGATTACGTGGCAGGTTCTCCTTAAACAATTTCCTCACTAGGGTTTCAACCTTCAGCTTAGGGATGCCAACATCTAGAAATGAAGCAAGAAATTGAGAAGCAATTGAAGAGCCCACCCTAAAAAACTCACCTTCATCCACAAATTTCCTCCCTAAAATTACTTTCACAACAACCAACACCAGGTCATCTTGGAAGCGAAGAACCTGCTTCACCTGAAGATCTGAGATAGCTCCCCAGAAAGCCAACTACCACACCATCCCCTCCAAAAGGATTGGAGTGTCCATTCCAAGACACATGACCCCTTCAGTAGCCACCCTCACCACAAACTGCATCTTCCCCACCATTTCCTTCAATCAAACACAAGAAATCAAAGGCTAGAGAAATGAGGAGCAAAGGAAAACAAACTGCATTGAGGGGAAAGAATGAATGCTTTCATTAATAAGTAAATTCGCATGGATTACCAAGTAATGCATTTCTTGGCAGAGAGGCTATAGTCCCATCACCCTTGAGCACTTCTAATAATAATTGCTTGTTTCCCCACCATATGAAAACACTACTCGACATTAGATTCCAACTTGCCAAATATTGAGAGGTCCCCACAAAACTGCCACCTTAGCTAATTCCTCCATTTAACATCCACCGAGGATAAGTGACTGGTAAGGCTGATCACCAGACCATCCACTCCTTGTGTGTGGATGGTTGCTCACCCTTCCGTCCATGGGATCAAAGCCTACCTTTAGGACTGGTCACTAAAGAAGATCTCCCTGCAAGTCCTGTCGTCTGCACCCTGATTTGAAAGAGCATCCACCTCTTGATTTCCTTCTCTAAGAATGTGTTTGAGCTGGATTAGCTCGAAAGAGTCCAAGAGAATGATGTCCTGATCCAACAAGGCTTTGAGTCTCCAATTGATCAGGTTCCTACTTCTAAGGCCATTGATAATAAGAAGGGAGTCTCCTTCTATCTCCAACTTACTGATCTTGAGATCTTGGCAGAATTTGAGACCCAAAATAACCGCTTACAGCTTAGCTCTGTTGTTTGTCCCTTCAGAAAGTTTTTTTGCCAATTTCCCCATCGTTCTCCCTCTCCAATCTTTGACTATGCATCCTGCACCCGAAGGCCCGGGGTTGCCTCTAGAGGCCCCATCAAAATTTATCTTAAACCAACCTTCCTCTAGGGGAACCTATCGCACAACATCTCTTTCTGCTCTCGAAGCTTCCTTCTGGCCTACCAATATCGACAAAGTGATTAAACCCTTCCAATTTTTCTTCATTTCTACATCTCATGAAGTGAATCTTTTATCCTTCTGACTTCCTTCTGCCAATCTTGCATTCATGACTTCTACTATCTTCGCCTCTAATTTATTTAAAAAGGAAAGAAGGGGAACCTCTGTGTTTTGAAGAATTCTCTAATTCCTCTCCTTCCACACTTCCCAAATCAGCATCGAGGGACTGATTGTCCAAAGGCCTCCAAAAATGGATCTTTTGGGGAGGATGGGCCAAGAGGTTAGCATCTTCAAAAGGCTTTTTGCAAAGGCTGTGTCCCAACTCAGTTTCCTTCTTAAACACTCTTAACAATTGGCTATAAAATTACAAGTCAGAAAGAGATGATTCCCTTCCTCTTCCTCCTTGTAGCACAACACACACCTAGAAGGACCCGCGTAACCTAATCTTCTAAACCTATTTGCCGTAAGAACTCTCCCTCTCAAAGCGGCCTAGGTAAAAATGCCTGCTTTCGAACAAAGATTACTTAGCACATTGGAGCCAGTATCAGGGGCAACCTTAAGAGCTTTGTAACCCTCCTTTACGCTATATTTCTTTGATTAGGCCGCATCCCATCTTAACAAATCTGAGCTTTCCCTCAAAATCATCCTTCGATTTCTCAACACTTCTTCCACTACAACTACTACTCTTTCTTCCAGACCAAGCATCCTGAAATCCTTCCATCTTGCCTCTGTATTGCAGCAAGCTAAAAGGAGAACAAGGTAATCTCTAACATTTTCTCCCCAGCTCTATTTTGCTAAATCTGTAGCTATAGCCAGCTCTTCCCCTTCTGCTAAGATGGGATGCCCATCCCACGAGTCTTCCCAGAACAATGCCTTTCTACCATCTCTGATTTCCCATGTCAAGTGATTATTGATCAACAATCTGCAGCTACAGATGAAGTTCCAAGTTCTAGAACCCCTGGGGAGCTACCTCATAGTGAATATGTTGAGTTCTGTGTCTTCCAAATATTTGGCTTTTAGAATCTTGAGCCATTTCAAGTCTGGTTTTGAGAAGATTGCCCAAACCAACTTTGCACCTAGTGCCAAGTTTTGATCTGCCAAATTTTTTAATCCTGTTCCATTCACCTCTTTGGGCATACTAATTTGTGACCATTTTATTAGAGGGATTTTGTTCTGATCTAATTTTCCCTGCCAAAAAAATTTCCTCATTTTCTTATTTAACTCCTCAAAGGCTACTCTTGCTAAAGGGAGGCAAGACATCATATACATTGGAATCCCTAAAATGACCGCCTTTAGCATCGTGAGTCTACCCGCCCAAGATATCCATTTGTTTCTCCAAGAGGCTAATTTGCTTTTGACCCTCTCTAGTATCCCTTCCTAAGAGTTACCATGCCTAACCCCTTTTGCTAAAGGCAGACCTAGATACTTGCACAGAAGATTTCCTTTCTTAAACTTCATGATTCTTAAGATCCTATTTTCAATTCTACTGTTTGTGTTGAAAAAGAAGATTTCTGATTTTGTGTGACTTACCTCTTGACCTGACGCAAGAGAATATTGTTCCATGATATGAATGAGGTGTTTTGCTTCCCTTTCCTTAGCTTCTGCAAAGAGCATGGTGTCATCAACAAATTGCTGATGAGTGACTTCCTGCATCCCCTGAGTTACTTGTATCCCCTGTAGTCTTCCTTTCGACTTGGCCAAGAAACATTGTCTTCCTAAAGCTTCCTCCATTAAGATAAAAAGGAAGGGAGACATCGGGTCCCCCTGCCTGAGTCCCCTTGAAGATCCGAAGAAACCTTCTGGAGAGCCGTTTACCAGTACTGAGAACCTGGGACAAGCCACCCATTCAAATATGCAATTCAGCCAGGCAACCTTAAAACGAAGTGCTTCCAACACTTTAAATAAGAACCTCCAATTACCTTATTGTATGCCTTTTTCATGTCTAACTTGATTAACATTGCTAGATTTTTATTTCTCTGCACTGAATGAATGGTTTCCTACACTATTATCACCCCGTCCAAGATGGATCTGCTAGGCACAAACCCAGTTTGTTCTTCGGCTATTACCTCTGGTAAAATGAGTTTTAGCCTATTTACAACTGCCTTGTCTAGTATTTTGTACAACGTGTTGCATAACGCTATAGGTCTATATTCTTCTAGAGATTCTTGCTTGTCCTTCTTAGGAATGAGAGCCAAAAAGGTGTTGTTTAGTTCTCTCAAAACTTTGTCGGAGCACCTTGATTCCTCAATGGCTTCCGTAATTTATTTCCCTTGGAATTCCCAACACTTTTGAAAAAAGGCTACCGGAAAGCCATCTGGCCCTGGTGCTTTGTCTGGATGCAGGCCAAAGAGGGCTTCCTTTATCTCTGCTTCTGTGAATTTGCTGTTTAGAAACTTGTTGTGGTCTTCTATTACCAGTCTAGGGATACCCTGTAGTAATTTCTACTAGCTTTCTAGGTTAGACCCTTCTCTGTCATTTAGCAGATTTTTGAAGAAAGCAACTGCCTCTTTATTTATGTCCTCAGTCTTGTCCAAAATTGATCCATCCGCTACTTTGATCCCATAAATCCTATTCATTTCTTGTCTGGCTTTTGTAGAGTTGTGGAAAAATTTGGAGTTCTTGTCTCCCACCCTAAGCCACACCTCCCTAGATTTTTACCACCAAAAAATTTCTTCCTTGGAAGTTAAATCTTCCAATTTTCCCAACAGATCCTTTTCCAGCAAGAAACTGCCTTCATCCATCCCTTCTCTCAAATTTTTTTCATTGAGAGAAGCTAAATCTGCTTCAACACTTCTCTTCTCCTCAAAAATGTTTCTGAAACATTCTTTATTCCATTCTCTTAATTTTTGTTTCACATATTTTAGTTTGGTGACGATGTTGAAGAGCTTAACCCCGTCTGGGTTAATTTCTGACCACCAATTCTTGATCAAATCCACAAATTCCAGTTCCTTAAACCCCTTATTTTCAAACTTGAAAGGGCATCTTGTTGGCCTCCTTTCTCCTATGATTTCCAGGTGTACTGGATAATGGTCTAACCCTGAGATCGGTAAAAATATGCTTTCCAAATTGAATGAAAAGTTGCCAAGGTTTCCTTTGATAAATAATCTGTGAAGTTTTTCTACTATATTGCAAAAACCCCATCTTCTATTTGTCCATGTGTATGCACTGATACCCATGGGAATTTTAAAAAGTGCATTCCTTTCTACAAAATCTTCTAAATCCACCTGGGACTGAAGCCTTCTTCCCACACCCCCTCTTTTGTCCTCAGACCTCAGAATAGCATTGAAGCCCCCTCCCAGAATATAGAAATCAAATGCTTGACTGCTAAGAATTAAATCTAGCTCTTTCCAGATTTCTTTCTTCTCAAGACAAGAGTTAGGGCCATAGATATTAATCAACAAAAAGTTAAGATTTGATGGTATGCTTCTTAGTTTCATCCCAATCCAACATTTGCTGCTCACTACCTCTTCTACTACTACTGTTTGAGGTTGCCATAGTGTGAGAAGCCCACCAGAGGTTCCAACGGAGTTAACTCCAGCTGCTTTCCATCTGCCCAATTTTCTACAGAACCTTTCCCTTTCCTCCTGACAAAATTTGGTTTCTTGAATTATCCACACATCTGAGTATGTGGATTCGATGCAATGCCTAATCAGGCATTGCTTGTTAGGGGTGTTTAAGCCCCTAACGTTCCATGAAGTGAGTTTCATTATTCTTCAGGAAGGGGGCTTCCCTTCCCTACTTTGAACAGATCCTTAAGCTTCAGCTGACCGAAGGCTTCTCCATCTATTTTGAGTTTTTCTTTATTGGGAGTGTGTCCCATGTTTCTAATTTCACCACAATATGGGACTAGCTTAATTGGGTCCCTTTGGTAGAGTCCTAGTGACCCCTTGAGCTTGGGAATTAAGATTTCCCCCTCCTGCATTAGCTTATTCTCTCCCATCTAATTTAGCAAGGACTTGTCTTCTTCCAGAGTCAGATCATGCACTACTTCTTCATCCTAATCTTCCACCTAGGTGACCTCTCCTAATTTTAAAGATCCCTCTTTAGCTGCTTCCGTCACTTCTACCAGTTCCTTCCCAACCCTGATCAGAGAATTTAGGTCCTCCTCGCCTACTTGCAGATGGATTAATTCCAAAGTCTTCGCAATCTTTTTATCCAGCTTCCATATTTGGCCCCAAGAAGAAATCACCATTCTTGAAAGAATTTGCTCATCCTTTATCTGATCTAAGAGGGGTGAAACTCTATGGATCATCTCCTTCAGAGTCTCATCCTCTTCCTTCCTACCACCTTCCTTCTCATTGGTAGGGGAGGGGTTTTTTGGATCGTCCAAACTTTGGGCTTCTTTCTCTCTATCATTTGGGGATTCTAACTTGCTTTCCTTCTCATGTAGAGGAGGAATGATCCTCGAACACCAACCCAGGGTCTCCAAAAGCACTCCTTTTGGGGATGATTCAAGTACTAGTGCTTGTCTCAAAGTGCGCCAATCAGTGTAGATCTCCACCTCTCTCCATTTTGAGGCAGGCCAAAAGTTTTCAACACAAATCCTAATATAGGATCCCCCTCCTACTGTGTCGAGCCTTTCTTCTGAACATACATATCTCCCTAAGATCTTCCCTATTAATTCAAGAAATGCAGGATCCCAAAATTCCAGCGGGAGGTTGGGGAGCTCGTACCAGTCTTGCACATAATCCATTTGATGATTGTTGGGATTGAAGCCTATATCCCATTCCTTAATATAGAAGCCATAATCCTCCCATAACCAAATCCCTTCTAAAATTTGCTTTTTTACTTCTGCAGAAGGGCAAAGGATCATGAAAAATCCTTTTTGCAAAGTTTTGATCTCAAGCTCCCTTCCCCAGCGATTCTTCCACCATTGGAGCATTGCCTCTATATCTGATTTGACCCCTATCCACTTAAGGATCAGGCCTTGGTTCCTTAACTTTTCAATTGAAGGACCCAACAAAATTTGGGGCATTACCATTGAAATATTATTCCCTTTGGTCTGGGTCTGATCTTGTGCTCCTAACACCAATTTACCAAACCACCCCTTCCCAAAAACCTAGGGTTTCTCCTCAGATTCCTTTGCGGTCTTCTAAAATCCTTTTGATCTACAAATGGAGGGAAATTCATGTGCCTAACTTTCCACATATTCTCTCCCTTATTGAAACCTATCTTTGGCTCTTTGACATGACCAACCCTATTTTTCCACGATTCATCTTGAGCCTTCTTCCGTAGATCTTCCAAAGGAATCTCTCTTTCCGCGTCTGCCGCCCATGAGGTTGACCCATTTCCTTCTGTCACAAACCTCCTTTGCTCTTGAAAACCTCTGGGCTCCTTGAGTCTTTGATCTCCCCCATTCGCTCCTTCGACCTGATCCTTGCTTCCTTGATCGAATCTGCCTTCACCATTTTCACATCTCCTACCTGTCTACATTTTTCACTAGTGATGTTCACATAAATTTTAACCCTCTAGGCAATATTAAAGGCAAGTATTTTTTAAAAATAAACTAACTGACTCAAAACAATTTCCCCAACTTTGAAATAGACTCCCTTAGGAGAATTAACATTTAGATTTAATAACAAAAGAAATATAAATTCACACTCACAAAATAATGCAACCCAAGTAGGAGGGAATAAATAAAGTCAAATTTCTAAGGGGGAAATGGGGGATAGTAAAGTCACGTCCACCTCTTTTAAATAATAATAAAACCTCCATTTCAAAATTCCCCCCAAATCCTAATAGAAAAATAGAAGATTAAAATAATCGAAATTGCCCTAACCCTTGTTCTATCTTTTTCCATTCTCTCCTCACTATTCTTCTCTTCTCTCTATTTTTCTTTCTTCATTTTTGTTTGCAGGTCAATACTATGGGAAGCCATGGGAGCTCAACCCATGGAGGTTTAAACAGTGAATATCTAAACCTGTATATTTTTGTTTAACCCCATTTTTTTTAGGAGTATATATACCCCTGCTTATACTTGCATGTAAAAATCATAGAACACATTTTGTTGTAGTCAGAAAGATGATGTACAGTATGTATATATATATAGATAAAAACTGTAGGTCATTAAAAAAATAGACATAGAAAATCTCAACGGCCAAGGGTCGAACAGATTTAGGGATGGCCGACGGGATGAACAGTACATACGGTGTCATAGAATTAAATTGAAGCAGGGAAGAGACTCACGGATGGGGGGTGGGGAGTGGGTGGGGGATCCGTCACCCACCCCTCAAAACTGCTAAACAAGGCCCGTTGGGGGCAGTGGCTAGGCCGTCGCCCCTCCCTTCACTCAAACAACAAACACCCAAAAAAATGTAGCGGCCACAATTCACCGCAAGGGTTTCATCGAATGCCAATTTGTAATTTTTGTTTTAAATTCTCAATTTCCATCGTGCATAAATTATATATATATATATATATATATATATATATATATATATATATATATATATATATATATATATATATATATATATATATATATATATATAATCTCCATTCAATGATATGTAATAGTAGGTTAGTATATTTTTATATCTAAATAATCTCCATTCACTGATATATAATAGTAGGTTAGTATATATATATATAATGAGATTTGCACTTACTGTTATTGTTTATAAAATTTTATTTTCAAGTACAATAGTCTACCCAATGGGGAGAATCTCAAGTAAAATTATATAAACATACTCAGATTTTTAAACACTATCAGCAGGAATATAATCCTTTTTTTCTACACTGAAAATAATTATAGGACAAATGTATAAATACAATTTTCTTTTTTTCAGCAAATATATGGAAAAATCAGAAAGCTAACTTAGGCCATTTTATTTTTGTTTAAAAGAAGAACAAACTTACAGCTATAAATTTCAGCAACAACTTTTAACTTCCTTTTCACATTTCAAAAAAAACAACTTAAAGATTTTTATTTCTCTTTTGCAACCTAAAACAACATAGATATTTAAATAAATCTCTCTTTCATTTTTGTTTAAATTCACAGCAATACCAATACCATGAGTTGATATATATATATATTTTCTGTACATTTGGACAGAATAAAGATTTACAACAACAACCATAGATGCACTATAAAATAGAAATTCACTTGATTACATATGGATATTTTCCAGAATATACACAACAAAGTGAGAGCTCATTTGCTCTTCAAATCAAGACATCAAGGCCAAATGGCCAAGGCTCTCAAACAACCTTTAAAACTTAAAACATAGATCATTTGACTTCCCCCAGGCTCCAATAAACACAACATGAACTTGCAATAAACAACAAGAGAAAACTCCAAGCCACCAAAACTCTCTCCTTCCTACCATAGTCCTGCAAGTGGGTCACCCTCGAGCTTGGAGGTCGATCTTCACACGGGTCTCATACCACAACACAACAAAAGCAATCACATAACAACAAGAAGAACACCCATAAGGCTTAAACAACACAAAATCCATAACAATGGATTTGAGGGGCTAGGAGAGTGTACTCTCTCTACTCAAGAGGTTCACTCCTACAACCAAATCTCATGATTCCAAGACAAGGCCTCAAGCCTAAAAAATACCTCCATGAAAATTATAATACTCCAAAACAAGGCCTCAAGCCTAAAATCTCCTCCATGAAATATATCACACCAAGGTACTCATGCCATAAAAATAACCACCAAAACTTCACCAAAATGCCCTCAAGGCCACAATATGCCAATACCAAGAGGGTGACCTCGAGGAGGTTCACTTCTTTCCCACCCCTCACATGAATGGACACACCAAGAATGGTAGTCTCATTCAAAACACCCATAAAACCCAACACAACAACAAATGCAAAACACAAAGCAATTACATTCACACAATAAAAATAAAATGCATGAGAAAGGATCTTATGCCTTGAGGATTGCCTTTGAAAGCCCAATAATGGAAGAGGGTTGTAGAAGAGCTTTCCAACCTTCTCCTTCAAGCCTCCTTCCAAGATCTCCAACTCTCTCACTCATCAAAAATACCTCCAAAGATAGCCAAAAATAAGGAAAAGAAAGAACCCCTTTCCTCTCACAAAGAGGAAATAATATAGGCTTCATTCCAAAGCATTGAGGAATGAGAAGGTGACACATGTCACCTTCTCCTTCCTCTTCCCAAGCCACTTGCAAGGAATATGGAATGTGGAGGTGACATGTGTCACCTTCTCATCCATTCAAACCTCACCCTCTCAACATGTGCTCTCACACATGTGTGAGAGAAAAGGTGGAGAGGTGGCATCTATCAAAATGGGCTCCAAGAGGATAAGGGATGACACATGTCATCACCTTATTGTCTAAAGGAATCCCATTCACTCCAAGATGCTCTCACACATGTGTGAGCATTGGAGGAAGGTTCCACACACTTGGGGGTCTTGAAGACTCCCCAAGTCTTCAAGGTGATGGGAATCCATGCCTTGGAAAGAGGACTGGGTCATGTTTCAATGCATGACTCATCCTCCACTCTAATTCAAATTTGAATTTCGTCACTTTACTTCAGGCTAAAGTTAAGGTGACTAGATAGAGGTAACCCTAGGGTTTGACATTCTCAAATGGGCCCTAGACCCTAGGGGTACCACCTAGGATTAATTTTAACCCATAATAAACACTTTAGGGAGTAGAAAATCACATAAAATGACCACCAAAAATAAAAGACACCAAGTGGTGTATATTAAATCACATATCTTTACAACACTTCAATAAATAATATAAAAGGGGTGCAATATAAGCCAAATAATAAAATGCAGATATTTACGAAAGCATCATACAAATCACACATGATCTTGGTCCCTCTTGGGATTAGATCAATCTAACACGGGAATCACATTAGCTGTGGGATCGATCTCTAATTTTCTATGGCCTAGAAAATCACCTGCGTACTTGAACAAATAGATTAATCCAACATATATATATCATAGCCAAAGTAAGGAAATGCATACACTCATGATATCACATAATCATATAAAACATTATTAAAATCGCATAGCATTATAAATGAGATTTATAACTGCATTTCAAAATACTATCTCAAGATCAAAATCTCATAACAATTCCATTTAATAATTCCACAACTAGCATCTCTAATATCATCAAAATGCATGTCACATGTCTAATAATCATCAGTGAATCAAAACCAGGATATAATCACATCACAATCTACTAAATATAGCCAATCAAAATAAGAGGATAGAGTCCAAAGAATCTTTATATCAAAAATCAAGAGTCCCAAATATCTAAATGTCATCAATTGTGAATACGAAATAAGCAAAATAAGGGTCTGAAATAATAGGCCTCACAACTCTCCTCTATCAGTAATTCTAATAGCATATTTGAGAGAACATATCTATTTTATGATAGTATTTCAAGAGAATAGTTAACCATTTGAAGAGAAAAAACTGTTAGGATCACCCTCCTAGGTTTTGTAGAGCCTAAAGTGTAGAGGATGTTGGTATGTGGCAACTAATCATGCAAATACTGTACACTCGTAATGTATCCTTTTTTTGCACGTTCAGGGTTGGTAGTTAATTTTTGTTAACTGATAAATAAAAAATGACTTTGTAAAACCCTAATTCTAGAAGCTTCCAAAAAACTTGTTATAAGCAGCTGGGATGTATGTTGCGGGATGGTTTTCTAGGATATTGTATTGTAGCATATTGCAGTGGTATTGAGTTGCAAAAGATTGCTTGTTGTAATCGATTCTATTTGTTGGATAATAGTATTGGGCTCTTTGTTGGTGGATGTAGCCTGAGTTTGGGTTAACCACGTTAAAATTATATCTCGCTATTTTTATTTCTATGTGTTTTCATTCCTCTGTTTAATCTTTATCTACATTTAATTGATATCTTCTGCATCCTATTCCTAACAAGTGGTATCAGAGTAGGTTGTGTTTGATTATCGTTTGCAAGAAAGGTCTCACGATTGAGTGGGAGTCTCGCGGTTAAGTGGGAGCAATGGAAGACGAGGGTAAATTGAAGGTAGATAAATTCAATGGGCAGAACTATCAGCTATGGAAGATGCAAATGGAGGATTATCTCTATTAGAAGGATTTATGGAGGCCATTGGAAAGAAAAGCCAAGAAATTGGTAGCAATGACTGATGAGGATTGGGAACTTTTGGATAGAAAGGCACTGGGAAGCATTCGTTTGTGCTTGGCACCATCGGTGGCATTCAATATCTCAAAAGCGAAGACAACAGCCAAATTGATGGAGACATTGACAAAGTTATATGAAAATACTTCTACTTTGAATAAGGTATTTCTTATGAAACATTTATTTAATATGAAAATGGTAGAAGGTGGATCAGTTACTGATCATTTAAATGAGTTTAACACAGTTACTAGCCAATTGACTTCTATAAATGTAAATTTTGATGAAGAAGTTAGAGCTCTCCAGATATTATGTTCTTTGATTGAATTCTAGAATAGTTTGGTAATAGCAGTTAGTAACTCTATTTCTAGTTTGAATACACTAAAATTTGATGATGTTGTTGGTGTTATTCTAAGGGAGGAAATTCATAGGAAAAGCTTAGGTGGATCCACATCAGGTATTGTTTTGAATGCAGAAAGTAGGGAAAGATCAAAGGAGAGGAAAAAATTCTGGAGGTCATGGGAAGTCACGAGGAAAATCAAAAGACAAGAGGTCCCAATCTCGAGGAAATAAGGATTGCTGGTACTGTGGGAAACTGGGTCATCTGAAAAAGGATTGCTGCTCTCGAAAGAATAAAGGAGACAAATAAGAAGGCAATAAGGAGGCAAATGCGGTAAGTAATAAATCCGTAGATGATGATTTGATTCTTTCCCTAGATAATGCTGATGATTCATAGGTTTTAGATTCAGGGGCCTCATTTCATGCTATGCCCCATAGAAGTTATTTTCTTGATTTTGTCCAAAGGGATTTTGGGCTGGTTTATTTGGGAGATAATGAACCTTGTCAGATTGTTGGAAAGGGAAGAATCATGATTAAGTTGCAGAATGGGAATCATTGGCTACTACAAGAGGTAAGGCACATTCTAAGGTTGAGTAGGAATTTAATTTTAGTAGGGCAGATAGGTGATGAAGGTTGCGTGCAGTTACTTTTAATGATAAAAATTTAAAGGTTACAAGAGGTGCCTTAATAGTAGCAAAAGGCGTGAAAGTAGGCACCTTAATCTTTGTGCAGGTCATACTGTTCCTTCTACTTTAGTTGTTGCAGAGAAAAATCAAATAGGTTCATGAACAGTTGCTACGGGTTTGCAAGCAGAGATTGAAATAGTTGTTGTAGGTTCTGAGATAACACTGTGGCATAACAGACTTGGGCATATGAGTGAAAAAGGTATGAAGGTACTTCATTCTAAGAAAGTTTTACCAGGTTTGAAATGTATTAATAGGGATTTCTGTGAAAGTTGTGTGTATGGAAAACAAAAGAGAGTTAGTTTTCACAAGGATGGGAAGCAAAAGAAAGATGAAAAGTTGGAGCTTGTGCATACAGATGTATGTGGACCAACTTACGTATCTTATCTCAGTGGCTCTCGGTATTATGTTACATTCATAGATGATGCAACTAGGAAGGTTTAGATTTATTTCCTTAGACAAAAATATGATGTATTTAAAATATTTAAAAAATGGAGAAACTTAGTTGAGAATGAGATGGGTAAAAGATTAAAATGTCTCAGATTTGATAATGGTGAAGAGTATTGCAGTAGAGAATTTGAGGATTATTGTTCCTCTAATGGAATTCATAGACAAAAAATGGTTTCAGGGACTCCACAGAAAAATGGAGTGGCTGAGTGCATGAATAGGACAATAATGGAGCATGCAAGGAGCATGAGATTGCTTGTTGGGCTGCCTCTAAACATGTGGACAGAGGCTATCAATACCATTGTTTATTTAATTAATAGAGGTCCTTCAGTTCCTTTGGGCTGTGGTATTCTAGAGGAAGCATGGATAGGTAAGAAGGTGAGTTATTCTTTTCTCAAAACCTTCGGATGTGAAGCATTTTCACATATAGATTCTAAAAATAGAACCAAGCTAAATGTAAAATTAAAAAGGCGTATCTTCATTGGATATGACATTGATGAATTTGATTATAGGCTTTAGGATGTTGAAAATCTAAAAATTATGAGAAGCAGGAATGTTGTATCTAATGAGAAGGTGTTGTACAATAATCAGTTGCAACTGGATGAGAAGAAAGAAAAGGATTGTGTGGTGCTGGATGATACTTCAGATAGTGATGTTCTAGTGGTTCCTCATGCTCCACAACAACAACAAGAAATACCACAAACTCTAGTGAATGTTAGACAGTCAACAAGGATATGTAGACCTCCTGATAGTTTTTATCCCTCTTTGTATTCTATTTTGTTAATAGATGTTGGTAAACTAGAAGGGTATGATGAAGCTATGTAGGTGGATACAAAGGTTCAGTTGGAGCATGCAATGGAAGAAGAAATGGACTCCTTGCTGAAAAATCAGACTTGGGAATTATGCAAGTTGCATGTAGGTAAAAAGGCTTTACCAAACAAATGGGTTTATAGGTTGAAAGAGGAAGCTAGAGGTAAGGACATATTTAAGGCCAAGTTAGTTCTAAAAGGATTTGCATAGAAAAAGGGCATTGCTTTTGATGAGATTTTTTCTCCGGTTGTTAAGATGACTTCTATTCATACTGTTTTAAGTATTGTGGCTACTGAAGATTTGCATTTGGAACGGATAGATGTGAAAACCACCTTTCTCCATGGTGATTTGGAGGAGATATATATGGAACAACCCTAAGGATTTGAGGTTAAAGGTAAGGAGAAACTCGTGTGTCGATTGAAGAAGAGTTTATATGGCTTGAAACAAGCACCTCAACAATGGTACTTGCAATTTGATAGTTTTATGACTGAGCAATGCTATAGCTGATGTAATTCTGGGCATTGTGTTTATTTTAAGAGGTTGGGTAATGATAGCTACATTATTTTATGTTTATATGTTGATGACATGCTTGTAGCGGGATCTACCATGGATCACATAAGTGAGTTAAAACAATAATTAGAAAAATCATTTGCTATGAAGGATTTGGGGGCAGTGAAACAAATCCTTGGTATGAGAATTTGCAGAGATAGGAAGAACATAAAATTGACTCTATCTCAGGTTAATTATGTTGAAAAGGTGTTGTAGAGATTCCATATGCATAATGCAAAAGCTACCAGCACACCTTTGCCAAGTCATTTGAAATTGACTAAAGAGATGTGTCCAAAGACACAAGAGGAGGAAGACAAAATGTCCAAGGTACCATATGCTTCATCTATAGGAAGTTTAATGTATGCCATGGTATGCATGAGACTGGATATTACACATGCTGTAGGAGTTGTAACTAGGTATATGAGTAATCCCGGATTGGAGCATTGGAATGCAGTAAAATGGATTCTCAAATATTGGAGAGGTACATCCAATAAACATTTATGTTTTGGGGGCTATAATATTGATTTAGCAGGATATGTGGACTCAGATTTGGCAGGGGATATCGATACTAGGCGGAGTAATATAGGTTATGTCTTTACTGTAGGTGGGACAATGGTGAGTTGGATCTCAAGGTTTCAAAAGGTGGTTGCTTTATCCACTACAAAGGTAGAATATGTAGCTGCAACAGAGGTAAGCAAGGAGATGATAATTTTATAATTTTTCATGGAATAATTGAGAAAATAGAAGGCTAACAGTTATTTGTTTATGAACATCCAGAGTGCCATACATCTTGCAAAGAATTTTGCCTTGCATTCAAAGACCAAACACTTACAGTTGTAGTATCACTTCATCTGGTCAATTTTGGAGGATGGACAGTTGAAGCTAGAGAAAATTCACACAAGTGAGAATCTTGCAGATATGTTCACAAAGGCAGTTACATGGGAGAAACTAATTTCCTTATCAGTATCTATTGGCCTTCACGACTGATAATGGTGGACATAAGAAACTAGCCAGACCTGTAATCCAGTGGGAGCTGCAAGTGCAGCGATGTCATCCAGAATTAGTCTAGAAGTGGGAGATTGTTGTTATGTGGTGACTGATTGTGTAACTACTGTACACTCATAATGTATGCTTACGGGGGTTTGAGGCCAGGCCAAGCCCCGAGCAGGGGTTCTGGGGCGTAGCCCCCAAAATTATTATTTTTTTCCTTTTTTTGCACAGTCAGGGTCAGTAGTTAATTTTTGTTAACCGACAAATGAAAAATGACTTTGTAAAACCCTAATTCTAGAAGCTTCCAAAAAGTTTGTTATAAGCGGCTGAGATGTATGTTGCGGGATGGTTTTTTCAGGATATTATATTGTAGCATATTATAGCGGTATTGAGTTGCAAGAGATTGCTAGTTGTAATCAGTTCTATTTGCTGGATAATAATATTGGACTCTCTGTTGGTGGATGTAGCCAGAGTTTGGGTGAATCACGTTAAAATTGTCTCTCACTATTTTATTTCTATGTGTTTTCCATTCCTCTATTTAATCTTTATCTTCATTTAATTGATATCTTCTGCATCCTATTCCTAACATAGGAAAAGGATTTAATCCACCTTTCCCATTCATTAGCCAATCCGTCAAGGAAATTCCATCCTTAGAATCAACTATTTTATAGATTGCCCTTTTGATATCAGGTTGGGAATTAAAAAAACACCAACAGATTGGTGACTCTACTAGGGACTTATCTCTACCTTTAAAAGACCCAGTATAGTGTCTTACCTTGAGTCATAGATCAAATTTGTTATTATACCCTACAAAGGGTGGTGACTCTAATAAATCTCCTTACTAGTTGATTAAAGTTAAGAAGATAAGTTTATGTTCTGAGAACTATTTGCATTAGGATATCACAAGATTTGCTTATAGTCTCAAGTTGTTGTTTACAACAAGCACTATCAGTTTTTTCCCTCAATACTGGGTGGCGACTATATTTGATCTTTTTGCACAGTTGAAAGGTAAAAGATAAGCAACACAATAGAAAGATGCGCGAAAGAAGATCATTACAGCAGGGGCATCCAGATAAGCCCATCAATCTAGACCTAGCTGGACACAAATGGAAGCCTTAGGATTCAAGTTAGTACATTTCCCCCCTATTGGTTATCTTATGTCCTTTTCTGTTCCTCTTTTAAGTAATGATAATAACAATCTACAAACAAGAGAGGAAAGAAGAAGACATAGTACAAATGTCATTAGTACAAATGTCCTTGAGGGTCAATTAGATTCTAAAGGTGATGATATATTTTATGTTGAACCACCTCCCATCCCACAAAATGAAAGAATGACCCCACAAAGGGAAGCATAGGAGATGCCTGGGAAGTCCACTCATGAATCTATAATTGTATCACCTTATGCAAGATTGCATTCTCCTATATTAGGAAAGGATAAGGCCATCAAAGATAATGAGGATTTTAATACCAACATAACATCTGGCAGGAATCAAGCAGATGAAGAGTTAGAAATGGAAGTTAGGGAACTAAGTCTTAGAGTGGCCAGAATGGATACCTTAAGAAGAAATGAGGAACTACTCCTAAGACAGCATGCCATGAATAAACCAAATATTCCTAAAAATGGTGGTTTTCCTGATGTGTCCACCAAAAATAAGCAACAAATAAATGGCCCATTACCAAATACTCACATGGATCCTGTGATCCAAGCCTAGATAAATGACCTTGTGGTGACTATACCCATAAGCTGTTATCAAGCTCCCCCATATAACTCAAATGCCAGAATACATGGAAAAAATTCTTAGCCTAGGTAGGCGGCAACATAGGGACAAAATCCTCCCACAATACAGAGTATGAATCCTCCCACAAATGTTCAAAATCAATACATATAGCCTCCCCCAATGAATACAAGAAATCAGGGTGGGTAACTTATAATAAATCCCTTTGTTAAAAGACCAATGCAGTCAACAAAATATAGACAATTGAATTTTACTGGTATACCAAGTTATCCAAACCATATTCAGAATGCGGTAAGAAATGTCCTCCCAAGGTTTGGTGGAAATAACATCATATTTGGTGAAGATCACCTAAGGGCATTCCTGAATGTCAGAGATGATTTTGAGGTTGAATTTGAGGATGTAGTAATGAAATTATTCATACAATCCCTGACTGAAGATGCAAGGGAGTGGTATAGAAGCTTACCAGAAGCTAGTATTAATGGTTGGATAGAATTCAAAAGGATTTTCAAGGAATAATATGGGGATAACAATGACCCAAGATTTGTTGTGAATGAGTTCACAAATATTCAGAAGGGATTCAATGAAAGTGACCATGACTTCAATGCTAGATTTTTGAAGGTATGTAATAAAATCCCACCTTATATCAAACCAAATGAGCCCATGTGTCTAGTAATTTACCAAAATGCTTATGATCCCAAGATGGGATATGAGTTGAGAAATAGAGAACCACACACCTTGAGAGATTCTTGCAAATAACAGGAGAGCATCTAGGAAAGTCCCAAAGAGGAGTGATTTGAAGCTCATTTATTAGGATAGAGGCTAGGGTAGTAAGGCCCCCGCCATTGATGAATTGGAAAAACTATGGAAAGAGGTTAAAGAGATGAAAACCTCCATAGCCAGAAGTGACAAAAGCATGTCAAATGACAAACCTCCATTTGTTAGACAAGAAAGAATGCCTAAATTCTCTGATCAACCTTATAACACCAATTGGCAAAATGGGAGGCCAATGCCCCCTCAAAATAGGGGAAATACATCTAAAGAAACCCTTGATCCTTTGAGGAAAGGAATGCATGCCATGGATGAGAATCTCTAGTGTTTAATGTGCACATCTCACCATTCTTCTGCTGCATGTGTTGTAGCATTGTCCTTAACTGACATTGTAGGCCCAAATAATGAATACAGTGAAGTAGGGGATTATGAAAGCCACAATATCAATATGGTGTTCAATCAGGAATGTATTGTAGAGGATGACATCTCTTCAGAGGATGAAAATCTAGAAGAAAGGATCTCAATAGAAGCATAGAGTTTGAATGCCTCTTATGAACAACAAGGCCCATCAGAATGTAGTGAAGACAACAAGTATGCCCTCCAATTGAACCGAGAGGACCCTACTATCAAGTTGAGAAGACCTTCTAATGATGAAATAAAAGCCTTGAATGCATCAAAAATCACTCAAGTTAAGAGTGATTACAACCTAAGAAATAAGAAAACTCAGGGACAAGGCAATACTATGGGAAATACAGGCAACATTTTCATTAGAGAAAATATGGATACACCAAATTCTAAGAAGGATGGGGGTCCATAGACCAAGTCTAACTAAATAATGGGAAACATAATCTACATCATAATCCACTACCTAAAACCAAGGTTCTCAATGAGAAAGGTCATGTTAAGACCCCTTGTGGAAGAAAAAAATACCAAACGCAGTGCACCTCAGATCCCTGCCATAAACCCTAATGTAACTCATACTAGCTTAGTGCCTAAGTATGTCCCATTGGACATGGCCCATGTATTCAACCATATTAAGATAATAGTTCCTTTACTAGAAATGATGAGAATTCCATAGCACGAGGACAGAATTGTGGCTACAATAAAGGACATTACTCCAAATATGCTTGGGGAAGCAAATAACTATGGAAAAACATCTAAAGTGGAGAAGGTATTATCTAAGGATAATAAAAAATAGAGTTCCAAGGTACTAGAGGTATAGCTGGGAACCACCTTACAAAAGGGCCTTGCCCAGGTTGATCCTTTCTTTGTTACTTTGATGATAAAGGGCAGATGTGTAAAAAACTGTATGATTGATTCAAGCGCATTAGCCAACATAATGCCACTAGCAGTCATGGAAAAGCTAGGTATGCAAGTCACTAAGGCCTATGAGAAATGTTTTGCCATAGACTCCAGAGATGTTCCTATCATTAGGATCATCAAGTACATAAGATTCAAAATTGCAGCCTTTCCTCTCAAAGAGTATAGGATGAGTATCACTATGGTGGGCATCCCTCCTATGTATAGAATGCTGTTATCTAGAAAATGGGCCTCTACTATGGGCACCAATATCCAAATGGACTCATCATATGCTATGGTTCCCATAGATGGAAAAGAAGTAAGACTTGACAGGGAGAAAAACTATCCCCAAGTAGTCAGTGGTGTTAGTGAAGAATGATCAGATAAATTTTCTTGATGTTGATCTTGATAACTTCAAGGTTAACCAAGATGGGCATGATTAGAACCAACAATTAGATCAGGGCCTCAAGTTATCCCAAGATGATGATGGTCTATGGTCTATGCAGTTTGATGGAGCCTATTCTAAAGATGGATTTGGGGTAGGAATTGTGCTTGTATCCCGTTCTAGACAGACATTCAGATCATCTTTCAAGCTGGGGTTTGAATGCACAAACAATGTTGTTGAGTATGAAGATTTGCTCCTGGGTTTAAAAATGGCCCTCAAGCATGGGATTAAGAAACTCAAGGTCTTGGTAGATTCTGAATTGGTAGTTTCCCAAGTTAGATCCAGATATACTTCCAAAAATGAAAGACTCAAGCAATATAGAAATGCTACATGGGACACAATAGAAGAGTTTGATGCCTTTTCTATTGATTGGATTGAGAGAAGTAAAAATGTCATGGCTGATTTCTTAGCTAATGTTACAGTCAAGTCTGAAGATATAACATTAGCTAGGATTTCAAAAGTAGAAATATTAACCACACCCTCTATTCCTGATAATATTCATCACTGGCAAATTTTTGAGGATGACCAAGATTTGTATAAATTCATGAATTGCATGGATGAATACCCAGCACAAGAAATTGATTTCTAAGAATTTGTGGAAGAAATAGATGGAAATAAAATGGTGTTTGGAACTGAATTTATCCAGTTAAAAACCAATAAGATTCCAAGGGGATTGGTCACCCTTGAAAGGGTGTTTGACGCAAATGACAGGCGAGTTACAAAGCTAGCACTAGTGCACTAGGATGATATGGAGGAAGTAAATGTGGGAACTGAAGCACAACCTAAACTTGTATAGTAGGTAAGCACCTAAATCCTAAAATTAAAGCAATGTTAATTTCTTTGCTCAAGAAACATAAGAAAGTTTTTGCATGGTCATATGAAGATTTGAAAGCATATAGAGATGATTTATTTCAGCATGAAATCCCATTAAATCCAGATGCTAAACCTTTTAGGAAAAAGAAAAGGCCCATAAATCCTACCCTAGGGCCAAAGATGCAACAAGAACTAGCCAAGTTGAGTGAAGGAGGGATAATCAAGCCTATTAGGCATTCCACTTGGGTCTCAAACTTAGTTACTGTTAGAAAAAAGAATGGAGATATTAGGCTCTATGTTGATTTTAGAAATCTGAATATGGCTTCATTAAAAGATAACTATCCTTTGCCCAATATGGAAGCTATGCTAAAGAGGGTAACTGGATGTGAACTTCTATCAATGATGGATGGATTTTCAGGATATAATCAAGTAATGGTTAAAGAATCTAAGTAATATAAGACTACATTTACCACCCCATGGGGGACTTATGTGTATATAAGAATGCCTTTTGGGTTAACAAATGTGGGAGCCACTTTTCAGAGAGCTATGGATGTGGCATTCTCTGACCTCATAAATTTGATAATGGTGGTCTATCAAGATGATCTGACTGCCTACTCAAAAAAAGATCAAGATCACTATTCTCATCTAGAACAAATTTTTAAAAGATGCATGGATTTTGGTATCTCCCTGAACCCCAAGAAATGTATGTTTGGGGTAATTGAGGGAAAATTGTTAGGCCGTGATATTGTCTCTAAGGATGGAGTCAGGATTGATCTAGAAAGGGTGGCTACCATTGAAAAAACCCCAATACCAAAAAGCATCACAAGGGTCCAATCCTTCTTTGGACAAGTAAATTTCCTGAGAAGGTTTGTTGCTAACTTTGCAGAAACTACCAGACCAATATCCAAAATGCTACAAAAAGGGTAGGACATTACATGGAGTGATGAAATAGTAAATGCATTTAAAAACATCAAATAGGCTATAAAGGAGGCTCTTGTACTAAAGTCTCTTGATTTTTCTAAGCCTTTCTAGTTGTTTTCATTTGCTTCATTCCATACAATAGCAGTTGTCTTAATGCAGAAGAATGATGAAGGTTATGAATAGCCTATTTCATTTTTTAGTAAATCTCTCCAGGCTACTGAGCTGAAATATGATATAAGTGAAAAATAGGCTTATGCTTTGGTAAAGTCTGTGAAAAATTTTAGACCTTATTTGGTAGGGGCCACAATTGTTGCTATGTCACTACATCAGCTGTGAAAGATATCTTCACTTAATAGGAAGTGACTGGAAGAAGATGCAGATGGATCAATAGGATCTAAGAATTTAACATTGATATCCAGATTACTAAATTAGTGAGAGGACAAGGATTAGCGAGACTAATGGCAGAGTCAAATATGGAGGCAAATCAAATAAATAGTACTGAGATCCAAGAAGTACTGATTGTGATATGAAAAATTATGAATGGTACAAGGATGTTATCTATTATTTGTAGAACATATCTTGTCTTGGAAATTTGATAGAAAATCAAAAGAGGTCTTTAAAACTACAGGCTCTAAAATATGTGATCATAGAAGATGAACTTTGGTGGAGAAATATGGAAGGTATTTTACTTAAATGTGTTGATGAGGAACAAGTATCAGAAATCCTGAAAGATATGCATCATCATGTGTGTGGAGGCCACTACATGGATAAAACAACAACCCATAAGGTCTTAAGAGCTAGATATTGGTGGCCTATTATTTTCAAGGATGCCCACAAATTGGTCCGGAGCTGTGATGCTTGTCAAAGATTCTTAGGGAAGTTAAGATTCTCTAGAAATTTATCTCTTAGACCCATAACAGTGGAAGCTCCCTTTCAATAATGGGGATTGGACTTCATAGGAGAAATAAGTGAAAAATCAAGTGGAGGACATACTTGAATCCTGGTTGCCATTGATTATTTTACCAAAAGGGTTGAAGCCATTCCCATCAAGAGGGCAACTAGTAAAGTTGTAATTGATTTCTTGATAAATAATGTCTTAACCAGATTTGGAGTGCTAATAAAGATAATTTCAGATAATGCCATGTGCTTTAGATCTGAGGAATTTACAACTTTCTGTCATCAATATGGGATATCAATCTCCTATTCTTCTCCATATCATCCCCAAGGAAATGAACATGCTGAATCAAGTAGCAAGAGCTTGATGAATATTATCAAAAGAATCATTGAGAAGAACAAGAGAGCTTGGAATTCTAAACTAAGGCTTGCTATTTGGGCTAACAGAGTGACTATAAAGAAAGCCAGTAGGCAATCCCCATTTGACCTAGTATATGGCTTAGAGGCAAGGATGCCTATGAACAACATACTGCATGTTTACAAGTTTATTCAAGAACATCATGATGACATTTCAGATACAATGAAGAATAGGATTCTTCAAATAACTTAGCTGGATGAAAGAAGAAGGCTAGCGTAGCAGAAAATATCCAAGCATAGAAACAAGTCAAAAAATTGCATGATAAGTAAACTTCTAAAAGAAAGTTTCAAGTTGGTGATATGGTACTATTATGGACTGCAAGATCACAAGAGAAAGGAAAACATGGCAAATTTGATGCCCTTTGGCTTGGTCCATATCTAGTCAGCAACACACATGGAGAAGATTCCTACTTCCTGCAAAACTTGAGTGGAGAATTGCTTGAACTGTCAATGCATGGATAGTTCTTGAAACCATACTTTTCCTAGGATATGGGTTTTTTCCATGCATATTATATTTTATCATAGTTAGTTTCCTTGCTTTAGTTTGTCCTTTTTGTTTTGTTTGTTTTGGTCTATGGTCTACTTCTCCAGAGTTTTCTATGATCTCACTTTGTTCATGCTAAATAGACATCCCCAACTAGAGCCACTAGTGGAACCCTAAATTTTTTTCCGTGGATCTGGTAGCTTGCTTGAATTTGTGCTTATTCTATAGGTCTCTGGCCTAGTGTTTAGTTATAAGAGCATTGAACAGTTTCCCTAAACCCTAAACCACAGTGTCATTCATATAAGCGGTGAAGTCACTTTTGTTATAATTTTTGGTTGACCGCTTATTGCACATGTCATTTTATAAAGTTGCTAGGCTAATGTCATGAGGCACATTGTTAAACTGCTCCCCTGCCTTTTGTCTATCACCTTTTACTCTTACTTTTATTTTTCTCAATGTGCCCAGGTTTTAAATCTTGACCCCCTATTATGTCTCGTGGCCTTTGTTCTCCCTAGTAGAAGAAGGTTGTTTTAAAAGATTTATTACAGGCTTGGGTCACATTTGCTATTGATTTGATAGATGGTGTATTATTATTGATTTCTACCATTTTGCAAGGAATAAAATAATGAAGAAAAGGTGAACTACGAAAGGGCAAAATGATGCCATGAGGCAGACAATTTTCCACCAGGCTTTGTAAACTAAACAGACGGTGGCTCCTCGATGGACATGTGGCAACTTCTCGTAGTGTCTACCATTCTACCTAACTCATCCATGGGCCTCATCGACCATCCGCAGAAGAGCAGAAGAGAGACATCTAGTGTTGTTGACACGTTACCAGTCTAAATGGATTATAAGATGCCACAGGGAGTGACCCTTTGAATTTCCATCTCTCCATAGAGCAATAAATTGGTGTCCCCCGTCGAACTGTGGAAGAGTGAAAATTCACCACATGGTAGGGAGTGACATGACTTTGATGGCACACTTTCTCTGATGATTCATTAAGGAAAGATGATATGGCCCCTCCTAATTGGCCCAATAAGTGTCGCATGATAGTTTAAGTGATGCCAAATCATTTTGATTAATCATGACCATGTGATCCACCTTGTTATTGCAAAATCAGACAACCCATATTAAAACTTTGAGAACTGAGTGATTTTGCAAATCTGGTTCATGAAAATTGGAAATAATGGTGGATATGACTATTCTCAACCCTATAATCAATGGTTGTTCTTAAGTGTTTCAATTATCTCACCATTTTCATTCAATCATTCAGAGCATTGGAGCAAGAAAATTGGCAATCTTCGCAGGCTTCCCAACATAGTTCCAAGGTCCATCAAGTGAAAAAAATTTAGTAACATACACCATTATCTCCTAAATTTTGTTGTCCTATTTGATGATCTTTTTCTCTGTTTTCTTCTGCGAATCTTTTCAAAGCCTAAATTGCTTATACCTAGGTATATATTTCAAAGCTGTTGTTTGAGAATTGTACAAAAAGGTGAACCCTAGAACATATGAAAGGAAAAAACCCTTATCTATCCAATATTATTTGAAATGGCTCACCCATGAGCCCAGGCTCCTGCTACTCAAACCTGAGCCTTACATGAGGATCTTCTAACCCAACTCCCCAATTCCACGACCCAAAAATTGAAGGTTAATGGCCCTGAAGCAAAAGATGGATTGGTGGATAGGTATTATGGCTGCAAATACGCAGATATCCCAATCCTAGGCTAGTTATTATTCTACCATTGGTGGGGGAAAAGAAATGCCCACTCTCCACTCTCTAATGTATGGAGATTAGACTTAGGGAAGCTAGTGGTTACCAATGCCTTTGATGACATTGATTTGCTATGAGCCATGACTACTAATTCTGATGAGACAACCAAAGTGATAAGGATAGGGGGAGGAGGTGTTATGTTAAACATTGATAGAGAATCTATTTCCCAAGTCTTTGGGTTGAAGTTGGCTACTAGTACAGCCATTGAATTAGAAAAATTCAAGAGAAAATATCAGAAGGATAAGAGCAGTTACCGAACAATGCATTTACCTAAGCATAGGGAAAAGGGTCCAAATGGCAGGTCAATCAAGATTTTAGCAAGTGAGGAGGAACCATTCAAGTTGGAAACCTTTGAAAGATATTTTGCAATGACCTACTATGCCTTATGTCAGGTTCTAGGAGAGGATAAGAAAGAAAGAATCCCCATTGCTTACACTTATATAATAGCTGACATTCAACATGTGTCTCTAAATTATCAATTTGACTTTGCTTCCTATTTGGCTGACCGTATTCATAGAGGACTGGTAGAGAGTAAGAAGGAAAAGGAAGCAGTGAAATTCCATTGGTATTCTATGTTGTTCCATATGTTTTTACATAGAGGAAGGGGATAATGGAGCCTTAAATTGATGGTTAATTGTGTTGATAATATGGGAAGTCCACTTCCAGTCCAATGCTGGACATATATATGGGACAAACTTGATCCTAGTTCAAGCTACAGGATGTTAAGAGATCACTTTGCTATCAAAGTATTGGGTTATTTACAAGGGAAGGTTCCTAGAATTCCAATTCTGGTATTAGATTTATTGAGGCCTGGGACAAGACCTCATTGGAATATTAAACATAATTGGGGAGATTTCATTCTCCATGAAGAAAGCACAGTATTAAGAGTGTATGGGTGCTTTGTTGGCCCATACATATTGCTTAATCATGTACCATTGAGGGTTGGTTTCCTAGAGGTTATTTGGCAATTGACTGAATCAGAGAAGGCTCATTTAGCAAATCAGAAGAAGGGATCTTTCTTCCCTTATCTAACAACCTTTTCTGATTTCTAAATGAATAGGGAAGGTTTTTAAAAACTAAATGATAAGCTAATAGTTTTTAGGATGTAACAAGAATGTGCTAGGTGTTTTGATCCTGAGGGTTTCATAAGCAACCTCAAAAGGGGTATCAAAAGGTCCTCCATTGCTCATCAGGTTTATTTTTCTCAGGATGTTATTAGAAATACTATTGATGAGGAAGACGTTAAATTAAAGAAAGCAAGGCGGACAATGTACCTAAGGCATGTAGAAAAAATGAAAAGGAAGAAACCGTCTTTCAAGGGAGCATATCCAAATATTGTTGACCCTATTAGCAGAATAAGAACAATTTTATCAAACATCGATGAAATATGTGGTCAGGTTGAAATTACAAAGAAGTAGGAAAAGACCAAGGAGCTTGTTGAGCCTAGTAGAGAGGAAAGACCATCATATCAACCCCCTATTAGTGCACCTTTGAAATATACTTTCAGAAGGAGGGCTAAAAAGGTGAAAGTCAAAGAGCAAGTCCCGCAAGCTCTTCTACAAACTCAACTCCTTTTATCTCCCCCACCAATGCAACTAGTAAATCTCCCTTCAACACAAATTGTTGAATTAGATTCACCTCCTAGCGAGACATCTCCAAAGAGGAGGAAAGTAGAACAAGGCCCTTTGGTGGATTACCCAGATGATGAAGAAGGGGATATGGAGATAATTGAAGATGAAATACAATAGGAGATGCCTTCTCCTAGTAGAAATGAACTTGAACATTTTCCAGTGGATAGAATAACAAGTATTGTCATTGAAGGAAAGGACATCTCAGATGATATGAGAGTTGTGGCATGCCAGAAGTTCATAAATGATGATGAATTTATTCATTCCAAGGAATTTTTTGATTTCATGTGGAGAGCTAGGAAGGAGGAATACACAAGGAGATTAAATGAATAAATGGGGAAGTCTCCTCAAGAGACTCAAAATGAAGTATCCCTCTAGCTATTAAAACAAATGAAAGAGGAAGCTAAAGATATCACTTCTGAGTAGGGTATAAGGATGGTAAGAGATAGTGACATTTTACTACTCCCTGAATGGGACATAGCCTCTACTATCACTTTGGATATAAGAAGGTAGGATAAGGAAGTATTCTCTATAGAGGAAGAAACTGAGGCAACATTGTTAGGTGCAGGCTTCAATCCAAAATGGGAGACTGATGGGTGCGAGGTAGCACCCATGAAATACCCTTTTTACCCATCTTTTTCTTCCTTCTTATTCCATTGTCCTGATGACTGCACCAAAATAGGTTAACAAGATTGTTCTAATGATGATTAATAAGATATGAAATACTTAGAATCATGATTTCTGATTGAAGGACTAATGTGCATTGAATTGATGGAAATATGCATAAATCTTCTCTTTTTGAATCAACAAGTGTAGGTGTTTGGGTAGACAATTTTATGCATCTCTAGAGGTAGTCCTAATGATCTTCAGAGCTAACATTAGAATGCCACGACTGGTCTCCAATGTTTTCCAATTTGATCGGAGAGATTTTGGGATAAGGAGGTGAATCATCTTCGGAGCTGGACTAAAGTCATAAGCATCTCCGGAGCTAAACAAGAAGGTCACAATCGTATCTCCAGAGCTAAACAAGAAGGTCACAATCATATCTCCGGAGCTACAGACAAAAATATACATCTCTGACACCTCTTTAGAACAATGCAAATTTCCAGCAAAGCTATTGGTCAAACATTTCCATTAGTGATTGGGATGCTCCTGATGTTACTCAAATCATCACCTGACTAATTGAGGGTAGACCATAGTTAACTGTTGGAAGTTTTATCTCTTTTTGATTTTGCACAACTTATTGATAAACTGATTTAAATACCTATATTTTAGGGCCTCGTTGCCCAAGTGTATTTAAAAATAAGACTCAAATTTAGTGTGGACTTCTATTCCACTAAATCTATTTTAATTGCATGGATATTTATTCTATAGTTAGACAGTTAGTAGAATAAAGAGATTGATGTTATCTCATAGATGAACTAGTAGTTAGGGTAAGTGATATCTCATCACTGATTTAGATACAAACTTACAGAAGTAGTAGTAGAAGATACAATGATTAATTTCTGATTTCTGTAATCTTATTTTGACATAAATATTTTCTGAATACAAAGCTGATGGAATTGGACTGAAATTGAATTGTGGTCTTATCTTCTTGTGCTGATTTTTTCACTTTAGTCTTTAGCCCTAAGGGTGTGGAGCAAGGGCACACTCTCACCACTAAGCCAGAAGGCTAATACTGTTGTTTTGTTATTTCAAATTTTGTTTAAGGAGATAGTTATTATTTTCATAGATAAATGCATGTTTCAGTTGAAAGGAATAATATAGATTTACTTTAAGCAATTCATTGTTTAGTTTTGTTTTCAATATTCTTGGAATTCATTTTGCAGTAGATAGATCAGTAATATTAAATTTCTTTAATTAGTAAAGATCATTAGAGTTAGTTAGATAAAACTAGCAACTATAGGATTCCTAATTGCAGATAGCTAAGGACACAACCCTGGATTTGACACTTGAAATATGATTAAATGATGAGGTACAATGACCCTTGTTAGAGACCTTAGCTATTTGGGCCTTAGCTCCTAACACTGATATACCATTAGTGGTTGAACCTAATAGAGATTTGAAAGGGAGTTTGATCATCAAAAGAGTCTCTGACACTCCTGCCCCAAAAGTAGCTAATTTGGTGGTAGAAGTTGCAAAATTTAGTAAAGCAACCACTGATGCCTTCCAAAGCCAATACAACAAATTAAAAAGTGACTACATGCATTTTAGTCATGAGTATAATAGGTTGAAAGAAATAGATGCAAAGTGGTTACAACAACAACAAGCATCCACATCTTCTTCCCCTCAAACAACATTGGTAATAAGAGATTCAGGTGTCATGATTGCTGGCCCCTCTTCCTCCACATCAAGATCCACTCTTGAGAGAGAGAATGAAGAATTGAAGGAACATGTCAGATTGTTTGAAGAAATTCTAGAAGATTCCATGACGAATCAACAAAAGGACAATCAACATATTGTTTCAAGTATTTTGGGATTGTTAATGGGAAAAATTGTAAGAAAAGCAGATAATATTCATAAGTATTATTCTAATTTGTCACTAGCAATAAAAAAGATGATTGAAGATAAGAAACAGATTGTGCCTCTGCTAGAAAGATGGGTCCCGAGGATTTCTTCTTTTCTTGGTATGTATAAAGGATCCACTCATGAGCTAGATGCTCCAAAAGAAATTAAACCAACTTCCATGGCAGCTAAAGAGGCTGGAGAGTCATAGGCATTTATAGAGTCATTAGAGGAGAAGGCCTTAGGATTGATTCAGAGTTTTGATGATAACAAAATTTGATTGATACCTACAATCAAGTTCAACTATGGTGATATCAAATCTTATCAGGATTGGGTTTTTCAATTTGAGGCTATCATTCCAACTCTTTTGAAGAAGTGTCAATAAGCAATGGGAATCTTGTCAGCTTGCTGAGGATTTTTCCAGGGAGGCTAAATCAGTTTTAGCCAAATACAATAACAAGTACATATCTCGAGTCAATGATCTCCTCACATTATA
Organism: Cunninghamia lanceolata; assembly: GCA_027924645.1. Lineage (NCBI taxonomy): Eukaryota > Viridiplantae > Streptophyta > Pinopsida > Cupressales > Cupressaceae > Cunninghamia > Cunninghamia lanceolata. The sequence continues at coordinate 626,147 of BSBN01001388.1, forward strand.
GTGGTTAATACAAGAGCAATATAAGGCTTGGAATGAAAAATATAATGATTTACCCGACTTATAAGATTTTGAATAACTATGACACTTCATACTTTGTTGTTTGTCTTCTATCTCTCTTTTCAAATGAGAATATGCTTTTGTATGTCTTTTACCATTTACTATCAACATGAGAATGTTGTTACTCCCGAATAGAGCATTTTGTCTTGTAGAGTTTCCTGTCTTTTGTCTTCTTCTATTTCCACCAGGCAGTTGAGGAATAAAGAAATTGAAAAGGAGCGATAAAAATGTACTTCTACAACTTCCAACAAAATATCACTTGGAGCAAGCAATGAGTTACAACTGCCCATGCAACAACTTTGGATTCATCTTGAAATATCTGCCTCCCAGGTAGTTATATTTGTATCTCTCCTCTATAACTCATTGTCAAATGTATACCTAACATGTGTCTCTAGGCCTAAAGCTTATTTGCTCCCTTATTTCTATAAAAGGGAATTCAGGGCCTATTGATAAAGGACCTTGGAGAAAATGTTGTATCACAATACAATACAATAGAATTTGTTTTTCTAGTTTAGAAAGTTAATTGAGTTCAAGACCTGATATATGTGTAGAGTCATTTGTAAGTCATTATCAGTTCAATAGCACCAATACATTGTTTAAAGTTTCAGGCTACTACTGTCTCCTATATGTACTCTTTATATCATTTATGAAAAAATTAGATAAAGTATCTTTTTGTTAATCATCAGAGTCTTTCCTGTGTATGTGTATTCTCCTTATTGAGTTTACTCTAGTAGTAAATTCAATGTTATAAGGGAATATTGAATGCTATAAATGTTTTCAAGGATCACTAAGTATGGTTGGTTTACAAATTGTTTCATGTATGATAATGTAAGGCATTATTGTATTGTTTAAAAGTGGACTAGAAGAAAATACTGATGGCCATAGGTTTGCGTCTCATATTTGTTTTGACTATGTTACCCATAAACTAGGCACCGATACTTAGAAAATGCTCCTTGGATACAAGCTCCCTGATCAAGCCATAAAAAATCAAGAATGAAGTTTTGTTTCTATCTTAAATTATGAAAGTTAAGTTATCTTTAATGTTCTCCAACAATGAATTATGCTAAATCTTTGAGAATCTAGCCCATTACTCTCCTTTATACGTAATTCTAAAAGCATCTTTGAGAGAACATATCTATGTTGTGATAGTATTTCAAGAGAATAGTAAACATTTGAAGAGAAAATACTGTTAGGATCACCTTACTAGGTTTTGCAGAGGCTGAAGTGCAGAGGAAAAGGATTTAATCCACTTTTCCTATTCATTGGCCAATCCCTCAAGGAAAGTCCATCATTAGAATCGGCTATTTTATATATTGCCCTTTTAAGACCAGGTTGGGAATTAAAAAAACACAAACACTAGATACAATAATTATGTTTAGTGATGGTGACAGAAAGATGTGTTCGTCTATGAAGGATAACTAAACATGTGGATGAACACATCTTTCTGTCACCATAACTAATCCTGCATATTCAACTGTGAATATTCTAACTTGGATTAGTGATGGTGGGCTAAATTTTTAGTGATCCTAGATACAGTAATTGTGATTAGTGATGGTGACAGAAAGATGTGTTCATCCATAGTTTTAATTATCTATCTTAGAATAACACATCTTTCTGTAACCATCACTAAACACAATTACTGTATACTAGACACGCTTTTGTTTATGTGATGTAAAAGGCGGCCTTCTTTAGATATACAGATATGTGAATATTCTAACTTGGATTAGCAATGGTGGAATAATTTTTTAGTGATCCTAGATACAGTAATTGTGTTTAATGATGGTGATAGAAAGATGTGTTCGTCCAAGAAGGATCACTAAAAATGTGGACGAACACATCTTTCTGTCACCATCACTAAACACAATTACTGTATCTAGGATCACTAAAAATTTAGTCCACCATCACTAATCCTACATATTCAAGTGTGAATATTCTAACTTGGATTAGTGATGGTGGACTAAATTTTTAGTGATCCTAGATAAAGTAATTGTGTTTAGTTATGGTGATAGAAAGATGTGTTCATCCAGGAAGGATAACTAAAAAATGTCGAGGAACACATCTTTTTATCACCTGCAGGATTAGTGATGGTGGGCTAAATTTTTAGTGATCCTAGATACAATAATTATGATTAGTGATGGTAACAGAAAGATGTGTTTGTCAACATTTTTAGTAATTGTGATTAGTGATGGTGACAAAAATCTACTCTCTCCTTCCTGGGCATCTAGAAATAGTAACTGTGATTAGTGATGGTGGTAGAAATTTAGTCTTTCCTTCCTAGGTGAACACTTCCCACATGATGTGATTAGTCATGGTGATAGAAATTTAGTCTCTCCTTCCTGGTCTTCTAGATACACTAATTATGATTAGTGATGGTGAGAAATTTAGTCTCTCCTTCATGGGCGAACACATCGCACTTCAGTATTTCTACAAGCATATTAGACACACTTTTGTCTAATTATAATGTTGTAATGTGGTTCTTTTCTTCATTATACTCCTTAACAAGCAAAGGAACACAGAAAATAGATCCATTAGTGGACTTAAAGGGGAGGATAATGGAAGATAGGAACAACCAGGTAATAGAGTTACACAGTTTCTCCTAATTTTTCAATATTTTTCATTTTTTATGGGTTGGGTGTTTTTCTTTTGGTGGACAGAATATGGTGTTGGATAATACTCATCAAGAAAATCTAGTTTCTATTGCGGTTAATCAATCAACGACAACATACCTCTGACTAGAGCAATCTCCACTCACAAGTAAGATTAAATTTGTTATCCAGCTGGGAGTGGCATTGGTGGTAGGATGCTTCTCCCTCATGTTGCCAATGTAGAGAGGTGAGGACAAGGGAGGGAGGGCTGTTATGGATGCCATTGATTCCAATCTAGGGCCTATTGAACATGAGATTCAGGTGAGACTACATATGTTATCTTAATCTTCAATTATTTTACCATGGTTTCAAAATTTTCCCATTTGGTGAAAAGAAATTTCTTTAAACACTAAATCGGTCGATCTTTAAGAAAATCTATTTGATGATGTTCTTTTGAGAATAGATTGTAGTGTCTGATGAGGAAGATTGTTAGGAACTGTGTTTAGTCCTTCTCTTTACTTTGTTAGTATACTAGTTGCTATGGACACATATGCTTTGTAAGTCATCCCATGAGCATATTGTATTATCCCACATTCATGGGAAGTGGTAGTTGTTTAGATTAGACTTAGTATATAAGTACGTGTTGAGGCCAATGAAGGAATCCATGAATTTATTATATTGAGATTGCTCAAAGGAGGTTGCTCCCTAGAAGTGGCCTATGATCAATAAATTCCTTATGTGTTTATGATATTTCTATAATTCTGTTATTTCATGAATTTTTCATTATATTGTTGCTGGAGGTTCCTCTCATCTAGTATTAGACCGCTTTCCTGGGCTCACTGGGTGGGGATTTTTGGTGATTTTTTTTTTCCGTAGTGGCTCTCCACGCACCGTGGTTGTTGCATCAGTATTATTTTTTGCATCTGTATTATTCATTAAGATTGCAAGTTCATATCAGGGATCATCCCTATCTGCTTAACTATGGGAAGTGCTTGGGCATACAACCCTAAAACTCATTGTGAGGAGTACCATAGGAACCCTAAAGTAGCTGGCCCATTGAGAGCACTTGCTAGCGAAAAGGGCAATAGCCCCTACCTGATTGACTAGTTCCCATTCATGAGGTAAACTAAGAGCTGTCATTTGTGGCAAAGTGGTTATCAATTTTACCTGAGCCATGGAATGAGGGATACAGCCCCAATATACAAGTTGTTAGACAACATTGGTGGCCGAGTGACTCCCTTGAACATTTAGGAAGCCAAACAAACTTGGGGCCCAGATCTATTATCAACCAACAAATTGTAGCTTGAATCCGTCCAGAGTAGTTGACAGATTGTTTCTAGAAAAAAAAATCTATTAATTCTATGGATTTTTACATGGATTTTAATTCTATTATTTGTCTTCTACTTTTGTGATAAGGATTGTATTTGTTTCTACAGGGGATTATATAAAAATCAACAAGGGATTCAATTAATTTAATACACATATAGAATATTGACAAGTTACTTATAGTTTTATTGGAAAAAAAGTTAATTATTGCACTAATTACTATCTTACAAGAAAACAATTTTAAAATTTGTATTAAATTTTGTAACATCTTCCATGTATGGAAAAGTAATCCATCCCTAACAAGGTTTTAGGATAATAAAAAACTATCGGTGTGCCCATTGAACCTATGGGTCTAATTACTAGTTATAATGTTGTAATGTCCCACGATTCATAGTCTCCCCTTCCTAGGTGAACAAATCCCATGGTGCAATCTTCAGTTTTTCTACAGGTATACTAGACACGCTTTTGTCTATGTGATGTAAAGGCGGTCTTCTTTAGATATACAATTGTAAATATTCTAACTTGGATTAGTGATGTGGACTAAATTTTTAGTGATCCTAGATATAGTAATTGTGTGTAGTGATGGTTACAGAAAGATGTGTTCGTCCAAGAAGGATCACTAAAAATATGGATGAATACATGTTTTTGTCACCATCACTAAACACAATTGGTGTATCTAGGATCACCAAAGATTTATTCCACCATCACTAATCCTACATATTCAGGTGTGAATATTCTAACTTGGATTAGTGATGGTGGACTAAATTTTTAGTGATCCTAGATACAATAATTGTGTTTAGTGATGGTGACAGAAAGATGTGTTCATCTAGGAAAGATAACTAAAAATGTGGATGAACACATCTTTATGTCACCATCACTAATCACAATTATTGTATTTAGGATCACTAAAAAAATTAGCCCACCACCACCAATCTTGCAAGATTATTGATGGTGACCTAAATTTTTAGTGATCCTAGATACAATAATTGTGATTAGTGATGGTGACAAAAAATTAGTCTCTCTTTCCTAGACATCTAGAAAGAGTAATTGTGATTAGTGATGGTGGCAGAAATTTAGTCTTTCCTTCCAGGGTGAACACATCCCACATGATCTGATTAGTGATGGTGATAGAAATTTAGTCTCTCCTTCTTGGGCTTCTAGATACACTAATTGTGATTAGTGATGGTGAGAAATTTAGTCTCTCCTTCTGTGCACTTTAGTTTTTCTACAAGTATATTCGACACACTTTTGTCTAATTATAATGTTGTAATGTGGTGCTTTTCTTCATTATACTCCTTAACAAGAAAAGGAACACATAAAATAGATCCATCAATAGACTTAAAGGGGAGGACAATGGAAGCTGGGAACATCCAGGTAATAGAGTTACACATTTTCTCCTAATTTTTCAATATTTTTCATTTTTGATGGGTTGGGTGTTTTTCTTTTGGTGGATAGAATATGATGTTGGATAGTACTTAGCAAGAAAATCAAGTTTCTATTGCAGTTAATCAATCGAAGGCAACATACCTCCGACTAGAGCAATCTCCACTCACAGGTAAGATTAAATTTTCTATCCAGGCGATAGTGGCATTGGTGGTAGGATGTTTCTCCCTCATGTTGCCAATGCAGGGAGGTGAGGATGAGGGAGAGAGGGTTGTTGTTTGTGCCAATGCTTCCAACTCGGAGCCTATTGAATGCGAGATTCAATTGAGACTACATATATTATCTTAATCTTCACTTGTTTTACCATTGTTTAAATTTTTTCCCATTTGGTGAAAACAATTTTCTTTAAACACTAAATCGGTCGATCTTTAAGAAAATCTATTTGATGTTGTTCTTTTGAGGATATATTATAGTGTCCGATGAGGAAGATTGTTAGAAACCGTGTTTGGCCCTTCTCTTTACTTTGTTTGTATATTAGTTTCTATGGACGCATATGCTTTGTAAGTCCTCCCATAAGTAATTGTATTATCACACATTCATGGGAAGTGGTAGTTGTTTAGATTAGACGTAATATATAAGTACATGTTGAGGCCAATGAAAGCATCCATGAATTTATTGTATTGAGCTTGCTCAAAGGAGGTTGCCCCCTCGAAGTGGCCTACAATCAATAAATTCCTTCTGTGTTTCTGCTATTTTTATAATTCTGTTATTTCATGCATTTTTCATTATATTATTGCAGGAGGTTCCTCTCATCTGGTATCAGAGCCCTTTCTTGGGCTCACTGGGTGGGGATATTTGGCAATTTTTTTTTTCCGTAGTAGCCCTCTAGGAGCTGTGATTGTTGCATCAGTATTTTTTTCGCATATGTATTATTCATTTGGATTGCATGTTAAGATTAGGGAACATCCCTATCTACTTAACTCTGGGAAGTGATTGGGCATATACCCCTACAACTCATTGTGAGGAGTACCATAGGAACCCTAAAGTAGTTGGCCCATTGAGAGGACCTACCAGTAAAAAGGGCAACGACCCCTACCTGATTGACTAGTTCCCATCCGTGAGGTAAACAAAGAGCTATCGTTTGTGGCAAATAAGTTATCGATTTTACCTAAGCCATGGAGTGAGGGATACTACCCCAATACGCAAGTTGTTAGACAACATTGGTGGCTGAGTGACTCCCTTCCTTTAGGAACCTAAACAAACTTGGGGCCCAGATCTATTATTAGCCAGAAAATCGCATCTTGAATCCATCCGAAGCAGTTGGAAGATCGTTTCTAAAAATGAAATTCTATTAATTCTATGGATTTTTACATGGATTTTAATTCTATTATTTTTCTTCTACTTTTGTGATAAGGACTGCATTTGTTTCTACATGGGATTATATAAAAATCAATAAGGGATTCAATTAATTTACTACATATTTAGAATATTGACAAGTTACTTATAGTTTTATTGCAAAAAATAAAGTTAATTATTGTACTAATTCCTATACTACAAGCAAATGATTTAAAAATTTGCTTTAAATTTTGTAACATCTTCCATGTATGGAAAAGGAATCCATCCCTAACAAAGTTTTAGGATAATAAAAAACTATCGGCGTGCCCCATTGAACCTTTGGGTACAATTGCTAGTTATAATTTTTTAATGTCCCACGAATCAGAATATATCCTTCCTAGGCGAACATATCCCATGTTGCACACTTCAATTTTTCTACAAGTATACTAGACACACTTTTGTCTATGTGATGTAAAAGGTGGTCTTGTTTAGATATATAGGTGTGAATATTCTAACTTGGATTAGTGATGGTGGACTAAATTTTTAGTGATCTTAGATACATTAATTGTATTTAGTGATGGTGACAGAAAGATGTGTTTGTCCAGGAAGGATCACTAAAAATGTGGATGAACACATCTTTCTATCACCATCACTAAACACAATTACTGTATCTAAGATCACTAAAAATTTAGTCCACCATCACTAATCCTGCATATTCAGGTGTGAATATTCCAACTTGGATTAGTGATGGTGGGCTAAATTTGTAGTGATCCTAGATACAATAATTGTGATTAGTGATGGTGACAGAAATTTAGTCTCTCCTTCTTGGGCATCTAGAATTAGTAACTGTGATTAGTGATCGTCATAGAAATTTAGTCTTTCCTTCCTAGGTGAACACATCCCACGTGATGTGATTAGTGATGGTGACATAAATTTAGCCTCTCCTTCTTGGGCTTCTAGATACACTAATTGTCATTAGTGATGGTGAGAAATTTAGTCTCTCCTTCTTGGGCCAACACATCCCACGCCGCGCACTTCAGTTTTTCTTCAAGTATGTTTGACACACTTTTGTCTAATTATAATGTTGTAATGAGTTGCTTTTCTTCATTTTACTCCTTAAAAAGCAAAGGAACATAGAAAATAGACCCATCAGTGGACTTAAAGGAGAGGACAATGGAAGTTGGGAACATCCAGGTAATAGAGTTACACATTTTCTCCTAATTTTTTAATATTTTTCATTTTTGATGCGTTGGGTATTTTTCTTTTGGTGGATAGAATATGGTGTTGGATAATACTCACCAAGAAATTCTAGTTTCTATTGCAGTTAATCAATCAATGACAAAAGACCTCTAACCAAGCAATCTCCACTCACAAGTAAGATTGAATCTATTATCTAGGTGTTAGTGGTGTTGGTGGTAGGATGCTTCTCCCTCATGTTGCCAGTGCGGAGAGGTGAGTGTTAGTTGCCAAATCTGCAGAGGGTTTGCCAGTTCCAATGCACGGGTGGATTCAGCCAACAGATTACGGGAGGTTGCGTGAGCTGCCTCCCCTTCACTTCTGGTTCTACCGCACCAAGGGGGTATCCCTATGACAAAAGATGTAACATTGACTAGCTCAATGACAGAAAGATTTAGCTTGACAGCAACAGGTAGAATACTCTCATGTGTGGACCAAGATCTGCATGATAGATCACAAGGTTGGAAACATTCTTGGACATATTTGTCTAGTGGGTATGAGAGTATGCAGGGGGTTCCTAATCCTACTCCTGCAGCTAACAGGTGGTAGAGATGAAATGGGTGGACATAATGTCCTGGATGCAAGACAAGGGGTTTTGGCTCATAACTACTGACCCAGAAACAGACTGGTGCCTATCCATTGGGCAAGGAGTCAAATAGACGTATACAACAGATGGTTTATAACTTTCACTCAAGTTTCAGGGGGTTTGAACTGATGCTTGCCTTACAAACATCACCCAAGAAAGGGTATCTAACTGCCTCTACTTACAATATCCCTGCCGACATGCAACCTTCTCCTTGCATTGACCTAAAATAGTTTAATCCACTCCTTGAATGGAAGTTAGAGATCAAACATGTGATACAAAAAACCATACCCTAGAACTTGAGAAACCCTTAGCAACAAGATTCAAAAGAAGGAAAATATGCAGCAAATGGAGACAAGTAGATAGACACATGCAATAAGCATTTCTCATATAAATCAACACTGAAACTGAACATATGAGTAAAATACATACATGCTGCAACTCATAAACTCCAAAATGGGATAAAATAGCCAAGATCATGCCCTGTTCTTCATTATTTACACAAAAATGCCCAGGTCTTCAACAACCTCAAATGAGTGACACAGTCTGCCTTTTATAGCAAAACTATGTACTCAGCAAAATAATTACATGGTACATCAAAATTTCACCAGATACACTCTATCAGAAAAAATGGCGCCCAAAAATAAATGTAGCAGGTAGAGGAGAAGACAGGAAGGGGCTTCGAGCCTTGCGCTGCCGCTCAGGGACATGCATCATCAATTCAGGTGGTTGAGCTATTCATTTGACCCACGCCTTCTGCAAAAACTGCCATTAATGTTTCACCAACCTGTAGCCCCTGGAATGTAGCAATGACGTGCCTCTGGAGTTTCTCCTGCCTAAAAATGATTTCAAACACTCAAGAAAAACCCGCCCTGCAACATTAAAACCTGGCCGTCAATCAAAAACCAAGTCGCAGAGATCAAACGGCCCCAAAAATAGTTGAAAAGTCGCTAGCCAACCAGACTGTGCCACGTAGACACTTCGTGTTTCTATCGCTGGGTCCTTTCGCATACTTTCCCCGCCGAGAGCTTATTGCCAGAACCTCACGCGGAAGCCACCACATGGCAAGCCCCTGACATCCTGTGAAACCCATAGAAACTCCCTCGGAGGCTTGGCAGATGCAGACACATGGCGGGCTTCGCACCCTCTTGAAACACACAAAGAAACTTTAAAGAAACCCTAAAGAAACTTTAAAGAAACACAGTGGAAGCAGCCACGTGGTGGCTTCTGAGAAAATCTTGAGAAACATAAAGGTTCCTTCGGAAGCTTGGCAGAGATTGACACTTGGCACTGTCCGCGGGGCATTAGTCACTTTACTGGGACCCACCACCACTTTGCTACACTCAGAAACAAAATAGAAACAATGCGGAGTCTGACACGTGTCGGCCTCTGCAGCAGCTACAAAAGACACGTGGCACGCTCCGCCCCTGCTCGAAAACGTTTTAGAAACTTTAATGGGGAGCAACACGTGGCACCTTCTGCGGGGCTCTTGAGGAACATTTGAAACATTTTGGGACTCCCGCGGAGAATGACACTTGGCAAGATCCACTGCAGCCTAGAAACATTACTGGGACCCAGCACCGCGTCAACACTTAGCACCAAAAAGGAAATGAAACATTAAGCGGGGGCCGACACTTGTCGAGCTCCGCAGCCACCACTAGGGACACACGGCGCCATCTACCCCTGCATAGAAACTTAAAGAAACATCAGCGGAGGTTGACACTTGTCGGGCTCTGCGTTCTTTAGAAACTTTAAGGCCCCACTCTGAAACTTATGCAGAAGTTGACACATGTCATCATCCGCGTCACATGAGACACTTAACCAGGACCCACCCTGTCTACGCCAAACATTGAAACATGTAGAAACTTCAGTGAACAGCGACACTTGGCATCGTCTGCGAGGCTTTGAGAAACATTAAGGGTCTTTTAGAAACACTGGCGGAAGCCGCCACCTGGCACAGTCTGCGGGCCTTTAGTTACTTTCTTTTGTGTCCCTCGGGTGCCTCCACGTGGTGCCTTCCGCACCACTCTCGAAACATATAAGAAACTAGATGAAACTTTGGTGAAACCCGCGGCATTCGAAACATAAGACCCTCTTAGCCACTGCCAGAAACATTCAGACACAGAAAACTGTGACCCAAAATAGTGACCTAATATGCATTTTTTAGGGGCCGATGGAGATTCTTGACCCGCCACTACAATTCTAACTTGCACACAACTGATTTTTTGCATTTTTGATAATTACAGGGGCAAAAATATTAAAACTTTTTAGATTTTTAGGGAAGAGACCTGACTCAAAACCCCATACATAAATTATTACTAATAGTGGCTCCGATTGGGGATGCATGCCTCTTGTAGGCATGGAGAGAACCTCAGATCTCTGGGATGCAGACCAGTCCCTTATCCATTGGGCACAGAGTCAAATATTGCATTGACCTGCATCACCAATCACACTTGATGGCCTAAGGCCACCAAGAAAAGAAAAACCTGTATCTCCCTTTGTCAAACACTTTGTTTTCATCTGCATACATTGGATCAAGCCTGGAGATACTGTCATGACCTTCCCACAAATAAACCTTGTCATCTGCACATTCAACCCTCTGATTTAGCTTGTCACTATTACCCCTATGTAGACAACACTCAGTTTCATGTGACATGTGGGTGTCAATTTTTTCAAACAACGCATACTCAAATGGTATGTAACACTTATCATCATCTGCATTAGCAGTATGCATTGTAAAATGATCTCCTAGCTGAATAGAAAAATAAAAGCACTCAAGGTCCACCACACAGCCAGGAAGATTAGGGCTCATTTCATATGCTGGCACATCAAAAGAAAAGCTTTCAAAATCACAATTGTGCACATCATGTACACAACCATCAGCAGCACCAAACTGGAAAAGATCAGGCTTTGGTGCCTCTTTACAATCAAGCACATTTTTACAATTACTTACCTGATGTATGTTGGTTTCTCTTTCATCAGGATGAGAAATAGAATCCAAGTCAAAAATAGTGTCTATATCCTCACCATACTCAGACAGATCCTCATCACCACATGTGTCATAAATGGGTGATCCAGGTGTCTTAGCCTCATCATGGTATGCCATTGGTTCATGGGCAACAGAACATGCATCTTCATCACCAATGGATTCATTTTGTGGAGGGGTATCAGCCTGTGTGTCATAAGCAAAACAATCATCAAATAAAGAACAATCATGCTTTGCACTAACACTTGTTTCAATCTCTGACTGCTCTTCATGATCTCCATGTGTTTGAAAAGAAGGCAATGGTTCACACATGGAACTGTTTCTCTATTTGCTTATATCTTCTCTGTCTTGAGTACAATACTCACAATTATCTCCACAAATCCATTCAAAAAGTTGCTCATTGTTGTCCACAACCTCATTATTGTTTTCATGGCCAGATGCCTCAACATTGCAATGGGAGTTTTTACTGATCCTTTCACTGGCATCCTCAACTGATATCTTCTCATTTTCACTTTTATCTTCACATGATGCCATGATCTCAAGGTCATACTGAGGATCAAGAGGGCTGAGAAGAGGTTTAGCCTTCTGACTGGCAGACACAATAGGGTTACTACTTTTTGACTGGGCCTGCCTAGCCTCTAAGAATATCAACCTATTTTTTATCTCTTCTATTCTTTTATCCAACATATCATCCCCCTTTTCACTGAGTATAGGTGAATACATGTTTGGATTCATAAAATTTTTAGTTTTAGACATTCTATGATTGCCTAAGACCTAAGGTTTCCCCTGGCATCTAACTTATGCGGTAAACAACACATATAAAGGGGAAGAAGTTAGGTACCTTTTCTCATCTAGATGCAGAAATATGAACATCTTTGTCACATCACATACATCCATCTTTCATGTGCATTCAGATCTTTTTTGCAGAGTCGCCACCTCTCCAGAGAGGACAAAATTTACAATAGCTGAAAGCTACTTTTCCAGGTTCATGCCACCAGCAGAGCATCATTTTGTTAGTGACTCGGATGGGCCACAAATACATTCCTTTTTTATCAATCCATCCCCAGCAGAGTCGCCAAAATCTGTTGGTTGCCAAATCTGTAGAGGGTTTGCCAGTTCCAATGCACGGGCGGATTCGGCCAATAGATTACGGGAGGTTGCGTGAGTTGCCTCCCCTTCACTTCTGGTTCTGCTGCACCAAGGGGGGTATCCCTATGACAAAAGATGTAACATTGACTAGCTCAATGACAGAAAGATTTAGCTTGACAGCAACAGGCAGAATACTCTCATGTGTGGACCAAGATCTGCATGATAGATCACAAGGTTGGCAACATTCTTGGACATATTTGTCTGGTGGGTATGAGAGTATGTAGGGGGTTCCTAATCCTACTCCTGCAACTAACAGGTGGTAGAGATGAAATGGGTGGACATAATGTCTTGGATGCAAGACAAGGGGTTTTGGCTCATAACTACTGACCCAGAAACAGACTGGTGCCTATCCATTGGGCAAGGAGTCAACTAGACATATACAGTAGATGGTTTGCAACTTTCACTCAAGTTTCAGGGGGTTTGAACTGATGCTTGCCTTACAAACATCACCCAAGAAAGGGTATCTAACTGCCTCTACTTACAATATCCCTGCCGACATGCAACCTTCTCCATGCATTGACCTAAAACAGTTTAATCCACTCCTTGAATGGAAGTTAGAGATCAAACATGTGATACAGAAAACCATACCCTAGAACCTGAGAAACCCTTAGCAACAAGATTCAAAAGAAGGAAAATATGTAGCAAATGGAGACAAGCAGATAGACACATGCAATAAGCATTTCTCATATAAATCAACACTGAAACTGAACATATGTGCAAAATACATACATGCTGCAACTCATAAACTCCAAAATGGGATAAAACAGCCAAGATCATGCCCTGTTCTTCATTATTTACACAAAAATGCCCAGGTCTTCAACAACCTCAAATGAGTGACACAGTCTGCCTTTTATAGCAAAACTGTGTACTCAGCAAAATAATTACATGGTACATCAACATTTCGCCAGATACACTCTATCAGAAAAAATGGCGCCCAAAAATAAATGCAGTAGGTAGAGGAGAAGACAGGAAGGGGCTTCAAGCCTTGCACCGCCGCTCAGGGACATGCATCATCAATTCAAGTGGTTGAGCTATTCATTCGACCCACGCCTTTTGCAAAAATTGCCATTAATGTTTCACCAACCTGTAGCCCCTGGAATGTAGCAATGGCGCGCCTTTGGAGTTTCTCCCACCTAAAAATGATTTCAAACACTCAGGAAAAACCCGCGCTGCAACATTAAAACTTGGCTGTCAATCAAAAACCAAGTCGCGGAGATCAAACAGCCCCAAAAATAGCTAAAAAGTCACCAGCCAACCAAACTGTGCCACGTAGACACTTCATGTTTCTATCACTGGGTCCTTTTGCATACTTTCCCCACCAAGAGCTTATTGCTGAAACCTCACGCTGAAGCCACCACGTGGCAAGCCCCGCGACATCCTGTGAAACCCATAGAAACTCCCTCGGAGGCTTGGCGGATGCAGACACATGGTGGGCTCTGCGCCCTCTTGAAACACACAAAGAAACTTTAAAGAAACCCTAAAGAAACTTTAAAGAAACATAGTGGATAGCGACACTTGGCATCATTCGCGAGGCTTTGAGAAACATTAAGGGTCTTTTAGAAACACTGGCGGAAGCCGCCACCTGGCACAGTCCGCAGGCCTTTAGTTACTTTCTTTTGTGTCCCTCGGGTGCCTCTACATGGTGCCTTCCACGCCACTCTCGAAACATATAAGAAACTGGATGAAACTTTGGCGGAACCCGCGGCATTCGAAACGTAAGACCCTCTCAGCCACTGCCAGAAACATTTAGACACAGAAAACTGTGACCCGAAATAGTGACCCGATATGCATTTTTTAGGGACCGATGGAGATTCCTGACCCGCCACTGCAATTCTAACTTGCACACAACTGATTTTTTGTATTTTTGATAATTGCAGGGGCAAAAATATTAAAACTTTTTAGATTTTTAGGGAAGAGACCTGACTCAAAACCCCATACATAAATTATTACTAACAGTGAGGACGAGGGAGGGAGGGTTGTTGTGGGTGCCATTGCCTCCAACTCAGAGCCTACTGAACATGAGATTTAGGTGAGACTACATATGTTATCTTAATCTTCAATTGTTTTACCACGGTTTCAAAATTTTCCCATTTGGTGAAAAGAATTTTCTTTAAACACTAAATCGATTGATCTTTAAGAAAATCTATTTGATGTTGTTCTTTTGAGGATAGATTACAGTGTTTGATGAGGAAGATTGATAGGAACCATGTTTAGCCCTTCTCTTTACTTTATTAGTATATTAGTTGCTATGGACACATATGCTTTGTAAGTCATCTCGTGAGCATACTGTATTATCCCACATTCAAGGGAAGTGGTAGTTGTTTAGATTAGACTTAGTATATAAGTATGTGTTGAGGCCAATCGGGGCATCCACAAATTTATTGTATTAAGCTTGCTCAAAGGAGGTTGCCCCCTCAAAGTGTCTTGCGATCAATAAATTCCTTTTGTGTTTTTGCTATTTCTATAATTCTGTTATTTCTTGCATTTTTCATTATATTTTTGCAGGAGGTTCCTCTCATCTCGTATCAGAGCGCTTTCTTGGGCTCACTAGGTGAGGATTTTTGGTGATTTTTTTTTCCGTAGTGACCCTCTAGGCGCTATGATTGTTGCATCAATATTTTTTTCGTATCTATATTGTTCATTTGGCTTGCAAGTTTGGATCAGGGAACATCCCTATCTGCTTAACTGTGGGAAGTGCTTGGGCATATAGCCCTAAAACTCATTGTGAGGAGTACCACAGGAACCCTGAAGTAGTTGGCCCATTGAGAGGACCTGCCAGTGAAAAGAACAACGACCCCTACCTGATTGACTAGTTCCCATCTATGAGGTAAACCAAGAGCTGTCGTTTGTAGCAAAGTAGTTATCAATTTTACTTGAGCCGTGGAGTGAGGGATACTGCCCTAATACACAAGTTGTTAGACAACATTGGTGGCTGAGTGACTCCCTTGAACCTTTAGGAAGCTGAACAAACTTGGGGCCCAGATCTATTATCAGCTGACAAATCGTAGCTTAATTCCATCCAGAGTAGTTGGCAGATTGTTTCTAGAAAAAAAAATTCTATTAATTCTATGGATTTTTACATGTATTTTAATTCTATTATTTTTCTACTTTTGTGATAAGGATTGCATTTGTTTCTACATGGGATTATATCAAAATCAACAAGGGATTCAATTAATTTACTACATATATAGAATATTGACAAGTTACTTATAGTTTTATTGCAAAAAAAAGTTAATTATTGCATTGATTCCTATCCTACAAGAAAACGATTTAAAAATTTATAATAAATTATGTAACATCTTCCATGTATGGAAAAGGAATCCATCCCTAATAAAGTTTTAGGATAATAAAAAACTATTGGTGTGCCCATTGAACCTATGGGTCCAATTGCTAGTTATAATGTTGTAATGTCCCACGAATCATAGTCTCTCCTTCCCAGGTGAACAAATCCCATGCTACACACTTCAGGTTTTCTACAAGTATACTAGACATGCTTTTGTTTATGTGATGTAAAAGGTGGTCTTGTTTAGATATACAATTGTGAATATTTTAACTTGGATTAGTGATGGTGGACAAAATTTTTAGTGATCCTACATATAGTAATTATGTTTAGTGATGGTGACAGAAATATGTGTTCGTCCAAGAAGGATCATTGAAAATGTGGATGAACAGATCTTTCTGTCACCATCACTAAACATAATTACTGTATCTAGGATCACTAGAAATTTAGTCCACCATCACCAATCCTACGTATTCAGGTGTGAATATTCTAACTTGGATTAGTGATGGTGGACTAAATTTTTAGTGATCCTAGATACAATAATTGTGTTTAGTGATTGTGATAGAAAGATGTGTTCACCCAGGAAGGATAACTAAAAATATGGATAAACACATCTTTCTTTCACCATCACTAATCACAATTACTAAAAATGTGGATGAACACATCTTTCTGTCACCATCACTAATCACAATTACTATATCTAAGATCACTAAAAATTTAGCCCACCACCACTATTTTGATGGTGACAAAAATTTAGTCTCTCCTTCTTAGGCATCTAGGATTAGTAATTGTACTTAGTGATGGTGGCAGAAATTTAGTCTTTCCTTCCTAGGTGAACACATCCCACGCGATGTGATTAGTGATGGTGACATAAATTTAGTCTCTCCTTTCCAAGCTTCTAGATACACCAATTGTGATTAGTGATGGTGAGAAATTTAGTCTCTCCTTCTTGGGTGAACACATCCCATGCTGCACACTTCAGTTTTTATACAAGTATATTCGACACACTTTTGTCTAATTATAATGTTATAATGTGGTGCTTTTCTTCACTATACTCCTTAACAAGCAAAGGAACATAGAAAACATATCCATCAGTGGACGTAAAGGGGAGGACAATGGAAGTTGGGAACATCTAGGTAATAGAGTTACACATTTTCTCCTAATTTTTCAATATTTTTCATTTTTGATGGGTTGGGTGTTTTTCTTTTGGTGGATAGAATATGGTGTTGGATACTACTCAACAAGAAAATCTAGTTTCTATTGCGGTTAATCAATTGATGGCAACTGACCTCCGACCAGAGAAATCTCCACTCACTAGTAAGATTAAATATGTTATCCAGGCATCAGTGGCATTGGTGGTAGGATGCTTCTCTCTCATGTTACTGGTGTGGAGAGGTGAGGACGAGGGAGGGAGGGTTGTTGTGGGTGCCATTGCTTCCAATCTGAAGCCTATTGAACATGATATTTGGGTTAGACTATATATGTTATCTTAATCTTCAACTATTTTACCATGGTTTCAAATTTTTCCCATTTGGTGAAAAGAATTTTCTTTAAACACTAAATTAGTCGTCCTTTAAGAAAATCTATTTGATGTTGTTCTTTTGAGGACAGATTACAGTGTCTGATGAGGAAGATTTTTAGGAACTGTGTTTAGCCCTTCTCTTTACTTTGTTAGTATATTAGTTGCTCTGGACACATATGCTTTGTAAGTCATCCCGTGAGCATATTATATTATCCCACATTCAAGGGAAATGGTAGTTGTTTAGATTAAAATTAGTATATAAGTACGTGTTGAGGCTAATGGCGACATCCACAAATTTATTGTATTGAGCTTGCTCAAAGGAGGTTTCCTCTTGAAATGGCCTGTGATCAATAAATTCTTTATGTAATTTTGCTATTTCTATAATACTATTATTTCATGCATTTTTCATTATATTGTTGCAGGAGTTTCCTCTCATCTTGTATCAGAGAGCTCTCTTGGGCTTGTTGGGTGGGGATTTTCAGTGAAAGTTTTTTTTTTCTGCAGTGGCCCTCCAAGCATTGTGATTGTTGCATCAGTATTTTTTTCACATCTATATTGTTCATTTGGATTATAGGTTCGGATCAGGGAACATCCCTTTCCTCTTAACTATGGGAAGCACTTGGGAATATAACCTTAAAACTCATTGTGAGGAGTACCGTAGGAACCATGAAGTAGCTGGCCCATTTAGAGGACCTGCTAGTGAAAAGGGCAATGGCCTCTACTTGATTAACTAGTTCTCATCCATGAGGTAAACCAAGAGCTATCATTTGTGGCATGGCAAAATAATTATCAGTTTTACCTGAGCTGTGGAGTGAGGGATACTACCCCAATACACAAGCCATTAGACAACATTGGTCGCCGAGTGACTCCCTTGAACCTTTAGGAAGCTGAACAAACTTGGGGCCCAGATCTATTATCACCTGAAAATTGCAGCTTGAATCCATCAAGAGCAGTTGGCAGATTGTTTCTAGAAAAGAAAAATCTATTAATTCTATGGATTTTTACATGGATTTTAATTCTATTATGTTTATTCTACTTTTGTGATAAGGATTGCATTTGTTTCTACATGGGATTATATAAAAATCAATAAGAGATTCAACTAATTTGCTACATATATAGAATATTGACACATTACTTATAGTTTTATTGCAAAAAAAGATAATTATTGCACTAATTCCTATCCTACAAGAAAACAATTTAAAAATTTGGATTAAATTTTGTAACATCTTCCATGTATAGAAAAGGAATCCATCCCTAACAAAGTTTTAGGATCATGAAAGACTATCGGTGTACCCATTGAACCTATGGGTCAAATTGCTAGTTATAATGTTGTAATGTCCCATGAGTCATAGTCTCTCCTTCCTAGGCGAACAAACCCCACGCTATGCACTTTAATTTTTCTACAAGTATACTAGACATTCTTTTGTCTATGTGATGTAAAAGGCAGTCATGTTTAGATATACAAGTGTGAATATTCTAACTTGGATTATTGATGGTGGAGTAAATTTTTAGTGATCCTAGATACAATAATTGTTTTTAGTGATGGTGACAGAAAGATGTGTTCATCTAGGAAGGATCATTGAAAATATGGACGAACACATCTTTCTATATCCATCACTAAACACAATTACTGTATCTAGGATCATTAAAAATTTAGTCCACCATCAGTAATCCTGCATATTCAGGTGTGAATATTCCAACTTGGATTAGTGATGGTGGACTAAATTTTTAGTGATCCTAGATATAGTAATTATGTTTAGTGATTTTGACAGAAAGATGTGTTCATCCAGGAAGGAGAGCTAAAAATGTGGATGAACACTTCTTTCTATCCTGATCACTAATCATAATTACTAAACATGTGGACAAACACATCTTTCTATCACCATTACAGGATTAGTGATGGCGGGCTAAATTTTTAGTGATCCTAGATACAGTAATTGTGATTAGTGATGGTGACAAAAATTTAGTCTCTCCTTCCTGGGCATTTAGAAACAGTAACTGTGATTAGTGATGGTGGCAAAAATTTAGTCTTTCCTTCCTTGGTGAACATATCCCACATGATGTGATTAGTGATGGTGACATAAATTTAGTCTCTCCTTCCTGGGCTTCTAGATACACTATTTGTGATTAGTGATGGTGAGAAATTTAGTCTCTCCTTCTTGGGTGAACACATCCAACGCTGCACACTTTAGTTTTTCTACAAGTATATTCGACACACTTTTCACTAATTATAATGTTGTAATGTGGTGCTTTTCTTCATTACACTCCTTAACAAGAAAAGGAACACAAAAAATAGATCCATCAGTGGACTTAAAGGGGAGGACAATGGAAGATGAGAACATCCAGGTAATAGAGTTACACATTTTCTCCTATTTTTTCAATATTTTTCATTTTTGATGGGTTGGGTGTTTTTATTTTGGTGGACAGAATATGGTGTTGGATACTACTCAGCAAGAAAATCTAGTTTCTATTGCAGTTAATCAATCAATGGCAATAGACCTCCGTCCAGAGAAATCTCCACTCACAAGTAAGACTAAATATGTTATCCTGGTGATAGTGCTGTTGGTGGTAGGATGCTTCTCCCTTATGTTGGTAGTGCAGAGAGGTGAGGATGAGGGAGGGAGGGTTGTTGTGGGTCCCAATGCTTCCAACCTAGAGCCTATTGAGCATGAGATTCAGGTGAGACTACATATGTTATCTTAATCTTCAATTATTTTACCACGGTTTCAAATTTTTCCCATTTGGTTAAAAGAATTTTATTTAAACACTAAATCGGTCGATCTTTAAGAAAATCTATTTGATGTTGTTCTTTTGAGGACAGATTGCAGTGTCTGATGAGGAAGATTTTTAGGAACTGTGTTTAGCCCTTCTCTTTACTTTCTTAGTATTTTAGTTGCTATGGAAGCATATGCTATGTAAGTCGTCCCCTGAGAATATTGTATTATCCCACATTCATGGGAAGTGGTAGTTGTTTAAATTAGACTTACTATATAAGTATGTGTTGGGGCCAATGAAGACATCCACAAATTTATTGTATTGAGCTTGCTCAAAGGAGGGTTCCCCCTCGAAGTGGTCCACGATCAATAAATTCCTTCTGTGTTTCTGCTATTTTGATAATTATGTTATTTTGTGAATTTTTCATCATATTGTTGTAGGAGGTTCCTCTCATCTAGTATCATAGCACTTTCTTGGGCTCGTTGGGTGGGGATTTTTGCCAATTTTTTTTTTCTGTAATCACCCTCCAGGCGCTGTGATTGTTGCATCATTTTTTTTTGCATTTGTATTGTTCATTTGAATTGCAGGTTTGGATCAGGGAACATCCCTATTCGCTTAACTATGGGAATTGCTTGAGCATATAGTCCTAAAACTCATTGTGAGGATTACTACAGGAACCCTGAAGTAGCTGGCCCATTGAGAGGACCTGTCAGCGAAAAGGGCAACAACCCCTACCTGATTGACTAGTTTGCATCCGTGAGGTAAACCAAGAACTGTCATTTGTTGCAAAGAAGTTATCAGTTTTACTTGAGTCATGGAGAGAGGGATACTACCCCAATAGGCAAGTTGTTAGACAACATTGGTTGCCGAGTGACTCCCTTAAACCTTTAGGAATCCAAACAAACTTGGGGCCTAGATCTATTATCAGCCAACAAATCATAGTTTGAAAAAAAAAATTCTATTAATTCTATGGATTTTTACATGGATTTTAATTCTATTATTTTTCTTCTAATTTTGTGACAAGGATTGCATTTGTTTCTACATGGGATAATATAAAATCAATAAGGGATTCAATTAATATACTGCATATATAGAATATTGACAAGTTACTTATAGTTTTATTGCAAAAAAAAGTTAATTATTGCACTAATTCCTATCCTACAAGCAAATGATTTAAAAATTTGCATTAAATTTTGTAACATCTTCCATGTATGGAAAAGGAATCCATCCCTAACAAAGTTTTAGGATAATAAAAAACTATTGGTGTGCCCATTGAACCTACGGGTCCAATTGCTAGTTATAATGTTGTAATGTCCCACGAATCATAGTCTCTCCTTCCTAGGTGAATGAATCCCATGTGTTGGGATAAGGTGCCATTAACCTTGTAAATCCCAATATTGTATTTATTCCATTTATTAATTGTAATTTGTAATTACCATAAGGGATGTACAAGTTTCATCGGCAATGGTAAAAATTATTTACTGTCCACGGTAATTACGAAGTTACTGCACGGTAAGTTCTAGAGTTACCAGCGGTAGTTACGGGATGTTATTTACTATGGTAAATGGTAATTGGTCAAAGTGGGGTGTACATGTGGAGGAATAATCTATTTTTAGTGTTATGACACACGTCATAGTTGCTATAAGAAGGTGTAAGAGATTCTATGACAACTGTAAGTTGTCATAAGAATCTATGACACTTATAATAGCATATGACACGTCATAAGATGCTGTAAGTGGCTATTTTTATCCCCAAGGCATTCAATCTTGCATGGGCACATTTTCCCAAGCGTAGGATGCATGTATGACAACATTTCTGACCCCGTAAGAGCCTATTCTTGGCCATGGACTCCCAAGGTTGTATTGTTGACTCTTGACAAGTGTTATGAGCTTGTAAGAAGTCATTTAATGTCTTGAGGTTGTGTAAATTATATATAAACCATAGCATAGTAGATGAGATGCATATATAACAGTTTACAGGTACCCAGGTTCTGCCGAAGTGAAGGTTGGAGGATAGAGGAAGTGAATGTATTTGTAATCTCCTTTTGTGAAGATAATACAACTTGACCTCTTTTCTTGGTGGAGTTTTTTACCCAAAAGGGTTTTATCCATGTTAAACACTTGTGTTATGTGCTTCATTTTGCTTCTGGTATATTTTTGTATTGTGGGTTTATGTTTTGTTACAATCTCATTGTTAATAAAGCACACTTAAAGATTACTGAAATTTATCTTGAATCAGATTTCCATTAAAGTAGTGTCACTTTCATTTCTAACATTTGGTATCAGAGCCTGGCCAACTTTGACTCTTGGGTGGTAGTGTGGAAGTTGTAGCTATAGTGGGAGATTTGGTTGTGTTTGTTTTGTAGATCTTGTGTTGTTATTATGGCTGCATCCACCATTGCATCAACCTCTCAGTTGGATATTGAGAAGTTCAATGGAACGAGGTATGCATTGTGGAAGCTGAAAATGGAAGATTTGTTGGAAGAAAAAAACCAATGATTGGTTGTTCAAAAAGAGAAGAAACCTAACAATGTCTCTCAAGATGAGTTGGATAGACTGGATAAGAAGGCATGGGGAACCATCTGATTGTGTCTTTTAGACTCTGTCCTGTTAAATGTTGCAAAGGAGGAGAGCACATACAAGTTGTGGAAACGGTTGGGTGAGATCTATCAAGCCAAGAGTATGGTAAATAAACTTTATTTAAAAAGAAAATTGTTTTCTATGAAAATGTGAGAAGGTGAATCGGATGCAAAGCATTTATTTATTTTTAATTTGTTAGTGAGTCAACTTGATTCAGTAGATGTTGAGGTTAGTGAGGAAGATAAATTTATCTTACTTCTTTGTTCTTTACCTAAGTCTTGAGAGAATGTTATCCTTGCTATCACTACTAACCTTGCGGACCTGAAGTTGGATGCTCTTGTTTCAGTGCTACTATCATAGGAATTAAGGAAGAAGAGTTCAAATAGTTCAAGGGATGCTCTCAGTATCAGAGGAAGGTCTAAGGAAAGAGGATCTAAAGGAGATTAGAAAGGGGCTAAGGACAAGTCCAAGGGCCAATCTAAGACTCCTGGTAAAAAGAACAGAGTTAAGTGTTGGAACTGTGGTAAAAGGGGACATGTGAAGGAGTGTAGAAACCCCAAGAAATAGTGGGAGAGTGCTTCGGATAAGTCCTCAAATGCAGGTGAAGAAGTTTTATTTTCTGCATGTAATCTTGTTTCTAATGATCACTGGTTGGTTGACTCAGGATGCTCTTTTCATATGACTCTGCATAAGGAATGGTTCTCCTCATATGAAGAATATGATGGAGGTAATATCTACCTTGGTGACAACTCTTCATATCCGATTGTTGGGAAAGGAAAGGTATTGTTGTGTTTCAGTGATGGGAGGATTAAAACCCTCCCAGGTGTTTTGCATGTTCCTGGACTAGCCAAAAATCTAATTCTAGTTTCAAAGTTGAATGATTTGGAAATGCATGTGACATTTGAGAAGCATGGTTGCAGATTAGTGAGAGGGAACTTGGTGGTAGTGAAGGGGAAGAGATTCAGAAGCTTGTTCAAGCTTGAAGCCACTATAGTTTATAATGCCTCCTATGTATCTGAGGCTAATACTAAAAATGCATGTGTGTTGTGGCACTGTAGATTGGGCCACACAAGCAATAATGTATTAAAAACTATTAAGAATAAAAATTTGTTGGATGGTTTCTCCTATTCTGATGAGCACTTTAATTTCTATGAGCATTGTGTGTTTGGTAAACAAAACAGAAAATCATTTCCTTCAGGAAGTAATAGAGCAAAAGAGAAGTTAGAAATTATTCATACGGATGTGTTTGGACCTGTGGATAATGAATCTATTAGAAAATCTTGTTATTTTGTAACCTTCATTGATGATGTATCCAGATTTACATGGATTTATTTTACGAAGCATAAATCTAAATTTTTCACTAAGTTTAAGGGATTCAAAGTCTTAGTAGAGAACCAATCAGGTTTAAAGATAAAAATATTAAGATTTGACAATGGAGGGGAATAATTCTCTAAGGAATTTGATGAGTTTTGCAAGCATGTAGGTATAATCAGACAAAAGACAACTCCGTATACACCACAACACAATGATGTTGCAGAAAGGATGAACCAAACAATTATGGAAAGGGCCAGAAGTATGTTGAGTGATGCACAGTTGGATAAATGCTTTTGGGAAGAGGCTATGTGTACTGATTGCTACTTGATAAACAGATCTCCTTGTAAGGCTCTTGATTTGACACCTTATGAAGTGTGGACATGTAAGAAACCTTATATTTCACATTTAAGGGTTTTTGGTTGTGAGGCTTTTGTTCATGTGCTTAAGGAAAAGTGATCTAAGTTGGATCCAAAGGTTGAAAAGTGTACATTCATTAGATATTGTGATAATGTGAAAGGTTATAAGCTTTAGAATCCACTAACCCGCAAGATTATCTTTTCTAGAGATGTTATTTTCAGGGAACTTAGAGCTATTTCTGAACCTGAGCAGCCAAAAGAGAAAGAATAAAAGGTAAAGAAGGCGCACTTTGATTTAGTGTAGCAAGATGCACCTCAGGAAGAACAAAATGATGGATTGGGGGGTGAAGAAGAAGAAGAAGATTCAAGTAGTTCTGATGAAGATGAATCTGTTGTTACAAAAGAAGTTGGTGTAGATGATCATGCAGAAGAATGAGTAGTCTCTTACTCCACCTTTGAGGGGATCCACAAGACAACAGAATCCAGTTGATAGGTATAGCCCACTAGATTTCCATTGTGTATATGCTTTATTGAGTACTAACAATGAACCTAGATCCTATAGGGAAGCTATTTCTACAGATGATAGTGAGTCTTGGCAGTTAGCCATGCAGGAGGAGATGATGGCTTTAGACTCTTGTAACACCTGGGATCTTGTTCGTTTACCCAAAGGAAGAAAGGCTATAGGATGTAAGTGGGTCTTCATGAAGAAGTTTGGAGTAGACGGGTCATTGGAGAAGTACAGGGCTAGATTGGTAGCCAAGGGCTACTCTCAGAAAGAGGGAGTTGATTTTGGTGAGATATTCTCTCCTGTTGCTAAATTGACTTCTATTAGATTTCTCTTATCCATTGCTATAGCTTATGATTGGGAGATTGAGCAAATGGATGTTAAGACTGCGTTCTTGCATGAAGATCTTGAAGAAGAAATTTATATGCAACAACCTATAGGTTTTGAGGTAAAAGGAAAACAATATTGGGTTTGTAGGTTAAAGAGGTCTCTTTATGGTCTGAAACAGTCCCCCAGAATGTGGTATCAAAAGTTTGACTCATTTGTTTTGAAATTGGGTTTTGTTAGAAGTGAAGAGGATCACTATGTTTACATTTATTGTGTTGATGATTCTATATTGGTTATTGCTTTGTATGTTGATGACATGTTGTTTTACAACAATTCTAAGGGTATGATCAGTGAGCTTAAAGCCCAACTTTTAGGTGCATTTGAGATGAAGGATCTTGGTGCTGCAAGGTATATTTTTGGAGTGGAGATCAGGAGGGATAGAGTTAACAGAAAGCTTTGGTTGTCACAAAGTAACTATGTTTTGTAGAGGTTTAGTTTGCAGGACTGTAACCTAGTTAGAGTTTCTTTACCCACTGGTACTAAGATTTCATTAGATATGTGTCCAAAGACTAAGGATGATCTTGAGGATATGTCTAATGTGCCATATGCTAGTGTTGTAGGGAGTTTGATGTATGCAATGGTTTGCACTAGACTAGATATTGCCCAAGCAGTGGGAGTTTGAGCAGATTTATGTCTAACCCTAGTAGACAGCATTGGAACTATGCAAAGAGGGTGTTTAAATATCTTACAGGTACTCCTGACCATTGTTTGGTTTATTCTGGTACTGATAGTGCTAATAAATCTTTGGACATACAGGGTTTTGTTGATGCAGATTGGGCATGTGACTTAGACAGTTTAAGGTCGATTAGTGGCTGTGTTTACTCTGTTTGGAGGAGCAGTGAGTTGGATGAGTAAGAGGCAGCCCATAGTTGCTTTTTCCACCACAAAAGCAAAGTATATGGCTGCTTCTCATGTCTCTAAAGAGGTAGTTTGGTTGAGGAGACTATGTACAGGTATTGGTTTTGATTGCAGGATCATTCAGATCGGTTGTGATAGCCAGAGTGCTATATGTTTGGCCAAGAATCCCATGTATCATGCTCGAACTAAGCATGTTGATGTTTAGTATCACTTTGTTTGAGAGTTGGTTGCAAATGGAGAGATTAAGCTAAAGAAGATAGACAATCAGGAGAATGTTACAGATTCATTGACCAAGCCTGTGAGCATAGAGAAGTTCGTGTGGTGTAGATTATTTTTCATTTGATTTCCTATGGGTTGATTTACAATGTATAATGTCAAGTGGGAGAATGTTGGGATAAGGTGCCATTAACCTTGTAAATCTGAATATTGTATTTATTCCATTTATTATTTGTAATTACCCATAAGGGATGTACAAGTTTCACTGGTAGCGGTAAAAATTATTTACTGTCCACGGTAATTATAGAGTTACTGCATGGTAAGTCTTGGAGTTACCAGCGGTAGTTATGAGATGCTATTTACTATGGTAAATGGTAATTGGTCAAAGTGGGGTGCACATGTGAAGGAATAATCTATTTTTAGTGTTATGACATACATCATAGATGCTATAAGAAGGTGTAAGAGATTCTATGACAACTGTAAGTTGTCATAAGAATCTATGACACTTATAATAGCATATGACGTGTCATAAGATGCTGTAAGTGGCTATTTTTATCCCTAAGGTGTTCAAGCTTGCATGGGCACATTTTCCCAAGTGTAGGATGCATGTAGGACAACATTTATGACCCCGTAAGAGCCTATTCTTGGCCATGGACGCCCAAGGTTGTATTGTTGACTCTTGACAAGTGTTATGAGCTTGTAAGAAGTCATTTAATGTCTTGAGGTTGTTTAAATTCTACATAAACCATAACATAGTAGATGAGATGCATATAACAATTTACAGGTACCCAGGTTCTGTAGGAGTGAAGGTTGGAGGACAAAGGAAGTGAATGTATTTGTAATCTCCTTTTGTGAAGATAATACAGCTTGACCTCTTTTCTTGGTGGAGTTTTTTATTCGAAAGGGTTTTCTCCATGTTAAACACTTGTGTTATGTGCTTCATTCCACTTTTGGTATATTTCTGTATTGTGGGTTTATGTTTTGTTACAATCTCCATTGTTAATAAA
The DNA here is from genome assembly GCA_027924645.1 of Cunninghamia lanceolata. NCBI lineage: Eukaryota > Viridiplantae > Streptophyta > Pinopsida > Cupressales > Cupressaceae > Cunninghamia > Cunninghamia lanceolata. The sequence goes on from BSBN01001388.1 coordinate 653,526, forward strand.
GCACACTTAAAGATTGCTGAAATTTATCTTGAATCAAATTTCCATTGAAGTAGTGTTGCTTTCATTTCTAACACCATGTTGCACACTTCAGTTTTTCTACAAGTATACTAGACACACTTTTGTCTATGTGATGTAAAAGGTGCTCTTGTTTAGATATACAGACATGGATATTCTAACTTGGATTAGTGATGGTGGATTAAATTTTTAGTGATCCTAGATATAGATTATGTTTAGTGATGGTGACAAAACGATGTGTTCATCTAGGAAGGATCACTGAAAATGTGGACGAACACATCTTTCTGTCACCATTACTAAACATAATTACTATATCTAGGATCACTAAAAATTTAATTGACTATCACTAATCTTACATATTCAGGTGTGAATATTCTAACTTGGATTAGTGATGGTGGACTAAATTTTTAGTGATCCTAGATATAGTAATTATGTTTAGTGATGGTGACAGAAAGATGTGTTTATCTAGGAAGGATAACTAAAAATGTCGATGAACAGATCTTTCTGTCACTATCACTAATCACAATTACTAAAAATGTGGATGAACATATCTTTCAGTCACCATCACTAATCACAATTAATGTATCTTTGAATTGTGATTAATGATGGTGACATAAATTTAGTCTCTCCTTCCTAGGCATCTAGAATCAGTAACTGTGATTAGTGATGGTGGCAAAAATTTAGTCTTTCCTTCTTGGGTGAATACATCCCATGTGATGTGATTAGTGATGGTAAAAGAAATTTAGTCTCTCCTTCCTGGGCTTCTAGATACACTAACTGTGATTAGTGATGGTAAGAAATTTAGTCTCTCCTTCTTGGGCGAACACATCCCACACTGCACACTTCTTTTTTTCTACAAGTATATTCTTGACATGCTTTTGTCTAATTATAATGTTGTAATGTGGTGCTTTTCTTCATTATAATCCTTAACAAGCAAAGGAATATAGAAAACAGATCCATCGATGGACTTAAACGGGAGGACAATGGAAACTAGGAACATCCAAGTAATAGAGTTACAAGTTTTCTCCTAATTTTTCAATATTTTTCATTTTTGATGGGTTGGGTGTTTTTATTTTGGTGGATAGAATATGGTGTTGGATACTACTCAGCAAGTAAATCTAATTTCTATTGCGGTTAATCAATCGACGACAACAGACCTCTGACCAGAGCAATCTCCAGTCACAAGTAATATTAAATGTCTTATCCAGGTGGCAGTGACGTTGGTGGTAGGATGCTTCTCCCTCATGTTGCTAGTGCGGAGAGGCGAGGACAAGGGAGGGAGGTTTGTTGTGGTTACCATTGCTTCCAATCTAGAGCCTTTTGATTATGAGATTTAGGTGAGACTACATATGTTATCTTAATCTTCAATTGTTTTACCATGGTTTCAAATTTTTTCCATTTGGAAATTTTTTTTTTCTTTAAACACTAGATCGGTCGATCTTTAAGAAAATCTATTTGATGTTGTTCTTTTGAGGATAGATTGCAATGTCCGATGATGAAGATTGTTAGGAAATGTGTTTAGCCCTTCTCTTTACTTTGTTAGTATATTAGTTGCTATGGATGCATATGCTTTGTAAGTCTTCCCATGAGAATATTGTATTATCCCACATTCATGGGAAGTGGTAGTTATTTAGATTAGATTTAGTATATAAGTACGTGTTGATGCTAATGAAGGCATCCACGAATTTATTGTATTGAGCTTGCTCAAAGGAGGTTACCCCCTCGAAGTGGCTTGTAATCAATAAATTCATTTTGTGTTTTTGCTATTTCTATAATTCTATTATTTTGTGAAATTTTCATTATATTGTTGTAGGAGGTTCCTCGCATCTTGTATTAGAGCATTTTCTTGGGCTCGCTAGGTGGCTATTTTTGGTAATTTTTTTTGGAGTGGCCCTCCAGGCACTGTGATTGTTGCATCATTATTTTTTTTGCATCTATATTGTTCATTTGGATTGTAGGTTCAGATCAGGCAAGATCCCTATCTCCTTAACTATGGGAAGTGCTTGAGCATAAAGCCCTAAAACTCATTGCGAGGAGTACCACATGAACCTCAAATTAGCTGGCCCATTGAGAAGACCTGCCAGTGAAAAGGGCAATGACCTCTACCTGATTGACTAGTTCTCATCCGTGAGGTAAACCAAGAGCTGTCATTTGTGGCAAAGTGATTATCAATTTTACCTGAGTCATGGAGTGAGGGATACTGCCCCAAAATGCAAGCCATTAGACAACATTGGTGGCTGAGTGACTCCCTTGAACCTTTAGGAAGCTGAACAAACTTGGGGCCCAAATCTATAATCAGTCCAAAAATCGTAGCTTGAATCCATCCAGAACAATTGGCAAATCATTTCTAGAAAGAAAAAAATTCTATTAATTCTATGGATTTTTACATAGATTTTAATTCTATTATTTTTCTTCTACTTTTGTGATAAGGATTGCATTTGTTTCTACATGGGATTATATAAAAATCAATAAGGGATTTAATTAATTTACTACATTTATAGAATATTGACAAGTTACTTATAGTTTTATTGCAAAAAAAGTTAATTATTGCACTAATTCCTATCCTACAAGCAAATGATTTAAAAATTTGCATTAAATTTTGTAACATCTTCCATGTATGGAAAAGGAATCCATCCCTAGAAAAGTCTTAGGATAATGAAAAACTATCGGTGTACCCATTGAACCTATGGGTCCAATTGCTAGTTATAATGTTGTAATGTCCCACGAATCACAGTCTCTCCTTCTTGGGTGAATAAATCCCACGTTGTGCACTTCAGTTTTTCTACAAGTATACTAGACACGCTTTTGTGTATGTGATGTAAAAGGCGGTCTTTTTTAGATATACATGTGTGAATATTCTAACTTGGATTAACGATGATAGACAAAATTTTTAGTGATCCTAGATAGAATAATTGTGTTTAGTGATGGTGACAGAAAGATGTGTTCGTCCAGGAAGGATCACTGAAAATGTGGACGAACACATCTTTCTATCACTATCACTAAGCACAATTATTGTATCTAGGATCACTAAAAATTTAGTCCACCATCACTAATCCTGCATATTCAAGTGTGAATATTCTAACTTGATTTAGTGATGGTGGACTAAATTTTTAGTGATCCTAGATACAATAATTGTGTTTAGTGATGATGACAGAAAGATGTGCTCATCCATGAAGGATAACTAAAAATATAGATGAACACATCTTTCTATCACCATCACTAATCACAATTACTAAAAATGTGGATGAACACATCTTTCTGTCACCATCACTAATCACAATTACTATATCTAGGATCACTAAAAATTTATCCCACCATCACTAATCAGGATTAGTGATGGTGGGCTAAATTTTTAGTGATCCTAGATAAAATAATTGTGATTAGTGATGGTGACATAAATTTAGTCTATCCTTTGTGGGCATCTAGAAATAGTAACTGTGATTAATGATGGTGGCAAAACATTAGTCTTCCCTTCTTGGGTGAACACATCCCACGTGATGTGATTAGTGATGGTGACAAGAATTTAGTCTCTCCTTCTTGGGCTTCTAGATAGACTAATTTTGATTAGTCATGGTGAGAAATTTAGCCTCTCTTTCTTGGGCAGACAAATCCCACGCTACGCACTTCAATTTTTCTACAAGTATATTCGACATGCTTTTGTCTAATTATAATGTTGTAATGTGGTGCTTTTCTTCATTATACTCCTTAACAAGCAAAGAAACACATAAAAAAAATCCATCAGTGGACTTAAAGGGGAGGGTAATGGAAGTTGGGAACATCCAGGTAATAGAGTTACACATTTTCTCCTAATTTTTCAATATTTTTCATTTTTGATGGGTTGGGTGTTTTGCTTTTGGTGGACAAAATATGGTGTTGGATACTACTCAGCAGGAAAATCCAGTTTCTATTGAGGTTAGTCAATTGATGGCAATAGACCTCTGAGCAGAGCAATCTCCACTCACAAGTAAGATTAAATCTGTTATCCAAGCGACAGTGGTGTTGGTGGTAGGATGCTTCTCCCTCATGTTGCTAGTGTAGAGAGGTGAATATGAGGGAGGGAGGGTTGTTTTGGGTGCCATTACTTCCAACCTAAAGCCTATTGAACATGAGATTTAGGCGAGTCTACATATGTTATCTTAATCTTCAATTATTTTACTACGGTTTCAAAATTTTCCCATTTGGTGAAAAGAATTTTCTTTAAACACTAAATCGGTCGATCTTTAAGAAAATCTATTTGATGTTGTTCTTTTGAGGATACGTTGCAGTGTCTGATGAGGAAGATTGTTAGGAACCGTGTTTAGCCCTTCTCTTTACTTTGTTAGTATATTAGTTTCTATGGATGCATATGCTTTGTAAGTTGTCCTGTGTGCATATTGTATTATCCCACATTCATGGGAAGTGGTAGTTGTTTAGAATAGACTTAGTATATAAGTATGTGTTGAGGCCAATGAAGGCATCCATGAATTTATTGTATTGAGATTGCTCAAAGGAGGTTGCCCCCTCGAAGAGGCTTGTGATCAATAAATTTCTTTTGTGTTTTTGCTATTTCTATAATTCTGTTATTTCGTTAATTTTTCATTATATTGTTGTAGGAGGTTCCTCTCATCTGGTATTAGAGCACTTTCTTGGGCTTACTGGGTGGGGTTTTTCGGTAGAAAATATTTTTTCCATAGTGGCCCTCCAGGCGTTGTGATTGTTGCATTAGTATTTTTTTTCACATTTGTATTGCTTATTTGGATTGCAGGTTGGGTCAAGGAACATCCCTATCTGCTTAACTATGGGAAGTGCTTGGACATATAGCCCTAAAACTCATTATGAAGAGTACCACAGGAACCTGGAAGTAGATGGCTCATTGAGGGGACTTGCGAGCGGAAACGACAACAACCCCTACTAGATTGACTAGTTCCCATTTGTGAGGTAAACCAAAATCTATCTTTTGTGGCAAAGCAGTTATCAGTTTTACCTAAGCCATGGAGTGAGGGATACTACCCCAATACACAAGCCATTAGACATCATTGGTGGCTGAGTGACTCCCTTGAACCTTTAGGAATTTGAACAAACTTGGGGCCTAGATCTATTATCAACTAGCAAATCATAGCTTGCATCCATCTAGAGCAGTTGGTAGATCATTTCTAGAAAAAAAATTTCTATTAATTCTATGGATTTTTACATGGATTTTAATTCTATTATTTTTTTCTACTTCTGTGATAAGGATTGCATTTGTTTCTACATGGGATTAAATAAAAATCAATAAGGGATTTAATTAATTTACTACATATATAGAATATTGACAAGTTACTTGTAGTTTTATTAAAAAAAAAGTTAATTATTACACTAATTCCTATCCTACAAGCAAGCGATTTAAAAATTTGCATTAAATTTTGTAACATCTTCCATGTATGGAAAAGGAATCCAACCCTAACAAATTTTTAGGATACTAAAAAGCTATCAGTGCGCCCATTGAACCTATGGGTCCAATTGCTAGTTATAATGTTATAATGTCCCATGAATCACAGTCTCTCCTTCCTGGGTGAATAAATCCCATGCTGCACACTTCAGTTTTTATACCAGTATACTAGACATGCTTTTTTCTATGTGATGTAAAGGTGGTCTTGTTTAGATATATAGGTATGAATATTCTAACTTGGATTAGTGATGGTGGACTAAATTTTCAGTGATCCTAGATACATTAATTATGTTTAGTGATGGTGATAGAAAGATGTGTTCATCTAGGAAGGATCACTAGGTATATTCAAAGAGATGGGGGACCAAAAAGTCACCACCATGGGACTTTTTGGTCCAAAATAATAAAAATGTGAGTGCGTTATAACACACTCGCATTTTTCCCTTACTTAAAAGTTAAAAAAAATCATTTTCTTGTCATTCACCTGCAACCAAAGGAGTTAATATGCAAAAAATAGTGTTGAAAGTGCGATCACATTCAAGGGAAGTCTCTCCAAGCAAGTGCAAGAAAGAAAACAACAAATTCACAATGCCACCTCACCACCAAAGACATTGTGAAGCAAATTTGGAGGGTCTAGCAGCCGAAGAAGGTAGGGTTTGACTGATTTTTGTTAGTTTGAGAAGAATTTTTGACTTTTGCAATGTTTGATTAGTTTTTATATTTCATTTACAATTATTGAGGAAAGAGAAATCCCAAATCTAGTTGAGGAGGGTGAAAACAACCCCCAAAACCCTCCAAACCCTCAAAACCCACCTTCAAGTCCTCATAATGTAAGAGATAGTCAAGAAATCTACCTACAAATACTAGACGAAAACAAGAAACATCTTCAAACTCTTATTCAAGCACTAAACAATCCAATTGCAAGCATTGATCGTAGGAGATCACTTGCGAAGTCACTAGAGGAGATTGTTTGCCACATCGATTCGGTGACAAAACAAATCACCGAATTTCAAGACTATAGGGAGAGGTGGAAGAATGAAAAAATTACAAAATCTCAATTATGTGCACACTTTATTAATCCCAAAACTGGCCAAAGATTAGAAGAAACTTGCAAACTGTTCCCTATTCATTTGTGTAGGAATGAAGAAATATACCAAAACTTTTGGGATAGATGGTACATGGTCTTCGATGAGTGCCCATGCAACAATGATGAGGTGCCACAATATTTCTTGAGGAAACTCCATTGCGAGTTTGTCCTCAAGAAGATTCCTAATTATTTTGACATTTGTGAGTTCCAGGGTAGAGGTGGTGGCTCTACCCAAGATAGAGAGGGTGCTCAATGAGATGAAAACCATGTACCTAGATCCCTATTGAGGCTAGAACGTAGGTCACTCCCTTCAACTTTGAAGGAGAGTGTGGAGGTGGAGATATTATATTCATTGACTACTCTCACATAGTCTCTATCACAGCATGCCGATGATCTTACCCAGGCTGATGAGGGTGAGAGTAGTAGGCATAATTTATCTCCACATTTGTGTAGTTCATGTGGGAACCTATGTGATTATGGGATGTAGGATGCACATCAGGACTCTTGGTAGGATGCTGTGATGTAGGGGCAACATCCATTGATGAGGCATCCATATTGGATGAGATTGTTCTCATTGAGGATGTCTTACAACATACATTTGGTATTGACTCTCAGGTAATTTTTTAAAAGTTTCATCTTGATGTAATATATTGTTATTTGAAATTCGTAATTAATTTTATATGACTATCTATATTATAAGTCAAAACTAATGTATGTAATTTTCTGCGCAATGAAATTCTAGGGTCAGAGTCTTCATCTTGCCTCCGTTAGCCATCCACTGGTGGGTTATGAGAGGAGGTCAAGTCAGCAAGTATGTAATTTATCACATGATTGTACTTATTGTAGATATGTCAATGGTAATATTATTTTGTGACAATTTGATGATTTCAATAGTCACTGACACCTCCATGGTTTCCTTGGTCCCCTAGACGCAAATCCACCACTTTTATGAAGGTAAATTTAACCATTTCTAATCATTATGCATTTTTAAAATAATGTTATGTATTTATTTTGGTCAAACAATCTTGAACTTGATTTTCAGATGCTGAATGGGGAGACTCCTCATCTTCGTGATTCAGTGCAGATAGGCATTGCTGCAGCCATGATGTCTTCAAATCCTTTGACTGAGGTATGAGCCAATCACATGAAAATGTCATAATTTTTTATTTATTGTTTTATCTCATGTCATTTGATGTACATAAATGATATTTATGTTTAGTCAATTTTTCTTGATCCTTCTCATAGGAGGTCACAACTCCAACCCGTCCAACTACGGACAAAGAGAGACACAAGATGATGGAGAGTGATCATTGGATGGCGGTAAGTGATTGATTACACATGTGATGTTATATATTTCATGTACATTTTCTATAGTAATGTGCATATTGTTTGATTGTATTAACAGGTGGAGTTGGATGAACTTCTGTCGAAGAGGTCTACTTGACAACAGAGAGAGGATGAGTCACGAATTGGCTCTCCATCTTCATGGTCAAGCAAGGGCCACCGAATATTTCATAAAAGTCCATAGGAAACTAGTTTTTGGGACATTTTTTGTATGCCTAGATGGCTTTGTATACATACTTTTGTATGTTACCAATGTATATTTTTGTATATATGCATGTATGGCTTTGTTTGGACATGCCTATATGGATTTGTATATAAACTAGATGTTATGTTCATGACATTATGTATATGACAATTTATATTAAATATTTAATATGATGATCAATTATCGTTACAGGAATTTGGTTTTACACATGCTAATTGCATTTGCTTTAAAGTTTATAAATCATTTTCAAATAATCCATTTTGTGCATATCTTGCAATCATTGCATTCTGTGGGACTGTGCATTTCTTTGAGGCATCATTTCAAACGGTTCACACGCCTTGTCTATGCTTCCACACTTTCCATACATGTCTACAAGGGTAGCTGCAAATACAATACATGTGATAAAATTCCTATATCATTTATGCTTTGATGGCTGTCCACACCATGTTCCCCAGATCCCATTCTGGCATAGACAAGGAGGAAGTTGATAATGTTGTGCAATTTGGTTTGAGACGTTCCAAAAATTGTGTTTGGTTGAAATTTACTTTTGTGCATTTGCTTGAGAGTTTTTAAAGCCTTATAGAAAATCTATTTCATGCATATCTTGCAATCATTACATTCCATGAGACAACATTTCTTTGAGGCATCGTGTCAAATAGTTCACGTTTGTTGTGTATGCTTCCATTGCATACATGTCTTGCAAGGTACTTACAACTACAACATTTGACAAAATTCCTATATCCTTTATGCTTTGATGGATGTCTATACCATGTTCCAAAGATACCATTTCTAAGGTTTTTGGAATTTGGCTTTACACTCGCCAATTGCATTTTCTTGAAACTTTCGAAAGGCTTATCAAAAAATCCATTTTGTTCATATCTTGCAATCATTACATTCCATGAGGCATCATGCCGAATAGTTCACGTGCCTTGTCTATGCTTCCACACTTTGCATACATGTCTCTGAGGGTAGTTGCAACCACAACATCTAACAAAATTCCTATATGTTTTATCCTTTGATGGATGTCCATTTTGGCATAGGCAAGGAGGATACTGGCTAAGGTTGTGGAATTTTTCTTTACACTCACCAATCACATTTGCTTGAAAGTTTCTAAAGCCTTATCAAAAAATCTATTTTGTTCATATCTTGCAATCATTGTATTCAATGAGGTGACATTTCTTTGGAGCATCATGCCAAACAGTTCATGTGCCTTGTCTATGCTTCCACACTTTGCATACATGTCTACAAAGGCAACTGCAATTACAACATGTGACAAATTTCCTATATCCTTATGCTTTGATGTCTGTCATATGCTATTCCAAACATTCTATTTTGGTGTAAAGATAGGGAGGATGCTGGCAAAGGTTGTGGAATTTGGCTTTACACGTGCCAATTACATTTACTTGAAAGTTTCTAAAGTCTTTTCAACAAATCCATTTTTTGCATATCTTGCAATCATTGCATCCCACGAGAGGACATCTCTTTGTGGTGTTGTATCAAACAGTCCACGTGCCTTGTCTATGCTTCTACACTTTGCATACATGTCTCACAGGGTAGTTGTAACTACAACTTTTGACAAAATTGCTATATCCTTTATGCTTTGATGGATGTCTATATTGTGGTACAAAGATACCATTTTGAAAGTTTTGGAATTTGGCTTTACACCCACCAATTGCATTTGCTTGAAAGTTTCTAAATCCTTATCCAAATATCCATTTTGTTCATATCTTGCAATCATTGCATTCCATGAGGTGACATTTCTTTGGGGCATCATGCCAAACATTTCACGTGCCTTGTCTATGCTTCCACACTTTGTATACATGTCTACAAGGGCAGTTGCAATTACATCATGTGACAAATTTCCTATATCCTTTATGCTTTGATGGCTATCCATATGCTGTTCCAAACATCCTATTTTGGTGTATAGATAGGGAGGACCCTAGAAAAGGTTATGAAATTTGGCTTTACATGTGCCAATTGCATTTACTTGAAAGTTTCTAAAATCTTTTCAACAAATTCATTATTTACATATCTTGCAATCATTGCATCCCATGAGAGGACGTCTCTTTGTGGTGTTGTATCAAACAGTCTACGTGCCTTGTCTATGATTCCACAGTTTGCATACATGTTTCACAGGGTAGTTGCAACTGCAACTTTTGACAAAATTACTATATCCTTTATGCTTTTGATGTCATCCTAGCTCAACCATATTCACATCAATTTGGCTCTTTACCTTGAACACTTGCTCACAACATATCATGCCTTCATTATTCACATGAATTCTAACATTCATGGTCCTTTAATATGACATATATCTTGTCTAGAATGATTCAATAGAATATATGATCTCAACTTGATATGTTCATGCAATGAACTGAGCAATTCAATCTCCCACTAGCTCACACTAGCTTCACTCTAGGTCTAGAACAAAACCAAACTTTGATTGGAAGACTTATAGAAATTCACCATGGTTTGAAAACACTCATACATGCTTAAATTCACTATACCAACCTTATCTGGGTAAGAGCACAAAGATGAGGGACCAAAATGGGGTCTTAAGTTGCCACTTTTTTTTGAAATCAGGAAACATTGATGTTGGATGAGAAATTGAAGATAGCTACACTCAAAATTTGAAGATGGAACAAAAACAAGAGTTGTAGTGCTCCGAATCTAGTTTCTAAACTACTAATTTTTTCCAAAAATGGTTGAGATTAAGGGGTTCAAAAAGGGGGAGCACACAAATTGGTCCTAATTTTTCTCAAAAAAACATAACATAGCATCTGGTGTGCTCCCCCTAAAATGTTAACTTTTTTTTAGTAATTCAATAATTGCTCTAGTGAGAAATTAGGTAACACCATGTAGTTTATCCCTAATTTTTCTGATAATTTTTTAATGAATAATTGATTTTTTAGTAATTTTTAAAGTGGGCACATCCTGAAAAATAGAAATTTGAGCGTGCTCCCCCCTAAAATGTTTGAAAACTAATCGAAAATCAATTTTTTTTTGAATTCGTATAGAATGGAGTCTAGTTTCTAAAAATACAACTTATTTTAAGTTTTGATGAGCAGTTAAAAAAATAAGTTAAAAATACTAGACATTGGTTTTTGACAAAAATTGGACACACTTACAAAAGAAATTCAAGATGAAACACTAAACGTACTCAAAATGTGAAAAAAATTATATGGTTAGATAGCTAATAGAGAGCTTAAGATTATGGTGGTATTTTTTTTTGAGTTTTCATTGAAAAAAGTGCCATCCTGATGGGGAGCACACTCTAGATTATCTCTAGATTTTGCTAAAAATTGATAAAAACACGTCAAACAAAGTTCATCATAACGCGAGCGCGTTATATTGCACTCGTGTTATGTGAAATCACATAACGTGAGTGCGTTATAACACATTCACGTTATGATGAGAATAAATGGCAATTCACATACCAATTGCATTTGCTTGAAAGTTTCTTAAGCCTTTTCAACATATCCATTTTTTGCATTTCTTGCAATCATAAATCACATAACGCGAGTGCGTTATAACGCGCTCATGTTATGATGAGAATAATTGGCAATTCACATGCCAATTGCATTTGCTTGAAAATTTCTTAAGACTTTTCAACAAATCCATTTTTTGCATATCTTGCAATCATTGCTTTCCATTATAGAACATCTCTTTGAGGTGTTACATCTTACAATTGACATGCCTTGTCTATGCTTCCACACTTAACATACATGTCTACAAGGGCAACTGCACTTCCTATCATCTCTCTCTCTCTCTCTCTCTCTCCTACCCTCTTTTTGAGTCTTTGCTTCCCTTGCCTCTCTACCTCTTACCTTCTCTCTCACTCTCTTCTCCCCCTCCCTCTCTACCTCTTATCCTCTCTCTCACTTTCTACTTCCCTCCCCTGTCTACCTCCTACCCTCTCTCTCAGTCTCTGCTTCCCTCCCCTGTCTACCTCCTACCCTCTCTCTCTTCTTCCTTGCCCTATCTACCTCCTATGGTCCTCTCCCATTCTCTACTTCCATCCTATCTCTACCTCCTATCGTCTCTCTCACTCTCTACTTCCCTCCCTTCTCTACCTCTCCTCCTCATTCTTCCCATCTAAAGAAATTTATAAATTATCTTGTTTCCATTTCATTAAATCCCAATTTATATCATCATCCATCTTTACATGTCCTATTTTTCTTACATTTCCATGTTCTTTGTCGACAAGGGAGAGCGAGAGGGAGGAAAAGGGAGAGAGGATGGAGATGGAGGGGAGAGAAACCTGGGAGAGATACCTAGTGATAGGGAGAGAGAGAGATAGAGAGTCCTAGTTTTCTTGTTTTGGAGAGAGAGAGAGAGAGGGTGGGTCGGGTTTATGAGTTTAGGATTGCTTAAGTTTAGGGTTTAGGGGAATCATTTAGGGTTTAGGGGTTTATGGCTGCTCAAGTTTATGGTTTAAGGGTTAGGATTTAGGGGCTTTATTTAGGGTTTACAGGTTTTGGGAGAGAGAGAGAGGTTTAGAGTTGCTCAAGTTTAGGGTCATTAGTTAGGGTCTATGAGCTTAGGGTTGCTTAGACCTTTAGGGGCATTATTTATGGCTTATGAGTTTAGGTTTGCTCAAGTTTAGGGTTTTGGGTTAGGGTTTAGGGGAATTATAAATAAGGTTTAGGGGTTTACGGTTGCTTAGGTTTATGGTTTAGGGGTTAGGGCTTAGGTGTTAGGGATTTAGGGTTGCTCAGGTTTAGGGTAAATAGAGAGAGTGTGAGGGGATCGATAGATATTGGGAGAGATCTAGGGACATAGAGGTTTGGAGTTACTTCTAGGGCTTATGGTTTAGAGGTTTGGGGTTTAGGGTTGCTTAGTTTTGGGGTTTAGGGGTTAGGGGTTAGGGTTTAGGGGCATTATTTAGGGTAACTTAAGGTTTATGTTTTAGGGGTTAGGGGTTAAGGTTTAGAGGTTTAGGTTAGGGTTTAGAGAGAGAGGACTGATAGCCTGAGATATTGAGGAGATTGAGGGGAGACATAGGGAGATAGAGGGTGAGGGACATGGCTAGAGACATAGGAAGAGAGATTGAGAGGTAGAGGGATGATAGAGACAAGGAGATAGGGTTTAGGGTTGATCAGATTTATGGTTGATTGGGTTTAGGGTTTAGGGGTTAGGAGTTTAGAGAGGAAGAGATATGGAGATAGAGGGTGAGGGACATGGCCAGAGACATAGCCAGAGAGATTTAGAGGTAGAGAGATGATAGAGACAAGGAGATAGGGGCTTAGGGTTGATCAGGTTTAGAGTTTAGGGGTTAGGAGTTTAGAGAGGGAGAGATAGGGAGATAGAGGTGAAAAGGACTAGATTAGGAATGATTTGGGAATGATTAGAATGGTTTTAGGGATGGTCTGAATTGGTTTAGTGCTGATTAGGGAATGATTAGAATGATTTAGGAATAGTTTAGGGATGGTATTTGAGATGAAATCTAGGTTGATTAGAAAATGATTAGGGATGAAGTTAAATTGATTTGGATGTTATTTGGGATGGTGTGAAGTGGTATAGGGCTAAGTAGAAGTGGTTTAGGGATGATTAGAGATGAAATTGAATGGATTAGGGATGATTTGGGATTGATTAGGAATGAATTTGGTTGGAATGAAAGCTTAATGTTTTCATGTTTTCACGTTATAGAGATTGGGAGAGATAGGGAGATAGAGTTTTAGGTTTGCTTCCAGGTTTTATGGTTTAAAGGTTAGGGGTTTAGGGGTTTATGGTTGCTCATTTTTAGGGTTTAGGGGTTAGGGGTTAGGGTTTAGGGGCATTATTTATGGTTTAGGGTTTATGGTTTAGGGGTTAAGGTTTAGAGGTTTAGGTTTATGGTTTAGGTAGAGAGGCAAATAGGGAGATACAAAGGAGACAGAGCCTGGGAGAGATATCTTTGTCTCCTCTTTCCCTCTCTCTAACTATACCTACCTTTTCTTCCAGTTTTTATGGTTTAGGGACCTTAGGGGTTTAGGGTTGTTGGATTTTAGGGTTTAGGGTTAGGGGTTAGGGGCATTATTAAGGGTTTAGGGTTTATGGTTTAGAGGTTTAGGTTTATGGTTTAGGTAGAGGGTGCAAACTAGAAAACCTTCAAATTCCACCATTGGCTAGTATAGCCATGCTCATCTAGGGTGCAAACTAGAAAACCTTTCATTTCTTCACAAATAAGGGGGTTTTAATGAAAATCTCATATCCATTCTTATTTCTTCCTCCAAGTTAGTCCTCCTCTCTTCTATTCAAACTAGATTCAAGTGTATATGTGTGTTCAAATGCATACTCCATGACTTATGTATGTTCAAGGAGTCTTGATATGAGGTGTCTTATTCATAAGTTTATAAAACCTTGTTATTCATTTTGACTATGCTATTCATTATCATTATAAAATTTCTAATGATCATTGTCTTATTCTTCCTGCTTGTAGAAATCATCATCATGCCGAGGAAATGAGAAAAGACTAAGACTAGAAGAGTATGAAGCTGAGAATGAGAGGAAAAGAGAAAGAATGAGGCAAATTCAGGAAAGTAGGAAATTGTCAACCATACAAGAAGATATTCCACCATTGCCAATTGAAGAGGAACATGACACGTCTAACAAAGCTAAGAAAGAGATGGAATTGGTGGCACAAAGGGAACAAATGTAAAACCTCTGTGCAATGAGGAAAGTGAATCTCCAAGTTGGAGGCACTCCATTGTCCACAGGTCAAGTTGAAGGAACACCATCATTATCTTCTTGAATTGGAGACACTCCATCTTTCATAGGTGAAGTATAAGGAACATCTACATTTTCTTCTCAAGTTGGTCACATGCCATCATTCACACCTCAAGTTGAAGGTACATCATTTTCAACCTTTTCACCTCTAATTGAAGGTACGCCATCTATCCCATCTCAAGTAAATATTGAAGAAATTCCTAATGTTCAGTCTACTTTACCAAATAAAATGGCTCCTAGAATTTTGCATAGGAGGCCTAAGTTTCTAATTGATATTGATGAGAATGTATTGGAGCCCATGCAGGATAAGATTCCCATGCGCACTTGCCAAAGATATGCAAATAAAATATGGAAATTATTCTTTGAGAATTTAAATGAAACCGGAAGATATCAAATTTTTGTTGAACTGATGAGAAATCTGAAATTTAGGCCGACTATGAAGATTCTTGGCCTAAGAACATCGAATGCATCAAGTGAAAAATCAATTGTTAAGAAACTAATGAGTGGAAAGGTGGTAGGAGTGACATTTTGCATTCCATATCTCATGGGGGAGAACAAACTTCACCAACGTGTTGGGATGGGCAAATAAATGCCAGGGGAGGTCTCATTTCATGCGCCAAGCGCCGCAGTCGTTCGAGACAACAGGCTACCGACAAAGTCCCTTAAGATCCCTAAGATGAGAAAACTACCAAACTTTGGTGGGGCAGCTCTCAGAATTAATGGCAGTTGTGAACCCTCTGCTTGGACCTACAGGTGCATGTGGAGTCCATCCATAATAACCTCTCTCAATTTTGTTCAACTCCAGTCCATTTGACCATGTCAGAATCAAACACATTCTTGTAAAATGCTTCAGTTTCATGTAGTGGAAAGGTTTCCAGGTGCCATATTTTTTATTATACTCATCATGGGGCCGAATGGATTGTGCCAACACATTGGGGTGGGTGGGTAAATGGTAGGGAAGGTCTCGTTTCGTGCACCAAGCATCCCAGTTGTTTGGGGATGTAAGCTACTAACAAAGTAGAAAGTTGCTAACACTAAAATTTTGCATTCCATAGATCTTGGGGGCAAACAGATTACACCAACATGCCCGGGTGGGTAGGTAAATGCTAGGGGAGGTCTCATTTTGTGCACCAAGCACCGCAGTCATTCAAGATAGTAGGCTACTGACAAAGTCCCTTAAGATCCCTAAGATAAGAAAACTACCAAAATTTGATGGGGTAGTTCTCAGAATTTGTGGTAGCTAGGAACCTTCTATTTGGACCTACAAGTGCATGTAGAGTTTGTCCACAACAACCTCTCTCAGTTTTGTTCAACTCCAGTTTGTTTAACTGTGCCAGAATCAAACGTATTCTTGCAAAATGCTTCAGTTTCATGCAGTGGAAAGGTTGCTAGGTGCCATATTTTTTGTTCTTCTCATCGTGGGGCCGAATTGACATACTGACACATTGGGGTGGGTAGGTAAATGGTAGGGAAGGTCTTGTTTCATGCGCCAAGTGTCCCAGTCGATCGGGGCTGTAAGCTACCGATAAAGTAGAAAGTTACTAACACTAAAATTTTGCATTCCACAAGTCTTGGGGCTGAATGGACTTTGCCAACGCATCAGGGTGGGTGGGTAAATGCTAGGAGAGGTCTCATTTGTAGGTTCAAGTGTCTCAGTCATTTCAAGCTGCAAGCTACTGGTAAACTCAAAAGGTGCTAGCTGTCGGTAGCTTGCAGGCTAGAATGACTGGGACGCTTGGCACATGAAACAAGACCTCCCCTAGCATTTACCCACCCACCCCGACATGTTGGTACAATCCGTTTGGCCTCACGATGAGCATAACAAAAAATATGGCACTTGGCAACCTTTCCACAGCTTGAAACTAAAGCAGTTTGCAAGAATGCGTTTGATTCCGACACGGTCAAACGGACTAGAGTTGAACAAAACTGAGAGAGGTTATTGTGGATGGACTCCACATGCACCTATAGGTCCAAACAAAAGGTTCCCAGCTGCCATGAATTCTGAGAATTGCCCCGCCAAAGTTTGGTAGTTTTCTCATCTTAGGGATCTTAAGGGACTTTGTCGGTAGCCTACTATCTCGAATGACTATGGCACTTGGCTCACAAAATGAGACCTCCCCTAGCATTTATCTAGCCACCCTGATGCATTGGCAAAGTCTGTTCTCCCCCACGAGCTATGGAATACAAAATTTTAGTGTTAGCAACTTTCTACTTTGTTGGTAGCTTACAACCCCGAATGACTGGGATGCTTGTTGCATGAAACAAGACCTCCCCTAGTGTTTACCCACCCACTCCAATGTGTCGGTGTAGTCAGTTTGGCCCCATGATGAGAAGAATAAAAAATATGGCACCTGGCAACCTTTCCACTGCATGAAACTGAAGCATTTTGCAAGAATGTGTTTGATTTTGGCACGGTCAAACAGACTGAAGTTGAACAAAACTAAGAGAGGTTACTGTGGATGAACTCCACATGCATGTGTAGGTCCAAACGAAAGGTTCCTATCTGCCACGAATTTTGAGAACTACCCTGCCAAAGTTTGGCAGTTTTCTCGTCTTAGGGATCTTAAGGGACTTTGTTGGTAGCCTACTATTTCGAATGACTGTGGCACTTGGCGAATGAAATGAGACCTCCCCTAGCATTTACCCTCCCACCCAGACATGTTGGTGTAATCCATTTGCCCCTAAGACCTATGGAATGCAAAATTTTAGTGTTAGCAACTTTCTACTTTGTCGGTAGCTTACAACCCCAAATGATTGGGATGCTTGGCGCATGAAACGAGACCTTCCCTACCATTTACCCACCCACCCCGACGTGTTGGTGTAGTCCATTCAGCCCCACAATGAGAAGAACAAAAAATATGGCACCTGGCAACCTTTCCACTGCATGAAACTGAAGCATTTTGTAAGAATGCGTTTGATTTCATCACGGGCAAACGAACTGGAGTTGAACAAAACCAAGAGAGGTTATTGTGAATGGACTCCACATGCACCTATAGGTCCAAGTGGAAGGTTCACAAATGCCACAAATTCTAAGAACTGCCTCGTCAAAGTTTGGCAGTTTTCTCATCTTAGGGATCTTAAGGGACTTTGTCGGTAGCCTGCTGTCTCGAATGACTGTGGCGCTTGGCGCATGAAATGAGACTTCCCCTAGCATTTACCCACCCACCTTGATGTGTTGGTGCAGTCTGTTCTCCCCCATGAGCTATGGGATGCAAAATGTCACTCCTACCACCTTTCCACTGCATGAAACTAAAGCATTTTGCAAGAATGCATTTGATTCTGACACAGTCAAATGGATTGGAGTTAAACGAAACCGAGAGAGGTTATTGTGGATGGAATCCACATGTATGTGTAGGTCAAAACAAAAGGTTCCTAGCTACCATGAATTCTGAGAACTACCCCGTCAAAGTTTGGCAATTTTTTCATCTTAGGGATCTTAAGGGACTTTACCGGTAGCTTGCTGACTCGAATGACTATGACTCTTGGCACAAAAAATGAGACCTCCCCTGGCATTTACCCACCCAGCCTGATGCATTGGAAAATTCCATTTGGTCCCATGAGCTATGGAATGCAAACTGTCACTCCTACCACCTTTGCTAATTGTCCTTTGTTACTACATAATTGTCTAGACTTCGGGACATTAGTTATAACTTTTTCCATGGGTCAAGAAAATGAACTACAGATTGATTTTTTAGAAGTTATGAACCTTATGCATGTCTAGGACAACTTGGGCATCATAAAAATGAGTTTTATCAAACCTACAACATCCATGAACCTTCGACATGGTGCTTCATTGTTTCATCATGGTTTCATGGAGTTTTTAGTATGATGAGAGAATGTTCTTTCCTAGATTATGAAGTGTCCATGACAAAATTTCACACCTAGACCACTATATGGCATAAATACACCCAATATGGACTTAGTTAAACCTTATAGCACCAAAAAAAATATGACTTGGACATACAAAACTCACTAAAGATTCTTATTTACAACATTTGACCAACATTGTGAAGGTGCTCCTACACTAATGAGGATGGAGAAAGACTTTTATGACACATTTGACATGATTTTGTCTATACCTCTTGATGATTTTGAGTAAGGCAGGGGAGTTCTAAATTGTTGTTCCAACTATTATAACAGTCTTATTATAGCTGATAGGAAGGATATTCATTATGAAGTTCATAATATGAACTTGATCTATCAAACCTTGCAATAGAGTTTACCACTTTATAATGGGAATTGATAATGAAGTTTGTGGTACAAACCCATTTATGCAACTACCTTGTGAGACATGTATGCAAATTTATGAAACCCATTGATAATGTTGTAGTTGCAATTGCCCTGTGAGACATGTATGCAAAAATGGACAAGGAACATGAATTGTTTGACATAACACCTCAAATAAATGTCGTCTCATGGAATTCCATGATTTTAGGATATGCATACAATGGATTTTTTGAAAAGGTTTTAGACACTTTCAAGAAAATGCAATTGGCAGGTGTAAATCCAAATTCCACAACCCTTGCCAGCATCCTCCTTGCATGTGCCAAAATCAGGTCATTAGAACAGGGTATAGACATCCATCAAAGCATGAAGGATATGGGAATTCTATCAGATGTTGTAGTTGCAACTGCTTTGAGAGACATTTATGGAAAATGTGGAATCATAGACAAGGCACATGAACTATTTGATAGGACACCTCACAGAGGTGTCATCTAATGGAATGCCTTGATTGTAGGATATGCACAAAATGGATTTGTTGAAAAGGATTTAGACACTTTAAAGTAAATATAGTTGGTAGGTGTAAAGCCATATTCTACAACCGTTTCTAGCATCCTCCCTGCCTATGCCAAAATGGGATCTTTGGAACATGGTATGTACATCCATCAAAGCATGAAGGATATGGGAATTCTATTAGATGTTGTAGTTGCAACTGCCCTCAGAGACATGTATGCAAGTGTGGAAGCATAGACAAGGCACATGAACTATTTGGCATGATGCCCCAAAGAAATGTCACCTCATTGAATGCAATGATTACAAGATATGAACAAAATGGATTTTTTGATAAGGCATTAGAAACTTCAAGCAAATGTGATTGGCAGGTGCAAAGCAAAATTCCACAACCTTAGCCAGTATCCTCCTTGCCTATGCCAAAATGGACATCCATCAAAAGGATAAAACATATGGGAATTTTGTTAGATGTTGTAGTTGCAACTGCCCTTAGAGACATGTATGCAAAATGTGGAAGCATAGATACGGAATATAAACTATTCGACATAACACCTCAAATAAATGTCATCTAATGAAATGCCATGATTGTAGGATATGCATACAATGAATTTTTTGAAAAGGTTTTAGACACTTTCAAGAAAATGCAATTGGCAGGTGTAAATCCAAATTTCACAACCTTTGCCAGCATCCTCCTTGCATGTGTCAAAATTAGGTCATTGGAACAGGGTATGGACATCCATCAAAGCATGAAGGATATGGGAATTCTATTATATGTTGTAGTTGCAATTGCATTGAGAGACATGTATGCAAAATGTGGAATCATAAACAAGGCACATGAACTATTCGACAGAACACCTCACAAAGATGCCATCTAATGGAATGCCTTGATTGCAGGATATGCACAAAATGGATTTGTTGAAAAGGATTTAGACACTTTAAAGAAAATATAGTTGGTAGGTGTAAAGCCATATTCCACAACCTTTGCCAGCATCCTCCCTACCTATGCCAAAAAGGGATCTTTGGAACATGGTATGGACATCCATTAAAGCATGAAGGATATCATAATTCTATCAGATGTTGTAGTTGCAACTACCCTTAGAGACATGTATGCAAAGTGTGGAAGCATAGACAAGGCACGTGAACTGTTTGGCATGATGCCCTAAAGAAATGTCACCTCATTGAATGCAGTGATTACAAGATATGAACAAAATGGATTTTTTGATAAGGCATTAGAAACTTTCAAGCAAATGCAATTGCTAGGTGTAAGGAAAAATTCCACAACCTTAGCTAGTATCTTCCTAGCATATGCTATAATCGGATCTAGAGAACATGGTGTGGACAACCATCAAAGCATAAATGATATAGGAATTTCATCACATGTATTGTATTTGCAAAGTTGCCCTTTTAGACATGTATGGAAAGTATGGAAGCATAGACAAGGCACATGAACTATTTGAAATGATACCTCAAAGAAATGCACAGTCCCACATAATTCAATGATTGCAAGATATACACAAAATGGATTATTTGAAAACAATTTATAAACTTTCAAGAAAATGCAATTGGCACGTGTAAAACCAAATTCCTATAACAATAATTGATTATCATATTAAATATTTAATATAAACTGTCATATACATAATGTCATGAACATAACATCTAGTTTATATAAAAATCCATATAGGCATGTCCAAACAAAGCCATATAGGAAAATATACAAAAATATACATCAGATTAACATACAAAAGTATGTATACAAATCCATCTAGGCATACAAAAAATGTCCCAAAAACTAGTTTCCTATGGACTTTTATGAAATAATCGGTGACCCTTCTTTGATTGTGAAGATGGAGAGCCAGTCCGTGACTCATCCTCTCTATTTCGTTGAGTAGACCTCTTCGAATAAAGTTCATCCAGGTGCATTTGTTAATACAAACAAACAATATGCATATTAGTATAGAAAATGTATCAAATATATAACATTGAACATATGTAATTGATCACTTACCACCAACCCATGATCACTCTCTGTCATCTTTTCTCTAGCTTCTTCGTCCGTAGTTGGATGGACTAGAGTTGTGACCTATTGTAAGAAGCATCAAGAAGCAAAATTGACTAAACATAAATATCATTTATGTACATCAAATGACATGAGATAAAACAAGAAATACAAAATTATGACATTTTTTATGTTATTGGCTCATACCTCGGTCAAAGCATTTGCAGACATTATGGCTGCATCAATGCTTCTCTACATTGAATCACGAACATCAGGAGGAGTCTCCAGATTCAGCATCTGAAAATCAAGTTCAAGATTAATCAGCAAAATAAATACATAACATTAGTTTAAAAATGCATACTGATTAGAAATGGTTAAATTTACCTCCGTATAACTGGTGGGTTGGCATCCAGGGGACCAAGGATACAATGCAGTTGCTGGTGACTATTGAAATCATCAAATTGTCACAAAATAATATTACCATTGACATATCTACAATAATTACGATCATGTGATAAATTACATACCTGCTGTCTTGACCTCCTCCCATAACCTTCCAGTGGACAGCTAACGGAGGTAGGATGAAGACTCCGACCTTGGAAATTCATTGTGCAGACAATTACATACATTTGACTTATAATATAGATAATCATATAAAAATAATTACAAATTTCAAATAACAATTTATTAAATCATAATGAAATTTGTAACAAATTACCTGAGAGTTAATGCCAAATGTATGCTGTAAGAGATCATCACTGAGAACAAGATCATCCAATACGGATGCCCCCATCAATGGATGCTGCCCTTGCATTGCAGTATCCTGCGGAGAGTCCTGTCATTTATCCTACGTCCCATAATCACATAGGTTCCCACATGAACTGCACAAATGTGGGGACACATGATGCTTACTAATCACACCCTCATCGGCCTGGGTAAGATCATCGGCATGCTGTGATAGAGTTTGGGTGAGAGTAGTCAGTGAATGTAACGTCTCCACCTCAACACTCTCCTTCAAAACCAAAGAGAGTGACCTATGATTTAGCCTCCCTCGGGGTACAGGCACACCATTTTCATCTCACTGAGCCCGAGTCTATCTTGGGTAGAGCCACCACCTCTACCTTAGAAATCATGAATGTCAAAATAATTTGGAATCTTGTTGAGTATGAACTCGCAATAGAGTTTCCCACATATATCCCAAAAGTGTTGGGATATTTCTTCATTCCTACACCAATGTATAGGAAACAATTTGCAACTTTTTTCTAATCTTTGATCGGTTTTGGGATTGGTAAAGTGTTCACATAATTTAGATTTTGTAATTTTTTCATTCTTGACTTGTTCATATGATAAGCCATCGACATAAAATTGCCGACACCTCTCCCTATAGTCTTGGAATTCAGTGATTTGTCTTGTCACCAAATCTGTGTGAGCAACAATCTCCTCCAGTGATTTTGCAAGTGTCCTCCTACGATCAGTGGTTCCACTTGGATTGTTTAGGGTTTCAATAATAGTCTAAAGATGTTTCTTATTTTCTTCTATTATCCCCAGGTAATGTTCTTGATTATCCCTTACATTAAAATGAGGTGAAGGTGGGTTTGAAGGGTTTTGGGGGTTGTTTTCAACCTCCTCAGCTGGATTTAGGTTTTCTCTTTCTCCAATAATTGTAAATGCAATATAAAAACAAATCAAACATTTCAAAACTCAAAAATTGTTCTCAAACTAACAAAATTAGTCAAACCCTACCTTCTTCCTGTGCTGGAGCCTCTAAATTTGCATGACGATGTCTTTGGCGACAAGGTGGCATTGTGAAATTCTTGTTTTCTCACTTGCACTTGATTGAATCTACTTTTTATCAATGTGAGCATGTTTTGCTTTCTTTCTTTGTTGCTCTCAATAATCTAGGTGTGGGTGAATGTACATAAAATACTATCTTTTTTTGCTTTTATTAAAAGCAAAACGTGAGCGCGTTATAACACGCTCACATTTTCCTTTAATTTTGGAAATGGTGGTGACTTTTGGGTCCCCCATCTCCTTGCATTTACCCATCCATGCATGGGCAGAGCTCTGTGATTAGTATAACATGTACTTGCTTTGTAAGTGGTCTAGGAGTTTACAACCCTTCTTAGAGCTCTTTTATGTAATAACTACCTTAATACACCTAATAATTGATATTTGAGACTTGATTTGGATACCCTTTTGGCCCTTATTAAACATATATAAAACTTAGGTAGGCTTGTTTTGTATGGAATAGATAAAACTTGGACTGTTATAGTCAAATTAGGCTTATTTTAGGGACTATTTTGTAACAACAGAGACCAAATGGATTGACCAGGCCCTAATATTGATAGGTAAGGTGTAAGTGGACATATCTAACATTTATAAACACTCCCCTTGCATATACCACTCACCCAACACAAGAGATCTAAAAAATACACTAAAATATCACTCACCCAGCACACCTTCTTTGCATGATATACCTATAGATGATGAAATAGTTCATTGTGATTTGATATTGTTTATTTTTCTTCATATTCCATTTTTCATAGTAAGCCTAATGACGATCATATGGATAGTGGTGAGTACATACATACTAATGATCTAGACCTTGTGATGCACCTTGTAGGACATGCATTGATGACATAATCTTACCTCCTACTAATGACATTCTTATATTTTATAATGATTCTCCTCTCACATGCATTGAGTGAGGTTCTAGCTTCTTAGAACATTCACAGTCTATCATTATATTGAGCATCTTGTCTATGGTCAATCTCTTATCATTGTTTCTACATAGCTATTATGAGCATTTACGATCAAATATTGGCATATTTTTCTATTTTAGAGAATTTACATCATTGATCCTACATTTTTATATCTTATATACCATGCCTTATTACATTGGTATATCTTAAATATCATGATCTCATATTACTATATCTTGTCTTATAATCTCATCTTTTATTATGTACTTTATAGAGTATACATGTTATCATCCAACACTTTTTTATCTTATTTTGAGAGTTTAGTATTGATCCTTATTGTTTATATCATTCTTTGATCCTATGTCCATACTGGGAGACATCATGCTACCTCCCCTTATCTATTTGAGCTATCATTGATCTATCCCTTATTCACCATTATCTATTTGATCTATCATTGAGCTATTATTGATCTATCATGGACACTAGGGTTAATCACACAAATAGGTTAATCACCATGATAATAGCATGAAATTATGTAAATGCAATGTATTTTGACCTCTAATCATGGCTGTCATAGTCAATACAACAATGGATCAGTCCATTATCTCTTTGTATTTTGCCTAAAAACCTTATGAAATATGGGCTCTAGTCAAGTAAAATGAATAACATACATCTCTGAATGTTGTTCACACATGTGTAGGCATAGATTAAGGTTTTATGCATTGAAACGTGTCCTCCACTGGTGGCAATGTATGCATAAACTAGTCATGAACTTGTTGATATTATAGGAGATGCTTAGAGGTACTACAAGTATCTAGAATTAATTAGGTGTTTTTCATACAAAGATCAAAGACAACCCTAGGTTGACTATCATGTATCCAAGGCATTATTGTCTTCCTAGAGGATACTTATACTCTAGCGTTACGAATGCAAGTCTACAAGTAGGGAGTGTAGAAGGAAGAAAGAAGAGGACTATCATAATGAAGAGATAGTTGTGTTGGTAATCAGAGAGTAGAAATCCTAAATTAAGAAGGGAAGACAGCCCCATCAAGTCAATCATGTCATTCCCACATAAAGACAACCGTAGCAAGGCCAATAGACCAACTATGAGATAGTACACTTATGGACAAGCATGTAATCATGAATTAGCATGTAATATATGGACAACCATATATTTGTTTAATGAGCAAAGCTTCCATTTGGGGGGATCTAGTAATTAAAAAACTAGTCATATGATTGCTAGGACAATCATCAAGGTCCTAAGAGTATTTACTAATCATCATACCATTATTCACATTTTAGCACTATCAACACATATTAGGATAGCGCTATCCCAACAAAATAGAGAAGGTTGTTATAAAGATCTTAGAACACTCATTTTATAAATGTACAGTTATATGCAAATGGTAGCACTCATATGTCAAGCTTAGAATGGTCATATCAACCTAAGGAGTACTTGATTGAATCCTCAGGGCTAGGAGTGACATTTTGCATTCCATAGGTCATGGGGCTGAACAGATTATGCCAATGTGTTGCAATGGGTGGGTAAATGCCAGGGAAGGTCTCGTTTCGTGTGCCAAGTGACCCAATTGTTCGGGGCAGCAGGCTACCGATAGTCCCTTAAGATCCCTAAGATGCAAAAACTGCCAAACTTTGATGGAGCAATTCTCAGAATTCATGGCGGTTGGGAACATTTCATTTGGACCTACAGGTGCATGTGGGGTCTATCACAATAACCTCTCTTTTTAGTTAACTCCAGTCTGTTTGACCGTGCCAAAATCAAATGCATTCTTGCAAAATGCTCCAGTTTCATGCAGCACAACGTTGCCAGGTGCCATATTTTTTTGTTCTGGTCATCGTGGGGCCGAACCGACTATGCCAACATGTTGGGGTGGGTGGGTAAATGTTAGGGGAGATCTCGTTTTGTGTGCCAAGTGTCCCAGTTGTTCTATGCTGTAAGCTACTAACAAACTAGAAAGTTGCTAATATTGAAATTTTGCATTCCACAGGTTGTGGGGTCAAAATGACTGTGCCAACATGTCCTGGTGGGTGGGTAAATGCTAGGGGAGGTCTCATTTCGTGTGCCAACTGTATCAGTCATTCCAGGCTGCAAGCTATCGACAAACTCAAAAAGTGCTAGGAGTGACATTTTGCATTCCATAGCTCGTAGGGCCAGACGGACTTTGCCAATGCGTCGGAGTGGGTGGATAAATGCTAGGGGAGGTTTTGTTTTGTGTGCCAAGGGTCCCAATCATTCCAGGCTATAAGCTACCGACAAAGTCACTTTGTCAGTAGCTTGCAGGCTAGAATGACTGGGACACTTGACACATGAAATGAGACCTTCCCTAACCTTTACCTACCCACCTCAACACATTGGCATAGTCAGTTCGGCCTCATGATGAGTATATCAAAAAATAAGGCACCTGGCAAGGTTGTGCTGCATGAAACTAAAGCATTTTACAAGAATGCATTTGATTTCGACATAGTCAAACAGACTGGAGTTGACTAAAATTGAGAGAGGTTATTATGGATGGACCCCACATGCACCTGTAGGTCCAAATGGAACATTCCCAACTACCACAAATTCCTAGAACTACTCTGTCAAAGATTGGTAGTTTTTACTCTTAGGATCTTAAGGGACTTTGTGGGTAGCCTGCCGCCCTGAATTACTGGGGCACTTGGAACATGAAATGAGACCTCCCCTACAATTTACCCACTCACCCTGATGCATTGGAAAAGTTTGTTTGGCTTCACGACCTATGGAATGCAAAATGTCACTCCTAGCACCTTTCCACTGCATGAAACTGAAGCATTTTGCAAGAATATGTTTGATTTCAACATGGTCAAATAGACTGGAGTTGACCAAAAATGAGAGAGGTTATTGTGGATGGACCCTACATGCACATGTAGGTCCAAATGAAATATTCCTAGTTGTTATGAATTCCAAGAACTGCTCCATCAAAGTTTGGCAGTTTTGCGTCTTAGGGATCTTAAGGGACTTTACCGGTAGCCTGCTGCCCCGAATGATTGGGGTGCTTGGCACATGAAAAGAGACCTCCCCTAACATTTACCCACCCACATTGACATGTTGGCAAAGTCCATTTGGCCTCATGACTATGGAATGCAAAATGTCACTCCTAGCACCTTTCGAGTTTGCCGGTGGCTTGTAGCCTGGAATGATAGAGACACTTGGCGCATGAAACGAGACCTCCCCTAGCATTTACCCAACCAATAAGACATGTTGGAACAATTGGTTTGACCCCACAACATGTGGAATGCAAAATTTCAATGTTAGCAACTTTCTATTTTTTTGGTAGTTTATAGCCCTGTTGTTTCCAAAATTAGCTGGGCTCAATTTTGTAGAAAACCCCTACAAAACTTGTCTGTTTCGTAGCCTACACTCTAAGTTTGAAAATTGAGACAAGCCTTCTTGGCCTCGTGTGAAGTCATCTGACATCCTGGAATAGTTTGTGACATTTCCTTAAGTCGATTCTTCAAAATTCGTGAAAATTGATTAGGTTGCAAATTGATCAAAATATCAATTTTGATCATTTTAGGGTGTTAATAAGTTTTTAAGACATAATGTGCATAAGCAGTCAAAATTACCTCTCTTACATATCATTAATGTTTTAATGTGTGATGTCGGCTAAAATTGCCACTTATACATATTTGACTTGTTTCTTTCTTAACATGTAGGGGCGGTTAAATCTGCCGCCCATGCATGCCCCTTATCAATTTTGCATATGCTTCAGCAGTTGAATCTGCTGCTCATACATGTTGAACTTTAATATGTAGAAGCGGTCGTTTTGATCGATGAAGCATATCTCACTGAGATCTTTGAACTATGGTGGCATTTAATGCTACTTGTGTTGGCGTTAATGCTTTCGATTTAAACCTTTTTAAATCACTTTAATCCATTTCATTTGTTAATTTCTTATTTTCAAAACCACAAACAAACTGTGATACCTCCTTAAGACCATTTGATCCTACGAAATTTGGATTTGGGTGGATTTTTGGTCTCCATGGTTGCATTTAGGGTTCCAGTTTATTGTTAGAGGTAAGTCTTTATTTTTGTTTCATTTCTATTTTAAAACTAGGGTTTTATATGTATTGAATGGGTTGGTTATTCTTTTAAGTTTTCTTTTTGTTATGGATTGATTGAAACTGTATCTTCTATAGGTTTTATTGCCATTGTTAGGGTTTGTTCTTAATTCCTAGTTTTCATTTTCGTATGAGTTGTAACTTTCCTGACTGTGTCTTCGAATCTCTTTTAAACTTGTGTTGTTTTGTATTTTTGATCCCCTACCTCTGCATTTATCGGATAGTGCATCGACGGTTAAAGTCGTCATCGATACACTTTACCTTGGTCATTTTACCCTATGTAAGGGCAGATAAATTCACTATCCTTACATTAAAACCTTGAATAAAACTTTATTCCATGTTTGAGCGGTCAAACTTACCATTTCTACACGTGTGATATGTTTCAACAAAGAGGTGCAAGAGCGGTCAGTATGACTAACCTGACATCTAGACATAGTTCCTCGAATATGCATTGGCAGGCATTTTCGCTGACATTACATATATAAAGAAGTTGTTTTTCCATCATGCAAGTGCGGTCATTTTGACCATCCCTACATTAAAACACATCTTCCCTTACACATGCAGTGGCGGACTTTTTCACCGACATTGCATGATAGATAACTTGTCCTCCATGCAGGAGCGGTTAAATCCACCGCCCATGCACATTTTCCTAAATTTTTCTAACACTGGGAAAAATTTGCCTTTCAAAGCCTGTTAACCCGCTTTCACCTTTTACCTTGATTTGCACGCACTCTAGCACTTTCAAGCGCATCCCCGTAGTTGTGATCGTCGACATGCAACTTTCCTAGATTACCAGTATTTCCCCTAATTGCATGATCATGGCTTTTTGTTGCAGTTTCTTCTGTGGATTTTCTCTCTTCTTCAACATCCTTCTGGTGTTAGTTTTTTAGATGACTGAGTTGTCTCCAAAGAAGTTGAAAGCAATGAAGTATAAGTACCAGGGTGTTTTTCCAATCACCTTGGTTACCTCCAATGTTGACGACATTCAGGATATAGAGATTGGCCATGTAGACATGGCTAAGTTTGTGGAAAGAACTAAGTCTAATAACCCTAGTTCTACAATTAAGAAGATTGTTGATAGCATCATTCACTTGGTGTCATCTTTCCTGGTGGCAACTCATAATATTGAGTTTGTTCTTCAATGTGCTTAGTTATACAATAGAGACACTAGGGCAGTGGTGGATATGAATGGCAATGTGATAATCAGATTGGATCTAGAATTCATTGATAAAGTTTTCATGTGTCCTGCTACTACAGAAGTTGTGAAACTAGATTTTGCTGAAGCTCAAAAAGAATATGATAAGAATTTTGAGAAGGCTAAGAAGACAATTAACATCAAATGGCTTAAGACTTCAAGGTCAAACTTATCTAGGTGGCTGAGGAGTTTTCCCAGAAGTAATTTTATCGAGGAGGTTGGTGATCTCATAAATTTTCTTAGCAGGATAAGGGGGCTAGCTTCTTCATCTCTTTTCCATGAATGGATGTACCCTTTTATCAAGGTTATACTTCGAGGCAATCAAGCCATCTTTTGGGGTGAACAAATCAACAATGCTTTGCACAAGCAATTGACTAAGGTATCCACTACCTTCAAATTCTAGATGACTTCTTACCTTGTGTATATAGCAACCTCCATGAGGATCTTTCTGAGTTTGACATCTGAAGGAGATAGGAGAGTGGTTCCTCTGTATCAATACTATCCTCAACTGACATTGAAAGGTTCTATTCACCAATTTATGAGGGTAAATGATGCTTTCTTCATAGTGTTATTGTGTCTTTTTGACCCTTAGTTAGAGTAAAGAAGAGGTTCAGATGAGGCTTGGTCAATGGTGAATGATTATGGGTGCATGTTCTTGCAATTTTAGACTTTCTCATAATTAAGGGTTGGCTTTTTCCAAGGTTATCCTTATATGCAGCCAAGGTTTTCTTCAGATAAACTTGTCCTGATGGAATTATGTAGACAAATGATTGTCATACATAATAAGCAAATGGAACTCAAGAAACTAGGATTCCGATTTCTAGTTGAAATTGGCAGGTTTTTAGTGTCAACTGCAGCAAAGGCTAGTGCCATGGAGACTGAAATGCAGCTAGTAACCATGAAACAGTTCAAACAAAGACTAAGGTTTGATTACAGGGGTGTAAAATACAAGATCAAAAGGAAGACTGAGTTTCATGAACCAATGGTTGAAGACATCTGGGTGGACTTGAGGATAGGACAGGATATCAGAAAAGTGGACTATAGCAGGTTATCTATGGAATAGATTGAGTATCTACGATTGAGTGATATTCCTAAAGGCCTGGTGGGTGATGAAGAGCTGATTGATCCTAGATATAACACTGAATAGGTTGTCGGTTCTCCTCTTCCTCCTATCCAATGGTCTCAGAAAGAATTGACTTCTCTAAGGAAAAGGTTTGAACCTATATTGGCTAACACAAACAAGTGGTTAGAAGGTAAGGGAATTGCTTTGAAAGAATTCCTTATGGGATCAGAGACTGAAGTCCAAGAACAAATAGGTAAGAAGGTGGAGAATAGGACAAAGAATAAGAGTGACATTCCCTCTTCTTCCAAGCCACATAAACCCAGGATCAAATTTTTGTCAAAGAAATCAAAGGCTGTAGAGAAAGAATCTGAGGTAGAAGAAATGGAAATTAAGAAACAAAATACTGATGAGCCAACTACCGAAGAAATGGAGGTTGAAAATAGACCAACATAATAGATGGGAGAAGGATAAGGAGATGAAGTTCAGTCTCCACAGGAGAATGTACAATAGGATATGGAAGTCTCTTCTCCTTTGTCTAACACACCCATTTTAGTTCCTCTGTCTGTTTCACCAATCAACATTCCATCTTCTGAATCTCCATCGACTTCAAAAATAATTTTTGATAATCCTCAAATTGCTTTTGATGATGTTCTTCATTCTTCTGGGTCTATTCCTAGTCTGTCCTCCTCATCTTTTGATATTGGAGATTCTTCAATATTTGATCACTTTGTATTGGGTTCTAAGTAAGTTTCAAATGTGAATGTATTAGGTGTAGTGTTTACTAATACTCCACCTATTGTTTCTACTTCCAGTGCCAGTGCAGTTCCAGTAACAACAACAATGGAAACAGATCTAAATGTGAGTACTTCTGTGCTTCCTCCATGGTTGTCAGTATATACGCCTAAAAGAAAGAAACAAGCCATCTCTCCAGATGACTTTAATTTTGGTAAGTTGGTTCCTGGTAAGGGTAAGACTCCAAAGAAGCCAAAAATTATTTCGAGAGTGCTGGGAGACAAAGGGCTCAAATTTGTGGAGATTGCAAGGCCCCCACAGGATGCTACAATAGAAAATTTTTGTATGAATGATTACTCTATTTCTAGGATTGAGCTAGGAAAAATAACACATGAGAGTGCAAAGACTGACATGCAGTCGTCAATGGATATTTTGATTCAGAAGTTTGATAAAGAAAAAGAGATAAAAGATCATTATAAAGCAATGGTAGAGCAATTAACTGCAGTGGTAAGGAAGATTACTTTGAATTCAAAATTAGTGACTCCTGAGGCTATTTTTGTTGAAGATCCTATCATCCAGAAAGATGAAAAGACTCACCTTAAGGGAAGAGTGCTTGAAGAATATTTGGAAAGGATGCGCACACAGGCAATCTCTCTTCTTACAAAGCTAGATGAGAAAACAAGCAAAATGGAGAAAATCAGGGCAGAACTTGATGATTTGATTGATGCAATTTCTCAGGATATTGAGCGTTTAGAAGAGAATCATGATAAGTGGGCAGAAATGAGGAAGTTGAAAATAAGTACTTTGATATCAATTAGTGTTATTCCAAATAGGGATTCATATACTGAGACTAAGGAGGCATTGACATATCAGAGCTGTGTGCTGAAAGATCTGATCAATGACTTAGAAACTGCAAGGAAGCTAAGTGACCAAAGTCATGTTAGTCTCTTATAGAAGTTGGAGGAGTTGCCACACAATTTGGTGTCAAAGGATAATCAATTTCTTTCTGCAAAGGAGATGATCCAGGAATTTGAGGATATGTTTTAGAAGGAGTTTGAGGACAAAACATTTCCAGTAGCCTCCGTGGATAATATTCTTGATAACCAGTTAACTTTGGATAATCTAAAGGCCAAGTTAACTAGCCATGCAAAATCAATTACCACAGTCAGAGATGCAATAGTTAGGCCCAGATGATTTTCAAGAACACAGTTAGTCTGAATAGTTTGGGGATGCAAGCTACATTTACTATGTATGATTGCCACATGAAGAAAGAAGGTAGTGCAAGTTGAAGTAGCTTTTTCATCACTTAGTTTATTTTCTATTTTTTGGATGTACTTTTGAAATAATTTTGGACATATTTACATGTACTTTTCTCATATGTAATTACATGTAAAAACATACGAAGTCCCAACTAAAAAAGGACTCCTTTGTTGAATAAGTCATAGTTAGTTGTTCTTTTCCTATTTTTGCTCTCAGTTTCTCTTATAAATAAAGAGGACCCCCATTGTAATTATCATTTTTTAGTTATTGAAGTGAAACTTTGCCAAATTGAAGAGAATTTTGAGACTTTGTGTTTAAATTGTAAATCATATTTTATCAAGTGAATAGAAAAGCAAGCGATCTTTCAATCTTTACATTGGAATAACTTATGGTGTATTGGAAATTGTTCTTATGTCCTTTTCCTTATGCTATCTTATCTACTTGATCAAATTGTAGTGTGAGTGAATAATCTGGGAGATGTTCTAAAGCTGATTTTGGAGACTTTGTGCTACAACAATTATCTTTAGCTTGTGATTTTATGTTTTGAAGTAAAAGATATTGGAAAGGCTTTGAACTACTATTATCTTTTGTGATCGTACATTTTGTCATAGTATTCGGTGAAGAGTTTGAGCTACACCCTATCCTACTCGGTTCTAAATTGTAAATTAATAAAAGGAGCAACGATAGACTTTGTGCTCTCGTGAGTTTCTTGGTTATTTCGATTTGTACTGTGAAAGTGCTATTTTATATTGTAAACATCATTTCTTAAAAAAGAGAAATAGATGACATGGTTTCACCCTAAAATTAGTTGTTAGTATAAATAAGTTTGTAATAGTTGATAGGTTACCTCCCCTTGCTGAGAGGAGAGATTTATCTCATTACATTGTGGTTGATATAACCATTTTGCCTTTAGTTAGTTGAAGACAAAATATTGACCCAACAATTTTTGGTGACTCTACTGGGGAAGGAACATGCAACTTGAAGCCTCACGCTCTGAGTTGAAGCACTACAGTTCTTTTCCATTGTTTCAAGCTATTTTCAAAATTTTGTTGAGTACATTGCATTCTGGCAGACTTACGGTATACAAGAAGCAAGAGAGATCAAGGTATTATGATCCTGTGTTTGAGTTGATGCAGCAAAATAACTTTGGTCTTTTGCCTCCACGACCTCAACTTTAGTTAACTAGGAGTTTTCCTCCTACTAACGCCAGGTCTCCAATACCAGGTGAAGCTTCTAGTTCTATTACTAACAAAGTTTTGTTTGTTCCTTTTCCTCAAAGGTTTGTTATCCCACCCTTTAACCAACACACCATGGCAGCTCAAGGCCCTTGGGGTAACACTTTTGGTCCTTTGAATTTAACTCCACCATTGCATGAACTACCTCGTAGTTCGAGGAAGAATTTTCCTAAGTTCTATGGCGATGGGAAAGTCCACCCAGATGAACACATTGCAGCCTTCTACATAGCTTGCGGTGTATTAGGTGTGGAACATGAAGATGTAGCAGTAAGACTTTTTGTGGAAACACTGCAGGGTACTGCTGTAGATTGGTTTTACCATCTTCAAGCTCAAACTATAATGAGTTGGAACACTGTCAAGACTAAGTTCAAAGCCAGATTCAAACCTGCAGAAGATGCACATGCCTTGTTAGCACAACTAACGTAGATGAAGAAAGAGCCACATGAACCTATGCAAGACTTCATCACTAAGTTCAATAAGCTAACAAACAGGATTCCTACAACCGCTCAGCCAACATCAGAGAATCTTAAATGTTTCTTTATCAATACTTAGTTTCCCAAGGTAAGCTTTCTGCTAAGGCAGGTTGGCCCTGTAGATCTTCCCATAGCTCAAATTTTGGCTATGAAAGTTGAAGATGATCTTATCCTTGTGGGTAAGATAAGAAGAGATTCCAACAGAAATAGAGTTTAGTCCTCTACTGATAATCCTTCCACAAGCACCACAGATCCTATGGTGCAAAAGTTAGCAAATGAGTTACTAGCATTGAAAAGGCAAATGTCTCAGGGTATGTCCACTCCTCCTTCTTATAGGGATATACCAAGGAGAACATTTCATAACAATTCATATCAAGGTAATGTTGCCAGAAATCAAGGGCAACAAAATCGTCTTCCACCCACATAGGGGAAGCTCACCATTGAAGCAGTACTGGTCAACTCAACAGTTGGCTATTATGAAGTAGAACATGACCATTCTTTCCAACCTGAGTTGGATCAGGAGAATGATACTAATCTTTTTATAGAAGGAGAAGAAGAATTAGCTAGAGACTCTACCATTGGCTTTCTGAATTACCAAGATGAAGCTGAAAGAGAAGGAGAAGTATATGATGGAGCATATGTTATTTTTACTAGGTCCCAGAATCAGTCAAATCAGCAAGCTGATAAAGGAAAGGCAAGAGAGGAACCTCAACCAATGATCTCAATTGCCGAACGGGGAACTCCATTGCCTTTTCAGTCAAAGGACTCGATTGTCGATAAGCAAGTAAGTACATCTAACAATCCTGTGTCTTCTACTTCTATCCCTCAGACCAGTACTACCCCTAATAAAACTCAAAATGATGGATTTCCTTCCTCTGTATCTAGTTCATTTCATCTATTTGACATAATAGATCATGCTAGGAAAACCTCTGAGGTTGAGTATTTACAAGCTAATCCTGAACAGTTTGATAGGTTAGCTAAATATGTTAAAAACAAGACTGTCCCTACAGGACAAGATCCTCCCAAAGTTGCCCATGATTCCTCAAAGAACAAATCCACCCAAAATAATCTTGTCACTACTCCCCTTGTTGCCCTAGGAAAAATAGAACCTTTCTACGTTTCTCTATTGGTAAATGGTCACAAGTTGAGCAATTGTATAATAGACTTTGGGGCCTCCGATAATGTCATGCCTGCCAAAGTGGAAGATGCTCTTGGCCTCACCTTAACCAAGACCTTTGGAAGATGTTTCTCCATGGAAAATAAGCAAGTGCCATTATTGGGCCAAATCAAAGATGTCTAATTTGCATTTACAGCCTTTCCAGACAAGAGGATCAAGATGACTGTTCTAGTGGCTGATGTTCCAGCCTCTTATGGCATTCTGCTCAGGCGTAATTTTTGTAAAGATGTTGGTGGAGAACTGAACATGGACCTATCTGAAGCAAGGATACCTGTTAAAGGCATCATGCAAAAGTTGCTTCCTGAGAAAGAAGCAAAATATATTGTTACCCAAACTGCAAATCCCAAAGCCTAAATTTTATTTGAGTCTTCGGGAATGGGTAATTATCTCTTGTCTACTGAAGATACTTCTAGTTCATTAGATGAGAGTTTTGACATTTTAGATGTAGAATCAAAGGATATTTCTTGTAAATCAGATGAAAGTTCAGATGAGAGCATAGTGATGCCAGAATCTTCCCTTTCTGATGAAGAAGAATCATCTTACAATAGAAACATCAAAGTAAGAAATTCAAATGATGTTTGGGTTTTAGAATTTGATGATAGTTGTTCTTCCACTGGATCTGGAGCTGGAGTTGTTTTGATATCTCCACAAGGTGATATCTTTCCTTTCTCTTATAAGTTGCAGTTCGATAATACCAATAACACTGCTGAATACGAGTCATTGTTACTCAGCATGGATGTTGCTCGGGTTAAAGGTGTTAAGAATCTTCATGCTCAAGGTGATGCTAAACTTGTGGTTTGTCAAGTAATAAATCTTTATTAGACCAAAAATGAAAGGTTGAGGCATTACCGCAACTGTGTTTGGGATTGCATCGAAGGTTTTGATGTTTTCAACATTTCTGCAGTACCTAGAGGGTTTAATGATTGTGCTGATTCATTAGCTGTCTCTGCCACCCTCATGGTTCCCCATAAGGACTTCAAAGGTAACAAGTACACAATTGAGTTGGTTTTTTGACCAAGTGTACTAGATAATGCTAGCCATTCACAGGTGTTCAATGGTGATAATCAAATCATAGCTTTCTTGGAAAAGATGGATAGCTTTGATGAGCTCTATTTTGAAGGTAGTGAATCTCCACCACGGGAATACGTTTCCAAAATAAATTCACAAATTGGTGAAGAGTTTCTTCAACTAAAAAGGAATAAGATTCCAAAAGGTTTGGTTTCCTTGGAAAAGCTATTCGAAAAGCATGACAGATACATTAAACGGTAGCAACAACTTGATTCAAGTTCATCTATGGAATTTGAACAAGTAAATTTGAGTTCTGAGGTAGATCCCAAAATGGTCAACATTGGGAAGTGTTGCACTGCCGATGAGAAATTTAAATTCACTACACTTCTTTGCCATTAAATTGATGTTCTGGCATATTCTTATGTTGATCTGAAGTCTTTCAGGCCAAAGGAGATTCAACATGAAATTCCTCTCAAAGTTGGGTCATTGCCTCACAAGAAGAAATAGAGGCAATATAATCCCAAAATATCAGGTACTATTCTTTCTGAGATTCAAAAAATGTTGAATGCAAGAATAATCTTTCCTATTCATCATTCTACTTGGATCACGAATATTGTCCCTGTAAGAAAGAAGAACAGAGAAATCCGTATTTGTGTTGATTTTAGGAATCTCAACTAGTCTTCTCTAAAGGATAACTACCCCCTACCCATCATGGGCCAAGTGTTGCAAACTGTAACTAGTTTAGAAATGCTATCTATGTTAGATGGTTTTTTAGGATATAATCAAGTAGAGGTCAGTGAAGCAGATTAGTACAAGACTGCTTTCACAACACTTTGGGGCACATTTGCATATCACAGGATGCCGTTTGGTTTGATCAATGCTGGCACTACTTTCCAGAGAGAAATGGACCTCGCTTTCAGAGATGAGATGGGGAAATTCATTGTGGTATATCTTGATGACTTGACCATTTTCTCCAAACAACGTCAAGATCATGCATATCATTTGTGATAGGTGCTGGAAAGATGTCGACAAAATGGTATTTCTCTTAATCCCAAGAAATCAATTTTTAGGGTTACAAAAGGTAAGCTTCTTGATCACATTGTGTCCCGAGAAGGCACTAAAATTGACTCAGAAAGAGTCAAGTCCATCCAAAATCTTACTTTGCCTACTAGTAAGACTGCAGTTCATTCTTTCTTCAAAAAGGTAAATTTTCTGTGGAGATTCATTATGGAATTCACAGAGAAAACCCATCGCATTGTCAACATGATGAAGGGTAAGACTACTTTCCATTGGAGTTCGAAAGGTAAAGCAACATTTGAGGACATTAAGAGGGCCATAGCTCATGCTCCGGTTCTAGTTTGTCCTGATTATACCAAGGATTTCATAGTATACAATTATGCTTCCGAGCATACACTTTCAACCATTCTTATTTAGCAGAATGAAGTAGGTGTGGAATCTCCTATTTCATTTATGAGTTGTCCTTTGAAGGTTCATGAATTGAAATATTCAAATATGGAGAAACATGCTTATGCCATGGTCAAGGTGGTAAAGCATTTACAGTTTTATATTTTGAATTCACACACTATTGTTTTGGTGCCAGACACAATAGTGAAATCAATCTTGACTCAAAAGGAGTTCAGAACCAAAAGAGGCAATTGGATTGCTAAGATTCAAGAGTTTGATCTTGACATCAAACCTACCAAGCTTGTGGGTCGCAGAGGTTTGTGTCAGTTGATTGCCGATAATGTACCAAAAGAAACAAGAGATGAAGAAGAATAAGTTGAGGATATGCCAATTGTTCTTTTTGTCACTACTACAGATGAGTGGTATTCAAATATTGCTCATTTTCTTACCTATGGTGAGTATCCTTCTCATCTATCCTATAAGAAAAAGAGAACTATCAAATTGAAGGCTGCTAACTATGTCTTATGGGACAATGGTTTGTATAAAAGGAGCCTTGATGGAGTTTTTCTCCGTTGTGTGGATAAAGCACAACAAAATAGACTTCTGGAGTCTTTTCACAATTTGGCTTGTGGAGGACATTTTTCTATGCTTGTGATGGCTCATAAGATTCTGCGGGCTAGGTACTATTGGCCCACACTATTTTAGGATGCGTACAATTGGGTACGTAGGTGTGAGTTATGTCAACAGTTTGTTGGGAGGCCTAAGTTGGTTGCACTACCTCTCAAGCCAGTTGTAATTGAAGAACCTTTTCAGCAATGTGGTATTGACTTCATTGGTGCTGTGAACCCACCATCAAGTGCAGGACATGACTTTGTTCTCACCGCAACTGATTATTTTACCAAGTGGGTGGAGGCC
Source organism: Cunninghamia lanceolata (assembly GCA_027924645.1). Taxonomy (NCBI): domain Eukaryota; kingdom Viridiplantae; phylum Streptophyta; class Pinopsida; order Cupressales; family Cupressaceae; genus Cunninghamia; species Cunninghamia lanceolata. The sequence continues at coordinate 692,284 of BSBN01001388.1, forward strand.
TTCCCAGTAAAGCATGCTACTTCTGAAGTGGTATGTAATTTTGTTAAGGAAAATATTATTTCCTAGTTTGGAGTTCCAAACAAAGTTGTAGTAGATAATGCTACTTGTTTCTCTTCCAATGAAATCACTAGCTTTTGTTATGAACATGGGATCATTCTTTCTCACTCTTCAAACTATTATCTGCAAGGAAATGGTCAGGAAGAATCAAGTAACAAAAATCTGGTTATTATTATCAGGAAATTGGTGGAAGATAATCAGAGGACTTGGCATAAAGTGTTGTTTGATGCTTTATGGGCATACAAGATTATGCCCAAAAGAGCAATAGGTATGTCACCATTTCAACTTCTATACAGTTTGAATGCAGAGATACCTATTACTTTGGAGTTGCTGACATTGAAGTTGGCAAAGGCAGTAGAAGATAGAACTTTTGAAAATTCTATTGACAAAAGGATCATGTATCTCACCGAACTTGAAGAACAACGAGATATGGTAGTAGACCGTATTGCTGAACATCAAAGTTAGGTGAAGAATCTTTTTGACAAGAAGGCAAGGGCTCCTGATTTTCAAATTGGAGATCAAGTCTTGTTATGGGACAAGAGGAGAGAACCAAAAGGGATGCATGGGAAGTTTGATTCCCTATGGAGAGGCTCGTTCATCATTCATCAACTTTGTGGTGAAAATAGCTTCTTGTTGGAGTATCTTTATGGAACGCCATTCTTGTTGCCTCATAGCGGACAACATCTGAAGCACTTCAATCTTTGAAGTATCAGATAAGTTCATTTGTACATTTGTATAGTCTTGTGTTTTTATTTTTCATTTTTGTTTAGCCTTTTGTGTCTTTTTCTTTTTGGTAGCTTGACTCTATGGCCCAATGGCATGGATGAAGGCACTTAGAGATTGGATTCTTCTCCCTTTGATCATTTCAGAGTTTGATCAAAGGAAGTTCCCTAGTTAGAGCCACCTGTTGTTTCCAAAATTAGCTGCGCTCAATTTTGTAGACAACCCGTACAAAACTTGTCCATTTCGTAGCCTACATTGTAAGTTCGCAAATTGAGACAAGCCTTCTTGGCCTCGTGCAAAATCATCTAACATCCTAGAATAGTTTGCGACATTTCCTTAAGTCAATTCTTCAAAATTCATGAAAATTGATTAGGTTGCAAATTGATCAAAATATCAATTTTGATCATTTTAGGGTGTTAGTAAGTTTTTAAGTCATAATGTGCATAAGTGGTCAAAATTACCACTCTTACATATCATTAATGTTTTAATGTGCGATGTTGGATAAAATTGCCGATTATACATATTTGACTTGTTTCTTTCTTCACATGTAGGGCCGGTTAATTCTGCCGCCCATGCATGCCCCTTATCAATTTTGCATATGCTTTAGCGGTTGAATCAACCGCTCATACATGTTGAACTTTAATATGTAGAAGTGGTCGTTTTGACCGATGAAGCATATCTCACTGGGATCTTTGAACTACAGTGGCATTTAATGCTACTCATGTTGGCGTTAATGCTTTCAATTTAAACCTTTTTAAATCACTTTAATCCATTTAATTTTTTAATTTCTTATTTTTGAAACCATAAACAAACTATGATACCTCCTTAAGACCATTTGACCCAGCGAAATTCAAATTTGGGCAGATTTTGGGTCTCCGTGGTTGCGTTTAGGGTTCCGGTTTATCGTTAGAGGTAAGTCTTTATTTTCATTTCATTTCTATTTTAAAACTAGGGTTTTATATGTATTGAAAGGGTTGGTTATTCTTTTAAGTTTTCTTTTTGTTATGGATTGATTGAAATTGTATCTTCTATAGGTTTTATTGCCATTGTTAGGGTTTGTTCTTAATTCCTAGTTTTCATTTTCGTATGAGTTGTAACTTTCCTGACTGTGTCTTCAAATCTCTTTTAAACTTGTGTTGTTTTTATTTTTGATCGCGTACCTCTGCATTTATCATATAGTGCATTGGCGGTTAAAGTTGTCACCGATACACTTTACCTTGGTCATTTTACCCTATGTAAGGGTGGCTAAATTTGCCGTCCTTACATCAAAACCTTGAGTAAAACTTTATTCCATGTTCAAGTGGTTAAACTTACCATTTCTACATGTGTTATATGTTTCAACAAAGAGGTGCAAGAGTGGTCAGTATGACGACCTGACATCTAGACATAGTTCCTTGAATATGCGTTGGCGGGCATTTTCGTCGACATTTCATATATAAAGAAGTTGTTTTTCCCTCATGCAAGGGTGGTCATTTTGATTGCCCCTACATTAAAGCACATCTTCCCTTACACATGTAGTGGCGACCTTTTTCACTGACATTTCATGATAGATAACTTGTCCTCCATGCAAGAAGCGGTTAAATCCGCTGCCCATGCACATTTTCCTGAATTTTTCGAACACTGGGGAAAATTCACCTTTCAAAGCCTATTAACCCACTTTCACCTTTTACCTCAATTTGCGTGCACTCTAGCCCTTTCAAGCATATCCCCATAGTTGTGATCATCGACATACAATTTTCCCAGATTACCAGTATTTCCCCTAATTGCATAGTCATGGCATTTTGTTGCAGTTTCTTCTGTAGATTTTCTCTCTTCGTCAACATCCTTCTAGTGTTAGTTTTTCAGATGACTGAGTTGTCTCCAAAGAAGTCAAAAGCAATGAAGTATAAGTACCAGGGTGTTTTTCCAATCACCTTAGTTACCTCCAATGTTGATGACATTCAGGATACAGAGATTGGCGATGTAGACATGGCTGAGTTTGTGGAAAGAACTAAGTCTAATAACCTGTTGTGTGGTTACACAACACGCCCCATTTTGACTTGACAAAACAGGGACCCAACTTTTTGTTTGTCTTTGCTTGTGTGTTCTGCTTGCTGGCGGTCTGGTAAAAATAAGTCATTACAGATGATCCTGCATAAAAGGGGACTGGGTAAGTCATCATGATGAGGTCAATTTTTTTGAAGTTAACATTTCATGATAATAGCCTCATGGTTAGATAGAACATGAAATTTCATGCAGGTTTGCCTTTTGGATCACCCTGATATTCCTTAGAAAACAAGAGTTATGGTGAGTCAAAGTCCTAGTCAAACCTGATATTCTGAGGGGAGGATCATATTTCTCAACATTAGTCATCTTACAAAAGATCACCCCGATCTAATATTATCACCTGATAAAATCTTTTATCTGGAGGTCTGGACATCAATTTTAGGTGATAGAGGCATTTACCCGTCGAACAACGTCATATATTTTGCGAGGATCATATCTCTTAATGTCACCTGATATTTGAATATCACCCCGATATTTGAATATCGGCCTGTCGCAAAATATCACCCTGAACCAATGTCCTGCGGATGTCATCCAAACTCGATAATCAAAGAAATAAACCTGATGATGATGTCACCATTCTTTTTACCTCGAGGAGGTATATTTTCAAACATGACCCTTCCTACATAACATGATGATGATGTCATAAAGCCACAACGCTGAACTAAGTCATTATCTCGACGACGTCATCCTGATATTTCGATAGGAGGTCATTTTAGTCTAAAAGGAGATCATATTTGAACATCACTCGATATCCAAATATCACCCGATATTTGAATATCATCTTATCTTGCAAAGATCACCCCGTGCCATGCCGCCACAAAATTAAATGCACTCAGATGTGGTAGGTGATTCCTGCCGATTATGAACCTGATATACACACCTGGTGAGATCCAGAAGTTTCATACAAGGAAATCAACTGTTGCATTTAATTTACCCTAATTTGCCTTAGTGAAGAGGTTAAAAGTGATTTACAGGCTCATTTCATGCTTATCTTGCGATAAAACAAGTTTTTACAGAGTTCCGAGCTTACAAATCCTCATTAGGCTACCTGTGGACGTATATAGCTTGTACCAGAACGAGATACAAGAGCACTGCTGGTAATTGAGTCCCTTTTGTAGATATCAACCTAATTAAGAGGATAAACACATCAGGTAAGTAATTAAAACCCTCTGGTTGTCATATTCTACATATCCAGGTATCCTGGTGTCTTCTGGTTTGAAGTTCTAGATTATGCATATTGATATAAATGAAATATTGAAAGAGTATAATATGCATGATGAATAATGAATATGTAGTGTATATGCATGCTTATAAGTATCAATTGTAAGACTCAGTTTTGTTAATTGCAGGCATCCATGGCGGATAAGCGGTTGGCTAAGTCAGAGGTAAAATTTCTAAAGCCCATGTTTTCTAAACCCAAGGGTGTCCAATTCAAATATGGTGCCATCACAGACACACAACAAGGGAATACAGATCTAGCTACCTGGTCAGTTAAAATGAGCGATGAGAAGAATAACAGCACCTTGCTAGATGCAGTCTTTGTATCTGGAATGTGGAGTGCAGCTGGATTCCCATATTCCATGGAAACTCCTAAGTTAGTCATTGAATGTGCAAGAAACTATAACTCGTAGACAAAGAAAGTAGAGAAGCATGGTAGAGTATATGCTAATTTGTCAATCAAGGGTCTTGCTGCTACATTTGGTTTGCCATTGGGCAAGAAGGTTTCCAACATAGATTTGAAGAAATCGGAAGTAGAATATGAAAATAATAAGAAGGTTGCTAGGAAGAAAATGTACCAATGGAGGGCGAAGAATAGTCCTTATTCTCTAGCAGCTAAACTTTCAGTTAATTTATATAAATTTGATTTTGACGATGAGTACCAGTACATTGTAGCCCTGCTCAGCAGAGTGACAGGCTAGCCTGATGCTAGAAGTTTTAAGGATTGGATGTATGCAGTCATCTTGATGTGCCTTTACACAGATAACAAGCCAATGTGGGCTAAGATGATAAGTGATGCTCTAAATGAGCAACTAATGAATTTAGGAGGTCCAGATTGTTCCTTTTACATGACTTCATACATGGTTTATTTATGTGCCTACAAGGGTACATTTAATGCATTGACTACAGATGGGCAAATTGGTGGCACAACAAATGATGCACATATATGGGATCACCATCCCCAACTGCAAAGAGCAAATTACCTCCAGGATTACAAATTAGTGAATGATGCATTCTCTATGCATCTGGTAAGAACAATGGAGGAGGACAGAAATAAAAGACTGAGCATGGAAGCTCAGGAAGTCATATACAGGCATGGAGCCTGGTTTATTCAATTTGCAACATTCTCTTATATAAGAATTGAAGGTTTTGAGGAGGAACCCCTCATGCTCCCAAGATACCCCACTGATGCAGCAGTTTTAATGGAGTTCATGAGGCAAGTGGCTACAATACTGGATGCTTACAAAGCAAGTAACAAACTACCACCAGTATTATTTCCAGTAACAATGGGCTGGTATATGTGCCTAGATTTTGAGAACATTAAGAAAGCCATAGTTGGTTTAACAATGATGAATTTCCAGTCATTCCCTTTGGTTAGGTCATATGATCCATATGGAAGGATGCAGAAGATCATGGGGAAGCCCATCCATCAGAAGAATCTTGAAGATTTTTGGGCAGATTGCGAGAATGAGGCTGAGGCCAGAAGGAGAAGGTATCAAAGATTGACCCTTAACCAGATCAGGACCTTCGACTGCATTTCAGCCCTTGCACAGTTGAAGAGGGATGATGGTAATATAATGGCAGATGAGTATGAGGAGAAAAAGATATACAATGATACAATATCAGCGCCAAATCTTACTATCCCTGAAGATATTTCTCTAGATCCATTCACAGGAAGGATATTGCAGCTGACCCAGGCATGGGTTAATGAACAAACAAATACACTGAAGAAGAAGGGCATAGTCCTTACTGTTGAAAATAAGATGAAGAGAAAGGAGGTTCCTGAAGATGAATATGATGATTTCCTGGTTGAAAAGAGGAAATCCAAAGGAGAGAAAGCTCCACCTCCTAAAAAAAGCAAGAGATCTTCAAGAGGTAAGAAGACTGATCCTGAACCCAAAGGGGTTATAATTGACAGAATAGAGATGTCAGCTGAAGATGCATCAGGATCAAGACAAATATCAGCAACATCTGCACCACCTCCCATGGATAAACAAAAGGCTAAAGGAATCCAGAGGCTAGCTGCACATCCTGCTGATATATATGAAGAGGGTCAAACATCACAAAAGAATATAGAGAAGGATATCCCTCTAGAAGAAGAACCCGAAGAAGAGGAAGGTCCTATATCCTTCACAAGAAAGAGAAAAGCACCTCAGGTGATATCAACTACACCTAAGAAACCAAGAACTTCAATGAGAGGTGAAATAAAACAACCCCCAATAGTGCTAAAAGGGGTAGGTGGAAAAGTATTCAATAGGGAACTGCAACATAACGTTCCACTTCCCACCATTGTAAAGTTCAAAACTAAGCAAGCAGAAGAACAATTGAAAGAAGCCTCTAAGGCAGTACAAAGCAGTCTAGTCTCATTAGATGAGACAATTGACCTATCGGATGATGAGGTAGTGAAAGATATAGCTTCACAAAGAATGGAAACCCTTGTTGCTAATACCCGAATAACTCCTCATGGAACCCCAGCAGTACAAGCGGTGTTAGAAGAGCTAAAGCAAATAGAGCAAGAAAAAGAAAAGAGCCTAGAGAAGATTGCACAACAAATAGGGCTCGATGCATTAGTTGATCAGGTGACAAGTCCTGTAACAATAGATTTGACATATGTAGAGGATGTAGATCCTAAAGATACATCAGGTACACCTGAAAGGACAGAAAATGTCGAGGAGGTTAAACAGATGGAAGTGCAAGATAAAACTCTAGATATGGGTCAGCAACAGCAGGATGCATCGGCTGAGCCCAAAGCAGTAGAAATTCCACTAAGAGACAAAGAAGATAAAGAAATATCAGGTCCTGATGATCACAAGGCTCAAGAGGTAATTATCACAATTACAGAGCAGATTATAGCTGCAGATCAGGTGGAGGAGCATAAGTCAGATGAAATAATATCCATGGATACCAATATACCTCAAGATGAGGAAAATGCTAAAGTGGATTAGATACCCATGGAGGAAGTAAAAGATCAAGATCATGATAAACATGTAGATGATCAGCAGGATCACCCTCCAGAAAAAGAAGGTCCTCAACAGGAGGATATACCCAAAGATCACCCTCATGAAGAACATCATGAGGAAGAAATAAGAAAGTCACCATCTCCGTCAAGAATAGATACAGCTATTAGAGATCAGGATGATCATCATCATGATGGTGGGCACCCAAGATCAGGAGACCAAGTTCCCTCATGGTTGGAGAAAGAGATACGTACTGAGTCTAACTAGAGATACAAGAGTTTGATGTTTTGACATTATTTTCAGAGACTCTAATGAATCCAAAGAGGAAGGAAAGATTAACTTCTGCTATTAGAAGGGATCCTGATATAGGCAGGAGAACAACCCAGGTAGCTGTTCCTACAGTTGATAAAGAAAAAGGCAAGATCACTCTAGATGAATTCCAGATTACTAAGTAGATTTAGGATTTGCCAATGAGGATCAGGAAGGCCAAGAAGGTAAAGACATTATTGATTCATTAACTCAAAGGGTGAAAAGAGAGAAAGAGAAGAATAAGTAGCATAAAGAGCACATTGCTCAGCTGCATGCATATATAAAAGGGTTAATTAACCCTGATGATACATCAAGTGTTAAAGCAGTCCCATTGACTAGAATTTCTCAGGAGGAGGTCAGCAAATTGAACCTCATGAGACATGAATCAGTAATAATGTTGAAATGGATGTCATCCGCACTCGATGGAGCTGAAGAAGTGGTAAAGGCCTCTTTGAAGAGGTGGAATTCCTTATGTACCTCCAGGAAAAAAGTAGATAAACTTCAAATGGAGGTTGGTAGGAGGTCATTTCAATTAGAAAAGGGCATGAGAATTTTGGATGAAATGAAGAGGATTGATCCACAGATTCTAATAAAGAATCAAGTACTGAATAATAACACAACCATATTGATTGATAGCTAGAATAAAGACATCAGGTTTGAATGTGATGTGCTTAAAAGATGCATTGATAAACTAAGGAATATCAGCATGAAGCTACATGATATGATGTCTCATGAGGCTGAAGTTTTGGAAGAACTAGAAGGAAAGATAGAGGGAAATATAGAAAATTAGGATGAAGAGTTTGCCATCAAAGCTCTACATAGTAATTTCCAGCTAGTAGCTGAAGACCCTCTCAACCACCTAACAGAAGAAGTACTGGATCAAGTAATGAGAATAAAGGTCAAGGTGGAAGATTATAATGAAACATCCAGCAGTAGGAGGAATAAATTAGAATCTCTCTAGAGCAAATATCAAGTGTATAAACATGCTATCGCCAAAGCAAGAACTCAGGATGGCAGAGAATTGGAGAAGATAGTGCAAGCATATGAGAATATTAGGACAACTATACAGGTCCATATTCAAAAAGACAATCATCATGATGATGAAGATAGTGAAAGCATTGAAAGTGATGATCATGACAATAAGGATGATGATGAAGATGCACCATAAAGGGAACATATGCATCAGGTACTTAGGAAAATATAAGTTGCCTAGATGGTTGCCAGTTGGCAACCTGTGCCATGTGGAAAAGATTGACTTAGTCAATGAAATGTGAATCGTAGATCTTAATAGACAAATCTTGATCATAGATCAATTGTAAACGCTCCCTCACCTTGTTCTATAAAAGGTTCAAAACTTAATTGAAATCTGTTTGCTAAAATATTCAGGGCTCATTTCAAAGTTGTTGTATATATATATGTTCTTGCATACTTAATGAAGAAGAAGACTATCTTGATTACAAGCCATAATAAATCTTGAGTAATCAGTGTATGAATTCTTGATACATGCTGTGATTTGTTGCATCCCTTGGAGTGCATATCTACTTACATGTGTTGTTTTCGTACCTTTCCTTTGAAGTTAGCATCGACTGTATCTAGCTGTGGAATGTCCTGGTGAACATATGGTTTGATTTCTTCTCTTCATGACTGTATCTGATGTATGTGTGGTTCAATAGTTGAAGGTTCAACATCAATTTGGATTATTTCTTTCAATTTCTTTCGATTTCAGAGTATTTCACCATCATAATTGTAAATAATTGATAATCTTAAGCAAACAAATACAAATATGTAGACATCTTGTAGATAACTGAACATATTTAGCATATTTGGGTTAAAGCGTGTACAAATGAAAAATAACATGCAAAGATTTGAATATATATATATCATTTAGAGGTATATGCTGTATAAAATAACTCTCTGTGTAGCATCTTTATAGAAACAGAATTCTGATGACGAGATTCACGTAAGGCCCCAAAATGGAAACAACAACACACATCAACCTCTGAGTAACATCAGAAGATTAAGACCTAATCACCAGAGACTTGGGATCATGAATTCTATGAATTCATCATATCTTTCGAGATGAATAAGGTTTAATGTGTACTTTTATTCTATGTTTGTTTATGATCAACATCATGATCAACATAAATTGGCGCTAGAAGGAGGGCTGAATAATAGAGGATCATCATCAGTTCTTTAGGTGATGATAAAGATTGTAAGGTAACACTCAGACACCGCTAAATTTCCAAGCTAGACGCAAATATTTTTAGTTCTGAGCTGATATATGCTAATCCTGTGTAAAGTTTTTGAAATCAATCATAAATATTGCAATCTTTACAACTGATCATCATGAATTTGTAGAAATATGCCTTGCCTCATGTAAGTATGCCTAAATCTTTGAGGTAAATAGCTTGAAAACCTGATATCCTGCCGTTTGTGACACATAACTTCAAATATTACCTCATATTTGCAACATCTTTGCAAATATTCTGCAAATATCCAGTTAGTATACTTTTCTGACCATAAATACCTTCCTTGAGAGTGAATTCCAACTAATCTTTACAATCATCCAGGCAATTTTCATCAAAATCAAGAAATCCTGGCTCACACGATAAATACCAGGTCTAGATCCACTGGAAATTTTGACGAACTACCTGTTAGAGGGTTTAGACCTAGAACTGTAGATATCCATCATACTCCAGAGTCTAGTGCATCAGGAGCTTCATCTGAAAGTTTTCCTGTGACTCCTGTTGGTTTACATATACCTACAGGATCTCCTCAGGGTGCACCTTTGGTCCAACCTCAGCTTGTTATACCTCAAGCTCAACCTCCTCCAGTTGCAATGTTGTTCTTTGCAGCAGAGTCACCTTTAATATTCACTACATATCATGAGTTGCCAAAGAATCTAGACAAACTTTGTCCAAAATATCATCCGTATCAAGATGTGGATGATCATATCAGAACCTTTAAAGAAGCTTGCTGTAGAGCCAGGATAGAGCATCAGGACATGGTGTGCAGATTATTTCCCTTTTCCTTAGGAGAAGAGGCCTATGGTTGGTACATTAGTCTTGGTCGATCCTCAGTCAGATCATGGGCTGTACTAGAGAAAGTTTGCACTGATAGATTCAAGGTACCAATTGATCCTTCAATGAACTATCACCTATTTGCCACAATTAAGAGGTTTAAGGGAGAACCTATTGCCAATTTCAATGCTAGGTTCCAGAAAATGCTATCCAAGTTAGTTGCTCCATATGTTGTAATTGATGCAGCTGCAAGGAGTATCTATTATTCAACCCTGGATCCTTTAACTTCTATGTTCATCAGGAGGGCTCATCCTAAAATCACAACATTAACAGGAGATTTTTAGGAGGCTATTAAAGTCAACCAGCAGTTAGTCCCTGCTCCTACACCAAACATAGCCTTTCCTACACTTCCTGGTTATCCAAGATATCCTCCCCAACCATAGTATAATGGAGCCATGATGCCTCCAGCTACAATGCCTCCGGCAGTAATGCAAGCACCTCTGCAGATACCTCCATTGAGTATAACACCACCTCCTAATGGAAATGGCCAAATGATGCAGTATCCTAGACAAGTCTAAACACCTCAGGTTATAGACCAGAATAATCAGAACAACAATGGATCCTCATTTTTCAAGCCTTCAACAGAAAATGTAGTAGCTAAGGCTCAGGAAGAAAAAGAAGAGATCAAAGAAATATCAGCTCAGCTAAGGAAGCTTACAACTGAGATCGCTCATTTGAGAAGCTAAAATTTCTACTCTCAACCTAACCAGAATAGAGGCTATAACAATGATAGACCAAACTATCCTGACAGGGGGTATAACAATAATAACTACAACAATAACAGTGGTAATAATAATCTCCCTAGACAACCTAGATTATGGAAATCTAGGCCAAATAATGGTTCCTTACCATCACCTTTAGATAGTCAGCCTCCTAGTGAAGCTAAACAGACTACTAGGGTCAATCTTGCTGAGGCAGCCCTCACCAATTGGTGTAGGATACACAATACAAATGCTCATGCAGAGCTAGATTGCCCCCAATTTCAAATTGCTGCAAGTATTTTCCAAACAGAAGTATCTAATACTGCAGGAAATCCACATCAGGTGGAAGGGAATGAACTTGTTCCTTGTGGATATGATTCAGCTTTAGTATTAGAAAGCTATACTGATCAGCCTTATCAGTGGAATGTGTCACCTCATCACCATTATACCCAAACATGTGAAGAATCATCTTTGAATTTTGAGTCAAACTATGTTTTCCCCTTTGAGGATGACAATGAGCCATCAAATGAGCCTAAGGAGGTACATGCCTACCAACAACAGTACCAGGGGAAGCACAACTATAACTTGAGAAGTAATGCCAATAGACCTACTGGTCCATTGACATCTTCCTTACCCCCGAACAATTTTAATACCCCTCCTGATCCCAAAGCAAGCAATAATCCAGGATTTCCTAAGGTCAATACTTAGTATTTATCACCATCAAACACAGTATCAAAAGCTTTGAGCATGCCTCATGAGTCTGACAAGTTAGTCACATTATGACATTTTATTTCAGGGTTTAATTGCATAAATTTTGAGTCAAACACATGACCTATATTTCATGAGTAGTGGTTCACAGGAACCCATCTCTCATGTTAATGAATGGTCCACTTAGCACTCATTGCATCTAGGTGATGCACATAAGGGTGAAGCATCAGGACTTCTCGGGAGGTCACCCATCCCAGTACTACTCCGACTCAAGCGCGCTTAACCATGGAGTTTCCCCCAAGATCAAGCCCACTTAGCTTGCTACCCCATTTGCAAAACCTTCAGCAAGTGTTGTGCCTTATGAACCATTCATTATAGAGCCCCTTTAGCTCATCAATTGATAAGTAGGAGGTATTTTTCGCAGCATGTCAAATTATGATATTTTATTTCAGGGTTTAACTACGTAAATTTTGAGTCAAACACATGACCCATATTTCATGAGTAGTGGTTCACAGGAACCCATCTCTCATGTTAATGAATGGTCCACTTAGCACTCATTGCATCTAGGTGATGCACACAGGGGTGAAGCATCGGGACTTCCCGGGAGGTCACCCATCCCAGTACTATTCTGACTCAAGTGCGCTTAACCATGGAGTTTCCCCCAAGATCAAGCCCACTTAGCTTGCTACCCCATTTGCAAAACCTTCAGCAAGTGTTGTGCCTTATGAACCATTCATTATAGAGCCCCTTTAGCTCATCAATTGATAAGTAGGAGGTATTTTTCGCAGCATGTCAAATTATGATATTTTATTTCAGGGTTTAACTGCATAAATTTTGAGTCAAACACATGACCCATATTTCATGAGTAGTGGTTCATAGGAACCCATATCTCATGTTAATGAATGGTCCACTTAGCACTCATTCCACTTAGTCACATATCTGGTTGACGAAATGAAGAAAATCAAAATCAGCCTATCCTTGTTAGAATTGCTGAAAACTCCAGCCATTAAAAAAGCATTTATGAAATCACTAGATGATCCTGCTCCTAAAGAGGATATTCATCCATCAGGTCAGTTTGGAGGTAAGGATCATGCTATCAAAGATAATAATGTTAAACCTAAAATCCTAGCTACTGTTTAAGCTGCGGATACTTCTCACATGACCTTGTATAGAGATAAAAGTGAATCACCTCCATTCCTCTTAACCATACGAATGTACAGTAAAAACCTGCACAACTGTCTAGTGGATTCAGGAGCATCCATGAATGTCATGCCTTTGGCCATATGTAATGCTCTAGGGATACATCCTGCTAAATCTCTGAAGAAGGTAACCCAGCTAGACAAAACAGAGGTGAATGTAATAGGGGAGTTAACTCACATTCACATGCAACTGGCATCAGACCCTAGGATCCAATACTATATTGACATTCAGGTAGTAGATATACTTGATACGTATGGTATGCTACTTAGTAGAGATTGGTCCAAGACTCTCAATGGATATATGTCCACTGACTTCAGTCACATGTGGTTACCTTGGAAAGGTATACCAAACCAGATAAGGATAGATGCTGAACCAAGAATGAAACACATGATCACCGAGTACAACAAAATGAACGAGATCATGTACGTGAATGTTGAACCTGGAGTATAGTCCATTAGACCTCAGACTGTCAAAATAGAGGAGGTCCTGATGTATGACTTTCATGATGAGCATGATCCTGATGATCATCATCATGACGATAATGCTATAGTCTTAAGCCCTGATCATGATCAGGGAGATGAAATAGAAGTAGATCATTTCAAAAGTTTTGAAATATACTTGTCTAAATAGGTAGAATGCTGTCGATTATTAGATGTACTTGTTCATGATATTTTGATTGATGGTTGGTATAGGTTACACAATGAAGCACATTCTGAGAAAACTTGTGAAACATGCATTGACATGATGGAGCTTGAACAAACATGCGGAGAAATGTCATCATCGTCATTAGAAGTAAGTTCCATATATAGTGATGATGATCATACTGATTCTTGTTTGTCTGCTGCAGGAACAGGAGAAGATGTAAGTCAGAATGAGGATTTTATCCAGAAGACAGAAGAAATTCTGGTATGCATTGAAAGAAGAGTAGCCAAAATAATAAGATTACCCCAGGGAGTGATTGCCTCATGGAGTCAGATTACAAACTATCTAATGATGACAGAGGCAGTAATTTGACTAGATTTGAGAAGTTTTTATCAAAAGAAATTAACGAGATGAAAGAATAGCAGAGATTGCCACAAGATGCACTGACTGAAGGATGGTGTAGATTGCATGAGGCACCTCACTCAGAGACTGCCTGTTCACTGTGCTTACATATTTTAAAGAGGCAAATAGTGCCTAGTTCAGAAGATCATCCTCTTGGTGATGAAAAGAAAGAACATAAATCAGTTTACCAGGAGAAAGGAAAGGTGAAGTTTGAGAAGGCTGAAATTCCTAAGTTAAAGTGGATATCAGCTGGTGCAGCTGCCAGAGCTGCAAAGAAGAGAGATGGCTTACCTAAGCCTCCTATTGAAGATAAACTGTGGATCCTTAGGTTCAATGGATCCAAGTCGAAGCAAGGAGTTGGGGTAGGAATTGATCTTATTGATCCATCAAGAAAGTCTTACCTAGCAGCCTACAAACTGCAATTTCCCTATACTAATAATGTAACAGAGTATGAGGCTCTAATACACAGGATAGTGTTTGCCCTTAAGAAGAAGGTAAAAATTTTGCATGTCTATGGAGACTCAAAATTAGTAGTGAGACAGGTGAGGGAATTTACTCTTGTAATTATATAAAACTGTCTAACTATAGGCACAGGGTCTGGGATCTGATTGAAGACTTTGATGCATTTAATATCACCCACGTACCCAGAGAACAAAACCACAGAGCAGATGCTCTAGCCTAGGTTGCTAGTACCTTAGAGCCATTGTCTATTTCAGGATTAAAAAGGTTTTCAGTAGAACTGATATCAGTGCCTTCAGTACCTGATAATGTTACTAATCTCCAAGTATTTGATGATGATCAGCATATCTTGGATTTCATATCCAACATGGATATATTTGATGCTCAGATCATAGATGAGAACAATGTGGAAGATCATGTATGGGAAGAAGAGGAAATATTAGAGTTGCCTAGCAACAAGATTCCCAAAGGTATGATTGAATTAGAAAGAGCCTTTGACTTGGATAATATACTGAAGCAGAAGGATCTTCCAAAGGTTGATGGAGGACAATATTCACAGGTGAATATTGGACAAAGTGATGACAAGAGAAATGTCTTGATTGGTAAGGTCTACACACCAGAAGAGTTAGAAGGAATAACTCAGGCACTCAAAGACTACATCCATGTCATTGCATGGACTTATGATGAGCTGAAAATATATGACACATCAGTCATAACTCACACTATACCTCTCAAGCCAGATGCTAAACCTTTCAGACAGAAGCAAAGGCTAGTCAATGCCTTGCTGGAGCCTATAATTTTTGAGGAGGTCAAAAAGTTGTTAAATGCCAGGATAATATTTCCTGTGAGGCACTCCACCTGGGTTGCAAATCTAGTCCCAGTGAGAAAGAAGAACAGAGACATCAGGTTATGTGTGGACTTCAGGAACCTGAACAGAGCATCAAAGAAGGATAATTATCCTTTACCCTCCTTAGATGAAGTTCTACAGATTGTTAATGGAGCAAAAATGATGTCATTCCCAGATGGTTTTTCTGGTTATAATCAGGTAATGGTTGATAAAATTGATAGACTGAAAACTGCCTTCACCACAAAGTGGGGTATCTTTGCATATAGACGCATGCCACTTGGGATGATAAATGCTAGAGCAACATTCCAGCATGCAATGGACATAGCCTTCAGAGGCTTAATAGGAAAGTGTATAGTCATATCCATGGATGACTTAACAATATTTTCTAAAAACAGAGAAAACCATGTAATAGATCTTAGAAATGTATTAAAAAAATGTGAAGAATATGGGATATCCTTGAACCCCAAGAAATGCATATTCGGGGTGACAACAGGAAAGTTGCTGGGCCACCTAATAACCGAGAATGGGATTATCATTGATCCTGACAGGGTGGAGTCCATTATGAAATTACAGCTTCCTGGAAGCAAGAAAGAGCTTAAATCTTACTTTGGTAAGATAAATTTTGTCAGGAAGTTCATCACCGGCTTTACTGAGATAGTGAGACCTTTGAATGCTATGCTGAAGAAGGATGCAAAGTTTGAGTGGACATCAGAGGCTAAAGCAACTTTTGAGGACATAAAGAAAGATATATCTGAAGCTCCAGTGTTGATTAGTCTAGACTATACCAAAGATTTCTACATTTATTCATTTGCTTCAGAGCATACCTCTGTAGCAGTACTGACACAAAGGAATCAAGAAAAAGAAGAAAAACCTATAGCATTCATGAGCTGTCCATCCAGAGATGCAAAACTCAGGTATATGGATGTTGAAAGGCAGGGACTTGCTTTGGTAAGAGCAGTAAAGAAATTCAGGCACTATATCCTGAGAAGCAAAGTGATTGCTGTGGTCCCTGATGCAACTGTAAAGATGTTGTTGATGCAAAGTGAGCCAGGAGAAAAGAGGGCTAAGTGGATCACAGTCCTACAGGAATATGACATGGATATCACACCCATGAAGCTGGTGAGAGGACAGGATTTAAGCCAAATGATATCAAAAATCGATCCCAATATCACAAGTTAGCAGTATGTTATCAATGAGAAGGACAATGGAGATTGGTACTCAGATATCAGGCATATCCTAATCACTGGAAGATGTCCTCCCAGACTGTAGGCTTCACAAAGAAGAGCCCTGAAAATAAAGTCCCAGAAGTACATGATGAAAGTAGGGGTACTTTTCAAGAAAAATTATGAAGGAATATACCTAAGATGCTAGAGAGGCCTGAAGCAGATAAAGTATTATCAGAACTACATGACAGGTTTGGAATAGCACACAGGTCATCCTTGGCCACTACACATGCAATCCTCAGAGCAGGATATTATTGGCCCACAATTTTCAAGGATACAGTTGAACATATTAAGTGCTGCCATACATGCCAGGTAGCTACCAACAGAGAGAGGTATGCTACTCAACCCCTACAGCCAGTGATGGAAGAGCGCCCATTTGTACAATGGGGTATGGATTTCATAGGACCAATTAATCCTACATCATCATCAGGCCATAGGTACATTTTAACCATTACTGACTACTGTACTAGGTGGACTGAAGCCACTAGCAGCAAGACTTGTAGTACAGAAGATGTCATCAGATTTTTGGAAAGTAACATAGTCACTAGATATGGGGTTCCCTATGCTCTGGTAAGTGATAATGGCTCTGCTTTCGCTTCAACTAAATTGTCAAGTTGGGCCTTTGATTATGGAATCATACTGAAGTTCTCATCTAATTATTATCCCCAAGGGAATGGATTGGTAGAATCTACTAACAAAAATTTGTTGAATATCATAAAGAAGTTAGTAGACAAGAACCCTAGGGAATGGAATACACTTCTGAAATATGCCTTATGGGTAGACAGAACCAGAAACAAGGTTGCATTAGGAAACTCACCTTATCATTTAGTCTATGGGGTAGATCTAATCCTCCTTGTTAACTTGAAAATTCCTACCCTGCAGTTTGCCCAAGAGTACCTAGGCATAGACAATAACCAAGAAGTCAGGTTACTTCAATTGATGCACCTGGAAGAGAAAAGGAGTTAGGCAATTGATCAATTTGCTAAACATCAGGCTGTTGTCAAACACTAGTTTGATAAAAGAGCCAAAATCAAAGCCTTCAGGACATCTGATTTAGTCCTGATGTGGGATAAAGCCCATGAGCAGAAAGGAGACCATGGTAAGTTTGATAAATTATGGATACATCCCTTCCAAATTTCTGAGATATTAGGAGACAACACTTTCAGGCTTAAGAACTTGAGAGGTGAGGATATTCCATTACCAGTTAATGGACAGTTCCTCAAACATTATTTCCAAGCCTAAGTAGCTTCATGTCAGTCATGTGTATCATAATGTATATTTGTATAGCTGTTTGTACAGTGTTTTGTTTTTCTTTTGCTTTGTTTTCTTGTTGAGTTTTATTTTGGTTAGTCAAGATGATGCAGCTCATCACCCCAGAAAATAACAAAATTGTTAAGATTCAAGTGATGAGAACACATTTATATATAGGTTGTGACTCATTTTGAGAAAGTCATCATGATCAGGTCTGTGATATCTTTTCATTAGGGTACCTTTTCCTAACCAAAGTGATTTCTTCACAATGACTCACCTAACAACCTTGGGTTTGTTGAACACACAAGTATAGGTGTTAAGTGAAAAATCTAAAGGGACTCCCTTGCTACCAATGCAATCTCCAACCTAAAACAACAAGTGACTATACCTTGCATTCTGAGCTTACATGATGACATCAGATATATAGAGTATAAATTTTGAAAATCAAAAAAATAATAAAATTAGGCCATCTAAGTAACTCTACTGGGGCTATAGACACCTGCTGGCAGTGGGGCTCTACTTAGGGGGATTGTATAGATAACCTTGCCGAGGCTATAGACGCCTACTGGCAGCAAGGCTCTATCCAGGTTGGCTATGAGGGATGATCTCCAATTATGTAGCTTAACACCAGTTACTCATGTTTTCAACTTGCTTTCAAGATGAGGATAATTAATCATTTGCACACTACTAATCCTTAGTTGGCATTGTTACCATGAGGACATTTTATTATTCAGAAAGATTATGATGCTTATGCTTAGAAAAAGTTAGAATGCTATGTTAGAATGTGTTCACATCACTTGAATCATTGGAATTTTGATGTTTTCTTTGGTGGCAAGTTGTGTGGTTACACAACATGCCCCATTTTGACTTGACAAAATAGGGACCCAACTTTTTGTTTGGCTTTGCTTGTGTGTTCTGCTTGTTGGCAGTCTAGTAAAAATAAGTCATTACAGATGATCCTGCATAAAAGGGGACTGGGTAAGTCATCATGATGAGGTCAGTTTTTTCAAAGTTAACATTTCATGATAATAGCCTCATGGTTAGATAGAACATGAAATTTCATGCAGGTTTGCCTTTTGGATCACCCTAATATTCCTTAGAAAACAAGAGTTATGGTGAGTCAAAGTCCTAGTCAAACCTGATATTCCGAGGGGAGGATCATATTTGTCAACATCAGTCATCTTACAAAAGATCACCCCGATCTAATATTATCACCCAATAAAATCATTTATCCGGAGGTCCGGACATCAATTTTAGGTGATAGAGGCATTTACCCGTCGAACAATGTCATATTTTGCGAGGATCATATCTCTTAATGTCACCTGATATTTGAATATCACCCCGATATTTGAATATCAGCCTGTCACAAAATATCACCCCGAACCAATGTCCTGCGGACGTCATCCAAACTCGATAATCGAAGAAATAAACCTGATGATGACGTCACCATTCTTTTTACCTCGAGGAGGTATATTTTCAAACATGACCCTTCCTACATAACATGATGATGACATCATAAAGCCACAACGCTGAACTAAGTCATTATCCTGATGACGTCATCTTGATATTTCGATAGGAGATCATTTTAGTTTAAAAGGAGATCATATTTGAACATCACTCGATATCCAAATATCACCCGATATTTGAATATCATCCTATCTTGCAAAGATCACCCTGCGCCATGCCGCCACAACATTAAATGCACTCGGATGTGGTAGGTGATTCCCACCGATTATGAACCCGATATACACACCTGGCGAGATCCAGAAGTTTCATACAAGGAAATCAGCTGTTGCATTTAATTTGCCCTAATTTTCCCTAATTTACCTTAGTGAAGAGGTTAAAAGTGATTTATAGGCTCATTTCACACTTATCTTACGATAAAACAAGTTTTTACAGAGTTCTGAGCTTACAAATCCTCATTAGGCTACTTGTGGACGCATATAGCTTGTACCAGAATGGGATACGAGAGCACTGCGGGTAATTGAGTCCCTTTCACAGATATCAACCTAATTAAGAGGATAAACACATCAGGTAAGTAATTGAAACCATCTGGTTGTCATATTCTGCATATCCAGGTATCTTGGTGTCTTCTGGTTTGAAGTTCTAGATTATGCATATCGAGATAAATGAAATATTGAAAGAGTATAATATGCATGATGAATAATGAATATGTAGTGTATATGCATGCTTATAAGTATCAATTGTAAGACCCAATTTTTTTAATTGCAGGCAGCCATGGCGGATAAATGGTTGGCTAAGTCAGAGGCAGAATTTCTAAAGCCCATGTTTGCTAAACTTGAGGGCGTCCAATTCAAATATGGTGCCATCACAGACACACACCAAGGGAATATAGATCTAGCTACCTGGTCAGTTAAAATGAGTGATGAGAAGAATAACAGCACCTTGCTGGATGCAGTCTTTGTATCTGGAATGTGGAGTGCAGCTGGTTTCCCATATTCCATGGAAACTCCTGAGCTAGTCATTGAATGTGCAAGAAACTATAACCCGCAGACAAGGAAAGTAGAGAAACATGGTAGAGTATATGCTGATCTGTCAATCAAGGGTCTTGCTGCTACATTTGGTTTGCCATTGGGCAAGAAGGTTTCCAACATACATTTGAAGAAATCGAAACTAGAATATGAAAATAATAAGAAGGTTGCTAGGAAGAAAATGTACCAATGGAGGGCAAAGAATAATCCTTATCCTGTAGTAGCTAAACTTCTGGTTCATTTATATAAATTTGATTTTGATGATGAGTACCAGTACATGATAGCCCTGCTCAATAGAGTGACAGGCTAGCCTGATGCTAGAAGTTTTAAGGATTGGATGTATGCAGTCATCCTGATGTGCCTTTACACAGATAACAGGCGAATGTGGGCTAAGATGATAAGTGATGCTCTAAATGAGCAGCTGATGAATTTAGGAGGTCCAGATTGTTCCTTTTACATGACTTCATACATGGTTTATTCATGTGCCTACAAGGGTACATTTGATGCATTGACAACAGATGGGTGAATTGGTGGCACAACAAATGATGCACATATATGGGATCACCATCCCCAACTGCAAAGAGAAAATTACCTCCAGGATTACAAATTAGTGAATGATGCATTCTCTATGCATCTGGTAAGAACAATGGAGGAGGACAAAAATAAAAGACTGAGCATGGAAGCTCAGGAAGTCATATACAGGCATGGAGCCTAGTTTATTCAATCTGCAACATTCTCTTATATAAGAATTGAAGGTTTTGAGGAAGAACCCCTCATGCTCCCAAGATACCCCACTGATGTAGTAGTTTTAATGGAGTTCATGAGGCAAGTGGCTACAATACTGGATGCTTACAAAGCAAGTAACAAACTACCACCAATATTATTTCCAGTAACAATGGGTTGGTATGTGTGCCTAGATTCTGAGAACATTAAGAAAGCCATAGTTGGTTTAACAATGATGAATTTCCAGTCATTCCCTTTGGTTAGGTCATATGATCCATATGGAAGGATGCATAAGATCATGGGGAAGCCCATCCATCAAAAGAATCTTGAAGATTTTTGGGCAGATTGCGAGGATGAGGCTGAGGCCAAAAGGAGAAGGTATCAAAGATTGACCCTTAACCAGATTAGGACCTTCGAATGCATTTCAGTCCCTGCACAGTTGAAGAGGGATGATGGTAATATAATGGCAGATGAGTATGAGGAGAAAAAGATATACAATGATACAATATCAGTGCCAGATCTTACTATCCCTGAAGATATTTCTCTAGATCCATTCACAAGAAGGATATTGCAGCTGACCCAAGCATGGGTCAATGAACAAACAAATACACTGAAGAAGGATGTAGCCCTTACTGTTGATAATAAGAGGAAGAGATAGGAGGTTCCTGAAGATGAATATGATGATTTCCTGGTTGAAAAGAGGAAATCCAAAGGAGAGGAAGCTCCACCTCCTGAAAAAAGCAAGAGATCTTCAAGAGGTAAGAAGACTGATCCTGAACCCAAAGGGGTTATAATTGACAGAATAGAGATGTCAGTTGAAGATGCATTAGGATCAAGACAAATATCAGCATCATCTGCACCACCTCCTATGGATAAACAAAAGGCTAAAGGAATCCAGAGGCTAGCTACACATCCTGCTGATATATATGAAGAGGGTCAGACATCACAGAAGAATATAGAGAAGGATATCCCTCTAGAAGAAGAACCCAAAGATGAGGAAGGTCCTATATCCTTCACAAGAAAGAGAAAAGCACCTCAGGTGATATCAACTACACCTAAGAAACCAAGAACTTCAATGAGAGGTGAAATAAAACAACCCCCAATAGCGCTAAAAGGGCAAGTGGGGAAGTATTCAATAGGGAACTGCAACATAATGTTCCACTTCCCACCATTGTAAAGTTCAAAATTGAACAAGCAGAAGAACAATTGAAAGAAGCCTCTAAGGTAGTGCAAAGTGGTCTAGTCTCATTGGATGAGACAATTGACCTATCGGATGATGAGGTAGTGAAAGATATAGCTTCACAAAGAATGGAAACCCTTGCTGCTAATACCCAGATAACTCCTCATGGAACCCCAGCAGTACAAGCGGTGTTAGAAGAGCTAAAGCAAATGGAGCAAGAAAAAGAAAAGAGCCCAGAGAAGATTGTACAACAAATAGGGCTCGATGCATTAGTTGATCAGGTGACAAGTCCCACAACAATAGATTTGACATATGTAGAGGATGTAGATCCTAAAGATACATCAGGTACACCTGAAAGGACAAAAAATGTCAAAGAGGTTAAATAGATGGAAGTGGAAGATAAAACTCTAGTTATGGGTCAGCAACAATAGGATGGATTGGCTGAGTCCAAAGCAGTAGAAATTCCAATAAAAGACAAAGAAGATAAAGAAATATTAGGTCCTGATGATCACAAGGCTCAACTCATAATTATCACAATTACAGAGCAGATTATAGCTGTAGATCAAGTGGAGGAGCATAAGTCAGATGAAATAATATCCATGAATACCAATATACCTCAAGATGAGGAAAATGCTAAAGTGGATGAGATACCCGTGGAGGAAGTAAAAGATCAAGATCATGATAAACATGTAGATGATCAGCAGGATCACCCTCCAGAAAAAGAAGGTCCTCAATAGGAGGATATACCCAAAGATCACCCTCATGAAGAACATCATGAGGAAGAAATAAGAAAGTCAACATCTCCATCAAGAGTAGATAAAACTACTGGAGATCAGGATGATCATCATCATGATGGTGGGCACCCAGGATCTGAAGACCAAGTTCCCTCATGGCTTGAGAAAGAGATAAGTACTGAGTCTGGACTAGAGATACAAGAGTTTGATGTTTCGACATTGTTTTAAGAGACTCTAATGAAGCCGAAGAGGAAGGCAAGATTAACTTCTGCTATTAGAAGGGATCCTGATACAGGAAGGAGAATAGCCCAGGTAGTTGTTCCTACAGTTGATAAAGAAAAAGGCAAGATCACTCTGGATGAATTCCATATTACTATAGTAGATTTAGGATTTGCTAATGAGGATCAGGAAGGCCAGGACGGTAAAGACATTATTGATTCATTAACTCAAAGGGTGAAAAGAGAGAAAGAGAAGAATAAGCAGCATAAAGAGCACATTGCTCAGCTGCATGCATATATAAAAGGGTTAATTAACCCTGATGATACATCAAGTGATAAAGCAGTCCCATTGACTGCAATTTCTCAGGAGGAGGTCAACACGTTGAATCACATGAGACATGAATCAATAATAATTTTCAAATGGATGTCTTTCGTGCTTGATGGAGCTGAAGAAGTGGTAAAGGCCTCTTTGAAGAGGTGGAATTCCTTATGTACCTCGAGGAAAAAAGTAGATAAACTACAAATGGAGGTTGGCAGGAGGTCATTTCAATTAGAAAAGGCCATGAGCATTTTGGATGAAATGAAGAGGATTGATCCATAGATTCTAATAAAGAATCAAGTAGTGAATAATAACATAGCCATATTGATTGATATCTGGAATAAAGACATCAGGTTTGAATGTGATGTGCTTAAAAGATGCAATGGTAAACTAAGGAATATCAACATGAAGCTACATGATATGATGTCTCATGAGGCTGAAGTTTTGGAAGAATTAGAAGGAGATAGAGGGAAAGATAGAAAATTAGGATGAAGAGTTTGCCATCAAAGCTCTACATAGTAATTTCCAGCTAGTAGCTGAAGACCCTCTCAACCACCTGACAGAAGAAGTACTGGATCAAGTAATGAGAATAAAGGTCAAGGAGGAAGATTATAATGAAACATCCAGCAGCAAGAGGAATAAATCAGAATCTCTCTGGAGCAAAAATCAAGTGTATAAACATGCTATCGCCAAAGCAAGAACTCAGGATGGCAGAGAATTGGAGAAGATAGTGCAAGCATATGAGAATATCAGGACAGCTATATAGGTCCATATTCAAAAAGACAATCATCATGATGATGAAGATAGTGAAAGCGTTGAAAGTGATGATCATGAAAATAAGGATGATGATGAAGATGCACCATAAGGGAACATATGCATCAGGTACTTAGGAAAATATAAGTTGCCTAGATGGATGCCAGCTGGCAACCTGTGCCATGTGGAAAAGATTGACTTAGTCAATGAAATGTGAGCCGTAGATCTTAATAGACAAATATTGATCATAGATCAATTGTAAATGCTCCCTCACCTTGTTCTATAAAAGGTGTAGGGATGCCTCATTTTGAACATTCGAAACTTAATTAAAATCTATTTGCTAAAATATTCAGGGCTCATTTCAAAGTTGTTGTATACATATATGTTCTTACATACTTAATGAAGAAGAAGACTGTCTTGATTACAATCCATAATAAATCTTGAGTAATCAGTGTATGAATTCTTGATACATGCTGTGATTTGCTACGTCCCTTGGAGTACATGTCTACTTACATGTATTGTTTTCGTACCTTTCCTTGGAAGTTAGCATCGACTGTATCTAGCTGTGGAATGTCCTGGTGAACATATGGTTTGATTTCTTCTCTTCATGACTGTATCTGATGTATGTGTGGTTCAATAGATGAAGGTTCAACATCAATTTGGAGTATTTCTTTCAATTTCTTTCAATTTTAGACTATTTCACCATCATAATTGCAAATAATTGATAATCTTAAAAGCAAACAAATACAAATATGTAGACATCCCATAGATAACTGAACATATTTAGCATATTTGGGTTAAAGCGTGTACAAATGGCAAATATCATGCAAAGATTTGAATATATATATCATTTAGAGGTATATTATGTATAAAATAACTCTCTATGTAGCATCTTTACAGAAACAGAATTCTGATGACGAGATTCACGTAAGGCCCCAAAATGGAAACAACAACACACATCAACCTTTGAGTACCGTCAGAAGATTAAGACCTAGTCATTGAAGACTTGGGATCATGAATTCTATGAATTCATCGTATCTTTCAAGATGAATAAGGGTTAATGTGTACTTTTATTCTATGTTTGTTTATGATCAACATAACCCTAGTTTTGCAATGAAGAAGATTGTTGATAGCAACATTCACTTGGTGTCATCTTTCCTGGTGGCAGCTCATAATACTGAGTTTGTTCTTTAATGTGCTCAATTCTACAATAGAGACACTAGGGCAGTGGTGGATACAAATGGCAATGTGAGAATTAGATTGGATCCAGAATTCATTGATAAAGTTTTCATGTGTCCTGCTGTTACAGAAGTTATGAAACTAGATTTTGTTGAAGCTCAAAAATAATATGATTAGAATTCTGAGAAGGCTAAGAAGATAATTAACATCAAATGGCTTAAGAATTTAAGGTCAAACTTATCCAGGTGGTTGAGGAGTTTTCCCAGAAGTGATTTTATCAAGGAGGTTGGTGATCCAATAACTCTTCTTAGTAGGATAAGGGGGTTGGTTTCTTCATCTCTTTTCCATGAATGGATGTACCCTTTTATCAATGTTATACTTCAAGGCAAGCAAGCCATCTTTTGGGTTGAACAAATCAGCAATTCTCTGCATGAGCAATTGACTAAGGTATCCACTACTTTCAAATTCTATATGACTTCTTACCTTGTGTATATAGCAACCTCAATGAGGATCTTTCTGGGTTTGACATCCGAAGGAGATAGGAGAGTGGTTCCTATGTATCAATACTATCCTCAACTAACATTGAAAGGTTCTATTCACCACTTTAGGAGGGTAAATGATGCTTTCTTTGCAGTGTTCTTATGTCTTTTTGACCCTTAGTTAGAGCAAAGAAGAGTTTCAGATGAGGCTTGGTCAGTGGTGAATGATTATGGGTACATGTTCTTGCAATTTCAAACTTTCTCATATTTAAGGGTTGGCTTTTTCCAAAGTTATCCTTATATGTTGCCAAGGTTTTCTTTAGATAAACTTGTCCTGATGGAATTATGTAGACAAATGATTGTCATACATAATAAGCAAATGGATCTCAAGAAACCAGGATTCAGATTTCTAGTTGAAATTGGTAGGTTTTCAGTGTCAACTGCAGCAAAGGCTAGAGCCATGGAGACTAAAATGTAGCTAGTAACCATGAAACAATTCAAATGAAGACCAAGGTTTGATTACAAGGGTGTAAAAGATAAGATCAAAAGGAAGACCTAGTTTCATGAACCAATGGTTGAAGACATCTGGGTGGACTTGAGGACAGAAGATGATATCAGAAAATTGGACTATAGTAGGTTATCTCTAGAACAGATTGAGTATCTAGGATTGGCTGATATTCCTGAAGACCTGGTGGATGATGAAGAACTGATTGATCCTTGGTATAACACTGAACAAGTTGCTAGTTCTCCTCTTCCTCCTATCCAATGGTCTCAGAAAGAATTGACTTCTCTAAGGAAAAGGTTTGAACCTATATTGGCTAACACAAACAAGTGGTTAGAAGGTAAGGGAATTGCTTTGAAAGAATTCCTTATGGGATTAGAGACTGAAGTCCAAGAACAAATAGGTAAAAAGGTGGAGGATACGACAAAGAATAAGAGTGACATTCCCTCTTCTTCCAAGCCACATAAACCCAGGATCAAATTTGTGTCAAAGAAATTAGAGGCTATAGAGAAAGAATCTAAGGTAGAAGAAATGGAAATTGAGAAACAAAATACTGATGAGCTAGCTACCGATGAAATGGAGGTTGAAAATAGACCAACATAACAGATGGGAGAAGGACAAGGAGATGAAGTTCTGTCTCCACAAGAGAATGTACAACAGGATATGGGAGTCTCTTCTCCTTTGTCTAACACACCTGATTCAGTTCCTTTGTCTATTTCACCTATCGACATTCCATCTTCTGAATCGCCATCACCTTCAAAAATAATTTTGGATAACCCTCAAACTGCTTTTGATGATGTTCTTTGTTCTTCTGGGTCTGTTCCCAGTCTTTCCTCCTCATCTTTTGATATTAGAGATTCTTCAATATTTGATCACTTTGTATTAGGTTCTAAGCAAGTTTCAAATGTGAATGTATCAGGTGTAGTGTTTACTAATACTCCACCTATTGTTTCTACTTCCAATGCCAGTGCAGTTCCAGTAACACCAACAATGGAAATAGATCCGAATGTGAGTACTTCTGTGCTTCCTCCATGGTTGTCAGTATATACGCCTAAAAGAAAGAAACAAGCTATCTCTCCAGATGACTTTGATTTTGGTAAGCTAGTTCCTACTAAGGATAAGACTCCAAAGAAGCCAAAAATTCTTTCAAGAGTGTTGGGAGACAAAGGACACAAATTTGTTGAGATTGCAAGGCCCCCACGGGATGTTCCCATAGAAAATTTTAGTATGAATGATTACTCTATTTCTAGGATTGAGTTGGGCAAAATAACACATGAGAGTGCAAAGACTGACATGCAGTTGACAATGGATATTTTGATTCAGAAGTTTGATAAAGAAAAAGAGATGAAAGATCATTATAAAGCAATGGTAGAGAAATTAATTGCAGTGGTAAGGAAGATTACTTTGAATTCAGAATTAATGACTCCTGAGGCCATTTCTATTGAAGATCCTATCATCCAAAAAGTTGAAAAGACTCACCTTAAGGGAAGAGTGCTTGAAGAATATTTGGAAAGGATGCGCACACAGAGAATCTCTCTTCTTACAGAGCTAGCTGAGAAAACAAGCAAAATGGAGAAAATCAGGGCAAGACTTGATGATTTGATTGATGCAATTTCTCAGGATATTGAGCATTTAGAACATAATCATGATAAGTGGGTAGAAATGAGGAAGTTGAAAACAATTGCTTTGATATCAATTGGTGTTATTCCAAATAGGGATTCATATACTGAGACTAAGGAGGCATTGACATATTGAAGTCGTGCGCTGAAAGATATGATCAATGACTTAGAAACTGCAAGGAAGCTGAGTGACCAAAGTGATGTTAGTCTCTTACACAAGTTGGAGGAGATGCCATGCAATTTGGTGTCAAAGGATAATCAATTTCTTTCTGCAAAGGAGATGATCCAGGAATTTGACGATATGTTTTAGGAGTTTGAGGACAAAACATTTTTAGTAGCCTCTGTGGATAATATTCTTGATAACCAGTTAACTTTGGATAATCTGAAGGCCAAGTTAACTAGCCATACAAAATCAATTACCACAGTCAGAGATGCAATAGTTAGAGCCCAAATGATTTTCAAGAACACAATTAGTCCGAATAGTTTGGGGATGCAAGCTACGTTTACTATGTATGATTGCCACATGAAGAAAGAAGGCAGTACAAGTTGAAGCAACTTTTTCATCACTTAGTTTATTTTCTATTTTTTAGATGTACTTTTGAAATAATTTTGGACATATTTACATGTACTTTTCTCATATGTAATTACATGTAAAAACATAGGAAGTCCCAAATTAAAAAGGACTCTGTTGAATAAGTCATAGTTAGTTGTTCTTTTCCTATTTTTTCTCTCGGTTTCTCTTATAAATAAAGAGGACCCCCATTGTAATTATCATATTTTAGTTATTGAAGCCAAACTCTGCCAAATTGAAGAGCATTTTGAGACTTCGTGTTCAAATTGTAAATCATATTTTATCAAGTGAATAGAAAAGCAAGTGATCTTTCAATCTTTGCATTGGAATAACTTGTGGTGTATTGGAAATTGTTCTTATGTCCTTTTCCTTATGCTATCTTATCTACTTGATCAAATTGTAGTGTGAGTGTGAATAATCTGGGAGATGTTCTAAAGCTGATTTTGGAGACTTTGTGCTACAATAATTATCTTTAGCTTGTGATTTTATGTTTTGAAGTAAAAGATATTGGAAAGGATTTGAACTACTATTATCTTTTATGATCATATATTTTGTCGTAGTATTCAGTGAAGACTTTGAGCTACACCCTATCCTACTCGGTTCTAAATTGTAAATCAATAAAAGGAGCAATGATAGACTTTTTGCTCTCATGAGTTTCTTGGTTATTTTGATTTGTATTGTGAAAATGCTATTTTATATTGTAAACATCATTTCTAAAAAAAGAGAAATGGATGAAATGGTTTCACCCTAAAATGAGTTGTTAGTATAAATAAGTTTGTAATAGTTGATAGGGAACCTCCCCTTGTTGAGAGGAGAGATTTATCTCATTACACTGTGGTTGATATAACGATTTTGCGTTCAGTTAGTTGAAGACAAAATATTCACCCAACAAGCCCAGAATGATTGGTACGCTTGGCACATGAAACGAGACCTCCCTTGGCATTTACCCACCCACCCTGACACATTGGTGAAATTTGTTCGGTCCCAAGAACTATGGAATGCAAAATGTCAGTCCTAGCACCTTTCCACTACATGAAACTGAAGCATTTTGCAAGAATATGCTTGAAACTAGAGTTGACCGAAACCAAGAGAGGTTATTGTGGATGGACCCCATGTGCACCTATAGGTCTAAACATAACATTCCCAATTGCCACAAATTTTGAGAGCTCCTCCATCAAAGTTTGGTAGTTTTTGCATCTTAGGGATCATAAGGGACTTTGTCGGTAGCCTGCCACCCTGAACGACTGGGGCACTTGGCACAATGAAAGAGACCTTCCCTAGCATTTACCCATCCACCCTAATGCATTGGTGAACTCCGTTCGGCCCCATGACCTATGGAATGTAAAATGTCACTCCTAGCACCATTCCACTACATTAAACTAAAGCATTTTGCAAGAATGCGTTCCTTGCCACCATAGGCAAATGAAATTGATTTAGAAAAATCAAGGTAGGTGTTTATAGGTGGACCTGACATCTACCTATACTTGCAAAGAAGATGTTGTTAGGTGTCACAATTTGATGGAACAGTCGATGCAAAGTTTGTCACTTTTTTTTCTTAGGGCTCTTGAGAGATTGTTTGTGTTTGATATAGCCAAGAACAACCATGAGGCTTTACCACCAAAAAGACATCCCCCTAGTATTTACCCACCCACACAGATGTGTTGGCACCATCCGTTTGGTCCCAGGAGATGCCTATCCTAAAAATTTAGTCATAATACTTTTCTAGTAGTTAGAAATTCAATACTATAAAGGTGTTCTCACTTGATCCAATGTCTTGTAGGGCATCAATTGAGGCTACCCTTATCGCTGCTATAATTTGTTTGTCATTAAAACTCATTAACACTCATTATGAAATATTAACATCATTAAAATGAATTATAACTCATAGTAACATTATTAAAACTCATTATGAAATAGAAAGTAAAGGACATATCATCATGAAATAATCATGACAACCTATCTTACTTTGCTTCCAAAGGCAACTTCATTAGGATTATGCCTACCTCCATCATACTAAAATCTTGCATGCAAATGCAATTGCACTATTTAGCTAAAATGAGTAGTTAAAATATACAAGGTGAAATCACGATAGCAAAGAAAAATAACATACCTTTATGTTATTCCACTAATTCAATCCAATGAACCATTAGGGTCTGCTCCACTCTTTATTGTGTTAAGTATTGCCTTGTGATTAGACTCACGAACCTTCCAAGAGGTCCTATTGAATGGTCTACCCCCATATTTGATCAAATGAACATTTGAAGCCACAACAAGGTTAGAATAATGAAGAATCTTCCTATGTGGCTTAAAGTCCTTGAACACCCACATATCAAACTTCTTCATTGGGTACCTTCTAAGCCATGTTCTAGTAACAACCACTGATCTTGTAGGGTACTCAATGTTTTCTCCATCTATAACAAGGGAATCTAATTTCTTTTTTGCCTCAACACAATGACACAAATAAGAATCCATTCCTTCTTCATTTTCTTCGGCTGCAATAATTGCATAAACATGCCCTGCATTGATACGTGCATTCAGTTTGATGAATATAGTCAACAATACAAGAAAAATACAAAATAAGATAGCATATTGAATTTTATTAAATTAGAATGCTAATAATACCTGGTTGAACTATATTTGAAACATGGTCAAAATCAACCAATGATTCAATCTCTATCATTTGTAGTGTTGTCGGTAGTCAATAATGGTCAATCAGGCATAGGCCTCTTGTACACCAATTGTCAACTCACTCCTTTGACTCACAATCATACCAAGCTTCATATGCACATGAAGAACAAAAGGATGCCATATGTTGCGTATAAATAGTCCATGAACCTGCATTAGAGCTTCTAAAAGAGTGTAGCTCACTTGATCCTATTAATGTACAATAGTCCTCATATTTTGAAATGTTAGTATCATCAACCAACCAAAAATATCCATGAACTATAGACTTACCTTCATTACTTGGACCCATTGTAGTGTTACACCATTCAACAATAGATCTTGCATCTATCAACTTTGCATTATCTTTGTACTTCAACTCTCCTCGTGCCAATGCTCTTTTGATGCTCCCCCTTTCCATGCCCAACCTCACAAAAATTCCACATATGTTAAACACCATTCACCTTATGCATCCTACTCAACCAAAGGAACATCCGCATGTTCTTGAATTGTGATGCACACTTATCTGACCATATGATATGCTGACTAAATGATATGTTCCTACTAGCCAAATCACGGTAGAACATCTGAAAGTAACCTTGCACAAACTCCATAGAATGTGTGCGATCATCACTAATATAAAAATGATATTCCCTCAAGATCTTCCTATTGTCCTCTATACTATCTTCTACATGAATGAATGCTATTTGCACAAATATAGCAACCTACGTAGAGTTGTAATACTGTGATTACACCTCATTTTGTGGCTGTACTGTGTAGTTCTCTAAAAAGTCAACAACTAAAATGATGGTACCAAGTGGAAACATGTCCTTGCATAACTTGAATTGCAAGTCCAACCATTGAGCTGTATGGGTATGCCTTGCATACTCGTACACTATACTGTCATGAAATGTAGACATAAACTGGTACACTAGAATCTTTTGAATAACCAAATCACACCTCTTTGCTTCTTTACCATCTTTTGTATTGTAGGCCATTGTGTTATAATTGCCGAACTCTACTAGTTCATTTCCACTTGCATGTTTGCTTTCCATATTTTGACATATTGGCATACATCGCAAGCCACCACAATGCTAACATGTGCCATCCAAGCATAATTTCCTATAGAATATTTAACCTTCCTCTCTTTCACATAAAATTATTGATATGAAGTCTCTTGAAGTAGTTAGTGGAGCACATATGCCACAATCCTGCAAAACATTGTTAGTATGCAAATCTAAACATATAGACCGATAAACATCAAAATGTTTAGAAAATTCAATATGTAATCTACAACAACAAGTAGTGCGTGTGTGATTTATTTTGACATAGAAAGGTTTTAGCATTTCAAAATATCTTTGAAAATTTTTAATTTGAGGATACATCTCTTGAAATTTCTTGAAAAATTGTGTTTGGGTTTCATCCAAAAAATGCTTTGGATGTGGCTCACAGTTTCGACAACTAATTCTCCTTCTCACAACATATCTTGCATTAGGAGATACCCTTGTGTTCTTTTTCCAAAATTCTTCAATGATGGATCTCAAAGCTTCAACAACTTTGTCTTTCTATGGGAGTCTCCCAGAGAATGCCCACAATTCATTGGTGTTTGGGTCCTCAAATCTTTCACATCTTACAGCGGCTCTCATTAGAGTTTTTCTACTTATTTTCAATGCTTGACTTGTCTTTCTATTGAGGCGAGCTTTGTTTGTTTGTTGGATTACTATTGTCGATGTAATGACATGTTGTGTGACATTACTATCCTTGGTGCGTGAGGTGGAACCCACACTCTCATATGCACTCATTAGATTCTTGACAATTGATTTTCACTTGAGTCATTCAATGTTCTTAGGCCAAGAATCTTCATAGTGGGCCTAAATTTTAGATTTCTCATCAATTCAACAAATAGTTGACATCTTCCATTTTTATTTAAATTCTCAAAGAATAATTTCCATATCTTATTCACATATCTTTGGCAAGTACACATGGGAATCTTATCCTACATGGGCTTCAACACATTCTCATCAATATCGATTAAAAACTTAGGCTTCCTATGCAAAATTCTAGGAGGCATTTTCATTGGTAAAGTTGACTCAACATTAGGAATTTCTTCAATTTTTACTTGAGATGGGATAGATGATGTACCTTTAGTTGGAGGTGAAAATGATGAAAAGGCTTGAAGTTGAGATGGAGAAGATGGTTTACCTTCAACTTGACGTGTGAATGATGGCATGCCACTAACTTTAGAAAAAAAAAAATGTACCTTCTACTTCACCTGTGAAAGATGGAGTGTCTCCAATTTGAGAAGATAATGATGGTGTTCCTTCAACTTGACCTGTGGATGATGGAGTGCCTCCAACTTGGAGATTCAATATAATAACTGAATAGAGGTTTTGCATTCATTCTCTTTGTGCCACCAATTCCATCTCTCTCTTAGCTTCATTAGATGTGTAATTTTCCTCTTCAATTGGCAATGGTGGAATGTCTTCTTGTATGGTTGAAAATTTCCTACTTTCCCAAATTTGCCTCATTCTTTCTCTTTTCCTCTCATTCTCAGCTTCATTCTCTTCTAGTTTTAGAGTCTTTTCTCATTTCCTTAGCATGATGAATCTGATTTCTACAAGCATGATGAATAAGACAATGATGATTAAAACTTTTATAATGACAATGAATAATGGTCACAATGAAAAACAATGTTCTACAAACTTCTGATTTTCACAATGAATAATGGTCACAATGATTTATCAATTGTCTTGGTACATGGTTCTACAAACTTCTTATTTTTAGCAGAGTTAGGGTTAGGGCAGAATAAGAAGGTGCATAAATTCAAGGCAAAATAACAAGGTGCATAAATTCTCATGTATGGAGCATGTTTTCCTAATGATTAGTGAGGTGACTCATACTATGACTGTCCTAACTTCTCTAAATCTATCTCCAAGGTTTTATTATCCATGAATAAACTTCCTTAATCCATCCCATCTCCATGAGAAACATGACAACCCTCCATTTTCTCAACCAAATCAGCAACTTGTTCTTCATGTTCATGGCTGTTGTAGGTTTGATAAAACTCATTTTTATGATGCCCAAGTTGTCCCAGACATGTATAAGGTTCATAAATTCTGAAAAATCAATCTTTAGTTCATTTTATTGACCCATGGAAAAAGTTCTAACCGCTGTCCCAAAGTCTAGAGGAAGACACGTGAAGACAAAAATCATGACTTGAATGCAACCCTTTGAGAGTAGTTTCAAATTGGGCATGGAGTTTACCTTCTTGGACCATGGTAGATGTTGTGATGACTATTTTTAATCTTCAAACCACCTTCACATACCTTATAACATCCCAAAAATGTGCATAACTCTTCATGTTCAATGGTTGTCCATGACTAGTTGGGCATGGCAATCTTCCTAGGACAACAAGGTGACATTTTGGCACAAGATCATATCATTATCCCAATAATGCATCACCAAATGACTTATTAATCATAATGTGGGATCTCTAGGACAACATTAATGAAGGTTTCAAGATAGAAATGATGCCTCTAAACTTATGATAGCCCTATTGTTGATTTATTTGTGACAGTCTTCTAGGGCAGAAACAAATTGAACAAACTATAAAGCTTTCAAGACTTCTAATTTTCTGGTTTCTGCATTTGCAGAAAGAGCATTATAATATGAGAATATTGTAATCTTGATATGATAATATGATAATTCTGCCTTTCAATTCTCATTTGCAGCTGTGTCAAAATATGTTATAAGAGCCATGAATTAATGTCTGCTTGCATTTCTAGTTACAGTCTTTGTTTGACTATATCTCTCTTTGAGGCACACAATAATATTCATCTGTATTTCTCTCTGTAATGCTCCTTGTACTACTCTTATCATCATTCTTATGTTGTAAGTCCTTATCTGTAAGTCCCGTCTTTGCTGTTGATTAGGTGTTTAGGGCCATTTGAGGTAGTAATCTGGTAATTTGAGCGCAGGTTTGAGCATAGATCTGAGAGCAGTAATGGATAAAGCTTCTACTTCTGGATCGGGTATGGTTCCCAAAGACCATGTTAGAGATCATAATGCAGAGGTTAGTTTCACCAACTTCTTTGCTGATCATGAAAATAAATTTTCTATGCCAGAAGAAACTGGTAATGCTTTAGAGGATATATCTCAGAATAGATTTTTGAATGAAGAGTTTAAAGTTCCAAAAATAAAGCCTTCTAAAATCTATAAAGATGTCCCTAGAGGTTTGACTAAGATGTTTGTAAAGTCTAAAGGTCTAAAGAATTTATTTGGTTATAAATCTTAGCAAAAATGTCATGTAGCCACGTTACAACATACTGTAATAGGCAGATTTGAAGGAAAACTTAATTTGTTTAATGATGTTGAAATTAGTAAGTTTAGAAGCCAAGCCATAGCCAAACCTAACAATCCACAGTACATGCATCTTTCTTATGTCCGCATCGGTACAACATGACACTATAGGCAAGGTCTGCCTATCATTATCTTCATGATGCTCAAAGATGCAAGGTTCTATAAGTTATCCCATGCTCTATTAGGATGTGCCTATGATTCAATGACTGATGGATCACTTTATATTGATTGTTTGTTTGATTTCACAGTCAGTTTAAAGGATCAGAATCTAAGTGACTTTCTTACCTATCAATTTAGAACAATGAACTTGTATATGAAAGAACAGTCGATTGATCATTCCTTAGTCTTCCTTGTCCATTATCAGCTCTACAATAGAGTTATGCCTCTAATGATGAATCCAAGATGAGCCCAAGGACTCAAAGGTCTTTCAACTGTGTGGAAATCTACCAGTGAGCACACCCAACTGACAGCGCCCAAAATTGTTAGACATAAGGATATTCAACTTCCTGAAGAATGGGCACTAGATCTTTGGGATAAAGATTGTCAACCTCCACCACTGAAACCTCCTTAGGTTCATGGAGTTACTCTTGAAGAAATAGATGATGAGGCTGTGATAAGGTTCTCCTTGAGACGTACTCCTTCTATGAGTCGTATACCCTCTATGAGGTCAGAATGAAATTTTAATTATAACAACCCTGGTCCATCTATGAATCTGAACCCTGGTTCTTCTGTTTCAAGGTCTCAGAGTGTTCGACTACAACCCTCCAAGGGTTTTGAAAATTTGTTCAAACTACTTGTTGTGAATAGATCCTCCAGCTCTTTAGGATCTAGTTCTTCTAATCCTGGATCATCCAGCCAAGTTCCACCCTATCCACATAATCAATATTCTGAATTGGACAATGGACTTTTAAAATGTGAAAAATGCTCTTTTGTCTTCCATCCACCAGTTGGTAACATTAGGATGATTTTCGGTAGGTCCACATCTATCCTTGAATAGGAAATCAAAGAGACTAATGAGAAGTCCATATCTACACCATCTGGAACCTGTACAGTACCTGGAACAATCCCTCCTTTTAAGGATTTCATGTTACAGGATTTATTAGGACATTTCCAAGTAGATTTCTGGCC
Organism: Cunninghamia lanceolata; assembly: GCA_027924645.1. Taxonomy (NCBI): domain Eukaryota; kingdom Viridiplantae; phylum Streptophyta; class Pinopsida; order Cupressales; family Cupressaceae; genus Cunninghamia; species Cunninghamia lanceolata. The sequence continues at coordinate 729,024 of BSBN01001388.1, forward strand.
ATTGCATGTCACCCCTATAGGTGAGGTTCAAGGGTCTAGCCAGAGTAAATTGCTAAACTACACAAATCTTTATCTCAGAAAAAATATCCTTCTCCTTCATGATAGGAAAACCTGGGAGGAAATTCAAGCCCTTAGAACTGAAAAAAACTGTTATCTATTCAAGAGAACCTACATACCATTGTTACATCCCTTAACCGACTTGAGGATCTGATCAAGTAGCTCCAAGCTGAGCTTCAGGCACTACAACAATCTTATGAGCAGTTCAAATCACATGCTGAAATGTGGTGGGTCACTCACCACACAACAGTTGAACAACACAGAGAAATGTTGCAAAAAGTCAGAGCTGAGAATAAATTAGATTGTGATGTTATAAGTTCTCAATTGTCTAATTGTAGAATTTAGATAAAGCACACTAAAGATAAAGTAGACATTGTACAACAAGAAATTCAGCATGTATATGAAAATCATATGTTGTTAAAAGATGCTATAACTCAAGAGTCAACTGACATACAAACAATTGTATTGACTCTTAGACAGTCACAGTCTTAATAGGCAAAAGTGTTAAATTTTCCTTCAAATGCTAAAGGTTACTTACAGGCACAATATGAGGGTCCCAAACTCTCTACTATAGTGAAGGAACCTGTAATTGAGAAAGTCTATGATCCCTCTACTAGTAGTTATAGAGAAACCACTGATAAGGAGAGAGCCTCAGGAAAGTTTCAAATGGCTCGTGGTCAGGGATATAATCTAAATGGATCCAATCTAATAGATCCCTTCAAAAATATCTAGTCCTATAAAGCAGATACTCCACCACTTGTCAACTTTGACAATTTTGAAGATGTGGCAAATATGAGAGGCATTGACGCCATGCGTGCATGGATCACCAATTATATGGCCACCAATACCGGAGTAGAAGAAGCCCAAATCATTAAGCAAGCCCTTAATTCCATGATTGGAGTTGCACGTAGTGTATGGGATAGACTTGAGGATACCTTTAGAGACAACTTGATAGAAAGAGGAACAGATCAGGTTTGTGCACAACTTACACGTCTGTTTGTTGGTAGAACAGACACAAGGGAAAAACTTACCTACAATAAGTTCATCAGAGGCAAGTGCAAGGACTTGAAGTACTTCAAAGAATATTGCGAGGGGCAATATAAAAACTTCTACCAGTCTGGCTGTGAGCAGAACCACGAGTTCATGTTCACAACTTTTCTTAAAAGTTTTGGTGATATTGTAGGAGAATTCTATCATAAAAGAGTTCTTGAAAATTTGGTAATTGATGGTATTGAGATGAAATAACTTACCTTCCCTCAATTGGTTCAATTTCTAATTGAGATAAATGAAGAAGCCTTCCAGGAATCTTAGAAAAGAAAAGAAATGAAAAAGGTGAAGCCTTTGTTGTCTTCATCAACTTGTTACCAAATCATGGCATCCAATGAATTTCCTGAAAAGTATAAATCTTCTTCTAAGTGCTATTCTTGTGAGAAATCTGAGAAGCCCTATAAGAAGAAGAAGAAGAAAAGGAAATATAATAAGTACTCAAAAAAGAAAGGATAATTCAGGAAAAAGGATAAGAAAGGTTCGGGTTCAAAGAAATGGGAACTGACGTGCTATATTTGCAAGGGAAGCATTATACTAATAAATGCCTTGAAAGAAACAAGAAAAAGAACAAAGGTAAGGTCCGAGCTGCAAGAGCCGCTGGTCTTGATGATAACAATGAATTTGAATTCATCGATGAATATCCCTCAGATTCAGAAGACATCATTTTATCAGCATCAGAAGAAGAATCTAAAGAGGAAGAAAATTATGAGTCTGCTCATGAGTAGACACCAGTTCATCAAGAAGCCTCATCTAAATCTTCTGATGATTCAGAAAATTCATTCTTTTGCAGAATGCTTCGATGAGATACTAGAGTTGAATTGGATAAGGTAATTGAAGAGATTATCCAAGTTGAAGCTCGTCTTCAAAAGATGGATTTCAGACAAGAAACATAGAAAAAGATGCTAAGCAAATTAGAGCAGCTTAATGTAAAGAAAATGTTTCTCCTAAAAGAAAATGAGAAACCTTCCAGTTCCTTCGGAAGAAGAACACCTATCCGTCACTATGGTCAACTTGTAGTTTCCTCTTTGCCCTCACCAATAGCACAAAGAACTTTTGAGGAAGCACCTGCTATAGGCAGTATGGCTAGAATACTCTGGTGAAGACAGAGAAAAACTTTTTTGGAAAAAGTTATTAAGCAAGCTCGGGCAAAAATAGCTGAAATTGATGATGAAGAAAATGTTCAGCTAATTGATGAAATGGAACGCTCTCAAGAGCTTGATAAATATGTTAATAAGTTTAATACTTCTAGTTCTTTTCAACTTCCTCATGTAGTCACTTCAAGAGAAGAACAACTTTATTATGAAGAAAAGCCCTATAGTCCTCTTCACGGAGAAGCTATGGCTGAGCCTTTATTGGCTCTTTCAGGACAAATGACACCCTATGTTCTGGGTTCTCACTTGGATCCTTCCTTTACTCCAGATCCTACATTTGAAGAAGGAAGTAGTAGCCACCATCAGGTAAAGGCCTACCAAAGACACAAGAAGACTACCACCTATCCTGGTGTAATCTTCACCATTCATTTTCCAGGGATAAAAATGTATCCTCTTGCATTCTTATGGGATACATGAGTAGATGTCAACCTTGCAATGTATAATTGTTTTCCTGTTGATGTCTGGATAGAAGGTTCTACTGATTTAATCTTTGGTAATGGTAAACATGAATCCAAGCTGATATGTAAATTACCTATTCAGTTAAGTAATGGATTCCTTGATGAACTAACATTTGTCCACTATGAAGTGGATGATTATGATGGTGTGATTGGAAGTAGAGCAATGCAGCATTGGGAATCGATCACAATCGATTCCACCTTCATCACTATGCAGGAACATTTTCAGGTGCCCAGACTTCATCAAGATTTGGCATTCACAACAAAGAAAGTAATGCCATAGAAAAAAGAGATAAATACTGTCTAGATTGCAGGAAAGTAGCAGTAGCTGAAGAACCACTACAAGCTTTGAAAGCTAAATTTGCAGCTACTGTTCTTACAAAGGATCTTAAAAATCATAAGTAGGATTTGGTCTGCAGTCTGCCACTTAAACGAGATCCTTCATGTAATGAAATTCACCCTAAAGCTAAGGCTAACTATTTCTTTATGGGCCAAGCAGAAACATAAATGTGCCGCAAAGAAATAATTGAATTCTATGCCTTAGATCTAATTAAAATTTCAGATTCTCCTTTCTCTTGCCACGCCATGTATGTCCAAAATATGCTTAAGATGGTTTAGAATTACCTGAAAAAAGATTGGTTGTGAACTACAAGCCACTCAATGAATGTTTGCTTGATAATCAACACCCTTTTCCCAGCAAGGATCATATCTGGCAAACTATACAAGACAACCATATCTATTCTAAATTTGATCTGACTAAAGGATTCTGGCAGATTGGTCTTAAGACAGAAGATTTCTATAAGACCGCCTTTTCTGTTCCACAAGGGCTTTATGAGTGGAAAGTTCTTCCTTTTGGAATTAAAACCGCTCCTTCCATTTTCTAGCAAAAAATGGACATTATTTTTTGCCATTATGCTAAGTTTATTCTGCCCTACATTGATGACATTCTTGTCTTTAGTCAGGATATGCAGCAACATCTTCATCATCTGCGCCATTTTCTTACTATCTATCAACAACATGGATTAGTAGTCAATCCCTCAAAGTGTCATTTCACACAAGAACATATTGTTTTTATCAGCATCAAGCTTCTTCTGGGGGGAGAATGGAGGCTTAAACATATATTTTAAGTCGCATCCAAAATCTTCAGGTAACCAATGTTAAGGAACTTCAAAGATTTTTGGGTTTAGTCAATTATATTGCTGGTTTCTACCATAAATCGGCTGAAGATAGGCTTGAGATTAATGCCTTATTGGGAAAGAATCCACCATGCCTTATTGGGAAAGAATCCACCTCCATGAACCAAGGAACACAATGCTATTATTGCTAGAATAAAGTCTAAATGTGCTAATCTTCCACCTTTAAGATTACCTGGTGATGGTCCAAAAATCATTGAAACAGATGCCAGTGAAGGCGCATGGGCAGGAATTCTGAAGGAGAAGACACCACAAGGGCATGAAGAAATTGTTAGATACATTTCTGGCAGCTTAAAAATAGTGAATTAAACTATCACAACACCCACAAAGAGATTCTTGCTGTCATTAACACTCTTAACGCTTTTGAAATGTTTGTAGGTGATAAAAGGTTTCTGATCTGAAGTGACTTGCAGAATTTAAGGGGTTTCTTCAAAAAGGAATCCAAAGACAAAGTGATCAGAGGCAGATTGTTAAGATGGGCTCAATTCTTAAATACTTTTGAATTTGATATTGTTCATCTTCCTGGTGTTGAAATTTTTTTTGCAGATTTTCTATCATGTGAAGGACACATTGCACCTAAGGTTGAACAAGATTTTCCTGTCACAATGCCAAAGGTTGACACTGGAAAAGTTTGTGTCATTCGGGTTCGAGAACAAAGATGGTATAAGCCAAGTTGCCCAGAATGGAGTACTAATCCATTCGCCCGCAGAAATTGCCACAATTTTTAGATGGCCAATGATTTCTTGTTTGATAGGTTCAAAATGATAACTGCAAAGTTGCACCTTACTCAAGAAGGTCTCTGGACTAAACATCCATTCTTTGCATTCTTTGCTGAAGCCGAACCTATTGATCCTAAAATGGGACATGTTCTTCAAAATTGGTATGGCGACTTCACCCTACCAGTTAAATTCATAAATCCATCTGTTCAACATTCTGAGCGATGGCTTAATGACGAAAAGGGCAAAGACTTAATTAGAGATTTGTTTCAAGGACCTTATCCACCTGTAAATGCATTGGAATTTATGGGAACTAGTTCCTATACAGGTTGCATCTTCAAACTCACATTTGACTCAGCTGAAGAAAATCCTATTAGCCATCATATGTGCCAAACTTATGGACCTCAAGGACATGGATCTCAGTATGAATATTGGAACATTCCTAGCAGATTGCGCATGCTCCATCGAGACCAGATCCCCATCTAGATCCACACCAGGACCTATCGAATGGAGGTCACAGAATGCCATGCAAGGGAACAAGGAATCTATGGTCCTTACAAACTAAAGAAAATGAGCATCATCTGGAAAGAATCTGATCCAAGTGAACCTCAATCACTTGATTCCTGGCTTGATCGACCACGAGCCACTGACTGCATTCCTCATGCTTCTCACATGACATGTGCGAACTGTGAATATGACCCAAGTGATGATCCTCGAGTTGGATATGATAGTATGGGTCCCTGTTCTAGTTAGTGGATGGGCTTGTCATCCACCAAAGGAATCTGTCCCTTCGTGGTTAAAGATAGACATGGACCACACAATGGTAAAAGGGGAAAGTATACGCGCCTAACAGTATGCACGAGATATGCCTCTCATGATCAAAAAGCAACTTTATAAAAAGTAGATTCTATTTTGGTCTTGTCTATCCTCCTTTATTCCTTGTTTATGGGTTATTGGGATCCACCAGAGGAATATTATCCTCAACTGGATAACCCTTTGGATAAAGGGTTGCAACATGTCAACTTGGTATGGTCGGATTTGAAACTCGAACTTATGAGAATAGGTTAAAGATCCACCTCGATGATCTATATAAGGGACAAGAGGCCGCCTCATTCATCAATCAAGTCTTGAGTGAGTAAGTTCTCCATCAAGTCTTAGAAGAGTCTTAGGAAGTGTGAAAGTTTGAGTCTTAGTAAAGGCTTAACGGATCAAAGTAGTATGCTCTTTCTGCAAATGTAGAAACCAGAAAATTAGAAGTCCTGAAACCTTTATAGTTTGTTCAAATTGTTTCCAACGAGCATTGTAATATGAGAATATTGTAATCTTGATATGATAATATGATGGTATTTTGCATACTAATTCAGCTATCAAGAATGTTCTTGTGATGAGAGGACCATGAGTTAGGTGTATGAACAATCCCCAAACAATAAATGATAATAATCTAGCAAAACATGAGGTCAAACAAATGTATAACCATTATTATGATAGTCCTATCTATGACAGTCTTATGCAACATTTGCATGGCATCACCTTTAAAGTTTGCACAAGGATAACTTCTTCAACTCAATGATAGGGTCTTGGACCATTTTCTATGTTATGACTACTATAATTAATTAGTAACATGACTGTCACAAGGTGGTTGGGTAACTCTTGTATAATAGTCCTTTTGTAAAATAAATGATGTGTGTTCTTGCTGAGTGGCAAACCCTCTTCCATTGTCATAGAAAGAAACATGCACGTTAGGTCTTATTGCAAAAATTCTTAAGCATTGGATCAATAATCAATCCCATGAAGATACTAAAATCCCCAGGATGATAATCCCCTAGATCTATAGCATATGATTTTTAATTTGAAAACATGACTGTGCTATTTATAATAGTCATAAATGACTGATCAACATTGAGAAATGACAATTTCAAAGGCTTATAACCACGTTTGTACTAATAAACACACTTTGTAACTTTAATAACATCAAGAGAATCCTTCAAAACTTGCCTAGCAACCTAAAATATGACCCTAGCATAATATGGATAGTCACTAATGACTGTACTGTTGGGCTTAACAATCATATGGTAACTGATTTTCCATATGGAAGACTTAAAGGAAAATCTTCTTAGTAGTTGTATAGTCCATCATGTATGTGGCATGTTTGAATTCTTGAATGATAGATTGGTACTTCCTTACACTAACAAGATTGTAAGGACAACCTAAAAACTTCAACCAAATGCTCTAATCCATATTCCATATAGACAATACTCAAATATTTACACCACCTTGATAGTCACACACATGCATATGACAACATTTTCAAAATGGATAATAATCTCAAACAATACCCAAGGGTTTCAACATGGAATCTTCAATATTTGAATAACAAAATAATAAACCCTAGGATTCTATCATGATGACAACATCCATAACCCACTCGATTGTCATGGCATCCCTCACTACTATTACTAATGTAATTTCTCATGAACATGATAGTCCTTGATTGTTACAACAATAAGCACCCTTGAATCCTTTATGCAACTTCTAAAAATTATGTTAAAATGACTAGATTATGATTGTACAAGAATGCATGACCAAGTTGGTGAAGGAGATTTGTTGTCATTTATGATCTATGATTGTCATAATCATTGGAGGCATTGTCATATACGGAGTTGTGTAGGATGAAATGTTGTTTGGACAAACTTAGGACTATTATAGGCACTAAATGTTTTGATAGTTAAAGGGTAGTCTTATCAACAAAAGAATAATCAATCCTAAAACCTCTCTTAACTATTATGACAATGATACCCATGCTATGTGACATTAAATGCATAAGGATTATTAGGGTTAAACCATTATAATTTCTTGTCATTAGAGGAAAAGAGTAGGAAGGTTGTCATGGATCGTAAGGATAATTGGAATTGTCATGTGGTTAGTATGGTCAATTGACCTTTAAGGACTTGAACTTGTTACATACTAAGAAATCAAATGCATTCTTGCAAAATGCTTTAGTTTCATGCAACACAACCTTGTCAAGTGCTATATTTTCTGATCTACTCGTCATGGGGCCGAACTAACTGCGTGAACACGTTCAGGTGGGTAGGTAAATTCTAGTGGAGGTCTCGTTTCATACACCAAGTGTCTCAGTCATTTTGGGCTATAAGCTACCAACAAAGTGACTATTGGTAGCTTACAATCCGGAATGACTGGGACCCTTGGCACACAAAATGAGACCTTCCTTGGCATTTATCCACCCATCCCGACGCATTGGCAAATTCCACTTGGCCCCACTAGCTATGGAATGCAAAATGTCACTCTTAGGACTTTCAAGTTAGCTGGTAGCTTGCAGCTTGGAATGAATGAGACACCTGGTGCATGAAAAGAGACCTCCCCTAGCATTTACCTACCCACGCAGACGTGTTGGTGTAGTCGGTTTGACCCCATGACATATGGAATACAAAATTTTAGTCTTAGCAACTTTCTACTTTGTCGGTAGCTTATAGAATGGAATGAATTGGATGCTTGGCACACAAAATGAGACCTCCCCTGGCATTTACTTGCCCACCCCAATGCATTGGCGTAGTTAGTTTGGTCCCACAATGAGAATAATAAATATGGCACCTAGAAAGGTTGTGCTACATGAAACTAAAACATTTTGCAAGAATGCATTTGATTTCAACATGGTCAAATGAACCAGAGTTGACCAATACTGAGAGAAGTTATTGTGGATGGACTCCACGTGAACCTATAGGTCTAAACAAAATGGTCCCATCTACCATGAATTCTGAAAACTACTCCGTCAAAGTTTGGTAGTTTTTTGTTCTTAGGGATCTTAAGTGACTTTTTTGGTAGCCTGCTACCCGGAACGACTGGGGTTCTTGGAACACAAAAAGAGATCTCCCTTAGCATTTAATTGCCCACCCTCATGTGTTGGCATAGTTGGTTTGGCCCCATACTGAGCAAAACAAAAAATATGGCACCTGACAAGGTTTTGTTGCATGAAACTAAAGGATTTTGCATGAAAGCATTTAATTTTGACATAGTCAAATGAACTAGAGTTGACCAAAATAGAGGGAGGTTATTGTGGACAAACCCATGTGCACTTGTAGGAACAAATGGAACATTCCTACCTACCACGAATTCTGAGAATTGCTCCATCAAAGATTGGTAGTTTTTTGCTCTTAGGGATCCTAAGTGATTTTTCTGGTAGCCTGCTACCCGAAATGATTGAGACACTTGGTCCATGAAATGAGACCTCCCATAGTATTTACCCACCCACTTTGACATGTTGGTGAAGTCCATTTAGCCCCACGAGCTATGGAATACAAAATGTCACTCCTAGCACCTTTCCACTACATGAAACTAAAGCATTTTGCAAGAATGCATTTGATTTGGCATGGTCAAATGGTCTGGAGTTGACCAAAATGAGAGAGGTTATTATGGATGGACCCCATGTGCACCTATAGTTCCAAATGGAATGTTCCCAGCTACCATGAATTCTAAGAACTGCTCCATCAAAGTTTGACAGCTTTTTGCTCTTAGGGATCTTAAGTGACAGTTCTGGTAGCCTACTGCCCGAAACGACTGGGATGTTTGGTACAAGACCTCCCCTAGAATTTACCCATCCACCCCAATGCATTTGTGAATTCCATTTGACCCATGAGCTATGGAATGCAAAATGTCACTCCTAGCACCTTTCCACTACATGAAACTAACACATTTTGCAAGAATGCATTTGATTTTGGCACAATCAAATGGACTAGATTTGACCAAAACCAAGGGAGGTTATTGTGGATAGACCCCACTTGCACCTATAAGTCTAAATGGAACATTCCTAGCTACCATGAATTCTGAGAACTACTCCATCAAAGTTTGGCAGTTTTTGCTCTTAGGATCTTAAGTGACTTTGCTGGTAGCTTGCTGCCTCAAATGATTGGGACCCTTGGCACATGAAAAGAGACCTCCCTTGGCATTTAACCACCCACCTTGATGCGTTGGAAAAGTCCATTTGGTCCCACAAGCTATGGAATCTAAAATGTCACTCCTAGCACCTTTCCACTGCATGAAACTAAAGCATTTTGCAAGAATGCATTTGATTTTGGCATGGTCAAATGAATTGGTGTTGACCAAAATTGAGAGAGGTTATTGTGGATGGACCCCACATGCACCTGTAGGTCAAAACAGAACATTCCTAGCTACCATGAATTCTGAGAACTGCTCTGTCAAAGTTTGGTAGTTTTTTTCTCTTAGGGATCTCAAGTGACTTTTCCTATAGCCTACTGCCTGGAATGACTAGGATGCTTTCCACACAAAATGAGACCTACCATAGAAATTACCTACCAACTGCAACACATTGGCAAAGTTCATTCAGCTCCATGAGTTATGGATTACAAAATGTCACTCCTAGCACCTTTCCACTACATGAAACTGAAGCATTTTGCAAGAATGCATTTATTTTAAGCACAGTCAAACAAACTGGAGTTGACCAAAACTGAGAGAGGTTATTATGGATGGACCCCACGTGCACCTGTATGTCTAAACATAATTTTCCCAGCTGCCATGAATTTTGAGAACTATTCCATCATAGTTTGGCATGTTTTTGCTCTTAGGGCTCTTAAGGGACTTTGCCGATAGCCTACTATCCAGAATGACTGGGATGCTTGGCACATGAAATGAGACCTCCCATGGCACATGAAATTTAAGGTAATGTATAGTCAATCATGCATTCTTTAATTCTAGAGTGACATCGTACCACACATCATCAAAAGATTTAAACTCTAACTGTATTGGTTCGTTATTTTCCACCACCATTGCTCATGCAAATATTTCTGTAGATATTAGACCATTTAATGAAGCCTTAGAAGTGTTCTAGGTTGGACATTTTGCCAAATAACTGAAACCATAACGGAAGGACATAAATATATAAAGCACTATCCTAATAATGGTATGATGAATAGTAAATACTCTTAGGACCTTGATGACTGTCCTAACAATCATATGACTAGTTTTTTAATTGTTAGATCCACCCAAATGGAAGCTTTGCTCATCATATAACAATCTCACCCTCATATAAGACCATCGTAGTAACATGTCATGTGATTTGGCTCCCAATTATAGTCCACACTATCCTATGGATGTTACCTTACATGATATGTGAGTGAGTTATGATTATCATGAATATCCATTTCTTGATGAACAAGTGACTAGGTTTGGGAGAAGACTTTAATGTCGTGATAACAATCCCAAAGCTAAGTGATTGCCTTCTTGTTGATAACTGTCATATTCTTGACTTTAAGACTAATTCATGATTGCATGCTTGTCCATTAGTGTACTATGTATAGTTGGTCTATTAGCCTTGCTAGGGTTGTCTTTATGTGGGAATGACATGCTTGACTTGATGGGACTATCTTCCCTTCTTAATTTAGGATTTCTACTCTCTAATTACCAAAACAATTGTCTCTTCATTATGACAGTCCTCTCCTTTCTCTCTTCTACACTCCCTACTTGTAGACTTTGCATTCATAATTCTAGGGTATAAGTATCCTCTAGCAAGACAATAATGCCTTTGATACATGATAGTCAACCTAGCATTGTCTTTGATCTTTGTATGACAAACAACTAATTAATTCTAGTTACTTGTAGTACCTCTAAGCATCTCCTATACTATCACCATGTTCATGGTTATTAACATGTGTCCTCCAACAACAATACAAGTGTACCTACACTGTAATAAATACTTAGAATGACATACCTACAAGTATGCAGTTGTAAGTTCTCCTTCAAAATGGCTTGAGGTTAAAAAATAGTGGCATTAGATTTATGTAAGTTTCCATGCTAAAATGCAACACCTAAAACTCATTGCTACCTTCTATAGCTCATTGTAAGTTTCTATGCTAAAATGCAACACCTAAAACTCATTGTAAGTTTCTATGCTAAAATGCAACACCTAAAACTCATTGTAAGTTTCTATAGAAGATGTTAAATATTGTTACAACGGATGTTAAATGGTGTAGGATGTCATTTATAAGGGTGCCCTATATGAAGATCATGAAGATAAAACCCATTGTTGTCCCTATATGCAAAGTGTGGAAGCATAGACAAGGCACGCGGATTGTTTGATAGAACACCACAAAGAGATGTCCTCTCATGGGATGCAATGATTGCAAGATATGCAAAAAATGGATTTGTTTAAAAGACTTTAGAAACTTCCAAGAAAATGCAATTGACATGTGTTTAAAGCCAAATTCCACAACCTTTGTCAGCATCCTCCCTATTTGTACCAAAATAGGATCTTTGCAACAGCGTATGGACAGCCATAAAAGCATAAAGGATATAGGAATTTTGTCACATGTTGTAATTGCAGCTGCTCTTGTAGACATGTATGCAAAGTGTGGAAGCATAGACAAGGCACATGGATTATTTAATACAACACCACACAGAGATGTCCTCTCATGGGATGCAATGATTGTAAGATATGAAAAAAATGGATTTGTTGAAAAGACTTTACAAACTTTCAATTAAATGCAATTGGCATGTGTAAAGCCAAATTCCATAATCTTTTCCAACATCCTCCCTATCTCTACCAAAATAGGATCTTTGGAATAGTGTATGGACAACCATCAAAGCATAAAGGATATAGCAAATTTGTCACATGCCGTAATTACAGCTGCCCTTGTAGACATGTATGCAAAGTGTGGAAGCATAAACAAGGCACATGGGCTATTTGATAGAACACCACAAAGAGATGTCCTCTCATGGGATGCAATGATTTCAAGATATGCAAAAAATGTATTTGTTGAAAATACTTTAGAAACTTCCAACCAAATGCAATTGGCACATGTAAAGCTAAATTCCACAACCTTTGTCAACATTCTCCCTATCTGTACCAAAATAGGATCTTTGGAACAACGTGTGGACAACCATAAAAGCATAAAGGATATAGGAATTTTGTCACATGTTGTAATTGTAGTTGCCCTTGTAGACATGTATGCAAATTGTGGAAGCATAGACAAGGCACATGGACTATTTGATACAACACCACAAAGAGATGTCCTCTCATGGGATGGAATGATTGCAAGATATGCAAAAATGGGATTTCTTGAAAAGACTTTAGAAACTTTGAAGTAAATGCGATTGGCATGTGTAAAGCCAAATTCCACAACCTTTGTCAGTATCCTCCATATTTGTACCAAAATAGGATCTTTGGAACAGTGTATGGACAACCATCAAATCATAAAGGATATATGAAATTTTGTTAGTGTATACCTTTATTCCTAGGCGCACACATTTGTATTTAATCATACTTAGGCATATTTGCACATGTTCCTTTGAACTTGTCAAAGTAGTTGAGTCAGTTTGAGAGGTGTCAACTTGCATCGACACCTCATGCTATGTTTGTGAGAGGTTAGTCACCACAACTCCATGGAGAGGAGTCCTATCCTCTTTTCATGGAGATTCGGGTACCCACACTTCTCTATTTATACTCACCTCTTTTGATAATACAATTGGTCAATTTCATAGCAAATTCGTGTGCTTGTTTGTCTACTCCATGATCTTGGTTTTCTACATGGTATCAGAGCTTTGTGGATTAACTTCAAGTTGTCATTTTCTCATTGTTCTATTCACCCCCATTCATGTCAAGATTGATTCTATGAGGTTTTTTTGTTGTTTGGTTTTTTTCATTTTAACTGTGTATGTGTTTTGTTATTTTGGCTTCATAGAGGATGAAAGGTGTAGCAAAGCACTTGTGGAGATAGCTTGGTGGCTATATTGGAACCAAGGTTTGCACAAACGCTAGCCCACAACCCCATATCAATGGTGGCTTGGCGTTCATAGCCAATCGATGACCCTCTTTAAGTGTTGTTCTCCGTTTGAAAGACACATAGAAAACATCAAATGTGGGGGGCTCTAACCCACACCTGGGCTTGTCCTCACAACGATGCCCTCTAAGGTGCCTTCAATCAACGTCACCCACAATGATGCTACCAACAACACCTCCACCTTACAAGTGGCGCCTCTAGAACTCACCCTCCCAATGATGCCCAAAACACCCTCACACGTCCCTATTTCTATAAGGACAAAAATCACACACAGCCTCCACGAGAACCCCTATGATGATTCAAATCCTTGTCATGTACATGTAAGTGTGAAATAATGTCCTTTAAGCAACGAGCCTCTTGATGAAGTGTCCTCTTTTCTCATCTTGTGTTATTTCTTCCTTGTCGATTTCCCTCTCTCCCCGTTTGTGACATTTTTTGACACTTTTTGCGACACTTGTCGACTTGCATTTTTTGAGCTTTCGATCTTACTCCTAAGTGTTGTGAGTGTCTTGTAGGTGAGTTTTTACCTCTCCCCTATGTTTTTCCACTAGTGCATAGTGCACCTCCTAGAAGCCTTCTAGAGGTCTCCTTATCCATCTCCACTTTCAGTTTTTAGTTTCGTCAAACCAATCCAAATCTCCCCCTATTATTTCTAGATCTCCCCCAGGAGATCCTGTTGATGCAAGTCAAGATTTGGATTCTTCCACATGAATGACCTATTTCTTGATGCATAACCCCTCCTTTTCTTCTCTTCTTCCATCTCCTAGCTTGTTTTTCTGCATCTAACCCTATCCAGCTTGGATCTCCCTAGGGAGACCTAGGGTCACCCCCGGGTGACCCATGGTTATCCAAGGGTGACCCTATCTGGTGAAAGGGGTGACCCTTCCATTTTTGTAGCCGCATAAAAACTCAAGTTTCTCTCTCATTTTTTCTCTGTTTTCACCTATTTTTCTTTCTGTTTGCATGGTTTTTGATCCTTAATATAGATTTAACTATTTCATGCACCCACATATGCATAATTATCTCTATTTGATCTCATATCAACTCTCTAATCAATCTCATGCATCCCCTCACCACCATTTCCTCTTCAATTATAAGCTATCTTTGCTTCGTCATTCCCCTATCAGCTGAGTTCACTGGGTAATCAACCTTGTTAACTCCCCAATCATCTTTGTTAACTCATCAATCCAAATGAGTTAACTCTTCAATCAATTCCTTCTTCTAAACCTATAAATACACCCCTTCCTCAAGCACAAAGGGAGGCAAATCCATTGTGCACACGGCTTTTGCCAATTTTTCTCTCCAACTTAGCATTCGAATGCTCTTACAGGACGAAAGTACCTTTTGCTTTATTTGTTCAACCAAGTAGCATCACGCTGCTTCATTCTATTCCATTGTGTTCAATCCAAGCTCCCATTGAGCTCATACAAGCTTCATCAAAGCTTCTTTTTGCTTCTTCGCATCCTTTTGTTGTCAAGAGGATCACTTGCTGCTACAAAAGGATTCTAGGTTACCTATTACAAGGATTGCTGAGGGTAGTGGAGTCAACAAATCTTTGTTTCTCTTAGGTTCCTTCATTATTTTCATTCAATTAATAGTAATTAGAGAATCAAATTTGCTCTTGGGAATAGTAAAACACTACTTTTTCCTTGATAATTAGATCTTGCATGTTAGATTGATTACTTTCATATTTCTAGATCTAGATTGTTAGAAAAAGCATTTTCCCTTTTCATTAGATTAGATTACTTCTAAATCATTGAAAACACAAAAAAAATAGATTAACATTGCATTGGAAAAGTCATATAGAATTGCATACATATTTCCCTTTCATAGATTAACAGAACTTTTATTTCTAAAATACTCTAAAAAATACAAAAAAAAATGTTTTGCATATCATTTAGTTTGCATGTATACAGAAACATTAGAATAGATAAAATTGTAAAGCATCAATTTCATCATGAGGTAACCATAGTTAAATGATCCAACCAAACCCTCGATCCCTTCACGAGGTAAGGAAAAAGTCAAAACATAAGCCAAACCCTAGGTCAACAAAACCCTAGGTCAAAAACTGAGATCTGGTTAAGGTTAGTAATCACACAACTTCCTCTATCCTGATTCACAAATGTTCTTAGGAGTGAGAGGAGAGTGGGTGAGGGCTATCCATGATGAGATTCAAGAGATCCATCCAAGACCACAACATGAAACATTTGTTCTACCACAAGGAGACCCATTTGTCCTCTTATTGTTAGAAGAAACTAGACAACGCCAGATACAACAAGAACTCTTGTAGCACTTACAAAGACAAGAGGACATCAGCGAGAATAATCGCTTACCCACACAGAGGTGGAATCTAAGAAATCTAAATAGAAGAAGAGAAACTAGTGTCCCTTTGGGTCATAGGGTTATCTCAAGTACAACAACAATCGAATGAAACATACAACTACGCACACAACAATAAAGGCCAAGGTACTTGCTGATCCCTTTTCGCAAAGTCTAGCTCTCCAACGCGCCAAACCTTCACTGTGTCTCACCTCCTCTTGACTGGATAATTCCACATGAGTGAGAGTGACGTGGTGGATCGCCCTATGACAAGGAGGGAAGGGGTTCATGTGTGTGCCAAAATCTGACCCGACAGCCCCAGGAAACCGGAGCACAATTTTGAGCATACATATTTTTGTGAATCTAATGTGAAGGGAAGAGCCTCTTGGTTATGCTATTTGTGTTCCCATTTCAAACATCTCAAAATAGTTAATATAAACTTTAAAAGTTTTTCGCCATTCTTCATAGCTGCTTTTGCTGCTTCAGCTTCTGTTGCTTATGCCATCATCCATTCCATTTATTCTATGGTGTTTATGGCACCCCTGAGTATGATGGAACCTAACTTAAAACAAGGGAACATTCCCTCATGAGAACCAGAAACTCCCTCATTTGATAGGTATGTGCCACCGCATCCTGACATGCCAATCACCAACTGTTATGATTACCAGGATTCTAACTATGAGCAAGATCAAAGAGAATCTCTGTGCTCTCTATCTTTCAACAACCCAACTTGGGAAAACAACTCAGCCATACCAAATGCACTGCATAAGGAAAGAAGGGTGAGGTTCAAGATACATCAACCTAAACAACCTTCCACAAGCACATCGAATACCCATCTCGATGAGGAGGTTAAATGGTTAGAAAAATGTTTGCAAGAAACCAAAGATGCTCAAGAGGCATTGAGGATCACCTTACAAGAACAAAAAGAAAACATTGTGCACGAAGAAGCACTTTATCACAAAAATATTTGAAGAGAACATCCTAGAAATGAAGAAACACCTAGAGCTGCTACTCTTGCAGACTTGATAGTAACGCTAGTACAAAGAATCAGAATCTTGGAAGCAGAACAAGCTGCTCCTAAAAGAAGACAAAAGTCCCATGAATAGGACTAGGGGAATCACAAAATCCTCCCTACCTCAATTACTATTCACAGAATGCTAGCAACAACACATGTCTAAATGAGAATCCTCCTATCTAGAATAATCAAACAAATCCAACAATGGGTTATCAAAACCCACCTACGGGGTTATTACTATCAACCCCACAATCTCAAAGTGCCTTTTTAGGGATGTATCTCAAATATTTGAAAGAACCCTTGGACCAAAACATAAGTAGTGTGCAATTACCTTGGCCATTGCTTGATCTCCCAAAGTTTAAAGGAGAAGGAGATCCAAATTCAAACATTAAAGCCTACACCACAGCTATCAGAGAACTCCCTTGGGATGGGGTTGTAGCAAAGATCTTCCCAAAAACTCTTGAAGGCATCACTTTGGATTGGTATTATCGTCTCCTAGAAGCTTCAATCCATTCATTCAGACAACTCATTGGAGAGTTTGTCATGGCATTCAACATGAACAAACTCGTTAAAATAGGAATCAGAGAGTTCCTCACAATGAAACAAGAACCAAATGAATCTGTGGGTCACTTCATCACTCGATGGAGGCAAGTCCTCTATTCTTCAACTAGTGCTCCCAACATGGACCATCGAGAATTATGTGATCTCTTCTTACATGCTCTTAACAAAGACATGAGAGAAGATGTCCAAAAACTGCCATACAAATCATACGAAGAAGCATTAGAAAGTGCATTGAGAATTGACCAAGCCACCATCGATAGTGGTAGAAAGATATATGGTTCAAACAAAAAACTGACAAAGGAAGACACAGGGAACAATACCTCTATTGTTAAAATTCTCAAAAACAATAGGAGTGTAACCACAAATGGGGTGACAGATCAAACCCCAATCAAGAAGATAAAAGATTATTACAGTGGGAGAGATTACTATCCTCCTAACACAAATTCCATAGATTGACCTAGAAACAATGGGTACTACCCTTGAGACAATTACCAGAGCTGGAACCACAATGGAAACAAGAACGAAAATCATGGTAGATATGAGAGACCCCCATATGAGTTCAACCAATTTTGTTCTTTTCATAGAACAAGGGGACATAGCACAAAATCTTGTAGGGAATACAACAGATTCATAGAAAGATTACCAGAAGACCAACAATGCATGTTCATAGAAATGTTCTTAAACCCACAAGAGGTCACACTAGATAACAAAGATACATGACAAAATCAAGCTTTGATAGTGCCACAAAATGCAAACATGAGAATTTATCAGGATCCATTCCCTGCACATAAAGACACATACACATCAAATCAAAACAACACAACTTAGAGTAGTAACCCTAAAATCCCACCACAACTGGGACAAAAAGGAGAAGCTAGGATGATGGGATTAGTCGAGATTATGCACAACGAAGAGGAAGACCGAAGGATGAAAATGAGAAAATAGAACCATATGAGGGTATCATCTCAATAGTAGAACCAATACCAGCTCCCATTGGACCTTATGAGCTCATAGAAGACTTAAAGAAAACATATGCACACGTTTCATTCATTGATTTACTCAGGAACTCCCCTTCACATCAGTTTGTGTTACTACAAGCAATAGGCCTAAAATATCTCGACCAAATTATGCCGCCACCTAGTGAGTAAATCAATCACGTGGACTACAATCTCAGTCCTTTAAACTCAGAACTCAAAGATCTGGGGTTCTTCTTCGACTTACAACATATGCCTTTTTAGGTAGAGTTAATAAAACAAGGGACCCGTCACTATATATTCAAGTGTGGATCTATGATACATGCATCAAGCAAACATTAATCGACGATGGGGCTGCAATGAATATAGTTCCTTTCTCCCTTCTAGAGAGGATGGGCTATGGACACACGAATATCCCTGCCTCAAGAGATACTCTAAGTGGGTATGATAATCTAAAGGCAGCCACCATAGGTAAAATTACCCTTCCGGTACCTTTGGAACCCAAAACCATTCCAACCACTTTCCATGTCATAGACAAGGACATGGGATACAACTAGATTCTGGGAAGGCCATGGATACACATAATGAAAGCTATGCCATCCACATTGTTTCAAGAAGCTCAATTTTTACACTTAGGGAAAGTATATGTCACAAAGGGAGATCTAGAACCTTTCAGTATGTTAAAATTAAACACGCCAAACAAGCATATAGGTATCCCCATAGACTATGAACTCCCTACCAACAAGTTAACCATCCCTAATCCTACACCTCAGTCTATATGCATTAAACAAATGGAGGTCCCAGAAAAGACCATAAACACTATAGAGATCAAAACTTTAGAGAGTGAGCCACTTTCTAAGAAAAAGGAAATAGTTCCCAAAGAGAAGACTAGGGAAATCATGGAGTTGATAGAGCGAGATGGACCACTTCAATTTCCCCTAGAGATACTCATGATCAACATCCAGAAGGCTTACAAACTCTTTCCTTGCATAGGGGAGAAACCTCATAGAACTGAAGGACCAGTCTTTCAAACCACCACATTAGATCTGAGAAATGTAGACCCATATGCTTCTTATATGTAGAGGAAGAAATAGAATCATTTGAACCTCTCACGCCAATAGAGGATTCACATCAACCAATGATACCCATGGAAGAGGCACATTCTATCGATAATGAATCAACCAATGTTATAGGAATGTGGTGCAGGAGCACCTTCTCTATGGTGTAGGAGTCATGTTTTGTTTATGTTTTCAATAAGGATTTTTAAGCCACATCATGTTTGTAATAACATTTTTTTTGTCAATTTGGTCACTAGACCTATGTAGGCCATGTTTTGGTCAAGTTTGATGTAATCACATAATGAAAACATGTAGTTTCCTTGTGAGAGGAGAAACCCAATGGTTAACTGACTTTCAACATCAGTTTGTACAGTTGGGAGAGATGTAAACAAAGGTCTCAAGCCTTTTATAGGTGAGAAGTTGGATGTAATGATGAGAATGAATGAATGAAGATTTGGATTTTTGGGTGTGTTGAAACATTGTTCTTTTTGAGTATTTCTCTGTAATAGTCATTCTGTACGGCCGGTACAGATAGGTGATTGCCTAAAACTAACTGGAAGTGTTCATGTATTGAAGTAGCTTTCATTTGGAACTAGTCTGGTGTCTTGAAGTGTTATAGTTTGTGAGATATTGTTCTTTTTGTAGAGACTGGTCTGAAAACCTAGAAACTAGGGTTTTGTGAATAAATGGACTATATTTCCTCTTTCCACTGAAAGCAAGATTCTCATTTTCAGTGTGATGGAGGAATACAGTGTAAATTTTGTGTTTTCTGTGGTTTTGGGTCAAACACCCAAGGATCCAAGGAGTCCGGCTTGAGTTTGACTAGGCATCTCTATGTGACTAATTATTGGAACAATAGGAAAAGTGTTGTTGTGTGCGAACAGTTAGTGGAGTGGCCAAATTGACAGGTAATCTAGTGTTTACAGAGGATTGTAGACCCCCTTCCATGCTGTCAGGTCTTTGTTTCTGTTTTTGGTTTGGTGTTTGCGTAGTTGCAAAGTAGCAAAGGTTGCCATCGGTGTAACACAACCCTCGGAGGAACTTTTTTGAAGTTACACCGATCAACAGTGGAAGGCCGAAGAAACATATATCGGCGTAAGCTTTGCATCATTTCACCGAATGTACATTGCATATGTATATCAAAAAAGCATGTTGAGAATTTATGTTGAGAATGCATCTCTCGTCAGATACAAATGGTGACTGGCCGTAACAGTGAAATCAGGGTAAAGATACTTTAGCCCACTGGTAATAGCAAGTCAAGCCAAGCATATACAAGTTGGTATATCGACGTATTAGGAAGACACACAAGGAGCTCACTAACGAAGGAAGTCTCACTGAAGTGTCAGGGGATAGTCGAGTGATGTCACGTGTATCGGTACATCGACCAATGTTCACAAGTGGTCACTGATAATCGAAGTCTTGCAGACAAGGTCACGACTAACCACCACGGTAAAGGTGAGTGGAAAGTTAACCGCCATCAGGGTATCGACAGGAGATTAGAAGATGCCATCGATAGAAGAAGTCTCTCCAAAGACAAAGCAGAGTTGGGATGTCGGGGAGAGTTGAGAGATTGGGGAGATAAATAGCAAGGTGGCTGACGGGGTATGTTTGGTCGATAGGAGTAGATCTCCAAGACATAGGCCACCCTCTCACTGATCATAAGTTTGATCAATTGTGTGCTTCCACTATGTGCTCTGCATCATATTGGTATCAGAGCCAATATTTGAATTAGAGCAATGTATGTTAGATAAGGAGATAGATAATGAGGCTAGCACAATGCCTCCCAAGTCTATGAGCAAGGAAGCCATCAAGAAGATGGTAGAGGAGATGCTTGAAGCAAGGTTGAAAGAAGAGAGGCCCAAAGGTAAGAGTAAAAAGGATGTAAGTGCTTCTGATGCAGAAGAAGAAGAAGAGGCAGAGGAGAGTCCTCAAGAACCAGATATGTCTGCAGACCAAAAGGCATTCTTAAATGCACTCAAAGGTGCTTAGGGAGATAGTGGTTATCCAAAGATGGATGTTCCTACATTCAATGGGAAACTAGATGGAGATGCCCTCATGGATTGGATTGAAGCCATGTGCAACTATTTTGACTTCAAGGAGTATAGTGACAACAAGAAAGTCAAGTTTGCTAAGACAAGATTGAGAGGTTCTGCCCTAGTTTGGTGGAACTATATGCAAGGGGAAAGAGAGAAAGTTGGAAAGAACCCTATCACCAAATGGAGTAGAATGGTGGCCATGCTAAGAGACAAGTTCACGCCATCTGATTATGAGTTGCAGACCATTAGGAAGTTTAATCATCTTAGACAAAAGGATATGGATGTGGCTACATATACTGAAGAATTTCATAGATTGAGCATGAGAGTCAATCAAAAGGAGGAGGAGAAAGAGATGGTGGCTAGATATCTCGATGGTTTGAGGTATAACATACAAGATGAATTCAGTATGGTGGTTCCTAAAATAGTGGATGAGTGTTTTCTATTAGCCTCTAGGGCAGAAGAGAAGTTGAGAAGGAAGAGTGATCAAAACACCAGAGGAAGAGGTGGCAGAAATAATAGGGGAAGAGGTAGTTTTGGTAGAGGACAGTCAAGTAGAAATGAAAACCCAAGTCAACAAGAGTCTCATTCTCATGTAGACCATAGAGGTTGTGGTTTCAGAGGTTGGAGAAGACCAAATGGCAAAGGTAGAAGTGGTGGTGCAGGCAAAGGACCTAGAGTTTTCACTGGTAGATGCTATGGCTGCAATCAAGTAGGCCATACTATGAGCAAATGCCCTGAGAAGGCAACTAGTTCCCATGATGGTCGAAGAAGGAATTAGTTGTTGAAAGATGAGGATTGCCAAAGTGTGAATTCACCCATTGGTAGTGCTGCACCAGTCCTTGAAGGAGAGAACATGATGATCAAGAGGACCTTGATGAAGATGCCATTGAAACAAGAGCCCCCACAAAGGAAGACTCTCTTTAGAACCCAAGGTATAGCATATGGTAAACTTTGTAAAATCATTGTTGATTCAGGTTCTACTAAGAATGTAGTGTCTACTAAAATGGTAGAGAAGTGTAAGTTGAAAAGGCTGCCCCATGTTAGTCCTGATAAGATCTCTTGGTTGAATAAGAATCAAAATTACATGGTAGAAGAACAAACTTGGGTTGAGTTTGAGATAGGTGATTATAAGGACAAGGTACTATGTGAGATTATTCCTATGGATGATTGTCACCTTCTTCTTGAATGTCCATGGCAGTATGATGTGAAGGCACAACATGATGGTGAGAAGAACACATACCTCATCACCAAGAATGGAAGGAAGTTTAGGATGGATCCTATGCAAGAGCAGATTGGAGAGAAGAGTAATGACACCAATGTCATGATGGTTAGTGGCAAAGAGTTCTTACACCTCATGAAGGAGAAGGATACCCAAGGGTATGCCTTGGTAATGAAGCCTAAAGATGAATTAGGTCAGCAAGACAAAAAGTAGAAAGAGATTCCACTAGAAGTGCAGCAATTGTTGGATAAGTACCAAGATCTTGTGGTAGAGGATACTCCTAACTCCTTACCACCTATGAGAGATATAAGTCATCAAATTGACTTGATTCCAAGTGCCACATTTCCCAATAAGGCTGCCTATAAATTGACACCACAGAAAAATGAAGAGGTGAGTAGACAAATTCAAGATCTCTTAGAGAAAGGACTAATTAGAAAGAGTCTTAGTCCATAGGCAGTCCCTAGTGTACTTGCACCAAAGAAAGATGGGAAGTGGAGACTAAGCATGGATTCAAGGGCCATAAATAAGATCACAATAAGGTACAGATTCCCTATGCCAAGGATTAAGGATCTTTTGGACTATCTTGGAGGGTCATGTTATTATTCAAAGATTGATTTTAAATTTGGTTATCATTAGATCAGAATTAGGCAGGGAGACGAGTGGAAGACTGCCTTCAAGACAAATGAAGGTCTCTATGAGTGGCTTATCATGCCATTCGGCCTTAGCAATGCCCCAAGCACATTCATGCGTTTGATGAATGAGGTACTTGTTGAATTCATTGGCAAATTTGTAATTGTTTATCTTGATGACATACTTGTTTTCAGTAGGACATAAGAAGAACATGTGAAGCATCTTGGACAAGTAATGCAGAAGTTACATGAGAATAAGTTGATGATCAACTTGGATAAGTGTGAGTTCATGAAAAATGAACTTGTGTACCTAGGTTTTGTGATTTCAAATGGTTGTTTGAAGATGGACCCCACAAAGGTTGAGGCCATTCTGAATTGGCCTACCCCTAGGACAGTGGGAGATGTTAGAAGCTTCCATGGCTTGGTAACTTTTTATAGGAAGTTCATTAGAGGATTCAGTCACATAAGTGCTCCTATTCTTAACACCATAAAGGGTGGCATAAAGTGCAAATTTCAATGGACAAGGCAAGCAGATGATAGCTTTGAATTGTTGAAGAAGAAAGTAGCTGAATTACCTACATTGGTGCTCCCTGATTTTGACAAAGTTTTTGTAGTGGAATGTGATGTGAGTCAACAATCAATAGGTGTTGTTATTAGTCAAGATGGACATCTAATGGCATTTTTTTTAGAGAATTTGAATGAGGCTAAACAAAGGTACTCTACCTATGACCTAGAGCTTTATGCAATGGTGCAAGCTCTCAAAAAGTGGAGACACTATTTGCTGCCCAAAGAATTCATTGTTTTTACTGATAACCATGCTCTTAGCTTTCTAAATAGTCAAGAAAAGTTGATACATCAGCATATTGGGTGGACAAACAAGGGGTCCACCAATGAAGGAAGTCTTGTCAAAGGCAACATAATGCATCGATATATCGGTTAAAGGATTTAAGGCTTCACCGATGTTTAGAGTCTCACTAACGACAGTTGTATCAGCATATCGGTAGACCTTGGTTTGAGTTCGCCGATGATCTAAGTCTGGCCGACAAGGTCATGACTAACTGCCATGGTTAGGGTAAGTGGGAACGTAACTGCCATCGAGATATCGAAAGGAGGTTAGAAGATGCTGCCGATAGGAGAAGTCTCTCTGAAGACATGGAAGTTGAACTATCAGGGAGAGTTGGGAGATCAGGGAGATAAATAGCAAGGTGGTCGACGGGGTATGTTTGGCCGATAATAATAGATCGCCAAGACATAAGTTACTCTATCATTGATCAATTTGTTGATCAATTGTGTGCTTCCACTGTGCGCTCTACATCAGAATGCCACCTAACATGTTCGTGGTATCACAACTACAAGAAAAGACAACCACCTCTACCTCTATCCAATCAAATGAACTCAGTGAATGGGAAGCACCCTGAGTACAAATAGAAATGGTTGAAATGCTTCCTGATGAAGATGAAGAGAGCGAAGGTATCTTTCATAAAGAGTGGAAGATGAGAGTGATAGTGTTGATGACCTTGTCATTTTTGAACTCCCAAAAAGTTATATCAGGTATGCCATGGACTTGAGACCAGAACCAAATGGGAGGACAAGTATAAGTTTTGTCCCTCTTGATGAACAAGGGGAGCCACAAAATCCTCTTGAATTGTTTCAATTCTTGAAAAGAATCCAAGAGAGACTTGATGTGAAAGTTTATATGCAAGAACAATTCGACCTATTAGTAGAGCTATTGAATTGTGATGGAATTCTGTATTGGACCCCTTCCCATCAACAAGCCTTTCGAGACTTACTTCATCTCACAATGCCAAGAGAAACCACCAAGTTGGTAGTAGTTGATTCAAATGACAAACCTTATGGAATAGGAGAACTTGTCCTAAGAAGAGTTAGCACAAAAAATAAAAAAAGACGATGAAAGAGAGCTTTTTTGGAAGACTGGAAAGGTCCTTACATGGTTAAAGAAGATGTCAGAAATGGTACCGATCTCTTGTGCACAATGGAGGGAGAGGAATTTGGTGAAATAGTCAATGCCTTTCACCTCAAGAAATATTATGTCTAAAAAACCAAAAAAAATGTAAAAACATAAAAATGCAAAAAAATTATAAAAGTTCAAAAATGTCAAAAACAATTTGTTTCTTGCATTTTAGCGTCATTCTATTCATATTACATTACTGTTAGTGACTTTCTCTTGTACTATTTTCCTTCTAGTAAGGAGTCCAATGTTGTCTAGATACACATCATCCTTTCAAGTCCTAGAAATTCCCCATTTTTCACAAATTGCCATTAACCCCCTTCATTCCCAATGATTCTAATCAAAACCTAGCTCTTAGCTTTACACTGATCCCAGTCTTAATGAGTCAAGATGTTAGGTCTAAACAAAGTCAGTATTCAAACCTACAATGTTAAAAGGAAGCTTGTGAGTAGACATTCACAATTCTTTCCTAGTAGTAGAGAAGTCCAACCAGATTATGAAAACTTTAGGTGGCACTCAGCCCTTTATCTTTCTTGGCCAAAAATGTTAGGGAGATCAAAACTCTAAAGGAAGCAATCTAAAATTTGAGTGAATAAAAAAATGAGTGATCAAAATAAGAGTGTCAAAAGTGATAATTGAGAGACCAAAGCATTGCATATTAAAGTTCCAAAAGCATTCATTTATTGAAAAGTCAAAAATCCAAAAAAATGTGAAAAGTCAAGCAAGGAAAATACAAAAAAAGTGAAAAGCAAAAAAAAGAGAGATACAAAAAAAGAGTGAAAGAGAGAAGATTGCTGAATGTCCCTACTCTTGGGTGGAGATTAGTCTAAGATCGAAGCCTCAAGGGTGACATTCTAATAGAGAAAGAAAGGTACAAAGCACACACACGCACTAGCTAAGCAAAACCGAAGAGTCTAGTAGTCTCTAGGATCGTCTTCTATCTAGGGACCCTTGTTCCTTCCCTTTTATCCTTTACCCTAGGTCTACACTTGCCATCTATGATCTAAGTCTAGAAAACACCAATAAAATTTGCTACTCATCTAAGTTGAAAGCTTGTCAGCTTGTCTTATCTAGATAAGGATCAGTGTTTAGCCTTTAGCGAAGTCTAGAAATAACAAATGCTCCATATTCATTTCTACTCCCCACTTGAGTTTTCCTGAATCCTATCTCATAGCCTTGGATAGATCTCTTATATTAGGACAACTTGCAATCCCCTAAATCAAAAATCATATCTAAAGAGTAGTCACATTGTTTGTTCCACATTGCATTCATGCCAAAAATTAGAAAAAGAGTCTCAAAGCAATAAAGTCAATGTCATAACTCGTGACATTCAGTAGAAGTAAATGTTTTATTTTTAGCATTTATTGTGTTCTTGTATTATCATATCATAAACTGCATCTCATATATATGCCAAAAAATTTACAAAAACATGTCATCATTATCATACTTGCATTGTTAAAAGAGTTGAAAAGGTCAAACAAAATAAAAAAGTTCCCAAAAAACCTCCCAACATGCACAAGAGATGAGTACTAATTCGATGGGAGAAAACCATAAATGGATAAACTTTCATAAAAATACATTCGAAGTTCATACATATAAGACTATAAAAGAGCTAAGACAAAATTCTCTTGAGAAAAGTAGAGGCTCCCCTTGCAAGGAGGCATGAATTTCAAGAAGGGAAGTCAAGGGTTGTTTCCTCCGATGGAATCCTTAGAACTTCGGCTCCTCCATCTACGAGTACCACTCGTCACTCCATGATACCTATGAGAATGAGGTGCTTTGCTATGAGCATGTGATTGTGAAGGCCCTGCCATGCTAGCATCACACCGTCCAACATTAAGATGGGCCATCTCTTTGAGTACCTAGTTCTCACCCTTAAGCATGTCGACCTAGGTCTTCAACTCTGTAGCTATCTGGCACCCATGGTAGATAGAAGCAAAAATGTTAGTGTGTTTCCCTACAGCAGGGGGCACATTGGGTTCATCCAAAAGATGATTATGAGTCATCCTAGTGAAGGGAGAAGCTAATCCAACATTGAATTCATGAATAAAGTCCCTCCAATCTCTGACATTGCCTCAAACAACAAAGAGAAACAAGACCAAGTCAGTTCTACACAAAAAGAGAAAGGACCAAGAGCACAAAGAGTGAATAGACTAAACTTATGTGGATCACCAGGTTGCCAATTAGGGTCAAGCTGACACATCACCTCATCTGAATGAGGAGGTCGAGGAACAATAGGAGGACCTTCAAGGATATCAAGAACATCATTTGAATCATCAATGTCACCAAAATCCTCATCCTAGGAAAGGGCCTCATCTGATGAATCATTACTATCTGGAACATAGTCCTCATTAGTAGACTCTGAGTCAATAGTCACAATCAGAGATCAGGAAGGAGTCACTCTCCCTCCCCTCTGTCCTCCTCTGGAGACCCTAGTAATGAAGATACTTGGAGTCAAAAGAGTCCAAAAGATGTTTGTCTGTCCAATCTCACTCATCTCCTGAATGGTCTTGTAACAAGTGGACACTGGGGGCAAGTCCCTAGGGACATCCCCACCAAACTGCTGCAAGACACGATCAACTCAATGAGCCTCAACCAGACCATTGCAGTCTATGATCTTGGATACCTCATGAAAGTACTCTTTGATCTCACCATCTCGGGCCCAAGCTCCCTTCATATTGCAATAAGGATCATAGATCATGTCCTCATTTGTAAGAGTAGCAATAGTGGGTAAAGTAGCATCTAAGTGACCAACATGCATCCACCTCGTTGCTCTTGGTAGCCACCTATCTGGAAGTGGAATGAGCTTCTGGTAGAGCCTCATGTTCTCAAATATCCATGCCATAATCAAAGAGTGGATGAAGGATGGATCCCCTTGCCATGAAATCTGATAGAAATCTCTGTAAACCACAGCCAAAATGTCAGGACCCCAAGTGTAAATTGTGCCCTCCTCAATCTCATGAATGATGGGTGCCCAACACCATCTCAGATGAGCTGAGGCCTTGTCTCTTGATAGCCTCAAAGTAATCAATCTAATCAAGAACCTCTTCAAGAGTGGGATACGAAGTCATGGCATAGAGGTAAGCTAAACTCCTATCTGATCCCGAGGGTAATTGACCCTCATAAATGTATCCCAAGAAGCCTTGTCCTCATAGGACTTGCTAACTAGAAGAGACAAAGGTTGTCCTCTCACAACAACCCCGAGTATGTGATACACATCATATAGAGTGATAGTCCACTCTCCAGAAATATGTGGGAATCTGAATGTGTTTCTGTCTGCATCCTAGTAAGTCAAAATGTCACAGCATATGCGAGATATAGGATGAATCACCGGTACATGACAAACTCTAGCAAGGCCTGCCCTCTTCAGTCTAGCACGATCCTCAGTACTCAATGAAGCAAAAATCCTTGAGAGCCATCCTTTCTCTCGATAGGTATTCCATCGTATACGCATGTCTTGTAAAATTAGAAGAGAACTTTAGATTAGATCTCGTAAACTCATAAAAATCCCTAAAAATTGTAAAATTGCAGAAAACCCAACAAAAAAAGGCATATAAACCTTCAAAATTGCAATAAATAGGAAATAAACAGTGACCAAATCATGTTAGATTAGAGTGAAATGAGTGTTAAACAACATCAAATGTAGTAAAAAAATAGTCCAACAGGGTCGCCCCATGGCGACCTAGGTGTTTTTTCGGATCTCCCCCGGGTGACCCTGCTGTTTTACATGATCTCCCCTGGGCAACCCTGCTGCTTTTCAGAATCTCCTCCGGGCGACCCTGCCTAGGAAAAGGGGTGAACCCAAAGGAGGGTCCCTCAACTAAAAGCCACTCTAAAAACCTCATCTTTTGACTGATTTCAGAAAATGAAAAACAATCTTTCTCTAAACGATGAGGTGAACACAATGCAACAGAAGAAATCACCAAAAATAGACAATTTTAAGAGATTTTTTACAAAATTCAAACAAGGGTTTAGAGAAGGGGTTTTCATTGATTGCATACCCAATTCTTTGCGGCTAAAGAAGAGGCGTCCATCTTCACGATCTCCTCAATGATATCTTTCTAACGACTGCTCACACGAACGATTCTGTCGCTGTTTTGCTCTAATCTCACAGTTTGGTTTTCTTTGTTTGCCCTTAGCTTAGTTCATTTATGTATGTTTAGATTAGTTATTTTCTTTTATGCATATGTTTCATGCATTGTTTTGCATGCTCTCATCCCTATAGATCCAAACTGACAAAGGCAAGCAACTAGTCGAACTTAAACGATCTATGGTAAGTTTGTCATTTTAGTTTTCATTATTTACTTTGATATATTTAAACACTAGACTAATACTAGTTATTATAGATACAAATTGTGGGAAAATTGACAATAGGTAAGGCCTAGTTTGGGAATAGTACCTACCTTTCATGTAGACTACTATCCTCGAGGGGGCAAATATGTAAGCACAAAAATCACGCACAACCTCCACGAGGACCCCTATGATGATTCAAATCCTTGTCACGTACATATAAGCATAAAATAATGTCCTTTAATAAACGAGCCTCTTGATGACATGTCCTCTTTTCTCATCTTCTGTTATTTCTTCCTTGTCGATTTCCCTCTCTCCCCATTTGCGACATTTTTTGACACTTGTTGTGACACTTGTCGACTTGCATTTTCTGAGATTTTGATCTTGCTCCTAAGCCATGTGAGTGTCTTGTAGGTGAGTTTTCACCTCTCCCCTGTGTTTTTCGTCTAGTGCACCTCCTAGAAGCCTTCTAGATGTCTCCTTATCCATCTCTCGTCAAACCAATCCAAATCTCCCCCTATTATTTCTAGATCTCCCTTGGGAGATCTTGCTGATACAAGTGGAGATTTGGATTCTTCCACATGACTGACTTGTTTCTTGATGCAGAACCCCTCCTTTTCTTCTCTTATTCCATCTCCCAGCCTTCTTTTTTACATCTAACTCTATCTAGCCTGGATCTCCCTCAGGCGACCCATGGTCAATCCTGTCTGGTGAAAGGGGTGACCCTGTGTTTTTGCAGCCACAGAAAACTCGAGTTTCTCTCTCATTTTTGCTTCATTTTCACCCATTTTTCTTTCTGTTTGCGTGGTTTTTGATCCTTAATATAGGGTTAACTATTTCATGTACCCACATATGCATAATTAGCTCTATTTGATCTCAAATTAACTCTCCAATCAATCTCATGCATTCCCTCACCACCATTTCCTCTTCAATGATAAGCTATCTTTGCTTCATCACTCCCCTATCAGTTGAGTTCACTGGGTAATCAACCTTGTTAACTCCCCAATCATCTTTGTTAACTCATCAATCCAAATGAGTTAGCTCTTTAATCAATTCCTTCTTCTAAATCTATTAATACACCCCTCCCTCAAGTACAAAGGGAGGCAAATCCATTGTGTACACAACTCTTGCCAATTTTTCTCTCCAACTTGGCATTCAAATGCTCTTACAGGATGAAGGTGCCTTTTGCTTTATTTGTTCAACCAAGTAGCATCATGCTGCTTCATTCTATGCCATTGTGCTCAATCCAAGCTCCCATTGAGCTCATACAAGCTTCATCAAAGCTTCTTTTTGCTTCTTCATGTCATTTTGTTGTCAAGAGGATCACTTGCTGCCACGAAAGGATTCGAGGTTGCCTATTACAAGGATTACTGAGGGTAGTGGAGTCAACAAATATTTGTTTCTCTCAGGTTCCTTCATTGTTTTCATTCAATTAATAGTAATTAGAGAATCAAATTTGCTCTTGGGAATAGTAAAACGCTGCTTTTTCCTTGATAATTAGATCTTGCATGTTAGATTAATTTCTTTCATATTTCTAGATCTAGATTGTTAGAAAAAGCATTTTCCCTTTTCATTAGATTAGATTACTTCTAAATCATTGAAAACACCAAAAACATAGGTTAACATTGCATTGGAAAAGTTATATAGAATTGCATACATATTTCCCTTTCATAGATTAAAAGAACTTTTATTTCCAAAATACTTTAAAAAATACCAAAAAAATGTTTTGCATATCATTTGGTTTGCATGCATATAGAAACATTAGAATAGATAAAATTGCAAACCCTCAATTTCATCATGAGTTAACCACAGTTAAATGATCCAACCAAACCCTCGATCCCATCATGAGGTAAGAACAAAGTCAAAACAAAAGCCAAACCCTAGGTCAACGAAACCCTAGGTCAAAAACTGAGATCTGGTTAAGGTTAGTAATCACACAACTTCCTCTATCCTGATTCAGAAATGTGCTTAGGAGTGAGAGGAAAGTGGGTGAGGGCTATCCATGATGAGATTCAAGACATCCATCCAAGACCACTACAGGAAACATTTTTTCTACCACAAGGAGACCCATTTGTCCTCTTGTTGTTAGAAGAAACTAGACAACGCCAGATACAACAAGAACTCTTAAAACACTTACAAATACAAGAGGACATCAACGGGAACAATCACTTCCCACATAGAGGTGGAATCTAAGAAATCCAAATAGAAGAAGAGAAACTAGTGACCCTTCAGGTCGTAGGGTTATCTCAACTACAACAACAATCAAATGAAACATACAACTAAGACACAACAACAAAGGCCACAATACTTGTTGATACCTCTCCGTGAAGTCCAGCTCTCCAGTGAGCTAGACCCCCGCTATGTTTCACCTCCTCTCGACTAGCTAGTTCCATGTGAGCGAGAGTGACAGGGCAGATCGCCCTGTGGCAAAGAGGGAAAGGGTCCGTGTGTGTGACAAAATCTAACCCGACAGCCCCAAGCAACTAGAGTCACGATTTTGAGCATACAGTTTTGCCTCCTTCCAATGACCCAAATCGGCCTGTTTGCCACAACAAGGGAGAATGACGGCCATCAAGTTTCATCTCGCAGAGAGAAGCACTATTCATTGAGAAAATCGTCAATTTTGCTGAGATAAGAAACTAGACCATTTCAAAATTTTAAGCCCTTCCTCACATGGGGTTTTAGCCCTTGGTCGTGCACAACCCAAGAGGGCTTAAGTTTCCTCCAAAAAAAAATTTCTCTCAATTTTTTGCATGAAAAGTTAATTTTCCAAATTTTTTTGCAAAGAAGGTTTTTTTGTAAAAGCAAAATCTTGAAAGTCCAATAACTTTTGCAAATCAACTCAAAATTGAGTGCTTCTTTTTGAAAAAGTGATTTTCTTTTCCATCACGGATCCAACAAGCATAATATCGCACTGATATTATAAAGTGCCAGTTTATGTTTTTGTGGGTGACTTGCATATTCACTCCTACAATGTGCCAATTTTGGGGGATACAAATCATCAAAAGGTGTAAAAGTGATGTTCATTTTTCACAATGCACTAACTTTATAAAGTTCCACTTCAAGGGGGTATTAAGAAAGAGTAATCATGCACTCAAAATTATAAAGTGCGACCTTAAAATATGAGTTTGAACTAAAAGTTCAATTAGGAGTCTAATTTGCAAAATTGAGGAACACAACTTCACAATTTCAAGAGGGTAAAAAGATAATTCCATGGCACCATCAAAATCAGATGTCAATAGATGGATTCTCAATTTAAGTATGGGTGATCACATGTCACCTTACTCTGAGGTGTTTGTGAGAATCAAACCATGCAATACCTTCAAAATATTGATGGATGATATCTATTATAATGTTTGGGGTAAGGGAACTGTTTAATTAGGTAATGGATTTGTACACAATGTATTTTTCATTCCTAAATTATTAAGGAATTACCTCTTCGTGTATCAACTCACTGTTGTGACAAAATAGTTGAGTTCATGGTCACAACAACCCTAATTTGAGAATTAAAAAGTTGAAACACTGTCGTAGTAGTGAAGATTTGTCACTTCGATTGCAGCTTCATTTTTTTGCATTTTACATCAGGTGAAGAGGACACTCAAAATATGACTTCAGAGTCAATTGTTAATGCATGGCTCAGCTCAGTTGGTTCTAAATAGAAGATTGTTGAACTCGAAAAGCATATATGTTGTAAATGCACTCATAAAGTGTTATATAATTGAATGTGTGTAACACATAAAGGGAAATTGGGAATATTGTACTCACACTGATCTATAAAGTGTAATGGGGGGTTGCAAAAATCACAACAATGAATCACACAAATTCTCTTCTCATTCATATGTGCCAAATAATGCACATCCTTTTCTTAGAATCTTGTACATTTTTTGAACCAAATTCCTTGAACACTACAAATTCCAATTAGTGTTCTTATTTCTCTTAGAATTAAGGGAATGATAGAACTTACAACTATTTCATGCTCTAGAGTTCATCTCTACATCAACATCAACATCACCATCATCTTTGGGGGAGCTTTCTAAGCCTTTCTTTCTTCTTTTGGAGGATAGTTTTTTCCCATTGGGGTTTCTATCTTTCTTCAGTTTTGAGAGTTTGCATTGTATTTGAGTACCTTATCAGGCTTCATGGCTGAGACTCATTTTTGTTTTACATTGTACATGGGTACCTCACTAGGCTCATAGCTGGGACCCATTTTTCATAATACTCACCTAAGCTATGCTTAAGGGGGGTGTTAGTGTACACCTTTATTCCTAGGCATACACATATGTATTTAATCATACTTAGGTGTATTTACACATATTCCTTTGAACTTGTCAAAGTAGTTCAGTCGATTTGAGAGGTGTTGACTTGCATCAACACCTCGTGCTATGTTTGTGGGAGGTTACTCACCACAACTCCATGGAGAGGATTCCTATCCTCTTTTCATGGAGATTTAGGTACCAACACTTCTCTAATTATACTCACCTCTTTTGATAATACAATTGGTCAATTTCATAGCAAATTCGTGTGGTTGTTTGTCTACTCCATGATCTTGGTTTTATACAAATTTGTCACATGCTGTAATTGCAGTTGCCCTTGTAGACATGTATGCAAAGTGTGGAAGCATAGATAAGGAACGTGAACTATTTGGCATGATGCCTCAAAGAAATGTCACCTCATGGAATGCAATGATTTCAAGATATGAACAAAATGGATTTTTTGATAAGGCATTAGAAACTTTCAAGAAAATGCAATTGGCGGGTGTAAAGCCAAATTCCAAAACATTCAAAATGGTATATTTGGAACACAGTATAGACATCCATCAAAGCATAAAGGATATAGCAATTTTGTCAAAAGTTGTAGTTGCAACTACCTTGCGAGAAATGTATGCAAAGTGTGGAAGAATAGACAAGGTATGTGAACTGTTTGACATGATGCCTTGAAATGAAATGCCATTTCATGGAATTGTAATGATTGCAAGATATGCAAAAAAAGGATTTCTTTGACAAGGCTTTATAAACTTTCAAGAAAATACAATTGGCAGGTGTAAAGAAAAATTCCACAACCTTAGCCAGTATCCTCCTTGCTTATGCCAAAATGGACATCCATCAAAGGATAAAAGAAATGGGAATTTTGTTAGATGTTGTAGTTGCAACTGCCCTTAGAGACATGTATTCAAAGTGTGGAAGCATAGACAAGGCACATGAACTATTTGGCATGATGCGTCAAAGAAATGTCACCTCATGGAATGCAATGATTGCAAGATATGAACAAAATGGATTTTTTGATAAGTCTTTAGAATTTTCAAGCAAATGCAATTGGCGGTGTAAAACCAAATTCCAAAATCTTAGAAATGGTATCTTTGGAACACGGTAAAGACATCCATCAAAGAATAAAGGATATAGGAATTTTTTCAAATGTTGTAGTTGCAACTACCCTGTGAGACATGCATGCAAAGTGTGGAAGCATATACAAGGAACGTGAACTGTTTGACATGATGCCTTGAAATGAAATGCCATTTCATGAAATGTAATGATTGCAAGATATGCAAAAAAAGATTTTTTTGACAAGGCTTTAAAAACTTTCAAGAAAATATGATTGGCAGGTGTAAAGAAAAATTCCACAACCTTAGCCAGTATCCTCCTTGCCTATGTCAAAATGGACATCCATCAAAGGATAAAAGATATGGTAATTTTGTTAGATGTTGTAGTTGCAACTACCCTCAGAGACATGTATGCAAAGTGTAGAAGCATAGACAAGGCACATGAACTATTTGGCATGATGCCTCAAAGAAATGTCACCTCATGGAATGCAATGATTGCAAGATATGAACAAAATGGATTTTTTGATAAGCCTTTAGAAACTTTCAAGAAAATGCAATTGGCAGGTGTAAAGCCAAATTCCAAAACCTTAAAAATGGTATCTTTGGAACATGGTATAGACATCCATCAAAGCATAAAGGATATAGGAATTTTGTCAAATGTTGTAGTTATAACTATCCTACAAGACATGCATGCAAAGTGTGGAAGCATATATAATGAATGTGAACTGTTTGACACAATGCCTCAAAGAAATGTTGTCTCATGGAATGCAATGATTGCAAGATATACACAAAATGGATTTTTCATAAGGCTTTAAAAAATCTCAAGAAAATGTCAAAAGTATTCAAGCAAATACAATTGGCACATCTAAAACCAAATTGCACAACCTTATCCAACATCCTCCTTGTCTATGCCAAAATGGGATCGGGGAACATGGTGTGGACAACCATCAAAGCATAAAGGATATAGGAATTTTGTCACATGTATTGTATTTGTAGTTGCCCTTGTAGACATGTATGGAAAGTGTGGAAGCATAGACAAGGCACGTGAACTATTTGAAACGATGCCTCAAAGAAATGCACAATCCCATAGAATGCAATGATTGCAATATATGCACAAAATGGATTATTTGAAAACAATTTATAATCTTTCAAGCAAATGCAATTGGCACATGTAAAACCAAATTCCTATAAAGATAATTGATCATCCTATTAAATATTTATTATAAAATGTCATAAACATAATGTCATGAACATACCATCTAGTCTATATACAAAGCCATATAGGCATGTCCAAACAAAGCCATATAGACATATACAATAAATATACATCGGTAGCATACAAAATTATGTATACAAAGCCATCTAGGGATACAAAAAATGTCCCAAAAAAATGGACTTTGATGAAATAATTGGCGGCCCTTGCTTGGTCATGAGGATGGAGATCTAATCAGTGACTCATCCTCTCTCTCCCATCGAGTAGATGTCTTCGATAGAGATTTGTCCAGCTCCACTTGTTAATACAATCAAACAATATGCACATTAATAAATAGAAAACATAAAATATATAACATCACATATGTAATCGATCACTTACCGCTATCCAATGATCACTCTTGATCATATTTTGTCTCTCTCTATCCGTAGTTGGACGAGTTGGAGTTGTCACCTCCTATGACAAGCATCAAGAAGAAAAATTGACTAAACATAAATATCATTTATGTACATCAAATGACATGAGATAAAAAAAGAAATATAAAATGACATTTTCATGTTATTGGCTCATACCTTGATCAAAGGATTTGAAGATATCATGGCTGCAACAATGCCTACCTGTGCTGACTCACAAAGATGAGGAGTCTCCATATTCAACATTTGAAAATAGAGTTCAAGATTATTTGACCAAAATAAATACATTACACTATTTAAATGCATAATGATTAGAAATGGTTAAATTTACCTCTGTATAAGTGATTTTTTGTCCAAGGGACCAAGGAAACTATGGAGGTGCTGGTGAAGCTCCCTGTTAAAATCATCAAACTATCACAAAATAATATTACCATTGATATATGTACAATAATTACGATCATCTGATAAAAAAATTGACGAGTTGGAGTTGTCACCTCCTATGACAAGCATCAAGAAGAAAAATTGACTAAACATAAATATCATTTATGTACATCAAATGACATGAGATAAAAAAAGAAATATAAAATGACATTTTCATGTTATTGGCTCATACCTTGATCAAAGGATTTGAAGACATCATGGCTGCAACAATGCCTACCTGCGCTGACTCACAAAGATGAGGAGTCTCCATATTCAACATTTGAAAATAGAGTTCAAGATTATTTGACCAAAATAAATACATAACACTATTTAAATGCATAATGATTAGAAATGGTTAAATTTACCTCCGTATAAGTGGTTTTGTGTCCAAGGGACCAAGGAAACCATGGAGGTGCTGGTGAAGCTCCCTGTTAAAATCATCAAACTGTCACAAAATAATATTACCATTGATATATGTACAATAATTATGATCATCTGATAAATTACATAACTGCTGACTTGACCTCCTCTCATAACTTGCCAATGGATGGCTAATAGAGGCAGGATGAAGACTCTGACCCTGGAATTTCATTGCGCACACATTTACATACATTATTTTTGACTTATAATATAGATGGTCATATAAAATTAATTACAAATTTCAAATAAGTATTTATTAAATCAAGATGAAACTTGTAAAAAATTACCTCTGAGTCAATACCAAATGTATGATGTAAGACATCATTAGTGAGAACAATATCATCCAATATGGATGTGTCCATCATTGGATGTTGCACCTGCATCGTAGCATCCTACCGAGAGTCCTGTCATGAGTCCTGTGTCACATTATTGTACATGTTCCCACATGAAATACACAAATGTGAGGACAGATGATACCTACTACTCTCACCCTCATTGGCCTCTAGGGTAAGATCATCAGCATGCTATTCTAGAGACTACATGAGAGCAGTCAATGAATGTAATGTCTCTACCTCAACACTCTCCTTCAATGTCAAAGGGAGTGACACACATTCTGGCCTCAACAGGGGTCTATGTACATGGTTTTCATCTCACTGAGCCCCATCTCTATCTTGGGAAGATCCACCACCTCTGCCCTAGAACTCTCGAATGTCAAAATAATTAGGATCCTTCTTGAGGATGAACTCGTAATGGAGTTTCCTCAAGAAATATTATGGTGCATCATTGTTGTTACATGGGTGCTCATTGAAGACCATGTATAATCTATCCCAAATTTTTTGGGATATATCTTGATTAACACACCAATGAATAGGGAACTATTTGCAAGATTCTACTAATCTTTCACCAATTTTAGGATTAATAAAGTGTGGACATAATTTAGATTTTGTAATTTTTCTTTCTTCACTTATTCATACGACAATTTGTTGGTATAGTATTGTTGACACCTCTCATTATAGTCTTGAAATTTGGTGATTTGTTTTGTCACCAATTCGGTGTGGGAAACAATCTCCTCTAATGACTTTCCAATACGATCAGTGCTTGCACTTGGATTGTTTAAGATTTCAATAAGGGTTTGAAGATGTCTTTTATTTTCTTCTATTTTCCTTAAGTAGTTTTCTTGAGTATCTCTTACATTGTGAGGATGTAAAGGTGGGTTTTGAGGGTTTGGAGGGTTGTTTTAAACCTCCTCAGCTAGATTTGTGTTTTCTCCTGCCTCATTAACTATAAATGCAATTTAAAAAACTAATCAAACATTGTAAAACTCAAAAAATCTTTTCAAACTCACAAAAAAAATCAAACCCTACCTTCTTCGCCTACTAGACCCTCCAAAATTGCTTCATAACATCTTTAGGAGTGGGTTCAGTGAGGTATTATCATGAAAATATAGATTTCTCTCTTGCACTTGCTTGAATTCAATTTCCTTGAATGAGTTCATGCTTTCAAACCTATTTCTCTCTGCAAATAAACTCTTTTGGTTGCGGGTGATGGCAGAAATGAGAGTTTGTACACTTTTAAAGGAAAAAAAATGCGAGCATGTTATAACACACTCGCATTTTACTTTTTTTTGTACCAAAATGTCCCATGGTGGCGACCTTCTGGTCCCCCATCTTTGTGCACTTACCCACCAACAAATCTCATCTTGAATCCATCCAGAGCAGTTGGTAGATTGTTTCTAGAAAAAAAAATCTACTAAATCTATGGATTTTAATTCTATTATTTTTCTTCTACTTTTGTGATAAGGATCACATTTTCTTCTACAGGGGATTACATAAAAACCAATAAGGGATTTAATTAATTTACTACATATATAGAATATTGACAAGTTACTTATAGTTTTATTGCAAAAAATAAGTTAATTATTGCACTAATTCCTATCCTACAAGAAAACGATTTAAAAATTTACATTAAGTTTTGAAACATCTTCCATGTATGGAAAAGGAATCCATCCCTAACAAAGTTTTAGGATAATAAAAAACTATCGGTGTGCGCATTGAACCTATGGGTCCAATTTCTAGGTATAATGTTGTAATGTCCCACAAATTTTAGTCTCTCCTTCCTAGGTCAACAAATCCCACATTGCACACTTCAATTTTTCTACAAGTATACTAGACTCACTTTTGACTATGTGATGTAAAATGTGGTCTTGTTTAGATAAATAGGTGTGAAGATTCTAACTTGGATTAGTGATGGCGGACTAAATTTTTAGTGATCCTAGATACAATAACTATGTTTAGTGATGGTGACAGAAAGATGTGTTCCTCTAGGAAGGATCACTGAAAATGTGGATAAACACATCTTTCTGTCACCATCACTAAACACAATTACTATATCTAGGATCACTAAAAATTTATCCACCATCACTAATCCTGCATATTCAAGTGTGAATATTCTCACTTGAATTATTGATGGTGGACTAAATTTTTAGTGATCCTAGATACAGTAATTGTATTTAGTGATGGTGATAGAAAGATGTGTTTGTCCAGGAATGATAACTAAAAATGTGGACAAACACATCTTTCTGTCACCATCACTTTAATCACAATTACTAATAATGTGGACAAACACATATTTCTGTCACCATCACTAGTCATAATTACTATATCTAGGATCACTAAAAATTTAGCCCACCATCACTAATCTTGCAGAATTAGTGATGGTGGTTTAAATTTTTAGTGATCCTAGATACAGTAATTATGATTAGTTATGGTGATAGAAATTTAGTCTCTCCTTCTCAGGCATCTAGAAAAAGTAACTGTGATTAGTGATGGTGGTAGAAATTTAGTCTTTCCTTCCTGGGTGAACACATCCCACGTGATTTGTTTAGTGATGGTGATAGAAATTTAGTCTCTCCTTCTTGGGCTTATGGATACACTAATTGTGATTAGTGATGGTGAGAAATTTAGTCTCTCCTTCTTAGACAAACACATCCCACACTGCGCACTTCAGTTTTTCTACAAGTATATTTGACACACTTTTGTCTAATTATAATGTTGTAATGTGGTGTTTTTCTTCATTATACTCCTTAACAAGGAAAGGAACACATAAAATAGACCAATTAGTAGACTTAAAGGGGAGGACAATGGAAGCTGGGAACATCTAGGTAATATAGTTACACATTTTCTCCTAATTTTTCAATATTTTTCATTTTTGATGGGTTGGGTGTTTTTCTTTTGGTGGATAGAATATGGTGTTGGATACTACTCTGCAAGAAAATCTAGTTTCTATTGTGGTTAATCAATTGACAGCAACAGACCTCTGACCAAAGCAATCTCCACTCACAAGTAAGATTAAATTTGTTATCTAGGCATCAGTGGTGTTGGTGGAAGGATGCTTCTCCCTCATGTTACCAATGTGGAGAGGTGAGGACAAGGGAGGAAGGGTTGTTGTGGGTGCCATTGCTTCCAACTAGGAGCCTATTGAATGTGAGATTTAGGTGAGACTACATATGTTATCTTAATCTTCAATTGTTTTACCATGGTTTCAAATTTTTTCCATTTGGTGAAAAGAATTTTCTTTAAACACTAAATTAGTCAATCTTTAAGAAAATCTATTTGATGGTGTTCTTTTGAGGATAGATTGTAGTATTTGATGAGGAAGATTATTAGGAACCATGTTTAGCCCTTCTCTTTACTTTGTTAGTATATGAGTTGCTATGGATGCATATGCTTTGTAAGTCATCCTATGAGCATATCGTATTATCCCACATTGACAGGAAGTGGTAGTTGTTTAGGTTAGACTTAGTATATAAGTACATGTTGAGGCTAATGAAGGCATCCAGGAATTTATTGTATTGAGCTTTCTCAAAGGAGGTTGCCCCCTTGAAG
Source organism: Cunninghamia lanceolata (assembly GCA_027924645.1). Taxonomy (NCBI): domain Eukaryota; kingdom Viridiplantae; phylum Streptophyta; class Pinopsida; order Cupressales; family Cupressaceae; genus Cunninghamia; species Cunninghamia lanceolata. The sequence goes on from BSBN01001388.1 coordinate 770,187, forward strand.
TGGCCTATGATCAATAAATTCCTTCTGTGTTAGGATCAGAGAACATCCCTATCTACTTAACTATGGGAAGTGCTTGGGCATATAGCCCTAAAACTCATTGTAAGGAGTAGAACAGGAACCTCAAAGTAGCTGGCCCATTGAGAGGACCTGCCAATGAAAAGGGCAATGACCCTACCTGATTGACTAGTTCCCATGTGTAAGGTAAACCAAGAGCTGTTGTTCATGGCAAAGCGGTTACCAATTTTACCTAAGTCATCGAGTGAGGTATAGTACCCCAATATGCAAGCCCTTAGACAACATTGGTGGCTGAGTGACTCCCTTGAACCTTTAGGAAGTCAAACAAACTTGGGACCTAGATCTATTATTAGCAGGCAAATTACAGCTTGAATCCATCCAGAGCAGTTGGCATATCGTTTCAAGAAAAAAAATTCTATTAATTCTATTGATTTTTACATGGATTTTAATTACATTATTTTTATTCTACTTTTGTGATGAGGATTTCATTTGTTTCTAGAGGGGATTATATAAAATTAATAAGGTATTCAATTAATTTACTACATATATAGAATATTGACAAGTTACTTATAGTTTTAATGCAAAAAAAAGTTAATTATTGCACTAATTCCTATCCTACAAGCAAATGATTTAAAAATTTGCATTAAATTTTGTAACATCTTCCATGTATGGAAAAGGAATCCACCCCTAACAAAGTTTTAGGATAATAAAAACTAGTTATAATGTTGTTATGTCCCACGAATCATAGTCTCTCTTTCCTGGGCAAACAAATCCCATGCCGCACACTTCAATTTTTCTACAAGTATACTAGACACGCTTTCGTCTATGCGATGTAAAAGGTGGTCTTGATTTGATATATTGGTGTGAATATTCTAACTTGGATTAGTAATGGTGGACTAAATGTTTAGTGATCCTAGATACATTAATTGTGTTTAGTGATGGTGATAGAAAGATGTGTTCATCCAGGAACGATCACTAAAAATGTAGATGAACACATCTTTCTATCACCATCACTAAACACAATTACTGTATCTAGGATCACTAAAAATTTAGTCCACCATCACTAAAACTACATATTCAGGTGTGAATATTCTAACTTGGATTAATGATAGTAGACTAAATTTTTAGTGATCCAAGATACATTAATTGTGTTTAGTGATGGTGATAGAAAGATGTGTTCATCTAGGAATGATAACTAAAAATGTGGACAAACACATCTTTATGTCACCATTACTAATCACAATTACTAAAAATGTGGACAAACAATCTTTCTCTCACCATAGCTAATCACAATTATTGTATCTAGGATCACTAAAAATTTATCCCACTATCACTAATCCAAGATTAGTGCCGGTGGCCTAAATTTTTAGTGATCCTAGATACAATAATTGTGATTAGTGATGGTGAAAGAAATTTAGTCTTTCCTTCCTGGGCATCTAGAAAGTGTAACCGTGATTAGTGATGGTGGCAAAAATTTAGTCTTTCCTTCTTGGTGAACAAATCCCACGTGATGTGATTAGTGATGGTGACATAAATTTAGTCACTCCATCCTGGGATTCTAGATACACTAATTGTGATTAGTGATGGTGAGAAATTTAGTCTCTCCTTCTTGGGTGAACACATCCCACATTGCGCACTTTAGTTTTTCTACAAGTATATTCAACACATTTTTGTCTAATTATAATGTTGTAATGTGGTGCTTTTCTTCATTATACACATTAACAAGCAAAGGAGCACAGAAAACAGATCCATTAGTGGACTTAAAGGGGAGGACAATGGATGATGGGAACATCTAGGCAATAGAGTTACACATTTTCTCCTAATTTTTCAACATTTTCATTTTTGATGGGTTGCATGTTTTTCTTTTGGTGGACAGAATATGGTGTTGGATACTACTCAACAAGAAAATCTAGTTTCTATTATAGTTAATCAATCAATGACAATAGACCTCTGGCTAGAGCAATCTCCACTCACAAGTAAGATTAAATCTGTTATCTAGGAGGCAGTGGCATTGGTGGTAGGATTCTTCTCCCTAATGTTGCCAGTTTGTAGAGGTGAGGACGAGGGAGGGAGGGTTGTTGTGGGTGTCATTGCTTCCAACCTGGAGCCTAATGAATGTGAGATTTAGGTGAGACTACATATGTTATCTTAATCTTCAATTGTTTTACCACGGTTTAAAATTTTTCCCATTTGGTGAATTTTTTTTCTTTAAACACTAAATTGATCAATCTTTAAGAAAATCTATTTGATGTTATTCTTTTGAGGATAGATTGTAGTGTCTGATGAGGAAGATTGTTGGGAACCATATTTAGCCCTTCTCTTTACTTTGTTAGTATATTAGTTTCTATGGACACATATGCTTTGTAAGTCATCCTATGAGCATATTGTATTATCCCACATTCATGGGAAGAGATAGTTGTATAGATTAGACTTAGTATATAAGTATGTGTTGAGGCCAATGAATGCATCCACGAATTTATTGTATTGAGCTTGCTCAAAGGAGGTTTACCCCTTGATGTGGCATGTGATCAATAAATCCTTTTGTGTTTCTACTATTTCTATAATTCTATTATTTCATGCATTTTTCATTATATTGTTGTAGGATGTTCCTCTCATCTAACATCAGAGTGCTTTCTTTGGCTCACTGGGTGTGGATTTTTGATGATTTTTTTTTGTAGTGGCCCTCCAAGTGTTGTGATTGTTGCATCAGTATTTTTTCACATCTATATTGTTCATTTGGATTGCAGGTTTGGATCACGGAACATCCCTATCCACTTAGCTGTGGGAAGTGCTTGGACATATAGCCCTAAAACACATTATGAGGAGTACCACATGAATTGTGAAGTAGCTAGCCCATTGAGAGGACTTGCCAGTGAAAAGAGAAATGACCCCTACCTAATTGACTAGTTCCCATCTATGAGGTAAACCAAGAGCTGTCATTTGTGGCAAAGTGGTTATCAGTTTTACATAAATGATGGAGTGAGGGATACTGCCCCAATATGCAAATTGTTAGATAGCATTAGTGGCTGAGTGACTCCCTTGAGACTTTAGGAAGCCAAACAAACTTGGGGCCCAAATATATTATCATCCAACAAATCAAAGTTTGAATCCATCTAGAGCAGTTGGCAGATCGTTTCTAGAAATAAAAAAAAAATTCTGTTAATTCTATGGATTTTTAAAAGTATTTTAATTCTATTATTTTTCTTCTACTTTTGTGATAAGGATTGTGTTTGTTTCTACAGGGGATTATATAAAAATCAATAAGAGATTCAATTAATTTCCTACATATATAGAATATTGACAAGTTACTTATAGTTTTATTGCAAAAAAAAAGTTAATTATTCCACTAAATCCTATCCTACAAGCAAATGATTTAAAAATTTGCATTAAATTTTATAATATCTTCCATGTATGGAAAAGGAATCCATCCCTAACAAAGTTTTAGGATAATAAAAAACTATCTATGTGCCCATTGAACCTATGGGTCCAATTGCTAGTTATAATGTTGTAATGTCCCATGAATCACAATCTCTCTTCCTGGGAAAACAAATCCCATGATACACACTTCAGTTTTTCTACAAGTATACTAGACACACTTTTGTCTATGTGATGTAAAAGGAGGTCCTGTTTAGATATACATGTGTGAATATTCTAACTTGGATTAGTGATGGTGGACTAAATTTTTAGTGATCCTAGATACAATGATTATGTTTAGTAATGGTGACAGAAAGATGTGTTCATCTAGGAAGGATCACTAAAAATGTGGATCAACACATCTTTCTGTCACCATCACTAAACACAATTACTGTATCTAGGATCACTATAAATTTAGTCCACCATCACTAATCCTAAATATTTAGGTGTGAATATTCTAACTTGGATTAGTGATGGTGGAATAAATTTTTAGTGACCCTAGATACAGTAATTATGTTTAGTGATGGTGACAAAAAGATGTGTTTGTCTAGGAAGGATAACTAAAAATGTGGACAAACACATCTTTTTGTCACCATCACTAATCACAATTACTAAAAATGTGGACGAACACATATTTTTGTCAACATCACTATTCATGATTATTGTATCTAGGATTACTAGAAATTTAGCCCACCATCACTAATCCTGCAGGATTAGTCATGGTGGGCTAAATTTTTAGTGATCCTAGATACAGTAATTGTGATTAGTGATAGTGACAGAAATTTTCACTCTCTTTCTTGGGCATCTAGATATAGTAACTATGATTAGTGATGGTGGCAAAAATTTAGTCCTTTCTTCCTAGGTGAACATATCCCACGCGATGTAATTAGTGATGATGATAAAAAATTAGTTTCTAATACCTGCTTCTAGATACTCTAATTGTGATTAGTGATGGCAAGAAATTTAGTCTCTCCTTCTTGGGTGAATACATCCTACCCTGCACACTTCAGTTTTTCTGCAGGTACATTCGACACACTTTTGACTAATTATAATGTTGTAATGTGGTGCTTTTCTTTATTATACTCCTTATCAAGCAAAGGAACACTAACAATGGATCCATCAGTGGACTTAAAGGGGAGGACAATGGAAGCTAGGAACATCTAGATAATAGAGTTACACATTTTCTCCTAATTATTCAATTTTTTTTGTTTTTGATGGGTTGAGTGTTTTTCTTTTGGTGGACAGAATATGGTGTTGGATACTACACAACGAGAAAATCTAGTTTCTATTGCAATTAATCAATTGACGGCAACATACCTCCGACCAAAGCAATATCCACTCACAAGTAAGATTAAATTTATTATCTAGGTGACAGTGGCATTGGTGGTAGGATGCTTCTCCCTCATGTTGCCAGTGCAAAGAGGTGAGGACAAGGGAGGGAGGTATGTTGTGGGTACCATTTCTTCCAACCCGGAGCCTATTGAATGTGAGATTCAGGTGAGACTACATATTTTATCTTAATCATCAATAGTTTAACCATAGTTTCAAATTTTTTCCATTTGGTGAAAAGAATTTTCTTTAAACACTAAATCGGTTGATCTTTAAGAAAATCTATTTGATGTTGTTCTTTTGAGGACAGATTACAATGTCCGTCGATGAGGAAGATTGTTAGGAACCATGTTTAGCCCTTCTCTTTACTTTGTTATTATATTAGTTTCTATGGACACATATGCTTTGTAAGTCATCCCGTGAGCATATTGTAGTATCCCACATTCCTGGGAAGTGGTAGTTGTTTAAATTAGACTTAGTATATAAGTATGTGTTGAGGCAAATGAAGGCATCCACCAATTTATTGTATTGAGCTTGCTCAAAGGAGGTTGCCCCCTCGAAGTGGTCTGCGATCAATAAATTCCTTTTATGTTTATTCGATTTCTATAATTATATTATTTCATCCATTTTTCATTATATTGTTGCAGGAGGTTCCTCTCATCTAGTATCATAGTACTTTCTTGAGCTTGCTTGGTGGGAATTTTCGGTGAATTTTTTTTTCCGCAATGGCCCTCTAGGTGTTGTGATTATTACATCAATATTTTTTTCACATCTATATTGTTCATTTGGATTGTAGGTTTGGATCAAGGAACTTCCCCATCCGCTTAACTATGGGAAGTGCTTGGGCATATAGCCCTAAAACTCATTGTGAGGAGTACCACAGGAACCTTGAAGTAGGTCACCCATTGAGAGGACCTGCCAGTGAAAAGGGCAATTACCCCTACCTGATTGACTAGTTCCTATCCATGAGGTAAACCAAGAGTTTTTGTTTGTGGCAAAGCGGTTATCAATTTTACCTAAGTCGTGGAGTGAGGGATACTACCCCAATACGCAAGTCGTTAGATAGAATTGGTGGCCGAGTGACTCCCTTGAACCTTTAGGAAGTTGAACAAACTTGGGGCCCAGATTTAATATTAGCTAGCAAATCACAACTTGAATCTATCCAGAGTAGTTGGCAGATCATTTCTAGAAAAAAAATTATTTTATTTCTATGGATTTTTACATGGATTTTAATTCTATTGTTTTTCTTCTACTTTTGTGATAAGGATTGCATTTGTTTCTATAGGGGATTTTATAAAAATCAATATGAGATTCAATTAATTTACTACATATATAGAATATTGACAAGTTACTTATAGTTTTATTGCAAAAAATAAGTTAATTATTGCACTAATTCCTATCCTACAAGCAAACATTTCAATAGTTTGCATTAAATTTTGTAACATCTTCCATGTATGGAAAAGGAATCCATCGCAAATAAAGTTTTAGGATAATAAAAAACTATTGGTGTGCCCATTCAACCTATGTGTCCTATTGATAGTTATAATGTTGTAATGTCCCATGAATCATCGTCTCTCCTTCTTGGGTGAACAAATCCCATGCTGCGCACTTCAGTTTTTCCACAAGTATACGAGACATGCTTTTGGCTATGTGATGTAAAAGGCAATCTTGTTTAGATATACAGGTGTGAATATTCTAACTTGGATTAGTGATGATGGACTAACTATTTAGTGATCCTATGTACAGTAATTGTGTTTAGTGATGGTGATAGAAAGATGTGTTTGTCTAGGAAGGATCATTGAAAATGTGGACAAACACATCTTTTTGTCACCATCACTAAACACAATTATTGTATCTAGGATCACTACAAATTTAGTCCACCATCACTAATCTTGCATATTCAGGTGTGAATATTCTAACTTGGATTAATGATGGTGCACTAAATTTATACTGATCCTAGATACAATAATTGTGTTTAGTGATGCTGATAGAAAGATGTGTTCATCCAGGAAGGATAACTAAAAATGTGGATGAACACATCTTTCTGTCACCATCACTAATCACAATTACTAAAAATGTGGACAAACACATATTTTTGTCAACATCACTAATCACAATTATTGTATCTAGGATCACTAAAAATTTAGCCCACCATGACTAATCCTGCAGGATTAGTCATGGTGGGCTAAATTTTTAGTGATCCTAGATACAATAATTGTGATTAGTGATGTTGATAGAAATTTACACTCTTTCCTAGGCATCTAGAAATAGTAACTGTGATTAGTGATGATGGCAAAAATTTAGTCTTTCCTTCCTGGGTGAACACATCCCATGTGATGTGATTAGTGATAGTGACAAAAAATTAGTCTTTCCTACCTGGTCTTCTAGATACACTAATTGTGATTAGTGATGGTGAGAAATTTAGTCTCTCCTTGGGAGAATACATCCCACCCTGCGCACTTCAATTTTTCTACAGGTATATTTGACACACTTTTGACTAATTATAATGTTGTAATGTGGTGCTTTTCTTTATTATACTCCTTATCGAGTAAAGGAACACTAAAAATAGATCCATCAATGGACTTAAAGGGGAGGACAATGTATATACAGGTATGAATATATAGGTGTGAATAATCTAACTTGGATTAGTGATTATGAACTAAATTTTTAGTGATCCTATATACAGTAAATATGTTTAGTAATGCTGATAGAAAGATGTGTTCATCTAGGAAGGATCACTAAAAATATGGATCAACACATCTTTCCATCACCATCACTAAACACAATTACTGTATCTAGGATCACTATAAATTTAGTCCACCATCACTACTCCTGCATATTCAGGCATGAATATTCTAACTTGGATTTGTGATGGTGGAATAAATTTTTAGTGGCCCTGGATATAGTAATTGTGTTTAGTGATGGTGATAGAAAGATGTGTTCATCTAGGAAGGATAACTAAAAATGTGGATGAACACATCTTTCTATCACCATCGCTAATCATAATTACAAAAAATGTGGATGAACACATCTTTCTGTCACCATCACTAATCACAATTACTATAACTAGGATCACTAAAACTTTAGCCCACTATCACTAATCTTGCAGGATTAGTGATGGTGGGCTAAATTTTTAGTAATCCTAGATACAGTAATTGTGATTAGTTATGGTGACAGAAATTTAGTCTCTCCTTCCTGGGCATCTAGAAATAGTAACTCTGGTTAGTGATGGTGGCAGAAATTTAGTCTTTCCTTCCTGGGTGAACACATCTCATGCGATGTGATTAGTGATGATGACAAAAATTTAGTCTCTCCTTCTTGGGCTTCTAGATACACTAATTGTGATTAGTGATGGTGAGAAATTTAGTCTCTCCTTCTTGGGCGAACACATCCCACACTGTGCACTTTAGTTTTTCTACAAGTATATTTGACATGCTTTTGTCTAATTATAATGTTGTAATGTGGTGCTTTTCTCCATTATACTCCTTAACAAGCTAAGGGACATAGAAAATAGATCCATTAGTAGACTTAAAGGGGAGGACAATGGAAGTTGGGAACATCTAGGTAATAGAGTTACACATTTTCTCCTAATTTTTCAATATTTTTCATTTTTGATGGGTTGGGTGTTTTTCTTTTGGTGGATAGAATATGGTGTTGGATACTACTTAGCATGAAAATCTAGTTTCTATTCTAGTTAATCAATCGACGACAACAAACCTCTGACCAGAGCAATCACCACTCACAAGTAATATTAAATCTGTTATCCATGCGGTAGTGGCATTGGTGGTAGGATATTTCTCCCTCATGTTGACAGTGTGGAGAGGTGAGGACAAGGGAGGGAGGACTGTTGTGGGTGCCATTGCTTCCAACCCAGAGCCTATTGAAGATGAGATTTAGGTGAGACTACATATGTTATCTTAATCTTCAATTGTTGTACCATGGTTTCAAATCTTTCCCATTTGGTGAAAAGAATTTTGTTTAAACACTAAATCAGTCGATCTTTAAGAAAATCTATTTGATGTTGTTCTTTTGAGGATAGATTTCAGTGTCCAATGAGGAAGATTGTTAGGAACCATGTTTAGCCCTGCTCTTTACTTTGTTAGGATATTAGTTTCAATGCATACATATGCCTTGTAAGTCATCCCATGAGCATATTATATTATACCACATTCATGGGAAGTGGTAGTTGTTTAGATTAGATTTAGTATATAAGTACATGTTGAGGCCAATGAAGGCATCCATGAATTTATTGTATTGAGCTTGCTGAAAGGAGGTTTCCCCCTTGAAGTGGCCTTCCATCAATAAATTCCATCTGTGTTTTTGCTATTTCTATAATTCTGTTGTTTCGTGCATTTTTCATTATAATGCTATAGGAGATTCCTCTCATCTGGTATGAGAACGCTTTCTTGGGCTCACTGGATGGGGACTTTTGGCCAAATTTTTTTTCGTAGTGGCCCTCCACGCGTTGTGATTGTTGCATCAGTATTTTTTTCGCATCTGTATTGTTCATTTGGATTACAGGTTCAGATTAGGGAACATTCCTATCGTCTTAACTATGGGAAGTGCTTGGGTATATAGCTCTAAAACTCATTGTGAGGAGTACCATAGGAACCCCAAAGCATCTAGCCCATTGAGAGGACTTTCTAATGAAAAGGGTAGTGGCCCCTACTTGATTGACTAGTTCCCATCTGTGAGGTAAACCAAGAGCTATCACTTGTGCTAAAGTGGTTATCAATTTTACTTGAGCCACGGAGTGAGAGATACTACCCCAATACGTAAGTCATTAGACAACATTGGTGGGCAAGTGACTCTCTTGAACCTTTAGGAAGTGGAACAAACTTGGGGCTCAAATCTATTATCATTCCCCAAATTACAGCTTGAATCTATCTAGAGCAGTGGGCAGATATTTTCTAGAAAAAAAATTCTATTAATTCTATGGACTTTTTACATGGATTTTAATTCTATTATTTTTCTTCTACTTTTGTGATAAGGATTGCATTTGTTTCTATAGGGGATTATATAAAAATCAATAAGGGATTCAATTAGTTTACTACATATATAGAATATTAACAAGTTACTTATAGTTTTATTGCAAAAAATGATAATTATTGTACTAATTTCTATCCTACAAGCAAATGATTTAAAATTTACATTAAATTTTGTAACATCTTCCATGTATGGAAAAGGAATCCATCCCTAATAAATTTTTAGGATAACAAAAGACTATCGATGTGGTCATTGAACCTATGGGTCCAATTGCTAGTTAAAATGTTGTAATGTCCCAGGAATTATAGTCTCTCCTTCTGGGGTGAACAAATCCCATGTTGTGCACTACAGTTTTTCTACAAGTATACTAGACATGCTTTTGTCTATGTGATGTAAAAGGTGGTCTTGTTTAGACATACAAGTGTTAATATTCTAACTTGGATTAGTGATGGTGGACTAAATTTTTAGTGATCCTAGATACAATAATTGTGTTTAGTGATGGAGATAGAAAGATGTTGGTGTAGTCACGATAGGTGGGTTCACAGAATGAACTCTCCAGGCCGTGCAACAAGAGTAAACACTATGGAAACAACTCAAATATATGAAACAAACATAGACTTAGTCATTCAGTATATAATTAATTTCAAATACAATCTAGTTGGCATCATGTGGGCTTACAACTGGGGTTCAAAGGCCTGATTATAGAATATTAGAATATGCACAAGATATAGTGTTGAAGTCCCGTCACAAAGGAGCCAAACTATCTATCTTCTAAATCATGAGAATTATGCTAACTACTTTCCTATGGATCTATTACATCCTTATATATCATCTCTAGAACAAAATATTCCTCCACATTAGCCAAGAAGGGTCACAAACTCCAATGAAGAGCTGTAATGTGTGTACACAGATAGGTCAGACCTAATCATGTAGAATACCTCCGCAAATGAAAGTAATGATGTGTAGATATCGAGTAAGGTCGACCATTAACCAAATATTATTGAATGATGTGTCGTTAATCTCCACAAGTTGAAGAATGGTCCACAAGTCTCCTCCTTTAGTTGATTATCAGAGACTGTCAGGATCCTTTGTTCTGAGAAAATGGTTGATCTTCTGATAGAGATAACTTTTTGGTTCTTAATCCAAATGTTTTAAATTCTGGATATGATGTATATGAATGAATCTAGATGCTCCATAAGGTGTGAAGTGCAACTACGGTAGATTGCAAACCAAAATGCAGAAACTGCTTCTGACTGAACTGCTTGACTTGAACTAGAAAATGAAAGGAAACAAACTGAAGTGTAAACAAACTGAAAAGAAAATGTTTTTGGTTAATACAAGATTGCTCTTGAACCAGGGATGCTCCTTCTTCAGACATCCAGGGTTATTGAAAATGTGAGTCCCTCACTTTGCTAGGGCTAGAAGAAAACCAAGATGGTCCACCTTAGCCAGAGAAATCCATGATGAATCTTCTTCTAGTCTATCTTTCCACTTCACAAGATATTCTTTGTATTATCTTCCTCTAGTGCTGCGTCCAACTCTGCTATCCAAAATGTCTTCAATATGCTCTAGTTCTTTGTGTGGTAATTGCTTCTTTAGGTCTTCTTCCATGCTCTCACTGAACTTTGCTTCACGATACTGATATAGGTCAGCCATGTTGAAAATAGGTGATATACCCAATGTCTCTGGTAACTCTACTTCATATGCATTTCCTGAATTAATTTTTCTGAGTATCTTACAAGTTCCAAACTTTTTCATCTTTAACTTGTTATAAGTTCCAACTGGAAATCTTTCTTTTCTCAAGTATACCATCATGTCATCTCTAAATGTAAATTCCTTATGTCTTCTTTTCTCATCTACCTTTTCCTTATACTTATTGTTTATATCCTCCAAATGCTTCTTAACCTAATTATGCACTATCTTCATATGGTCTACAAATTCTTTTGCCTCAGAACTTCTCTTCTCTTCCATGCCGATATCTCTCAATTCTACCACTCCTCTAGGATTTGCTCCAATAACAATATCAAAAGGTGTTCTTCCAGTACTCCTATTCACTAAATTATTGTATGCAAGCTCTGCTTGTGAAAGAATCAAATCCCAACTTCTAGCTTTCTCTCCAACCAAGCATCTCAACAAGTTTCCCAAACTCTTATTCACTACCTCTATCTATCCATCAGTCTATGGATGAAATATTGAATTGAACTTTAAATCTATCTTCATCTTCTTCCAAAGTGTCTTCCAAAAGTATCCAAGAAATTTGGTGTCTCTATCTAAAATTATACTCTTAGGTAATCCATGTAATCTCACAATCTCCTTGAAAAATAGGTCAGTTACATGCACTACATTAGTTGTCTTCTTACAAGGTATGAAATGTGCCATCTTTGAAAATTTGTCTACCACTACAAATATTGAATCATGTCCTCTTTGTGTCTTTGGTAATCCCATTACAAAATCCATTCTTATGTCTTCCCAAGGTCTCTCTGGTAATGTCAAAGGTTTATACAATCCAGTGTTCAGACTACTTCCTTTTGCAACTTGACAAACTCTACAACTCTGCACAAATTTCCTAACATACTTATGTATCTGAGGCTAAAAGTAGTTTTCACTCACCAAAGCTACTATCTTATCAATGCCAAAATGTCCTTCCAATCCTCCACTATGTTTCTCCTTGATCAAATTGTCTCTCATTGAACTTCTAGGTATGCACAACTAATTTCCTCTGAACAACATATCTTCTTAAATGAAATAGTCCAACCACTTACTCCTATCTATCATAACAAGTTCCTTACATGCTTTCCAAGGTTCTACAAAATTAGTGTCTCCCTCATACATGTTCTTCAATTCATCAAAACCCAACACTTCAACTCTCATCTTTGTCAACAAGTTTCTTCTCCTACTCAAGGCATCAACAACTTTGTTTGATTTTCCACTCCTATGCTTCAACACAAATGTATAACTCTGAATGAACTCTACCCTTCTCATATGTCTCTAATTCAACTTACCTTGACTGCTCAAATATTACAAAGCTTGATGATCTACATACAACACAAACTCCTTAGGCAACAAGTAATGTCTCCACTTCTTCAAGGCTTGAATTATGGCTTAGAACTCTTGATCAGAAACTGAATATCTTCTCCTTGTATCATTCAAGTTCTCACTAAAATATGCTATAGGTCTACCTTCTTGACTTAATACTGCTCCAATCACACTTCCACTTGCATTACAATCAACTTGAAATACCTTATTGAAATTTGGTAATGCCAAAACACGCTGCTCTGTCACCTTCTTCTTCAACAACTCAAAACTTTTTTCTTCTCCTGGTGTCCACTTAAAGTCTTTCCTGTCACCTCTCATTGTCTCTATCATAGGGTTACATACTGAACTAAAATTTTTGATGAAATTCCAGTAGAAACTATCCAATCCATGAAATGATCTAACCTCTCCAATGCTCTCTGGTGTAGGCCATTCAACAATTTCTTTCACTTTCTCAGGGTCCATCTTCAATCCTTTCACAGAAATCACATATCCTAAATATACCAACTCTTCCTTCATGAAACTAGACTTCTTGATGTTTATCAGCAATTTCTCTTCTCTTACTCTCTGCAAAACTTGTCTAATATGCCACAAATATTCCTCTTTTGTCTTACTGAAAATCAGAATGTCATCCAAATATACAATAACAAACTTACCCAAGAATTTCTTCAAGACCTTGTTCATTGACCTCATGAAAGTACTAGGTGCATTTGTCAATCCAAAAGGCATCACTAACCACTCATATAGTCCTTCATTTGTTTTAAAAGTAGTCTTCCATTCATCTCCTTCTCTAATTCTGATTTGATGGTATCCGCTCTTCAAGTCTATCTTTGTGAAATATCTCACTCCACTCAAAAAATCCATGATATCATCCATCCTAGGTAAAGGAAATCTATACTTAATTGTGATCTTGTTTATTACTCTAGAATCAATAGACATTCTCCATTCTTCATCCCTCTTTAGTGCTAACACTTTAGGTACTGGATAATGGCTCAAACTTTCTCTAATCAAACCTTTTCTCAACAACTCCTATATCTTCCTATTCAATTCTTCATTCTCTGTCAGTGTCATTCTATGTGCTACTTTGTTAGGCAAACTTGCTCCAGGTATAAGATCCATGTGATGACTGATACTCCTAATTGGTGGCAATCCTTCAGGCACATTATCTGATATGATGTATGCATACTCTGTCAGCAACTCTTGTATCTCCTCTGGTTGTGATTCTTTAGTCTCCTTCTTCAATGTTTCAGGATTCTTAGGAATCAAAGCATAACAGATATTCTCATGTCTCAAACCATCTAGGAATTTTCTTCCATCTACCAAATAGATTCTAGCATTTCCACATACTTCACTGTTAAGATAATCTTCCAAAAGAATCAAAGTAATTCTCTTTCGATTTGAGGTTATAGTGTATGTATTCTTTCTCCCATCATGTGTAGCTTTTCTATCGTACTACCAAGGTCTTCCCAACAAGATATGACAAAATCCATAGGCATAATATCACACAAAACTTCATGATGGTATGATCCAGTATGAAATTTCACCAAATATTATTCACTCACTAGTACCTTATGATCATATTGAATCCATGCTATCTGATAGGGCTTAGGGCATTTTAATCTTTCTAACTTTAGATTAGTCACCATCTCCTCTGAAACTAGATTCTCTGAACTACCACTATCAATTACAACTTTACAACACTTACCTCTTGATTTGCATCTGGTTCTGAACAGACTCTTCCTCTGCAGTGGTTCCTTATTTGTTTATGTTTGAAATAGTGCTCTCCTCATCACAAGTGATTCTCCTTTCTCATGTTTTCCAATAGAACTAGGTGATCCAATAGGTTCTTCCACATAGGCTACTCTTCCACTGTTCTCTATCTTCTAATTACACTTGAATGCTCTATGTCCACCTCCACACTTGAAACAAGTGACTCTAAATGCCCTCTTATCAAATCCTCTTCCTTCTCTCCTATATCCTTCATTCTGATATGAATTATGATTACCTCTGTGATGAAAATTTTTGTCATTACTCCAGTAGGTATTATTATCTTTGTCTTCTTTCTTAAATGGGCTATCAAACTTGTTCTGCTCTACAAATGATCTCTCACATCTGGAAAATGTTCTACATCTCTAAAATTTACCTCCTCTACCTCTCTATCTCTGATCATGCCTCTTATTTAGTTTCTCTTCAACCTTCATGGAAAACTGATATGCTTCCTCTAAAGATGTCATCCTTACCAAGCTTAGTTCTTCTTGAATGCTCAATCTCAGTCCATTGATGTATCTAGCCACTTTCTCCTTGCTTTCTTCACTATGTCTTGTCCTTATAATCATCTTATGAAATTCCTCAGTATACTCCTTCATAGATTTCTCCTTCTGTCTCAGGTTCTGCAGTTTTTTCAAAAGTTCCAACTTATAGTCAGCAGGTATGAATTGATTCTTCAATTTTGTCACTATTCCATCCCACTTCATAATCTTTTCTTTTCCTCTTCTGTTTCTTTCCAACTAAACTTCTTTCCACCATATAGAAACATGTCCTTTCAATTTTGTCTTTTCATATTTCACCTTCTCTGGATCTTCAACTTCTTCATATTTCAAAGTATTCTTCCATGTATTTTATCCAGTCAATCAATTCTTCAAGATTCAAATTACCAGTGTAATTTGGTAAATCAACTCTAGGTCTCTTTCCAATCTTTGAAATAACTTGTAAGATCTTTACTTGATCTAATTCTTCTTCTTCATCACCTCCTAGGGTTTCACCAATTTGTTCAACAGATTGAAATTCCTCTTCAAAATCACTTTTAACATTAGGTCTCAGTGTTAATCCTCTTCGCCTATCTTCCTCAACAACATCCAAATAAATTTGCATTGTCTTCATTATTTCCATCATCTCATCTATTCTACTAGCCATTGTTCCAACATGAACAACTCTCCTCAATGGAATTCTTCCTAGGATCAAGTGCAAACTGCCTCAAGTTTAGCAATTGGTCTACAAGGTGACAAGTGCATCACAATCGACGATCAGTTGTGACACAAGTAACCTGCCTTAGTTCAGTGATCTGTCCACAACAAGATCTTATAGAATTCCTTCACCAACTTTTCTCAATTCACTCCCAAAGATTCAAACTTTCACTCTAATACCACTTGGTGCAGTCACGGTAGGAGGGTTCATAGAATGAACTGTCCAGGCCGTGCAACAAGAGTAAACATAATGGAAACAACTTAAAGATATGAAACAAACATAGAATCATTCATTCAGTATATAATAGGATTCAAATACAATTTGGTTGACATCACATGGGCTTACAACTAGGGCTCAAAGGCTTGATTTTAGAATATCAGAATATGCACAAGATATAGCACTGAAGTTCCCTCACAAATGAGCCAAACTATCTATCTTCTAAATCATTAGAATTATGCTAACTACTTTCCTAGGGATCTATTACATCCTTATATATCATCTCTAGAACAAAATATTCCTTCGCGTTGGCCAAGAAGGGTAACAAACTTCAATGAAGAGTTGTAACATGTGTACACGGATAGGTCGGACCTAATCATGTAGAATACATCTGCAAATGAATGTAATGATGTGCAGATCTTAGGGAAGGTTGGCCATGAACCAAAGATCATTGAATGATGTGTCATTAAGCTCCACAAGTTGAGGAATGCTCCTTAAGTCTTCTCCTTGAGTTGATTATTAGAGACTGTCAGGATGCTCTATTATGAGAAAACAACTGATCTTTTGATAGCGATAACTTTCTGGTTCTTAATCCAAATGTTTTAAATTTTGGATATGATGTAGATGAATGAATCTAGATGCTAACTCTAGCTTCACAAGCTGTGAAATGCAACTGTGGTAGAATGCAGACCAAAATGTAGAAACTGCTTCTGACTGAACTACTTAACTTGAACTAGAAAATGAAAGGAAACAAACTGAACTGCAAATAAACTAAAAATAAAATGTTTTTGGTTGATGCAAGATTGCTCTTGAACCAAGGATATTCCTACATTAAATGTGTTCTTCTAGGAAGAATCACTAGAAATGTGGATGAACACATCTTTTTGTTACCATCACTAAACACAATTACTGTATCTAGGATCACTAAAAATTTTGTCCACCATCACTAATCTTGCGTATTCAAGTGTGAATATTCTAACTTGGATTAGTGATGGTGGACTAAATTTTTAGTGATCCTAGATACACTAATTATGTTTAGTGATGGTGTCAGAAAGATGTGTTCGTCCAGGAAGGATAACTAAAAATGTGGATGAACACAGCTTTTTGTCACCATCACTAATCATAATTACTAAAAATGTGGATGAACACATCTTTCTATCACCATCACTAATCATAATTACTATATCTAGGATCACTAAAAATTTATTCCACCATCACTAATCTTGTAGGATTAATGATGGTGGGCTAAATTTTTAGTGATGCCAGATAGAGTAATTGTGATTAGTGATGGTGACAAAAAATTTAGTCTCTCCTTCCTGGGCATCTAGAAATAGTAACTGTGATTAGTGATGGTGGCAAAATTTAGCCTTTCCTTCCTGGGTGAACACATGCCATGCATTGTGATTAGTGATGGTTACAAAAATTTAGTCTCTCATTCCTAGGCTTTTAGATACAATAATTGTGATTAGTGATGGTGAGAAATTTAGTCCTTCCTTGGGTGAACACATCCCACACTGCGCACTTCAATTTTTCTATAGGTATATTCGACACACTTTTGTCTAATTATAATGTTGTAATGTGGTGCTCTTCTGCATGTTTTATATGAAAAGGAGGGGAGGTTGATAAAATGAGGGTTTGATAGTTAATAGATAAGATCCTCCTTTCACTTCAAACATTCAAGGACTTTTCAACTGAGTTGAATCTCTATTTGTGTAAGAGAATTCAACTATAGGTTGGGTCATCACTTGGAATGATGTAGAAATTTAGAGTTTTGTTAATTAATTCCTTAATTCAATGCTCACATATGGTCAAAACCCTAATCTTGTAAAATAGTAATAAAATTCATGAATTACAACAAATATTGGGAAATTAAAGGAGAAGGTAGAGATTAATAATTGACCATTTTTCAAAGTTCGTGATGTTGAATGTTCAAGGACATTACCCCTAGTACCCAAGTCTAAGGTACATGTTTCTATAGTAGGTTCTGCACTCCTTCTAACACTGATGCTTGTTGTTCTAACTATTTCTGTCCCAAAAAATGTGGAGGACAAGGGGCCTAGCAGCCTCATCTTGAAAGTGCACTAAACTACTTCTTTCTTCAAGATCTTGAATCCTTATCTCTTGCAATCTTCCTTTGGAACTACACTCCTGTGAAATTTGACACTTGTAACCTATAATCACAAGGAGTGTCATTGAGGGTTGTGGTGTTTAGGAGCTTGCCTCAGTCAAGCCCTAGAAGGACATTGAAGTCTTCCAAACACCTTTGTTAGAGAGAGTGCGTATCCTTGCAAGATAGAGTTAAAAACAAATTGATAAATGATTTAAACACAAATGAATATCACCTCGGAGGTGGAGATCTCACATAAATGAAGGCTCTTCAATCACATCAGTAGATGAAGCTAAATCTACAAACATAAACACAATAATTATGCTCTGCTCTGCAACAATGAAAATCTTGAATGCTCTCAAATCCATAGTTAGCCAAAAGTTCATAATCATCTTCTAGTAATCTTCTAGTTTGCAAATGATAACCTAACTATGCTTATCTATGCAACTACAAACATTCTCACTAAGAATTTCAAATTTCAAACTTAAGGTGTCGGCATGGGACCTAATTAACAATCACATAACTGACATTTCAAATTAGGGATAACCTAAAATGGGATAGGACTAGGGCACTAGTGCCCAAGTCCACCCTCCCGTTTTGAGCCAGGGTTTATCAAAATAGCACCCCCTAGGTCCTATTTGGCACAAGGCTTTAGGGTTTTCTTATCAGGATTCAAAATTAACATGTAACATGCTTATACTGAATTTTAAGGACCTAGGAGCTAAACCTTAAGAGGGAAAAGGTCCCAAGTGGACATTTTCTGACATAACACTTCATCATACTCCTTAACAATCAAAGGAACATAGAAAATAGATCCATCAGTAGACTTAAAAGGGAGGACAATGAAAGTTGGGAACATCTAGGTAATAGAGTTACACATTTTCTCCTAATTTTTCAATATTTTTCATTTTTGATGGGTTGGGTGTTTTTTTTTGGTGGATAGAATATGGTGTTGGATACAACTCAGTAATAAAATATAGTTTCTATTGTGGTTAATCAATTGATGACAACAACCCTTTGACCAGAGCAATCTCCACTCACAAGTAAGATTAAATATGTTATCCAGGCAACAGTGACATTAGTGGTAGGATGCTTCTCACTCATGTTACCAATGTAGAGAGGTGAGGATGAGGGAGGGAAGGCTATTGTGGGTTCCATTGCTTCCAACCCAAAGCCTATTGAATATGAGATTTAGGTGAGACTACATATGTTACCTTAATCTTAAATTATTTTACCACGGTTTCAAATATTTCCCATTTGGTGAAAATAATTTTCTTTAAACACTAAATCGGTTGATCTTTAAGAAAATCTATTTGATGTTGTTATTTTGAGGATAGATTGTAGTGTTCGATGAGGAAGATTGTTAGGAAACATGTTTATCCCTTCTCTTTACTTTGTTAGTATATTAGTTGCTATGGACACATATGCTTTGTATGTCGTCTCATGAGCATATTGTAATATCCCCCATTCATGGGAAGTGACAGTTGTTTAGATTAGATTTAGTATATAAGTACGTGTTCAGGCCAATGAAAGCATCCATAAATTTATTGTATTGAGCTTGGTCAAAGGAGATTGCCCCCTCAAAGTGGCCTGTGATCAATAAATTCCTTCTGTGTTTCTACTATTTCTATAATTTTGTTATTTAGTGCATTTTTCATTATATTGTTGCAGGAGGTTCCTCTCATATGGTATCAAAGCACTTGCTTGGGATCACTGGGTGGGGATTTTCAAAAAAAAAAATTTCCATAGTGGCCCTGTAGGCACTGTGATTGCTACATCAATATTTTTTGCATTTGTATTGTTCATTTGGATTGTAGGCTCAGATTAGGGAACATCCCTATCAGCTTAACTGTGGGAAGTGCTTGGGCATATAGCCCTAAAACTCATTGTGAGGAGTACCAAAGGAACCCCAAAGTAGTTGGCCCACTGAGAGGACATGCCAATGAAAAGGGCAATGGCTCGTACCTAATTGACCAATTCCCATCCATGAGGTAAACCAAGAGCTATCGTTTAAGGAAAAGCGGTTATCAGTTTTACCTGAGCCATGGAGTGAGGGATATTGCCCCAATACACAAGTTGTTAGATAGCATTGGTGGTCGAGTGACTCCCTTGAACCTTTAGGAAGCTGAAAAAACTTGAGGCTCAGATCTATTATCAGTTGGCAAATCGTAGCTTGAATCCGTCCAAAGCAGTTGGGAGATCATTTCTAGAAAAAAAATTCTATTAATTCTATGGATTTTTACATTAATTTTTATTCTATTATTTTTCTTCTACTTATGTGAGAAGGATTGCATTTGTTTCTATAGGGGATTATATAAAAATCAATAGGGGGTAAGTGCAAAAAGATGGGGGGCCAAAAAGTGGCCAAATGGTTTTAAAAAAAAAATAATACATAACACGAGCGCATTATAACGTGCTCATGTTATAACGTGCTTGCGTTATGAACCACTATAAATTAAAAAAAAGGGCTGTCATTTCATTTCATTTCTATTTTTCTCCTCTATCCCCACAGCTTGCAAACCCTATGAAGCGCGCTCGTGTTTTGGAAAAGCCAATTCAACAACAAAATCTTGCTGATTCGTCGCCAAAATGCCGCCATGACGTTGCACGCCAAAGGAGTGAGTTTTTTTTTTTTGTTTGAATTTTCTTCTAAATAGGTAGGTTTGAGTTATTTTTTTATGTATATTTCGTTAATTTTTAGGAAATGTTAATGCACCTCCTCCTCCTCAAAATCCACAAAATCCCGAGGAGGAAATACCTGCAGAACAACAATCTCCTCCATCCATTCCTCGACATGCCCCTAGAACACAAGAAAATATAATGGGGCAAATTGAAAACAACAAAAAAGAAATTGAAGATATAATTACAAGGTTGAAAGATCCTTCCACTTCAACCTTGCATAGGTCCACGCTTGCTGAATCTCTTGAATCTATGTTATGAAATGTAGATTCAATTAGCAAGCAAATAACTAGTTGGACGGATAAGAGGAGAGAGTTTAGAGACTATTATGCAGACAAGATGTCATACCAAGATGTGAAAAGATTACAAATTACAAAATTAGACTTGTGTTAGATTTTCACAAACCCACAAACAAATCAACCTCCACCCATTACATGCAAGAGGTTCCCTATCCATTGGTGCAACAACCAAGCGATAAGGGACAATTTTGGGCAAAGGTGGTGGATGGTTTTTGACCATCCTCTATGAAATAATAATGAGGTCTTGCAATAATTTTTGAGGAAACTCTACTGCGAGTTTGTCCTTAATAAAGTGCCAAACTATTTTGATATGCGGGACTTCCAGGGTAGAGGTGGGGATCCAGCACAAGATAGACGAGTAATTAGTAGACCAGCCCACGAGCATGTTTCTATCCCTTCCATTGTGAAGGAGAGTGTTGAGGTTGATACACTTCAGTCCATTAGTGCCTTGCCCTAGAGCATCATAGCGCATGCCAGTCCTACAACACAGAGTGGGTTGGGAGATAGTGTGAGGAGTAGGGTCCCACCCCATACTTGTCAGACTTGTGGGTCAGCCTGTGGTTATGACCCCATGGATAGTCAGGATGCAGGTGCACAAGCTACTTCTGCAACTGAGCAGATGGTGATGATAGATACCCTCCTGAGTGAGACTTTCGGCCTTAATACTCAGGTAAATATTAACAAGTTTATTGAATTTAATTTATTAAATTTTATTTTTGAAATGCAAGATTAACTAATTTAAATTGATGATTTTAATGAAATTTCAGGGTCATAGCATCGATGCAGTTTTTAGTGGTTCATCACCTGCATTTTAAACTAGATCATCTACTGGCGGGGTATGTAACTAGTAAACAATTATAAATATTACATGTGAATAGCATCGTTATATGAATGGTATTCTAATATCTGATTTTGGATGTTGAATAGGTTAATATTGTAGATTTCACGGTAACACCTGCCAGCGGTGGTGGACTGCAAAGTTTTACGGAGGTAATAAAATAAATAGTTTAATGAATAAATTGTACTTACTAAATTTTTGTATGTGACTTGTGTGCTTTAGTGTGTGTACTTCCATGTTTAGATGAATGTGTGTATGTTAGGAGCCATGATTTGCATCACTATTATAGTTTTCGTAATTGAATAATGTTGTTTTATTTATAGATGATGCAGGCTATGGAGACACCTCCCCATGTTCAGAGGGCAATGGAGCATGGTGTGGCCTCTGCAATTCATAGCTCCATGGCATTGACAGGGGTATGAGGTAGATTAGTAAATTTCAATTTACATTCATTGTTATAGTTGTCTATTTTTGAAAAATCAAAAGATTATTGCTTTGAAGTTTAATTTCTATCTGGATGGTTTCTATAGGACTTGACATCACTAGGGCCTATTCCTGCTACTGAGGCAAGTGAGGAGACAGATTATATGTTAGCGGTAAGTGATTATTTTGTTAAATGTTTCATTTTTTAGAACATGTAATTTCTATATATTAATGTCTATACTTTTTATTGTAACAGGTAAAGATGCAGGAAGAACTAAATAGGAGGAGTAGCCCTCGAATTTGTAGTAGACCACCCACATGCGCATCTCCATCCCCTAGAAGATCAAAGGCTGCCCATGATTTATTCTCTTCACCAGCCAGTAGGGAATGAATTTTTATTGTGTTCCTTTGTTGTATGCCTATATGGCATTTGTGGACATATATTTTGTATTGTACATAGTTGACATTGTATGCCTATATGGCTATTTTGTATATATGTTATACTTATATCGATAGATATTGATGTATGCCTATATGGATATTTGGTTAATACAAATCTTTTTTATTGATGGCGTCCATACTTGCATTATAAATCCACATTTGAATGGATATTTGTAGATGGCTACTCCAAATATTTAAAGTCCAATTATATTACATAGGATGTTTGTTGATCCAATAAGCTAGCTATTGTTATTCAAGTATCACCTAAACCTCATTTTGGAACTAAAAGATAAAAGTTGTATTTAAAAAAAATGAATCATCATGTTATTCTTTATGTTTGAGATCCTGAAAATGACTAAGTCTGGTAGCCTGATATCCTGAAACACTAGGATGAATATCCAAGTCATTAAGATGATTGCGCCTTGAGAAAAAGTCATTAAGATGAGCGCCTAAAGGAGACTTTCTTAAACATTCAGACATTGAGCAACAAGCATGAAGGGTTAAGGTGCAATTTGCAACTCATAAAGCCTCAAAAGGGTGCCCAACTTAGAGAGAGCATTCATTTAAGACAAGGCACCCATTGACACCTATTCCACCATAAAAGTGTGCCTAAGGTGGAAGGAGAACAAGCCTCTAGTAAGTGAAGCACACCTATTGTCTAAACCACTTCATTATGGCACCCTAGCATGAGGAGGAGTATATAAGTCAATAGGAAATGGTGCCTAGAATGCAAATGAAGGACTAAGTGGCATTTTCAATAAGCATCAATTCACCTTGAGCTTTCAATAAATCCATCAAATTGAGCCCCATAAGTCTAAGCGCCCTTTGCCTTCAAAAGAACCTTGTATCGACGTCAAGAGTTGGATTGTTGATGACTTCCCAAGCTAGAGATAATAGTGAAAACAATCCTTCCACCATCAGGATATTGAAAAATAATCATAATGTAATGATATATGGAATAACTGACATACCCCTTGTGAAAAGTGATGATCATAACAAGAATAGTCACCTCAACTTAATGCCCAATAATTTTAATACTATCAAGCATCCACATAATAGTAGATAATCTTATCAAAAGTCACAGAGAAATTTCTAAGGACCATAGTGTTATCCCTATGACTTGGCACATACTTCTTGTTTCATAAAGCAAAGGGACATGATATAAATATTGTTGTTATATGGAGCCTAATCAGACTCAGAGGTTAAATTTACCCAACTTTTATCAGCGTGGTTTCCCCCCAAATATTTTCCTACTAGTTTTGGCAACTTGAAGTCTAAGTGCATGAAAATCATGAGGATGAGCGCTTAGGGATGAGATAGTCTTCATAAGAGTGTAAATAAGAACATCATCAAAATGCACCTTGGTAGAGAGACTTGAGACCATCATCAAATAAGCCAAAATATCTATCTCCAATGACTTGACATGGATCCCAAAACCACCTATTGGACCAATAGGATCCTAGGCGCTCACTTCATGCATTATGATTTCTAGGCGCTAGTTTGATGCTCCATCACAAGGAAAGTGCGCCCACACTTGCAAGTGTTTTTCTTCAGAATCTAGGTGCCAATTGAAGGTTGTAGTTGCCAAGAAGAGCGCCTAGCAAGAGGAAGTCTTTTGGAGTCTCCAAAACACATCAAACACTTGACTAACAACAAGATAACTTTTTCCCAAGTTAGGCGCTTCAAGAGGGAAGTTAAAACATGAATAAGCGCCAACTTGTCTAGGTGCAAACTCAAGCTTGTTGAGGATACACATGGCACCCAACATTCCTTGGTGATTTCATGAAATTCAAATGCTTAGAACTATTCAAGGAATGCCCAATGCCCCTTCTTGATGATAGGCCACCAAAGTGAGGGTGGAATTGCGCCTTGATGGCATTAGGCACTATCTAGAGTATGCTACTCCATGGGAATGTGCCTTCTTGCTTAGAGTCTTAATGAAAAGTCTCAGAGGTTAAGATGTGCCTTGTCTTAATGAGGTGCAACTCTTGGGTAAGAAAGCTTGTAAAGTGTGCCTAACTTAGTGAAGAGGTTGATAACTTCTAAACCCTTCCTAGAACTTAGATTGCTTTAACTGAAGATCATCTTGCACCAATACATCACCAAACTTTCAATCAGAAGATCAATTCAAACTTAGGTGCTCATTAAGAGTCTTTCCAATGTTGGCACATCTAAGAGGTTGAACTGGCAAGAGATGGCGCCTAGCTTCCTAGACCTTGTTTCAATATGTTTGAGTTCGAAAGTTGACTCAATGGTATCAAGATGGCACCATAGAGTCTTTGGACTAGTTCCTTAGAGTTTCAAAAACACTCTGGCTCCTTGAAAATTCCTCCTACATGCTTGGGCACCATTTCAAGGTCCTAGAACCATGATGTAGTGCCTTATTGCTCTAGGCACCCATTCATGATTGTGCAACTTGAGATTGGCACCTAGAGTGAATAGGCTTTCGTCTTGACTTAATTCACTAAGGCAACCTCATTTTGAAGGCCAAACAACTTTTCCTACCAGAGCACCTTGATTGAAGACTCCACATTCTTGGGCACTCATTTGGACAATTTGATTTGAAATTGGTGCCTAGACTCCAAGAGTCAACTTTTTGCTTTCCCGATTTAGCCAAATTTTGAGTTTCTTACTTTGTTCCCGCAAAACAATGAGATTGAGTTAGTCAAAAACCAATTCATTCCCTCATCATTCTAAATTAGCCTCCGGGAATGAGCAATAGGCTAATACATTCTTCACTTGATGATCAAGTTGGAAACGGGGACATAACAGGGTAAGTTGTATCTAATGACATCACCTAATTGAGCGCCTAGGAGGTATAAAGCTTAATGTTGACATGAGGACAAGCACTTAGTAAAGGAGAGTTTCTCAAATATTTAAACATGTGAATGAAGTCATAGAAATGCACTAAGTCATCTAGGCTCCATTTTCCCCTTGTGTACCCTTACATTTGCGCCTAAGAAGAAGTTGCAACTTTACAATGCCTCCTTCTGACGATTTTTAGGGCAGTAGAAAACCTTTCACCACGGGAAAATGCCTTAGAGATATAAAAAACTGAGAGAGGTTATTATAGAGGCACTCTACATGATCATGTTGCCTTAGACAGAATGTTTCTAAGTGACACATTTTTCAAGTAACATCTCATCAAAGATTGCTGCCTTTTTGCACTTTAGACTCTTCAGGGATATCGTCGGTACAATGTAGCTCAGACTATTTCGACATGTTTGGGTGAAAAAAAGGACCATGCCTAGCATAAATGTACCCATCTAGATGCATTCAAAGAATCAGTTTGGTCACATCAGGAGTAGGACAAAAGTTACACCCCTTTGCAACTTTACACTGCCTCCTGACAATTTTTGAGGTAGCAGAAAACTTTTCACCACGGGCAAATGCCTCAGAGATATAAAAAACTGAGAGAGGTTATTGTAGAGGCACTCTACATGATCACGTTGCCTTAGACAAAATGTTTCTAAGTGACATGGTTTTTGAGAAACATCTCGTCAAAGATTGTTGCCTTTTCACACTTTGGACTCTTCAGGGATATCGTCGGTACAATGTAGCTCGGACTGTTTTGACATGTTTGGGTGAAAAATAGGACCATGCCTAGTGTAAATGTACCCATATGGATGTGTTGGAATAGTTAGTTTGGTCACATTAGGAGCAGGACGAAAGTTACACCCCTTTGTAACTTTACACTGCCTCTTTCTGACGATTTTTGGGGTAGCAGAAAACCTTTCACCACGGGCAAATGCCTCAAAGATATAAAAAAGTGAGAGGGGTTATTGTAGAGGTACTCTACATGATCATGTTGCCTCAAACAAAATGTTTTTAAGTGACATAGTTTTCGAGTAACATCTCGTCAAAGATTGCTACCTTTTTGCAATTTGGACTCTTTAGGGATATCGTCGGTACAATGTAGCTCAGACTGTTTTGACATGTTTGGGTGAAAAATAGGACCATGCCTAACATAAATGTACCCATCTATATATGTTGGAATATTCAGTTTGGTCACATCAGGAGCAGGATGAAAGTTACACCCCTTTGCAACTTTACACTGCCTCCTTCTGACAATTTTTAGGGCAGTAGAAAACCTTTCACCACGAGCAAATACCTCAGAGATATAAAAAACCAAGAGAGGTTATTGTAGAGGCACTCTACATGATTGCATTTCCTTAGATAGAATTTTTCTAAATGACATGGTTTTTGAGTAACATCTCGTCAAAGATTGCTTCCTTTTTGCACTTTGGACTCTTCAGGGATATCATCGGTATAATGTAGCTCAGACTGTTTCGACATGTTTGGGTGAAAAATATGACTATGCCTAGCATAAATGTACCCATCTGGATGCATTGGAACAGTCAGTTTGGTCACATCAGGAGTAGGATGAAAGTTACACCACTGTGCAACTTTACACTACCTCCTTCTGACAATTTTTGGGGCAGCAGAAAACCTTTCACCACGGGAAAATGCCTCAGAGATATAAAAAACTAAGAGAGGTTATTGTAGAGGCACTCTACATGATCACTTTTCCTTAGACAGAATGTTTCTAAGTGACATGGTTTTCGAGTAACATCTCGTCAAAGATTGCTGCCTTTTTGCACTTTGGACTCTTCAGGGATATCGTCGGTACAATGTAGCTCAGACTGTTTCAACATGTTTGGGTGAAAAACAGGACCATGCCTAGCATAAATGTACCCATCCTGATGTGTTGGAATAGTCAATTTGGTTGCATCAGGAGTAGGACACCAAAAATGCATAACATGATGATGTAAAAATGTGTATATGTGTAAAAATGCAGGAGGAAATAAAAAAAAGACAAACCTTACAAATTAATGTGCATACTTACAACTCAATATAACATGACTTTACAAAATCAATTTGAATACTTACAAATTAATCCAATGAACCATCTGGGTCAGCTCTACTCTTTATTGTGTCAAGTATTGCTTGATGGTCAGACTCACGCACCTTCCACAAGATTTTGTTCAAAGGTCTACCCCGATACTTTAGCAAATGAACATTGGATGCCACGACAAGGTTCGAGTAATGAAGAATCTTCTGATGCGTGTCAAAGTCCTGAAATAGATGAAAATTAACACACTTATGTGGGTACCTTCTAAGCCATGTTCCAGTAATAACCATTGAGCCTGTAGGGTATTCGATGTTTTCTCCATTTGTAATAGGGGCCTCTAATTTCTTTTTGGCCTTAACACAATGACATAAGTAATAATCTATTCCCTCTTCATTATCTTCATCTGCAATAACTGCATATACATGCCCTACATTGATATATGTAGTAAATTAGATGAAATTAGTCAACATTACAAAAACACTACAAAGTAAGATGACATTACCTCATTGAACTGGATGAAATTAGATGCATATACATGCCCTATATTACCTGGTTGAACTAAATCTGATATGTGGTCAAAGTCAACTAATGATTCCATCTGTGTTAGTTCCAGTGCCGTCAGGGGTCGATACGTGTCAAGTGGGCTAAGATAACTTAACTGCCATTTTGTCAACCCACTCCTTTGACTCACACTCATCACAGACTTGAATTGTACAGGAAGAACAAAAGCATGACATCTTTCACGTATGGATAGTCCATGAACCTGCAATTGAGATTCTGAAAGAGTGCATCTCATTTGATCCTGTCAGTGTACAACAGTCCTCATATGGTGCAATGTTAGTATCATCTATCAACCAAAAAAATCTACGAACTGAAGACTTACCTTCATTACCTGGACCCATGGAAGTATTACACCACTCGACAATCGATTTTGCATTTGTCAACTTTGCATTGTCTTTATACTTTAACTCTTCTCATGCTATGGCTCTTTTGATATATGCTCCTGCACCATCATGCTCCCCCTTTCCATGCCCGGCCTCACAAAAGTTCCACATATGTTGAATACCTATAAAATTATGCCTCCTACTCAGCCAATAGAAATTTTGTGAGTTCTTGAATTATGATGCATAGTTATCCGACCATATGATATGCTAACTAAATGATATGCCCCTTCTAGCCAAATCATTGTAGAATACCTGAAAGCAACCTTGCAAAAACTCTATAGAATGTGTGTGATCATCACTAATATAGAAATTATACTCCCTTATGATCTTTCTGTCATCCTCTGTACTATCATTCGCATGAATGAATGCGATGTGCACAAATATAGAAACCTATGTGGAGTTGTAATATTGTGATTACACCTCACACTGTGGCTGTAGACTGTAGTTCTCTGCAAATTCAACGACTGAAACAATGCTACCAACTGGAAATGTGTCCTTGCATAACTTGAATTGCAAGTCCAACCATCGAGCTCTATGGGTATGTCTTGCATACTCATACACTATGCTGTCATAAAACATAGGCATAAACTGATACACTGGAATCTTTTCAATAACCAATTCACACCTCTTTGCTTCTTTACCATCTTTTGTATTGTATGCCACTATTTTATACTTGCCAAACTCTACTAGTTTGTTTCCAACCGCGTGTGTTCTTTCCATATGTTCACATATTGGCAAATGTTGCAAGCCACCGCAATGATGACATGTGCCATCCAAGCATAATTTATTGTAGAATATTTGACCTTCCTCTCTTTCACATAAAGTTCTTGATATGAAGTCTCTTGAAGATGTTGGTGGGGCACATATGACACAACCCTGCAAAACATTGTTAGTATGCATATCTAAACATATAGACCTATAAACATCAAAATGGTTAGAAAATTCAATATGTAATCTACAACAACAAGTAGTGCGTGTGTGATTTATCTTGACATAGAAAGGTTTTAGCATTTCAAAATATCTTTGACAAATTTTAATTTGAGTATACTTCTCTAGAAATTTACCATAAAACTGTGTTTGAGTCTCATCCAACAAATGCTTTGGATGCGGCTCACGGTTCTGACTACCGATTCTCCTTCTTACCACATCCCTTTGATTCAGAGATACCCTTGTGTAATTCTTCCAAAAGTCTTCAATTAGTGATCTCAATGCTTCAACAATTGGTTTATCTTTTCGTGGTAGTCTCCCCGAGAATGCCCATAATTCATTGGCATTAGTGTCCTCAATTCTTTGGCATCTTCCAACGGCTCTTGATAAAGTTTTCCTATTAATTCTCAATTCTTGACTCGTCTTTCTAATGAGACGAGCTTTCCTCGTTTGACTACTTACTATAGTCAATGTAATCACACGCCGTGTTGCATTACTATCTTTTGTGCATGAGGTGTTACCCACTCTCTCATACGCACTCATTAGATTCTTGACAATAGATTTTTCACTTGAAGCCTCTGATGTTCTCAACCCAAGAATCTTCATGATGGACCTATACTTTATACTTCGCATCATTTCAATGAATAGTTGACATCTTGCAGTCTCATTTAACTTTTCAAAGAACAATCTCCAAATCTTATCAGCATATCTTCTACAAGTGCATTTTGGAATCTTACCTTCCATTGGCTGCAAAATATTCTCATCAATTTCAATCAAATACTTTGGCTTTCTATGCAAAATTCTAGGTGGTTTTAAGTTAGGTAAATTCATCTCAACATTAATAATTTCATCAATATTTAAATGAGATGGGCTAGATGGCATACCTTTGATTGAAGATGGAATAGATGACATATCTTGAGGTTGAGGTGGGAATGATGGCGTACCTCCTTCATCACATGTGAGTGATGATGTACTCTCAACTTGAGATGTGGTAGATGGTGTCCATACATGTTGACTTGCGGTAGAGGATGTGTCTCCAACTATGGTATTCAAATCTCTCGTAGCACGAAGTTTTTGCATTCATTCTCTTTGTGTTGCCAATACCATATCTCTTTGTGATGGTTGTGGTTCCTCTTCAATTGGTATATCTTCATTTATCATGTCCAATTTCCTCTTCTCACAAAGTTCCCTCATAGCCACTACTTTCTTTGCATTCTTAGCTTGTAGGCTGCTTTCTTGATTGGGAATGTGTCTATTTTAAACATGTATGATAAAGCATGATAAAGTAATTCAATCTGAATTAAGAAAAATGTAAAGAACATGCATGTAAAGACTTGACATACCTTAAAAACAAAGATTTGAATGGAGAGAGTAGCCAATTATGTAGTGCTTTTTTCTTCTTGCATCAAACTCCTCAACAATTTGAGTTTTTCACCACTTGCTTCCTTTTCAATGTTAAATTGAATAACACTCAAATATAATTACTAACAATAATACTATTAACCAATCTATAATGTTAAATTCCTAAAATTGAATCACAATTAACATTGCAACACTACAAAAATTGAAACTTGAATAGATATATATCAAACTTGGTGTGAAAACTATGTTATTTCCTCCTTCTCAAGTTGGCAATGTAGAAAAGGTGGTGGAAAGATCATGCAAAGGTGGTACAATGTGTCAAATGTGCATGTGAACTTCTCAACAGCATGAAAGCACTTCTTTTTTGTCAGAGCACGCGTAAATCAGTATGAAAATAGAGCATGTGGGCCTGGATCACAGGGGTCAACACTTTTTTACCATTTCTATAGCAAGACAAAACGCGAGCGCATTATAACATGCTCGTGTTTTGTCCTGCTATAGATTAATCACATCTTGTGCATTTCTCTTTCCAAACCTTCCCCTTCAGACATGAATGACCACAAGGTTTTTGAGGGAGAACTTTTCCTATTTCCTGCAAGAGCTTGCCAGATGCTCCACCATATGATAGGCATAACAATGAAGGGGCAAGTCCTCATAATCAAGTTCTTGATAGAAAATTCCCATCGAGGAAGAAAGACAGATCTTCTTTGGAAGTAGAAGTTCTAGTTTGTGACAAATCCTTATCCAAGCATAAATAGTAAGGGTTTTGTCAAGCAATTGTCAATCCACTTCCACAAAGTCTTTTAAAGACTTCCTGATTGATTCCAAAACATCCACACCCCAAAATTGGAGAGGTAATCAATATAATCAAACCCATAAATCTACATTTGACGATAGAAACCCTCAACACTATACCTTAAACCCTAATCCCTCAACCCTCCAACCCTATCCCTAATCCTTATATCCTCCACACTCTACTTTAACCCTAATCCCTCGACCCTCAACCTTATCCCTAAACCCTTGACCCTTGAACCTCAACCCTCAACCCTCAACATCAAATCCTAATCCCTCAACCCTTCACTTTAATCCCTCATCCCTAAACCCTAAATGCTATCCCTATTCCTAAACCCTCAACTGACTTGATACTATACCTTAAACCCTAAGCCCTTACCCCTAAACCCTCCACACTCTACTTTAACCCTACTCCCTTGACCCTCAACCCTATCCCTAAACCCTTGACCCTCAAACCTTAACCCTCAACCCTCAACGTCAAACCCTAATCCCTCAACCCTTAACTCTAATCCCTCAACCCTCAACCCTATCTCTAAACCCTAAACCCTAAAGCCTCAAACCCTTAACCCTCAACGTCAAATCCTAATCCCTCAACCCTTTACTCTAATCCCTTAACCCTAAACCATATCCCTAAACCTTCAACACTATACCTTAAACCCTAATCCCTCAACCCTCAACCCTCAACCCTATCCCTAAACCCTTGACCCTTGAACCTCAACCCTCAACCCTCAATGTCAAACCCTAATCCCTCAACCCTTAACTCTAATCCCTCGACCCTCAACCCTATCCCTAAACCCTAAACCCTAAAGTCTCAACCCTCAACCCTCAACGTCAAATACTAATCCCTTAATGCTCCACTCTAATCCCTCAACCCTAAACCATATCCCTAAACCTTCAACACTATACCTTAAACCCTAATCTCTCAACCCTCAACCCTAAACCTAATCCCTAAACCCTAATCCCTCAACCCTCAACCCTAATCCATCATCTCTCAACTCTAATCCCTTATCCCTAAATCCTAAATGCTATCCCTATTCCTAAACCCTAAATGCTATCCCTTTTCCTAGACCCTCAACAGGCTCGATACTATACCTTAAACCCTAATCCCTTATCCCTAAACCCTCCAACCCTATCCCTTAACCCTCAACCCTATCCCGAAACCGTTAACCCTCGAACCTTAATGTACTCAACCCTCAACGTCAAATCCTAATCCCTCAACCCTTACCTCTGATCCTTCGACCCTTAACCCTAAAAACTTAAACCCTAAAACCTATCCCTACATGCTCGACACTCGACACTATATCTTAAACCCTAATCCCTTAACCCTCATCCCTAAAGCCTCAACCCTAAATCATTAAACCTTCAACCCTAAACCCTATCCCTAATCCCTCTACCCTCGACAGTCTTATTTAACCCTAATCCCTTGAACATTAACCCTATCCCTCAACCTCAACCCTCAACCCTCAACCCTCAACTCTCAACATTAAACCCTAATTCATCAACCCTAAACCTTAATCCCTCAAACCTAAACCCTATCCTTAAACCATCAAACCTCAAGACTATACCTTAAACCCTAATCCCTATCCCTCAACCCTTAACCCTTAAAACTTAAACCCTATCCCTACACCCTCAACACTTGACACTATATCTTAAGCCTTAAACCCTCATCCCTAAAGCCTCAACCCTCAATCCTTAAACCTTCAACCCTAAACCCTATACCTAATCCCTCTACCCTCGACACTCTAACCCTAACCTCGACATTAAATGGTAATCTGTCAACCCTAAACCCTAATCCGTCAACACTAAACCCTATCCCTAAACTCTCAACCCTCAACACTATACCTTAAACCCTAATCCATCAACCCTAAAACCTAATCCCTCAACCCTCAACCCTAAACACTATCAATAAACCCTCAACCCTCAACACTATACCTTAAACCCTATGGGAAAAGCTTTGCATATGTTACATCCATAGTGAGTAATTAACAGTTGAAATCAGAAGGATGATCATTATGAGAAAAGATTTGCATTGGGGTACATCTATGTTTCTTGCTGTCCACCCCACACTTAGGGAAGGTATATTGTTATGAAATAGGAAAATAATCTCCCATTGTTTACTGGCTCTATCCACAAGAACTACTAAACTATACCTTAAACCCTAATCCCTCAACCCTAAACCCTATCCCTAATCCCTCTACCCTCAACAATCTACCTTAAACCTAATCCCTCGACCCTTAACCCTAAACGCTATCCCTAAAGCCTCAACCCTAAACCCTAATCCCTCAAGGTCCTAAACTCTAATCGCTTATCCCTAAACTCTAAATCCTATCCCTAAACGCTCAACCCTCAACCTTAAACCTTAATCACTAAATCCTTATCCACCCCTCTCTACCCTCCTCTACCCTCGACACTATACATACATAAATATAGGCATACATAGATACATACATACATATAGGCATACATAGATACATACATACATACATATAGGCATACATACATACATACATGATTAATAGACTTGAATAGAAAAAAATTTAAGGGGAACATAATGTGAGTGCGTTATAATGCGCTTGCGTTATGTCAAACATGACAAACAACAGACTTGCGGAAAAGGAAAAATGCAAAGCAAAACATAACGCGAGCGCATTATAACGAGCTCACGTTATGTCTTGCTTTGGGAATCCCAAGCCTTGGGCTTGGGATTTACTTTGGATTTCCAACCCAAAGGCTTGGAGTGCCTTTTGAATAGTCACAGACGTGTTTTTCCATATTCTTCAAGATTTCACATAATTTCATTCGTGCTAACCCTCAGATTTGCACATGTTTCAAGGTCAAACAAATCAAACACTTGGGTAATGTTAGGCTTTCTCTTAGCTATTTGACGATGTGATTTTTTTCACATTTTAACAATGTTAAGCCTTTCATCTTTAATTTCTTTTGTTTGTGTCTGTTTTTGGGCAAAAACCACTGTTTGGTCTTTTTTTCATTGTAAATTAACTATTCATTGAAATTTCAAAAAAATTACATATCTAGAAACTAGATTCCATTCTACAAATATTAAAAAAAGAAAAAAATGATTTTCAAGTAGTTTTCAAAATTTATAGGGGTAGCACAGCCAAAATTCTATTTTTTAGGATGTGTCCACTTTGAAAATTAGTAAGAAAAATTAGGCATAAACTACATGCTATTAGTTAATTTCTCACTGAAGCGATTTTAAAAATACTGAAAAAAAGTTGACCTTTTGAGGGAGCCACAAAACATGCTATGTTATGTTTTTTTGATAGCAACAACACCAATTTCTGTGGCTCCCTCTTTTGAACCCCTTAATCTATGCCATTTTAAAAAAAAATAGTAGTTTAGAAAGTAGACTCGGAGCACTACGAACATTGTTTTGGTTGCATCTCCAAATTTTGAGTGTAACTATGCTCAATTTCTCATCCAAGGATAGTATTTCCTAATTTCAGAAAAAAAAGTGGCCACTTAAGACCCCTTTTTGGCCCCCCATCTTCTTGCACTTACCTTAGGGGATTTAATTAATTTACTACATACATAGAATATTGACAAGTCACTTATAGTTTTATTGCAAAAAAAGTTAATTATTGCATTAATTCCTATCCTACAAGCAAACGATTTAAATATTTGCATTCAATTTTGTAACATCTTACATGTATGGAAAAGGAACCCATCCCTAACAAAGTTTTAGGATAACAAAAAACTATCGGTGTTCCCATTGAACCTATGGGTCCAATTGCTAGTTATACTATTGTAATATCCCACGAATCACAGTCTCTCCTTTCTAGGTGAACAAATCCCACACTGCACACTTCAGTTTTTCTACAAGTATAATAGACATGCTTTTGTCTATGTGATGTAAAAGGTGGTCTTGTTTAGATATATACAGATGTGAATATTCTAACTTGGATTAGTGATGGTGGACTAAATTTTTAGTGATCCTAGATACAGTAACAATGTTTAGTGATGGTGATAGAAAGATGTGTTCATACATGAAGGATCACTGAAAATGTGGATGAACACATCTTTCTGTTAGCATCACTAAACAAAATTACTCTATCTAGGATCACTAAATCTTTAGTGCACGATCAGTAATCCTACATATTTAGTTGGGAATATTCTAATTTGGATTAGTGATGGTGGACTAAATTTTTAGTGATCCTAGATATAGTAATTGTGTTTAGTGATGGTGATAGAAAGATGTGTTCATCTAGGAAGGATAACTAAAAATGTGGATGAACACATCTTTCTATCACCATCACGTCTTTCTGTCACCATCACTAATCATAATTACTATATCTAGGATCACTAAAAATTTAGCCCACCATCACTAATCCTCGAGGATTAGTGATGTCAGGCTAAATTTTTATTGATCCTAGATACATTAATTGTGATTAGTGATGGTGATAGAAATTTAGTCTCTCCTTCCTGGGCATCTAGAAACAATAACTATGATTAGTGATGGTGGCAAAAATTTAGTCTTCCCTTCTTGGGTGAATACATTCCACACGATGTGATTAGTGATGGTGACAAAAAATTAGTCTCTCCTTCCTGGGCTTCTAGATACACTAATTGTGATTAGTGATGGTGATAAATTTAGTCTCTCCTTCTTGGGTGAACACATCCCATGCTGCGCACTTTAATTTTTCTATAGGTATATTCGACACACTTTTATCTAATTATAATGTTGTAATGTGGTGCTTTTCTTCATTATACTCCTTAACAAACAAATGAATATAAAGAATAGATCCATCACGAATCACAATTATTGTATCTCACCTATTCTGCCATCAATTGTTTGTTGAAATTATTTAGTTATTTGGTTGTCTCCAGTTCAATATTTCCTTATTGTTCAAATTGATATATCAAGTATATATTTAATTTTTCAATGCACATTTGTTGTATTTGTGTGATTTGATTAATTGGTTTCCTTAAAAGGAATTTAAATCCTTCTGGTCAGTCACAGTAATCTGGAAGTATTGATTTGGATCATTAAGAAGAATCATATAATTAGGATTGTCATTCTTTCTCCAAGTTGATATTGTCTATTGTTCTTGTATAATTCATTCAATTGGTTCCTTCAAGAAAGGATTAAAATTCCTTCTGGTGAATAACAAGAAATCTGATTGTGTTATTTGGATTATTAGGGAGAGTTTGTCAATCATTTCCTTGCACGTTTATACAAGTTGTAAACCAAAGTATTGTGCCAAATAGTTAGAGTTATCACCTAATATAATCCACTGGTCTTAGATTTCCATTTGACTCTGTATACCATACAAGGCATTGGTCTTATCCTGAAATATCATTTAGTTTTATCCAAAAGCTATTCATTAGTCAAGCATAGTTGTAAATTCTACCTTGATATTGCTTATACAATTTATACCAATCATCTTTCAGATATTAGATATAGAATAGTTAGCAAGCTTTCATCTATTCCACACCATTTGCCATTGTGAGTAGATCTATTAACTTAGTCAAAGCACTTACACTCATCTAATCTACTTCAACTTTCAAGGTTTAGCCACCTAGGTATAGCAGTACCTAAAGTGTAGGGAGTCATCAACCCTATAGGTTAAACTCCGTCGCGTTAGTTCAAAAATGTTGCCAATCTGATCATAGAGTCTAGCATCCTCTTAGGATTAGCAACCTACATTTTTGAGACCTAACAAATTGGTGACTCTACTGGGGACCCAAATAAAGGACCTTAGTAAGAGACCATTCTTTATAGAGTCATAAATTTCAAAATACGAATTGGTAACTCTGCTAGCAAGAAGAATCTAGAAAAATAAAAATATAAACTTTCCCTATTTACAAAAATAGGTGGCAACTCTAGAACCTGTTATAACAGAAAGTTAGTACCAAATGGATGGTAGAAGATCCAAGATGGAAGGGAAGAAGCTACAATCATCCCTACCAAATAAAGCTATTCCCAAGAAAATAAGAGCATCAAATTATTTTCATCAGAATAATAATCAAGAGGCTCAAGAAGATAATACAGAATAGCCTATCACAACTCACAATAGTTTTACTCCTTTACATGAATCCAATGAGAATTTGTCTAAAATCAATGGAGTAACTGATGATATATTGGAAAAATACATACCTAATCCTCAAGAATAGCTTGAGTGTGAAGCATGAAGGAAATTGATCAGAGGCAAGCTGAATATGATTATGAGATGTCATTACATCATGGAGAGGAAGTAAAATATGGAATCACCAGTCAAGAGATGAATAAAACTCCAAAGAGTACAAGGAATATAAATGAGGTACAACATAATGTGCTTAAGCTCCAGGAAGAACTTGAAATGATCGAGATAGAGGAAACTAGGATGCTGTTAAAGAAAGAAATTCAATAGATAAGGAATAGAACTAAAACAACTACACCAAAATACATACCTCCACATAGAGGAAATATTTCAAGGAATCCACAACAAAACTAGCACCAAAATACAAGTGGTGTTTCCAATCCATGAGCATCTAGAAGTCATGTTCATCAAAATACCCTCCCAAACAATCCTAGACCACCTCTCATACATAACACCTCTCAACATATGGCTAATCCATACCCACTCCCTGGCCAACAATATTATAGACCATAAAACCCTCATATGAACCCCCACGCAAATCCACAACAGCAATATGCTTATCATCAGCCTCCAGGTGGATATAATTACTATCCTAACCCACCACCCATGAATCTTCCACCTCAAAACCTCACTAACATATGCAGGCAATTTGATCTGACTAGATATCAATTATATCCATACCCTATTGGCAGTAGTTGGAGAAATTTAGTTCCCAAGTTCACTGGAAATAGTGCAGTATTAGCTAAGGACCATATCAGAAGCTTTAATGCCTTTGTACAAGATATTAGTATGGATTATGAAGATGTTAAAATGAGGTTATTCATGATGTCTCTGACTGAAGATGCGAGAGACTGGTTCAACAGCTTACCAGATGCCTCAATCAGTTCCTAAACAAATTTCCATAATCAATTTAAAGAGCAGTATGGCAATCAGTATGCCCCTGAGTTTGCATTGCATGAATTGATAAGCATCCAAAAATACCAAAATGAGTCAGTATATGATTTCAATATGAGATTTTCCAAGTTACACAATAAAATACAACATGGGTCTAAATTGACTGATCTAGCAGCATTAAGTATTTACCTGAAAGCATTTGATCCCAAGACAGGGTACAAACTTAGAAATCGGTGCCCTATGACCTTGGCTGAGGCACATAAAGTAGTGTTAACTATTGAGAACAATAGAAAAGCTGTAGGTATGGTTAGTAAAAGAGATAATCCTAGAACTCCTCAAAGCCCAAACATTCAATAGAATAAACAAGAAGGTCAACATAGACATGAAAGGCCCAAGTTGCATGATATGCCATATAATACAAATTGGAAAGATGGGAGCCCCATTGAAAGTAGCAAAAAGCAACATTATGGCAAAGATACTCCTGACCCTCTAAAAAGAAATGGGGCACATATGGTGGAAGATAAACCTTGGTGTTTGGTATGTAATTTACCACACTCACCTGAATATTGTGTTGTGGCTCAAACAGTACAAGAAGAAGCATTAAACAACTATAATAGAGATAATCACACAATAAACATGATGCAAGATACACCATACCTACTGAATGAAGACTATTCTTCTACAAAAGAAGATGGATATGAATATGATGTGGGAAACCAGAAACATCATATCAACATGGGAAAACAAGAAGTATTCTTAGATCAGGAGGATGGCTATGAGGGACCCACTTATTATCATAACAATTCACCATATGATCAGTGGAGAAAGCCCACTAAAAAGGAAAGGGAAGTTCTTACAATAGCTGTAGTTGCACAAGCTAAAAATGCCTATAATCTAAGAAAAAGGACAATAAATGTAGAACAGGGAACTCCTGGGAGTGTCTTTATAAAAGATCAAAATTTCAAAAAGAATAACGCAAAGTCCTCATTCAAAGAACTAGAAAAGATTGATAAAAATAAAACAAAAGATAAATCACCAAATCAGGAAAAAGAACATATAAAGATAGAAAAGAATGATCAGACTATGGCCCATTCATTTGACATTGCTCATGCAATATCTCAGGTGAAGATATCAGTACCACTTTTGGAAATGATGAAGATAGATAAATACAAAAATACAGTGGTTAAACTGATTTTAGATATACCAAATCAAAAAAATAAAGAATCAGAAAATAGAACAAACAATGTCCACCAAGAAACATTCCAGATTCCTGAAGTATATCTAGGTGATACCTTAACAAAGAACCCCTCACAAGTGGACCCGTTCTACACCACTTTATTAATCAGGAACAGGCTAGTCAGGAACTGCATGATTGATTCAGGTGCGGCCATGAACATCATGCCAATAGCAGTCATGAAAGAACTGGGAATGTGGGTTGACACTACATTTGGTAAATGTTATGTGATGGACAATAGGTCTATCCTAGTTGTGGGCATTATGAGGGATGTGGAAATAAAATTAG
Organism: Cunninghamia lanceolata; assembly: GCA_027924645.1. NCBI lineage: Eukaryota > Viridiplantae > Streptophyta > Pinopsida > Cupressales > Cupressaceae > Cunninghamia > Cunninghamia lanceolata. The sequence goes on from BSBN01001388.1 coordinate 810,325, forward strand.
CTTCATACCCTGAAGCAACCTATAATATTGATGTCACTGTGGTTAATATTCCACCATATTATGGAATGCTCTTATCAAGACAATGGGCTGCAATTGCAGGAGGGAATGTCCAATTAGATTTATCATATGCCACAATACCAATGGGAGGCAAGGAGATCAAGTTGTGTAGGGAGCCAAGATATGAGAACATCATAGAACGCTTGTATCAAAATCAAATAAATCTATTTTATGATATAGATCTGGGAACCTTCAAGGTTGAAACAAGTTAGCCAGAATTGCAGAATACTGATCCAATACATATAGAATCTAAGAAAGAGGAGGACGATGTGTGGAAAATGTATTTTGATGGTGCATGTAGCAAAATTGGAAATGGGGTAGGAGTATTATTTATTTCACCAACAGGTAGAACTTTCAAATACTCATTCTTAATGACATTTGAATGCACAAACAATGTAGCAGAATATGAGGCTTTGGTCATTGGTTTGAATATAGCCACCAGGCATAAGATAAGAAAGTTGGTTGTATATGGTGATTCAAAATTAGTTACTTCTCAAGTGAGAGGGAAATACTTGTCAAAAAATAAGAGGTTGAAGCAATATAGAAATGTTGTCTGGGATGATGTTGAGTCGTTTGATGCCTTCTCAATCAACTAGATTGATAGATCAAAAATTATTATGGCATATTTACTAGCAAATATTGCATTAAAAAGGGATGATATCACATTAGAAGGTATTACTGAGATCAAATTCAAAACCAGACCCACTATCCCAAATAATGTACATAACTAGCAAGTGTTTGATAATGATACTGATATAATCAACTTCTTGCATTGTGTTGATCACTATGAAAACCAAGAGATTGATTTTAATGCATTTGTGGAAGAACATGATGGAAAAGAAACTCTCTTTGGTCAAGAGATAGTTTAGCTAAAAACAAACAAAATACCTATGGTGCAGGAGCACCCCTACAAGACAGGATATAGGTTCATTGTCCGCATGACAGGACATTAGTCTATTTTTAGCATGTTTGACTTCATAATGTAATAAGGTCCATTGGACCAATGCATATGTATTAGATCAGCCTAGGAGAGTGTGCAGGCAGTTAGAGCTCGTGATCAGGTAGTATGAGCTGTCCTCTCCCAGCCGCTGGGAATCGAGTTGGTAGTACTCGTGGGATATTGCTATAAATAACTCAGATCAGTTAGGGTTTGAGATCAGAGAGAGAGTAGTAGTTATGTTATGTTGTACTAGTGATTGATCAGAGTAGTAGTTATGTTATGTTGTACTGGTGATTGAGTGAGATCCAGAGATCAGTCCAGACATTGTGAAACATTATTGTTCGATAGTATTGTAGAAACAGGACATTTGTGTTTCATCTAAATAAGATCTCATCAATTGCATTATCTGGTTTATCAGCTGTTTATGTTTTGATTTCTGTTCTGATTACAAGTTAATGGATTCTTTCAACCCTTCCACCGGTTGATCCTGTGAATCGGTGGAATGGTCATGCATGTTAGTTTAGATTGTATTTTAGTTTTCTGTTTATGCATTTCATTGTGTGGGAGATCGATTGGTAGCATGCTATGAATCAACCTAGCATCCTCATGTGCTAGGGTTTAGGAAGATAAACTGTTAAGTTTTGATCTGAAGGTGATCCGGCCCGATCATCATGTTTTCTTTGTGAAATTGTGCAGTTCTGTGAGTTTGCATGCAGCCGATGGATATACAGGGATCTGCATGTGCTTTTCCAGACGGAGTGAATCGTATCGTCATCTACGAGTATATCGCTATCAGGATCAGGTTCTGAAGTTGGCAAAAATTGCATGTTTCAAGTGCATCAGGATGATATAGGTTGGATATATACTCAGTGGATATATCATCATCAAGATCATCTTTCGTGTGTATCCATCGTCCGCATATCGCTATCGCATGCAGAAGTGAAAGTTCACTTTTTGACTAAGGACCGGAAAGGTCATCATCAAGATATTGAAAAGATCACCGGATATTCATTATCATGTTGCGGAGGATATAAGTGTCTTATATCCTGTTGACATCATCATCAGGTGCATTGACATCATCATCGGGTGCAAGTGACGTCATCGTCATCAGGATATTGCGAATATCACCCTATGCAAGTTTATCCTGCTGTCGCTAAGTGTTTTGGCATCGGCGTAAGTCATCGGCATAAAGTTTGGTTAACATCATCAGGATGTTTCAATATGACCTGATAAGTCATATCCTAATGCTGTTTGTTTAAAGAAGGTCGATATCGGGGTGACGTAAGCATCGAAGGAAAGGTGCGTGAAGTGTCATCATCAGGATATATGGGAGGAACCGGATATTTTATATCCTGCTGATGAAGATGATGTTGAACATCATGATGATGAAGATAGAGTTTGGCGGTAAGATGAACAGTGAACATTAGGAGGATGTTTGCACTTGCCGAATGTGATGATGCTGCTGATAGCCGAATATCATGATGTTGCTGACAGGCGAAAGGCGAAAGGCGATAAGAAAGTGAACAGTAGTTAGCAGGAGGATATTTCATGCCTCTTCGAAATATGATGATGCTGTCTGTGTTAGCGAGAAATATGATGATGATGATAAGCCGATAGGTATTACATACTGCATGTCCAGGATTTTAACATGCTGGTTGTGTATATGACTCCTCCTTCCCATTTGTAAGCTTCTGTTGCGTTTCCTCTGCATCATAGTGGTATCAGAGCAAAGGAAGGATCTTCTGGAAAAGATCAGGATATAGCAGGATGTCAGATGAAGAAGGAACATCTGAGATTTCGACAAGGATGACCAACGTTGAGTTGGCAGTTCTGGTAAAGAAACAGATTGCAGAGAGCAAGGCCGTGAAGGCTCAGAATCAGGAATTGAAGGATGAGTTAGAGAAGTTGAGGAACAGAGTAGGTTCTGGTAGAGAAGAAGATAGGGAAGAAGAAGAGATCCCTAGTTGGAACGAGGAGGTCGTTCCTGCAGACCAGAGACCACTGTTGAACGCCCTCAAGGCCATGGAGAGGAGAACCATGGATGTGAAATTGGATTTGCCAGTGTTTACAGGAAAGATGGAACCTGATTCAGTGATGGAGTGGATAGACTCGAACAATTTCTTTGAAACAGAGGAGATACCAGAACAACAGAGGGTGAAAATAGCCCAGTCAAAAATGAAAGAAGCTGCCTTGACATGGTGGAATTTCGTCCAAGATGATAGAGTACAGGAAGGAAAGCGTAGAGTCACTACATGGAAGAAAATGATGGCATTAGTAAAGGAAGCTTATGTCCCATTGGATTACAGTATCCAATTACACAAGAGGAAGCAAAACCTGAAGCAGAAGGAGCTAGATGTCAGCTCATATACAGAAGAATTCATGAAACTTTGTGTGAAAACAAAGGTAAAGGAAAGTGAAGAAGAGAAGGTAGCCAGATACCTTAATGGATTGAGGTTCAATATTCAGGAAGATTTAAGTCTGCATAATCCAGATACAGTTCAGAAATGCTTTCAGTTGGCATTGAAAGTGGAAGAGAAGTTAAAGAGAAAACAAGAACAACACAATAGAGGAAGAGGAAGACAACAAAGGGGTGGAAGAGGTCCTTTTAGAGGTAGAGGACATCAACATGGATATCAAGGAGAATCCAGTCATGACAATAGTAAGGGAAACAATAGTCAGAACCAGGGGGAAAATTATAGTCAACAAGGAAACTTCAGAGGTAGAAGACCTTTCAGAGGAAGATCCCAGGGCAGAGGATCCATCAGATGTTATAACTGTAACAAAGAAGGCCATATAGCCAGCAGATGTCCAGAAAAGGCCACAAGCTCAACAGGAGAAAGGAGAACAAATCTGATCCAAGAAACTGATAATCAAAGTATGACAGGCTCTAATTCTTTTCAGAGTGTGAATGCTCCTGATAATTATGGATACCCAGAAAGTGGAGAGTCTCTAATGATGAGAAGAATAGTGACTACCATGAAGGTACCTGACAAAGAATCCCCTCAAAGAAAGTCTCTTTTCAGGACTATTTGCAAAGCAGGAGGTAAGGCATGTAAAGTTTTGATTGATTCTGGTTCTACTGAAAATTTTGTGTCTGAAGAAATGGTGACAAAGCTTAAGCTTAAGAGATTGCCTCACCCATCCCCATATAAAGTCTCATGGCTTACCCAAGGTCAGCAGACAATTGTAGAAGAGCAGGCTTGGGTAGAATTTCAGATTGGAGCATATAAGGATAAGTTGTTGTTTGATATTACCACGATGGATGCTTGCAATCTTTTATTTGGTAGACCATGGCAGTATGATTTGAAGGCACAACATGATGGTGTTAGAAACACCTATACAATCACTAAAGATGGTAAGGTTATAAAGTTACTACCATTGACGGAGAAGGAGGAGAAATCTAAAGGAAAAGAGGTGAAGGTAATGCTGATGGAAGGTAAACAGTTCATGAAAGAAGTAGCAGCAGAAGGTGCAGTTGCATATGCCCTAATCCCATGTATGAGGGTGAATAAAGAACAGCAGCAAGAAGTCAAGGAAGAGAAGAAGCAAAGGTTCATAGACCCAGCTATCCAAGAGCTATTGGATAAGTACAAAGGTATCATCTCAAAGGGAATGCCAAGATCCCTACCACCTGTCAGGGATATTAGTCACTGTATAGACTTAATTCCAGGGTCAACACTTCCAAACAAAGCAGCCTATAAGCTAACTCTAGAACAGAATGCAGAAGTAGCCAGACAAATTGAAGAATTATTGGATTCAGGTCTGATTGGGAAAAGTTTAAGTCCATGTGCAGTACCAGCTGTACTAGCACCAAAGAAGGAAGGTACTTGGAGGCTTTGCACAGATTCCAGAGCTATTAACAAGATCACAATCAGGTATAGGTTTCCAATCCCTAGGATAGAGGATTTACTTGACTGTTTGGGAGGTGCCAAGTATTTTACAAAAATAGATTTAAAGAGTGGATATCATCAGATCAGGATTAGGCCAGGAGATGAATGGAAAACAGCATTCAAAACTAATGAAGGGTTATATGAGTGGAAGGTTATGCCTTTTGGTTTATCTAATGCACCTAGTACTTTTATGAGGTTGATGAATGAGGTTTTGAAAGAGTTCATTGGTAAGTTTGTCATAGTATATCTAGATGACATTCTGATTTTCAGCAACACAAAAGAAGAACATCTCAGACACATAGATTTGGTTCTTAAGAGGTTACATGAAGAGCAGCTGATGATAAATTTAGACAAGTGTTTGTTCATGCAAGAGGAGATCACATATTTGGGTTTTGTCTTGGGTTTACCAAGGACAAGGAAAGGGTTTGACAGTGTTTTTGTTGTAGTGGATAGATTCAACAAAATGGCACATTTCTTGCCATGCAAAACCACTGCTGATGCTTCATACATTGCAGATTTGTTTTTCAGGGAGATTGTCAGGATCCATGGATTGCCATTGAGCATAGTGTCAGATAGGGATGTGAAGTTTATTGGTCACTTCTGGAGAACTCTTTGGAAGAAACTTGGAACAGATTTGTCTTTTTCCTCTACATATCATCCTCAAATGGATGGACAGACTGAAGTAGTGAACCGTTCCTTAGGAAATTTGCTTAGATGTTTGACAAAACAACATGGAGAAAAGTGGGATAATATTCTATCTCAAGCTGAATTTTCTTATAATGATACTGTCAATAGGAGCACAGGGAAATCACCTTTCTAGATAGTTTATGGTGTGCATCCCAGAGGAATTTTGGAATTGAGAGATCTACCTACAGTAGACCCTGTTAGTGCAGAAGGAGAAGCTTTTGCAGAAGCCATAAAAGAGGTTCATGATCAAGTCAAGACCCAACTACAACAAACCACCTTGAAGTATAAGGAATATGCTGATAAAAAGAAGAAGGATGTTTAGTTTGATGTTGGAGATTTGGTATGGGTTCATTTGAAGAAGGACAGACTTCCTAAGGGAAAATATACTAAACTTATGCAAAGAAAAGTTGGACCATGTCAGATCTTGCACAAGCATGGACAGAATGCTTATGAGATACAACTCCCCCCTGATCTTGGTTTGTCCCCTATATTCAATGTATGTGATTTAACTCCATACAAGTCTTATCTAGATGCAGATCAGGAACTCCTACAGGATACAGTCCATGATAACATTCCCAAGCATGATCCTCCACAGTTGCAGAAGGTTTTGGACACCAGAGTGGTCAAACAGACCCGGAACAAATAGTACTTGGAGTATCTAGTCTCTTGGAAGGGAAAACCTAATTCTGAAGCAGTCTGGATGACTGAAGAGCAGATCTAGAAACATGGTGCAGATCTTCATACTCTCATCTCAAGTGGACTTGAGATTTCTTCTTCTGGGGAGTATGGTGCAGGAGCACCCCTACAAGACAAGATATAGGTTCATTGTCCGCATAACAGGACATTAGTCTATTTTTAGCATGTTTGACTTCATAATGTAATAAGGTCCATTGGACCAATGTATATGTATTAGATCAGCCTAGGAGAGTGTGCAGGCAGTTAGAGCTCGTGATCAGGTAGTATGAGCTGTCCTCTCCCAGCCGCTGGGAATCGAGTTGGTAGCACTCGTAGGATATTGCTATAAATAACTCAGATCAGTTAGGGTTTGAGATCAGAGAGAGAGTAGTAGTTATGTTATGTTGTACTAGTGATTGATCAGAGTAGTAGTTATGTTATGTTGTACTGGTGATTGAGTGAGATCCAGAGATCAGTCTAGACATTGTGAAACATTGTTGTTCGATAGTATTGTAGAAACAGGACATTTGTGTTTCATCTAAATAAGATCTCATCAATTGCATTATCTGGTTTATCAGCTGTTTATGTTTTGATTTCTGTTCTGATTACAGGTTAATGGATTCTTTCAACCCTTCCACCGGTTGATCCTGTGAATCGGTGGAATGGTCATGCATGTTAGTTTAGATTGTATTTTAGTTTTCTGTTTATGCATTTCATTGTGTGGGATATCGATTGGTAGCATGCTATGAATCAACCTAGCATCCTCATGTGCTAGGGTTTAGGAAGATAAACTGTTAAGTTTTGATCTGAAGGTGATCCGACCCGATCATCATGTTTTCTTTGTGAAATTGTGCGGTTCTGTGAGTTTGCATGCAGCCGATGGATATACAGGGATCTGCATGTGCTTTTCCAGACGGAGTGAATCGTATCATCATCTACGAGTATATCGCTATCAGGATCAGGTTCTGAAGTTGGCAAAAATTGCATGTTTCAAGTGCATCAGGATGATATAGGTTGGATATATACTCAGTGGATATATCATCGTCAAGATCATCTTTCGTGTGTATCCATCGTCCGCATATCGCTATCGCATGCAGAAGTGAAAGTTCACTTTTTGACTAAGGACCGGAAAGGTCATCATTAGGATATTGAAAAGATCACCGGATATTCATTATCATGTTGTAGAGGATATAAGTGTCTTATATCCTGTTGACATCATCATCAGGTGCATTGACATCATCATCGGGTGCAAGTGACGTCATCGTCATCAGGATATTGCGAATATCACCCTATGCAAGTTTATCCTGCTGTCGCTAAGTGTTTTGGCATCGGCGTAAGTCATCGGCATAAAGTTTGGTTAACATCATCAGGATGTTTCAATATGACCTGATAAGTCATATCCTGATGCTGTTTGTTTAAAGAAGGTCGATATCGGGGTGACGTAAGCATCGAAGGAAAGGTGCGTGAAGTGTCGTCATCAGGATATATGGGAGGAACCGGATATTTTATATCCTGTTGATGAAGATGATGTCGAACATCATGATGATGAAGATAGAGTTTGGTGGTAAGATGAACAGTGAACATCAGGAGGATGTTTGCGCTTGCCGAATGTGATGATGCTGCTGATAGCCGAATATCATGATGCTGCTAACAGGCGAAAGGAGAAAGGCGATAAGAAAGTGAACAGTAGTTAGCAGGAGGATATTTCATGCCTCTTCGAAATATGATGATGCTGTCTGTGTTAGCAAGAAATATGATGATGATGATAAGCCGATAGGTATTACATACTGCATGTCTAGGATTTTAACATGCTGGTTGTGTATATGACTCCTCCTTCCCATTTGTAAGCTTCTGTTGCATTTCCTCTGCATCAACCTAAGGGACTCATGGATTTGGAAAAGGTGTTTGATGGATGTGACAGATTTAAGATGAAAGACACACCCATAGTACAGAATGGTCTTGAAGAGATTAATTTAGGGACGTAGGCAGCCCCAAAGAATGTATACATTGGAAAGAAACTCAGTCCCAAGATCAGGAGCATGCTCATCAACTTACTCAGGAAGTATAGACATGTATTTGCATGGTCATATGATGACTTGAAAGCATATAGGGAGGATCTTTTTCAGCATGAAATACCATTAAAACTAGATGCCAAACCATTCAGGCAAAAACAGAGACCTATTAATCCTACACTAATCCCTAAAATGCTTGAAGAACTCACGAAACTAAGAGATGGAGCTATTATCAAACCCATTAGACATTCTTCTTGGGTTTCTAATTTGGTGCCTATCAGAAAGAAAAACAGTGATATTGGATTATGTGTGGACTTCAGAAATCTAAATAAGTCTTCTCTTAAGGACAATTATCCCCTTCCTAACGTGGAAGAAGTATTGCAAAAGGTGACATGGTGTGAACTATTGTCAATGATGGATGGTTTCTCAGGGTATAATCAGGTGAAAGTCAAAGAATCAAAACAATATAAGACTGTATTCACCACACCATGGGGAACATATGTGTACTTAAGAATGCCATTTGGACTCACAAATGTTGGAGAAACATTCCAAAGGGCGATGGATGTGGCCTTTGTAGAGTTGATTAATAAAATTATGGTAGTATATCAGGATGACATGACAACATACTCCAAAAGGGCTGAAGATCATTGTACGCATTTAGAACAAATTTTTATTAAAGCCTCAGAATATGGAATTTCGTTGAATTCTAAGAAATACCATTTCGTAGTAACAGAGGGCAAGTTGCTTAGTCACATAGTCTCAAAAGATGGAGTAAGAATAGATCCTAAAAGAGTAAGAGCCATTGACCAAGTTCCCATTCCTAAGGATGTAAAAGCTATATAATCATTCTTTGGCCAAATTAACTTTGTTAGGAGATTCATATCAAATTTTGAAAAAAATTTTAGATTATATCAAGAATGTTAAAAAAGAATTCAAAAGTGAACTGGAGAGCAGAAACATTAGAAAAATTTGCTGCCATTAAGAAAGCAATCAAGGAAGCCCCAATTTTGGTATCTCCTAATTTTAATAAGCCATTCCAGCTATTCTCATTTGCTTCATATCATACAGTTGTAGCAGTAATGTTGCAGAAGAATGATGAGGGATATGAACAACCCATTTCATTTTTTAGCAAATCTCTTCCGAATGTAGAATTGAAGTATGACATAGTTGAGAAACTGGCGTATGCATTGGTGAAAGTAGTCAAAGCTTTTAGACCATATTTGGTGGGAGCTAAAATAATAGCATACATGCCTAATGCTGCAGTAAAATATGTATTAGTCCAAACTGAGGCTACGGGCAGAAGGTGCAGATGGATTAATAAAATTTAGGAGTTTAATATTGAAATCCAAATCACCAAATTGGTCAGAGGATAAGGTCTTGCTAAACTAATGGCTGAAAACAATCTTGAGGCTTCTTAGATATGTAATACTGATAATGTTGATAATATGAGTTCCAGCATTGAACACACTCCATGATATATTGACATCATACATTATTTGAAACATATGAAGTATCCTGAAGGATATGATGATAACAAGAAAAGGACACTTAAATTATAGGCCTCAAAGTATGTATTTATCGATGGAGACCTTTATTGGAAAAATAGGGATGGTATTCTGCTATTATGCCTAGATGAACATCAGTCAAAACATGTAATGAAAGAATTACATGAAGGAGTATGTGGAGGACACTTCTCAGCAAAGACTATAGCCGACCAAATCTTGAGGGTTGGATACTATTGGCCTAGAGTTTTCAATGATTCATATTGTTATACAAGAAAATGTGAGGCATGCTAGAAATTTTTAGGAAAATTAAAATATCAGGGAGCACTACCTTTGAAACCTATGCAGATGGAAGCTCCATTCTATCAATGGGGTATGGACCTCATGGGAGAAATTGCAGAGAAGTCAAGTGGAGGACACAAATGGATTTTAGTAGCAATAGATTACTTCACAAAATGGGTGGAAGCAATCCCAACTAAACAAGCAACAAGTAGGGTAGTGATCATTTTTTTAATGGAAAATATCATATGTAGATTTGGCACCCCAATGAGGTTGATTACAGACAACAGAATGTACTTTAGGTCTGATGAATTCAAAAATTTCTACAATATATATGGCATCACAGTGTCTTATGCTGCCCCACGTAGAAAAATCTCCTAAAAATTATAAAAAGAATGTTGGAAGGAAACAAAAAGGCATGGGATTCAAAATTGAAAATGGATGTATGGGCTGATAGGATTACTATGAAGAGAGCAATTGGGAGATCTCCTTTTGAACTGGTGTATGGAACACAAGCAAGGATGCCATTAGAAAATCTTTTTCCAGTTTACAAATTTGTTCTTCAAGAGGATTTAAACATCTTTGAACCAATGGAGGAAAGATTATAATATCTTGCATAACTTGATGAGACAAGGAGACTGGCTCAAAAATAGAAGATCAAGTTGCAATCACAAATTAAATATCTTTTTGACAAAAAGGCCAAGGACATAAAATTTGAAATAAATGACTTGGTATTGATGTGGAATTCCAGATGCCAAGAAAAGGGAAAACATGGAAAGTTTGAAGCCTTGTGGTTAGGCCCTTTTATTGTCACTGGTAAAGGAGGAGATGATTCTTACTATCTGCAAAATATGTCTAGAGAAGAGTAGGAACTACCAGTGCATGGACAGTTTTTGAAACCTTTCTTTTCATGAAAATATCATAATCATGTACAAAAAGAAATAAATGTTGCCAGTGCATGGACAACTCTTAAAAATTCTCAAAGTACTCTTATTCCATGCATAGTAGTTTAGGGTAATCAAGAGGAATTAGGATCTGCCAGTACATGGACAGTCCTATGAATCTCTCAACAATAAGAAAAACTTTTCCATGTACAGTAGTATAGGATCATCTAAAAAAAACAATATGGTCTACTCCTCTAAGAGATCTGAATTCTTGTTATACCCACAATGGGTATACATCCCAGATAGAGCCACTATTGGGATAGGAAAATTTCAAAATTTTCCTATACTCTTACCCACCCATGTCCGACCAAATCAGAAAATCGTGTGCCCAAAATCATAATAGCAGCGGATGAATTATATAAAATCACATGATTTTTACCACAAATATTTGTCTCACCCCTTAGACCATAGTATGATAAGGGCCCTCAGTTCCTTAATTTCAGCAAGACCTCAGTTTTCTTTATACCAATCCATGTTCTATGTAAGACAAGCTAAGATGTATATTGGCATGAGGATTATGGTCAGAGAGAAAGCTTCAGAGATCTCTGATGAAAGAAGTAACACCGATTGGCCCTTCATTAGAGAGAGAATTCCCAGTCATGCCGAATTAAACAAAGTTAAGGACTATTGACATGAGAAAACAGTATTGGAGAATACTCTGAATACCCCCCGATAGTATAAATCATACCGATGAAGGAATTCGGTAGGACTCTTGCCGAACTACCCCTGTAACGAGTGGAGCTAGAGACTCATCAAGGAGAGATGCACATTGGGGCGAGAAATTAAAGTGTCTTCAACCTTATGATGTCTCAACGATCAAAGGGCATTGTTTCAGCCTAAGTCACACCAATGTCTATGGAAGATATAAATCATCAGCAAAAGGAAACAAGTCAGAATAAAGTTTGCAAGTCCTACTGAACCTATAGTCATAACGATGAAGGATGTAGGTGACATGTTATGATGATCATTTCGATGAAGGATAGAAAGAAAGGTATCAGGGAAACAATTGTGATTAGATAGTTTGAATCAAGTCATCTCGATATCATATGTTGTTTCGATGATGATAGTAGCCACACTCATCGATAAGACTCTTTCTAATAGATTATAAGGACAAATGGTATTAGTGTTAATTACCTGGGTCTTGCTGATTCCACTAACCTGCCCTAAAAAGAGAAGCCGATAACCTTCTCGACAAGACTCATGCTGATATTCATATCAGAGACACCTGAAATATCAGAATAAGATGTTATTCCCACGGTGATAAAGTAAGTCAAGCTAATAATAGCCATGCTCATTTCTATAGCAGGTAGACCTTTAAATGTCTTTCCGATAAAAACTTATATATGTTTTTATAAAAGATGACATCAAGGAGACAAAATGAAGGATGACAACGATTGATCCACCTGCAAATGTTCACGCCATTAGAAGATATTAGATCTCCCTAACATTACAAAAGTCCTACCGATGAAGGAAGTTATGACGATGTGACATCTCACAATGATCATGAAAATTAATACACTGTGACAATTAATTACAGATAGAAAAAATCCTCTAAAGAGCCATTCGAAATCAATGCAATTAGGTTTGAAAGAATTGTCTGAGAGGAGCACACAAGTAGAAACTTGAAGGGAGAATAGGGGAGTTCAATCATCTTCTCAGATAACAGGTACATATATAAAAAAACTCTGTGTGGTAACCTACAATTTGAATTTGCTATCCAAAATTAAAATGGAGACTCCAATAAAATGCAAGGGTAAAGAGATCAAGGAATCAGTTGATGATGTCACTACTGACAATAAAAGACAATTAATTAATATGTTAAAAATAAAACTGGACAATGAATTGAAAGCTATGACTCCTGGTAGAGGTAGACAGCTACTCAGAGAAGAAAGCGTCATGATATTTCCTGGTCTTGATGTAAATTCTACTTTGGTGTTTGATAGTGTTTTGCACAATACTCATGACAAGTATAAGCTCACTCCTAAGAGTGTCATAGAGGTATATATGGGTACCAAATATAACAATGATGAAAACTCACTCATGATATGGGCCTTATAGCCTCCTCATAAGAAAACGACCATTATAGATACTGAAAAAACTTTTGGGCATTTTATGAATTTAAAGGTAGGGGAAACTAATCCTTTGATTACTACAGAAATTGGCATAAATGTTGCAAAGTTAAACAAAGCTCAGAATCAGATGCTAATCAAAGAATGGGATGCATATAAAATGAGTTGTGAAATATTAACAAAGGAAAATGATTTCTTGAAAGAAACTATCAAGAATACCTTCGGAGGGTCAGTTAAAAGGTTAACCCAAGGAGAGAATTCACAAAGCACCCAGTCACCATCTATTGATCAGATAGCTCAAGTCCAAATTGACACACTTGCAACAGTGCTATAGAATAGGCATGTTAACATGATGCATTGGATGAACAAATTTTGGGATGTCTATTTTGAAAAATATAAAGTGATCCAAGAGCATGAAAGGCTAAACAATAGGCTCCAGGAGAAACTCCATGAGATACAGAGTAGGGATGTTTCTGACACTACAAGTACTTCTAGTGCAAAAGACTTGATTAAGAAATATCAAAGATATTATGACCAGCTCAAAAATGATGCCAAGGAATGCATTGAGGCTTCAAAAGCAGGTGTACCCATGTTGTTCAGAAATGACAAGGAGTTGAAGAGCAAAGATGAATGGAGTAAAGAGTGCCATGTGATATTACATGAAGCTTTAGGAGCTCTTAAATATAAAGACTCTGCATTCAGGGAAGCCTACAAGCATCTAGAGAAGAAGGTGACAATGGACATGATCACAATAAATGCTATTGAGTTTACTGATACACATTATAGCCAAGAATACCTGGATCACATCGCTTAGATATACCTGTGGCTGAGTAGGGCTTAGCATCATTATCTTTATTGTTGTTATGTTAATCATTTTTAAAGACATTTTGAAGAGTTATGTCTCTTCATAAGTGTTTTTATATAAGTTGAACATATGGTGATCAATGATCATCAGCAGTAGGAGATAATATATGAAGTTTATAATGTTTTAAAAGACCATGTTTCAAGTATTACATTTAAGAAGTTAATAGAAGATCTCTGATTCTGTGGACTTATATTGGCATCAATTGTTTCTTGAAATTATTCAGTTATTTGATTGTCTCCAGTTCAATATTTCCCTATTGTTCAAATTGATATATCAAGTATATATTTAATTTGTCAATGCACATTTGTTGTATTTGTGTGATTTGATTAATTGGTTTCCTTAAAAGTTATTAAAATCCTTCTAGTCAGTCGCAGTAATCTGGAAGTATTGATTTGGATCATTAAGAAGAATCAGATAATTAGGATTGTCATTCTGTCTCCAAGTTGATATTGTCTATTGTTCTTGTATAATTCATTCAATTGGTTCCTTCAAGAAAGGATTAAAATTCCTTCTAGTGAATAACAAGAAATTTGACTGTGTCAATTGGATTATTAAGAAGAGTTTGTCAATCATTTTCTTGCATGTTTATACAAGTTGTAAACCAAAGTATTGTGCCAAATAGTTAGAGTTATCACCTAATATAAGCCACTAGTCTTAGATTTCCATTTGACTTTGTATGCCCTACAAGGCACTAGTCTTATCTTGAATTATCATTTAGTTTTATCCAAAATCTATTCATTAATCGAGCATAGTTGTAAATTCTACCTTGATATTGCTTATACAATTTATACCAATCATCTTTTAGATATTAGATATAGAATTAGTTAGCAAGCTTTCATCTATTCCACATGATTTTCTACTGTGAGTAGATCCATTAACTTAGTCAAAGCACTTACACTCATCTAATCTGCTTCAACTTTCAAGGTTCACCCACCTAGGTATAGCAGTACCTAAAGTGCAGGGAGTCATCAACCCTATAGGTTAAACTCCATTGCGTTAGTTCAAAAACTTTGCCAATATGATCATAGAATCTGACATCCTCTTAGGATTAGCAACCTGCATTTTTGAGACCTAACAATGTGCATCATGGTATGTGTTTGCCCAAGAAGGAGAGACTAAATTTTTATCACCATCACTAATCAGATTGCATGGGATGTGTTCACGCAGGAAGGAAACACTAAATTTCTACCACCATCACTAATCACAGTTACTATTTCTAGATGCCCAGGAAGGAGAGACTAAATTTTTGTCACCATCACTAATCATAATTATTGTATCTAGGATCATTAAAAATTTAGCCCACCATCACTAATCCTGCAGGATTAGTGATGGTGGGCTAAATTTCTAGTGATCCTAGATATTGTAATTGTGAGTAGTGATGGTGATAGAAAGATGTGTTCTTTCACATTTTGAGTAATTGTGATTAGTGATGGTGAAAAAAAGATATGTCGTCCACATTTTTAGTTATCATTCCTAGATGAAGACATCTTTTTTTCACCATCACTAGACACAATTATTGTATCTAGGATCACTAAAACTTTAGTCCACCATCACTAATCCAAGTTAGAATATTCACACCTAAATATGTAGGATTAGTGATGGTGGACTAAGTTTTTATTGATCCTAGATACATTAATTGTGTTTAGTGATGGTGACAGAAAGATGTGTTCATCCACATTTTCAGTGATCCTTCTTGGATGAACACATCTTTCTATCACCATCACTAAACACAATTACTCTTTCTAGGATCACTAAAAATTTAGTCCACGTGGATGAATACATATTTCTGTCACCATCACTAAACACAATTACTGTATCTAGGATCACTAAAAATTTAGTCCACCATCACTTATCCAAGTTAGAATATTCACACGTGTGTATCTAAACAAGACCTCTTTTACATCACATAGACAAAAGCATGTCTAGTATCATTGTAGAAAAACTAAAGTGCGCAGCGTGAGATTTGTTTGCCCAAGAAGGAGAGACTGTGATTCGTGGGACATTACAACTAGCAATTGGACCCATAGGTTCAATGGGCACACTGATAGTATTTTATTATCCTAAAACTTTGTTAGGGATGGATTCCTTTTCCATACATCGAAGATGTTACAAAATTTAATGCAAATTTTTAAATTGTTTGCTTGTAGGTTAGGAATTAATGCAATAATTAACTTTTTTTTGCAATAAAACTTTAAGTAACTTGTCAATAATCTATATATGTAGTAAATTAATTGAATCCCTTATTGATTTTTCTATAATCCCCTATAGAAACAAATGCAATCCTTATCACAAAATTAGAAGAAAAATAAGAGAATTAAAATCCATGTAAAATTCCACAGAATTAATAGAAATTTTTGTTTTTCTAGAAACGATCTACCAACTGCTCTGGATAGATTCAAGCTGCAATTTGCTAGCTGATAATAGATCCGGGCCCCAAGTTTGTTTAGTTTCCTAAAGGTTCAAGGCAGTCACAGCCACCAATGTTGTCTTACGGCTTGCATATTACCCTCACTCTACGGCTTAGGTAAAACTGATAACCACTTTGCCACAAACGACAGCTCTCGGTTTACCTCACGGATGGGAACTAGTCAATAAGGTATGGGCCATTACCCTTTTTGCTAGTAGGTCCTCTCAATGGGCCAGCTACTTTGGGGTTCCTGTGGTACTCCTCACAATGAGTTTTAGGGATATATATGTTGGAAGTATGTTGTACACCTTATATAACATTGGTATTATTTTATTCATGTAAAATAAATAGTTAATTATGGTGTATCATGTGATGTGTTTAGCCACATTGGATATTTATTTGGACACCACTTGTAATCATTGTATGCAACACTAGGTTAATTACTTTATTTGTAATTATTTGAATAATTGGAAAAACTTAGTACCAATAATCAAATATGGGGTCAATGGTTTTGGGGAAAATGTTATTGTAATACCACGTGTTGTATTTGTGTGAGCTTATGTCTATAAAAGAAAGCACAAGGGTAGTTGTTGTAGTAAGGTTGAGCCATTTGGCTTGTTGGCTGGGTTGTAGCTTCTCTTGCAGGTTGGTTGTGTGAGGGTTTGAAGCACGGCATGGGATGTATGGTTACATGCTTGTACACATGGATTGTAGGTAGAGAGAGGTTGATGTTTTAGAGGTTATCTCTGCATATGTATTGCTAGTTATTGTTGAATAATACATGAGAGATGCATGCTTTTGGAGGTTAGGTTCTTCCCTCTATGAAGGTTTTCCCAGGGTATATCTTGTGTCACCATTGATGGTATGATTGTCTACTTCTTTTGCATGTGGATTTCTTGTTAATTGCACATTGAATCTCTTATTGGGTTATGAGGAATTAGTCTATATGGCTACATATTTCCAACATTTGGTATCAGAGCTTGGTTGCCATGATTTGGGTGAAAACCCAGTTTGATAACCCTAGCTATTAGTGGATTTTTGTGTATAGTGAAATTCATGGCTTTGCATGGAAGGAATGGAGGCATTTTCATGGTTACAAGGCTATTTGTAGACTTGGGTTGTTGGAGATCTAGGGTTTGATGGAAATTTGGTTTGTGGGTTTTCAATTTGGGCTCTTTGTATGAGGGTTTCAGGGGGCTCATCTTTTGTTGGAGGCTTCCTAATAAAAATAGACCCCATGGTTGAGTCTAGAAGGCATGAAAACCTATGGATCCATATAAAATTTGACTATGTTTGGAGTCAAAATTTTTTTGACCATTTTCATGCCCTAGGGGGAATCTATAAAAAGAATCTTTTGTACAATCGCAGGTTATAGTGGAATATTCCCCATCTACACAGGGGTCATGTCACTGCAGTACAAAAATTTAAATTCTTTTGTTTTTAAAAATTTTTCATCAGTCTGCAAGTTGATTTTTTAAATCTAAAAAAAATATAAATAATAGGAGGGGTTCGTAAACCCTGTTAGTATAGGCTATTAACCCCGACTGAGAGGGGTCAGCCCCCTATCGTCGTGCCTTTGCTGGTAGGGAATGGGCTGGTAGGGCTTAGAGCTCGCTAGTCCCATCCTTGGTTGGTTTGGTAGGCCGCTTGTGCTGGCGGCCAAGCGCTAGCCAGGATGGGTTTTAAACCCTTTTTTAACCATTTCTAAATTTTATTAAAATTTCAAATGAATTTAAAACCATTCAAAATCAAAACCTTTAAAATTGCAAATATTATAACCTTTAAACTATTTTAAAAACATGCTTGGAATTTGCCTCCCATAATCCACCCTAGTGCCACCAGGGTGCCATCCAGGCATCGCAGGTGTGCCACTGCCACTGGCGGGCCACTAATGCATCACCGAAGAGCCACCCATTAGCCTAATGGGGCTGATTTATTCTAGGGGGCATAACTTTCTCCCAGTAGGTCAGATTTTTGAGTTCTTATAGTTGACAGAAATATCTCTCCGCATACTAGGCAATGGTGTTAGAGATTTTTCTTGATTTTGCTTTTTTGACTAGTTTTTTTGCTAGTAGAAGCTAGATGTTGCTTTTGAGCTTTAATTGGGCATAATAGATGCATACAGAGTCAAATTTCAAACTCACTATAGGCGTTGGAAAGGCATTTCTAAGCACTACGTAGTGTAGTAAGTTTGGAGATGATATTCTAATGTTTGTTCAGGTTATATCAGTTTAAGTGTATTTTGATCCCTTTGACTTTTAGTGAGTTTATGAGTCAATGGAAAATCAAATCTAGGATGTTTTGGTGTTTGAGTCATTGCAGACTTACATGTTTATCTCTAATTATCCTTGGATAACAGCATTATTCATGTATTGATGAGTTTGCATGGAGCATTGTGAGATCTACAGATTGTGCAGTGTTGTAGGTTGTCTATGCCTACAAGTTGCATTTGTGACTTGGATGTGGATTGTCTATGCCCATAGATGTTTCAGTGTTGATACAGACTCTGATTTATGGCTTGGGTTAGTCACATGTTGCATTGGTTTACTTGTCATTTGAGATATAGAGAGAGATGGTATTACCTGATACAATCATGATATGGGACCTATGTTTGTTCACTATATGGGACAGTTGTGTGAGATGTGAGGACTACCCTTTTTACTTCTGTTCTTGTGACTATTTACATTACTGTTACTGATACTTTTTATATTTGTGGGATAGTAGTTCTCAGATTTTTCAGACTATTAAACTTTATTATGATAACGGAAAAACTAATTGGGTGATGTTTGGATAACGTTTACATTTCAGAAAAGTTAATTAGGTGATGATGGAAAGAAAATTGTAATATGATTTCATTATTGCTATTTAGAACTATGTCATGACAATGCATGTTTTTAAGTTGCTTCGGCTATGATGATTATATGTGAAACTGATCTTGTAATTTAGTGTGCAGGATTTACTAATCAAACCATAGATTCTAGAGATCATTCCGCACCTTGTTATTGTTATTCCTTGTTAAGCCGATCTGGTTCCACGAGGAACTAAGATCACTCTGTGTTTGATGTGGTGTTGTAATGTGGTCTTTCATAAGGTCGAATGGGTTAGGTCTACCCTCTTGTAACACTAACTTATGATTTGTGTTGTAAAAAGATTGAATTTGAATTTCTTTTCTTTTATTTAAATTCTTGAGGCCTTTTCTTGTATTTTAACATGACCCCGGTTGTCCTGAATAGGTTAAAGTTGACCCTGGGTTATACCCCATGGGTCCAGGGTCCCATTTGGCATGGGTAACCCTTGGGTAACCTCCATAAGGTCATCTTAACTTCACCCTAAAGTTAGGTGACGAAAATTGGAGGTATGGGGGGATAGGATGGATTGTACCAACACCCAAACCTATCCCTCTTCAATCCCCAAGGTAAGAGATGACTACAAACCCATCACTCAAAGAGGAATTGACTTGAAGTCACCCTCACCATTAGTGAGATTCCCCATGAGTTGTGTGGTCATCCATAATGAAGGAAGGAAGAAGAGGCATGGGTCACCTGTCTTTTCCTCCTTTAACTCCTTTTATTTCTCCCATGCGTAAGAGAAATGACATGAGGTAAGGGATAAGGAGGACTTTAAGGATGGGTGAGTGACATAAGCCAACACTCATCCCTTGGGACATAATAGTGGTTTGGGGAAGAGTGAGGAGGTGACAAGTGTCACCTCCCCATTCCTCTAAACTGGGAGGATTTGGGTTATTTGAATCTCATTTTGGGATGGGGAGGGAGTTAGTTGAATTTTGGGGAGAGTTTTATTTTTTTATATTTTAAAAAAGGATTTTTCTTTGAGGAGGAGGGGAGAGGGAGTTTGGTGGCTTAGGTTGGAGGAGATCTCAATGGAGCTCTTCATCAGCTTCATCCTTGAAGGGCTTTGTAAGGTTGGTTGTTATTACCTTTCTTTCGTATATTTGACTATTGTCTGAAAAGTGTGTGAAAGTTGTTTATTTGCTTGTGTTTTAGATTTTGTTTTTTTGTGGGAAATGTTGTCGGGTTGTTGACAGAGCTTCTCCCACTTGGGAGAAATGCTCATCAAGTGTGGGGTAGGGGAGGAGTGATCCTCCTCGGGTGTATACCGGGTTCTTTTGGGATGTTGAAAGCCTTGAAGGTATGTGTTTGTGACTGGTTCTTTGGCTTGAGAGTCAAATACAGATTCCTTGGAAAATTTGTGATTAAACTTGGCTTGAGGCCAAGAGAAAATTGTGTTGATTATATTATCTGAAAGGGTGACACTTTGGAGTTGAGTGTGTCCACTCTCCTACCCCTTGTGAAGCTCACTGTAGTTGAGCTTCCGTGTTGTGTAATTTATCCACGGGTGTATGTGAGTTTTGGGTTTGTTGTTGTTCCTTGTTGTGTAGTGGTTTGTGAAATTTCCCTAGGTGTGGATGATCTCCCTAGCTTGAGGGTGACCCTCTTGCGGGTCTACGGTAGGGAGGAGAGCAACTTGTGTGGTTTTGTTTTCTTTTCTTTGTGATATGCAGGCTTCTGGGAGATTGTTGAGAAGTTTGGAAATTGTTACTGGATCTGAGAAATTATGTTATTTTGTCTTTACTCTGAAGGAGAGTTGGGTCTTAATAGATCCTTGTAGCTTTCCACGAGGAGAGTTTTAACTCTCTGTTGTTGTGACACTTGTTATTTGGGAGTTGAAAGAAAATTCCCCCTTAATGTACCATTGGTTGTAAATCTTCATGTTATAACGTTGTTACCATTTTGGTAAGAAAATAGAAAAAGAAATTTTGGTTTTAAGAAGAATTTAGAATTGTTTATTTCTACAATCCTGTTAGTAGAATTGCAAGCTAATTGTAAAAAAAAAAATCAAGTTGTAAAATCAATTTATGTATATTTAAGTTATTGTAATTTAGTGAAAATATTAGTTCTTTGTAAATTATATGAAGTTGTAATTTGCTATAATAATGAAATGGAACTTGAGATAAAAAAAATTATGCATTAGAAATTTAACTGAAGTTTATCTCATACTTATTGCTTTAGAAGAAAAATAATTGGCTTGAAAGTTAAAATTAGATCAGGAAGAAAATAAATTGGACATTCTCCTTGCATATGTTTTTTTTTAATGAATAATGCTACTTAGAGATGTTGTGAATAAAACTTATAAAAAGGTGAATTGCTAATCGATTTTAAACAACATCCCTTGACAATAAATATTAAATCTATAGAATTTGCATTCTATTTGTATCGTTTTATTCTCCATTATATGCTTAAGTGATGAAACTGTTAATTCCTTTGGAGTTGAAATTGGTGTAATATATATATATATATATGTATGTATGTATAAGTTCTATTGTTATATAGAATGAAAATTGTAAGGAAATAAATAAAGAATTAAAAAAAAATATATATATATATTTCGCTATTTTTTTTTTGGGCTTTCTGTGGGAAAACATAGAGAAGTTTTTTTTTGTTATAAAAGAAAATACATAAAAAAAATAATACATTGGCGATGGGGTTGGAACCCCAATGCCGACCTTGTCAAAGAAGGGTGTGGGGAGGGGGCGGAGCCCCCACCCACACCCCACTACATGGGATGTGGGTGGAGGCTCTGCCCCCTCCCCACACCCCTGCCACCAAAACTAACCCTGGCTGCCATAGGAACCGCGGCCTTCGCAGGCCCTCTACACGCCGCACCTACCCCGCCGCTCTCTGCCCTTTGCGTGGTAAATAAACCCCACGCCCTGTCCGTGCCACCTCCTGCGAGATCCCCCACATCCGCCGCCGCGTCCCCTGCAAACCACCTTTGCCGCTCTGTCCATTCCACCGCCACTGTGACCTCCCTCCACTGCCTGCATCCATCTCCATGGCCGCCGCTGCCTTCGGCCCTGCCACAACAGCAAAATAAAACAATTTTTGTTAGGGTTTGCATAAGGGATATAAGATATGACCTAACAAGGTTCAGTATAATATAAATAATAAAAAATGGTTAGTAATATATATATATATATATATTAACTTATCAAAAATAATAGAACTGGTATTTTTATTTTTATAAATATATATATATATATATATATATATATATAGGAATATAAATATTTTATATACATATATATATATATATATATATATATATATATATATATATGTATTAATCTTTGATAAAATATTGTAAGCACAAGAGTTGTGTAAAAAAACAAAAAACAAAAAAAAAAGGGGTTATAATTGTTTAAATTTTTAAAGGAATTATAGAAGGGGATTTTATTTTTGTTTTAACACTTTACGGAAAAATATAATTATAAGTAACAAAAAGATATATATATATATGTAAATATATATTTAAATATATATCTATATAAAAAAAAGGGCGTAGTATATATGAGTATTTTAGTTAAGGAAGAGTTTCTCGGAAGTTTCAACCATCAACGCAAATTAATAATCAGGAAAATGAAGAGGAAAATTATGCGTCTCCCTTTTAAAAAGAACACTAGAAATAAACGTAAAGAAGCCATCATAGTCATTCCACGTGTGGCCATTTTAAACTCAACTGTAGTTAGTAAATGTCCAATTGAGAAAAAAATGAAAGAGAGAAAGAAGAAGAAAAGCTAACATTGGAAAACACAGAGGAGAAAATGCGCGGCATTTCCCAACTGGGATAAGAGAACTAAGTAGATTTACCCCTCCGATAATCCTGCTTAGGAACAAGATTAATGTGCAATTACTACAAACGTAGAGGTGAATCCGAGAGCGGAGAAAACTAAGAGACGGAGTCTAGCAAAGTAGTAAACTAGTCCAAGTGATCTGGTCCATCCAGGAATTAGGATTAATGTAATTTAATTTAAAAACTCAGTGATAACTTTGATTGATGAGAAACATGAAGAAAAGGTAGGATAAACATAAAGAAAACTTAGAACCAACAGAGAGAGATTGAAATATAAACATAATAAACTTCAGAGAAATAGTTAAGGTGAACACGATAGAAATACAATCAAAATTAAGTTCCAAGGAAATGGAAGAGAGGGCAAATGAATGAACTTGTTGAGAATACTAAGTCTGAAGGAGGAGTATATTTCAGGAAACGAGAAATGATACAGTTAATCATGCTAGGTTAAAAGAATGACCAAATAGGAAAGATCAATTGTAAGTTCATTATGAACAAGGCATCGTGGGAAGTTGTTAATCCGTCAGGGAACCCCGTAAGAAGTATAGTGTTGAATAATTCCCACTTACGCCGTGAGGCGTTATGTTGCCAGAATCTGCCAAGATTTAGGGATGGGAACCTTGAAATGACAAACCTTGTAGCGACATTAACTGCATCAAGGAGACCCCCTTGTTGGACTGCTTGCGTCTGGATGAACGCAATTGAACTCGTACCCCGCCGACCATTGTAGTGTTCTCACCTTGAGCGTACACCACCGAGCATGCTTACGCATGCGAGGGGGTTTCTAGGGAAGCGTGAGAAATTTTTTGATATTTCGTGTCATAGCCACATGACAGATGTGGCTATGAAACGTGTGATGCGTGTTGTGACCGCATGGAAAATGTGGGCATGACATTTGGTATCAGAGCCAGGTTTAAACACTGGGCATATTTGGGCACGTTATTATTCTGCAACTTTGATTAATTAGTCTCTACCTTGTTTTGTAGGATGCCTCCCTGACGTGTTCGACGAATGCGATCATGCAACACAGCATCCACCGAGGTGCACAGCGATTCCTCAGCTGAGGGACGGGCACCCGCAGTTACAACAGCACCACCTGCACCACCTGTACCACAAGCACCACTAGTATCACAGGCACCACCAGTGTTAGATATAGGTCCACAGATCTTATAGGCACTACAGGCTATGTTAGAGAGGTTACCGCCAGTGATTCCTGAGCCACGTGTTAAGCCTCGTGTTGATCCGCGAGAGGAGCCATGTAGGGAGCCATGTGTCGAGTCATGTGTTGAGCCACTTGAGGAGCCCCGCGTTGATCCGTGAGAGGTGCCACGTGTGGAGCCTGTCGTTGAGATCCCCGACACTACAGTAGAGGAGGTAGGGTCAGCCTACCATGCACGGAGTAGGAGTCTTCCGAGACTTTTGAGACGAGATGAGACCCAGAGGGCAGAACAGGTACATCATGGATTGTATGAGGATGGGGTGTAAGAGCCAGTTGTGGGACTTAGAGACAGAGGGGACCCCATCAGAGATCTACTTAGGCTCAACCCACCCACTTTCATAGGTGCTACAGAGGGAGCTGTGGCCGAGGCTTGGCTGATTAGTTTAGACAGCTGTTTCGCATTGCGACCATATGGAAGCAACACGAAAGCACGAGTGGCAGTACATCTCCTAAGAGATGCAGCAGCTACCTAGTGGCACACTGAAGAGTGCAAGCGCTGACTTTCCGTAGATACACTTGTTGGTCATGATGTTAGTCATAAACAAGCATAGAATAAAAGTACACATTAACCTTTATTCATCTTGAAAGATACTATGAATTCAAAGAATCCATGATCCCGAGTCTCCAGTGATTAGGTCTTAATCATCTGAAGCTACTCAGAGGTTAATGTGTGTTGCTGTTTCCATTTTGGGGCCTTACATGAAATTGTGCCATCATCATGACATTCCTGCAGAAATTCTTTACAGAGAAGTTATATTATGCAGTTATTTGATGAGAAGATGTGGAAATACCTCAATCTTTGCATGATATTTTCAATTCTACATGCTTTGTATTCAAATATGCTAAATATTTACGATTATCTACGAGATGTCTGCATATTTATGTTATTTGCTTAAGATTATCAATTATTTGCAATTATGGAGATGAAATGCTCTGAAATTTAAAAGAAATTGAAGAAATGCTTCTATTTAATGTTGAACCTTTAGCTATTGATCTACATACATACTTGATACTGTCATGAGGAGAAGAAATCAAACTATATTTTCACCAAGATATTCCACAGCTAGATACAGTTGATGCAAACTTCAGAGGATGAGGAATGAAAACAATACATGCAACATGATGAGCACTCCAAGGGACGCAGCAAATCAAAGCACATATCCAGAATTCAGACACAGATTACTCAAGATTTACGAAGATTTGTAATCGAAATACTCTTCTCTTTCATTAAGCATGCAAAAGACATGTACATACACAATAACTTTGAAAAAAGCCCTAAATACTTCAGGAAACAGATTTCAATTAAGTTTCGAATGTTTCAAAAAGGCATTCCACCACCTTTTATAGAATAAGGTGAGGAATCCGTTACAAAAGATTTATGATTTTGATTGATCAATACAAATCTACGGTCATGATTCACTTGACTTTGCCAATCTTTACAAAATGGCATAAGTTGCCAACTGGCAACTATCTATACTACTTATGCTACTATCCCCTTCATGATGTATCTTCATCATGCTCCTCAGCTGATTAATGTAGGTCATCATCATGTGCATCACTTTCTGAACTTTCACTATCCTGATGATGATGCTGCTGCATATGGGGCTGCATACCACTGCGGACCTGCTCGTATGAATGCACAACCTGATCTATCCCTCCGCCATCTTGAGTCTTTGCTTTGACAATGGCGTGCTTATGTGCTTCATATTTCTCTCTGCTGTTATCAAGCTTATTTTTCCTGTCCTGCAGTGTCTCTTTGTATTTCTCCATCTGGACCTTGATCCTCATTATTTTATCTATCAATTCTTCTGTCAAAGGGATAGGTGGACCATCTGTCTCTAATTGGAAGTTGCTGTGTACAGCTTTAATGGCAGACTCTTCATCTTGATTTTCTATTTTACCTTCCACCTTGCCTTCCAATGCTTCCAATATTACCGCTTCTTCAGCCATTAAATCCCGTAGCCTCATGCTGATATCCCTCAGCTTATTATATCTTTTGAGGACTCCACACTCAAACTGAGTGTCTGTATACCAGATATCTATTAATAATGCGGTATTACTATTTAGCACCTGCTTAATGATAAGCAGTTGAGGATTTATATTCCTTATTTCCCCTAACAGGCTCAGGACTCTCTCTAATTTGTAAGACCTCTTCCTGGTCTGCATCTGCAATTTATCCACTTTGGTCTTGGAGTCACTTAGAATGCTCCACCTCTTCAAAGAGGCCTTCATTATTTCAATAGCATCATCCAATGCGGATAACATCCATTTCCTTATTATGGACGCCTCATGCTTCATGAGGTCCAATTTATTTACCTCCTCCTGAGAAATGGCAGTCAATGGGACTGCACATTCAGTCATGGTATCATCAGGATCGGTTAGCCCTTTGATATAGGCATGCAACTGAGCAATGTGCTCTTTATGTTGCTTATTTTTCTCCTTCTCTCTTTTCACCTTTTGAATTAGAGAGTCAATGATATCTTTGCCCTCCTGACCTTCTTGGTCCTCATTGGCAAAGCCCAAATCTACTATACTAATTTGAAATTCATCTATAGTGATTTTACCTTTTTCTTTCTCCACCGCAGGTATGACAATTTGTGCGGTCCTTCTCCCTGTTGCCAGATCTCTTTTGATGGCTGAAGTCATTCTGGCCTTCCTCCTGGGTTTCATTATATCTACGGAGAACAAGGTGGAGACGTCGAACTCTTGAATTTCGAGCTCCTCTTCAACATTTACTTCCTTTGCTAACCATGGAGGTACATGATCATGTTTCTCAGCATCATCATGATGTTCACCCATATCTCCCGTTTCTATCAACAGATGTTGTGGAGATGGTGATTTTTCTTTTTCTTCTTCTTGATGCTCTCTTTGCTGTTGATCTTGTGGCACCTCCTCCTATTGAGGAACTTCCTTCTTTGGGGGAGCATCTTCTTGGTGTGGGGAACCCTGTGGCGTATCTATTTGCTGATCATGATGATCATGACCTTCTTCTATCATTCCTTCATCTGTTCCCAATTCTTCCCCTTGCTGCTTATCCACTGCACCAGATACTGGAGACTTTGCCTGATGTGTTGGCGATTGTTCTGTAGCTATTATTTCTTCTGAGCTTGCACTGTCAACCCCCTGTGTCCTGGCAGTTGGATCCTCTTTTGTTTCTTCCTTTTCATCAGCCTTCATTTCTTGAACCTCTACTATAGCAAGTTTCACTGATGTATCCTGTGGACTTTGTTGTTCTAATTCCAGAGCATGGCCTTCCGCTTTTGCCATCTCTATTTCTTCTATTGGTTGGCCTTCACTAGGTGATCCTGCTGGCTGTTCAGGAATTGCATCCTGTTTCTCTGTCAGGTCTACCACTACAGGACTTGTTACCTCTGTGATCAATGTATCTAGCCCTATTTCATAAGCTACTTGCTCTGGGCTCTTTTCTCGCTCTTCTTCCACTCGCCTCATCTCTTCCAGTACTGATTGAACTGGTGGAGACTTGTGGGGGGTCATACTAATACCAGCAGCTAGTGTTTCCATCTTCTATGCAGCCACATCTTGCACCACCTCATCATCAGACAAATTTATTGTCTCGTCGAGGGAGACATGCCCTTCTGCTTGTGTCTGGGAAGTTTCTTTCAGCTGCTCCTCAGCAAGTTCAGTTTTGAACTTGACGATGGTAGGAAGTGGAACATTATGTTGAAGTTCCTTGCGCACTTCACTACCTTCCCCTTGTAATGAAGTAGGGGGGTGGCTCATTCCACCTCTCATAGAGGTTCTTTGTTTCTTAGGTGGGGTAGACACCAGCACCTGTGGAGCTCTCCTCTTCCTTTTTATTACCAATGGAGCCTCCTCTTCCTCAGGCTCTTCTTCTATGAGGGCATCCTCTCCTCCTGGTTGTTTAGAGGATTGACCCACTTCTTGGGTCTTAGTGATTCCAGCCTCTGCTGTCTTACTTTTCTTGGGCTTTTCTTTCTTTGGAGGGGATGCTGATTCTGATCCTGACCCTGTCGCCTCCTCACCTGCAAATACTGCCCTTTCAATTATAATCCCTTTTGGTCCCTGTTCCATCCTCTTGCCCCTTGGGGGTCTTTTGCTCTGCTGTTGTGGTGGAGGGATTCTCTCTCCCTTGGTCTTCCTCTTCTCTAACAGGAAGTCATCATATTCATCCGCGGGGATATCCTGCCCTTTCTTCTTGTTGTCCATCGTAATGGCAACACCTTTCTTCTTCAATGCCTCTATCTGTGCATCAACCCAAGCTCGGGTTAGGTGTAGGGTCTTGGCAATGAATGGGTCCAAGGATATGTCCTCCTGCATAGTGAGGTCAGGTGCAGAGATGGTGTCATTATATATCTTTTTCTATTCATACTCGTCTGCCATTGTCCTACCATCATCCTTCTTTAATTGTTGGGGAAGGGAGATGCAATCAAAAGTTCTAACTTGGTTCAGAGTTAACCTTTGATACCTCCTTCTTCTGGCTTCTGCCTCATCTTCACAGTCAACCCAAAAATCCTCTAGGTGCCTTTGGTGAATAGGCTTTCCTAGTATCTTTTGTATCTTGTCGTAAGGATCATATGGTCTTGTTATTGGGAAAGGCTGTAAATTCATTTTATTCAGGGTGACCATCACCTTCTTTATATTATCAGAGTCAGGGCACATATAGTTGCCAATGCTGACTGGGAACAAAATAGGTGGTAGCTTCTTGGCATCCTTGTACATTTGTATCATGGTGGAGCCCTGCCTGATAAATTCCATTAGTAGTACGGCATCGGTAGGATACCTTGGCAGCATCAGGGGATGTCCCTTGAAACCCTCAACCCTTATATAAGAAAAGGTTGCAAACTGTATGTACTAGGCCCCATGCTTGTAGACTGCCTCTTGAGCCTCCATGCTCAATCTCTTTGTTCTGTCTTCTTCCATGGTCCTTACCAGATGCATAGAGAATGCATCATTGACCAGTTTGTAATCTTTGAGGTAGTTGGTTCTCTGCAGCTGGGGATGATGATCCCAGATATACACAGCATTTGTGCCTGTGAGCTTCCCATCTGTAACTAAAGCATCAAAAGTGCGTTTGTAGGCACAAGAATAAACAATATATGATGACATGAAAAATGCACAATTTGAACCTCCTAGGTTCATCAGTTGCTCATGCAGATCATCACTTATTATCTGGCCCCATAGTGGCTTAATGTCTGAATATAGACACATCATTACTATTCCGTACATCCAATCCCTGAAACTACCAGTATTAGGTTAGCCGGTTACTCTATTCAGGAGTGCAATCATGTATTGGTACTCCTCACTGAAATCATACTTAAACAGGTGCACAGGAAGCTTGGTCGCTGCATTATATGTGCTGTTCTCAGCCCGCCACGGATACATGTTCTTCCTGGCTGATTTCTTGTTGGCCTCATACTCTCTTTCAGACTTCTTCAAGTCTACACTTTTGACCTTACTGCCCAGTGGTAATCCAAACGTCTGGGAGAGACCTTTGATAGAGAGGTCTGCATATATCCTCCCATGCTTCACTACTTGCCTTGTCTGAGGGTTATAATTCTGAGAACACTCCATGACGAGTTCCAGAGATTCCATGGAGTATGGAAAACTGGCGGCATTCCACATTCCCGACATGAACACTGCGTCCAGCACAGGACTCTTGTCATGTCCATCATTCAGCTTGGCTGACCAGGCCTCCAAATTAGTGCTTCCCTGATGGGTGTCTGTAATTGCTCCATATTTAAATAGGACCCCCCTCTGAGCAGAGAACATGGGTTTGCTGAATTCTTCTTGACACTTGACCAATCGCTTCTCAGCCATGAGTACCTATAATTAACAACAATCCTATCTCACAACAGGTACATATATGCATGCATATTGCAATTGACTTTATAAATCATTATGCCTACTGTATCAATTCCAACACTACTTAATCATACGGATGTATAAACCAGAACTTACATCATCGTACCATAACAGAAACAATATGATGAGGGTTTTATTCACTTACCTGGTTATGTAGATTTCCTTTTATACGAGTAGATTGCTGAGACGTTCTTAATTCAGCTGATGATCACCTCTTTCCTTCTGCCTATGAGCTCAAATCGTGCAACGGTAGCTAGTATGCAGATATGGAAGCTGGTGCTCTGTAAAACAAGTTTATCGC
Organism: Cunninghamia lanceolata; assembly: GCA_027924645.1. Taxonomy (NCBI): domain Eukaryota; kingdom Viridiplantae; phylum Streptophyta; class Pinopsida; order Cupressales; family Cupressaceae; genus Cunninghamia; species Cunninghamia lanceolata. The sequence continues at coordinate 840,667 of BSBN01001388.1, forward strand.
AAGGTAAATGTGAAAATGGTGGTTGACTTACCTTTTAACCTCGCAGTTAGGGTATATTTAGGGCAACTCTGATAGATTGGATCATGTTCCTTGATTATTCGTGCGAAAATGCAGGATCTTGCCAGGTGTTTCATTGGGTTCCGGGGTCGGCGGGAACTACCTACCATGTCTGCGCGCATTAAATGATAATGGCAGCAATGGGAGCGGGGGATATCCATATGACAGGATATCATGAGGGCAGGATGGTATTCGCAAATATCGGGTTGAGTTTCAATATCATCCTCCTCCCTCGTATTGACATTGTTATCGCGACAAGATTCGGGTGACAAAAGCACCCTTGTTTATGATTAGTACATCAGGAGGATATTTCGATGAATCGGGTGATGTTTTTAAATATGATGATGATGAGACAAACTTACATGTCTCTCTTTTTGGAATATCAGGATGATGTCATCCTGATATTCGCTCTTTGTATCAGAAGTGCATCATGACGTCATCATCATATTAGGCGAACATGATCATGTTTTAGAAAATATCCTGTGGCAATATAAATGTGATGATGATGTCATCATTATGTATGTTCCTTCGTTTATCGTATTCAGATGATGTCATCAGGATATTTTCTAAGGGTGATATTTGTGTCAGGAGGATATAAAGACATATCGGGTTACATGCGAAGTATGATGCTCGCGATAGATAAGACTGTTTGATGGGAAGATTTTGCTATCATTTAAAGTTGACGTCCGGATATTTGAACCGCATGACATATCGGGGGGATGTTTCGAATATGATGATGAGCTTCAACAATATGACCGAGGATATAAAAATATGACCTTCCTCTTGCGAATATCAGGTTTGACCGAAACTTTGATTGTTCATAACTCTTACATCCTGATGAATATCAAGGTGATGTAAAAGGCAAACCTACCCAAATTTTAATGCTCTTTCAAAATATGAGGTCACAGAGATGAAATACGAACTTTGACAATCTGACCTCATGGTGAATTATCTCATCCTAGTTTTGCATGATCATGCACTCGACTTACTTTTGCCAAACTGCCAGGAAGCAGACACATAAGCCAAACCAAAAAGTTGGGTCCCTGTTTTGCCAAGTCAAAATGGGGCGTGTTGTGTAACCACACAACAACTTGCCACCAAAGAAAACAAACAAATTCCAATGATTCAAGTGATGTGATCACATTCACCTATAGTATTCTAATTCTATCTAAGCATAAGCATCATGATTTTCTGAATGATACGATTTCATCATGACAACAATGCTAGCAAAGGATCAGGTGTGTGCATATGATTAATTATCCTCATCTTGAAAGCAAGTTGAAAACAGGAGTAACTGGTGTTAAACTACATAGTTGGGGATCATCCCTCATAGCCAACTTGGATAGAGCCTTGCTGCCAACGGGCGTCTATAGCCCCGGCAAGGTTATCTATACAATCTCCCTAAGTAGAGCCCCACTACCAGCAGGCATCTATAGCCCTGGTAGAGTTACTTAGATGGCCTAATTTTATTTCTTTTCTAATTTTCTCTTTAAAATTTGTATCTGATATCATCATGTTAGCTTATTTGTACAAGGTACAGTCACTTGCAACTTTAGGTTGGAGATTGTATTGGTAACAAAGGAGTCCCTTTAGATTTTTCACTTAACACCTATACTTATGTGTTCAACAAACCCAAGGCTGTTAGGTGTTTCATTGTGATTGATTCACTTTGACCAAGAAAAGGCACCCTGATGAAAAGATATCAGAAACCTGATCATGATTACTTCTTAGGATGAATCATAACCTATATTTAAATGTGTTCTTATCACTTGAATCCTAACAATTTAGTTATTTTCTGGGGTGATGAAGTGCATCATCCTGACTTACCAGAACAAGGTCCCAACCAACAAAACAAAACAAGCAAAACAGACACACTGTACAAACAACTATACAAATATACAATATGATACACATGACTATTATGAAGTCATTCAGGCCTGGAAATAATGTTTGAGGAATTGTCCATTGACTGGCAATGGGACATCCTCACCTGTCAGGTTCTTAAGCCTATAAGTACTGTCTCCTAGTATCTCAGAAATTTGAAAGGGACCTATCCATAATCTATCAAACTTACCATGGTCACCTTTCTTTTCATGGGCCTTATCCCACATCAGGACCAAATCAGATATCCTGAAAGCTTTAATTCTGGCTCTCTTGTCAAACCAACATTTGACAATAGCCTGATGTTTTGCAAATTAATCGATTGCTTGACTCCTTTTTTCTTCTAGGTGCATCAACTGAAGCAACCTAACTTCTTGCCTATTGTCTATGCCTAGGTATTCTTGGGCAAACTGTAAAGTAGAAATTTTTAAGCTTACTGGGAGGATGGGATCCACTCCATATACTAGTTGGAAAGGTGAGTTTCCTAATGTAGTTTTTATTCTAGTTTTGTCAACCCATAAGGCATACTTTAGAAATGAGTTCCATTCCCTGGGGTTCTTCTCTATCAGTTTTCTTATGGTACTCAGTAAATTCTTGTTGGTGGATTATGCTAAACCATTCCCTTGGGGATAATAGTTGGATGAAAACTTAAGTATAATCCCATGATCAAAAGCCCAACTTGACAATTTGGTGGAAATGAAGGCTGAACCATTGTCACTTACCAATGCATAAGGAATTCCATACCTGGTGACAATGTTGTTCTCCAGAAATTTAATGACATCATCTATAGTGCAAGTTTTGCTACTAATAGCCTTAGTCCATCTAGTACAATAGTCAGTGATTGTTAAAACATACCTATGCCCTGAGGAGGACGGAGGATTGATTGGTCCTATGAAGTCCATGCCCCATTGTGCAAATGGGCGCTCTTCCATTACTGGCTGCAATGGTTGTGCAGCATATTTCTCTCTGTTGGCAGCAACCTGGCAAACATGACAACATTTAACATGATCAACTGTGTCTTTAAAAATTGTAGGCCAGTAATATCCTACTCGGAGGATTGTATGTATTGTGGCCAATGCTGATCCATGTGCCGTTCCAAACTTATCATAATTCTGTCAGGACTCTACTTGCTTCTGGCTTCTCTAAGCATCTAAGGTATATTCCTTCATAGTTCTTCTTGAACAAGGTTCCTCCCTTCATCATATACTTTTGGGATCTTATCTTTAAGGCTCTTCTTTGTGAAGCCTGCATTCTTGATGGACATCTTCCAGTAATTAGGATGTGCCTGATATCTGAATACCACTCTTTATTGTCTTTCTCATTGATCACATATTGCTGACTAGTGATGTTTGGATCAATCTTAGATATCATCTGGCTCAGAGCTTGTCCTCTTACCAACTTCATTGGTGTAATTTTCATGTCATACTCTTGTAATACAGTAATCCATTTAGCTCTTTTTTCACCAAGCTCACTTTGCATCAGCAGCATCTTCACTGCTGCATCTGGTACCACAGCAATCACTTTGCTTCTTAGTATGTAATGTCTAAATTTCTTTACTGCTCTGACTAATGCAAGTGCCTGTCTCTCAACATCTACATATCTCAACTCAGCATCTCTGAAAGGACAGCTCATGAAAGCAATTGGTTTCTCTTCTTTCTCTTCATTTCTTTGAGTCAACACTGCTGCAGAGGTATGTTCTGAAGCAAATGAATAGATGTAGAAATCTTTTGTGTAGTCTGGACTGATGAGGACAGGAGCATCTGAAATGGCTTTTTTTATATCTTCAAATGCAGCTTTGGCTTCTGGTGTCCACTCAATCTGTGCATCTTTTTTCAGCATGGCATTTAGTGGTCTGACAATCTCAGCAAAGCCGGTAATGAACTTCCTCACAAAATTTATCTTACCAAAGTAAGACTTGAGTTCCTTTTTGCTTCCTGGAAGTTGCAACTTCATGATAGACTCCACCCTATCAGGATCAATGATAATTTTGTCTTCTGTGATTAGGTGGCCTAATAACTTTCCTGTTGTCACCCCAAATATGCACTTCTTGGGATTTAAAGATATTCCATATTCTTCACATTTCTTCAGTACACTTCTGAGATCATCAACATGATTCCTCCTTTCCTTGGAGAATACCGTCAAGTCATCCATGTAGATGACTATACACTTTCCTATTAAGCCTCTGAAAGCTATGTCCATTGCTTGCTGGAATGTAGCTCCAGCATTTATGAGTCCAAAGGGCATACGTCTATATGCAAATGTCCCCCACTTTGTGGTGAAGGCAGTTTTCAATCTGTCAATTTTGTCAACCATTACTTGGTTGTATCCTGAAAAGCCGTCCAAGAAGGACATCATTTTAGCTCCATTTACAATCTGTAGAACTTTATCTAAGGAGGGTAAAGGATAATTATCCTTTTCTGATGCTCTGTTCAGGTTCCTAAAATCTACACATAACCTGATGTCTCCATTCTTCTTTCTGACTGGTACAAGATTAGCCACCCAAGTGGAGTGCCTCACAGGAAATATTATCCTGGTGTTTAACAACTTCTTGACTTCTTCAAGAATTATTGGTTCGAGCAAGGCATTTATTGGCCTTTGCTTCTGTCTGAAAGGTTTAGCATCTGGCTTGAGAGGTATAGTATGAGTTATGACAGAGGTGTCATATGTCTTCAGCTCATCATAAGTCCATGCAATTACATGTATGTAATCCTTGAGGGCCTGAGTTATTCCTTCTAACTCTTCTGGTGTGCAAACCTTACCCAACAAGACGTTTTTCTTGTCATCAGCTTGTCCAATATTCACTTGTGAATACTGACCTCTATCTGCCTTAGGCAGATCCTTCTGTTTAAGCATATTATCCAAATCAAAAGCTCTCTCTAATTCAATCATACCTTTGGGGATCCTGTTGCTAGGCAGCTCTAATATCTCATCTTCTTCCCAGACATGATCTTCCATACTATTCTCATCTATAATCTGAGCTTCAAATATGTCTCTATTTGAAATGAAGTCCAGAATGTGCTGATCATCATCAAACACCTAGAGGTTAGTCACATTCTCAGGTACTGAAGGTACTGACACCAGTTCTACTGAAAATCTTTTCAGACCAGATATAGACAGTGGCTCCAATGTACTGGTAGCTTGGGCAAGTGCATCTGCCCTATGGTTTTGTTCTCTTGGTACATGAGTGATATTAAAGGCATCAAAATCTTCAATCAGGTCCCATACCTGATGTCTGTAATTGGACAGCTTTCTGTAGTTACATGAGTAAATTCCTCTTACTTGCTTCACAACTAGTTCTGAATCTCCAAAGACATGTAGAATCTTTACTTTCCTCTTATGAGCAAACAACATTCCATGAATCAAAGCCTCATACTTTGCTACATTGTTAGTACAGGGGAACTGTAATCTGTAGGCTGCCAGATAGGATTTCCTAGTTGAATCAATCAGATCGATTCCTACCCCAGCACCTTGCTTAGATTTAGACCCATCAAACCTTAGGATCCAAGGTTTATCTTCAGCAAGACATTTAGCTAAACTTTCTTTTCTCTTTGCAGCTCTGGCTGCTGCTTCGCCTGATATCCATTTTAACTTAGGGATATTATCATCCTCAAATTTCTTCCTTCCTTTTTCTCGTGAGCCTGATGGCTTTTCTATTCTCTTTCATTTCAGCAGGAGGATGATCTTCTGAAGTTGCAGCTGCATGCTTTTTCAAAATGTGTAAACATAGTGAGCAAGTTGTTTCTGAGTGAGGTGCCTCATGCAACCTACACCAATCTTTAATTAAGACCTCCCGAGGAGATTTATGCTGTTGTGTCACCTTCTCTATTTCTTTTTCCAAAAATTCTTTGAACTTCGTCAGGTCACTACCTTTGTCCTCATCAGACAATTCATAATCTGGTTCCATAAAGCAATCACTCCCTGGGGTGATCTTTTCTTTCATTTCATTATTTACTTGGAGAGAGACTAAAATTTCTTCTGTTTCTAGGATAGAATGCTCATCATGATTTGTTAGTTCTTCGGTTCCTGCAGAAGACAGATAAGAATTAGTGTCATCATCATCATCATTATATGTAGCATTTACCTCAGAACATGATGATGACGCCTCACTACATGTCTGCTCCAGTATCATCATATCTAAGCATGTTTCACAAGTCCTTTCTGAATGTGCTTCATTGTGTAATCTGCACCATCCATCAATCAAAATATCATTAGCAGGTATATTTAACAATTGACAACGTTTTACTTGATTAGACAGATGTATTTCAAAATCTCTGAAGCGATATATTTCATTCTCATTATCGGGATTACTATCAGTTTCTATGACTGGCATGCCCTCCTGATGATCATGATGATGATGATGATGTAGCTTAAGCATTAGGATCTCTTCTATTTTGACAGTCTGCGGCCTGATGCAATAAACTCCATGTTCTATGTTTACATACATGATCTCATTTGTTCTGTTGTACTTAGTTATCATATGTTTCATTCTAGGTTCAGCATCAATCCTGATCTGATTAGGTATACCCTTCCATGGTAATCACATGTGACTGAAATCTGTAGACATATATCCGTTAAGCGTTTTAGACCAATCGCGGCTGAGCAACATCCCGTACGTATCAGGTATGTCAACTACTTGAATGTCAATGTAATATTGGATCCTAGGATCAGATGCCAGTTGCATGTGGATGTGAGTTAATTCTCCTACTACACTTACTTCCGTTTTGTCCAGCTGTGTGACCTTCTTTAGGGATTTAGCAGGATGTAGTCCTAAGGCATTACATATTGACAGGGGCATAACATTTGTGGAGGCTCTTGAATCAACCAGATAGTTGTGCAGGTTCTTGCTGAACATTCTTATGGTAAGGAGAAACGGAGGTGATTCGGTTTTATCCTTATACAAGGTCATGTGGGAGGTTTCTACATCTTGGACTGTAGCTGACACTTTAGGCTTGATAATATTATCCTTAGTAGCATGATCTTTGCCACTGGATTGACTCAAAAAATGGCTATCCTCTTTAGGGGCAGGATCATCTAAGGACTTCATGAATGCCCTTTTGATGGCAGGAGTTTTTAGTAACTCAGACAGGGACAGGCTGATCTTAATTTTATTCATTTCATCAGCGAGATAGCTGACCAACTTGTCGGATTCATGAGGTGTATTCACAATCTTTGATACTGTGTTTTGAGGTGACAAGTACTGAGCATTCACCTTAGGGAACCCTGGGTTATTGCTAGCCTTAGGATCAGGAGGTGTATTGAAGTTGTTTGGAGGTAGGGATGATGTCAATGGACCAGTAGGTCTGTTGGCATTACTCCTCAAGTTATAATTGTGCTTACCAGGCTATTATTGCTGATATGCATGTACTTCTTCACATTCCCTTGCAGGCTCATTTTCATCTTCAAAGGGGAAAACATAGTTTGTTTCAAAAGCTAAGGCCGATTCTTCATATGCCTGGTTATAACTCTGATGAGGTTGATTTGTATAGGCTTCTAGCACAAAAGCTGAGTTGTATCCACAAGGAACAATCTCATTTCCTTCTGCATGAGGTGGGTTTCCAGAAGTATTAGACACCTCAGTCTGAAAGATGCTAGCAGCAATTCTAAATTGTGGACAGTCTAATTCTGCATGTGCATTGGTATTGTGGATCCTACACCAATTAGTAAGAGCTACCTCAGCAAGATTGACTCTAGTAGTCTGTTTGGCTTCACCAGGAGGCTGATTGTCCAGGGGTGATGGCAATGAACCATTATTTGGCCTAGAATTCCATACTCTAGGCTGTCTAGGTGGATTATTGTTATTTCCACCATTATTGTTGAAGTTATTGTTGTTATATCCTCTATCAGGATAATTTGGTCTGTCATTGGAATAATTTCTATTCTGACTTGACTAGGAATAAAAACCCTGATTTCTCAAGTGTGTCACTTCTGTGGTGAGTTTCCTCAATTGAGCAGAAATCTCTTTGATTTCCTCCTTTTCTTCCCGAGCTTTGGCTACTACATTTTTAGTCCGAGGCTTGAAGAAAGAGGATCCATGGTTATTATTGGATAGATCAGCACCCTAAGGTGTCTGAGCTTATGCAGGATATTGTGGCACTTGGCCATTTCCATTAGGAGGAGGCATGATGCTCAGTGGAGGTACTTGCAAAGGTGCAGGCATGACTGCTGGAGGTATCACTGTTCCATTAGGATACTGTGCAGGATACTGCGGAGAATATGTTGCAGGATATGATGCGGGATACTGTGAATGCATGCCAGGCAAGGTAGGAAATACTATATTTGGAGTAGGAGCAGGTATCAACTGCTGATTCACTTTGATAGCTTCTTGAAAAGCTCCTGTCAATGTAGTGATCTCAGGATGTGTTCTCCTGATGAACATGGAAGTTAATGGATCCAGGGCTGAATAATAGATACTCCGGGCAGAGGCATCAAATACTACATATGGGGCAACTAACTTGGACAACATTTTCTGAAACCTAGCATTGAAATTGGCGATAGGTTCATGCTCAAATCTTTTGATTGTGGCAAACATATGGTAAATCATAGATGGATCAATAGGGACCTTGAACCTGTCAAGAAAGGCTTTCTCTAAGATAGCCCATGAACCAACAGAGGCTTGGCCAAGACTAATGAACCAATTATAAGCATCTTCCCCTAAGGAAAAAGGAAATAACCTGCACACCACATCTTGATGTTCTATTCTGGCTCTGCAGCAAGCTTCCTTAAATGTCCTGATATGATCATCAGCATCTTGATAAGGATGATATTTTGGACAAAGTTTATCCAGATTCTTTGGTAGCTCATGATATGCAGTAAAGGTCAAAGGTGACTCCGCTACAAAGAAAGACATTGCAACCAGAGGAGGTTGAGCTGGTGTTGCAGCTGGTTGGGGTTGAACCAAAGGTACACCCTGAGGCTGAACAGGAGGTGTCACAGATATTCCAGAGGGTATTTGTAAACCAACAGGAGTTACAGGAGGAGGTCCTAGTGAAGCTCTTGGCGCGCTAGACTCTGGGGTATGATGAATGTCTACAGTTCTAGGTCTGAAACCTCTAACAGGTAGTTCCTCGAAGATTCCACTAGATCTAGACTTGGTATTTATCCTGTGAGCTAGGATTTCTTAATTTTGAGGCGAATTGGCTTAAACTTTGCAAATATTGGCTAGATTTCACCAAATGAGGTGATATTTGCAGTTAGATGGCTGATTAAACTAGATATCTACGAAATATTTGTGAAGATACTACAAATATGACAGGATATTTGGGTATAATGACCCCTAGCACAAGATCTCAAGTATCTAAAGCTTAAATTCTTCAAAGCTTGAACAGATTTACGGATCTTTGGCCAATATTAGTGAATTCAGAATGATCTACTATAAAGCTTGCATTATTTATGTAAGATCTGGAAATCTTTACACGGAATGAGCATATATGAGCTTCTTACAGTAAATATTTACGTAATATTTGAAATTCACAGACGATCTGAGGTTACCTTACTCCTTGCATCATAGAACCTGAAAATAATGATGATGTGCACGGTCTTTTGGACTGGCCCTCCTTCTAGCGCCAATTTATGTTGATCATGATGTTAGTCATAAACAAGCATAGAATAAAAGTACACATTAACCTTTATTCATCTTGAAAGATACTATGAATTCAAAGAATCCATGATCCCCAGTCTCCGGTGATTAGGTCTTAATCATCTGAAGCTACTCAAAGGTTAATGTGTGTTGCTGTTTCCATTTCGGGGCCTTACGTGAAATTGTGCCATCATCATGACATTCCTGCAGAAATTCTTTACAGAGACGTTATATTATGCAGTTATTTGATGAGAAGATGTGGAAATACCTCAATCTTTGCATGATATTTTCAATTCTACATGCTTTGTATTCAAATATGCTAAATATTTACGATTATCTACGAGATGTCTGCATATTTATGTTATTTGCTTAAGATTATCAATTATTTGCAATTATGGAGATGAAATGCTCTGAAATTTAAAAGAAATTGAAGAAATGCTTCTATTTAATGTTGAACCTTTAGCTATTGATCTACATACATACTTGATACTGTCATGAGGAGAAGAAATCAAACTATATGTTCACCAGGATATTCCACAACTAGATACAGTTGATGCAAACTTCAGAGGATGAGGAATGAAAACAATACATGCAACATGATGAGCACTCCAAGGGACGCAGCAAATCAAAGCACATATCCAGAATTCAGACACAGATTACTCAAGATTTACGAAGATTTGTAATCGAAATACTCTTCTCTTTCATTAAGCATGCAAAAGACATGTACATATACAATAACTTTGAAAAAAGCCCTGAATACTTCAGCAAATAGATTTCAATTAAGTTTCGAATGTTTCAAAAAGGCATTCCACCACCTTTTATAGAATAAGGTGAGGAATCCGTTACAAAAGATCTACGATCTTGATTTATCAATACAAATCTACGGTCATGATTCACTTGACTTTGCCAATCTTTACAAAATGGCATAAGTTGCCAGCTGGCAACTATCTATACTACTTATGCTACTATCCCCTTCATGATGTATCTTCATCATGCTCCTCAGATGATTCATGCGGGTCATCATCATGTGCATCACTTTCTGAACATTCACTATCCTGATGATCATGCTGCTGCATATGGGGCTGCATACTACTGCGGACCTGCTCGTATGAATGCACAACCTGATCTATCCCTCCATCATCTTGAGTCTTTGCTTTGACAATGGCGTGCTTATGTGCTTCATATTTGTCTCTGCTGTTATCAAGCTTATTTTTCCTGTCCTGCAGTGTCTCTTTGTATTTCTCCATTTGGACCTTGATCCTCATTATTTTATCTATCAATTCTTCTATCAAAGGGACAGGTGGACCATCTATCTCTAATTGGAAGTTGCTGTGTACAGCTTTAATGACGGACTCTTCATCTTGATTTTCTATTTTACCTTCCACCTTGCCTTCCAATGCTTCCAATATTACCGCTTCTTCAGCCATTAAATCCCATAGCCTCATGCTGATATCCCTCAACTTATTATTACATCTTTTGAGGACTCCACACTCAAACTGAGTGTCCTTATACCAGATATCTATTAATAATACGGTATTACTATTTAGCACCTGCTTACTGATAAGCAGTTGAGGATTTATATTCCTTATTTCCCCTAACAGGCTCAGGACTCTCTCTAATTTGTAAGACCTCTTCCTGGTCTGCATCTGCAATTTATCCACTTTGGTCTTGGAGTCACTTGGAATGCTCCACCTCTTCAAAGAGGCCTTCATTATTTCAACAGCATCATCCAATGCAGATGACATCCATTTCCTTATTACGGATGCCTCATGCTTCATGAGGTCCAATTTGTTTACCTCCTCCTGAGAAATGGCAATCAATGGGACTGCACGTTCAGTCGTGGTATCATCAGGATCGGTTAGCCCTTTGATATAGGCATGCAACTGAGCAATGTGCTCTTTATGTTGCTTATTTTTCTCCTTCTCTCTTTTCACCTTTTGAATTAGAGAGTCAATGATATCTTTGCCCTCCTGACCTTCTTGGTCCTCATTGGCAAAGCCCAAATCTACTGTACTGATTTGAAATTCATCTATAGTGATTTTACCTTTTTCTTTCTCCACTGCAGGTATGGCAATTTGTGCGGTCCTTCTCCCTGTTGTCAGATCTCTTTTGATGGCCGAAGTCATTCTGGCCTTCCTCCTGGGTTTCATTATATCTGCGGAGAACAAGGTGGAGACGTCAAACTCTTGAATTTCGAGCTCCTCTTCAACATTTACTTCCTTTGTTAACCATGGAGGTACATGATCATGTTTCTCAGCATCATCATGATGTTCACCCATATCTCCCGTTTCTATCAACAGATGTTGTGGAGATGGTGATTTTTCTTTTTCTTCTTCTTGATGCTCTCTTTGCTGTTGATCTTGTGGTACCTCCTCCTGTTGAGGAACTTCCTTCTCTGGGGGAGCATCTTCTTGGTGTGGGGAACCCTGTGGCGTATCTATTTGCTGATCATGATGATCATGACCTTCTTCTATCATTCCTTCATCTATTCCCAATTCTTCCCCTTGCTACTTATCCACTGCACCAGATACTGGGGACTCTGCCTGATGTGTTGGCGATTGTTCTGCAGCTATTATTTCTTTTGAGCTTGCATTTTCAACCCCCTGTGTCCTGGCAGCTGGATCCTCTTTTGTTTCTTCCTTTTCATCAGCCTTCATTTCTTGAACCTCTACTATAGCAGGTTCCGCTGATGTATCTTGTGGACTTTGTTGTCCTAATTCCATAGCATGGCCTTCCGATTCTGCCATCTCTATTTCTTCTGTTGGTTGGCCTTCACCAGGTGATCCTGTTGGCTGTTCAGGACTTGCATCCTGTTTCTCTGTCAGGTCTACCACTACAGGACTTGTTACCTCTGTGATCAATGTATCTAGCCAAATTTCCTGAGCTACTTGCTCTGGGCTCTTTTCTCGCTCTTCTTCCACTCGCCTCATCTCTTCCAGTACTGATTGAACTGGTGGAGACTTGTGGGGGGTCATACTAATACTAGCAGCCAGTGTTTCCATCTTTTGTGCAGCCACATCCTGCACCACCTCATCATCAGACAAATTTATTGTCTCGTCAACCGAGACATGCCCTTCTGCTTGTGTCTGGGAAGTTTCTTTCAGCTGCTCCTCAGCAAGTTCAGTTTTGAACTTGACGATGGTAGGAAGTGGAACATTATGTTGAAGTTCCTTGTGCACTTCACTACCTTCCCCTTGTAATGAAGTAGGGGGGTGGCTCATTCCACCTCTCATAGAGGTTCTTTGTTTCTTAGGTGGGGTAGACACCAGCACCTGTGGAGCTCTCCTCTTCCTTTTTATTACCAATGGAGCCTCCTCTTCCTCAGGCTCTTCTTCTATGAGGGTATTCTCTCCTCCTAGTTGTTTAGAGGATTGACCCACTTCTTGGGTCTCAGTGATTCCAGCCTCTGCTGTCTTACTTTTCTTGGGCTTTTCTTTCTTTGGAGGGGATGCTGATTCTGATCCTGACCCTGCCGCCTCCTCACCTGCAAATACTGCCCTTTCAATTATAATCCCTTTTGGTCCCTGTTCCATCCTCTTGCCCCTTGGGGGTCTTTTGCTCTGCTATTGTGGTGGAGGGATTCTATCTCCCTTGGTCTTCCTCTTCTCTAACAGGAAGTCATCATATTCATCCACGGGGATATCCTGCCCTTTCTTCTTGTTGTCCATCGTAATGGCAACACCTTTCTTCTTCAATGCCTCTATCTGTGCATCAACCCAAGCTTGGGTTAGGTGTAGGGTCTTGGCAATGAATGGGTCCAAGGATATGTCCTCTTGCATAGTGAGGTCAGGTGCAGAGATGGTGTCATTATATATCTTTTTCTGTTCATACTCGTCTACCATTGTCCTGCCATCATCCTTCTTTAATTGTTGGGGAAGGGAGATGCAATCAAAAGTTCTAACTTGGTTCAGAGTTAACCTCTGATATCTCCTTCTTCTGGCTTCTACCTCATCTTCACAGTCAGCCCAAAAATCCTCTAGGTGCCTTTGGTGAATAGGCTTTCCTAGTATCTTCTGTATCCTACCGTAAGGATCATATGGTCTTGTTATTGGGAAAGGCTACAAATTCATTTTATTTAGGGTGACCATCACCTTCTTTATATTATCAGAGTCAGGGCACATATAGTTGCCAATGCTGACTGGGAACAAAATGGGTGGCAGCTTCTTGGCCTCCTTGTACATTTATATCATGGTGGAGCCCTGCCTGATAAATTTCATTAGTACTACGGCATTGGTAGGATACCTTGGCAGCATTAGGGGATGTCCCTCGAAACCCTCAACCCTTATATAAGAAAAGGTTGCAAACTGTATGTACCAGGCTCCATGCCTGTAGACTACCTCTTGAGCCTCCATGCTCAATCTCTTTGTTCTGTCTTCTTCCATGGTCCTTATCAGATGCATAGAGAATGCATCATTGACCAGTTTGTAATCTTTGAGGTAGTTGGTTCTCTGCAGCTGGGGATGATGATCCCAGATATACATAGCATTTGTGCCTGTGAGCTTCCCATCTGTAATTAAAGCATCAAAAGTGCGTTTGTAGGCACAAGAATAAACAATATATGATGACATGAAAAATGCACAATTTGAACCTCCCAGGTTCATCAGTTGCTCATGCAGAGCATCACTTATTCAGGAGTGCAATCATGTATTGGTACTCCTCACTGAAATCATACTTAAACAGGTGCACAGGAAGCTTGGCCATTGCATTATATGTGTTGTTCTCAGCCCGCCACGGATACATGTTCTTCTTGGCTGATTTCTTGTTGGCCTCATACTCTCTTTCAGACTTCTTCAAGTCTACACTTTTGACCTTACTACCCAGTGGCAATCCAAACGTCTGGGAGAGACCTTTGATAGAGAGGTCTACATATATCCTCCCATGCTTCACTACTTGCCTTGTCTGAGGGTTATAATTTGGGGCACACTCCATGACGAGTTTCAGAGATTCCATGGAGTAGGAAAACCGGCCGCATTCCACATTCCTGACACGAACACTGCATCCAGCACAGGACTCTTGTCATGTCCATCGTTCAGCTTGGCTGACCAGGCCTCCAAATTAGTGCTTCCCTGATGGGTGTCTATAATTGCTCCATATTTAAACAGGACCTCCCTTTGAGCAGAGAACATGGGTTTGCTGAATTCTTCTTGACACTTGACCAATCGCTTCTTAGCCATGAGTACCTGTAATTAACAACAATCCTATCTCACAATAGGTACATATATGCATGCATATTGCAATTGACTTTATAAATCATTATGCCTACTGTATCAATTCCAACACTACTTAATCATACGGATGCATAAACCAGAACTTACATCATTGTACCAGAACAGAAACAATATGATGAGGGTTTTATTCACTTACCTGGTTATGTAGATTTCCTTTTATACCAGTAGATTGCTGAGACGTTCTTAATTCAGCTGATGATCACCTCTTTCCTTCTGCCTGTGAGCTCAAATCGCGCAACGGTAGCTAGTATGCAGATATGGAAGCTGGTGCTCTGTAAAACAAGTTTATCGCAAGGTAAATGTGAAAATGGCGGTTGAATTACCTTTTAACCTTGCAGTTAGGGTATATTTAGGGCAACTCTGATAGATTGGATCATGTTCCTTGATTATTCGTGCGAAAATGTAGGATCTTGCCAGGTGTTTCATTGGGTTCCGGGGTCGGCGGGAACTACCTACCATGTCTGCGCGCATTAAATGATAATGGTGGCAACGGGAGTGGGGGATATCCATATGACAGGATATCATGAGGGCAGGATGATATTCACAAATATCGGGTTGAATTTCAATATCATCCTCCTCCCTCGTATTGACATTGTTATCGCGACAAGATTTGGGTGACAAAAACACCCTTGTTTATGCTTATTACATCAGGAGGATATTTCAGTGAATCAGGTGATGTTTTTAAATATGATGATGACGAGACAAACTTACATGTCTCTCTTTTTGGAATATCACAATGACGTCATCCTGATATTCGCTCTTTGTATCAGAAGTGCATCATGACGTCATCATCATATTAGGCGAACATGATCATGTTTTAGAAAATATCTTGTGGCAATATAAATGTGATGATGATGTCATCATTATGTATGTTCCTTCGTTTATCGTATTTGGATGATGTCATCAGGATATTTGCTAAGGGTGATATTTGCGTCAGGAGGATATAAAGACATATCGGGTTACATGCGAAGTATGACGCTCGCGATAGATAAGACTGTTTGACGGGAAGATTTTGCTATCATTTAAAGTTGACGTTTGGATATTTGAACCGCATGACATATCGGGGGGATGTTTCGAATATGATGATGAGCTTCAACAATATGATCGAGGATATAAAAATATGACCTTCCTCTTGCGAATATCAGGTTTGACTGAAACTTTGACTATTCATAACTCTTACATCCTGATGAATATCAAGGTGATGTAAAAGGCAAACCTGCCTGAATTTTAATGCTCTTTCAGAATATGAGGTCATAGAGATGAAATACAAACTTTGACAATCTGACCTCATGGTGACTTACCTCATCCTGGTTTTGCATGATGATGCACTCGACTTACTTTTGCCAAACCGCCTGGAAGCAGACGCACAAGCCAAACCAAAAAGTTGGGTCCCTGTTTTGCCAAGTCAAAATGGGGCGTGTTGTGTAACCACACAACAACACTCACTTGGGATATCTTCATAGAGCACTTTAATGTGCGATATTTGTCAGAACATTACAGACAGCGTAGGATCGATGAGTTCCATGATTTACAATAGAGGGGACTCACTGTTACTCAGTATGAGAGCTGATTCATTAAGCTTTCTCATTACGTGGAGTACCTCCATGACGAGAGACTCTTGATACACAAACTCATCAGAGGGCTGAATCACAGGATAGCAGGACCAGTTTGTATGGCAGATCCCCAGACCATGAGTGAGGTCGTTGAAAAAGCCCTTATAGCAGAGGAAATTCAGGGACGAGGGCAGAATTCACGCCCGCAGTATCAGGATCATAATCCCCAACAATAGTAGAACTTTCGAAGGCCTCAAAACACAACACAGAGAGGAGGATATAACTCTTCATCATTACCTCCTAGGCCTCCATAGCAGCAGCAACATCAGCAAAAACCTAAATTCCAACAGAGGGGTCAAGGAGGATAGAACCGTGGTTGGCAGCAGCAAGGTTCAGACAGAGATTAGAGATAGCAGGGATCATTGGTAGGACCCGCGAGGTCTCAGCAGTCTTACAGAGGCTCACAAGGGTCCACTGGATGGACTGGGCAACAACAGTTGGGCAAGACACAGTCAAGGCAGCTACAGGCTAGAGGACCGTGTTATGTGTGTGGTGGGGCAGGGCATTTGGCTAGAGAGTGCCCACAGGGATTTACAGTAGGGGACAACCTCGATCAGGAGGATTTGAGTAGACCGTAGGTGACGTGGGCAGATCCCACCACATGTTTGCAGCGGTTGATAACCGCCAAGCTGATTTCCAGGCCTCAGTCATTGAGGTAGCAGGTACGATTGGGGACTTCCCCATCTCTATCCTTTTTTACTCTGGAGCTACTAACTCCTTTCTATCTATATCGTTAGTGGAGCATTGCGGGCTGGTGGCTTCTAGGCAAGACATTAGGTGGGAGGTTGAGTTGGCCTCTGGGGCCAGGATGTCAGTAGATACCTTGGTTAAAGGCTGTGAGATCACATTAGGATCCTTCACTACATCATGTGACCTTAGGGTTATGCCATTAGGATCCTACGGTGTAGTTTTGGGTATGGATTGGCTTGCGGCACATAGAGCCAAGCTAGATTGTCGCCAGAGGATGATTAGTTGTTTAGATGATCATGGTTCACCGGTTGAGATAGTGGGCATTCAAAAGCCCACGGCTGTTCGTACGATATCTGCTCAGCAACTTAAGCGTTGTATGCGGAAGGGATGTCAGATGTTTGCTATTACGGTCAGTGATAAAGCAGAGGAGGAACTTGAGGCTACTTTAGATGATCACCCTGTCCTTAGAGAGTTTGCCGATGTATTTCTGCCAGAATTACCAGGTATGCCTCCACACAGAGAAGTGGACTTCCACATCGACTTAGTGTCGGGTGCGGAACTGATATCCTGTGCACCCTATAGGATGACTACACTTGAACTTACTAAACTTAAGCTGCAATTAAAGGAATTACTTGAGAAGGGGCACATCTGACCTAGCGTTTCACCATGGGGTGCATCGGTTATCTTCATGAAGAAGAAGGATGGGTCTCTGCGATTATGCATGGACTACAGGCAGTTGAACAAGGTGATGGTGAAGAACTATTATCCTCTACCTAGGATTGATGACCTTTTTGATCAGATGCAGGGAGCCAGAGTGTTCTAAAAAATTGATCTAAAATCTGGGTATCACCAATTGCGCATCACAGAGGCAGATATTCATAAGACTGCTTTTCAAACCAGATATGGCCATTACAAATTCACAGTGGTACCCTTCAGGTTGACGAATGCCCCTGCAGTGTTCATGAGTCTCATGAACAGGGTGTTCCGTACTTACCTAGATTGGTTCGTAATCATATTTCTAGATGATATTTTGATTTATTCATGGACCGAGGAGGAACATGTGGAGCACTTGCGTCAAGTTTTGCAGCGATTACAAGAGCAGCAACTTTATGGCAACTTGGCGAAGTGTGCCTTCTTTAGGACAGAGGTGCAATATTTGGGACACATTTTATCAGGCGATGGCATCTCCATAGATCCATCTAAAATCAGAGCAATTCAGGAGTGGCCGACACCCACCAATGTGACAGAGGTCAGAAGCTTTATGGGGTTAGCCGGGTATTATCATCGGTTTGTCGAGGGCTTTTCTAGGATAGCACATCCCATCACTTCCCTTTAGCAAAAAGGGAAAGGTTTCATTTGGACCGAGCAGTGTGAAAAGGCCTTTGGAGTCCTCAAGGAGTGTCTTACCAGTGCTCCTATTTTAGCGGTTCTAGATCCTGTAGAGGAGTTTGTTGTTTGCACAGATGCATCATTAGAGGGTTTGGGAGCTGTGCTTATGCAGGGTGGTAGAGCGATCACATACGAATCATGAAAACTAAAGACACATGAGTTAAACTACCCTACTCACGACTTAGAGCTCACAGCATTTATACATGCTCTTGTCCGCTCGAGACACTTCCTTTTAGGTCGACGCTTTGAACTCCATTCGGATCATCATAGCTTACAGTATATTTTTACACAGCCAAACTTGAACGCCCGCCAACGGCGTTGGATGGAATTCCTATGCGAGTATGACTTTGATGTCCACTACATCAAAGGGAAGGAGAACGTGGTCGCTGATGCTTTGAGTCAGAGGCACCACAAGATCCTAACCTTGACCTTGAGGGTGGACTTGA
This sequence comes from Cunninghamia lanceolata, assembly GCA_027924645.1. Taxonomy (NCBI): domain Eukaryota; kingdom Viridiplantae; phylum Streptophyta; class Pinopsida; order Cupressales; family Cupressaceae; genus Cunninghamia; species Cunninghamia lanceolata. The sequence continues at coordinate 859,547 of BSBN01001388.1, forward strand.
GAGATCGCATCTTACAGCATCTACTGGAGGATGAATGGTTTCTCGAAGTGCAGCAGGAAATTCTAAATCAGAGGGCCCTTGAGGGCAAATTTGCAGGATATACCCTTGAGTCTGATGGTTTGCTTCGACATCGGTAGCGCATCTATGTACCCCTTGCAGGTAATCTTCATACCGTGATTCTATCAGAGGCTCATAGAGTACCCTACGCAGCACACCCAGGAGTGAAGAAGATGCATGCTGACTTACGACAGCTTTATCATTGGGTTGGGATGAGGCGTGACATTGTGGAATATGTTGCTCATTGCCTGGAATGTCAGAGGGTTAAGGCTGAACATCAGCATCCAGCAGGACTGTTGTACCCTCACGAAATACCTGAATGGAAATGGGACACCATTTCTATGGATTTTATCATTGGTCTACCTATGTCATCACATCGCCATGATGCTATTATGGTGACAGTTGACAAGCTGACCAAAGTGGTACATTTTTCACCAATATGCACAACGTACAATGCACCATCAGTGGCGAAGGTGTTTCTTGATCAGATTGTTAGACTTCATGGGGTACCTCGCCGCATTATATCCGACAGAGACTTCGTATTTACTTCATCGTTCTGGAGAGCCTTACATCAGGCGTTGGGCACGTAGCTCAACTTTAGCTTGGCTTACCATCCAGAGACAGATGGACAAACAGAGAGAGTTAATCAGGTATTAGAGGACATGCTCCACATGTACATAATGGATCATCAGTCTAGATGGGAGGAGTACTTGTATCTGGTTGAGTTTGCCTACAATAATGGGCATCACAGCTCATTGGGTATGCCTCCTTTCCAAGCTTTATACGGCAGACCATGCAGAACACCATTGAGTTGGGATCGGATATAGGACAGAACGGCCATTGGTCCAGAGATAGTTCAGAATATGGAACAGCAGGGCAAACAGATTAGATAGAGACTTCAAGAGGCATAGGATAGACAGAAGAAGTATGCCGATGCTAAGAGAACAGACCAAAGCTTCTCTGTGGGTGACAGAGTATTTTTGAGAGTGCAACCGCACATGAGTCTAATCCGTTACGGGAAGGGCTCTAAGCTCGCACCTCAATTTGTAGGACCTTTCAAGATCTTGGAGTGGATAGGACCAGTAGCCTATCGTCTAGCCTTGCCACCTAGCCTGTCACGTATCCACGATGTATTTCATGTCTTAGTTTTACGTCAATATATTTCTGACTTATCTCACGTGTTGGATTGGAGTGCTCTTCAGGTAGAGGCAGACGGACAGCTGGCATTGGAGCCAATTCACATATTGGCTTGTCAGACGCTGGCCCTTCGAGGTCAAGAGCTGGACCAGGTTAGGGTCCAGTGGGACCTATATGACGAAGTCACAGCGACATGGGAAGATGCAGCGAGACTGAAGACCCTTTATCCTCACCTTTTTGACGACTTCCAGGAGGAAGTACAGTCTTAGGGGGAGAGGATGTGAGGACTACCCTTTTTACTTCTGTTCTTGTGACTATTTACATTACTGTTACTGATACTTTTTATATTTGTGGGATAGTAGTTCCCAGATTTTTCAGACTATTAAACTTTATTATGATAATGGAAAAACTAATTGGGTGATGTTTGGATAACGTTTACATTTTAGAAAAGTTAATTAGGTGATGATGGAAAGAAAATTGTAATATGATTTCATTATTGCTATTTAGAACTATGTCATGACAATGCATGTTTTTAAGTTGCTTCGGCTATGATGATTATATGTGAAACTAATCTTGTAATTTAGTGTGCAGGATTTACTAATCAAACCACAGATTTCGGAGATCATTCCACACGTTGTTATTGTTATTCCTTGTTAAGCCGATCTGGTTCCACGAGGAACCAAGATCACTCTATGTTGATGTGGTGTTGTAATGTGGTCTTTAATAAGGTCGAATGGGTTAGGTCTACCCTCTTGTAACACTGACTTATGATTTGTATTGTAAAAAGATTGAATTTGAATTTCTTTTCTTTTATTTAAATTCTTGAGGCCTTTTCTTGTATTTTAACATGACCCCGGGTGTCCTGAATAGGTTAAAGTTGACCCTGGGTTATACCCCATGGGTCTAGGGTCCCATTTGGCATGGGTAACCCTTGGGTAACCTCCATAAGGTCATCTTAACTTCACCCTAAAGTTAGGTGACGAAAATTGGAGGTATGGGGGGATAGGATGGATTGTACCAACACCCAAACTCATCCCTCTTCAATCCCCAAGGTAAGAGATGACTACAAACCCAACACTCAAAGAGGAATTGACTTGAAGTCACCCTCACCATTAGTGAGATTCCCCATGAGTTGTGTGGTCATCCATAATGAAGGAAGGAAGAAGAGGCATGGGTCACCTGTCTTTTCCTCCTTTAACTCCTTTTATTTCTCCCATGCGTAAGAGAAATGACATGAGGTAAGGGATAAGGAGGACTTTAAGGATGGGTGAGTGACATAAGCCAACACTCATCGCTTGGGACATAATAGTGGTTTGGGGAAGAGTGAGGAGGTGACAAGTGTCACCTCCCTATTCCTCTAAACCGGGAGGACTTGGGTTATTTGAATCTCATTTTGGGATGGGGAGGGAGTTAAATTTTGGGGAGAGTTTTATTTTTTTTTATATTTTAAAAAAAGATTTTTCTTTGAGGAGGAGGGGAGAGGGAGTTTGGCTTAGGTTGGAGGAGATCTTAGTGGAGCTCTTCATCAGCTTCATCCTTGAAGGGCTTTGTAAGGTTGGTTGTTATTACCTTTCTTTTGTATATTTGACTATTGTCTGGAAAGTGTGTGAAAGTTGTTTATTTGCTTGTGTTTTAGATTTTGTTTTTTTGTGGGAAATGTTGTCGAGTTGTTGACAGAGCTTCTCCCACTTGGGAGAAATGCTCATCAAGTGTGGGATAGGGGAGGAGTGATCCTCCTCGGGTGTATACCAGGTTCTTTTGGGATGTTGAAAGCCTTGAGGGTATGTGTTTGTGACTGGTTCTTTGGCTTGAGAGTCAAATACAGATTCCTTGAAAAATTTGTGATTAAACTTGGCTTGAGGCCAAGAGAAAATTGTGTTGATTATATTATCTGAAAGGGTGACACTCTGGAGTTGAGTGTGTCCACTCTCCTACCCCTTGTGAAGCTCACTGTAGTTGAGCTTTCGTGTTGTGTAATTTATCCACGGGTGTATGTGAGTTTTGGGTTTGTTGTTGTTCCTTGTTGTGTAGTGGTTTGTGAAATTTCCCTAGGTGTGGATGATCTCCCTAGCTCAAGGGTGACCCTCTTGCGGGTCTACAGTAGGGAGGAGAGCAACTTGTGTGGTTTTGTTTTCTTCTCTTTGTGATATGTAGGCTTCTGGGAGATTGTTGAGAAGTTTGGAAATTGTTACTGGATCTGAGAAATTATGTTATTTTGTCTTTACTCTGAAGGAGAGTTGGGTCTTAATAGATCCTTCCTTATAGCTTTCCACGAGGAGAGTTTTAACTCTCTGTTGTTGTGACACTTGTTATTTGGGAGTTGGAAGAAAATTCCCCCTTAATGTACCATTGGTTGTAAATCTTCATGTTATAACGTTGTTACCATTTTGGTAAGAAAATAGAAAAAGAAATTTTGGTTTTAAGAAGAATTTAGAATTGTTTATTTCTACAATCCTGTTAGTAGAATTGCAAGCTAATTGTAAAAAAAAAAATATCAAGTTGTAAAATCAATTTATGTATATTTAAGTTATTGTAAATTTAGTGAAAATATTAGTTCTTTGTAAATTATATGAAGTTGTAATTTGCTATAATAATGAAATGGAACTTGAGATAAAAAAAATTATGCATTAGAAATTTAACTGAAGTTTATCTCATACTTATTGCTTTAGAAGAAAAATAATTGGCTTGAAAGTTAAAATTAGATCAGGAAGAAAATAAATTGGACATTCTCCTTGCATATGTTTTTTTTTTATGAATAATGCTACTTAGAGATGTGAATAAAACTTATAAAAAGGTGAATTGCTAATCGATTTCAAACAACATCCCTTAACAATAAATATTAAATGTATAGAATTTGCATTCTGTTTGTATCGTTTTATTCTCCATTATATGCTTAAGTGATGAAACTGTTAATTCCTTTGGAGTTGAAATTGGTGTAATATATATATATATATATATATATATAAGTTCTATTGTTATATAGAATGAAAATTGTAAGGAAATAAATAAAGAATTAAAAAATATATATATAGATTTCGCTATTTTTTTTTTTTTGGGCTTTCTGTGGGAAAACACAGAGAAGTTTTTTTTTGTTATAAAAGAAAATACATAAAAAAAAATAATACATTGGCAGTGGGGTTGGAACCCCACCGCCGACCTTGTCAAAGAAGGGTGTGGGGAGGGGGCGGAACCCCCAGCCACACCCCACTACGTGGGATGTGGGTGGGGGCTCCGCCCCCTCCCCATACCCCTACCACCAAAACTAACCCTCGTTGCCATAGGAATTGCGACCTCCGCAGGCCCTCTACATGTCGTACCTACCCCACCGCTCTCTGCCCTTCGCATGGTAAATAAACCCCGCGCCCTGTCCGTGCCACCTCCTGCGTGATCCCCCACATCCGCCGCCGCGTCCCCTGCAAACCACCTTCACCGCTCCACCCATTCCACCGCCACTGTGACCTCCCTCCACTGCCTGCATCCATCTCCATGGCCGCCGCTACCTTCGACCCTGCCACAACAACAAAACAAAACAATTTTTGTTAGGGTTTGCATAAGGCATATAAGATATGACCTAACAAGGTTTAGTATAATATAAATAATAAAAAAAGGTTAGTAATATATATATATATATATATATATATTAACTTATCAAAAATAATAGAACTGGTATTTTTATTTTTATAAATATATATATATAGATAGATAGGTATATAAATATTTTATATACATACATATATATATATATATATATATATATATATGTATCAATCTTTGATAAAGTATTGTAAGCACAAGAGTTGTGTAAAAAAACAAAAACAAAAAAAAAAGCGGTTATAATTGTTTAAATTTTTAAAGGAATTATAGAAGGGGATTTTATGTTTGTTTTAACACTTTACGGAAAAATATAATTATAAGTAACAAAAAGATATATATATATATATATATATGTAAATATATATTTAAATATATATCTATATATAAAAAAAGGGCATAGTATATACGAGTATTTTAGTTAAGGAAGAGTTTCTTGGAAGTTTCAAACATCAACGCAAATTAATAATTAGGAAAATGAAGAGGAAAATTATGCGTCTCCCTTTTAAAAAGAACACTGGAAATAAACATAAAGAAGCCATCACAGGCATTCCATGTGGCCATTTTAAACTCAACTATAGTTAGTAAATGTCCAATTGAGAAAAAAATGAAAGAGAGAAAGAAGAAGAAAAACTAACATTGGAAAACATAGAGGAGAAAATGGGCGGCATTTCCCAACTGGGATAAGAGAACTAAGTAGATTTACCCCTCCGATAATCCTGCTTAGGAACAAGATTAATGTGCAATTACTACAAACGTAGAGGTGAATCCGAGAGCGGAGAAAACTAAGAGATGGAGTCTAGCGAAGTAGTAAACTAGTCCAAGTGATCTGGTCCATCCAGGAATTAGGATTAATGTAATTTAATTTAAAAACTTAGTGATAACTCTGATTGATGAGAAACATGAAGAAAAGGCAAGATAAACATAAAGAAAACTTAGAACCAACAGAGAGAGACCGAAATATAAACATAATAAACTTCAGAGAAATAGTTAAGGTGAACACGATAGAAATACAATCAAAATTAAGTTCCAGGGAAACGGAAGAGAGGACAAATGAATGAACTTGTTGAGAATATTAAGTCCGAAGGAGGAGTATATTTCAGGAAATGAGAAATGATACAATTAATTGTGCTAGGTTAAAAGAATGACCAAATAGGAAAGATCAATTGTAAGTTCATCATGAACAAGGCATCGTGGGAAGTTGTTAATCCATCAGGGAACCCTGTAAGAAGTATAGTGTTGAATAATTCCCACTTACGCCGTGAGGCGTTATGCTGCTGGAATCTACCGAGATTTAGGGATGGGAACCTTGAAATGAAAAACCTTGTAGCGACGTTAACTATGTCAAGGAGACCCCCTTGTTGGACTGCTTGCGTCTGGATGAACACAATTGAAATCGTACCCCGCCGACCACTGTAGTGTTCTCGCCTTGAGCGTACACCACCGAGCATGCTTACGCATGCGAGGGGGTTTCTAGGGAAGCGTGAGAATTTTTTTGATATTTTGTGTCATAACCACATGACAGATGTGGCTATGACACGTGTGATGCATGTTGTGACCACATGGAAAATGTGGGCATGACATTTAAAATGTGGGCATGATATGAGACTTGATGGGAGATTGGCGCAGGTGTTTTGGGTGTTGATCATGGTGTCATGGATATTTCTTGTTTGGTTGGGACTTTGGCATGACATGATTGTTTTATAGGTGCAGGTTTGGTGGTGATTGGATTGATGTTTGGGTTATAGGTTTTGTTCATCTTCTTGGTTTTGGAGATTATGATTTACTTGACCTCTTGGGAGCTATGTCGTTATAGGGGGATTCCTTGATTGTGTTGGGGCGATGGACATTCTTCATGTAGGAGATGTTTATCACGATGTCATGGATAGCTTGATTACAGGTTTTAGTGGGAGCTTTTGATAGTGATGGTTTGATGTTTATGATGTTGCCATGTATAGCTCGGTATCACACTTTAGTAGGAGCCTTGGTAGGTTATGGTTATCTTCATGTGATTTGGAGTTGTTGACATCTTGGTACCATGGAGGACTCTTGTAGTCTTTGGTTGAGGTGTTGGTTATAGTTTGTCAGTTTTGATAGGTGATCCTTACATACAGGATGGTTGGTATTGTGTCATTGTTTACTCTTGATATCGTGTTAGAGTGTTGGCATGATACAGGTTCTCTTGAGATAGGATGTGTTCTTATGAGACATAGATCTTCTTTTGAGGAGATGATTAGGTCATGATGTTATGATATGTTCCTTGGTTATGCATACATGCAATGGGAGATTTGACTATGATCTTGATGGTTCTCTTTGTATTGGGTACATTGGTCATGTTCTTGGGAGCTTCATGATGATGTGATTTTGCATTTGGAGTTTAGCATGGATTGATCATGGAGGTACTCACGGATACTTGGAGACTTAGGTGAGGCTTGAGTTCTCTTATGTTAGAGACCTATGTTGAGATGGTTACTCTTTGATGAGGATTTCAGCAACAAGACCGAGGAGCCTACACCTTGGTTGGACGTGAGTCTAACATGGACATATTGATGAGATTGTTCTTGGAGAGAGCTTATGAGGCTTGGAGGAGCAATCCCATACCCACTCTTGGTCCACTCGGTGGTGAATGATTTGATAGGTATGCCCACCTAATTTTTAAATGCATTCTTTATTTGTGTCTTATCTTCTCATGTTTGAGTCTTGAGCTATAGATTATAGTTGTGAGGACTTGGTTGAGGAGTAGATGCATGGATATGATTGGTTATCTCATTATGTTTGATCTTGAGTTGTCATGAGATCATTGTATGTAATGGAGATGGTTAGTGGCTTTGGGCTTATTCCTGTTATTTGGGATGGTTATGAGTTTGATCTACCTTTGGTTTGAGAGGCTTGCATCTTGTTGATTGGATGTTGTGGAGGCTTCTTGTCTTTGGGTTGTAGAGGAGATCATACTTTTCATAGCTGTAACACATTAGTGTGGATAGAAGGACATGGTTATGATTTGCAAGTTCTTCCTTGATTGGTCTTATTCTTCTTCTTGGTTACTTATATTCACATGACATTGGAGTTGAGATGTGTATGGAGCCTTTAAGTCTCTTTGACTTCTTTCTCTTATGATGTGGAGGATTTGGGAGAGATGTGGACTTGAGGAGAGTTATATTGCAGCTATTTAGTTTACAGATTTTGCATATGTGTGTGTGTTCTTGAACACTATGTGATAGAGGATTCAACCACATCTTCTATATGTGTACTATTAGTGGATCTTTGATGCCTTGATCTATTTTTAGATTTGACATTTACCCATGCAGTGAATGTTCTAGATTGTATATGTTTCCTTTGTTGGATGTTGTTGTATGGAAGGTCTTGAGGTTTGTTATCACATGCTTTGTGTTGTTACCTTGGAGGACTTATTTATGCATGTTTGAGTATATATAGGGACTTGTTATCATTATGAATTGAGTTAGATATGTTGATGGCATGAGGTCTACTTGTTATCATTTGTATACCTTTGTTTAGAGGTATGGTTAGTTGATACATTAGCAACTAGCTGTGGTTGCTATTTTAGCTATGATTGATTCTTGACAGCTACTTGAGCCTATTTGTTACCATTGGATTTGGTACTTGTGTCTGAATATCAGTTGATGTAGGTTTCTTTCTTCTATGTGATAGTTTAGTGTGGCATCTCTTTGGAGGATCTTATTCTTCATGAGACTAGATGGAGGATGGAGAGATTCTTGTTTGAGATGGTGGACACTTTTATTATTGTTGCTGGTGTTTTGGAGCACATGGAGCTCATGGATGGTTATATGGTACATGTTGGGCACACATGATGGTTTCCCTTGATGTCTTGAATTTACATGTTGATCCCTTATGCAATGTATACAAAAAGTGGGAGAATGTTGGAATTGTGTTGTACACCTTGCATAACATTGGTATTATTTTATTAATGTAAAATAAATATTTAATTGTGGTCCATCATGTGATGTGTTTAGCCACATTGGATATTTATTTGGATGCTACTTGTAATCATTGTATGTAACATTAGGTTAATTACTTTATTTGTAATAATTTGATTTATTGGAAAAACATAGTACCAATAATCAAATGTGGGGTCAATCATTTTGTAGACACATGGTTTTGGGGAAAATGGTATTGTAATACCACATGTTGTATTTGTTTGAGCTTATGTCTATAAAAGCAAGCACAAAGGTAGTTGTTGTAGGAAGGTTGAGCCATTTGGCTTGTTGGCTGGGTTGTAGCTTCTCTTGCAGGTTGGTTGTGTGAGGGTTTGAAGCATGTCATGCGATGTATGGTTACATGCTTGTTCACATAGATTACAGGTAGAGAGAACTTGATGTTTCAGAGGTTATCTCTGCATATGTATTGCTGGTTATTGATGAATAATACATGAGAGATGCATGATTTTGGAGGCTAGGTTTTTCTCTCTATGAGGGTTTTTCTAGGGAATATCTTGTGTCACCATTGATGGTATGATTGTTTATTTCTTTTTCATGTGGATTTTTGGTTAATTGCACATTGAATCTCTTATTGGGTTATAAGGAATTAGTCTATATGGCTGCATATTTCTAACAATATGACCAAGCACTTCCCACAGTTAAGAAGATAGGGATGTTCCCTGATCCAAACTTGCAATCCAAATGAACAATACATATGCAAAAAATATTGATGCAATAATCACAGCCCCTAGAGGGCCACTGCAGAAAAAAAAATTCACCAAAAATCCCCACCTAGAGAGCACAGGAAAGTGCTTTGATACTAGATGAGAGGAATCTCTTGCAACAATATAATGAAAATGCATAAATAACATAATTATAGAAATAGCAGAAACATAAAAGGAATTTATTGATTATAGGCCACTTCGAGGGGGAAACCTCCTTTGAGCAAGATCAATACAATAAATTCATGGATGCCTTCATTGGCCTCAACACATATTATATACTAAGTCTAATCTAAACAACTACCACTTCCAATGAATGTGGGATAATACAATATGCTCACAAGATGACTTACAAAGCATATGCATCCATAAAAACTAATATACTAACAAAGTAAAGAGAAGGGCTAAATATGGTTCCTAACAATCTTCCTCATCGGACACTGCAATCTATCCTCAAAAGAACAACGTCAAATAGATATTTATAAAGATCGATTGATTTAGTGTTTAAAGAAAATTCTTTTCACCAAATGGGAAAATTTTGAAACCGTGGTGAAATAATTGAAGATTGAGATAACATGTGTAGTCTCACCTGAACCTCATGTTCAATAGGCTCTAGGTTGGAAGCAATGGCACCCACAACAGCCCTCCATCCCTCATCCTCACCTCTCTGCACTGGAAACATGAGGGAGAAGCATCCTACCACTAATGCCACTACCGCCTAGATACCAGATTTAATTTTACTTATGAGCTGAGATTGCTTTGGTCAAAGGTCTGTTGCCATTGACTGATTAACCGTAATAGAAACCATGTTTTCTTGCTGAGTAGTACCAATACCGTATTTTGTCCACCAAAAGAAAAACACCCAACCCACCAAAAGTGAAAAATATTGAAAAATTAGGAGAAAATGTGTAACTCTATTACCTGGATTTTCCCATCTTCCATTGTCCTCCCCTTTAAGTCCACTGATGGATCTATTTTTTATGTTCCTTTGCTTGTTAAGGAGTATAATGAAGAAAAACACCACATTACAACATTATAATTAGACAAAAGCATGTTGAATATACCTATAGAAAAAGTAAAATGCATAGTGTGGGATGTGTTTTCCCAAGAAGGAGAGACTAAATTTCTCACCATCACTAATCACAATTAGTGTATCTAGAAGGAGAAAATAATTTTTTGTCACCATCACTAATCACATCATGTGGGATGTGTTCACCCAGGAAGGAAAGACTAAATTTTTGCCACCATCACTAATCACAGTTACTATTTATAGATGCCCAGGAAGGAGAGACTAAATTTCTATCACCATCACCAATCACAATTATTGTATCTAGGATCACTAAAAATTTAGCCCACCATCACTAATCCATGGTGGGCTAAATTTTTAGTGATCCTAGATACAATAATTGTGATTGGTGATGGTGATAGAAAGATGTGTTCATCCATATTTTTAGTATTTTTGATTAGTGAGGGTGACAGAAAGATGTGTTTGTCCACATTTTTAGTTATCCTTCTTGGACGAACATATCTTTCTGTCACCATCACTAATCACAATTACTATATTTAGGATCACTAAAAATTTAGTCCACCATCAGTAATCCAAGATAGAATATTCATACCTGAATATGTAGGATTAGTGATGGTGGACTAAATTTTTAGTGATCCTAGATATAGTAATTGTGTTTAGTCATGGTGATAGAAAGATGTGCATGTCCACATTTTCAGTGATCCTTCCTGGATGAACACATCTTTCTATCACCATCACTAAACACAATTACTGTATCTAGGATCACTAAATATTTAGTCCACCATCAGTAATACAAGTTAGAATATTCACACCTATATATCTAAACAAGACTGTCTTTAACATCACATAGACAAAAGCGTGTCTAGTATACTTGTAGAAAAATTGAAGTGCACAGTGTGGGATTTGTTCGCCCAGGAGGGAGAGACTATGATTCATGGGACATTACAACATTATAACTAGCAATTGGACCCATAGATTCAATGGGCACACCAATAGTTTTTATTATCTTAAAACTTTGTTAGGGATGGATTCCTTTCCCATACATTGAAGATGTTACAAAATTTAATGCAAATTTTTAAATCATTTGCTTGTAGGATAGGAATTAGTGCAATAATTAATTTTTTTTAGCAATAAATCTATAAGTAACTTGTCAATATTCTGTATATGTAGTAAATTGATCGAATCTCTTATTGATTTATATATAATCCCCATAGAAACAAATGCAATCCTTATCACAAAAGTAGAAGAAAAATAATAGAATTAAAATCCATATAAAAATCCATAGAATTAATAGAATTTTTTTTCTAGAAACGATCTACTAACTGCTTTGGACAAATTCAAGCTGTGATTTATCAATTGATAATAGATTTGGGCCCCAATTTTGTTCAGCTTCCTAAAGGTTCAAGGAGTCTCTCAGCCACCAATGCTATCTAATGACTTGCATATTGGGGTAGTATCCCTCACTAGAGGACTCAGGTAATATTGATAACCACTTTGCCACAAGCGATAGCTCTTGTTTTACCTCATGGATGGGAAATAGTCAATCAGGTAGGGGCTGTTCCACTTTTCACTAGCAAGCCCTCTCAATGGGCCAACTACTTCAAGGTCCCTATGGTACTCATCACATTGAGTTTTAGGGCTATATGCCCAAGAACTTCCCATAGTTAAGTGGATAGGGATGTTGTTGGAGTACAGGACCACTGAGAGGGGAGGGGTGAATCAGTGGTCTATAATCTTTTAAACTTTTTACACCTTTAATTGTACTTGACTAAAATTTTAAAGAGAACTCAAGAATATTTCAAACACATATACACATATAAAATGGTATGAATGAGTATCAAAGTGAAAATATAGAGACAATCAAAGAAGAATCATGACACAATGTTTATGACTGGAAAACCCTTAAAAAGGGATAAAAACCCACTCTTGAATCTACACTTTATTATGCCTCACTGGCAAAATAAAACGTCACTGGTTACATTTAGTGTCTCACTGACATAGCCTCACTGGAAAAACACCATGCCTCACTGGAAAACATAATATGCTTCACTACCAAGTTAGGATGTCTCATTGACAAAATACATTACTCCACAGATTTATAAGAAAATAAAAATATAGAGGATCTCCCTATTTCACTGCATATCACTATTCTTCCTATCAATCTCTACCTTTTACCTATGTTCTACATATCTCTGACAAACAAAACAAGCCTCTATCACTATGAAACCATTCATTTCTACATCAACATTTTCTTCAAGAACACAGGTTATATCTCAAGCATTGACAACATCAAAATGTACACATATATCATTGCAATTTTTTTATAATGTCTCACCTTCACAATACCTTCTAAAACAGAGCAAAACATTCCCTCACAAATTCTTCTACTTTGATCTGTAAAACCTTTGCATCTTTTGTTCTACACACACATCTTCTTATCTTCAAATCACATTATCAAACTGACTTAACTTAGACTATTTCAAATATAACTGCATCTTTCATGAAAGGAAGCTAGGTGTGTGAAAATCACTTCCTAAACTAATCTAATGAGGGGAGAGATATGTAAATTTGTTTTAGCCTTTATAATTGCATCAATATGAAACTTATATCAAATATATTACAGCAACAAACACAATACAAGAATGTATACAGAGAGAAGTAGACACAAGATGTATCATGGGGAAAACCTTTTTAGGTAAAAAACCCCACACTCTAAAACCTGCACAATGTATTATCTGAAACAGTTACATTTTACAATACACTTGCAATGCAAGTTCTTCCAAGAGTCTTCAAATGTTGAATCTGGAGTTATTCCGGCAGCATAACAGTACCTATAAAAACACTATGCAACTACAACTCCAAACTATGCAATACATAGAGATTACAAGACAAATATTGGAAGCATCTTGGGATAGGCGTCCACCTTGGCCACATGGCCATTATGCCACATCAAAGGAAACTTGTCCTTTCTAAAAATACATCCCTTACATCTGTCATACATGGTAGATTTGGCTTTCCCAACATAGGAGTGCTCCATCCTAAAAATAGACTATGACAGATGCTCTTACGCATCTTATAGTTGTCATAGATTTTCCCAACATAACAACCTTAAATGTTGTAAGAGAATCCATCATACAATGATAAATATAGAATATTCCTCTTACAACATGTCCTAGCCCAACTTGGGTGCCCAAAGATGCCTTTCCCTCATGCAAAGATCCTCACCAACACTTGTCATCACTTGTCATAGGAATCTCTGAACTTGGCTCTTACATGTCCTAGATTATGTCATGTAGAATATTATCTTCCATGCACAACAAGATGATGACACATGGCATATTAGTGCCACCTCAAATGGGATGCCCAAATCCATGTAGGTTTGACTTGACTATTCAAGTCACATTCCAAGTAAGATGACATGTCACCATGCCACCTCAATTATGTGACCAAACTGAATGTGCAAGTAATTACAACATTAGGCAAAAAATAAATATACAAATAAATAAACAATGCTAGGAAATTGCAAAGGTTGAGACACATTATTTCCCAACATTCTCCCACTTCTCAAACACCTTGCAAGAGCCAAAAGAAATGACAAGATTTAACTGCTAGGGGCCAGGAGGCCCATAGATTTCGAACACCATCTAAATTTCTCTATGCCCACTGGTTTCGTTAATGCATCTGCAACATTCTTCAAAGTGTCTACTTTCTCTAATATCACCTTCCCATCCTCTACCATGTCTCACACAAAATGAAACTGTACATCAATATGCTTTGTTCTGGCATGGAAAGTCAAATTCTTTGCTAAGGAAATCACACTCTGACTATCACAACAGATAGTAATCTGTCTTGCATCAACAACAATATTTGAACACAACCTCTTAATCCAAATGACTTCCTTACAAGCATGATTTCCTACCATATACTCAGCTTCTGTCATGGACAAAGAAACCACAAGTTGTCACTTACTCATCTAACTAATTGCACCACCAAACATAGTACACACATAAGCATTGGTGGATCTCTTGCTATCAATGTCACTTGCCAATCAGAATCCACAAATCCATGAATACATACAGAATGCAGAGGTCTTGTAGGATGACCATGATAACATAGGGAATACTTGGAAGTACCCCATGAATATCTGAACACTCTCTTTACTACATCCCAGTGTACCCATCCAACATTAGCCATAAACTGACTCAGGACTCCCACTACTTGGGCAATGTCTAGTCTTGTACAGACCATAGCATACATCAAGCTGCCAACAACACTAGCATAAGGTACTCTGCTCATATCCTCCATCTCAGAAGGAGACTTTGGACAATTATTCATAGATAACTTTGTCCCTAATGAAATAGGAACACACAATGGTCTACAATCTGCCATGCTGAATCTATCCAAAATGGTCTTCACATACTTACTCTGGCTTAACAAAAGTTTTCTGTTTGCTCTTTCTCTTCTAATTTCCATTCCTAGAATGTACCTGGCTTCCCCTAAGTTTTTCATCTCAAACTGTGCTAACAACTGAGACTTCAAATCAGAAATCATATTCTTAGCATTCCTAATCAGTAACATATCATCAACATATAGTGCAATAATGAGAATACAATCATTGTCAAACTTATAATACACATAATGATTTGATTTCGATCTCAGATATCCAATCGACAACACAAAGGCATCAAACTTCAAGTACCACATCCTAGGAGATTGTTTCAATACATACAAAGACTTCTTTAACTTGCAAACGAAATTTTCTTTACCTCTTTCTATGTAATGCTCTGGCTGTGACATATAAATCTCTTCCCCCAAGTCACTATGAAGGAAAGTTGTCTTCACATCCATTTGTTCCACTTCTAAATCATAAGCAGTTGCAAGAGATAACATGAACCAAATAGATGTCAGCTTTGCAATAGGAGAGAAAATTTCACCATAATCAATTCCCTCCACTTGTGAGTACCCCTTTGCAACCAATCTGGCTTTATACTTTTCAATACTTCCATCTGCACCAAATTTCTTCTTGAAAACCCATTTGCATCCAACAGGTTTCTGACCATCAGGAAAAGGCACCAACTCCCAAGTTTTATTCTTTTCCAAAGAAGCCATCTCATCTTCCATGGCCTCCTTCTAGAAACCTATATCTTTCATGCCCATAGCCTCTGTCACAGTTCTAGGCTCATCAACATTAGTAAGCAAAGTAAAAGCACAATTAGAATCAAGCAATGTATAACCAAACCTCTCAGGTTGCTTCTTGATTCATGTGGACCTCCTCAAAGGCTGAGGTGGAGGTTCTACTTCATCTTCTAAACTTTCAGAGCTTCTAGATCTCTCCTCATCATTAGGTCCAACAGGGTCTTTTGTTTTAGTCTTCTCAAGGGTAGAAAGTAACTGAACCACATCCTCTTTCTTTTTTTCTCTTCTAGCTGTAGAACAAAGGAAGAAGGTATTATCTCTCTAAAAATAACACTTCTGCTACACAACACGTTTTCAGCCATAGGATCCCAGAGCTTGTATCCTTTCACACCGACACCATAGCCAATGAAGATATACTTAACAACCTTGTTCTCCAATTTTGACCTCTTCTCCCTAGGCACATGAGCATATGCCTCACAACCAAAAACATGAAGATGTCTTATTGAAGGCTTCTTACTAGACCACATTTCCATGGGTCTCTTACCAACAAGAGTTGATGTAGGAGACCTGTTTACCAAGTAGAAAGCAGTGGCAACAGCTTCATCCAAAAACTTCTGTTCGAGGCTACCTCCACTAAGCATACTCCTAGCCTTCTCCATCAATTTCTTGTTCATCCTCTCTGCAACTCCATTTTGCTGTAGGGTGTATGGAGTTGTCTTATGTCTTTCAATCCCATGTTCTTTGCAGAACTTATCAAATTCTATAGAACATAACTCACCACCGTTGTCAATTCTCAAACACTTAATCTTTTTACTAGTCTGATTCTTAACAAAAGCTTTAAACTCTTTGAACCGACTAAAGACTTTAGATTTGCTTCTGATAAAATAAATCCATGTCCTTCTACTATAATCATCTATGAAAGATACAAAATATATAGATTTAGAGATCGAAGGAACATTAACTAGACCAAACACATCAGAATGAATAAGATCCAATACATCAGAAGACACATGACAACTCGAGTAAAACTGAACATGGTTTTGCTTTCCATATATACAATGTTCAAAAAAGTTGAAATTGAGATTACAATCATCTAACCCCTTAATGAGGTTTTTATTTTCAGGGTTCTAAGACCCTTCTCACCAATGTGGCCAAGTCTCTTATGCCATAACATTGTCTTCTCAGCAAGAAGCTTAACTTCCAAAGCATGAGCATCGTTAGGTACCTAAAAAGCACTACCATCAAAATTTGATTCAATAAATATTTTAGTTGTTGGTTCCAATGGTGGGGATGAAGTGACTGCAACTCTTTTCTTCGATTTAGAGCAACTATTGCATTGTGAAATGCATGCCTCTAGCTAAAACAGAGTACCTCTCTGAGTACCCTTTACAAGCACCATAGCTCCTCTAGTCATCTTGCATCCTTCTTTCAAGAAGACAACTTGCACACTTGCATCATTCAATTTACTTACAGAAAGAAGGTTCTGTGCCAAGCCTAGGATATGCATAACCCCAGAGATCCCCTTCACTCGTTCATCAAGGAATCAGATTGTAATTCTTCCACGGTCAACTATCTTCAAATGAGAATCGTCACTCATGTACACTCTTCCACCATCGAACTCTTCATACTTTGTAAACTAGTCTCGATGTGAGGTCATGTGGAAAGAGGCACCAGAATCAATCAACCACACATCATCAGATGCATGGGTGGCCAAGACTACAATGAAGGCATCACCATCATCTTGTGACTTGTCAGAATCTGAATCTGGGACATTCTTCTTTTTCTTCTTTTTATCCTCTTTGCATTCCTTTCAAAAATGCCCAGTTTTCCCACAGTTCCAACATAGTACCTTGAACTTTCTAGGAGATTTAGATCCCCCACGGGATTTGGATCTACCCTTCTCATCTTTCTTGTCTTTCTTTTTCCATTTCTCCTTGGGTCTTCCATGAATCACAAGAGCTTCTTTAGCTGACTCAGATGACTGTCTCCGCATCTCTTCAGATAAAAATGAGGACACCACATCATCCATTTTGAAAGTGGATGCGGTACTCCTAATGGCCATAGCAAGATGATCCCACAAATCTAGTAAAGAACAAAGCAGGGTCATACACCGATCCTCCTCCATCTTCACACCAATGGATATCAATTGTGCAACCAACATATTAAAGACATTCATGTGACCAGCAACAGATCCTCCATCTTCCATCCTCAGAGAATATAGCTTCTTCCATAGGAACAACTTGTTTACCAGGCATTTAGTCTAATAAACATCACTAAGTTTCTTCCATAGATCCTTCACAGTTTTCTCTTCATGAACATTTAACAGGACAGAATCAGCCAGATAGAGTCTCACAAGACCATTGGCTTTACGATCTTTGAGATCCCAATCATCTTGTGACATTGCCACTAGTTTTACACTGGAAATTACTTCCCATAGGTCTCTATCAATGAGCATGTCTTCTATTTTGAGTTTCACAACTCAAAATTGCTACCATTAAACTTTTCCACCTCTATTCTTCTAGATGTGCCTGCCATCTCCTTCCTGCAATAAGATTATAGAATACTCTACACAAACTTCCACTCAATCTAAGATCAGTACAAAAAACCCCTACCCAACAGCTAGGACCAAAACTGGACAGGCTCTGATACCAATTGAAAGGAAGCTAGGTGTGTGAAAATCGCTTCCTAAACTAATCTAATGAGGGGAGAGATATGAAAATTCATTTTAACCTTTACAATTGCAGCAATATGAAACTTATATCAGAGATATTACAGCAGCAAACACAATACAAGAATGTAGACAGAGAGAAGTAGACACAAGATGTATCGTGGGGAAAACCTTTTCAGGTGAAAAACCCCACACTCTAAAACCTACACAATGTATTATCTGAAATAGTTACAATTTACAATACACTTACAATGCAAGTTCTTCCAAGAGTCTTCAAATGTCGAATATAGAGTTATTTTGGCAGCATAACAGTACCTATAAAAACACTATGCAACTACAACTCCAAACTATACAATAGTAAGAGATTACAAGGAAAATATTGGAAGCATCTTGGGATAGGTGTCCACCTTAGCCACATAGCCATTATCCCACATCAAAGGACACTTGTACTTGCTACAAATACATCCCTTACATCTTTCATACATGGAAGATTTGACTTTCCCAACATAGGAGCACTCCATGCTAAAAATAGACTATGACAGATGCTCTTACGCATCTTACTGTTGTCATAGATTTTCCCAAAATAACAACCATAAATGTTGTAAGAGAATTTGTCATACAATGCTAAATATAGTATATTCCTCTTATAACATGTCATAGCCCAACTTGGGTGCCCAAAGATGCCTTTTCCTCATGCAAAGATCCTCACCGACACTTGTCATCACTTGTCATAGGAATCTCCAAACTTGGCTCTTATGTGTCATAGATTCTGTCATATGGAATATTGTCTTCCACACACCACAAGATGCTGACACATGGCATATTAGTGCCACCTCAAGTGGGATGCCCAAATCCATGTAGGTTTGACTTGACCATTCAAGTCACATTCCACGTAAGATGACATGTCACCGTGCCACCTCAACTATGTGACCAAACTGAATGTGCAAGTAATTACAACATTAGGCAATAAATAAATATACAAATAAATAAACAATGTTAGGAAATTGCAAAGATTGAGACACCTTATTTCCCAACATTTCATAGAGATTCTTCAACTCTTTTACACTACAAACTTCATAAGTGTTTTCCACATAGATTTGACAGCCACCATCACACACTAGTAACCAGAATGCACACATACCTCCAAAAACACATCATTTTCATGGAAGACTTCCTATCCTCCATCACTTGCACAATACAAAAAGAAATTAGGGTTCTATCATCTTTCTAAAATTGAGGAGAAGAAACAGTTGTACAAACTGTTGAACTACCAAATACAGTCATCAGACTGTCAAAGTACCAAATCGATGAGAAACCATTAGAGCTGAAATCATTTTAAACTCAGGCTGTCGATATGGATCTTCATGGGCTTCAACATTTGAATTTGAGCCTTTGATAATATCTTGTTGCCTATCTGACCGAAGAGAACTAGTTAACCTAGACCATGGGGCTAGTTCCCAAATGTTATAAACATACTTCATCAAGTCACTTTAAGTGACTTTACCACTCATAGAAAGTCAAAATAAAATTATAACAAAAAATATCTCAACTTTATGATGGCTTGAAAAGGTTTTGCCCTAGGTTTGTAGGACTTTAGGGTTTTAAGATTTTCTAGGACATTATGATATTCAAGCCCTTAGAAAAAGAAAAGATCTTACATGAGCAAATCATAAGTATGATTACAGTGTAGAGAGTCACAAAAGAAACATTTATAACCTTAGGATTAAACAAACACTTCATTTTAGGTTTTATAGGATTTAGGACAAGAACTTAGGGTTTAGGTGATTTGGGACATTGTAACATTAGGAACAAAATCAAGCATATCATGATCCAGAGACATAACCAAGGCTCCAACAAGGATAAAAAATGGACTAAAGCACCTGAAGGCAATCTGAGTCCCTCAACCTCTGAAGCACCTGAGTATTATGATGATCAATTCCTCAAGACATATGATGACCCCCTCAACTTCTAAAGCACCTTAAAAAATATATTTTGTGTCCTTGATCTTTCATCACATTACCATGAAATGTATACACATCATCAATATTACTCTGCATCTCTATCATGAAGTGGCCAACATCATAAACTACACAATGAATCATGAACACTTCAAAGTACACACAACTTGAGTCAAGATCAACCTCCTTCACATAACAACTGACTATCAAACCATGTAGGTCAAAGTTGTTTCCTGCTCACCATGAACTCAGTATCCTTTGGAAGATGTGTCATGCCAAATCAAACAACATAAGTAGTCAACATGATCAAAACAAGAATTCCTCTAAAGACTAAATCACATTTTAGATGTATCACATTTTGGTTTGTGGTCTAAAATATGATCTACAATTGATCTCCTGAACTCCAATCATACCATGACAACAACACCAATAACTTTTGACATCAATGACAAGAAACCTTCAATAATAGATCCCCCTTTGTCATTGATGGAAAAACTTTGATCACTCTCTCTCCCTCTTTTGACATCAACTGACAAGGGGATGATACTGTGGGCATAAGATAATCTGCTATGCACTGAAACTCCCCTTGTCTACAACAAGATGAATGACCATTATCTTTTCACACATACAAGATGTATGTCAACATAACACACACTTGTTTCACTAGATTATCACTGTTAGTTAGATCATTTACATCTGTATCACTGCAACAAATCACTATTAACATAAAATCATTGACAAGATGATGAAGACCCCTATTACCATATCTTGAAAAAGTCATGCATTGAAGACTAATGGTACTATATCAACTGTCATTATACTTGCACACTGTAATCCATTAGTATCTAACTCTCTTACAGTCCTAATATAGTCCTATAGATGTGCATGCTTATTAAAATGTACAACACTTCCTTAAACAAGTATAAGATACTTACTACTATCTTTCCATAGGAATAAGATGCTTTGAGCATAAAGTGATTAGAGACAAACTTCTGTCTATGCAAAGAAAATAACAAGATATAGAGGACTGATTGTCTGATTCAGAGAATATAAGGAATTGACACACTGGACCTATTTTTGACATTATGTAAATTAGTCTGTCATGAATAATAGAACTGTCATAACACTATTGTCAAAACTATTACCACTGCAACAACCAAGCATACTACATGATCATTGTAGCACTATCAAGAATGAATTGTCACCTCAGTACTGTACCACTACAACACTTTGTAAAACAAAAACACTGCTCCTTGATCACTATAAATGCTCTACCCCTTAATCATTATGAAAAACAAACACTGTATCACTATGCAAAATCACTATTGTTTCCATTGCAGAGATGTAAAAATAGTTTCATTGATGAATGCATATAGATAGTGACTAAAGCACCACCATCAGAGATGAATGTTATTGATAAAGCCCAGTAAAACATTGTTATCACCAATAATCTTCTAACAATATTTGAACAATATAGCATGAAAACTAAAGAAGAGTCACTATCATTATGAGCATTGTTCCAATCAAAGAATTAAGGTCCCTAACAAGTCAAGGAATTTCAAAGCACCGTAGAGTATCCAAAGTCACTTGGATCAGGGGATGAGAAAGACATTGCTCAACCTTATCATGACCAACAAAGTAGCATAATTCCTTTGTAAGAGGATGAAACAAACCTTTGTAAGCTATGATTGAAATCTTTAATAGGAGTAAAAACAAATGTGAAGCCATTGTAGGAAGGCTATGAAACCTTTTGCAAGAAGATCAAAAGTATGAAGTGAACCCATCTTTGCCTTTTGAAAACAATAACAACTATTTTGCAATGCAACAAACCTTCACAACAACCTAACCTTTGCAAGAATCAAAAAGTACTGTACTATCAGTAAGCAAGGTCATTGTCACCAAATCACCAAAAAGACAACCAAAACTCACTATCAACTATAAAGAACTATATCATTGAACCATATATGGTATAACTTAGAGGCACTGAAGCACTGTGTACCAAACCACTATCATGTTGTCAAACTGGTGTCTTTTCAACATATAGCAAGTACTGTCAATATAGGATCATTCCAAAAATCATATCACTATTACAAAAATAGAGCACTATCAAATAATCACTTTCATTACAAAAAGGACTATCACAAGGGCTGTGCATAGAAGAATATTGAAAATCAACTACACAACACTATCCTTTGAAAGTTTTTATACAACCCAAATGATTGTTTTGCGATCTCTAGATCAAACCAATCAATCACTATGAACCTATGTATATCAGTGACCATCATAACATGCATAGTATTGTCAAGATGTAATTATCACTGTCACCAAATGCACCACCATGACAAACATGAAACTACAACATTCAAACCTTCCATAACATTCTTCCTATTCCACTATCAAGAAATGACTACATTATTTTGATAAGAGATCATGCAAAGACTACTGATGAAGCCATAAGATCATGTAGAGACCAAAACAAAGATTATAACTCATAAAGCCATAAGCACCATTAATAACATATGTACAATACTACTTCTTCTAGTTGAGATGAAAAACTAGGCACTGAATGCTCTAGAGACCTTATTCCTCTTAGACTTTTCAAGGGGCTAAATGATTGGCAATATTCAACTCTCCTTGACCTTAGGCTACTTCTTATGCAGTTGGTGATGCCTTTTGTGCAACATACACTGGTTTAGGATTTTCAGTTCCTAAGTCTTGTTTTGTTCTCCAAACCTATATGGGCCCTTTCTTTTTCTTGCTTAGTGCATCTACATTTTTGTTTCTAGATGATGCTTTCAACTTACTTCTACACTGTTGTACCTTATAACCAAGGTTATGACACTTAAAGCATGTGACATTATAACCAATTAGAGGAGTAAAAGAATCATATCTTCTTGACATCCAACAATTTTTTGCTAGGCGACCAACTTCATCACAATTATAACATACATTATTATAGTCCTGATTTGACAAGCTATAAGTATCTTTATCCTTATTCCATCCAAAGCCATTTCTTGAGTGAGTTCTACAATCTCTAGCTCTATGACCATAAATCTAACCAGAATAGCAATAACCATGAAATTGAGAGTAGTTATACCTTATTGAATGGTATTGCCTGATAGGTAGAGGCCTTGAGGTCCTATTTGTTCTTCTTCTTCCAACATCAACAACTTTATCTTTTGCTTTCTTCTTGTCTTCCTCAGGAGAAGTAGAATGATAATTGAATGATACCACTTGTTGGAGTATAGGACCACTGAGAGGGGGGGTGAATCAGTGGTCTATCTTCTGTTGGAAACAAGGTGGATAATTGAGAAGGGGGTGAATCAGTTATCTTAATTATTTAACTTTCTTTTCTTCTTTAACAATTAGTGAAGTATCAAAACATATAAGCATACATAATCATGAGAGCAGAAAAGAAATCAACACACATAACACATGGATTTTTATGTGGAAAACCCAGTTAAGGGAAAAACCATGGGGTGACTAACCTAAGATTATATTCTCTGCTAAAAGAATAGAAGTACAAAATGGCACTTGTCAATTAGGGCTCACTACCCAAGCACACTGCTCACAAGAGGCACACTGCCTATAAGAGACTCACTGTCTACAAGGTTATAGAAGGCAACCAAATGTTTGAACTGAAGAGAGGCATCCACATATGTTGAGGCTCAGTTCCAGTTAGGCTCAATATATTGATCTACTACACTTCATTCTTCCTCTACTTTAGTACTACTGTTCTATCACATACCAGAATTATTTTGATGCTTCCACACTTTACTCTGCCTTTTCTCACATACTATTACACACCACACACCTTCATACCAAAATCCATTTGGTATATATATCCGCACCAAGGATTTCAACATCTTTCTAGTCAGCAACTGGAACACTCAAGATATTTACTAAACAATGATCTGTCGGCTGAATCCATCTTTAAAATGTGATGCGTATCAAAAGAATTGACATACAAGTCATTAATCATGTTGGCCAACCATGTATAATCCCTCAAGTAGATTGATCACCACCAATTTCTCACCCGGATTAAAGTTTGATGCTCTGCCAGTTAGTTCTTCCTTAGTCTACTCTACCGGTCAGGAACCCAACACTTAGATGCTCATATCTTTTCACTCATTCATCATCAGAAGCTCAATCTTTGGAATGTAGTAGTCATGGTACTCCTTTTGACCTGTCCAAATATGCAACTTCCTGAGTTACACCATCTGAGATATCTGGACCTGATTGTCGAACATTACTGCATGCTCTATTCTTGTTTACCAGACCAAAACACTCTTCAATCTGATTTCCGGTGTAGACATACTATGTGCTGCGGATGTGTGGGATGGACTTTGTTTTCATCAATGAAAACACTCTTGAAGCCATAGTGTCTCTTGCCAACATCTTCTTCCTAGGAGCATTTCTGACTTTAGAGCACTGTCCTTCAAAACCTAGACTAGTAGTGTCCTTATGATGCTTTTTCTTCCTCAATAAGTCATTTAAGCATTCAGTACTCTTTTCAAACTACAAATTCTTAGAAGATGCCTTTCTAATTCCTTTCTCAATAAGACTTTCTAACTCTAGTTTTAAATATTCATTAGTTTTGACTTCAAGATTAGATTTTGTAAAATCAACTACCCTTTTTGCTTCTTCTATCTCTGTCTTTAGGTTGATAATAAGTTTGTTAGACTCGCCAAGATCTAAAGAAACTTTTACAAGATTTGAAAGTACCTTGTCCTTGGAATCTTTTTCTTGTTGAAGTTGGTCTTCTAATTTCTAGTTCTCTTTTCTAAGTTTCTTGATCATATCTAGAGCACAAAGAGTTCACCTTCAATATCAATCTCACAATCATGTTCATCAAATTCTTGTTCACTTACACTCACAATGAACCCTTCCTTTTTATCAAAAATCTCAACTGCAAGACTATTCTCTTTGGGTAAAATCAAGAAGTTGGGTCCACATATAGGGGAAGTGTCATGCAAAAAAAATCTTGATAGGAACAGGTACCCATTTTATTTTTTATTATGTTTTAGAATGGATACCCGTTTTGTTTTCTATTGTTTTTTAGAATAGGTACCCATTTTAAAATGGGTACCCATTTCTAAAATTTTGAATTTCACACCCACGCTTTTGGTTTGGTTTTAGGCTTAGGAAAGGCATGGGTAGCTGACCTTGAGCCTTGGACCTACAAGTATTTGTCCAAGTATAGAACAAGAAGAAAGACTGACTTTACCTATATGGCTGACAACATTTTTTTTAAATTTTTTTACAAAATTAAAACCCATTAAAGATGACAGTGTCTAGTTTTCAAATATGTAATTTTTTTTATTGGACTTGTTTTTTTTTTTATTTAATTTATGAGAGAACTGGTCCAAAAAATTGAAATGACAGGTGTTTGTATTTTTTAATAACTTTTAATTTTTAAAGTTTTTTGAAATAAAAATTATGTCATCAATCTACACATCATTCTTTACACAATGAAAAAAGAAATTTCATTTTATGATTAGTTTTGCTCAAATTATGTTGGCCATACATGAGGGGTTTTCAAAAACAACAATTAGGGCCAATAAAAAATTAATAAAAAAAATCCTCATCAAACTTCACTATACTACACATCTTTCCCTAAAAG
Organism: Cunninghamia lanceolata; assembly: GCA_027924645.1. Classification (NCBI taxonomy): domain Eukaryota; kingdom Viridiplantae; phylum Streptophyta; class Pinopsida; order Cupressales; family Cupressaceae; genus Cunninghamia; species Cunninghamia lanceolata. Next base: position 885,422 of record BSBN01001388.1, read on the forward strand.
GATTTAGAAAAATACTTTTATTTAGGTCAAATTATGTTGGTCGTACACGTGCATGGTATGGTGAAAAAAGTGACTTTTAAACAGTGGTTTTTAGAAATATCTATTGAAAATCAATTTGTATCATCTGGGTATTAAAATAAATTACATATTTGAAAACTAGACTCTGAGTACTACATTTCATATTACTAAATTTTTTTAAGATTCAAAATTTAAGAGCCTCAAATGTTTAGGTCAAATGTGACAAATTCTAAAAATTAGGGAAAACACTTCCACTTTTTGGCCAAAAAGTGGACCCAACTTCTTGCACTGACCCCTTTATCACACTTTGTATCAACATTCAGGCATGACTCATGCAACAAATCATTACTTGACTTGACCAGGGCTTGTTTTACAACCTTTTGCTTGGCATCTTTCCTTCCTCTATTTCTTCTACACTTTCGCATAGTACTCCACTATCAGGAACTCCTAAGTTGATTAAACTTTGAAAAAGGAACCTAAGGCTCTGATACCACTTGTTGGAGTATAGGACCACAAAGAGGGGGGGTGAATCAGTGGTCTATAATCTTTCAAATTTTTTACACCTTTAATTTCACTAGATAGAAAGTTTGAAGAGAACTCAAGAATCTTTCAAATAAAGAGATCATCATGCAAAGACTACTGATGAAGCCATAAGATCATGTAGAGACCAGAAGGTCGATTATAACTCATAAAGCCATAAGCACCATTAATAACATAGGTACAATACTACATCTTCTAGTTGAGATGAAAAACTAGGCAATGAATGCTCTAGAGACCTTATTCCTCCTAGACTTTTCAAGGGGCTAAATGATTGGAAATATTCAACTCCTCCTGACCTTAGGCTACTTCTTATGCAGTTGGTTATGCCTTTTGTGCAACATACACTGGTTTAGAATTTTCATTTCCTAAGTCTTGTTTTCTTCTCCAAACTCGTATGGGCCCTTTCTTTTTCTTGCTCAGTAAATCTACATTTTTGTTTCTAGATGATGCTTTCAACTTAGTCCTACATTGTTGTACCTTTTGTACCTTATGCCCAAGTTTATGATACTTAAAGCATGTGACATTATAACCAATTAGAGGAGAAAAGGAATCATATCTTCTTGACATCCAACAATTTGTTGCTAGGTGACCAACTTTATCACAGTTATAACATACATTATTATAGTCTTGATTTGACAACCTATAAGTATCTTTATTCTTATTCCATCCAAAGCCATTTCTTGAGTGAGTTCTATAATCTCTTACTCTATGACCATAATAGCAATAACCATGAAATTGAGAGTAGTTATACTTTATTGAATGGTATTGCCTGATAGGTAGAGACCTTGAGGTCATGTTTGTTCTTCTTCTTCCAACATCAACAACTTTATCTTTTTCTTTCTTATTGTCTTCCTCAGGAGCAACAAAATGATAATTCAAGTCTATCATATGTTCCTCAATCCAAACTTGCAATCCAAACGAACAATACAGATGTGAAAAAATATTGGTGCAACAATCACAGTGCCTCGAGGGCCACTGCGAAATTTTTTTTTTGTCCAAAATCCCCACCTAGCGAGCCCAAGAAAGAACTTTGATACAAGATGAGAGGAATCTCCTACAACAATATACTTAAAAATGCATGAAATAACAAAATTATAGAAATAATAGAAACACAAAAGGAATTTATTGATCGCAGACCACTTCGAGGGGGTAACCTCTTTGAGCAAGCTCAATACAATAAATTTGTGGATGCCTTCATTGGCCTCAACACATAATTATTTACTAAGTCTAATCTAAACAACTACCACTTCCCATGAATGTGGGATAATACAATATGCTCACGGGATGACTTACAAAACATATGCATTCATAGCAACTAATATACTAACAAAGTAAATAGAAGGGCTAAACACGGCTGATAACAATCTTCCTCATTGGACACTACAATTTGTCCTCAAAAGAATAACATCAAATAGATTTTCTCAAAGATCAACCAATTTAGTGTTTAAAGAAAATTCTTTTCACCAAATGGGAAAATTTTGAAACTGTGGTAAAATAACTGAAGATTAAGATAATATATGTAATCTCACCTAAATCTCACATTCAATAGGCTCTGAGTTGGAAGCAATGGCACCAACAACATCCCTCCCTCCCTCATTCTCACCTCTTCACACTGGCAACATGAGGGAGAAGCATCCTACCACCAATGATAATGCTGTATGGATAACATATTTAATCTTACTTATGAGTAGAGATTGTTGGAAGAATAAGACAACTAAGAGGGGGGGTTGAATCAGTTGTATCAAAAAATTAAACTTCTCTTGATCAAAAACACATTCACATTCATTAACTTTAAACCTCTATTCTATTATGAAGAGTTAAACTTAAGATGTAGAAATGAAATGTAATGTCCCCTTCTAGCAAGCCAAAATTTCCGCAACCTTGCAAACAATTTCAACTTACAAAGAGAACACTAGTACACAATTCTTCTTAGAAATCACATGTCCTTATTCATAAAAATAAACCATTTGTTATCATAGATTGATTGCATTCATTTCATGATTCCCTAGAAGAGATATACTTGGGCCTATTGTTAATCCAATCCTCCATCTTATGAGAGTGAATTCATTAGGGTGCAATGCCAATGGTATAGGTCATTCTTCCTTCGAGGGGTACTCTAGACCCAGGCCACTCTAGGACCTTCCTTTGACTCAGGGTTCTCTAGACCACTCAAGTCAAAATACTACCTCTTGCTCCCTAAGGTACCATCTTGAGACAAGGGCTCGAAGGGGTGCTCTAGACCAATGAACCCGTACCTATCCTTGGTTGATTGCCTGCCCCTAATCTTCCTTACTCTTCATAGTGGTGAGTGGATTAACACTATTGCCCTTATCTATCTTTCATATTTCACATGCTATTCTTATGATCACTATTCATACGCCTTGCATATTCTCTATCATAATATTTCACATGATCTATGATCTTTATGATCTTATCAACATATATATATCTCATATACTATTCCTTAACTCCATATGGGGTCGATAGGGTGTAGCATGCTGTTGTTCATCTTAGGCTATGTTTGTCTCCCATCCTTATTCAAGAACTACTTGGTGTATTCTTGAAGCTAAGGCATCTGTGAGGATTCTTGGTACTCTAGGTAGCCAAGACCAATACATCGCTTATGAATGATATACTAGACATGTCACCCTTCATTGATCCCATATGTGGTTAATGAATGGTATATAGATTACACAGTTTAGTGAATATTACATATGACTGTCCATGAATTATATTGCTCAGAACTGGCTGTAAATAAATGCAGTTTTATACTAAACATTAATACAAGCAAGGGAAACAATGTACTGTCATACCTGTGGTATTATATCAGTTCAATTACTGGAGCATGCAAGAATGGCTATTTGCTGTTGGAAAGTCTTCTTATAATGCTTGCTGTAATATTTTTGACAACAAATCAGAATTATGCAGAGTATCTACTTTATGCCAATTCATTTGGTTATGGACTTATTTGCTGATTGAAGTTAAGTATTTATACAGAAATATATATTATGCTTTGCTTCTGGTTGACCTTCCAATTGAAGTTGATTGAAATGATAGATTGTTGAATGATGAATGATTGATTGTATTTGTGTTCTGATTCCTCCCCCTTTGTCCAAGAAATGATCTTCCTTATATTCCTTTTTCCCTCCAATGGACACAACCTTTTCACAAGCCCTTTGACCTTTATCACAACTTAAACTTTAGTTATTTTTTAATTATATTTTAATTTATCTTGTGATTATTATTATCATATTTCAAAAGGGGACATTACAGTCCTCGCCACTCAAGGATTGCTTGTCCTCAAGCAATTTTCAAACATTGGATGATTAGTAATTTCAGCTCCTTTAAAAAGGTTTGATCAGCATAAATCTGGTAATATGTTTGAGTCAAATATGGATGGCTGTTCACAAACTCTTGATTAATTCTCAAGCACTAAAAGGAATTATTTCTCACTTCTTCTGTTCTCAAAACTGTACCCTAAAGACTTTGGAAAGCATATTTGTCTTTTTCAAACCTTGTGACATAACCATGCCATGTATGCTGATATCTTGTTTTGTTTTGTTTTTTTGGTTAGAAATTCTGGTAAAAATTAATGCGTGCTGCTGTGTCTTGCTGGGACCTATATTGTGGATGAAGGGGAGAGGCCTAAATAAGAATAAATCTATCTTCTAAAACAAGGGGTTCCACTATTAATTTTCTCTCATCATCAAGCAGTAATTTTGTGTGATGGTTCTTTAAGTCATCCATGGTATCTTATTTGTTACTAAAGTTTGTTGAAAGATAGTGGATGTTTCACTGTGGGTTTAGTTGAATGGTTGAATTCAATGCGATGGTTTTCCCTTGTGGAAATGAAGATAGAGATTGAAATGTATCTCGTGAACCTTTTCATTAAGATTTTGAGTGTGGTTTGGCTTTTTTTTAAGTATGAAACTCAGTTTTCATACTATTTCATAGCAATAAGAGTGCAAGTTTATGTCAGCCAGAAAGGAGACAAAGTCTGACAGCCTAGCTTAGTTAGCAAATTCCATGTTTTAATATTGTTTGAAGCAAATTCGTGGGTCTTCTCATTGCATAAAAGAGAGCTAGTGGATGGTGGGACCCTAGAAGCACTAAGGCAAGTTTACAAAGGACTTTAGAGATTTACATTATTTTAATCTGTTGTCAAAAGATGCCAATAAGTCTGACGCAGCCTTTGGGATTATTGGTAATTGTTTGAAGTAATTTGAATCATATTTAAGAAGGCAGATATCATATAAAGGTTTCGTGGGACTCCACATAGAAGTATTGAAGGAAAATGCCGTCATCCATAAAGGGGAATCAATTTAAAGAAGCTTGTATTTGATAAAGCTTTGAAGGCTGGATGTTTCTCATATATCTATGCAACCTTCATAATACAGTTTATTTAAGGAATCGCATATATTAAAAGGGAATTACAAAGTCATTGTGGGACTGTCATTTGTAAGTAAGAAAGAAATATCAATAAAGAAATGTTCTTCTGAAATCGTGGCTCCTTTGAATCATTTGTAGCCTAAAGGGAAGTGAACATATCATAAAAGATCATTAAATTTGCAAAGGAATCGTGGAGTGCTTCGAAGAAAAGATCATTGAAGCCGTTTGTAAGTCGTGGAAGTTCTTTAATAAGGGACTATTCACATAATATTTTTGGGAAGATGATTTACGAGCCATATTTTCAATCCTAAGACGCTCAAAAGCTAACTCAACATTTCAAAGGAGTCGCACCTTTTAAAAGACTCATTTCATAAGTCTTAAGTGTAAGGTTTTGAAAAGGACACATGGTGTTAAAGGATTTTAAAGGAGTTGCTCCCCTTTTGGGAAGGATGGCGATTCAAATAAAAACTTAGCGAAAGGACATACTTATCTCTTGGAAATGAGTTCTTTCTAGTATTTGTTCCTAAGCCTCTATAACATAACTGCAAATTTAACCAAATGTGTCATTGTTTGAAAAATCTTCCATACTATATGACTCGCTCATAGGATGGCTGAGAACAATTTTAGATCAAAACTTTTACTTAAATGGTAACTCAGTATTTTGTCTGTTGATCATGTTTTTAATCATGCATTTATTAATTTATTTTCTACTGTATGAATAACTGAGTGTAATTTCAACACGATAGACCTGGATTGCCCTTGTAGAATCCCCAATATTGACTACACGGGGTAGAATCTGGCATACACAAAATGATTGTAAATAGTATATGATTACAAATTACAATTCTCATTGTCGTTTACTTCAATAATGTAGGAAGGGAAATAGCTCAGGCTCTTGAACCCTTATTTTGCTGTATGATGCTCTAGAGATGTTTGATGCCCTGAGATATTTCAGGTTCCTCTTAAATGAAATCCTCTTACCCTTGACACGCTACTATTTCATCATGGTACAAACATCATAGCCCTCTGATCAAATATCTGGGCAATAGAGGGAACCAGATTCTCTGACTTATCCGCTAATGATTCCTGGTTCTTTGGTTTTGCAGATCATTCGTATTATTCTTTCAATATCCTTTATGACAAGTAATTTAATTATAAAGCTTTCCAATTTTCTCTGAAACACATTGACATCCCAAATATTACATATATCCTTCTCAAATGCAAAATTTCTTCTTCCTATCCTAATAAACTTTCCTCAAAATATTATGTTTAAGTCATTGTTAATCTGTTAAATAGTTCAACTGTTTGATTTGCAGTGAAGGCTGGAATTGAGTGGAACTTGTGCAGGAAGACATCCACCTGCATTGGCTAGATTATGTGACATGCATATTTGTATAATATCCTATGCAAGGATTGTCTTTAGGCATTATGATTTTCATTTCACGTCTGTTTGTGATAATTTTCTTCAAGAACTTACTTGGCAAGGTGTAGTATTTGTCTCAATATCTTATATGTTTTAATTGAGGGTGCAGTGGCTTCCATCTATAGTTGGTACTTGTGAGTAGAATTCCCAATAGTATTAGTTGATAGATCTAGTTTAATTCAATAATATCTGACTACGTGTGTACTAACCTCAGTAGGGCAGATTAAGGATAGCACAGCATGACTGTAATACTATTATTAATGCTTAAGTACTGCTAAACCATATCACAAACTGAATCTAAAGAATTCAACTGTTCTTAGATTCATACTACTTTTAGATCCATGTTGAAAGAATATGAGAGATACGAAGTATAAGACATAATATACGGAATACACAAGTCATGTAAGTCAACTATCATTCATAGGATGGCAGGATGACTGCTCTGATACCACTGTAATGTCCCCTTCTAGCAAGCCAAAATTTTTGCAACCTTGCAAACAATTTCAACTTACAAAGAGAACACTAGCACACAATTCTTCTTAGAAATCACATGTCCTTATTCATAAACATAAGCCATTTGTTATCATAGATTGATTGCATTCATTTCATGATTCCCTAGAAGAGATATACTTAAGCCTATTGTTAATCCAATCCTACATCTTATGAGAGTGAATTCATTAGGGTGCAATGCCAATGGTATAGGTCATTCTTCCTTCGAGGGGTACTCTAGACCCAGGCCACTCTAGGACCTTCCTTTGACTCAGGGTTCTCTAGACCACTCAAGTCAAAAGACTACCTCTTGCTCCCTAAGGTACCATCTTGAGATAAGGGCTCAAAGGGGTGCTCTAGACCAATGAACCCGTACCTATCCTTGGTTGATTGCCTGCCCCTAATCTTCCTTACTCTTCATAGTGGTGAGTGGATTAACACTATTGCCCTTATCTATCTTTCATATTTCACATGCTATTCTTATGATCACTATTCATACACCTTGCATATTCTCTATCATAATATTTCACATGATCTATGATCTTTATGATCTTATCAACATATACTTCTTATCTATATCTCATATACTATTCCTTAACTCCATATGGGGTCGATAGGGTGTAGCATGCTATTGTTCATCTTAGGCTATGTTTGTCTCCCATCCTTATTCAAGAACTACTTGGTGTATTCTTGAAGCTAAGGCATCTGTGAGGATTCTTGGTACTCTAGGTAGCCAAGACCAATACATCGCTTATGAATGATATACTAGACATGTCACCCTTCATTGATCCCATATGTGGTTAATGAATGGTATATAGATTACACAGTTTAGTGAATATTACATATGACTGTCCATGAATTATATTGCTCAAAACTGGCTGTAAATAAATGCAGTTTTATACTGAACATTAATACAAGCAAGGGAAACAATGTACTGTCATACCTGTGGTATTATATCAGTTCAATTACTGGAGCATGCAAGAATGGCTGTTTGCTGTTGGAAAGTCTTCTTATAATGCTTGCTGTAATATTTTTGATAACAAATCAGAATTATGCAGAGTATCTACTTTATGCCAATTCATTTGGTTATGGACTTATTTGCTAATTGAAGTTAAGTATTTATACAGAAATATATATTATGCTTTGCTTCTGGTTGACCTTCCAATTGAAGTTGATTGAAATGATAGATTGTTGAATGATGAATGATTGATTGTATTTGTGTTCTGATTCCTCCCCCTTTGTCCAAGAAATGATCTTCCTTATATTCCTTTTTCCCTCCAATGGACACAACCTTTTCACAAGCCCTTTGACCTTTATCACAACTTAAACTTTAGTTATTTTTTAATTATATTTTAATTTATCTTGTGATTATTAATATCATATTTCAAAAGGGGACATTACATGAAACTTAAACATATTAACACCATACACATGAATATCAAATTTTTATGTGGAAAAACCTAAACAAGGAAAACCACGAAGAGGGTTAACTCTCAATATGATCTAGTAGCAATACTGAATAACAAAAGGCTCATTGCCAAAGGGTTTAGTGCCTAGAAAAGGCTCATTGCTAAGAAGAAAGGCTAACTGCCAAAAGGGGCTCACTGACTAGAAGAAGGAGAAGATGAAGGAATGGCTCACTGCCAAGGTTGAACTGATATGATTGCATCTAACATATGCATGAGTTCAGTTCCATTGAAGCTCAACAAACATCACCTTCACTGTCACACTACAAACTCTGCTTCTAATTCAATTTGCATCAAGGATATCATCATTCACACACATATGCACATGACACATGAATCCCTTACACTTATTTATACAATCATCAACCTTGGAACAATCATCAAGTTTGGCAGGACACATTACAACCCTTGAATCAATCTTCAAGGTAGGTAAACATGTACAATTTTGAATTAGGTCTAGACCTAAACATCCTGCAACACAAAGGAATGAAGGAGACCTACTTTACACCTTAGGTTGAACATAAATCCATCCAGCCATGCTACTCAACACTTATCAAATCATCAAATCAGCTCCTTAATTACCACATCCAACGAGGCCAGCCAAAACACAACACACAAGGGAGATACTTGGATACACACACTTCAATGATCACTTTCATAACTAGAGAACCTCATACAATGCTTTAACACAATCTCACAATATCCACGAACAACACAAATTCATCAAAGAGTCACTGGATTTAGCTACAATAAGTCTTACTTGAAGATACTTCTTAGACTATTCCCACAAACACTTCCAAACTCTACTACTCAAGAAAATAGCCTTCTAGAGCACCAAATCACTTATCCTTGAAGATGGAGACATATATGGAATTCATAAACATACCTCTAGAACTGTAAGACTTGATACTGTACTACAGAGAAATGCGGAACCAAGCACTTTCTCCTAGACACTCTGCAATCACTACTGATAAGGTCTTCATATTGGTGAACATAAACTTCAGATCATAGCATTCTGGAGTACCAAAATCAGAATTTAGTATCTTTAGTAAGTCTTCTAAAATTAATCCAAAACTCATCCTCCAATCTTCAACATAGAAGAAATGCGGAGTAGAACCTCAGACAATATTTGGTAAGCCAGAATATACTTTCACAACTCTGTCTTCAATCTTCATAAAAATCACTTGAAAACTTAATGTCCAGAGCATATTTTCATTATCTTCAAGACTTATATAAGGCAATACAAAGTAACCAACATATTACAAACAAGTAACAAGAACAGGAGTATAGTTGACATCAATGCAACATAGACATGTTGACATCAATGACAACATCGATTAGCACATACTTGCAACAATCTCTGCCTTTGTCATTAATGGCAACATGTGACATGAAAAACCATCAAGACAAGATTCACATTCTCCCCCTTTCTCTTTACACTTTTGAATTCCATCTCCCCCTGAGTTTTTCACATGATTTCTCTCCCTCTTTGACATCAATGGTAAAGGGCATCACCGCACATACTTGCACACTACTGCACTAATCAATTCTTCACCCCCCTAACTCCAACAACCATCTTAGACCACTACCTACTCCCCCTAAGAGGTAAGCTCCAATCATCACTCCAAAAGAAGAATGTACCTTGAGGCACACTGGACTGATGCAATTCCTTATGCATCTAGTTCACAGAAGGAGGGGCAACAACCCCTAACTTGTCCCGGAGATACTTAAATGTATCTTTTGGAAGAGCCTTGGTCAATGTGTCTGCAACTTGATCCTTTGTAGGCACATACTCAAGCTTTACTTCATTCTCTACAACTTTCTCTCTCAAAAAGTGATATTTGATTGAAATGTGTTTTGTCTTTGAGTACATTACTAGATTCGTTGAAATTTTTATTGCACTTGTGTTATCACAAAGAATAGGAATAGGTTCATCATACTCAACTTTGAGGTCCTTCAAGGTCTGCTTCATCCACAACACTTGAGTACAACATGATGCTACAACAATATAGTCTACCTCTACAGTAGACAAAGAGACCGATTCTTGTTTCTTGCTTTGCCATGACACTACTCTATTTCCAAGAAAGAATACAACACCACTTGTGCTTTTCCTATCATCAACACATCTAGCTCAATCTGGATCTGTATAGGCATTTAGGGAGAAGTCATTATTCTTAGGATACTACAAACCATGATCTAGAGTCCCCTTCAAATATCTAAATATCCTCTTTACTGCCACAACATGTGATTCTCTGGGATCTGATTGAAATCTGGCCACAAGACAGACTGCATGCATGATATCCAGTCTGGTAGCAATCAGATAAAGCAGTCCTCTAATCATTCATCTATACTTGCTCTGATTAGCCTTAGGAGATTCATCATTCTTTCTCAATTTACATCTAGTAGCCATAGGAGTACATACTGATTTAGATTCTTCCATTCCAAACTTCTTCAATAACTATTTAGCATACTTGGATTGAGAAATGAAAATACCATTGTCAGTTTGATTGATTTGCAACCCAAGAAAGAAGTTCATCTCCCCACATATAGACATCTCAAACTCTTTTTACATCTCATCTACAAACCTGTTACATAAGCCTTCACTTCCACCAAATATAATATCATCAACATAGACCTCAACAATCAGAATCTAATCTCTACTTATATTGGTGTACAAATTGCTATTTGTAGACCCCTTGTTGAATCCTTGTTGCAACAAGTACTTATCTAGCCCTGCATACTAGGCTCTTGAAGCTTTCTTTAGTCCATACAGGGCCTTCTTCAATTTGCATACCATGTCTAGTTTTTTTGACAACTGAATCCATCCAGTTTCTCAATGTAAACATCTTCTTCCAATTCTCCATTTAGAAATGCAAACTTCACATCTATCTGATAAACCTTGAAATCTTTGTGTTGCATATGCCAGAAACAATTTGATAGCTTCAAGTCTTGCCACTAGAGCAAAGATCTCTTCATAATCAATCCCTTCCACTTGTGAGTAGCCCTTACACACAAGTCTTGCCTTGTTCCTCACAACTTCTCTAGCTTCATTCAACTTGTTCCGGAATACCCACTTTGTTCCAATTACATTCTTGTTTGCAGGCCTAGGGACTAGTTCCCAAGTCTTGTTCTTCTCAATCTACATCAGTTCCTCTTCCATTTCTTTAACCCAATACTCAGCTTTGCCTGCTTCACTCACTATTTTAGGCTCTACCTTTGAAAGTAGACACAAATTTACTTGTTCTTTTGCAACTCTACTTCTTGTTAACACCCCTTTCATCTTGTCACCAATAATCTGATCTTTAGAATGATCTCTTTGCACATACCTAGGAGTTTTAGGAGCACTTTCTAGAGCTTCACTTTGAACTTCTTCTAGAGTAGATTGCACTTCAATCGGTACCTCTTTGTTTTTGACTTCCACAACTTTCTCTGTCTCAACAGGTTCATCTTACTCATATCCAATTGGTTCTGAATATTTTTGAATGTCTTCATCTACTTTCACACTTGCACTTTCAATGATCCTTCTCAATATTTTATTATAGCACTGGTATGCTTTTCTCTTAGTGGAGTATCTAAGGAATATGCCTTCATCACATCTAGCATAAAACTTTCCTAACTCTTCATCTCTTCTAATATAACATTTGCTTCCAAAAACTTTAAAGTACCTGAAAGTAGGATCTTTTCCATACCAGATCTCATAATGTGTCTTTGTTCCTTTTGCTTTAACATGCACTCTATTCAAGGTGTAAACTATAGTATGTATTGCTTCTCTCCAATATACTTCTGGTAGTACTACTTCTTTCATCATTATTCTAGCAACTTCTTGAACTATTATGTTCTTCCTTTCCACTACTCCATTTTGCTAGGGAGTCCGAGGTGCAGACAATTGTCTCTTGATTCCATGTTCTTCATAGAAGGTATTGAACTCATTTGAGGTAAACTTACCACCTCTATCAGATCTCAAACACTTGATTTTCAAATCCATCTCATTTTCAACCATAGCTTTGAATACCTTGAACTTTTCTAGGGCTTCTAATTTTTCTCGAAGAAATGTAACACAAGTCATTCTAGAATAATCATCAATAATAAGCATGAAATACCTGTCACCTTGTAGACTTTTTGTTCTTGTAGGAACACATAGGACTATGTGCACCAACTCCAATAGACTGGTAGAGGATTACTCTTTGCTCTTGAAGGTAGTTTTTGTCAATTTTCCAAATTGGCATTCCTTGCACATGGCATTGGCAAACTTCACCAACTTAGGTAGATCTCTTATAGCTTTGACTATGCTTATTCTTAGTAGATTGTCAAAGTTAATATGACACATTCACCTATGCCAAATCCAACTTTCATCTATCTGATCCAACAGACAACAATTATCAGTCCCTCTCAATTGATAAACATTGCTATGAGTCTTCTTACCAGAAGCAATTATAGTTCCAGAGCTTTTCCTTATCTCACATCCATTGTCCTTGAATATTAGATTGTATCTTTTGCTACACATTTGTCCTATACTTAAAATATTGTGCCTTAATCCCTTACCATAAAAAACATCATATGTGTTATTCTTTCCATCAAAAGTAATCGATCCTCTTCCAACAATCTTGTCAGTTGTATCATCACCAAACCTAACCAGTCCTCCATCATACTTTTCCAACTTAACAAACTTACTTTTATCAACTGTCATGTGATTTGAGTAGCCACTATCAATGATCCATTCATCTTCCTTTTCACCATTAAATGTAGATATCACATTCACTCCTTCCAGACCTCCTTCCTTTGTACAACTAGCAAGGTTAGTAGAAATAGGTTCTTCTCTTAAGGAAATGAACAAGTATTCATTAGTATTACCATCATCAACATCAAGTTCATCATCAGTTACACCTTCTTCATCTCTAACATAATAACTTTTCTTTATCATTTTACCTTTACCTTCATTGTTCCTATTCTTCAAATTCCTATTAGGACATCTTGAAGCATATTATCCAATCTTTCCACAGTTGAAGCATTTGAAAGATAACTTACCTCTGAACTTTCCACTGTTGCCTCTTTTCATTCTGCTTACAAAGTTTGCCTCAAGTTCTTTAAAGTCATCATCTGATTCCACAACATACTTATCTGATTTTGTAGGTTTTTCTTCCTTGGCATTAAAGGTAGTCTTAGTCTTCACAGGGCCATCAGTGGTACCAAACTCTCTTATTTCAAAGGCCATCAAATTACCAAGCAATTGGTCTTTAGAAACCTTACCCATATCAAATAACTCTTCAATTGTAGACACTTTGTGGCTATAGGATTTGGGAAGAGTTCTAAGTATCTTGTCCACAACATCATTATCATCTAGTGATCCTCCAAGACCCTTAATGCCGCTAACAACTTCATCAATCCTCTGAAGGTAGCTTGTTATGTTCTCATCTTCATACATTCACATTGTTTCACATGTGGCCTTCAAGTTCTACAACTTAGCCTTTTTGACTGATTCATCACCTTCATAGACGCCATTCAATTTCTCCCAAATCTCATGAGAAAATTCAAAATCCATAATTTTCACCATAATATTGTCAGATACAATATTTAGTAGAACATTCCTTACTTTATGATTAAGCTCATAATCCCTAACCTCTTCATTAGTCTTCAACTTAAGATGAGGTATTACATATTTATCTTTAACTATCCTCCAAAAACTATATCCAATTGAAACAAGATGACTATGCATTCATACCTTCTAGTACGCATAGTTGTTTCCATCAAATTGAGAAATGTCTTTCTTGTGCACCATCCCGGATCTACCTTAAGTTGTTAGGATTTCTTCCAAGAAATATTTCTTTGATACCAATTTTTGGAAGCACAAGACAACTAAGAGGGGGGGTGAATCAGTTGTATCAAAAACTTAAACTTCTCTTGATAAAAAACACATTCACATTCATTAACTTTAAACCTTTGTTCTATTATGAACTATTATGAAGAGTTAAACATAAAATGTAGAAATGAAGCTTAAACACATTAACACCATACACATGAACACTAGATATTTACATGGAAACCCCTAAATAGGGAAAAACCATGGAGAGGGTTAACTCTCAATATGATATAGTAGCAATACCAAATTAAAAAAGGCTCACTACCAAAGGGCTCACTGCCAAGAAGAAAGACTCACTGCCAAAAGGGGCTCACTACCTAGAAGAAGGAGAATATGAAGGAATGGCTCACTACCGAGGTTGAACTAATATGATTGTATCTAACATATGCATGAGTTCAATTCCATTCAAGCTGAACAAACATCAACTTCACTATAACACCACAAACACTACTTTTGATTGACTTCGCATCAAGGATATCATCATTCACACATATATGCACACCACACATGAATCCCTTACACTTATTTATACAATCATCAACCTTGGAACAATCATCAAGGTTGGTAGGACACATTACAACCCTTGAAACATTATTCAAGGTAGGAAAACATGTACAATTTTGAATTAGGTCTAGACCTAAACATCCCGTGGCACAAAGGAATGAAGGCGACCTACTTTACACCTTAGCTCGGACCTAAATCCATCTAGCCATGCTACTCAATACTTATCAAATAATCAGATCAGCTCCTTAATTATCATATCCAACCAGGTCACCCAAAACACAACACACAAGGGAGATACTTGGATACACACACTTCAATGATCACTTTCATAACTAGAAGACCCCATACAATTCTTTAACATGATCTCAGCATCTACAAACAACACAAATTCATTTGAGTCACTGGATTTAGGTACAACAGATCTTACTTGAAGACAGTTCACATACTGTTCTCATACAAACACTACCAGACCCTGCTACTAAAGAAAACAACTTTCCAGAGCACCAAATCACTTATTCTTGGAGATGGAGACATATATGGACTTTATAAACATACCTCCAGAAACACAAGACTTCAAACTATACTAAGGAGAAATGTGGAGCCAAACACTTTCTCCCAGACACTCTTCAATCACTGTTTGATATGGTCTTCATATTGGTGAACATAACTTTTAGATCATAGTGTTCTGGAGTACCAAACTCATGATTTAGTAGCTTTAGTAAGTCATCTAAAATATATTCAAAATTCATCCTTCAGTCTTCAATACAGAAGAAATCCAGAGTAGAACCTCAGACAATATCTAGTAAGCTAGAATATACTTTCACAACTTTGTCTTCAATCTTCATCAAAAGCACTTGAAAACTTAATGTCCAAAGAATATTTCCATCATCTTTAGGACTTATACAATGCAATGCAAAGTAACCAACATATTACAAACAAGTAACAAGAATAGGAACACAGTTATAACAAAAGTAAAGTCAAAGTTGGCAATGTGGGGTTTGAGATCTCTAAAGAAGTGATTGGGATGGCTACTAGGTTGCCCACAGGTGGGACGAAGCATCCAAGGAAAAGCAAGGTCTTAGATCCTGAGGGTATGAAGCTTTTTCTCAACAATGGGGAGGTGTTGAATAGCCTGCAAGGGGGTTTTGACTGCCAGCTCTTACGCCCACCGTGGGACGTGGTATGTTTCATGATCATGAAATATTTTACCCTTGAGGGGAGGTTCAGAAGGTTCTTTCATTACCATTTTGCTCTGTTTAACCACTTTAGGCATAGTAAACATATCAGTTTTTCTAAATCTATCTACTTTCTTCCTTGGAAAATTCCATTGTGGTAGCTAAAGAGTAGCACACCCTTGACCCCAGTAAACCCGAGCTTCCACTCCATCAAGGTTTAATAATGAGATTGTATAAGTTCCACCTTACTCTCTGTCCTCCTAAAGCCCCCACTCCCATCAGGATTGAGCTGCATAATCCTCCCCTAGCTAGAGAGGGCCTGGTCATCACTATTGAAGTTACCCCTGATTCCTATGCCAAGTCCTTGAAAACTGGTAGGAAAAAACTCTTGATGTCCATTAGCCTTGAACCCACCACTGAAGATCTCACCCTCACTTCTCCAATTACTACCCTGGGTAAAAGAAAAATCCTTCATGGAAGCCCCTCCCTGTGTAGCAAGTAGAAAAGGGGAACCTTGGAAGAAGGGTATGCCACTGCTACTGAGATTAAGAACACTAAAACTACCCCAGTGGTTGAGGAAGTCAGTATTGATGAAGATATGGGGGATTCAGATAGTGCAGGGGATGAGGTTTACACCCCCACTAAAGGCAAGACTCATTTCCCTACTACCAGGAGGTCTTCTAGACTTGCCGCTAAACTAACTTCTATGACCAAAGGGAAAGTTGCCATGGCTATGAAGGATGATGTTGAAGAGATGCAGGAAGATGACCTTCAGGAGGAGAAGAATACTGAAGCAGAGGTGAATTCGTAGGATGAAGAAGACTCGGAGGAAGATAACAAGAAAGGGTTTGCAGAGCTTCAGGGGTCAGGGTTTGAGGCCATTATCAAGACAAACACTATGGTGGAGGAGATGGAGCAGTTGGGTGGTGATGCATTGGTTAACAAAGGTAACAAGATTGAGGTGCTGGAAGCTGGGGATGATGGCCCCAACAATTTCCTGGACTTTAATGTACATGATTCAGATACTGACAGCTCTGAGGAAAAGATAAAAGAGGCTGGTAAGAAAAAGAAAGGTGCTAAAAACAAAAAGGGCAAGGCTAAAGACTTGCTGGAGGTCAGGATGATGCATCTGGAGTAGAAGTTTAATACCTTGGCCAAATTCTCAGCTAGAGTTATGCACAGGTCTGCCATGACTCTGTTGGCTCTCTAGAAGATGGTTCCCAAAGGACAAGAGAAGATGGACAAAAAGATGAAGGAGTACGAGGATGTGTTCTAGTTCCTTGTTGATGACTAGGACTAGATGTTTGAGTAGCCTTTATTGGCTTGGTGTTGATTTGCTGTTAGTCCATGGTTGGTCTACTATTTTTGTGGCATTCAGCATCTTTAGTATTTTGCTTATTTACTGGTTCTACTATCTTAATGTTTTGATGCATAAACATTAATGGTTTATTTTGAACTATTCAAGTTTTGGTGAGCCTCTATTGGCTATTTTGTAATGGGATCAACACCCTTTTATGCCACTTATCTTATCAAAAACAAGAATAGGAGCATAGTTGACATCAATGAAACATAGACATGTTGACATCAATGAAACACATACATGTTGACATCAATGACAACATCAATTAGCACATACTTGCAACAGAGATTGCTCTAGTTAGAGGTCTATTGTTGTCAATTGATTAACTGTAATAGAAACTAGATTTTCTTTCTAAGTAGTATCCAACACCATATTATGTCCACCAAAAGAAAAACACCCAACCCCTCAAAAATAAAAAATAGTGAAAAATTAGGAGAAAATGTGTAACTCTATTACCTAGATGTTCCCAGCTTCCACTATCCTCCTATTTAAGTCCACTGATGGATCTATTTTCTGTGTTCCTTTGCTTGTTAAGGAGTATAATAAAGAAAAGCACCACATTACAACATTATAATTACACAAAAGTGTGTCGAATATACTTGTAGAAAAACTAAAGTGTGCAGCGTGGGATGTGTTCACCCAAGAAGGAGAGAATAAATTTCTCACCATCACTAATCACAATTAGTGTATCTAGAAGCCCAGGAAGGAGACACTAAATTTCTGTCACCATCACTAATCACAGATCATGTGGAATGTGTTCACCTAGGAAGGAAAGACTAAATCTTTTCCACCATCACTAATCATAGTTACTATTTCTAGATGCCCAAGAAGGAGAGACTAAATTTCTATCATGCCATCACGGATTAGTAATTGTGATTAGTGATGGTGACAGAAAGATTTGTTCATCCACATTCTTAGTAATTATGATTAGTGATGGTGATAGAAAGATTTGTTCATCCACATTTTTAGTTATCCTTCCCAGATGAACACATCTTTTTGTTACCATCGGTAAACACAATTACTGTATCTAGGATCACTAAAAATTTAGTCCACCATCACTAATCCAAGTTAGAATATTCACACTTGTATAACTAAACAAGACTGCCTTTTACATCACATAGACAAAAGTGAGTCTAGTATACTTGTAGAAATATTGAAGTGTGCGGCATGGGATTTGTTTTCCCAGGAAGGAGAGATTGTGATTCATGGGACATTACAACATTATAACCAACAATTGGACCCATAGATTCAATGGGCACACTGATAGTTTTTTATTATCCTAAAACTTTGTTAGGGATGGATTCCTTTTCCATAAATGGAATATGTTAAAAAATCTAATGCAAAATTTTAAATTGTTTTCTTGTATGATGAGAATTAGTGCAATAATTAACTTCTTTTTGCAATAAAATGGTGTAGGAGCACCTAACACAAGGTGGCCTCCGTGAGGCATTTAAGTTTATGTTTGTTTAGAAAATCATGTTTGCGTTGTAATAAGGTCTATTTGACTAATGCATTTTCATTTTAGTTTGTATCTAGGTTCATTTTGTAAGTCCCAAGTGACTTAGGGGACTTTTGTCAAATTGTAACCACATAATGCCAAAAATAGGCAGTAGGGTAGTTGGAGGCTATTTAAAACAGTTGTCTCCCAGCCGCTTGGATTGGTCTCCTAGCCACTTGGAGTTAGTTTGGTACTACTCTGGGTGAGTTTATAAACCCTGGGAATTGAACAAAGCCAGAGAGATGATATTGTAATTGAATGCAATTGTGCGAATGTAATTGAGCATTGTGAAGGAGAAATCAAACTATTCTATGTCGTCAATCTATTTTTTGTTCTCTGTAATTACAAATTGCGTAGCTATAGATCTCTTTTCCTTCTATGTTTTTATTGTTGCATTATGTCGATGTGAAGCATTCCACTAATAAGATTTCTATCGAAATTAGTGGAATGGCTTCATTGTACAGTTATCTACTTTCATTTTCTATTTTGTTTTCCTATTTGGTGATGTAGAGGACCAAATTTGAGTGTGCACCATAGATCATCTAGAATCTCCATGTGCTAGGGTTTGGATTGGAGGAGTTGGAGTTGTTTTGGTGAGACAAAGGCCATCAACAAAGCATTTCTCACTCAGATTGATGAGGATAGTCTGACCGAAGCGAGGATTGAGCTGCTGAATGGAAGTGGTGCAGGAGCACCTACCTGACAGCTGGCCTCCATGAGGCAGTTAGTTTGTTATAGGTCTGGTTAATGTTTCCAAGAAGGTCTTATAAGACCAATGCATGTAATAAGGTCATGTTGACCATACTTTACTATTTTTAGGTAGTTGTCTGGACAGCTGTTTAGTCTGTTTGTTCGGTTGGATCCTCCCAGCCGCTTGGAAGCTCCCAGCCACTGGGAATCGAGTGGTAGTACTCGCAGGAAATCCTATTTATGCATGAGGATCGGTTGGTTTTAGGCAGTATTGCAGATCATCGATCAGACTTTGCTGAGAGTGAGACAGAGGGAGAGACTGAGTATTGTATTTGCATCTTTTGAAATCAATAAAGAGATCCTATTTGTGTCCATTCTCTGTTTTGAATTCCATTGTGTGATCGATTTGCTATTCTAGTGGTTTCATGGATTCGCTGATCCATTCCACCGGTTGATTCGTCGAATCGGTGGAATGGCTATGTACAGTAGTTTAGGATGTAGTTTGCATTTTCTGTTTGTTCGCATGTATGTTTGCAGGATCGCAGTCGAGAGGTGTTGAGAACCCTAGCATGGGTATGTGCTAGGTCGTGCTGGTTGTTAGAGTCTGGAAGATCACCCTGAAAGTAGATCAGGGCACCTCAGGAGGTTCGGCGGATCGAAATTCGCTAAGGTTAGAAATTTGTCGCAACGGCATCATCAGGATATTTCTGTGTATATCCTGCAGTTACTTCAGGCATCATCCGAGTAGATGGAGGTGAGCATGATGCAATCGTTTGCATAAGGTGAATGTGTTTTGGGGTGATCATCATCAGGTGTTGCCGAGGAGGAGCGTATCGGCATAAGGTAGAAGATCGGGTTGATAAAACCATCGCGGGCCGATAATGTTATGTTTGGCCGACAGTAGGATATTGGAGGAGCTGCATATGACGTCATCGTCATCAGGACATTCTGAAATATCACCCGATAAAGGTTTATCCTGCTGACCATAAGTGTTTTGGTATCGGCATAAGGCATCGAGAAGTTAAGTGGATCGGGAGGAGGATATTCAGCAGAATATTCGTCATCAGCATAAAGTTGAGTATCATCATCAAGACGTTTCAATATGACCAGATAAGTCATATCCTGATGCTGTTGTTTAAGTAGTCGGATATCGGGGTGACGTAAGCATCGAAGGAAAGGTGCATGAGGTTGTCGTCATCAGGATATATGGGAGGAACTGGATATTTTATATCCTGCTGATGAACATGATGTTGAACATCATGATGCTGCAGAAAGCGTTTGGCGGTAAGGTGAACAGTGAACATCAGAAGGATGTTTGCGCTTGTCGAATATGATGATGCTGCCGATAGTCGGATATGATGATGCTGCTGACAGGTGAAAGGTCGAAGGTTTGTCTGCAGGAGAATATCGGTCGGCAGGGAAAATATGATGATGCTGACAGTGTTAAGGGAAATATGATGATGATGATGAAGGGTTGTAGACATACATGCTGTATGTCAAGGTTTTAGTGTGGATGCCTCTGCATCATAGTGGTATCAGAGCTCAGCAAAAGGTCTAGGCTGTTGTGTGTTGATTCTGTCACCGAAAGGGTAGAGGTAGAGTTGATTCTGTCACTGAAAAGACAGAGGTAGAGGAGTGAGAGGTTGACAAAATGCCTCCGAAAGGTAATGGTACTGCAAGGGAATTGCAGGAGATGAAGGAAAAACATGCCAGAGAGATGAGGAAGATGAAGGAGCTTGCTGAAGCACTTCAAGCCAGGCTTGTAGCCTTGGAGAAGAACAAAAAGAGGGAAGTGGAAGACAGTGAGTCTGAAGAAGATGAAGATGCTGTTGAAGAGTATGAAGAGGTAGCTGAAGATCTGGATACTGAAGACCAGAGATTTGCAAAACTGTTAAAGGCAGTGCAGAGTGATAAACCTAAGGTAAAGGTTGATGTTTCCAAGTATAATGGAAGTTTGAATGAAGATGAGTTACTGGATTGGATTGCTGCACTTGATAATCACTTTGAATGTGAAGATGTTGCTGAGGATCAGAAGGTAAAGATTGCAAAGACCAAGTTAGGAGGTCATGCTTTGGTATGGTGGGATTATGTACAATCCGAGAGAAGGAAACAAGGGAAGTCAAAGATCACTTCATGGGATAAGATGGTAGCAAGGATAAAAGGTAAATTCTTGCCTAAGGATTATGAGATTCAGATGTTTAAGAAGCTGCAATTTTTAAGGCAGAAGGAAATGGATGTGAAGGCATATACCAAGGAGTTTTATAAGTTGAGTATGAGATCTGGTCATCATGAGAATGAGGTAGAAAAGTTTGCTAGGTACTTGGCTGGTTTAAGATTGAACATACAGGATGAGTTAGTTTTAGCTAACCCTAAGAATGTGGAGGATTGTTACCAAATGGCAATTAGGATTGAAGAAAAGATGAATAGAAGACAAGATAAGTCCATGAGAGGAAGAGGCAGCAATATGAGGGGAAGAGGATTAGCCCCTACAACAAGGCAAACCAATGAGGGTCAAGAAGACACTGGTAAAGGACAGGGACAGTCTGATTTCAGAGGTGGATGGAAAGGTAATAGAGGCATATTTGGAAGTGGTAGAGGTTCTACTACATTTTCAGGAAAGTGTTACACCTGTGGTGAGTTTGGTCATCCATTTTTCAAATGTCCAGAAAGCAAAGGTTCATCATCCAGAAATGATAGAACGAATGACAAGAGAGTACAACTTGTGCAAGAAGAGAAAGTAGAGGAATGTGTACAAAGTTTAAACACTTATCAAGATAGAGTTCCTGACAATTATGGATATCCTGAGGAGGGAGAAGCATTGATGCTAAGGAGAATTAGTTTGCAGACATCAAAGGATATGATGCAAAGAAGAGCTCTTTTCAAGACCACATGCAAGAGCAAAGGTAAAGTATGTAAGGTTGTCATTGATACTGGTTCAACAGATAACATGGTATCTCAGGAAATGGTGGATAAACTGCATTTGGAAAGGATTCCACATCAACACCCTTACAAGGCATCTTGGGTGAGTGATAGTCAATCACTTTTTGTCTATGAACAGGCATATGTGGATTTTCAGATTGGAGCATATCATGATAGAGTTTTGTGTGACATTTTGCCCATGGAATGTTGTCACCTACTGTTGGGTAGACCATGGCAATTTGATAGGAGGGTACTGTATGATGGGTATGCTAATACCTACACCATCAAGAAAGATGGGAAAACTATTATGTTGATGCCATTACAGGAAGCAGCTGTAGTACAGAAGGCAGCAAAAATCATTTTAGTGGGAAAGAAGGAATTTGTGCAGATGCCTATAGCAGCAGGCATAAAGGCAGTTGAGGACACTGCAGGGAAAGGAGTTGTTAAGGACAACAGGTTGAAGACAGTTGTAGTTTTGACTGACAGAGGTCAGCAGCAAGTTCAGAAACAGGTTTGCACACAGCAACCAGTTGAGAGTAATGACAAGGATGTTGTCATAGTTGGGACTATTGTTTGTCCTATAAAGGTTGAAAGAAAGACAGAGTTGAAAATTGTAGAAGTTCAAGAGGCAGTTTAGACAGAGGTTCTGGTCAGACAACCTGACAAACACAAGGTATGTGAGAGAAGGGCCTACATTGACAGGCATGAGGATTTACTTGCAAGAAAACAAGTTACAGTTCAGAAGTCTTTGAGCAGCCGAGAGCCAGCAGAGGACAAAGCTGGAATAGGTCAAGACACTGCAAAGGCAAAGTGTAAAGGTGGAGGACTTCCACATCCTAACTCATGGGACATGAGTTCTTTTCTATTGGGGAGTATGGTGCAGGAGCACCTACCTGACAGCTGGCCTCCATGAGGCAGTTAGTTTGTTATAGGTCTGGTTAATGTTTCCAAGAAGGTCTTATAAGACCAATGCATGTAATAAGGTCATGTTGACCATACTTTACTATTCTTAGGTAGTTGTCTGGACAGCTGTTTAGTCTGTTTGTTCAGTTGGATCCTCCCAGCCACTGGGAATCGAGTGGTAGTACTCGCAGGAAATCCTATTTATGCATGAGGATCGGTTGGTTTTAGGAAGTATTGCAGATCATCGATCAGACTTTGCTGAGAGTGAGACAGAGGGAGAGACTGAGTATTGTATTTGCATCTTTGAAATCAATAAAGAGATCCTGTTTGTGTCCATTCTCTGTTTTGAATTCCATTGTGTGATCGATTTGCTATTCTGGTGGTTTCATGGATTCACTGATCCATTCCACCGGTTGATTCGTCGAATCGGTGGAATGGCTATGTACAGTAGTTTAAGATGTAGTTTGCATTTTCTGTTTGTTCGCATGTATGTTTGCAGGATCGCAGTCGAGAGGTGTTGAGAACCCTAGCATGGGTATGTGCTAGGTCATGCTGGTTGTTAGAGTCTGGAAGATCGCCCTGAAAGTAGATCGGGTCACCTCAGGAGGTTCGGCGGATTGAAATTCGCTAAGGTTAGAAATTTGTCGCAACGGTATCATCAGGATATTTCTGTGTATATCCTGCAGTTACTTCGGGCGTCATCCGAGTAGATGGAGGTGAGCATGAATGTGTTTTGATGCAGAGGTAAACGCAACGGGAGCCTACAAATGGGAAGGAGGAGTCAATAATACAATCAGCATATTAAAAATCCTATCAGCTTAGCATCATCATCATATTTCCTGCAAACACAAACAGCATCATCATATTTCGAACGAGCACGAAATATCCTCCTGCTGACTACTGTTCACTTCCTTATCGCTTTTCACCTTTCACCTTTCAACAGCATCATGATATTTGGCAAGCGCAAACATCCTCTTGATGTTCACTATTCACTTAGCGCCAAACACTATCTTCAACATCCTGATGTTCAACATCACCTTCATCAGCAGGATATAAAATATCCGGTTGCTCCAAATATCCTGATGACGTATATCCTGATGACGATGACGTCACATGCAGTTCCTCAATATCCTGTTGCTCCGATATCCTGATGACGTATATCCTGATGATGATGACGTCATATGCAACTCCTTCACTATCTGACTACTCGAACAACAGCATCATGATATGACTTACCCAGTCATATTGAAACATCCTGATGATGTTAACCAAACCTTATGCTGAAGTCTTACGCTGATGCCAAAACACTTAGCGACAGCAGGATAAACTTGCATAGGGTGATATTCGCAATATCCTGATGACGATGACGTCACATCCTGATGACGATGACGTCACACAATATCCTGATGACCTCTTCAATACTTAGCCAAAAAAATGAACTTTCACTTCCGCATCCGATAGCGATATGCAGATGATGGGCACACACGAGAGATGATCCTGACGACGATATATACACTGAGTATATATCCAACTTATAACATCCTGATGCACTTGAAACATACAAACTTCATCAGCTTCATAACCCGATCCGGATGGCGATACACTCGCAGATGACAATGCGATTCACTTCGACTGGAAAAGCACATGCAGACTCCTGTATATCCGTCAGCTGCATGCAAGCTCACAGAATCGCACAATTTCATAAAGACAATATGATGATCGGGCCGGATCACCTTCAAATCAAAACTTAAAGATTTATCTTCCTGAACCTAGCACATGAGGATGCTAGGCTGATTCACAGCATGCTACCAACTGATCTCTCAAACAATGAAATGCATAAACAGAAAACTAAAATGCAAACTAAACTATCATACATGACCATTCCACCGATTTACAGAGTCAACCGGTGGAAGGGTTGAAAGAATCCATCCACTTGTAATCAGAACAAAAATCAAAATAGATATAGCTGATAAACCAGATAATGCAATAGATGAGATCTTATTCAGATGAAACACAAATGTCCTGAACAATGCTTTACAATGTCTGGACTGATCTCTGGATCATCAGTACAACAAAACACAACACAACTCACATCAACATCTAACCTGCTAAACCCTAACAGATTGAAGGTATATATATAGCAATATCCTGCGAGTACTACCAACTCAATTCCCAGCGGCTGGGAGCTTCCAAGCGGCTGGGAGAGAAGACAGCTCATACTACCTGATCACGGATTCTAACTACCTGCACAGTCTCCTAGACTGATCTAATACATATGCATTGGTCCAATGGACCTTATTACATCATGAAATCAAACATACTAAAAATAGAATAATGTCCTGTCATGCGGACAATTAACCTATATCCTGATCATGCGGACAATTAACCTATATCCTGATCATGTAGGGGTGCTCCTGCACCATGTTTTGGGGTGATCATCATCAGGTGTTGCCGAGGAGGAGCATATTGGCATAAGGTAGAAGATCGGGTTGATAAAACCATCGCGGGCCGATAATGTTATGTTTGGCCGACTGCAGGATATTGGAGGAGCTGCATATGACGTCATCATCATCAGGATAATCGTCATCAGGACATTCCGAAATATCACCCGATAAAGGTTTATCCTGCTGACCATAAGTGTTTTGGTATCGGCATAAGGCATCGAGAAGTTAAGTGGATCAGGAGGAGGATATTCAGCGGAATATTCGTCATCAGCATAAAGTTGAGTATCATCATCAGGACGTTTCAATATGACCAGATAAGTCATATCCTGATGTTGTTGTTTAAGTAGTCGGATATCGGGGTGACGTAAGCATCGAAGGAAAGGTGCATGAGGTTGTCGTCATCAGGATATATGGGAGGAACTGGATATTTTATATCCTGCTGATGAACATGATGTTGAACATCATGATGCTGCAGAAAGCGTTTGGCAGTAAGGTGAACAGTGAACATAGGGAGGATGTTTGCGCTTGTCGAATATGATGATGCTGCCGATAGCCGGATATGATGATGCTGCTGACAGGTGAAAGGTCGAAGGTTTGTCTGCAGGAGGATATCGGTCGGCAGGGAAAATATGATGATGCTGACAGTGTTAAGGGAAATATGATGATGATGATGAAGGGTTGTAGACATACATGCTGTATGTCAAGGTTTTAGTGTGGATGCCTCTGCATCAGGAAGTCATGGCTTGAGGTTCAGATCTGAGTGATCAGATTATCGATAGTTCTGTAGAAAGTCTGACCGATAGGGAAGGATACACCGGAGGTAGATGCCATCAGGAGAGGAGTAACATCAGTAGAAGAGTTGGAAGCATATAGCAAAGACAAGAGTCTCACCGAATGTAGATTGTGAATGCATATCGCAAAAGCATGTTGGGAATGTATGTGGAGAATGTATGGTGTAGGAGCACCTAACACAAGGTGGCCTCCGTGAGGCATTTAAGTTTATGTTTGATTAGAAAATCATGTTTGCATTGTAATAAGGTCTATTTGACCAATGTATTTTCATTTTAGTTTGTATCTAGGTTCATTTTGTAAGTCGCAAGTGACTTAGGGGACTTTTGTCAAATTGTAACCACATAATGCCAAAAATAGGCAGTATGGCAGTTAGAGGCTATTTAAAACAGTTGTCTCCCAGCTGCTTGGATTGGTCTCCCAGCCACTTGGAGTCAGTTTGGTACTACTCTGGGTGAGTTTATAAACCCAGGGAATTAAACAAAGTTAGAGAGATGATATTGTAATTGAATGCAATTGTGCGAATGTAATCGAGCATTGTGAAGGAGAAATCAAACTATTATGTGTTGTCAATCTATTTTTCATTCTCTATAATTACAAATTACATAGCTGTAGATCTCTTTTCCTTCTTTGTTTTCATTGTTGCATTATGTCAATGTGAAGGATTCCACTGATAAGATTTCTGTCAAAATCAATGGAATGGCTTCATTGTACAGTTATCTGCTCTTGTTTTCTATTTTGTTTTCCTATTCGGTAGCGCAGAGGACCAAATTTGAGTGTGCACCATAGATTACCTAGCATCTCCATGTGCTAGGGTTTGGATTGGAGGAGTTGGAGTTGTTTCAATGAGACAAAGGCCATCGATGACACATTTCTTGCTCAGACTGACGAGGATAGTCTAACAGAAGGGAGGATCAAGCTGTTGGACAAAAGTCACGACTTGAGGTTCAGATCCGAGTGATCAGATTATCAGTGGTTCTGGAGAAAGTCTGACTGATAGGGAAGGATACACTGAAGGTAGATGCCATCAGGCAGAGGAATGACATCGGTAGAAGATTTGGAGCATACAACGAAGACAAAAACCTCACCGAATGTAGATTGCGAATGCATATCACAAAAGCATGTTAGGAATGTATGTGGAGAATGTATCTTTCATCAGATATAAATCAGGGTATAGGAACTGGTAATAGTAAGTCACGCTAAGCATATACTAAGTTAGAGTTTGAGGCTCCCCATCATATTGGTATCAGAGCTAGCAAAAGCTCTGGGTGGAAGTGTTGTGTATTTGATTTCTGAAGATAGATGAATCCTATTCCTGTAGTGTGTGGGCAGATGATGATGAGGTCTATCATGACCATTCACCAATTGAGGTTTGGCTGGAAGAGGGTGTAGAATGAGGCCACTACAAGAGAGAGTGGTAGTGCATCTCCAGGATATGTTGTTGGATGAGAGGAATGGGTCTGTAGCAGAGTGTAGGATGGACATTTGATTGAGCATTGTGCTGTAGTCAAATTGAAGGATTTGTAGGAGTGTTGGCATTTGGGTGCCATCTGTGAATGTTTATGTCAGACAAAGAGAGTGAAGGAGAGGCTAGCAATATGCCTCCAAATGGGATGACCACCGAAGTGGTCAAGAAATTTCAAGAGATGGAAGAGACGATCAAAACTGGAGTCAGGGAAGCACTCCAAGAAGAATTGAAGGCAATGAAGATAGGCAAAAGGATAGAGGAAGATTCAGATGGAGAAGAAGAGAAACAAGAAGAGGCAAAGATACCAGCTAAAAAAAAGCAATTCCTAGAAGCCATTAAGGCTATTGGTAAGGACTCTTCAGAGGCTCGGATAGATATTCCCATGTTCAGGGGAAAGATGAATGCTGATGAAGTTATGGAGTGGATTGAGGCTCTAAACAACTACTTCGAATACAAGGAAGTCCCTGAAAGTAAGAGGGTTAAGTTTGCAAAAACTAAACTCAAAGGTGCTGCTCTTACATGGTGGAATTACACCCAAGGAGAAAGGGTAAAGAATGGGAAGAGTATGATATCTTCGTGGAGCAGAATGCTGGAGAAGATCAAGTCTCAATTCCTTCCATCTGACTATGAGGTGCAGATTTACAAGAATATGTAGAACCTTAAGCAAAAAGATATGGATGTGGCTACTTGCACCTAGGAGTTTCACAAATACACTCTTTGCTGTGGGTACATGGAGGATGAAAAATCCAAGGTAGCAAGGTATTTAAATGGTCTAAGGATCAATATTCAATATGAGATTAGTTTATTTACCCCTGAAACTATGGAAAAATGCTTTCAAGTAGCATTAAGAGCTGAAGAGGAAAGGTGAGTAGCAGAGTAGAGGAAGAGGTGACAGAAATTTTAGAGGCAGTTTTGGAGGCAGAAGTCGTAACCATAGGCCTAGTGGTGAGTCTAGCCAAGAAGAGAAAGTTGGAGACTCAAGTAGTAGAGGAAGCTACTGAGGAAGAAGGCCAAATGAAAGAGGTGGGACAAATGGATTAGGTAGAGAATCTAAGTTCTCCAACATGAGATGTTATAACTGCAATCAGATAGGGTACCCAGCCTATAAGTGTCTAGAGAAGGCCTCAACTTCTCATGGTAATGAGAGAAGAACCACATTGACTCAAGAGGATGCCAGGAAGTGTGACATCTCCTAAAGTTAATTTGACATCAGAAGTGGAAGAAAATCTAATGATCAAGAGGACGTTGCTCAAAGAACCAGTGAAGACTAAACCATCACATAGGAGAGCTCTTTTCAGGATCAATTGCAAAAGCAAAGGTAAAATATGAAAGGTAGTCATAGATTCTGGTTCAACAGATAATATGGTGTCTAGGGAAATGATGGATAAATTAAACCTAGAAAGGATTCCTCATCAAACTCCTTACAAGGCATCTTGGGTAAGTGACAGTCAATCACTTTTGGTAAGTGAACAGGCATATGTTGATTTTCAGATTGGAGAATATAAGGAGAGAATTTTATGACATTTTGCCCATGGAGTGTTGTCACCTACTTTTAGGTAGGCCATGGCAATTTGATAGGCAAGCATTATGATGGATATGCTAACACATACACCATCAAGAAGGATGGGAAGACTTTTTTGATGCAACCATTGCAGGAGGATGTTGAAGCAAAGAAGGAAACCAAGATCATTTTGGTGGGTAAGAAAGAGTTTGTGAAGATAAATGAAGAAGAGACAAGGACAGTTGAGGATACCTCAAGGAGTGGGGTTACCACAGATCAAATTTTGAAGGTGATTTCAGTTTTGAATGGTGGAGATCAGATGGTAATGTCTGAGATGGATCAAATGAAGGTCAAAGAGTAGTTTTGCAAGCAGCCACAAGTTGATTGGAAAGAAGCAGATGCTATCATAGTAGGGACCATTGTTTGTCCTCTAGAGCCAATAAGAGTTGAAAGGTAGACATATTCTACCATAGCAACAATGCAAGCAACATCAAACAAGGTTTTGAATGTAGGTGTTTAGGCAGAGATGACAGTAAGGAAGAATGACGAGCAAAGTTTGGGTTTGGTTGCAAGCACTCACTCATGGCAAGGTGTGAGTAGAGCCTACAATGCTAGGCATGAGTTTTTGATTCCATGAAAGCAAGTTGCAATCCAGAGCTCATGGGGAAGGCATGAGGCAGCAAAGGATAAAGGTGGAGCAAGCCAAAGAATCATCTCATGGGACATGAGTTCTTTTCTATATGGGGTGTATGGTGCAGGAGCACCTAACACAAGGTGGCCTCTGTGAAGAATTTAAGTTTATGTTTGTTTACAAAATCATGTTTGAGTTGTAATAAGGTCTATTTGACCAATCCATTTTCATTTCAGTTCATATCTAGGTTCATTTTGTAAGTCCCAAGTGACTTAGGGGACTTTTGTCAAATTGTAACTGCATAATGCCAAAAATAGGCAGTAGGGCAGTTGGAGACTATTTAAAATGGTTGTCTCCCAGCCACTTGGATTGGTCTCCCAGCCGCTTGGAGTCAGTTTGGTACTACTCTGGGTGAGTTTATAAACCTAGGGAAATGAACAAAGTCAAAGATATGATATTGTAATTGAATGCAATTGTGCGAATGTAATCGAGCATTGTGAAGGAGAAAGCAAACTATTATGTGTCGTCAATCTATTTTCCGTTCTCTATAATTACAAATTGCATAGCTATAGATCTCTTTTCCTTTTGTGTTTTCATTGTTGCATTATATTAATGTGAAGCATTCCACTGATAAGATTTCTGTCGAAATTAGTTGAATGGCTTCATTGTACAATTATTTGCTTTCATTTTCTATTTTGTTTTCCTATTCGACGGCATAGAGGACCAAATTTGAGTGTGCACCATAGATCACCTAGCATCTCCATGTGCTAGGGTTTGGATTGGAGGAGTTGGAGTTGTTTTGGTGAGACAGAGGCCATCGACGAAACATTTCTCGCTCAGATTGATGAGGATAGTCTAGCCGAAGGGAGGATCAAGCTATTGAACGGAAGTCATGGCTTGAGGTTTAGATCTGAGTGATCGGATTATCGATGGTTCTAGAGAAAATATGATCGATAGGGAAGGATACACTGAAGGTAAATGCCATTGGGCAGAGGAGCGACATTGGCAGAAGATTTGGAAGAATACAACAAAGACAAGAGTCTCACTGAATGTAGATTGTGAATGCATATCGCAAAAGCATGTTGGGAATGTATGTGGAGAATGTATCTTTCATCAGATACAAATGGTGACTGGTCGTAATTGTGAATCAGAGTATAGGAACTAGTAATAGAAAGTCATGCCAAGCATATACTAAGTTAGAGTTTGAGGCTCCCCATCATAAAACTATAAGTAACTTGTCAATATTCTATATATGTAGTAAATTAATTGAATCCCTTATTGCTTTTTATATAATCCCCTATAGAAACAAATGTGATCCTTATCACAAAAATAGAAGAAAACTAATAGAATTAAAATCCATGTAAAAATCCATAGAATTAATATAATTTTTTTTTCTAGAAACAATCTGCCAACTACTCTGGATGGATTCAAGCTATGATTTGTTGGCTGATAATAGATCTGGGCCCTAAGTTTGTTCAGCTTCCTAAAGGTTGAAGTGAGTAACTCGGCCACCAATGTTGTCTAACGGCTTGCATATTAGGGTAGTATCCCTCACTCCAAGGCTTAGGTAAAACTAATAATTGCTTTGCCACAAATGACAGCTCTTGGTTTACCTCACGAATGGGAACTAGTCAATCAAGTAGGGTCCGTTTACCTTTTCACTGGCAAGTCCTCTCAATGGGCCAGCTACTTTAGGGTTCCTATGGTACTCCTCACAATGAGTTTTAGGGCTATATGCCCAAGCACTTACCATAGTGAAGCAGATAGGGATGTTCCCTGATCTGAACCTACAATCCAAATGACCAATACAGATGCAAGAAAAATACTGATGCAACAATCATAGTGCCTAGAGGGCCACTGGGGGAAAAATAATTCACCAAAAATTTTGAACCAGTAAGCCCAAGAAAGCACTCTAATACTAGATGAGAGGAACCTCCTACAACAATATAATGAAAAATGTACAAAATAACATAATTATAGAAATAGTAAAAAATATAGAAGGAATTTATTTATTGTAGGCCACTTCGAGGGGGAAACCTCCTTTAAGCAAGATCAATATAATAAATTTGTGGATGCCTTCATTGGCCTCAACATGTACTTATATACTAAGTCTATTCTAAGCAACTACCACTTCCCATGAATGTGGGATAATACAATATGCTCATGGGATGACTTACAAAGCATATGTGTCCATAGAAATTAATATACTAACAAAGTAAACAGAAGGGCTAAACACAGTTCCTAACAATCTTCCTCATTGAACATTGCAATCTATCCTCAAAAGAACAACATCAAATAGATTTTCTTAAAGATCGACCAATTTAGTGTTTAAAGAAAATTCTTTTCACCTAATGGGAAAAATTTGAAATAGTCGTAAAACAATTGAAGATTAAGATAACATATGTAGTCTCACCTAAATCTCATGTTCAATCTAGACCATGGGTTGGAAGCAATGGCACCCATAATGGCCCTCCCTCACTCATCCTCACCTCTCTGCACTGGCAACATGAGGGAGAAGCATCCTACCACCAATGCCATTGCTGCCTGGATAACAAATTTAATCTTGTGAGTGGAGATTTCTCTGTTTGGAGGTCTGTTATCGTTGATTGATTCACCACAATAGAAACTGGATTTTCTTGCTAAGTAGTATCCAACACCATATTCTGTCCACCAAAAGAAAAACATGCAACCCATCAAAAATGAAAAATATTGAAAAATTAGGAGAAAATGTGTAACTCTATTACCTGGATTGTCCCAGCTTCCATTGTCCTCCCCTTTAAGTCCAATGATGGATTTGTTTTCTGTGTTCCTTTGCTTGTTAAGGAGTATAATGAAGAAAAGCACCACATTACAACATTATAATTAGATAAAAGCGTGTCGAATATACTTGTAGAAAAACTGAAGTGCACAGCATGGGATGTGTTCACCCAAGAAGGAGAGACTAAATTTCTCACCATCACTAATAACAATTAGTGAATCTAGAATCCTAGGAATGAGAGACTAAATTTCTATCACCATCACTAATCGCATCACATAGGATGTGTTCACCTAGGAAGGAAAGACTAAATTTCTACCACCATCACTAATCACAGTTACTATTTCTAGATGTCTAGGAAGGAGAGACTAAATTTCTGTCACCATCCCTAATGAAAATTAATCTATCTAAGATCACTAAAAATTCAGCCCACCATCACTAATCTTGCATGATTAGGTTGATGGTGCACTAAATTTTTAGTGATCCTAGATAGAGTAATTATGATTAGTGATGGTGATAGAAAGATGTGTTCCTCCACATTTTTAGTAATTGTGATTAGTAATGGTGATAGAAAAATGTGTTCATCCACATTTTTAGTTATCCTTCCTAGATGAACACATCTTTTTGTCACCATCACTAAACACAATTACTATATCTAGGATCACTAAAAATTTAATCCACAAGCACTAATCCAAGTTAGAATATTCACACTTGAATATGCAAAATTAGTGATGGTGGACTAAATTATTAGTGATCCTAGATATAGTAATTATGTTTAGTGATAGTGATAGAAAGATGTGTTCGTCCACATTTTCAGTGACCCTTCTTGGACGAACACATCTTTCTGTCACCATCACTAAAAATAATTATTGTATCTAGGATCACTAAAAATTTAGTCCACCATCACTAATCCAACTTAAAATATCACACATGTACATCTAAACAAGACCTCCTTTTATACCACATAGACAAAATCATGTCTAGTATACTTGTAGAAAAACTGAAGTGCACAGTGTGGGATTTTCTCACCTAGGAAGGAGGGACTTTGATTTGTGGGACATTACAATATTATAACTAGCAATTAGACCCATAGGTTGAATGTGCACACTGATAGTTTTTTATTATCCTAAAACTTTGTTAGTGATGGATTCCTTTTCCATACAAGGAAGATGTTACAAAATTTAATGCAAATTTTTAAATCATTTTCTTGTAGGATAGGAATTGGTGCAATATTTAACTTTTTTTTGCAATAAAACTATAAGTAACTTGTCAATATTCTATATATGTAGTAAATTAATTGAATCCCTTATTGATTTTTATATAATTCCTTATAGAAACAAATGCAATCCTTATCACAAAACTATAAGACAAATAATATAATTACAATCCATGTAAAAATCCATAGAACCAAGAGAATTTTTTTTCTAGAAAAAACGATCTGCCAACTGCTCTGGACAGATTCAAGCTGCGATTTGCCTTCTGATAATAGATCTGGGCCCTATGTTTGTTTAGCTTCCTAAAGGTTTAAGGGAGTCACTCAGCCACCAATACTGTCTAATAGCTTGTGTACTAGTGTAGTATCCCTCACTGCATGGCTCAGGTAAAACTGATAACTGCTTTTCCACAAACAAAAACTCTTGTTTGATTGATTAACCTCATGGATCGAAACTAGTCAATCAGGTAGGGGTTGTTGCCCTTATTTTTGGTAGGTCCTCTCAATGGGTCAGCTACTTCGAGGTTCCTGTGGTACTCCTCACAATGATTTTTAAGGCTATATGCCCAAGCACTTCCCACAATTAAGCAGATAGGGATGTTCTTGGATCTAAACCTGCAATTCAAATGAACAATACAAATGCAAAACAAATACTGATGCAAAAATCCAAGCTCATGGAGGGCCACTACGGAAAAAAAATTCATTAAAAATCCCCACCCAACAAGCCCAAGAAAGTGCTCTGATACCAGATGAGATGAACCTCCTGCAACAATATAATGAAAATGCATGAAATAACAAAATTATAGAAATAGCAAAAACACAGAAGGAATTTATTGATTGTAGGCCACTTTGAGGGGGCAACCTCTTTTGAACAAACTCAATACAATAAATTCATGGATGCCTTCATTGGCCTCAACATGTACTTATATGCTAAGTCTAATCTAAACAACTACCACTTCCCATGAATGTGGGATAATACAATATGCTCATGGGATAACTTACAAAGCATATGCATCCATAGCAATTAATATACTAACAAAGTAAAGAGAAGGGATAAACATGATTCCTAACAACTTTCCTCATCGAACACTACAATTTGTCCTCAAAAGAACAACATCAAATAGATTTTCTTAAATATCAACTGATTTAGTGTTTAAATAAAATTCTTTTCACCAAATGGGAAAATTATGAAACCATGGTAAAACAATTGAAGATTAAGATAACATATGTAGTCTCACCTGAATCTCACATTCAATAGGCTCCAGGTTGGAAGCAATGGCACCCACAACAACCCTCCCTCCCTCGTCCTCAACTCTTCACACTGACAACATGAGGGAAAAGCATCCTACTAGCAAATGCCATTACCGCCTGGATAACATATTTAATCTTACTTGTGAGTGGAGATTGCTCTGGTAGGAGGTATGTTGCCGTCTATTCATTAACTACAATAGAAATTGGATTTTCTTGCTAAGTATTATACAACACCATATTATGTCCACCAAAAGAAAAAACACCCAACCCATAAAAAAGAAAAATATTGAAAAATTAGGAGAAAATGTGTAACTCTGTTACTTGGATGTTCCTAGCTTCCATTGTCCTCCACATTAAGTCCACTGATGGATCTATTTTCTATGTTTCTTTGCTTGTTAAGGAGTATAATGATGAAAATCACCACATTACAATATTATAATTAGACAAAAGCGTGTTGACTATGCTTGCAAAAAATTGAAGTGCGCAGTGTGGGATGTGTTCTCCCAAGGAGAGACTAAATTTCTCACCATCACTAATCACAATTAGTGTATCTAGAAGCCTAGGAAGGAGAGACTAAATTTCTATCACCATTACTAATCACATCGCATGGGATGTGTTCATCCATGAAGGAAAGACTAAATTTCTGCCACTGTCACTAATCATAGTTACTATTTCTAGATGCCCAGGAAGGAGAGACTAAATTTTTGTCACCATCACTAATCACAATTACTATATCTAGGATCACTAAAAATTTAGCCCACCATCAGTAATCATGGAAGACATATTTTTGTCACCATCACTAATCACAATTACTGTATCTAGGATCACTAAATATTTAGCCCACCATCACTAATCCAAGTTTGAATATTTACACCAGAATATGCATGATTAGTGATGGTAGACTAAATTTTTAGTGATCCTAGATATAGTAATTGTGTTTAGTGATGGTGACAGAAAGATGCATTCATCCACATTTTTAGTGATCCTTCTTGGATGAACACATCTTTCTGTCACCATCACTAAACACAATTACTGTATCTAGCATTGCTAAAAATTTAGTCCACCATTACTAATCTAAGTTA
Organism: Cunninghamia lanceolata; assembly: GCA_027924645.1. Lineage (NCBI taxonomy): Eukaryota > Viridiplantae > Streptophyta > Pinopsida > Cupressales > Cupressaceae > Cunninghamia > Cunninghamia lanceolata. The sequence continues at coordinate 921,787 of BSBN01001388.1, forward strand.
GAATATTCACACTTGTATATCTAAACAAGACCGCCTTTTACATCACATAGACAAAAGCATGTCTAGTATACTTGTAGAAAAACTAAAGTGCGCAATGTGGGATTTACCCAGGAAGGAGAGACTATGATTCCTGGGACATTACAACATTATAACTAGCAATTGGACCCATATGTTCAATGGACACACCACTAGTTTTTTATTAGCCTAAAACTCTGTTAGGGATGGATTCCTTTTCCATACATGGAAGGGGTTTAATAATTTGCATTAAATTTTGTATCATCTTCCATGTATGGCAAAGGAATCCATCCCTAACAAAGATTTAGAATAATAAAAAACTATTAGTGTGATCATTGAACCTATGGGTCCAATTGCTAGTTATAATGTTGTAATGTCCCACGAATCACAATCTCTTCTTCCTGGGCAAACAAAACCAACATTGAATACTTCATTTTTTGTACAAGTATACTAGACATGCTTTTGTCTATGTGATGTAAAAAGGCAGTCTTGTTTAGATATACAAGTGTGAATATTCTAACTTGGATTAGTGATGGTGGACTAAATTTTTAGTAATGCTAGATACAGTAATTGTGTTTAGTGATGGTGACAGAAAGATGTGTTCATCCACATTTTTAGTGATCCTTCTTGGATGAACACATCTTTCTGTCACCATCACTAAACACAATTACTGTATCTAGCATTACTAAAAATTTAGTCCACCATCACTAATCCAAGTTAGAATATTCACACTTGTATATCTAAACAAGACTGCCTTTTTACATCACATAGACAAAAGCATGTCTAGTATACTTGTAGAAAAACTGAAGTGCGCAACATGGGATTTACCTAGGAAGGAGAGACTATGATTCCTGGGACATTACAACATTATAACTAGAAATTGGACCCATAGGTTCAATGGGCACACCACTAGTTTTTTATTATCCTAAGACTCTATTAGGGATGGATTCCTTTTCCAAACATGGAAGGGGTTTAATAATTTGCATTAAATTTTGTATCATCTTCCATGTATGGCAAAGGAATCCATCCCTAACAAAGATTTAGGATAATAAAAAACTATCAGTGTGATCATTGAACCTATGGGTCCAATTGCTAGTTATAATGTTGTAATGTCCCGTGAATCACAATCTCTTCTTCCCGGGCAAACAAAACCAATGTTGCATACTTCAATTTTTGTACAAGTATACTAGACATGCTTTTATCTATGTGATGTAAAAGGCAGTCTTGTTTAGATATATAGGTGTGAATGTTCTAACTTAGATTAGTGATGGTGGACTAAATTTTTAGTGATCCTAGATACATCAACTGTGTTTATTGATGGTGACAGAAAAATGTGTTCATCTAGGAAGGATCACTAAAAATGTGGACGAACACATCCTTCTATCACCATCACTAAACATAATTACTGTATCTAGGATCACTAAAAATTTAGTCCACCATCACTAATCCTACATATTCAGGTGTGAAGTTTCTAGCTTGGATTAGTGATGGTGGAATAAAATTTTAGTGATCCTAGATACAATAAATGTGTTCATCCAAGAAGGATAACTAAAAATATGGACGAACACATCTTTCTGTCACCATCACTAATCACAATTACTAAAAATACAGACAAACACATGATTAGTGACCATGGGCTCAATTTTTAGTGATCCTAGATACAGTAATTGTGATTAGTGATGGTGATAGAAATTTAGTCTCTTCTTCCTAGGCATCTAGAAATAGTAACTGTGATTAGTGATGGTGGCATAAATTTAGTCTTTCCTTCTTGGGTGAACACATCCCATGTGTGTGATTACTGATTGTGATAGAAATTTAGTCTCTCCTTCCTAGGCTTCTAGATACACTAATTGTGATTAGTGATGGTGAGAAATTTAGTCTCTCCTTCTTGGGAGAACACATCCCATGCTATGCACTTTAGTTTTTCTACAAGTAAATTCAACACGCTTTTGTCTAATTATAATATTGTAATCTAGTGCCTTTCTTCATTATAGTCCTTAACAAGAAAAGGAACACAGAAAACAGATCCATCAGTGGACTTAAAGGGGAGGACAATGGAAGCTAGGAACATCTAGGTGATAGAGTTACACATTTTCTCCTAATTTTTCAATATTTTCCATTTTTTATGGGTTGGGTGTTTTTCTTTTGGTGGACAGAATATGGTGTTCGATACTGCTCAACAATAAAATCTAGTTTCTATTGCGGTTAATCAATTGATGGCAACAAACCTCCAACCAGTGTAATCTCCACTCATAAGTAAGATTAAATCTATTATCCAAGTGGCAGTGGCATTGGTGGTAGCATGCTTCTCCCTCATGTTGCCAGTGTAGAGATGTGAGGACGAGGGAGGGAGGGTTGTTGTGGGTGCCATTACTTCTAACCTGGAGCCTATTGAATGTGAGATTCAGGTGAGACTACATATTTTATCTTAATCTTCAATTGTTTTACCACGGTTTCAAAATTTTCCCATTTAGTGAAAAGAATTTTCTTCAAACACTAAATCGGTCAATCTTTAGGAAAATCTTTTTGATGTTGTTCTTTTGAGGACAGATTGTAGTGTCTGATTAGGAAGATTGTTAGGAACCATGTTTATCTCTTCTCTTTAGTTTTTAGTATATTAGTTGCTATGGACGCATATGCTTTGTAATTCATCCCATGAGCATATTGTATTATCCCACATTCATGGGAAGTGGTAGTTGTTTAGATTAGACTTAGTATATAAGTACGTGTTGAGGCTAATGAAGGCATCTACAAATTTATTATATTGAGCTTGATCAAAGGAGGTTGCCCCCTCGATGTGGCCCATGATCAATAAATTCCTTTTGTGTGTTTGATATTTCTATAATTCTATTATTTCATTCATTTTTCATTATATTGTTGTGAGAGGTTCCTCTCATATGGTATTAGAGCACTTTCTTGGACACATTGGGTGGGAATTTTCAACAATTTTTTTTTTTTGTAGTGGCCCTCTAGGCACTATGATTGTTGCATCAATATTTTTTTTGGCATCTATATTGTTCATTTGGATTGTAGGTTCAGATCAGGGAACATCCTATCTGCTTAACTGTGGGAAGTGTGAGAGGAACCTCCTGCAACAATATAATGAAAATACACCAAATAATAGAAATAGCAGAACATAGAAAGAATTTATTGATCGCAGGCCACTTCGAGGGGGCAACCTCCTTTGAGCAAGCTCAATACAATAAATTTGTGGATGCCTCTATTGGCCTCAACACATACTTATATACTAAGTCTAATCTAAATAACCATTACCCCCCATGAATGTAGGATAATACCATATACTCACGGGACGACTTACAAAGCATATGCGTCTAACAACAATATACTAATATAGTAAAGAGAAGGGTTAAACATGGGTTCTTAACATCCCCTCCCTCATAGAAAAGCTTTGTCCTCAAAGCTTAAGATGTGGAAATTGTTGCTGAATCTGGAGGAGTGGTTCCTAGGTAGCATCCTCTTATTGCATTCCGTGCCACTGAATTACTACCTCGGTGATGGATCGAGAGCGAAGCTGACGGGTGTGCCTGTCGAGGATTGCCTCTGGCTCCAAAATGATGGATCCTTCATTATCCAATTCTGGTAAAATAGTTTGTGCTCTGATGTTGGTGCCAAGAACTTTCTTTAGACAAGAGACATGAAATACTGGATGAACGTGGGAAGGAGGAAGCTCCAATTTATAAGCAATTGACCCAATCTTCTGAAAAACCTTATATGGCCTATAGAACTTTGGAGCCAACTTTTGACGCCTTTTGAGTTTTAGGGAGGATTGCTTGTAGGGCCATAGACAAAGAAAAACCATATCACCTACTTGAAAAGTGCACTCAGAACGGTGCTGATCAGCTTGTTTCATGCGATTTCTTGCCAGGTGAAGATTGTCCTGCAAAATGTGAAGAATCTGATCTCGGGTTCAGAGAACCGTGTCAATTGCCTGAATTGGTGAACTGCTGGGGTGGTATGGAAGGAGCATTGGTGGTGCCTGACCATAGACCGCTTCATATGGAGTCATTTTAGATGCAGTGTGGTAGGAGGTATTGTACCACCATTCAGCGAGAGGGAGCCACTTTGCCCATTGATGCTATTGTTCTAAGGTGAAACAATGAAGGTAAGTTTCCAAACATCTGTTGATAACTTCAGTTTGACCATCTGTTTGTGGGTGATACCCAGATCTCATCTTCAATTTGGTGCCAGTGTGGCGAAAGAGTTCGGTCCAAAAATGATTGGTGAAAGTGGCATCACGATTTGAGACAATGGAAGAAAGGATTCCATGAAGACGAAAGATCTAGTCCATGAAAATCTATATGACGGAGGAGATGGTATAGGGATGGCTGAGGGCACAAAAATGACTATATTTGGAGAGGCGATCAACCACAACCAAGATCACTGTCTTCCCTCTAGATTTAGGGAGCCCCTCAATGAAATCCATAGAAATATCTGTCCAAATCTGTGTAGGGATGGGCAAGGGTTTGAGCAATCTAGGAAAGAGTGTCAGTTCACCCTTGTGGCATTGGTAGGTATCACATTCAGCCACCATCTGTTGAATTTCCCTTTTCATTCCCTTCCAAAAGAAGTTACGCCGTGCCCGCTCATAAGTTTTGAGGAACCCAGAGTGCCCTGCCGATGGAGAAGCATGGAGTTCATAGAAGATAGCCTGTTGAAGATCCGTGTTCTAGGGAAGCACTAGACGACCCTTGTATCTCAGAGAAGCACCATCCCAAGAGTAATACGGTACAACAGAAGGGTTATTGGCCAACTGTTGGATGATTTGAGATAATGAAGAGTCATTGACATAGCCCTGCTGGACATATTCCAACCAATTTGGAACAGGCATAGAAATAGCTGAAAGAGAAGCTTGGCCATCAAATGTGCGAGAAAGAGCATCTGCCACAATATTGTCCTTTCCTTTCTTGTAAGTGATTTCATAGTCATAACCCATGAGTTTGCTAACCCATTTCTATTGTGCTGGGGAGGAGACCCATTGTTCTAGGAAATATTTCAGACTCTGGTGATCAGTCTTGATGGAGAAATGATTCCCTAATAGGTATGGCTGCCACTTCTGTACTACATGCAAAATAGCCATTATTTCCTTCTCATATGTAGAGATGACTAAATTCTTACCTGAAAGGGCTTTGCTAGTGAATGCAATGGGATGTTCATCTTGGAGAAGAACAGCACCAAGTCCATTGCCGCAAGCATCACTCTCAATAGTGAAGGTCTTCAAAAAATCTGGCATAGCTAGAATAGGTGTAGTACACATGGCTTGTTTCAATTTTTCAAATGCACACTCAACAACATGCGTCCATGTAAAAGCATCCTTTTTCAATAGAGTTGTTAATGCAGCTGCAATCTTCCCATAATCCTTGACAAACTTGCAGTAGTAGCCAGTCAGTCCCAAAAAACCATGGAGGCTCTTGAGTGTCTGAGGATGCAGCCAATTTGTCATGGCATCTATTTTGGTAGGATCCACTTGAACCCCTTGGGTGGAAACAATATGCCCAAGATACTCCACTTCCTCTTGTCCAAAAACACATTTAGACTGTTTTGCACAGAGATGATGATCAAAGAGAAGTTGCAGTACAAGATCCAGATGCTGGAGATGCTCAACCCATGTTGTACTATAGATGAGGATATCATCAAAGAAAACCAAAATGAATTTCTGCAAGTAGGGCCAGAATATTTTATTCATCAATGCTTGAAATGTGGAAGGAGCATTAGTGAGGCCAAAGGGCATGACCAAAAACTCATAGTGGCCATCATGTGTGCGGAAATCCGTTTTAGGGATATCATCCTCATGAACCTGAATTTGGTGATACCTAGAACGAAGATCCAACTTGGAGAAAAAATGAGCACCATGAAGCTCATCAACAACAGGAATCAAAAACTTATCTTTGATTGTAATGTGATTAAGTGCTTAGAAGTCAATGCAGAGGCACCATGACCCATCTGTTTTCCAGACAAGGAGAACTGGTGAAGAAAAAGAACTGGTACTAGGGCGAATAATACCTTGCTTTAGTAAGTCCCGAACGAGCATCTCAATCTCTATCTTTTGGTGAAATGGGTAGTGGTAGGGCCTGATGTTGAGAGGAACACTTCCAGGAAGGAGCTGAATATGATGGTCCTCTAGACGTGAGGTGGCAATCCCACTGGTTCAACAAAAACATAGGCATATCTATCCAAAAGTCATTGTAGATCCAAAGGACTAGTGGAGACTACTGATGGTTGCATCTGAATGGAATGGAACTGAGTGATGACACCATGTGAATTCTTCTTAAGGATTTTTCCATGTGATGTGAACTGATGATGCTGAGAGACCCTGGTTGTAAGCCCTTCAATATGTGTTTTTACCCATTATCTGAAAACTGCATCCAAAGTTCAGCAAAATCCCATAAGATGGGGCCAAGTGTACGTAACCATTGAGTGCCTAAAATGACATCACATTCACCTAAGGGCAAGGCAAACATGTCATAGCGTAGGTTATAATCTCCAATAGAGAGACGCACATTGTGACACTTCCCTTTGCAAGGTAATGTGCCCCCATTGGCAATTATGACTTCAAAGCTGGAGCAAGGATGGATAAAACAATCAGCCTATGTGTCGATCTGAGGGTTAATGAAGTTATGAGTGCTACCAGAATCAATGAGTATTGTCAAAGGGAGCTTCTTGAAGTAACCCTTGACCCGCATGGTTTGTGGGGTGGTGACTCCTGCTAAAGCATGGAGAGAGATCTCTGGGTGGTCTTCCTAAGAAGGAGAGTCAACATGCGGCTGCTGAATGTCGACCTGATCATCTACTGTATCCTGAGCATCTTCATAAACTTTAGTTGCAGGTGGGGAATCCACATCCAAGAGATAGAGATTTTTCTGAACACATCTATGTCCCCGAGTGAATTTCTCATCACAATTATAACAAAGCCCTTTTTCTCTACGTGCCCTCATCTCTGCTTCAGACAAATGCTTGATAAGTGTTGTTCTAGGAGCTGGCATGATTGGAGGTCTTTGGGAAACCATATTTCTGAATGGAACAAAAGTGGATTTGGAGCATTTTTGAGCTATGATCTTGTCCTCTACCAACTTAGCCAACCCTAGGGCTTCTGTCATTGTGCTAGGATAAAACATTTTAACCTCAGATCGGATTGCATCCTTCAGACCACTGATAAAACAACTCTAAAAAAATTCATCAGACATTCCTTCGGTGTGATTGGTCTATTTCTCAAATTCTATCTGATATTCTCTCACAGTACCAGTTTGGTGAAGTTTAGTGAGTGCTCTTGTGAAGTCATCAAAAGCACTAGGGCCAAATCGTTGCAAAATGAGTTTGCAAAAATCTATCCATTTTGGCTCTTCATGAGCCTTGATGTACCAACAGAACCATTGAAGAGCTTCATGTTCCAAATGAAAGGATGCAAGTGGGACTTTGTTGACATCAAAAGTAGTATGTAGGCTGAAATATTGTTTGGCCCGGTATATCCATCCAGTCGGATCATCACCATTGAAGCGAGGAAAATCAAGCTTCGGCCCACAAAAATTACTGGAAGAAGAGGCCCCAATGTCTGCAGAAGATTCAGGCTGCTGCCTATTGTTCATGGCTGAATGCTGAAGATTGAGACCAAGAATTTTTTCATCCAGATCTTGGAGTTTGGTCTTGAGGGCTACAAGTTCATCCTCCATGTTTTTTGCTCCTGTGCAGGTGACAACCATAAATAGGAGTTTTTTTTGTTTTTTTTGTTTTTTTTGGGGGGAATGGGTAGAAAAGTAGAAACAAAAACTTTTTTAGTAAGGGAAAATTTGGATTTGGGAAAAACTCAGAAGGGTAATTGGGGTTTGACTAGGGTTTGGGCACTTTCTGAGGGACAGGGAAGCAGAAAATGGGGATTTCAGAAGAGGGGTGAAAGAATGGGAAAATTTGTCCAAGAGGGACAAAGGAGTAGAAATAGGAAATGAACACTATGGCCAAATTTGAAGGCGCTTGGGTGAGAATCGAAGAAGTTATGGCAAACCCTAAAAATAGACAAATTTGGGATTTTTGGCTTCAAGAAGGGGAATTTGGGACGTGGTTGTCAAGGAAGGAAATATGCAGAATGGAATTTTAGGGGTTCCAGTGAATTTTCAGAGGAAATGGAGTGAAAACAAGGAAGATATGGCAAAAAAAAAGATTTTTTTAACTGGAAATGATCTGCAACAGAATCTGCATGGAAAATATGGCAAAAAAAAGATTTTTTTTGGAAATGATCTACAACGGGATCTGCAACAGCATTGGATAGATTCAATCAGTGATTGGTTAGCTAGTAATAGATATGGACCCTAGGTATGTTCAGCTTCCTAAAGGTTTAGGGGATTCACTCAGATACCAATGATGTCTAACGGCTTACATATTGGGGTAGTACCCCTCACTCCATGACTCAAGTAAAACTGATAACCGTTGTGCCACAAACGACAGCTCTTGCTTTACCTCATGGATGGGAACTAGTCAATCAGGTAGGGTCGTTGTCCTTTTTTCTGGTAGGTCCTCTCAATAGGCCAGCTACTTTAGGGTTCTTGTGGTACTCCTCACAATGAGTTTTAGGGCTATGCCCAGGCACTTCCCACAGTTAAGCAGATAGGGATTATTCCTTGATCTAAACCTACAATTAAAATAAACAATACAGATGCAAGGAAAAAAAATGACTACTGCAATAATCACAGTGCCTAGAGGCCACTGCGAAAACAATTCAGCAGAATTTCCACCCAGCGAGCCCAAGAAAGCACTCTGATACCAGATGAGAGGAACCTCCTGCAACAATATAATGAAAACACACCAAATAGCAGAAATAGCAGAACACAGAAAGAATTTATTAATCGCAGGCCACTTCGAGGGGGCAACCTCCTTTGAGCAAGCTTAATACAATAAATTTGTGGATGCCTTCATTGGCCTTAACACATACTTATATACTAAGTCTAATCTAAACAACCATTACTCCCCATGAATGTGGGATAATACCATATACTCACGGGATGACTTACAAAGCATATGCGTCCAACAACAATATACTAATATAGTAAAGAGAAGGGTTAAACACGGGTTCGTAACAAAGTGCTTGGGCATATAGCCCTAAAACTCATTGTGAGGAGTACCATAGGAATCCCAAAGTAGCTAGCCCATTGAGAGGACCTCCAGTGAAAAGGGCAACGACCCCTACCTGATTGACTAGTTCTCATCCGTGAGGTAAACTAAGAGCTATCATTTGTGGAAAAGTGGTTATCAGTTTTACTTGAGCCATGGAGTGAGGGATACTACCCTAATATGCAAGCCATTAGACAACTTTGGTGGCCAAGTGACTCCCTTGAACCTTTACGAAGCTGAACAAACTTAAGGCCTAGATCTATTATCATCTAGCAAATCATAGCTTGAATTCGTCCAGAGTAGTTGGCAGATCATTTCTAGAAAAAAATTCTATTAATTCTATTATTTTTCTTCTACTTTTATGATAGGATTGCATTTGTTGTGATTATATAAAAAACAATAAGGGATTCAATTAATTTACTACATATATAGAATATTGACAAGTTACTTATAGTTTTATTGAAAAAAAGAGTTAATTATTGCACTAATTCCTATCCTACAAGCAAACGATTTAAAAAATTACATTAAATTTTGTAACATCATCCATATGTGGAAAAGGAATCATTCCCTAACAAAGTTTTAGGATAATAAAAAACTATTGATGTGCCCATTGAACCTGTGGGTCCAATTGCTAGTTATAATGTTGTAATGTCCCACAAATCATAGTCTCTCCTTCTTGGGCGAACAAATCCCACGATGTGCATTTTAGTTTTTCTACAAGTATACTAGACATGCTTTTGTCTATGATGTAAAAGGCAGTCTTGTTTGGATATACAGGTGTGAATATTCTAACTTGGATTAGTGATGGTGGACTAAAGTTTTAGTGATCCTAGATATAGTAATTGTGTTTAGCGATGGTGATAGAAAGATGTGTTTGTCCAAGAAGGATAACTAAAAATGTGGATGAACACATCTTTCTTCCAAGTTGTAAGCCAATGATTGATTTATTAATGTAATGTTTGGTTTTAGGAAAGGAGACATGTCATATTTGATTGATTGATACTAGTATTGTTGGCCATATGAATCAACATCAGGATTTGATTAATGATTGACTAATTAAATGATTGATTTGGTTTACAACAAGGCTAGGATCAAGACCATTGATGTAATTGAATAATTTGACTTGATTGATTGACTTGATTTGTATAGATTGAGGATTGACTTGCATTTGGATTATTGCTTGGATTGACTTTGATTGATTTTATAGATTGAACTTGATGATTGAAGAATTGATTTTGACTTGATATTTTGAATGATTGATTGGAAGAATTGATTTGATTGGAATATTATAATTGATTGATTTATGACTTGATTTGATGATTGGATAGAATGAATAATGATGATTTGAATTTATTTGGTTTGGTTGAGTGATTGAAAGAATTGATTTGAGTGATTGATTGGATTGAATGAGTGAATTGGATTGATTTGATTGAGTGAAGATTGATTGAAAGAATTGATTTGATGTTTGAAATGATTGGATTTGAAGAGTATGATTGATTAATTTGATGCTGTGATGATGACTTGATTTGATCAATTGAATTGAATGATGACTTGATGACTTGAGGGGTTGATTTGATTTTATGGATAGATGAATTGGATTGGTTTGATTGATTGAAATAATTGAATTGATGAATTGATTGAGTCATTTGATGAATTGAGTTGATGATTGGATTGGATGAATTGATTTGATGATTGATTAGAAGAATTGATTTGAAGAATCAATGGTTGGATTGAATTGATGTGAAGAATTGATTTGATTTGGTGTGATTTGAATAATTGATTTTAATGAATTGACTTGGTTGGATTGGAATGATGTGATTGGATTTTTGGATTTTTGAATGTTTTGATTTTTTTGTGTTTTTGAAATGTTTTTGGGGTGTCAATGGATTAAAATTTGAATAACCTTTGTTCTAGATACCAATGACAAGGGAAAACCAAGTCTAGGTGCAAGGATGGAGGTAGGATTGGATGGATAGAAGGATGGGCAATAAGGGATGGAATGGATGTATGTGTAAGAGAGCAAGGATGTGATATCCAAAGACTGTCGCATAGGAATAACTTGCCCCATTTTAGGTGCAATGCTTAGGATTTGACATGACAAAGCTTATGACAATAGGATGATTGGATTGATTTGGAGGGGATGACGTATATCAAGAGATATCCAAAACATTTGTCAACATTATTCCCCCAATATTTATCAAGATCAAAATGAGGAAGGGTGGATGAATGTACTCAATATGATAGGTATATGTAGGTGTAATAGATAAGGATTGTAAAATATGGTAAGATAGGATATGATAGAATGGAAAATGATAGGTTGGATGAGACAATGTGCCCCCAAGTGTAAGTGACATAGAAGATCAACCTACACATGATGCATATTTGCCAGGTTTTCAACATGGTACTTATCCAAGGTCCCAACAAGGGTGGTTTTCACCATTGGACAAAGGGATTTCTCTTTACTATTTTGATTTTTGCTTTTTTTTTTGTTTTTTTGACTTTTTTTAATTTTTTGGATGGGAGAAGGTGGATATGGAAAGGAGGGACTCAAGTGTCTAGTTCCATGAAAGGTGATAGTCCCATTAGAGGTGGATGTCACATGGACCATGTCAAATCATTATGCTCATCGATGTTGGTAAGGGATTGCATGAAAGTGAGATGGATTAGGTAGATAGTGGATTATGAAAGGAACGATAGTTGATTATGATGTGGATTATGTAGGACTTATGTAAGAGGATGGATGAAAGGCTTATGTAAAAGTATGGACCATAGGGAGGTGATGGGTGAAATATGTGGGATAGTGGATGACAGATGGGGAGATGGAGGTACATGGAAATGTTGTGGAATGGAAGGGAACCATGACTAATGGTTTTACACACCATTATAAACATTGAAACTTTTGATTTGGGAGAGGTGTAGGAAGTAATGGAGATGTTTGCTTAGTGGATAGTTGATGTAAGCATTTAGGTACCCATATAGACTTAGGATTTTTATGATTTTTGTTTGACTTGTGGGATGAAGGAATTTGAGATTTTTGAATGGAATGGGATTTTTGGATGGAAGAGGATTGTTGGGATTTTTGAGATGTGGATGCTTCATTTGACTTGACTTCTTTTTGCTTAGGTGCCCAAACCATTTTAGTTTTGACATTTTCTTGTGAAGGTATGGGCTTAGGTAGCTTTTTTAATGGACTTTTCTTTGACTTTTTACATTGATGTCCTAAGGCGTGAGGATCCTTAGGATGTTTAGCTTTACAGGTAGAAGCATTCAAATGTTTATTTTTAAATACTATGGGAAGGGTGGAAGCTTCATGATTAGAGGATGTGTGCATTTGTTGATCATGATTAGGAATGTGAGGGAATGTGTAAATCGATGGATTTGGCATTGGGAGAAGTGGTGGTAAAGTGGATGGAGGGATGTTAGGAGTTGGACATAAAGTGGATGGTGGAAGGTGTATGGTCACATGCTTTTGACAATTGTAGGATGATGTAGGAGGGATGTCAACATATGTTTTGGGGGTATGATAGGATCTATGATGGAAGGTGGTGGAATTAGGAGGCATGGAGGAAGTACCAACATATTGAGATTGTTTACCTTGGGGAGTATATCGAAGGCCATATGAGGGTGGAGGGACCTTGACATGGATGGGATCCAAAATTCCTTGTTCATGAAGGCTTAAGCCTTTACCTTGATAGTTCATTTTTTGTAGTATGTGATGGACAATAGGACTATGGGCATTTTCAATATTAGACATGAGCTCATTATTTGATGGAGAAGGTGAGGTGGAGGATAAAGGTTTTTGTTGTCCTAAGGAAGAACACTTATGGATGAAGGTGGATAGACCAATAGGATATGTTTGTGGATTTGAAATATGGCTGATGGTGGATGATGAAGGATTATAAGGATCTTGATTATGTTCATTTAGATCCAAGCTATTGGTTTGATCGTCTATGTGTTCTTGGGAGGCATGTGTCTCATCAAGGGAAGTTGATATTGTTGTGGGTTTGTGAATAGAGCTAGATGGAGAATGGATAGGAGTGCAAGTGGTTGGATTATGGATAGGTGGAGTGGAAAGGTCCCATGGTGGAGGGATAAAAGGGGTGTTAGATGGATTAGGCTTAGGTTTTTGTATGGATCCGTACCATACGGATTGTCCATGCCATCTGCACTATGCTTTGCTTAATCGATGGTCAAGGGTTTTTATAGATATAACATTATCCTGGGTTGCATGTTTAATGCTAATGTTTGTTTGCAATGTGATTTTTAAGGTTTGTAGATTTAAGGTTACAGATTCCAATTTTCTACTGACCACTATTCACAAAAACCCTAACATGGCCCATTTTCCACTCTATCATAGCTTGTCAAAGCATCCTCCACCATGGTTGCCTCCCATTTCGCCACCCTCTTCAACATAGATCTTAAGCTCTACAATGATCTAAAACCCTAACCACTTCCTAAACTCTTATTGAAACCTAGAACCTAATCCTTCATCGACTATGTTTAAGCTCCTCTTCCTTCATTGATCATCACCTGTAACCCTAACACCTCCTGTCAGTTCTAAAACCTAAACCTCAACTTCACACTTAACATTGACCTCTGTTCACCATCGCTCCTCCATAAAACCATAACCATTCATCACTATTAAATCCTCCTTCACCTACCCTCCATCTGTTTGCTGATTGTTCCTCCAAACACATGGTCAAAAACCCTTAATCATCTGCTTTGTTGCCTTAATCACTGGTAAATCTTAGTCACCTTTATTTCCTTGGAGGCTTAGTTGCCTTGCTTGCTAGCTTCCATCCCTAATTGTGTCACTTTAATCTACCCTAGATGAATTTAAATTCATTTTGTAGTTTATTGGTACAAACATTTGGTGGCCTATAGGGCACGATCACTTTAGTGACTAGCGAGGGAGGGGCTAGGGGATAACAAACCTCCTCTCCTTTACTTTTTTATCTTTGCATATGCTCAGCCCTCAGTCATATGGGAGACTGAGGGCTCTGCTCAAACTTAACCACCAACATAGAAAACTGCCAGATTTTAACTACTGCATTTGGCTAAAAGAAGGTCTAACCAAGCTAAAGATTAGTGCCAGCAGTTAGGCTTAACTCCTTTGCCACCACATTCCCTAACTAGGTAGTTTTTTAAAAACTGTCATAACTCAGTCATACGGGGTCAAAAATTCACAAAAAGGATTCATTGGAAAGGTGACTCAGATAGTTTCATAGTGATGTATGTTTCATTGTCAGATTCTACCAACATTGGAACAACATCAACATCAATCATAACAACAAATTGGAAAGAAAAAATTTTAGGTGCATTCATTTCATCTTTCATCTCTCATTTCAATCAATCAATCTTGCTTGCATTCACATTTAGATTTGTACATTAAAAAGAACATCTTTCTTATCTCACATGTCAATTTGGAGCTTAAAACAAACTTGTTTTCCTTGACATTTTGATTTGGGTATTAAAAAAAATCATTGCTTACCATCACACATCAAATTCAGGCTTAAAATGAACCATTGTCTTCCTTCACATTTTGGCTTTAGATTAAAACAAACAGGTGCTTGCATTATTTGGTGAACTTGAGTGAGGTTAAAGGTGTGTATGCTCTTCTTATGCACTTTGTGCAATCTTGAGAATCAAAAACACCTTTCATCTATTCATTTTCACACTACATATTTCATTTCTTAAAGGGAAATTAACAAGTGTGAGTGTGAATCAAGTGTGCGTGTGTATGCTCTCTCCTTGCACCACAAGGTGATCTTGGAGATCAAAAACACCCACTTGGTTTGCTTTTGTCATACCCTTCCTAGGAGGCCTACTTGGAGACACACCACTCCAAGGGATGACCTCAACTCTAGCATTTTGACAGAGTATAAAAAGCATGGTGTGAATCAAAAGACACCCTCTTTGAAATTTGAAATCTTGTCATTCAGGCTAAGCCCCAAAGAACTTTACACCTTTGGGAAGTTAAGGTGATGGGTGGGTTACCCCTTTCTCTTGACTTTTTGGCACTATTTCACTTTCATTTCATAGAATTGGGACCCCTGTACCTCGAGTATGTTGGGGACATCCTCAGTTAACTTGTGCATCCTAGAGTAGGACCTATTTGGCCACACCTACCTAACTAATCCTAGGCTTGGTGATGTGTCTTCAAGTTCTTTCTTAATCATCACATTCAAAATTTCAAAGTCAAACTTGCTTATATGTCTTGTATGTGTGATTCATGTGTGTACATGCATAATCATTTGTTTGCAAATTGCCACATCAAGATATAAACACAAACACATAAACACATCATCCTAAACATTCTTTCCGTCACGTTCATTCTAAGACAAATCATCCTAATCATCCTTCTTGGTCACCTGATATCCTAATTATATCCATTTCATCCTAATCATCATATCCTATCTATCCTAGTCACTCCACATCATCATCCTAGTCCTAGTCAACCAATTGCCAAAATGGTCTTGATTCTTAAAAATCTAAATTCAAATCCTAAGCCCAAGTTCATACTTCAAGGAGGCCATCTCTTTAGTATTAATGATGAGACAAATCCAAAACCCAAGCTTATACTTCAAGGAGGCCCTCCCCCTAATCCTAATGATGAAACAAAGTCAAAACCTAAGCTCATACTTAGAAGAGGCCCTCCCACTAACCCTAATGATGAGAACAATCCAAAGCCCAAACTTATACTTCAAGGAGACCATCCCTCTAGCCTTAATGATGAAACCAAACCAAAGCCTAAGGTCATACTTCGAAGAGTCCCTCCCTCTAATCCTAACGATGTGACCAATCCTAATCCCAAAATCATACTTCAAGGCGACCATTCCTCTAATCCTAGTGATGAGACAAACCCAAGACCTAAGTTCATACTCCAATGTGTCCCTCCTTCAAATTCTAGTGAACATCCAAGTATCATGAACAAATCCTATGTGTCACCTCCATCATCACCCCCTCCACTTCATACCAATCTAGTCCATCCATATGCCAAGTCAATGCTACATCAACAAATCACACTTCTTTCCATGTGAACCAAAATTCATATCATCCACATCACAACAAGAATATGTGAGCCTAAGTCACCCCTTGAAACAAGATCAAATGCCCTCAAGTTCTAATGCCACCTTTGACAAGGGAAACACCAATCTATCTCCTGCATCCTATAAGTATCTTCCATCACTATCTAATCACATGTGAATCCAAGATCCTCCTAGTTCTACCCAAACACCACCATGCAATCCACTTGCCAATCCATTAACTCCACGCCCTAAGTTCAAACATTACAAATGTAAACCTATGGAGTTACCCAAATCCACCAATCCATTCAATCCCCTTGACCCTCCATCTAATCAAAATCCTAACCATAACCCAACACCTTCCAATATCCATTTTATCCCTCCACCATAGGACCTATCTAATCCTAGGCCTAATTCATCCAATCCAATTAGCCTTCCACCTAATCACAATCCTAAGCCTTCAACTTCCTCCCTTGTTACCTATTCATCTACCCATACCTTTATGAAGGATGTGATCCATTGGCTACTAGCAAGGAATAAACCATCTACATGTCATCCAAAACCTATCAAATATCCTCCATCCCTTCAACCCCATCATGTGGTCCACAACATATTGAACCTAGTGAAGAGCTATCCACTCCCATCAAACCACAAGAGACAAGTCAAGGGTATAATCCTAAGCATGAGAAAACATTAGCCCTTCATTCTAATCAAGATCAAATCCCTTCCACCCAACCAATCCATAGTACACTTAATCTCATCTATGATCAAGCTCGCATATATGATCAAGATCTCCTCTGTGATCAACAAGGCCATGATGATCCTCTTAGTCAACTTTATGTGTTCCATGGTCAAGATCTTATCACTCCTTCAATCCATGATCCACCAACATCCACTTTTCATGATGAGACACATGCCTCCCAAGCAAACATAGAAGATCAAAACAATACCTTGGATCTTAGTGAACACAATGATAATCAAGATATTAATAATCCTTCATCATCCACTATCAACCCTATTTCAAATCCATCATCATATCCCCTTGGTCTATCCACCTTCATCCATGAATGTTCCTCCTTAGGGAAGAAACAACCATTATCGACCACATCACCTTCTCCATCAAATAATGAGCTCAAGTTTAGTGTCCAAAACACACCTAGTCCCATTGTCCATCGCATACTCCAAAACATGAACTATCAAGGTAAAGGCTTAGGCCTTCATGAACAAGGTATTTTGGAGCCCATACATGTCAACATTCCTCCATGCTCATATGGCCTTGGATATACACCCCAAGGTAAAAAATCTCAAGATGTTAGTACTTCTTCCATTCCTCCTAAATCCACCACTTCCCATCATAAATCCTATCATATTCCCAAAACATATGTTGACATTCCACCTCCATAATCCTACAAATCCCAAAAGCACATAACCATACACCTTCAACCATCCAATTTACCCCCACTACTTCCAACTCCTAATATCCCACCATCTACTTTACCTCCACTCTTCCCAACACCTAATATCCCTATCATCCAGCCCTCTTATCCATTTAGCCATAAATCCACTTTTAAATCCTCCATCCATAAGTCCTCTAAAATTACTAATCATGACCAATCAATGCACACATCATCTAATCATGAAGCTTCCACCAAACCCATGGGATTCAAAAAAAGAAATTTGGATGCCTCCTTTAATAAAGCCAAAAATACTAAAGGTCCTCATGCCTTAGGACATCAATGCAAAGAATCAAAGCAAAGTACATCCAAAAAGCTATCCAAGCCCACACCTCCAAAAGACAAGGTCAAAACTAAAATGGTTTGGGTACCTAAGAAAAATGAAAGAATGTCAAATAAATCATCTATATCTCAAAAATACCAAGTATCCTCTTCCATTCCAAAATCCCAAAAATCCCATTCCACTCAGTAGTCTCAAATTCCTTCATCCCACATCGAAAGCAAAAATCATAAAAATCCTAAGTATATGTGGGTCCCTAAATTCCTAAATCACCCATACCCTAAGAAAACATCACCATTGCTTCCTACACCTCCTCCAAATCAAAAGCTTCAAATTTTATCATGGTGTGTGCAACTGTTGGTCATGGTCCCATTCCATCCCACAACATTCCTGCATACCTCCATCTCTCCATCTTTCATCCATTATCCTACATATCTTCCCCATCACCTTCTTATGGTCCATGCTTTTGCATAAGCCTTTCATCCATCCTTGTGCATAAATCCTACATAATCCACATCAAAATTCACTATCTACCTACTCCATCTCCCTCTCAAGCAGTCTCATACCAACGTCTATGAGCATAATGACATTTGACATGGTCCATGCGATGACATCACTCACCAATGTGACTATCACCTTTAATAGAACTAGACATTTGAGTCCCTCTTGTCCATATTCCCCTTCTCTTATAAAAAAAACTAAAAAAAAAGTAAAAAAAAGAAGAAAAAAATCAAAATAGTAAAGAGAAATCCTTTCGTCCAATGGTGAAAATAACCCTTAGTGGTGCCCTGGATAAGTACCATGATGAAAACCTACCAAACATGCATGATGTGTAGGTTGATATTCTATGTCACTTACACTTGGGGGCACGTTGTCTCATCCAACCTATCATTTTCCATCCTATCATATCCTATCATTTCCCTACTATTCTATCTTACCATCCTTATCCATACACATACCTATCTGTTGATCATGATTTTAGTCATAACAAAACATAGAATAAAAGTTACACAACAACCTTTATTCATCTTGAAAGATACGATGAATTCAAAGAATTCATGATCCAAAGTCTCCGTTGATTAGTTCATAATCTACTAACGTTACTCAGTGGTTGATGTGTGTTGCTATTAATCATTCAAGGGGCCTTACATTGATCAGTAAATTCTGTATCCTGCAGATTTGCTACACAGAAAGGTTATTCTATACAGTTATTTCTTCAAATAATGTGTTTGTACTTGGATCTTTGCATGATATTTGTCTATTTAACATGCTTTAGCTCTAAATATGCTATAGATTTCCAATTATCTAAGAAATGTCAGCATATTTCATATTATTTGCTTTTGATTGTCTGTTATTTTCAATTATGATGGTGAATTGTTCTGAAATTCAAAGAAAATTAAAAAAATACTTCAAATTAAGTTGAATCTTAGCTATTGAACCACATACACACTTGATACAGTCATGGGTAGAAGAAATCAAACCATATTTTCACCAGGATGTTCTACAGCTAGATACAGATGATGCTAACTTCAAAGGAAAATGAATGAAGACAACACATGCATACTGATGAGCACTCCAAGGGACGCATCAAATCAAAGCATGTATCAAGAATTCAAACATAGACTACTCAGGATTTACGATGATTTGTAATCAAAATGGTCTTCTCTTTCATTAAGTATGCAAAAACATGTATGTTTACAACAACTTTGAAATAGGTCCTAATGTTTCAGCAATCCAATTTCAATTAAACTTCTGAATGTTCAAAATATGGCATGCACCTTTTATAGAATAAGGTGAGGGAGCAGTTACAAAATGACCTACGGTCAGGATTTGTCATTCAAGATCAATGGTATACAATCACTTTTGACTTAGTCAACATTTTTCTGTGGCACAGGTTGCCAGCTGGCAACCATCTAGATTACTTATTTTCTTATAAGTACCTGATGCATATGTTCCCCTAAGGATGCATCTTCCTTTCATTCTTCGGGTTCTTCTTCTTCATCATCAGGATCATGCTCTTCATAATTTTCAGTATCGTCATCACCCTGATGAATATTATCCTAGATATGGACCTTCATTATCATCCTGATATTTTCATAGGCTTCTACAATCTTATCAACCTCCCCGCCATCCTAAGTTTTAGCTTTAGCAATGGCGTGCTTGTGAGCTTGAAATTTATCCCTGAGAATCTCCAATTTACCTTTCCTGTTACTTAATGTTTCATTATAATTCTCCTCCCTGACTTTGATCCTCATGATCTTATTCATTTCTTCTTCTGTCAAGTGGGTGAGAGGATCATCAGCCATCGGCTGGAAGTTATCATGCAGAGTTTTTATGGAAAAGTCCACGTCTTAGTTTTCAATTTTCTCCTCTACTTTTCTCTCTAGGGCTTCCAGGAATTTTGCTTCATAGGACATCATGCTGTGCAATTTCACACTGATATCTCTTAACTTACTATTGCACTTCTTCAGTACATCACATTCAAACCTGATGTCCCTATACCAAATATCCACTAGCATGGCAGTGTTATTATTCAAAAACCTAATTATTTATCAAGATCTGAGGATTAATCCTTTTTATTTCACTCAGGGCACCCAAGGCTTTTTCTAACTGGAATGACCTTCTTCCGGTCTCATTCTGTACTTTATCAACCTTCTTTCTTGAGATACTCAGAATTTCACCTCTACAAAGAGGCTCTCACTACTTCCTCAGCTCCCATGAGTGCTGACAACATCCACTTCCTCATGATCACTGACTCATGCTTCATAAGGTCTAACTTATTAACCTCCTCTTGAGAGATTGCATTCAATGGGACTGCCTGATTTGATGATGTATTGTCAGGGTTAATCAACCCTTTTATGTATGAGTGCAGCTGAGCAATGTGCTCTTTATGCTACTTATTCTTCTCCTTTTCTTTCTTCACCCTTTGGGTTAAAGAATCAATTATATCCTTCCCTTCTTGACCCTCTTGGTTTTCATTGGCAAACCCCAAGTCAACTGTGGTGATATGGAATTCTTCTAGGGTGATTTTGCCTTTTTCCTTTTCAATGATGGGAAGTGCTACCTAGGCAGTCCTTCTGCCTGTAGCAAGATCTCTCCTAATTGTAGATGTTAATCTGGCTTTCCTCTTAGGTTTCATGATGGTCTCTGCAAACAAGGTTGAAACATCAAATTCTTGAATCTCAAAACCTTGTTCCGTACCTATTTCTTTCTCAAGCCATTGAGGTACTTGGTCTCCAGATCCTTGTTGTCTATCATCATCATCATGTACACCCTGATCTCTAATGTCTTTCTCTATTCTCGATGGAGAGGGTGATTTACTTATTTCTTCCTCATGATATTCATCATGAGGGTGATCTTGTGGTGTTTCTTCCTCTTGAGGAGCTTCTTTCTGTGGTGGAGGATCTTGTAGTGCATCCATATGATGATCTTGTACTTGATCCTGCACCCTCTCTTCTTCTATTTCATCCACCTTATTATGTTCCTCCCCTTGAGGTATATTTGTATCTTCGGATATCTCTATATTTAATCTTGGTGCATCACCTTGATCTTGGGCTACATTTTGGTCCACACCCCATATATTGACTTCTGGTGTCTCAAGGTCCTCATGACCTGATGTATCATTATCACCTAAGGTTTCTTGAGTCTGGGTGGCATCATCACCTGATGTATTCTTATCACCCTCGCCCTTTTGCTGGACTTCTACTATTTTGGGTTCAGCAAGTATATCATGTTGTTGGCCCATGTCTAGAGCGCTGCTCTCTGTTTCTGCCCACTTGACTTATTCAATGTTTTCTGTTCTATCAGAGGCACCTGCTTTATATTTAGGGGTCATATCATCCCTATATGTCAAATCAATCACTGCAGGGCTAGTTACATGATCTACTAATTTGTCAAGCCCTATTTTTTGGGCTGCCCTCTCTGCGCTATTTTCATTCTCTTCCTCTGTTTGATTCAGCTCTTCTAACACTGCCATCTGTCTTGATGGGGTCCCATGTGGGGTCATGCCAATATTAGAAGCAAGTGTTTCCATCTACTGAGAAGTTATGTTCTCTACCACCTCATCATCTGATAAGTCAACGGTGTCTTCCAATGGGAAAGTACCACCCTGACCTGCCATGGGGGTTTCTTTTGCTTGTTCCTCAGCCTTCTCAGTCTTAAACTGGATGATAGTCGAAAGAGGCACATCATGTTGCATTTCTTTTCCGAACACTCCACTGCTAGCTCCCCTCAATACTATAGAGTCATTTTTTATTTCACCCCTCATATGTGTTCTCTATTTTTTAGGTGGTGATGCAACTAGGGACACCTTCCTCTTCCTAGTGACCATTGATTCATCACCTGCAAGTTCTGTGTCTACTGGCTCCTCTTCAAGTAGGATATCCTCCTCTACATCCTGATGTGAGGCTTGGCCGTCATCTTGTATTTTTGTAATATCTTCAACGTGCCTTAGGATCCTTTTAGCCTTTGACTTATCCATCATAGGTGGTACGGATGAGGCTAATGCATGTCCTTCTGTGGGTACACCTGCAGTTGTTATTTCAATTCTCTCAATTATCACCCCGTTAGGTTCACTATCAGTCTTCCTTCCTCTACGGGGTCCTTTATTTTTGAGGTGGTAGCCTTTCTCCATTTGATTTTCTTTTCTCAACAAGAAAGTCATCATATTCCTCATTAGGAATCTCCTACCTTTTTCTCTTGTTATCTACTATGAGGGCCACACATTGCTTCTTTAAAATATTTATTTGTTTATATACCCATGATTGGGTCAACTGTAACACCCCACCTGTAAACTGATCTAATGAAATGTCTTCAGGTTGTGTTAGGTCAGGGGTTGAGATGGTGTCATTATACACCTTATTATCCTCATATTCATTTGACATAATCTTACCATCATATTTCTTTAACTGTGTAGGCACTGAGATGCAGTCAAATGTCCTTACTTGATTCAAGGTGAGTCTTTGATATTTTCTTCTTCTTACTTCTACCTCATCCTCATAATCAGTCTAGAAATCTTCCAAGTGCTTCTAATGTATGGGCTTCCCCATTATCTTCTGCATCCTACCATAGGGGTCATATGATCTAGCCAAAGGAAATGGCTGTAAGTACATCAAGTTCAGACCCTCAATGGCCTTCTTTATGCTTTCTGAATCAAGGCATATGTACCACCCTATAGTTATTGAAAACAATAATGGAGGTATCTTCTTGTTTGCTTTGTATGCATCAAGTATAGTAAATATCTGCCTCAAAAATTCCATCAGGACTACCCCATCAGTAGGGTACCTGGGTAACATTAATGGCTGTCCTTCAAAACCTTCTATTCTGATATAGGAGAATGTGGCAAACTGGATGAACCAGGCACCATGCTTGTATATAACTTCTTGAGATTCCATGCTCAATCTTTTGGTTCTATCCTCCTCCATTGTTCTAACCAGATGCATAGGAAATGCATCATTCACCAATTTGTAGTTAAGGAGATAGTCTTTTCTCTACAACTAAGGATAATGGTCCCATATATGGGCATCATTAATACTGCCACCAATCTTTCCAACTATGGTCAGTGCATCAAATATTCCTTTGTAAGCACATGAATAAACAACATATGAAGTCATATGAAATGAACATTCCAGGCCTCCTAGGTTCATCATTTGTTCATCTAGAGCATCACTGATGATCTTGGCCCATAATGGCTTGCTTTCTGTATAGAGACACATCTGGATGATTCCAAACATCCAATTTTTGAAACTCCTAGCATTAGGTTGGCCTGTCATCCTACTGAGTAGGGCAATCATATATTGATATTCATCATCAAAATCAAATTTGTACAGATACACTGGCAATTTGGTAGAGGTAGTGTAAGTGTTGTTCTTAGATCTCCACTGGTATATCCTCTTTCTTGCAGTCTTTTTTTTTATATTCAATCTCTAGTTTGTGCAGATCTATATTGACTACCTTCTTTCCAACTGGGAGATTGAAAGTAGATGTAATCCCTTTAATTGAAAAGTCTGCATAAACTCTTCCATGTTTCTCTACCCGCCTTGTTTGAGGGTTATAATTTTAGGCACACTCTATTACCAGCTCCGGGGTTTCCATGGTATATGGAAATCCTACCGCATGCCACATTCCTGATATAAATATGGCATCTAGTAGGGTACTATCTTTATCATCATGCATCCTAGATGAACATGCTACTAAATCTATATTTCCCTGATGAGTATCTCCGATGACACCATACTTGAATTGTATTCCCTAAGGTTGAGCAAACATAGGTTTAAGAAGGTCTGCTCCAGATCTGTTCTTTCGGAGGTCTGCCATGGATTCCTACAATGAACACGACAGGTCTTACCATAATATTTACATGCATGCATACAACATTATACGTTTATGGCATCATGCATATGATATTTATTAATCTCTATTTCATCATGATATGCATACTTACAGTTTCAAACCATTGGAAAATTCATACTACTTGGACATGCAAAAAATGAGAACAGGATGGTTTTATCTCCTAGATTAGGTTGATGATTACAGAAAAGGGACTCAAATGATGATGATCATGCGTTCCGTTATGTTGTACGTTGTATGTCCATTCACAGGTAGCTTGTATGAGGGTTTGAATGTCTGCTCTGTAAATTCTCATTTCTTCGTAAGGTAAATGCAAAATGACCTTGGAAATTCACTTTTAAACTCAGTCGTAAGGCAAATTAGGGCAAAACCAGGTTAAATTGATTAAAACCATTGATCTTCTACATGAAATCCATGGATGTTGCCAGGTGTTTGTATCATATGCACAATTGGCAATAATCCACCTACTACATTTATGTGCATTAAATGTTATGCGGCAAGAGAGGGGGGTGATCTTTAGAAGAACGGGTGATATTTGAAATATGACCCCCTCTATGTAATATGACCTTCCGCCTTTGAGTGGCAAAACTGATGTCAAGGAATTGGATGATGTTGAGAATATCGGGTCAGGATTTGAAGATCAGAGGATATTTAAAATGTGACTGCTCAAAGCTAAAGTGACCCCCTTTTGAAAGATCAGGATGATGTCACCATCATGTTATTTAAAAGGGTGATTGTTGGAAATATACCTCTGCGAGGTAAAAAGGGTGATGACGTCACCGTCAGGGTGATTTTCTCTGTTCATCAAGGTTATGACATCATCAGCATATTGGCACTGGGGTGATATTCTGTGGTGAGGTGATATTTGAAAGATCAGGTGATATTCAAAATATCACCCCCGTAAAATATATGAAGCTGTTTGACGGATAAATACCATTATCATGTAAAATTGATGTTTAGAGTTTGCGAACCAAATGATTATCAGGTGATAAATTGGCATCAGGGTGATCTAACCTAAGATGATTGATGTTAAGGAATATGACCCCCCAGGAATATCAGGTTTGACCAGGACTTTGACTTGTCATAACTTTCGTTCCCTAAGGAATATCAGGGTGATCCAAAAGGCAAACCTGCATGAAATTTTATGCACTTTGCAACTATGAGGTTAATGATATGAAATGATGACTTTGATAACCTGACCTCATCATGATGACTTATCCACCCCCTTATGTAGGGTTACCTTTCCTGACTTACTTTTACCAAACCGCCAAAAAGTAGAAAAACAACACAAGCCAAAGCAACAAAAAAGTTGGGTCCCTGTTTTGTCAAGTCAAAATGGGGTGTGTTGTGTAACCACACAACAACTTGCCACCAAATAAAACAACCAAATTCCAATTATTCAAGTGACATGATCACATTCATATATAGTATTCTAACTTTTTCTAAGTATAAGCATCATAATCTTTTTGATTGACAAAGTTTTCATCATGGCAACAATGCTAAAAAAGGATTAGGTGTGTGCAAATGATTAATTATCCTCATCTTGAAAGCAAGTTGAAAACATGAGTAATTGATGTTAAGCTACATAGTTTGGGAGCATCCCTTATAGCCAACCTGGATAGAGTCTTGCTGCCAGCAGGCATCCATAGCCCCGACAAGGTTATCTATACAATCCTCCTAAGTAGAGCCCCATTGCCAGCATGCGTCTATAGCCCCAGGTAGAGTTACTTAGATGGCCTAATTTATTTCTTTTTCTAATTTTTTAATATTTTATATTCTATAAATCTGATGTCATCATGTAAGCTTTAGTGTGCAAGGTATGGTCACTTTCTGATTTAAGTTGGAGATTGTATTGGTAGCAAGGGAGTCCCTTTAGATTTTTCACTCAACACCTATACTTGTGTGTTCAACAAACCCGAGGCTGTTAGGTGAGTCATTGTGAAAGAATCACTTTGGTTAAGAAAAGGCATCTTGATGAAAAGATATCACAGACCTGATCATCAGTACTTCTCAGAATGAGTCATAACCTATATATGAATTTGTTCTCATCACTTGAATCCTAACAATTTAGTTATTTTCTAGGGTGATGAGCTACATCATCTTGACTAACCAAAACAAAACTCAACAAGCAAACAAAACAAAACACAAAGAAAAATTATACAAACAACTATACAAATATACACTATGATACACATGACTAACATGAAACTGACTCAGGCTTGGAAATAATGTTTAAGGAACTATCCATTAACTAGTAATGGAACATCCTCACCTATCAATGTTTTGAGCCTGTAGGTGCTGTCTCCTAGAATTTCTAAAATTTGGAAGGGACCTATCCAGAGTTTATCAAACTTACCATGATCTCCCTTCTTCTCATGTGCTTTGTCCCACATCAGGACTAGATATGAAATTCTAAAGGCTTTGACTCTGGCTCTTTTGTCAAACTAGCGCTTGACAATAGCCTGATGTTTAGCAAATTGATCAATTGCCTGACTTCTTTTCTCTTCTAGGTGCATCAATTGAAGCAACCTAACTTCTTGTTTATTGTCTATGCCCAGGTACTCTTGTGCAAACTGTAGTGTAGGAATCTTTAGATTAACAGGGAGGATGGGATCCACCCCATATACCAAGTGAAAAGGTGAGTTTCCTAATGCAGCCTTATTCTTAGTTCTGTCTACCCACAAGGCATATTTTAGCAGGGTGTTCCATTCCCTAGTGTTCTTTTCTATCAACTTTTTTATGATGTTCAATAAATTTTTATTTGTGGATTCTGCTAATCCATTCCCTTGGGGATAGTAATTTGAGGAGAACTTCAAAATGATCCCATAATCAAAAGCCCAGCTTGATAATCTTGTGGAAGCAAAGGTAGACCCATTGTCACATACCAAAGCATAGGGAACTCCATACCTAATGACATCTTCAGCATTACATGTCTTGCTACTGACAGCTTCAGTTCACCTAGTATAGTATTCAGTAATAGTTAAAACATACCTGTGGCCTAAAGATGATGGAAGATTAATTGGTCCTATGAAGTTCATTCCCCATTAAGCAAATGGGCACATCTCCATCACTAGATGCAAAGGTTGAGAAACATATCTTTCTCTATTCGTAGCAACCTAACACATGTGACAACATTTAATGTGTTCAATAGTATCCTTAAAAATTGTGGGCCAATAATATCTTGCTCTAAGGATAGCATGAGTGGTGGCCAAGGATGACCCATGGGCAGTCCCAAACTTATCATGTAACTTTGATAGCACCTTGTTTGCTTCTTGCCTTTCTAGGCACCTAAGGTATATCCCCTCATAGTTCCTTTTGAAAAGGACTCCTCTTTTTATCATGTATTTTTGAGACCTTATCTTCAAGGCTCTCCTTTGTGAGGCCTGCAGTCCTGAAGGACATCTTCTAGTAATCAAGATATGCCTGATGTCTGAGTACCATTCTCCATCATCCTTTGCATTAATAACATACTGCTGGCTTATGATATTTAGATTGATCTTTGATATCATTTGGCTTAGTGCTTGTCCTCTTACTAACTTCATGGGTGTAATATCCATGTCATATTCCTGGAGGATAGTGATCCATTTAGCTCTTTTTTCTCCTGGTTTGCTCTGCATTAATAACATCTTCACTGTTGCATCAGGTACCACAGCAATCACTTTACTTCTCAGAATATAATGCCTAAATTTCTTAACTGCTCAAACCAGAGCAAGTGCTTGCCTTTCAACATCCATGTATCTAAGTTCAACATCTTTGAAAGGGCAACTCATGAAGGCTATAGGCTTTTCTTCCTTTTCTTCATTTCTTTGTGTCAACACTGCTGTAGATGTATGCTCTAAAGCAAATGAATAAATGTAGAAGTCCTTAGTGTAATCTAGACTAATTAGAACTAGAGCATCAGATATGGTTTTTTAATATCTTCAAAAGTTGCTCTAGCTTCTAGTGTCCACTCAATTTTAGCATCCTTCTTGAGCATGGCATTTAGGGGTCTGACTATCTCTGCAAAGCCAGTGATAAATTTTCTAACAAAATTAATCTTACCAAAGTAAGATTTGAGCTCCTTTTTTCTTCTAGGAAGCTATATTTTCATGATGGATTCCACCCTATTAGGGTCAATGATGATCCCATTTTCAGTTATCAGGTGGCCTAGCAATTTCCCTGTGGTTACCCCGAATATGCATTTCTTGGGGTTCAGGGATATCCCGTACTATTCACATTTCTTGAGCACCTTTCTTAGATCCTCTACATGGTTTCCTATTTCTTTAGAAAACACTGTTAAGTCATCCATGTATATGACTATACATTTTCCAATTAAGCCTCTAAAGGCTATGTCCATTGCTCGCTGAAACATTGCTCCAACATTTATTAACCCAAACGGCATGCGCTTATAAGCGAATATCCCCCACTTTGTGGTGAAGGCAGTTTTCAATCTGTCAATTTTATCCACCATCACCTAGTTATAGCTTGAGAAACTGTCTAGAAATGAAACCATCTTAGCACCATTCACAATTTGTAGGACCTCATCTAAAGAAGGTAAAGGGTAATTATCCTTCTCAGACGCTCTGTTTAAATTCCTGAAGTCCACATATAATTTGATGTCTCCATTTTTCTTCCTCACTGGTACCAGGTTTGCTACCCAGGTGGAGTGCCTCACAGGAAATATGATCCTAGCATTTAGCAATTTCTTAACCTCCTCAAAAATAATAGGTTCCAGTAAAGCATTGACTGGTCTCTATTTCTGCTTGAAAGGCTTGGCATCTGGCTTGAGGGGTATGGTGTGAGTGATGATTGATGTGTCATACGTTTTTAACTCATCATAAGTCCAGGCAATGACATGGATGTAATCTTTGAGAGCTTGGGTTATTCTTTCCAACTCTTCTTCTATGCAGACTTTCCCAATTAGGACATTTCTCTTTTCATCATCCTGTCCAATGTTAACTTGTGAATATTGTCCTCCATCAATTTTTGGAAGATCCTTGTATTTTAGCATGTTGTCTAGATCAAACGCTCTTTCTAGCTCTATCATTCCCTTAGGAATCTTATTGCTGGGCAACTCTAAGATTTCTTCCTCTTCCCAGACATGGTCCTCCACATTGTTCTCATCTATGATTTGTGCATCAAAGACATCCCTGTTGGGGATGAAGTCTAGAATATGTTGATCATCATCAAATACTTGGAGGTTGGTTACATTATCTGGCACTGAAGGCACTGATACTAATTCTACTAAAAATATTTTTAGTCCAGATATGGACAGTTGTTCCAGTGTACTGGTAGCCTGGGCTAAAGCATTTGCCCTATGATTTTGTTCTCTGGGTACGTGGGTGATATTGAATGCATCAAAGTCTTCAATCAGGTCCTATACCCTGTGTCTATAATTGGATAGTTTTTTGTAATTGCAAGAGTATATACCCCTTACTTGTCTCACAACTAATTCTGAGTCTCCATAGACATGCAGAATTTTCACTTTCTTCTTAAGTGAAAACAATATCCCATGAATTAGAGCTTCATACTCTGTTACATTGTTGGTGTAGGGGAATTGCAATATGTATGCTGCCAAGTAGGATTTTCCAGATGGATCAACAAGATCTATCTCTACTCCAGCTCCTTGTTTTGACTTGGATCCATCAAATCTAAGGATCCATGGCTTGTCCTTAGCCAAAGGCTTATTTGAGCCTTCCCTTTTCTTTGCAGCTCTGGCAGCTGCACCACTTGATATCCATTTTAACTTTAGTGGCTCAATTTCTTCATACTTTGCCTTATCTGCTTTAGGTGAAGCTGATATTTCTTCTTTCTTTTTATCTTTAGAAGAAAGATCCTCTGGATTAGGCAACGTCTGCTTTTTCAAAATATGTAGACACAATGAACAGGTAGTTTCTGAATGAGGTGCTTCATGTAACCTGCACCAGCCTTTAATCAAGACATCCTGTGGAGATCTCTGTTGTTGTATCATCTTCTGGATCTCTTTGGATAAAAACTCTTCAAATTTGGACATATTGCTACCCCTGTCTTCATCAAATAACTCGTAATCTAATTCCACTAAACAATCACTCCATGGGGTGATTTTCTTTTTCCTTTTAACATTACTCTGGTTACATACCAGTATCTCTTCTGTTGGATTATGACCTTCATCCTGGTATGTGGATTTTCTTGTTCTTATAGAAGACAAACAAAAATCAGTGTCACTATCACTGTCTGCAAAACTTACCTCAGATGACGATGAGGATGCATCATTGCATGCTTGATCTAGCTCCATCATGTCTAGGCAAGCATCACAACTTTTCTCAGAATGTGACTCATTATGCAACCTGCACCATCCATCAATTAGAATATCATGCATAGGCACTTTTAGCAACTGACATCATTTTACCTGTTTGGACAAGTGCATCTCAAAATTCTTAAAATGATCTACCTCATTTTCATTCTCAAGATTATCATAAGTTCATACAATTATTTTTTCATCCTAAGGGTCATCATCATGATGATGAACATCATACATCAGGATTTCTTCTATCCTGATAGTCCGGGGTCTGATAGTGTAAACTCCAGGTTCCACATCCACATACATGATCTCGTTGGTTTTGTTATATTTAGTGATCATGTGCTTCATGCGAGACTCAGCATCTATTCTTATTTGATTTGGTATCCCTTTCTAGGGCAACCACATATGACTAAAATCGGTGGCCATGTATCCATTAAGAATTTTAGACCAGTCCCTGCTGAGTAGCATCCCATATGTATTAGGTATATCAACTACCTGAATATCAATATAATACTGGATCCTAGGATCAGATGCTAGCTGCATGTGAATGTGAGTTAGTTCTCCTACCACACTCACCTCTATTTTGTCTGATTGTGTTACTTTCTTTAATGACTTAGCAGGATGCAACCCTAAAGCATTGCATATGGATAGGGGCATTACATTAGTAGATGCTCCTGAATCTACTAAGCAGTTGTGCAAATTTTTACTGAACATCCTTATAGTAAGGAGGAAAGGAGGTGACTCACTATTGTCTCTGTACAAGGTCATGTGGAAGGTTTCTATAGCTTGAACAGTAGCTAGCACTTTTTGTTTAACATTAATGTCTCTACCAGCATGATCTTTACTACCAAACTGACCTGAGGGATGACTATCCTCTTTCAGAGCAGGATCATCTAGTGATTTCATGAATGCTTTCTTGATAGCAGGGGTTTTAAGAAACTCTGATAATGACAGGCTAATTTTAATCTTTTTTATTTCCTCTGCCAGATAAGTGACCAACTTATCAGATTCATGACGCAGATTCGCAACCTTTGGTGATGCTAAGTATTGAGCATTAACCTTGGGAAATCTAGGGTTATTACTTGCCTTGGGATCAAGAGGTGTGTTAAAATTATTTGGAGGCAAGGATGAGGTCAAAGGACCGGTAGGTCTATTTGCATTGTTCCTCATATTGTAGTTATGCTTACCCTGGTATTGCTGTTGATAGGCATGTACCTCCTCATGTTCATATGAGGGCTCATTTTGATCCTCAAAGGGAAAAACATAGTTAGACTCAAAGGCCATGGCTGACTCTTCACATGCCAAGGTGTAATCGTGGTTAGGTGGCACTATCTGCTAATGAGGATAATGCACGTAACTCTCTAGCACCAAAGTAGAATCATATCCACAAGGGATAATTTCATTT
This sequence comes from Cunninghamia lanceolata, assembly GCA_027924645.1. Classification (NCBI taxonomy): domain Eukaryota; kingdom Viridiplantae; phylum Streptophyta; class Pinopsida; order Cupressales; family Cupressaceae; genus Cunninghamia; species Cunninghamia lanceolata. The sequence goes on from BSBN01001388.1 coordinate 953,690, forward strand.
CCTTCTACATGAGGTGGATTTCTTGAAGTATTAGACACTTTAGTCTGAAAAATGCTAGAAGCAATCCTAAACTGAGGACAATATAACTCTGCATGAGCATTGGTGTTGTGTATCTTGCACCAATTGGTAAGGGTTGTCTCTGCAAGGTTGACTCCAGTGGTTTTTTTTGGTTCACTAGGAGGCTGATTGTCTAGGGGTGATGACAAAGAACCATTGTTTGGCCTAGTGGTCCACACTCTAGGCTGTCTAGGAGGATTGCTATTGCCATTGTTATTGTAGTTATTGTTGTATCCCCTATTAGGATAATTAGGTCTATCATTGGCATAACCTCTGTTCTGATTAGGCTGAGAATAGAAGTTCTGACTTCTCAAGTGAGTAATTTCAGGTGTAAGTTTTCTCAACTGTGCTAATATTTCCTTAATTTCTTCTCTCTTCTTGAACCTTGGCCACTACATTCTCAGTTTGGGGATTGAAAAAGGAAGATCCATTGTTCTGGTTATTAGACTGATCTACAACCTGAGGCACCTGAGTTTGTCCAAGATATTGTAACATCTGGCCATTTCCAATTGGAGGAGGCATGATACTCAGTGGAGGTATTTGCAATGGCATTGGTATCATAGCTGGAGGTATCATGGCTCCATTAGGCTGTTGTTGGGTAGGATAAGTAGGATAACCAGGAAGCGTGGGAAATGCTATGTTTGGTGTAGGAGCAGGAACTAGCTATTGATTGACTTTGACAACTTCTTGGAAAGCTCCTGCCAAAGTTGTTACATTAGGATGTGCTCTCCTGATGAACATGGAAGTTAAAGGATCTAGGGCTGAATAATATATGCTCCTAGCAGCCTCATCTGCTACAACATAAGGTGCAACTAACTTGGATAGCATCTTTTGGAACCTAGCATTGAAGTTAGCAATAGGTTCTCCTTCAAATCATTTGATTGTGGAAAATAAATGATAGTTCATTGAAGGATCTATTGGTATTTTGAACCTATCTATAAAGGATTTCTCCAAGGCAACCCATGAATTGACTGAACCCTGACCAAGACTAATATACCATTTATAAGCCTCTTCTCCTAAGGAAAATGGAACTAAACCACATACAACATCTTGATGCTTAATTCTGGCTCTACAACAGGCTTCCTTGAAAGTTCTGATATGATCATCAGCATCCTGCTATGCATGATACTTTGGATAGATTTTATCATGATTCTTTGGCAAAGGATGATATGCCGTGAAGGTCAAAGGTGACTCTACTACAAAGAAAGACATCGTAACTGGTGGAGGTTGAGCTTGAGGTATGACTGGCTGAGGATGGACCTGAAGTGTAACAAGTGGTCCTGTAGGTGTTTGTAACCTAAAAGGAGTTACAGGAGGATGTTCAGGTGAAGCTCCTGATGCACTAGAACCAGGAGTGTCATGAATGTCTACAGTTCTAGGTCTAAATCCTCTGACAAGTAACTCTTCAAAGAGTCCACTGGATCAGGACCTGGTATTTGGCCTGTGAGCTAGGATTTTTCAAATTTAAGGAAAATTCACTAGTTAACTATAAAGATCGGTTGGAATTTACCAGCAAAGGTAGTATTTATGGTTAGAAAGTGTAATTGACTGGATATTTATGAAATATTTGCATGAAAAATGCACATATGGGGTGATATTTACGCTTCATGACACTTGCAACCAGATATAAGGTTTCTAAAGTAGATTACCTCAAAGCTTTAACAAATTTATCTGGAATATGACTTATCTTTGCAAATCCATGATGATCAGCCACAAAGCTTGCAATATTTATGGTCAAATTTGAAATCTTCACAAAGTATTAGCATGCACAAGCTTAAAACAACAAATCTCTGTATATGAGTTGAAATTCAGAGATGCTTGAGTGTTACCTTATTGTCTGCATCATCAAATCAAACAAAACCTACTGATGATGAGCGGGCCCTCCTTCTAGCACCAATTTATGTTGATCATGATTTTAGTCATAAGAAAACATAGAATAAAAGTTACACAACAACCTTTATTCATCTTGAAAGATATGATGAATTCAAAGAATTCATGATCCCAAGTCTCCGTTGATTAGTTCATAATCTACTAACGTTACTCAGTGGTTGATGTGTGTTGCTGTTAATCATTTAAGGGGCCTTATGTTGATCAGTAAATTCTGTATGCTACAGATTTGCTACACATAAAGGTTATTCTATACAGTTATTTCTTCAAATAATGTGTTTGTACTTGGATCTTTGCATGATATTTGTCTATTTAACATGCTTTAACTCTAAATATGCTATAGATTTCCAATTATCTATGAAATGTCAGCATATTTCATATTATTTGCTTTTGATTGTCTGTTATTTGCAATTATGATGGTGAATTGTTCTGAAATTCAAAGAAAATTAAAAGAATACTTCAAATTAAGTTGAATCTTAGCTATTGAACCACATACACACTTGATACAGTCATGGGGAGAAGAAATCAAGCCATATTTTCACCAGGATGTTCCATAGCTAGATACAGATGATGCTAACTTCAAAGGAAAATAAATGAAGACAACACATGCATACAAATGAGCACTCCAAGGGACTCAGCAAATCAAAGCATGTATCAAGAATTCAAACACAGACTACTCAGGATTTACAATGATTTATAATCAAAATGGTCTTCTTTCATTAAGTATGCAAAAAAATGTATGCTTACAACAACTTTGAAAAAGGCCCTAATGTTTCAGCAATCCAATTTCAATTAAGCTTCTGAACGTTCAAAATATGGCATCCTTGCACCTTTTATAGAATAAGGTGAGGGAGTGGTTACAAAATGACCTACGGTCAGGATTTGTCATTCAAGATCAATGGTATACAATCACTTTTGACTTAGTCAACATTTTTCTGTGGCACAGGTTGCCAGCTGGCAACCATCTGGGTTACTTATTTTCTTATAAGTACCTGATGCATATGTTTCCCTGAGGATGCATCATCCTTTCATTCTTCAGGTTCTTCTTCTTCATCATTAGGCTCATGTTCTTCATCACTTTTAGTATCGTCATCACCCTGATGAATATTATCCTGGATATGGACCTTCATTATCGTCTTGATATTTTCATAGGCTTCTACAATCTTATCAACCTCCCCGCCATCCTGAGTTTTGGCTTTAGCAATGGCGTGCTTGTGGGCTTGAAATTTATCCCTGAGAATCTCCAATTTACCTTTCCTGTTACTTAATGTTTCATTATAATTATCCACCCTGACTTTGATCCTCATGATCTTATTCATTGCTTCTTCTGTCAGGTGGGTGAGAGGATCATTAGCCATCGGCTGTAAGTTATCATGCAGAGCTTTTATAGCAAAGTCCACGTCTTAGTTTTCAATCTTCTCCTCTACTTTTCGCTCTAGGGCTTCCAAGACTTTTGCTTCATAGGACATCATGCTGTGTAGTTTCACACTGATATCTCTTAACTTACTACTGCACTTCTTCAATACATCACATTCAAACCTGATGTCCCTATACCAAATATCCACTAGCATGGCAGTGTTATTATTCAAAAACCTAATTATTTATCAAGATCTGAGGATTAATCCTTTTTATTTCACTCAGAGCACCCAAGGCTTTTTCTAATTGGAATGACCTTCTTCCGGTCTCATTCTATACTTTATCAACCTTCTTCCTTGAGATACTCAAAGAATTTCACCTCTACAAAGAGGCTCTCACTACTTCCTCAGCTCCCATGAGTGCTAACAGCATCCACTTCCTCATGATCACTGACTCATGCTTCATAAGGTCTAACTTATTAACCTCCTCTTGAGAGATTGCAGTTAATGGGACTGCCTGATCTGATGATGTATTGTTAGGGTTAATCAACCCTTTTATGTATGAGTGCAGCTGAGCAATGTGCTCTTTATGCTACTTATTCTTCTCCTTTTCTTTCTTCACCCTTTGGGTTAAAGAATCAATTATATCCTTCCCTTCCTGACCCTCTTGGTCTTCATTGGCAAACCCCAAGTCAACTGTGGTGATCTGGCATTCTTCTAGGGAATTTTTTTTTCTTTTCAATGATGGGAAGTGCTACCTGTGCTGTCCTTCTACCTGTAGTAGGATCTCTCCTAATTGCAGATGTCAATCTGACTTTCCTCTTGGGTTTCATGATGGTCTCTGCAAACAAGGTTGAAACATCAAATTCTTGAATTTCAAAACCTTGTTCCGTACCTATTTCTTTCTCAAGCCATTGAGGTACTTGGTCTCTGGATCCTTGTTGTTTATCATCATCATCATGTACACCCTGATCTCCAATGTCTGTCTTTGTTCTCGATGGAGAGGGTGATTTACTTATTTCTTCCTCATGATGAATATCATGAGGGTGATCTTGCAATGTTTCTTCCTCTTGAGGAGCTTCTTTCTGTGGTGGAGGATCTTGTAGTGCATCCATATGATGATCTTGTACTTGATCCTACACCCTCTCTTCTTTTGTTTCATCCACCTTATTATGTTCCTCCCCTTGAGGCATATTTGTATCTGTGGATATCTCTGTATTTAATCTTGGTTCATCACCCTGATCTTGGGCTACATTTTGGTCCGCACCTGATATATTGACTTCTGGTGTCTCAAGGTCCTCATGACCTGATGTATCCTTATCACCTAAGGTTTCTTGAGTCTGGGTGCCATCATCACCTGATGTATTCTTATCACCCTCGCCCTTTTGTTGGACTTCTACTATTTTGGGTTCAATAGGTATATCATGTTGTTGGCCCATGTCTAGAGCGCTGCTCTCTATTTCTGCCCGCTTGACTTCTTCAATGTTTTCTTTTCTATTAGGGGCACCTGCTTTATCTTCAGGAGTCATATCATCCCTATATGTCAAATCAATCACTGCAGGGCTAGTTACCTGATCTACTAATTTGTCAAGCCCTATTTGTTGGGCTGCCCTCTTTGGGCTATTTTCTTTCTCTTTCTCTATTTGTTTCAACTCTTCTAATACCACCATCTCTGTTGATGGGGTCCCATGTGGGGTCATGCGGGTATTAGAAGCAAGTGTTTCCATTTGCTGAGAAGTTATGTTCTCTATCACCTCATCATCTGATAAGTCAACGGTGTCTTCCAATGGGAAGGTATCACCCTGACCTGCCCTGGGGGTTTCTTTTGCTTGTTCCTCAGCCTTCTCAGTCTTAAACTGGATGATAGTCGGAAGAGGCACATCATGCTGCATTTCTTTTCTGAACACTCCACTGCCAGCTCCCCTTAATACTATAGGGTCATTTCTTATTTCACCCCTCATATGTGTTCTCTATTTTTTAGGTGGTGATGCAACTAGGGGCGCCTTCCTCTTCTTGGTGAACAATGAATCATCACCCGCAGGTTCTACATCTACTGGCTCCTCTTCAAGTAGGATATCCTCTACATTCTAATGTGAGGCTTGGCCTTCATCTTGTATTTCTGCAATATCTTCAACATGCCTCAGGATCCTTTTAGTCTTTGGCTTATCCATCATAGGCAGTGTGGATGAGGCTGATGCCTATCCTTCTGTGGGTATACCTACAGCTGTTATTGTAATTATCTCAATTATCACCCCCTTAGGTTCACTATCGGTCTTCCTTACTTTGGGGGGTCCTTTACTTTGTTTCTGAGTTGGCAGCCTTTCTCCATTTGATTTTCTTTTCTCAACAAGAAAGTCATCATATTCCTCATCAGGAATCTCCTACCTTTTTCTCTTGTTATCTACTGTGAGGGACACACATTTCTTCTTTAAAATATTTATTTGTTCATTTACCCATGATTGGGTCAAGTGCAGCACCCCACCTATAAACTGATCTAATGAAATGTCTTCAAGTTGTGTTAGGTCAGGGGCTGAGATGGTGTCATTATACACCTTATTATCCTCATATTCATTTGACATAATCTTGCCATCATCTTTCTTTAACTGTGCAGGCACTGAGATGTAGTCAAATGTCCTTACCTAATTCAAGGTGAGTCTTTGATATTTTCTTCTTCTTACTTCTGCCTCATCCTCACAATCAGTCCAGAAATCTTCCAAGTGCTTCTGAGGTATGGGCTTCCCCATTATCTTTTGCATCCTACCATAGGGGTCATATGATCTGGCCAATGGAAATGGCTGTAAGTACATTAGGTTTAGACCCTCAATGGCCTTCTTTATGCTTTCTGAATCAGGGCATATGCACCACCCTATAGTTATTGGAAATAGTACTGGAGGTATCTTCTTGTTTTCTTTGTATGCATCCAGTATAGTAAATATCTGCATCAAAAACTCCATTAGGACTACCCCATCAGTAGGGTACCTGGGTAACATTAATGGTTGTCCTTCAAAACCTTCTATTCTGATATAGGAGAATGTGGCAAACTGGATGAACCAGGCACCATGCTTGTATATAAGTTCTTGAGCTTCCATGCTCAATCTTTTGGTTCTATCCTCCTCCATTGTTCTGACCAGATGCATAGAAAATGCATCATTCACCAATTTGTAGTTAAGGAGATAGTCTTTTCTCTGCAACTAAGGATAATGGTCCCATATATGGGCATCATTAATACTACCACCAATCTTTCCAACTGTGGTCAGTACATCAAATGTTCCTTTGTAAGCACATGAATAACATATGAAGTCATATGAAATGAACATTTGAGGCCTCCTAGGTTCATCATTGATGATCTTGGCCCATAATGGCTTGCTTTATGTATAGAGACACATCTGGATGATTCCAAACATCCAATTTTTGAAACTCCCAGCATTAGGCTGGCCTGTCATCCCATTGAGCAAGGCAATCATATACTGATATTCATCATCAAAATCAAATTTTTACAGATACACTGACAATTTGGTAGAGGCAGTGTAAGTGATGTTCTTAGATCTCCACTGGTATATCCTCTTTCTTGCAGTCTTTTTATTATTTTCATATTCAATCTCTAGTTTGTGCAGATCCATATTGACTACCTTCTTTCCAACTAGGAGATTGAAAGTAGATGTAATCCCTTTAATTGAAAAATCTACATAACCTCTTCCATGTTTCTCTACCTGCCTTGTTTGAGGGTTATAATTTCTGGAACACTCTATTACCAGCTCTGGGGTTTCCATGGAATATGGAAATCCTACCGCATGCCACATTCCTGATATCAATATGGCGTCTAGTAGGGTACTATCTTTATCATCATGCATCCTAGATGACCATGCTACTAAATTTGTATTTCCCTGACGAGTATCTCCGATGACACCATACTTGAATTGTATTCCCTTAGGTGAGCAAACATAGGTTTAAGAAATTATGCTCCAGATCTGTTCTTCTGGAGGTCTGCCATGGATTCCTGCAATGAACACAAATGGTCTTACCATAATATTTACATGCATGCATACAACATTATATGTTTACGGCATCATGCATATGATATCTATTAATCTCTATTTCATCATGATATGCATACTTACAGTTTCAAACCACTGGAAAAGTCATACTACTCGGACATGCAGTAAATTACGACAGGAGGGCTTTTTTTAATTACTTACCTAATAATGCTTATCTCCTAGATTAGGCTGATGATTATAGAAAAGGGACTCAAATGATGATGATCACGCGTTCCGTTATGATATACATTGTATGTCTATTCATAGGTAGCTCGTATGAGGGTTTGAATGTCTGCTCTATAAATTCTCATTTCTTCATAAGGGAAATGCAAAATGATCTTGGAAATTCACTTTTAACCTCATTTTTAAGGCAAATTAGAGCAAAACTGGGTTAAATTGATTAAAACCATTGATCTTCTGCACGAAATCCATTGATGTTGCCAGGTGTTTGTATCGTATTCGCAATTGGTTGGAATCCACCTACTGCATTTATGTGCATTAAATTTTATGTAGCAAGAGGAGGGGGTGATCTTCAAATGATCAGGTGATATTTGAAATATGACCCCATCTATGTAATATGACCTTCTGCCTTTGAGCGGCAAAACTGATGTCAAGGAATCGAGTGATGTTGAGAATATTGGGTCAGGATTTGAAGATTAGGGGATATTTAAAATGTGATCGCTCAAAGCTAAAGTGACCCCCTTTTGAAAGATCAGGATGACGTCACCGTCATGTTATTTAAAAGGGTGATCGTTGGAAATATACCTCCGTGAGGTAAAAAGGGTGATGACATCACCGTTAGGGTGATTTTCTCTGTTCATCAGGGTTATATGATGTCATCAGCATATTAGCACTAGGGTGATATTCTGTGGTGAGGTGATATTTGAAAGATCGGGTGATATTTGAAATATCAGGTGATATTCAAAATATGACCCCCGCAAAATATAGGAAGCTATTTGACGGATAAATACCATTATCATGTAAAATTGACATCCGGAGTTTGCAGACCAAATGATTATCGGGTGATAAACTGGCATTGGGGTGATCTAACCTAAGATGACTAATGTTAAAGAATATGACCCCCCCAGGAATATCATGTTTGACTAGGACTTTGACTTGTCATAACTTTCGTTCCCTAAGGAATATTAGGGTGATCCAAAAGGCAAACCTGCATGAAATTTTATGCACTTTCCAACTATGAGGTTAATTATGTGAAATGATGACTTTGATAACCTTACCTCATCATGATGACTTATCCACCCCTAATGCAAGGTTACCTACCAGATGTACTTTTACCAGACCGCCAAAAAGCAGAAAAACAACACAAGCCAAAGCAGCAAAAAAGTTGGGTCCCTGTTTTGTCAAGTCAAAATGGGGTGTGTTGTGTAACCACACAACACTATCCTATTGAATCCATTCATCCTCCCTTCCTCTTTTTGATCTTGATAAAGATTGGGGGCACAATGTTGACAAATGCTTTGGATATCTCTTGATATACCTCATCCTTTCCAAATCAATCCTATCATCATCCTCTTGTCATAAGCCTTGTGATGCAACATCCTAAGTATTACACCTAGAATGGAGCATGTTATTCTTATGCGACATAGTCTTTGGAGATCACATCCTTGCTCTCTTATGCATCCATTCATTCCACTATATCCTATAATTTTATCCATCCATCTATCATGAGTCTTTTATCCTTGGACCTAGACTTGGTTTTCCCCTTGTCATTGGTATCTAGCACAAAGTCTACCCAAGTGGTCATCCAATGCCTTCCCAAAAAATTTTAAAAATACAAAAAAATCACAATATTGCAAAAATACAAAAAAAATCAAAACATTCAAAATACAAAAAAATCAATTCAATTCTTAAAAATCAAATCAATCAATCAATTCAATCTTCAAGTGAAATCATTCAATCAAATCACTCCCCTAAATCAATCAATTCTTCCAAATCAATTCAAATAATCAATTCAATTCATTTCCTCTAATAAATCAACCAAATCAATTCTTCAAATCCATTCAATCCCTTCATTCCAAATCAAATAAATCAATCATCAAATTTAATTCTTCAAATCAATTCAATTCGTCCAACTCCAATCATCACTTCATCAAATCAATTCTTCAAATCTATTCCTCAAGTCAATTTAATTCATCATTATCAATTTAAATCAACTCATTCCAACCAAATCAATAATCAAATCATCCAATCAAATCACATCAATTCATCAATTCAATTTGCTAATTCTTCAATTAATCCAATTCTTCCAATCCAAATCATCAAATTAATTCAAATCAATCTAATCCATTCATTCCAATCCAATCAATTCTTCCAATGCTTCAAAATCATTTAAATCATTCCAAGCAATAACACAAATGCAAGTCATCATCAATCCATACCAATCAAGTTAATCAATCAAGTCAAATTATCCAATCACATCAATGGTCTTAACCCTAACTTGACGTAAACCAATTAACCAATCAATCATTAATCAAATCCTGGTGTTGATTTGCATGGCCAACAACACTAGTGTCAACCAATCATATCAATTGTCTTATATAGGATGTTGTACTTTCGAAACCAGACCAGGCATCTTATACGACATGTTTCATTTTATGAAACTAGACATCATTATTATCATCATCATTATCAATTAATCAATCAATCAATTAATCATTGGTTTATATCTTGACAGGGGCAATACCTTGTTTTTGAATCAGTTGTGCATGCTTACTTGCTTGCTTGTGTGTGTTATCATTTTCATCTTGCATTTGAATCACATCAAATCCTTTCAGCTAATAATTATATATTGTGTATGTTGGAATAACTTTTACATTAACCTTTACATCTAAGGTCATATCATACCTTTTGTGCATTAGGACTTTAATGCTCTAAGTTTACTTCCTCATATGTTAGACAAGGTTGTATTATACTGGTGTACAAGACACATCGCCACCTTGGTCCTTATACCTTGGTGCATAACGTCAAGTGCTATATCAAACTTCATGGTTTCTCACCTTCATTGCAACATAACACATCATTCATTTCTTCTATCCATTCCCTCATCTTTCTTCCTTAACCAATCCCTTTCATTTTGAAAGCCTACCCATGTTTGTCCAACCCGCCTACCCTCTCGAGGGGGCATCATCATCCCATTTCACCATATTTTTCCTCTATCCATACTGTCATGCCCACATTTCCCATGCAGTCACAACACGCATCACATGTGTCATGTCCACATTTGTCATGTGGTCATGACACGAAATATCAAAAAATTTTCCACGCTTCCCTAGAAACCCCCTTGCACTCTTAAGCATGCTCGGTGGCGTATGCTTGAGGCATAAACAATACAGTTGTCAGCGGGGTATTACGCACACATGCATACACCCAAATGCAAGAAGGCCAACAAGGGGGTCATCATGACGCGGTTAACGTCGCTATAGGGGTTAAACTTACTAAGCTCCTAAACCCTAAATTCTAGAAAAATCCAGTAGCATAACACCTCACAGGCATGAGTGGGATTTATTACACTAACATTAATCTTGATCACGTGGTTTCCTGACTTAGGTTAATATCACTAATTACATTGGTACAATAGTTGATTAAGTTGATTGATCATTTTTCAACAAAGCACAATCATCTGTTCTCCTTCACATTTTTTGAAATTTAATATTAATTTCTCCTCCTAAATTTAGCATTTTCAACAAAGCCTGTTCATTTGTTCTCCTACCATTTCTCTGAAATTTAATTTAATTTGCTCTCTTTCACGTTCTCTATCAATCAGAGTTATCACTGCATCCTTTACATTATTCCTAATTTCTTGGTAAACCAGATCAGTTCTGTATCAATCAGAGTTATCACTGTATCCTTTACATTATTCCTAATTTCTCGGTAGACCAGATCACTTAAACATGACTTACTAACTTTTCTTGAAGAACTCCCCTAGGTTTCTGCTCTGGTTTAATTTTAGCGTTCGATTTAATTTTGATATTTAATTTGCCCCTAATCAGGATTAATGGAGAGTTAAATCTTACTTAGTTTTCTTAGCCTATTTCAGAAATGCCATGCATTTTCTCCTCTTTGTTTTCACTTTTATCTTTCTTTCTCTTTGTCTCTCATTTTTCTCAATTAGACATTTTCTCAATCTACAGTTTGAGTTTACAATGACCACTTATGAAATACATATGATGGCTTAATTGCATTTATAAAGATACGCATATCTATATAAATGCAAATAAGCATATATCTATTTACGTATATAGTATTATATATATATATATATATATATATATATATATATATATATATATATATATATATATATATATATATATATATATATATATATATATATATGCTTATTTGCATTTATATTTCTAAGTTTTCTTTTATTAAAAATATAAGAATATTTTTCTTTTCATTTTCTTGGTATTTTAATTGTGAAAATTGTTAAAAAAAACCCCATAATACAATTTTCCTAAAGTTACAATTAATATATATATATATATATATATATATATATATATATATATATATATATTCTTTCATATTAATTAATTGCTATGTAGATATATTTTTGTCAAATTGAATCCCTATTATATTTTTCTTTTTAAAATATATCGGCTTCCCTTTTCACAAAATTATTAATAAATAATTAATATGTAGTTATATATATATATATATACACTAATATTTTATTGTATTATGTTATATTAGGTTTTATTTATATGTCAAGGAATGTTATTTAACTCCCATGTATCTATCTTTTAATTCTATTGGAGAAACCCTAATATATTTTTCATTATTTTTGTATTGGTTGTGCAGGTCCCAAAGCGGTGGCGGCAATGGAGGAGGCCATAGAGGTGGTGGCGCTGTGTGATGGGGCCACGACAGAGGGAGGTCACAGTCAAGAGGGAAAGGCAGAGGTATTGGGACTACGAAGAGGGAGGATCAGAGGTCACAGGCGCACAGAGCGGAGGCCGCAAGGGACACGGTGAATGCAAAGCGCAGGGGGAAAGGTGTGTCAGGGGGGGGGTTTGGTTAGCAGGGAGTGTGGAGAGGGGGCGGAGCCCCCACCCACATCCCACAGCATGGGGTGTGGGTGGGGGCTCCACCCCCTCCACACACCCTTTGTATATAGCGGTGGTGGTGGGGGGTTCAAACCCCCCCACCACTCTTAATTTTTTTTACTGTGTTTTTAATACATAAAATCTGTGAATGTAATTTTCATTTCTCCTTTGTATTTTTTTATTTATTTAAAACATAATATACATATATTATATACACAACATCTTCACAACAACACATTTCATAGTCTCATTAAATAAACCAACATCTATATATTACACAATATATATATATATATATATATATATATATATATATATATATAAAATTATTAAATAATTATTGAAAAAAAAATTGTAAGGCAGAATAGTGAATTAGTATATATTGAATTTTCATATACATTTATATTTTCAATTTCACCTCAAAATTAAAATTTTAATTTTTTTCTTTTATACCATTCACATGAATAAATGAACCAATATATTTTTTTTGTTTAACTCAAATCTAATTGCAAAACAATAACATACTTCAAAATAATTTCATTGGAAGGTTATACATTTTTGTATATTTTTCTTCATAGAACTAAATTGCAATTTTCTTGTTTAACTAAAAATTTATCCCTCAACTCTACTACTTGGCAAATATGAAATTAACAAACATTAAAATTGGCTTATAACACAAAATTCTTCATCCCTTTTACTTAATGGTAAAATGCAAATCAACAAATTTAAATTTCTTTGTTTAATACAACAACTAAATCACAACTTTGCTACTAGAAGTATGAGGAAATAAACAATTTCAATATCCTTTTAGAAACAAATTTCTTTCTTTGAGCATTTCATAATTGGTAAAACTTAATAAACACCATAATTTAAACTATCAATACATTGAAAGAGGATTTTCTCCCAAGTCAAGAAGACCAAATATTACAACAAGAGAGAGAGAAGTTCTCCTCTTAAAATCAACAAGGGTGAAATTCCTTAATAAGACCAAGCTCTTCTCAAGAGCCTTAAGAGTAAAGGAAAATAAAATATTTTTCCAAAACAAGAAAACTCCTCAACTTCACTCTATGCTCCATGAAAACCTGCATAACACACAAGGGAAAGAAACACCACACATCCTGCTCTCCTCCCTACCATAGACCTGCAAGAGGGTCACCCCCGAGCTAGGGAGATCATCCACATACCTAGGGAATCCAAATTCACTTCACAACAAGGCAAAACAACATCCCAAAACACAAAATACCCCATGGATATTTACACAAACACAAACTCAACCAAAGTGAGTCAAAAAGGGGTAGGAGAGTGGACACACTCAACTCTAGAGTGCCACCCTTCAAAATATTTCAACACAAATTTCTCATGGCCTCAAGCCAACTTGATAACAAAAATTCTAAAGGAGTTCATATTTTGGCTCTCAAGCCATATAACAAATCACTCAAAATCACACAATTGCCCTCAAGGCTTTCAACATCCCAAAACAAGGAATGAACTCAAGGAGGATCACTCCTCCCCTACCCCACACTTGATGAGCATTTCTCCCAAATGGGAGAAGCTCTTTCAATACCCTACTAAACATTTCCCACAATAATAAGATATGACACAAGAAAAACACATCTCACACATTCATCATGCAACAAATTGAAAATACAAGGGAAAGGCCTTAGCCTTGAAAATCAACCTTTAAAGCCCTAATAATGGAAGTAGTTGATGTAGAGCTCCTCTAAAGTCTCCTCAAACCTAAGCCACCAAACTCCCTCTATCCTTTTTTCTCCCAAAAAAAATTTCCAATAATCAAAATTCTCAAAAATTCAACAACCTTTCTCCCTATCCCAAGTGGGATTAAAATAACCCATTCTATGAGCTTAGAGGAATGGGGAGGTGACACTTGTCACCTCCTCAATCTTCCTCCCAACTACTATTGTGTCCCAAGGGATGGTTGTTGCAACATGTCACTCACCCATCCCCAAAGTCTTCCTCACCCCTTACCACATGTCCTCTCTCCAACACATGGGAGAGAAAAAGGGGAGTTGAAGAGGGAAAGGGTGACACATGTCTTCCCTTCCTTCCCTCTCATGAAGGACCACACAACCCCATGGGGACTCTCACCAATTGTGAGGGAGACTTGAAGTCAAGTCCTCCACAATTGGTGGATCTTGGAGTCATCTCAAGCCTTTGGAATGGAAAAGGGATGGGCTTGAGTGTTGGTACCACTCATCCTATCCCTCCCATGCCTCCAAATTCGTCACTTAACTTCATTGTGACGGAGGTTAACCAAGGGTTACCCAAGTCAAAAGAGACCCTAGACCCATGGGGTATAACCTAGGGTCAACTTTAACCTGGTTAGGACACCCAGGGTTAAGATTAAAACAAAAGAAAAGGGTCTCAAAATTTTAAAATTTAAAAATGAATTTCAAAAACAATTCTTACAACACAAATCATAATTCAATTTAAAAGAGGGTAGACCTAACCCATTCAACATCATACAAATTAACATTACAACATTACATCATACACTGAATTGATCTTGGTTCCTTGTGGAACCAGATTGGCTTCACAAGGGATTACAACATAAGGTGCGGGATGATCTCCAGTATCTGTGGTTTGTTAGCAAAACCTGTGCACTCAAATGCAAAGTTAATTCCACATATAATTATCATAGCTGAAGCAATTTAAAACTTGCACTCACATAAGATATCATAAGTCCTCTTAAGCATAAAGGAAATCACATTACAATTTTCTATCTAACATCACCCAATTAGTTTTCCTGTAATGTAAACATTAATCAAACATCACCCAATTAGTTTTCCTATAATATAAACATCTATTTAACATCACCCAATTAGTTTTCCTATAAAATAAACATCTATCTAACATCACCCAATTAGTTTTCCTATAAAATAAACATCTATCTAACATCACCCAATTTGTTTTCTCTTAATACAAGCATCTATCTATCATCACCCAATTAGTTTTCTTTTAACATAATAAGGTCTAAAAGTTTGGGAATTCAGGATCAACAGTCCCACAAATATAAAAGTATCAGCAACAGTAAGGTAAATAGTCATATGAATAGAATGAAAAATGTAGGCCTCACACATACCTTATCTTCTTTGAAATGATGTTACTTCTCTTGGTCACAACATTCACAACATCATCTCAAAGAGGGGTAAAATGTAGACACTTAAATTTGTCCATATCTTGCAACATCACCTTGTCAATACATTACTTAGACATCATATGACATTTTGTCCTAATCCCACTCCTTATCCCACTTTTCAATTAATTAAATAAATCCTATTTATTTAATTAATTTCTCTCTCACATGTCTCAACTAATTCAAATAAAATATTTGAATTAGGCCTTCACCTTTCATCACAATCAAACACATGTCACATACTACATTTTTCATTTAATACAATTCACATGTCCCACTAATTTAAATAAAATATTATTTAAATTAGGTCCTCCCTACACTTGTCACATGACTACAACTCCTCAAGGAGTGGGAAATCCTATTCAATACTAGCCATCCACATCATTGAAACTAACTTTTAATCATGGCCTTTCATTCAAATCACTCACTTCCTATAAATCAACCCTCAACCAAGCTATTTGCATCAATGCATTTTCAAGCAACCTTATGTTGTTGAAATGACATTAGAGCCTCTCATCAATATAGTTTTTGAGTATCATTATGCTGTTGGAATGAGCAACCAACATTCATCCTTTGAAATTATGCATTCCTATGCAAGATTAAGAAGAGAAATGGAGATAAGCCAAGCTCAGTGTAGGGATTTTGATTTGCATTTGCTTTGATTATTTTGATTTCTATGATATCTTGTACTTCATTGTGCTTGTCAAGGTTTGATTATTTGATGTTTATGATTTAACCCTGATTTTTACCCTAGCTACATTTGGTGAACCCAACATGAAGCTTGCAAATCTAACATTTTTGTTAATTTTTTGTGGTCAACTTTTGCAGGTGACCTTCTGGCCTGAAACAGATCTCACCGTTGCATCGGAAGGCCTCGTAGGTGAAAAATGACATAAAATTTGCCCTATTTTTCTCACTGTGAAATTTTTTGAAAATTTTGTTATTTGACAGTCCATACCGTAGGTATCAGTACGGACTATCAAATAACAAAATTTTCAAAAAATTTCAAAAATTTCACAGTGAGAAAAATAGGGCAAATTTTATGTCATTTTTCGCTTGCGAGGCCTTCCGGACGCAATGCTGAGATTTGTTTCAGGCCAAGAGGTCACCTACAAAAGTTGACCACAAAAATTAAAAAATAATGTTAGATTTGGAAGCTTCACATCAAGTTCACCAAATGTAGCTAGGGTAAAAATTAGGGCTAAATCATAAACAACAAATAATCAAACCCTAACAAGCACAATGAAGTACAAGATAACATAGAAATCAAAATCACAAAGAAAACTAAATTTAATCTCTACACTAAGCTTGGCTCTCCTCCATTGCTCTTCTCAATCTTGCATAGGAATGCATGATTTCAAAGGATGAATGTTGGTTACTCATTCCAGCAGCATAATGATACTTGGAAACTAGATTCTAGAGGAAATTTGACAGCATGAGGGTACTTGAAAACTCATTGATCAAACGGCTTAGGTGAGGGTTGATTTATAGGAAGTGAGTGATTGGAATGAATGACTAAGATTGAATGTTGGTTTCAATGATGTGGACAGCTAGGATCGCATAAGGTTTCCCACTCCATGAGGAGTTGTAGTCATGTGACAAGTGTAGGGTAGGCCTAATTTAAATAATGTTTTATTTAAATTAGTGGGACATGTGAAGTGTATTAAATGAAAAATGTAGTATGTGACATGTGTTGCAATAAGATGAAAGGTGAGGATTAATCCAAATATTTTATTTGAATTAGTTGGAACATATGAGAGGGAAATTAATTAAATAAATAGGATTTATTTATTTAATTAGAAAGTGGGATAAATGGGATTAGGAGTGGGATTAGGATAAAATGTCATATGATGTCTCTAGTAATGTGTCGACAAGGTGATGTTGCAAGACATGGACAAATTTAGGTGTCTACAATAAGAATCATTGATTAGTTATTGTTTAGTCCTTAATAGACTAGGTGCATAAGAATGATGATACTTTTAGTTCCTACTAAGAAGGTGTATGTCTTATATTGGCCATGTATGTGCATTGTGATCATAGTAATATTGTTAATATTATCTAGAGAAAGAGATCTAGAAACTTATTCTAACATAGTTAAGTTTATTATAGAAGGAATTTATGAGAGTTCATTTCTCTTAGTAGTATTTATGATCATTGTGTTTAAAAAGGCATCTATTACCCTTGGGACTATAGCTGAGAACTAGAAAGTTATTGATTAAAATCTAAAAACCTTCCTGAATCGATCGATGTTGTTGATTAGTAAATTGGGATGGGATAATTTACTTCTCATAAGAAATTTATGTGTAAAAATGGTTGATAGACTAAGCCTCACATCAAACACCCTTTCTAGGTGTTTGCATATAGTTGATTCCTTAGGTTTCCATAGGTATGTTTCACCTGAATGGCTGGCAACTGATGAAGAACTGTCTAGGGAAGGATAAACCCTAGAAAGGGTTGTGTACCCACTCACAGTTTCATCAAACATAGTGCATGATAGACCTACATATTCGCAAATACTATCATTAGTCACATCCTGTGTGTACCTTGATCCCATGGATATAGGGTATGTAGGTATTCTAGAAGGTGAAGGATGCCCCTAGTACTTAGGTACCCAAGATATAGGGTGTTCTTTTATAATTAACATCGTAATCTCAAAAATATAAAAGATTAAATTAGATAACAAGAAGTCTCTAGTACTAAGGTACAAAGGAATGGTGAGGTATTTGATTCTTAGCTTCTATAAATATTGTGACCTTAAATTTTTGTATAATGATTCTGAGGCAAATTAACATAAGATTGTCTAGTTAGTTTTGTGTAGACAATAAGACTACACCAAATTAACATAAGATTATCTTGTGTAATGTGTCTTCTCTCTTCACTAGATTAAGATTGGTGATCTTGTCAAGTCTTGATGACTTTAGAAACTAAGCTCTAGTTGTCTAACCTCTATAACATTTATTAAGCACTTCTTATAATTAATAGTAAAAATTATATGAATCTGCATTTCCTGCATCTATTGATAAACATTTTTCTTCCCTCAATATTTTTTGAATTTAGAGTTAGCATTATTTTGATAATAAGGAGTTGGGTCCTTACAAGAAGAAAACCATAAACACAAGAACTTGTAACCAATCATACATTCAACACATATGAGCACAAAACTATTTAACAAGAAGGATAGGATGTCTATCTTAATAACTATCCAATTGGTCAATTTCATCTTGATGAAGTTCTTCCAAGAGCTCCTCAAGCTTTCTTCTCCAACTTTCAATCTTCCAAGCCCAAAACTCTCTAAGATAAGAAGCAAAAAATGAAGTAAAAGTTCCTTCACAACTTGCAAGAGGGGTATATGTAATGAGCGATATGTTACATGTCCTCTTCAAATGATGAGGTGCCACATAGCATCCAACTGATTCCCTCTCAACCAATCCCCAATTTCTAAGAAGTGATTTGACTTGTCATGATTCTCATACATGTGTGAGACCTAGGGAAGAGTGTACTTGTATACTCTTCTCCAAAAGTCTTCCTAAGATGTAGTCCCACATGTGTGAAGCATATGGATGAGGTATACTTGGTCCAACCCTCATCCTTGACCCTAGGAAGGTGGGATGGGATGGTGACAAGTCCACCATCCTTTTTTATAAGCAACCTTCTTCCCAAAGAACTTGGGAGTTATCAAATTCACTCAAAAATAAAAAAATAATACCTAAAATATCACAAACCCTAAGGTACTTGACCTAGGAACCCAAAACATTAAAATATACAAGAAAATCACATTTCAAGACTCACTAAAGTGACCTCTAGTCCTAAATCCATAATAAGATGCATAAGATGACAACTCATCACCCGTGCCAACTCAACAATCTTAGAAAAATTTTAAAATTAAGTTAATCCTCAAAAATAAATCACATTACAACATTTGTGCATTTATAAAGACTTTAGTCCCCATTATGGACTAAGGTCAAGCACCATAGGGAAATCACATCAAGTTTCTAGATAAGCTCCAAAATTCTATTGGCCATGGAATAATACATATACAACTCAATTGTATGCATCAATATGTTTAACATGTATATATAGCTGAAGCACAAGAAATGAAATTTCCAAACATAATTAGAACCAATACAAACATTTATAATTTAAATTATAACCACAATATATTTAAGCATCCAATACATATCAATTCAATTCAATTATTATTTCAAAATATCTCATAGTGTCATCACATATGCATTACTCTAATCTCTCAACATAGGTACTCAATTTCAATTCAAACAATTAATTCAATTACTTAATCCTCAAGACATAATTAAATGACATATATATAATCAATATATAATCAAATTAAAACATACATCCATCTCATACGCCAAAATATAACATAGTTATCTCATGATTAGGTCATCATCATAAGCAGAATAATCAACTACTCCTATCAAGGTGGCAATGTCTAATATAGTCTATCAAATGATCATAAATCCAAATTCAAATATTCTAATATCCAAGTCTCTCAATGTGTGAGGCCCTTTCCAATATGGCATACTTAGTTGCACTATTAGACCTATTATGGTTGATATACATGGATATTAGACTATTAATTTTGAGACTTATGTTCTTTTGGTAGACTACTTTGGACATTGCTTTGATTAGAGTAGTTGATCTATATTGCATATCTTGATGATGATCTAATTTGAGACAACTATGTTATATTTTGTTTTATGTGATGGATGTATGCTTTGAATTGGTTATATATGTCATTTAATTATGCTTTAAAGATTATGCAATTGAACTAGTTGATGCAAATTAAAATTGACTATATATGTTCAATAAATTAGTATGATGCAAATGTGATGTCACTATAAGATATTGTGAAATAAGATTTGAATTGAATTCATATGTATTGAACGTCTAAATAGATTATGATTATCAATTGAATTATAGATGTTTGCAATTAGTTATAATTATGTTTATAAATTTTATTTCTTATTGCTTCATCTATATATACTTGTTTGACATATTTATGCATTTAATTGAGTTGTGCATGTATCATTCCATGGCCAATGGAATTTTAGAGGTCATCTAAAAACTCCATGTGATTTCCCTATAATGTTTGGCCTTAGTCCATAATGGGGACTACAGTTTTCAATCATGTACAAATGTATTAATGTGATTTATTTGTGGTGTTAACTTGATTTTAAATTTTGTGTGAAGGTTGTTGAGTTAGCATAGATGATGATTTGTCATCCTATGTGTCTAATATCAAATTTAGAATTAGGGGTCACTTTGTAAGGTCTTGAAATATTAATTTTTTGAATATTTTAATATTTTTGAGTCCCTAGGTAAAGAACCTTGGGATTGGGGATCATTTTAGGCCTTGAATTTTTTGTTTTTAGGTAGATTTGACCACTCTCAAATTTGTTGGGAAGAAAGTGGCATGAGTAAGTTTTGGTAAAGGGGATAGTGGACTTGTCGCAATATTATCCCACCTTCCTAGGGTTAAGGATGAGGGTTGGACCAAGTACACCCTCATCCTAATGCTTCACATATGTGGTGCACATCCTAGGAAGATTTTTGGAGAAGAGAGTGTACAAGTACACTTCTCTCCCTTGGGTCTCATACATGTGAGGATCATGAGTCATAACACTCTTAAAAAATTAAGGATTGGTTGAGAGGGAATGAGTTGGATTTCATGTGTCACCTCTGTTGGTAGGTGGCGACTAATCAGGAAAGTACTGTACACTAGCCATGTATCCTCGCCGGGGTTCGAGGTTTGGGGGTTCAGGGGCGGCAGCCCCCAAAATTTTTTTTTTGGGGGCCGACATAAAAAATCCTATTTTTATGACCGACATAAGAAAACCCTAATTTTTGTAACTGATAAAAGGGCTTGATAAAAGAGGCTAAGGGTTAGGGTTTTGATATATTGTATTGTAACATTTGTAGCGGTATTGAGTTGCAGGGATTGCTGATTGTAATCGGTTTGATTTACTGGATAATAATATTGGACTCTCTGTTTGGTGGATGTAGCCTAGGTTTGGGTGAACCACGTTAAAACTTGTCTCTCGTTGTTATTATTTTTGTGTATTTCCATTCCTCTATTTAATCTTTATTTGCATTTAATTGATATCTTCTGCCAGCTAACCCTAACAAGTGGTATCAGAGCGGGTTGTGTTCGATTATCATCTGCAGGAAGGTCTCACAGTTGAGTGGGAGCAATGGCGAATGAGAGTAAATTGAAGGTCGATAAATTCAATGGGCAGAACTATCAGTTATGGAAGATGCAGATGGAGGATTACCTCTATCAAAAGGATTTATGGATGCTATTGGAAGGAGTAGCCAAGAAACAGGCAATAATGTCTGATGAGGATTGGAATCTTCTTGACAGAAAGGCACTAGGAACCATTCGGTTGTGCCTGGCACCATCGGTGGCATTCAATATAACAGAAGCGAAGACAACAGATGGTCTAATGAAAGCTTTGGCAAAATTGTATGAAAAGCCCTCAGCCTCAAATAAGGTATTTCTCATGAAGCGTTTGTTTAATTTGAAAATGGTTGAAGGTGGATCTGTGACAGGTCATTTAAATGAATTTAATAAGATTATTAGTCAATTGACTTCTTTAAATGTAAAATTTGATGAAGAAGTTAGAGCTCTCTTGATATTATGTTCATTCCCTGAAAGCTGGGATAGTTTGGTAATGGCGGTTAGTAACTCTGTTTCTGGTTCTAATACCCTAAAATTTGATGATGTTATTGGTGTTATTCTGAGTGAGGAAATTCGTAAGAAAAGCTCAGGTGGATCCACATCAGGCAGTGTTTTGAATGCAGAAAGCAGGGGCAGAGCAAAGGAGAGAGGAAAAGGTTTTGGAGGTCATGGGAAGTCACAAGGAAAATCAAGGGACAAAAGATCCCAAACTAGAGGACAGAAGGATTGCTGGTACTGTGGGAAACCAGGTCATCTAAAGAAAGATTGCTGGTCTCAGAAAAATAAAGAAGGAGACAAACAAGAAGGCAATAAGGAAGCAAATGTGGTAAGTAATCAATCTGAAGATGATGCCTTGATTCTTTCCCTAGATAATACTGATGATTCATGGGTTTTAGATTTAGGGGCCTCATTTCATGCTATGCCCCATAGAAGTTATTTTCTTGATTATGTCCAAGGGGATTTTGGGCTGGTTTATTTGGGAGATAATGAACCCTGTCAGATTGTTGGAAAGGGAAGAATCAAGATTAAGTTGCAGAATGGGAATCATTGGCTACTACAAGAGGTAAGGCATGTTCGAAGGCTCAGTAGGAATTTAATTTCAGCAGGACAACTAACTGAACAAGGTTGCACTGTTACATTTACTGATAAAAATTGGAAGGTTTCAAAAGGTGCCTTAGTAGTAGCAAAAGCTGTGAAAGTAGGCACCTTATATCTTTGTATAGGTCATACTGTTCCTTCTACTTTAGATGTTATAGAGGAAAAACAAATAGGTTCAGGAATAGTTGTTGCAAGTTCATAGGAAGAGACTAGAAAAGTTGTTGCAGGTTCTGAGACAACACTATGGCATAACAGACTTGGGCATATGAGTGAGAAAGGTATGAAGGTACTTCATTCTAAGAAAGATTTACCAGGTCTAAAATGTATTAATATGGATTTCTGTAAAAGTTGTGTGTATGGAAAACAAAAGAGAGTTAGTTTTCTCAGAGATGGGAAGCAAAAGAAAAATGAAAAATTAGAGCTTGTGCATACAGATGTATGGGGACTAGCTCAGGTATCTTCTCTCGGTGGCTCTCGGTATTATGTTACATTCATAGATGGTGTAACTAGGAAGGTCTGGATTTATTTCCTTAGATAGAAATCTTATGTATTTGAAACATTTAAGAAATGGAGAAGCCTGGTTGAAAATGAGACAGGTAAAAGATTAAAATGTCTCAGATCTGATAATGGTGGTGAGTATTGCAGTAAAGAATTTGAAGATTATTGTGCCTTTAATGGAATTCATAGGCAGAAAATGGTTCTAGGGACTCCACAGGAAAATGGAGTGGCTGGACGCATGAATAGGACAATAATGGAGCGTGCAAGGACCATGAGATTGCATTCTAGGTTGCCTTTAAATATGTGGGCAGAGGCTATCAACACTGCCATATATTTAATTAATAGAGGTCCTTTAGTCCCTTTGGGCTGTGGTATTCCAGAGGAAGCATGGATAGGTAAGAAGGTGAGTTATTCTTTTCTCAAAACCTTTGGATGTGAAGCATTTGCACATGTAGATTCTGAAAATAGAACCAAGTTGGATGCAAAATCAAAAAAGTGTACCTTTGTTGGATATGGCATTGATGAATTTGGTTATAGGCTTTGAGATTTTGAAAATCAAAAAATTGTGAGAAGTAGGGATGTCATATTCAATGAGAAGATGTTGTACAAAGATTAGTTGCAGCAGCATGAGAAGAAAGCAAAAGATTATGTGGTACTAGATGATACTCCAAATAGTGATGTTCCAGTGGTTCCTCATGCTCCGCAATAGCAACTAGAAATACCACAAACTCCAGTGAATGTTAGATAGTCAACAAGGCTAAGTAGACCTCCTGAAAGGTTTTCTCCCTCTTTGTATCCTATTTTGTTAACAGATGTTGGTGAACCAGAAGGGTATGATGAAGCTATGCAGGTGGATACACAGGTTCAATGGGAGCTTGCAATGAAAGAAGAAATGGACTCCTTGCTGAAAAATCAGACTTGGGAATTATGTAAGTTACCTGCAGGTAAAAAGGCTTTACCAAACAAATGGGTTTACAGGTTGAAAGAGGAAGATGGAGGTAAGAAAAGATTTAAGGCCAGGTTAGTTGTAAAAGGATTTGCACAGAAACAGGGCATTGATTTTGATGAGATATTTTCTCCGGTTGTCAAGATGACTTCTATTCGTACTGTTTTAAGTATTGTGGCTACTGAAGATTTGCATTTGGAATAGCTAGATGTGAAAATTGCCTTTCTCCATGGTGATTTGGAGGAGGAGATATACATGGCACAACCACAGGGATTTGAGGTCAAAGGTAAGGAGAAACAAGTGTGCAGATTGAAGAAGAGTTTGTATGGCCTAAAACAAGCACCTCGGCAATGGTCTTTGAAATTTGATAGTTTTATGGCTAAGCAAGGCTACAGCAGGTGTAATTCTGACCATTGTGTTTATTTTAAGAGGTTGGATAATGGCAGCTACATTATTTTATGTTTATATGTTGATGACATGCTTGTAGCTGGGTCTAACATGGATCACATCAGAGAGTTAAAACATCAGTTAGCATAGTCATTTGATATGAAGGATTTGGGGGCAGCAAAACAAATCCTTGGTATGAAAATTTGTAGAGATAGGAAGAATAGAAAATTGGCTCTATCTCAGGTTGCTTATGTTGAAAAGGTGTTGTAGAGATTCCATATGGAGAATGCAAAAGCTATCAGCACACCTTTGCCTAGTCATTTGAAATTGACTAAGGAGATGTGTCCAAAGACATAAGAGGAGGAAGAAAAAATGTCCAAGGTACCATATGCTTCAGCTATAGGAAGTTTAATGTATGCCATGGTATGCACGAGACCAGATATTGCACATGCTGTCGGAGTCAGTAGTAGGTATATGAGTCATCCCAGATTTGAGCATTGGAATGCGGTAAAATGGATTCTCAGATATTTGAGAGGTACATCTAATAAACACTTATGTTTTGGGGGCTCTAATACTGATTTAGCAGGTTATGTAGACTCAGATTTGGCAGGGGATATTAATACCTGGCGGAGTACTACAGGTTATGTCTTTATTGTAGGTGGAACATCGGTGAGTTAGATTTCCAGGTTGCAAAAGGTGGTTGCTTTATCCACCACAGAGGCAAAATATGTAGCTGCAACAGAGGCAAGCAAGGAGATGATATGGCTGCAATCTTTCATGGAAGAATTGGGTAAACAACAGGCTAACAGTTATTTGTATACAGATAGTCAGAGTGCCATACATCTTGCAAAGAATTCTGCCTTGCATTCAAAGACCAAACACATACAGTTGAGGTATCACTTTATTCGGTCGGTGTTGGATAATAGACAGTTAAGGCTAGAAAAGATACATACAGATGAAAATTGAGCGGATATGTTTACAAAGGCAGTGACAAGGGACAAGCTGAGCTCCTCTTCAGCTTTGATTGGTCTTTTAGACTGAAAACAATAACAATAGAATAGTAGAGTCCAGGGTACTTATTTCTAGTGGGAGCTGCATGCACAGCGGTGTCGTCCAGGCTCAGTCTCCAAGTGGGAAATTGTTTGGTGTGGAGCCTGATCAGTCTCCAAGTGGGAGATTGTTGGTAGGTGGTGACTGATCAGGAAAGTATTGTACACTAGCCATGTATCCTCATCAGGGTTCAGGGCCAGGCCGTGCCCCGAGCGGGGGTTTGGGGGTGGCAGCCCCCGAGAAATTTTTTTGGGGCCGACATAAAAAATCCTGTTTTTATGACCGACATAAGAAAACCCTAATTTTTGTAACCGACAAAAGGGCTTGATAAAAGCGGCTAAGGGTTAGGGTTTTGATATATTGTATTGTAGCATTTGTAGTGGTATTGAGTTGCAGGGATTGCTAATTGTAATTAGTTTGATTTACTGGATAATAATATTGGACTCTCTGTTTGGTGGATGTAGCCCGGGTTTGGGTGAACCACGTTAAAACTTGTCTCTTGTTGTTATTATTTCTGTGTATTTCCATTCCTCTATTTAATCTTTATTTGCATTTAATTGATATCTTCTGCCAGCTAACCCTAACAACCTCCTTATTCAGAGAGGAGGTGTGACATGTCAATCATTACATATACCTCTCTTGCAACTTGAGAAAAAACTTTGGCTTCATTTTTATTTCTTGTTTTCGAAGAGTCATGGCTAGGGAGATTGAGAGTGAGAGAAGAATTAAGAATCTCTTGGGGAGACTTCATCAAGTTCTACTTCACCATTTGGATTGCTTATTGAGGTAGGCATTCTATCTTTCTTGTTAGATAGGTTTGTGTTGAATGTATGATTTGGTAACATTTTTTGTGGTGATGATTTCATTTCATTTTCTCCTTGTTGTTGTTGTATTAGTTTTGATGTTGTATGGGTTAAGGGTGTTTTTCTTTGGGTTAAGCTCTCCCACATAGAGCCTCCTTGAAAAAAATTCACTCTCTTGAGAGAGAGTTTTGGCATGAGTGCTATTTGAAGGTAGTGGTTGGAAAGAATATGTTATGTGCAGAAAATGGGGTGAGAAATTTTAGTGACTTTTCAAGGAGAGTGGAGATGTGTTGATATGATTTGGTAGTGGATTTTCATTATTTTCCCCAAGGTAGAGAGATCCACTCTACTCCCCTTATTATTTGGGTTCCTTCTATGGGATCCATTGTGTTATGTAAACCTTGGAGTTTGGGAGTTTTGTGTTATTCATGGTTGCAAAAATGGATGAATATGCTTGTGCATGTTGTGAAATTAGGTTTCATAGATGGCCTCTTAGATTGGGGTGGCTTGCGATCAAGCCTAAGTTTGGGAGGTGAGCACCTCCATCAGATTTGGTTGGGTTTTATTCTATTGTAGGTTTACAATGTATAAGGAAAGGAGAAGAGTCTCCTATTGTGAAATTTGAACATTTGTTCAAGAGGAAACCATATATGTAAAAGAGCCATGTATTGTATTTATGAGTCTTGAAAGTTGCAATGTTGTAGTTTTAAGTTATTATGCTTCTATCAATAAATATGTATTTGTTGGCAAAATATTGCATTCTCACCCTTAAGTATTTTTTTAAGTTATAATATATACATGGTTACACATTTGAGTACATTGTGGGTCATGGAATAATATTTGTTCCTATTCATACTCTCCATTCAAATAATGAGTTAAGTATATATAAGAAATAAATGAATAAGCATTGTTTTCTTTAAAATATTAGAAATATTCCTTCCTCTTGTACACTTAAAAAAGGAAAAAAAGAAGAAATAATGTAAATCTTTAATTATTATGAAAAGGAATATTTGGTTTTTTGAAAACAAATATAGTTGCACATATGTAATTGTGTTCCCTTTAAAATAAATATATCTTAGATAATAAATAAATTAAATTTGGGTTATTTTATCCTCTTTACTTATTTTGCTATTACCATAGTCAATTTATTCTCTCTCCCTTCCCTTGTAAATACAAATAAATGTTTGAAATAACATTGCTTTCAGTTAAACTAAATGTTATGTCTTGCTTACCTTTTCCCACCTTAATTCTTCTAAGAGCAAACTTTTACCAAAAAAATAATATACATGTAAGAAAATAAATATCTTGTGTTTTCAAAAGAAAAAAGACATGTTTATATTTATATATTCATCCCTTCATACACACACATATACATATACATATATACATACACATATATAATTTGATTATTTAACATTGTTTCAAAACAGAGTAAGATGGTATATATATTATTTTTATTATTTAACATTCTATTTAAAAACAAAGTCAAAAGAAAGTTGAGTGCTAGCAAATGAAGAAGGAGATCCAATACTCTTGTGAGAAGTTGTGGATTGCGAGCACTGAAGACACAGCTACCAAGGACGTGAAAAACTTAATTGGGATTGAGTGTTTGATGCTTGAACTATGTCAATTGTGTGGTTTACCTACATATTAGATGATCCTGTAATAGATTTGAAATCAATGATCTTTTCTTGGGGTATGCGGACATCTTGTAACTGACTAACAGTATGGGCTGTGATCTAAACGTCCTGATTGGGAGAACTCTAGACAAGCGAATATTTGGTTTTCCTAAGGTATTTGACTAGACGCATAATGGTGTTGAAAAGACGTGTTACGAGGTAAAAATGCACTGAATGAGGGATAGATCCTTTTTTCCTATCTAAGATAGAGGTCTAAATTGAAACTTTGGAACCTTATCCAAGTTAGTATCCTGGATGCTGACTGAAAAGTTGGGTTGGCAATCCCAGATGATTGGGCCTTTGGTCATAGAGGCTTCTACAGCTCCTAACAATATATCTGCATAGGAGTTATGCCTATTGTCTAGGAAAGTCACGAGAATGCAAATAGGGAGACCTCACCTATAGTGAGGTTCAACACCACAAAGATTGTAACTAAAATGCATATACTTATAACCCTTTTCTGTTCGAGCTTGTTGTTGTAAAAGACATGTATCCTTGTTGGATAGTAAAGAAAGGATTAAGTTTCATTATTTACTACTCTAATTTGTAGTTCTATTAGCCTACAATAGGTAAGACTCTTATAGATGAAAGATCCTAAATTTGCATAGATACTTTTAGCAGGGTTTTTGGGTAATTTGAAACAGGAAGAAGGAATTCTACCTAAATCCTTTTCATTAGGGTCATGGGGTGTCCAAGTGAGATTATGTGATTCAAGAATATTTTTGATGCTTACTGTAGAATCTTCAACATCTACTAAGTCTTGCACCTCCATCCTTCTAGAGAATAATGCAACACTGGAAGTCATACAATCAGTGAGGAGTTCATGTTTCGTACGTGACTTACTACCTTTAAGTGGGACTTACACTCTCTTCACCCTAAACAAGGTCTTATTCCATGAGTAGAAACCTACACTCAACTCAGCAAAAGACCAAAGATCCAATCAACAAAGAGAAAAGATCTAGAGGATGGGGCCACAGAAAATTATTTTAGTATATTGAATATTAGAACAAATAAAAACAATGGATAACTTGGCTTTGATATCATATTTTAGTATGTAACATCTCATTCCATAATGCTCAAAAATTAACCTAAACATGCATCTTAATAATTAATTATCAACATGATTATCTGAATCAAAGTTAAACAATAATGATTCATTATCATTTCAATAGCTAAGCATGTTATTCTAAATAGAATTTAACAAAGCTTACAATTATAATAATCAATTACATATCCTTAGTGAATAACTTTGACTATGCATGAACAATTTATGCTCAAGGCATCAAATATCAAATTATACATAGAAATTGACCATCAAGTCATAAAATGAAAAGCATTGTATCTAGAACATATGACATCTATCTTCATAAGCCTCGACTTGTCTCATGCTTGGGAAGGAGAGCATCATCCTGGTGCTTTTCCACCAACCATAGATTGGCGGTCCCCTGCTCAACTTCCTAACTGGAAGTGGCCCTACCCTTCACAAAAGGGATAGATACTAGGAACCATTAATTTAGCCATCTGAGTATCTAGTGTTGTGTCCTTCATAATACCTCTCAGTCACACAACTATAGATCCACTCTAACTATGTATGACACTACTGGAGACACTATGCAATCTAGAGCACTGTGGACCGACAATGCATGCAGAGAAAGATGCATTACTTATACATAAATGTTACGCGATGAACGTTGGCATATGTCCACCACCTTGACTTGATTTATAAGTTGTCATGTCCTACAGTAACATAGTTCAACCATTTTTGGTCTAGAACAATTAAGCTTAAAATCATCTTAGTCTGGTGCAGTCACAGTAGGAGGGTTCACAGAATGAATTGTCCAGGCCGTGCAACAAGAGTAAACATAATGGAAACAACTCAAAGATATGAAACAAGTATAGATTTAGTCATTCAGTATATAATAGAATTCAATTACAATCTAGCCGACATCATGTAGGCTTACAATTAGGGCTCACATAACTGATTATAGAGTATCAAAATACTCAAGAGTTAGCTTTGAAGTTCCTTCGCCCCAAGATCTAGACTAAGGATTATGAATCAATTCCTAATTACTTTCCTAGGTATCTGTTACATCAATATATATCATCTTCGGTACAAAAGATTCCTCCATGTCGGCCAAGGAAGGTCACAAACTCCAATGAAGAGTTGTAATGTGTGTACACGGATAGGTCGGACCTAATCATGTAGAACACCTCCGCAAATGAATGGAATGATGTGCAAATCTTAGGGAAGGTCAGCCATGAACCAAAGATCATTGAAGGATGTGTCGTTAGGCTCCACAAGTTGAGGAATGCTCCGCAAGTCTTCTCCTTTAGCAATTTAATAGAGGCTATCAAGATGCTTTATTTTAAGAAAACAACTGATCTTCTGATAGCGATAAATTTCCAGTACTTAATCCAAATGCTCTGAATTTTGGATATGATGTAAATGAATGAATCTACGTACTAAGTACAGCTCCGCAAGATGTGAAATGCAACTATGGTAGAATGCAGACCAAAATACAAAAACTACTTCTGACTGAACTACCTGAACTGAACTAGAAAATCAAAGAAAACAAACTAAACTACAAACAAATTGAAATGCAAACATTTTTGGTTGATGCAATATTGCTCTTGAACTAGGGATGCTTTTGCATTAGACATATGGGGTTATTGAAAAAGTGAGTCCCTCACTTTGTTGGGGCTAGGAGAGAACCAAGATAGTCCACCTCAGCCTAAGAAGTCAATGATGAATCTTCATCCAATCCCTTTCCACTTCACAAGGTATTCTTTATATTGTCTTCCTCTAGTGCTGTGTCCAACTCTGCTATCCAAAATGTCTTCAATCTGCTTTGGTGCTTTGTGTGGTAAGTGCTTGTTCAAGTCTTCTTCCATGTTGTCATTAAACTCTACTTCCTGATACTAATATAAGTCTACAATGTTGAAAATAGGTGATATGCCCAATGTCTTCGGTAATTCCACTTCATATGCATTTCCTGAATCAAATTTCCTGAGTATTTTACAAGGTCCAAACTTCTTCATCTTCAACTTGTTAATTGTCCCAATTGGAAATCTTTCTTTTCTCAAGTACACCATCACTTCATCTCCAACTTCAATTCCTTATGTCTTCTCTTCTCATCTACCTTTTCCTTATACTTACTAGTCATATCCTTCAAATGCTTCTTCACCTGATTATGCACTATCTTCATGTGATCTGCAAATTCCTCTACTTCTGCACTTCTCTTTTCTTCTATATTGATATCTCTCAATTATGCAACTCCTCTAGGATTTATTCAAGTAACAATCTCAAACGGTGTTCTTTCGGTACTCCTATTTACTGAATTATTGTATGCAAACTCTGCTTGTTATAGAATCAAATCCTAACTTACTGCCTTCTCTCCAACCAAACATCTCAACAAGTTTCCCAAACTCCTATTCACTACCTCTATCTGTCCATCAGTCTATGGATGAAATGCTAAACTAAACTTCAAATATATCTTCATCTTCTTCCAAAGTGTCTTCCAAAAGTATCCAAGAAATCTAGTGTCTTTGTCTAAAATTATACTCTTAGGTAATCCATGTAATCTCACAATCTCCTTGAAAAAAAGGTCAACTACATGCACTACATCAATTGTCTTCTTACAAGGTATGAAATGAGCCATCTTCAAAAATCTGTCAACCACTACAAATATTGAATCATGTCATCTCTGTGTCTTACAAGGTCCAAACTTCTTCATCTTCAACTTGTTATATGTCTCAATTGCAAGTCTTTCTTTTCTCAAGTACACCATCACTTCATCTCCAACTTCAAATTCCTTATGTCTTCTCTTCTCATCTGCCTTTTCCGTATACTTACTGTTCATATCCTCCAAATGCTTCTTCACCTAATTATGTACTATCTTCATGTGATCTACAAATTCCTCTGCTTCTGCACTTTTCTATTCTTCTGCACTGATATCTCTCAATTCTACAACTCCTCTAGGATTTATTTTCGTAACAATCTCAAATGGTGTTCTTTCAGTACTCCTATTTACTGAATTATTATATGCAAACTTTGTTTGTGAAAGAATCAAATCCCAACTTCCTACCTTCTCTCCAACCAAACATCTCAACAAGTTTCCCAAACTCTTATTCACTACCTCTGTCTGTCCATTAGTCTGCAAATGAAATGCTAAACTAAACTTCAAATATGTCTTCATTTTCTTCCAAAGCGTCTTCTAAAAGTATCCAAGAAATCTGGTGTCTCTGTCTGAAATTATACTCTTAGGTAATCCATGTAATCTCACAATCTCCTTAAAAAAAGGTTAGCTACATGCACTGCATTAGTTGTTTTCTTACAAGGTATGAAATGAGCCATATTTGAAAATCTGTCAACCACTACAAATATTGAATCATGTCCTCTTTGTGTCTTCAGCAATCCATTACAAAATCCATGCTTATGTCTTTCCAAGGTTCCTCATTTGTTTCTACTTGAAATAGTGCTCTTCTCATCACAAGTGATTCTCCTTTCTCTGGTTTACCAACAGAACTAGGGGATCCAACAGGTTCTTCTTCCACATAGGCTGATCTTCCACTATTTTCTATCCTCTTGCTTGTACTACCCTGATTACATTCAAATGCTCTATGTCCTTCACGTCCACATTTGAAACAAGTACCTCTGGTACAGTCACGGTAGGAGGGTTCACAGAATGAACTATCTAGGCCATGCAACAAGAGAAAAAAACAATAGAAACAACTCAAAGATATGAAACAAAACACAAATTCAGTCATTCAGCATATAATAGAATTTGAATACAATACGTTTGGCATCACACGGGCTTACAATCAGGGCTCATAGGCCTGATCAGAGAATATTAGAATATGCACAAGATATAGCGTTGAAGCTCCTTTGCGCAAAATCCAAACTATCAACTATCACTATATGATTCACTACCTTCCTAGGGATCTATTACATCAATATATATCATCTCTGGTTCAAAAGATTCCTCCACATTAGCCAAGGAAGGTCACAAACTCCAATGAAGAGTTGTAACATGTGTACATGGATAGGTTGGACCTAATCATGTAGAACACCTCTGCAAATGAATGGAATGATGTGTGGATCATGGGGAAAGTCATCCATGAACCAAAGATCATTGAATGATGTGTCGTTGAGCTTCACAACTCGAGGAGTGCTCTACAAGTCTTCTCCCTTTAGCTAATTATCAGATATTGTCAGGATGCTCTATTCTAAGAAAACAACTGATCTTCTGATAGCGATAACTTTCCAGCACTTAATCCAAATGCTCTAAATTTTGGATATGATGTAGATGAATGAATCTAGATGCTAAGTCCAGCTCCACAAGATGTGAAATGCAACTGCGGTAGAATGTAGACCAAAATATAGAAACTGCTTCTTACTAAACTGCCTGAATTGAACTGGAAAATGAAAAGGAAACAAACTGAACTGCAAACAAATTAAAATACAAATGTTTTTGGCTGATGCAAGATTGCTCTTGAACCAGGGATGCTCCTGCATCAGACATTTGGGGTTATTGAGAAAGTGAGTCCCTCACTTTGCTAGGGCTAGGGGAGAACCAAGATGGTCCACCTCAACCTAAGAAATCTATAATGAATCTTCTTTTGACCTGCCTTTCTACTTCACAAGATATTCTTTGTATTGTCTTCATCTAGTGTTGTATCCAACTCTTCTATCCAAAATGTCTTCAATCTGCTCCGGTGCTTGTTGTGGTAACTGCTTCTTCAAGTCTTCTTCCATGTTGTCACTGAACTCTGCTTCATGATACTGATATAGGTCTGCAATGTTGAAAATAGGTGATATACCCAATGTCTCTGGTAACTCTACTTCATATGCATTTCCTAAATCAAATTTCCTTAGTATCTTACAAGGTCCAAACCGCTTCATCTTCAACTTCTTATATGTCCCAACTAGAAATCTCTCTTTTCTCAAGTATACCATCACTTCATCTCCAACTTTAAATTCCTTATGTCTTCTCTTCTCATCTTCTTTTTCCTTATACTTACTATTCATATCCTCCAAATGCTTCTTTTCCTTATTATGCATTGTTTTCATGTGATCTACAATTTCCTCTCCTTCTGCACTTCTCTTTTCTTGCATACCAATGTCTCTCAATTCTACAACTCCTCTAGGATTTACTCTGATTACAATCTCAAAGGGTGTTCTTTTAGTACTCTTATTTACTGAATTATTGTATGCAAACTTTTCTTGTGAAAGAATCAAATCCCAACTTCCAGCTTTTTCTCCAACCAAACATCTCAACAAGTTTTCCAAACTCCTATTCACTACCTTTGTCTATCCATCAGTCTGTGGATGAAATTCTGAACTGAACTTAATATATGTCTTCATCTTCTTCCAAAGTGTCTTCCAAAAGTATCTAAGAAATATAGTGTCTTTGTCTGAAATTATACTCTTAGGTAATCCATGCAATCTCACAATCTCCTTGAAAAATAGGTTTGCTACATGCACTACATCAGTTGTCTTCTTACAAGGTATGAAATGAGCCATCTTTAAAAATCTGTCAACCATTACAAATATTGAATTATGTCCTCTCTATGTCTTTGGCAATCCCATTACAAAATCCATGCTTATGTCTTCCCAAGGTCTCTCTGTTACTATCAAAGGTTTATACAATATAGTATTATGACTACTTCCTTTTGCAACTTGACAAACTCTATAACTCTGCACAAATCTCCTAACATCCTTATGTATTTGAGGCCAAAGGTAGTTTTCACTCACCAAAGCCACTGTCTTATCAATGCCAAAATGTCCTGCCAATCCTCCACTATTTTTCTCCTTGGTCAAATTATCTCTCATTGAACTCATAGGTATGCACAACTGACTTCCTCTAAACAACATATCTTCCTAAATAAGATAATCCAACCACTTACTCCTATCTATCACAACAGGTTCCTTACATGCTTTCTAAGGTTTTGCAAAATTAGTGTCTCCCTCATACATGTTCTTGAATTCATCAAAACCTAAAACTTCAACTCTCATTTTTGTCAACAAGTTTCTTCTTCTACTCAATGCATCAACAACTTTATTTGATTTTCCACTCCTATGCTTCAACACAAAAGTGTAACTCTGCATGAACTCTACCCATCTCATATGTCTGATTCAACTTACCTTGACTGTTGAAATACTGCAAAGCTTGATGAATCTATATATATTACAAACTCTTTAGGAAACAAGTAATGTCTCCACTTCTTTAGGGCTTGTATTATGGCATAGAACTCTTGATCATAAACTGAATATCTTCTCTTCGCATCATTCAACTTTTCACTAAAATATGATACAGGTCTACCTTCTTGACTTAATACTGCTCCAATCGCATTACCACTTGCATCAACTTGAAATACT
Organism: Cunninghamia lanceolata; assembly: GCA_027924645.1. NCBI lineage: Eukaryota > Viridiplantae > Streptophyta > Pinopsida > Cupressales > Cupressaceae > Cunninghamia > Cunninghamia lanceolata. The sequence goes on from BSBN01001388.1 coordinate 989,284, forward strand.
TTATTGAAATCTAGTAATGCTAACATAGGTTGCTCTATCACTTTCTGCTTCAACAATTCAAAACTCTTATCTACTCTAGATTTCTACTTAAAGTCTTTTCTATCACCTTTCATTGTCTCTGTCATAGGGTTACATACTGAACTGAAACTTTTGATGAACTTCCAGTAGAAACTAGCCAATCCATGAAATGATCTAACCTCTCCAATGCTCTCTGATGTAGGCCATTCAACAATTTCTTTCACTTTCTCAGGGTTCATCTTCAATCCTTCGACATAAATCACAAATCCTAAGTACACTAGTTCTTTGTTCATGGAATTACACTTCTTGATGTTTATCAGCAATTTCTCTTCTCTCAACCTTTTCAAAACTTGTCTAATATGCCACAAACATTCCTCTTTTGTCTTAATAAAAATCATAATATCATCCAAGTATACAATCACAAACTTACCCAAGAATTTCAAGACTTTATTCATCAATCTCATGAAAGTACATGGTGCATTTGTCAATCTAAAGAGCATCACTAGCCACTCATACAATCCTTCATTTGTCTTAAAAGTAGTCTTCCATTCATCTCCTTCTCTGATTTTGATCTAATGGTATCTACTCTTCAAGTCTATCTTTGTGAAATATCTTGCTCCACTCAAACAATCCATGATATCATCCATCCTAGATAAAGGAAATCTATACTTAAATGTGATCTTGTTTATTGCTCTAGAGTCAGTACACATTCTCCATTCTCCATCTTTGATGAAGGGGGTAAATCATAAAACACACAACAACATAAATAGATCATAGAAAATAAAATTTTTCTTTATTGATCTGGGAAACTCATTACATTACAAAAGCTCAATTACAATTGGAGGAATCAATCTTCCGCAGGCTACAACACACTACAGCTACACATCACCAGGCTCTGGAATCTTCTGCCTTCTATAACTCCAAATCAGCTAGGGTTTTTGTTTTCCTACCTATTCTTGACTCAACACTTGCCCCCTTAACTCTACTACTGCCTAGGGTTCCCAAAAATGGTCATTAATAGCATTTTTGGCGGCCAACAATCTAATTTTAAAATTTGCATCTCCCTCCAAAAATAGGTCAACTTCTAGGAGCCATAACTTTTGATCTGGGTGTCTGATTGACGAACTATTTTATGCATCAGAAATCTCGCAGAGTGCTCTACACGCTAAGAACCTGCTCTACCAGTTTCAGCCATTTTTAGGTCTGTATGGGGCCATTTAGTGCCTCAAACCCGAGTTTGAATAATTTTCAAGCATTTTTTGAGAAATAAAAACTTTAATATCTTTCAGCTCACAAATGATCTTTGCATGATTCCTTCGCCAAAGGTCTTATATTTTTGTTATGTAAATTCCTGTAAATTTTCACTTCAATCCGTGCCCAAATGCAAACTTTCTAAAAATAGTAGGTTACTATTTTTAGTAGTTTGGAAAAACTGAAAGTTCTACCTCATTATTCAAGCGATTATGGAACCAGAACCACAAATTTTGAAAAAAAATGGAAAGAACATCAACAATTTTGAAACACATCTTTTTTTGGGTGATGCAAGATTGCCCTTGCACCACTAGATGCTCCTGCATCAGACACCCAGGGTAATTTGAGAAATGACCCTGTCACGTCTCAGGTGTTTGTGTGAGGAAAACCAAAACGGTCAACCTCTGCCTTAGACAACCAAGAAGAATCTTCAACAGGCCTTCCTTTCCATCTCACCAGATATTCTTCAAATTGCCTATTCCAAGTACTTCTTCCCACATGGCTATTCAAGATCTCTTCTATCTCCTCTATTGAAGTAGATGCCGGAATACTCCACTATTATTCTGTTGGTCCATCCTCTGTTCCACCTTCATGATATTCTGATAAATCAGAAATGTTGAAAATAGGGGAAATGTTGATCTCACTTGGTAGCTCTACCTCATATGCATTTCCTGAATCATGTTTCTTCAAAATTTTGCATGGTCCAAATTTCTTCATTTTCAGCTTATTGTACGTTTCAATTGGAAACCTTTCTTTTCTCAAGTGAACCATGACTTCATCTCCTACTTGGAATTCCTTATATCTCCTCTTTTGATCTGCCTTAGCCTTGTACTAAATATTCATCTTATTAATGTGCCTTTTCACCTCTTCATGCAAATTCTTCATGTGTTCTCCAAAGTCTTCAGCCTCGGCACTTTTCTTTTCTCCTTTGTCCAGATTCCTTAACTCTGAAGCATTTCTTAGACTATTACCATATACAATCTGGAAAGGTGATTTACCAGTACTCGTATTAACAAAATTGTTGTAATAAAATTCTACTTGTGGTAAAATCAAATCCCATCCCTTGGGCTTATCTCCTACTAAGCATCGTAGTAGGTTACCCAAACTCATATTCACCACTTCCGTCTGTCCATCAGTCTGTGGATGGTGTGCAGAACTAAACTTTAAATCCATCTTCAACTTCTTCCACAGTGTCCTCCAGAAATAACCAACAAACTTGGTATCTCGATCTGAAACTATGCTCTTTGGTAGACCATGTAATCTCACCACCTCCTTGAAAAATAATTCAGCAATATGAACAGCATCATTAGTCTTACAAGGAATGAAATGTGCCATCTTTGAGAATCTATCCACCACCACAAAAATGGAATCATGTCCTCTCTATGTCCTTGGTAAACTAATAATAAAATCCATACTAATATCATCCCACAGCTTCTCTGGTACAGGTAGTGGCTGATATAGACCTATATTCTGACTTGCTCCTTTCACCATATGACATACTCTGCAACTCTGCACAAATTTCCTCACATCCTACTGCAACTGTGGCCAATAATAATTTTCACCAACAATAGAAATGGTCTTGTCTCGACCAAAGTGTTCAGCCAATCCTCCACTATGCTTCTCCTTAATCAGGTTCTCTCTAATGGAACTCCTTGGAATGCACAACTAGCTTCCTCTAAACAACATGCCATCTTGGATTATGAAATGCAACCATTTTGTCCTGTCCAAAGTAATAGGTTCCAAACAAGCTTTCCAGGCCTCTACAAAATCTAGATCTTTAGGATACAAACTTTTGAGCTCATCGAACCCAACAACCTCTATCTTCATTTTTGTCAATAAATTTTGCCTTCTGCTTAAGGCATCTGCAACTCTGTTGGACTTCCCACTCCTGTGCTTCAAAACAAAAGTATAGGTCTACAAAAACTCCACCCATTTTAAGTGCCTTTGATTTAACTTTCCTTGACTATTAATATATTGTAAAGCCTGATGGTCAGTATATAAAATGAACTCCTTTGGCAACAAATAATGTCTCCATTTCTTCAAAGCCTGAACTATTGCATAAAATTCTTGATCATAAACAAAATACTTTTTCTTGGCATCATTAAGCTTCTCACTAAAATAGGCAATGGGTTTACCTTCTTGGCTCAAAACAACTCCTATGGCACTACCGCTAGCATCACAATCCACTTGAAATACCTTATTGAAATCTGGAAGTACCAAAATAGGTTGTTCTACGACTTTCCGCTTTAATGTATCAAAGCTCTTGTCTTCTCCTTTAGTCCATTTAAACTCTTTTCTATCCCCTCTCATTGTGTCAGTTAGGGGTGCACAAATGATACTAAAATTCCTGATAAACTTTCTATAAAAACTTGCCAAACCATGAAAAGATTGTACCTCTGTGGCACTCCTTGGTGTAGGCCATTCAATGATAACCCTCACCTTCTCTAGGTCCATCTTAAGACCTTCCTCTAAGACAACAAATCCCAGATATACCAACTCCTTCTTTGCAAAACTACATTTCTTCAGATTAATCAACAACTTCTCTTCTCTTAGCTTCTCTAAAACTCTTCTGATATACATCAGATGCTCATCCCAAGTCTTACTGAAAATTAAAATATCATCCAAATAAACAATAACAAAACTTCCCAAAAATTCTTTCAATACCTCATTCATGAGCCGCATGAATGTGCTTGGTGCATTGGTTAGCCCAAATGACATGACTAACCACTCATACAAACACTCCTTTGTCTTGAAGGCTGTCTTCCATTCATCTCCTTCTCTGATTTGGATTTGGTGATACCCACTCTTTAGATCAATCTTCGTGAAGTACTTGGCTCCACTCAAACAATCCATTATGCCATCCATTCTGGGTAATGGAAATATGTACTTGAGAATGATCTTATTGATGGCTTGAGAGTCTGTACACATTCTCCATTCTCCATCTTTCTTTGGTGCTAGTATTACAGGTACCACACATGGACTTAGGCTCTCTCTTATCAATCCCTTCCTCAACAACTCCTGAACTTGTCTGTTCAACTCTTCACTCTCTGCTGGAGTCATTCTATAGGCTGCCTTATTCGACAAACTGGCTCCTGGTATCAAATCCATTTGATGACTCATCTTTCTCAATGGTGGTAAACCCTCTGGTACATTATCAGAGATAATGTCCTAAAATTCTTCCAACATATCTGAAACTTCTGCTGGTACATCTTCACATTTCTCTTGACTAATCTAAGGAATCCATGCAAAACAATGATGCTTATGCTTCATACTCTCCAAAAGTTTTCTACCATCTACCAAGTAAATTTTGGCAGTACTACATACCTTTTCTTCCACCTCTTTCAAGGGCTTCAACTTATGATGAAATCCATCCTTTTTTAGAGAGTATGTGTTTGCACGGCCATCATGGACAACACTCCTATCATACTGCCACAGCCTCCCCAATGACATATGACATGCATCCATCTGTATGACATCACACATCACCTCATCATGGTAGTCCCCAATCTTGAACTTCACTAAACACTGCTCATTGACCAAATCTCTATGGTCCTTTTGCAACCATGCAATCTGATATGGATGCAGATGCTTTCTTCTTATCAACTTCAACTTGTCAACCATCTCCTCTGAAACAAGATTATCAGTGCTTCTATTGTCAATAATAATATCACAACACCTACCTTCACATTTGCACCTTGTGCAGAATAAACTCTTCCTTTGATTAGGTTCTTTCTCCTCATTCAACAAAGTTCTTTTGACAACTAGGGTTTCTCCCCTTTCAACATCTTCAAAATGCTCAGACTGTGGATATTCATCTACATGTGTAACTCATGCATTACCTTCAGGTCCTCTATTCATCCTTCCTTGATGTTGTGGACACTCGTATGCTCGATGCCCTTCTTCTCCACATTGGAAACAGGTTCCTCTGAAACCTCCTCTTCTAGGTCCTTGCCCAGGTCTGCCTCTTCCTCTTCCTCTTTGCTCACCATTGTTTTGGTCACGAGGGTGGTAGGTATTATCTCCTCTCTAATTTTGACTAGTGCCAACTTCTTCACTTTTCTTTGAATCTTCATTTCGGCCCCCAAAGGGTCTTCCACCAGTCCTGCCACCTTAACCTCTTCCTGTTGGTGATTGTTTTGATGCAATCATAATAATAAGTTAAAATTCACATAAAATGAACTGAAACTATACTTGAAAGATAAGAAGGAATCATTTAAGATTCAATTAATCCCAAGTCTACAATGGTTCGGTTGGTCAAGTTCAGTTGGTCGATGTGAAGCTGTAATGTTCAAGGGGCCTTACATAGTTTAGAGTTGTTTTGTGGTTTACTGGACTAAGATTATGCAAAAGGTCATAGATATCCACAAGTATTTTGTTCATTTGCATACAAGTGTTACTATGCTGCAAGTTTTAGATGGTTTTCTTGAATTATTGTAGCTTTCTCCTTTATATATTTATGAAAACTGTCTACCTTAAACTCTGTTACACATGCTTCTTCAATTTTGAGACAACTTCCTTTAGATTTCTACGTTTTCAACTAAATATTCAGATGGGTTGGGAAAAGTTAGAAAGATCTAATCTACACCTTATTTAATCTACCGAAGGATCTAATTGTTCTGTTATGCACTATGTAAATACCACAATAATTTGATCAAATCCATAGTAAAAACCTTAAATGCAAGTTCTGAGCATTTTCACAAACATACATTTAAAATTGCAAGATCTCAAAGATAATATTTCAAAACACAAAGAAGAGTAGGAGAACACTTAGAAGATAGATGCAGAACTCCAGATTCTATTGTATTAGAAACAAACAGTCATACATGATTTACAATGTTGGAATGACTCTTAGTTTCATTGATCACACTACAAAGAACTTATAAGCTTTACAGATACAGTAAGGAAGCCAGACATTCCACGCACACCTTACTGCAGACAAACAGGCGACCTCCTTCTTCTACTTCTAATCTGAACTAAGCTAACTTGCCGTGTGTTCCTAAAAATTCCTGTTGTAGCCCCTGTTGTAAAGTATTACAGTGTAGAGAGGCACAATATAAAGACTTTCTGATGGTCCTCACTATAGCAAAGAAAACCTAACTAAACCCCTAGTTCAAACCCCTGGTTATAGCAATAAATACAGGTGAACCGGTCCTTCAAAATATCTCTGAGCAGTGTCAAATCTGGGTGAAATATTGCCCCTTCTGAGAAGCTCTAGCAGCTCAGCAATAACTTCTGTTTATCTGCTACAATAATGTTCTCAACTACAACTTTGTCCTTCATTTGAATGGCCTTGACTTCTTTGCACTTCATCTTTACCTTCTTGTTCCTGAAATCAGATTTTCTTCCTCCATGATGTCACTGTGATCAAGTTCCAACTGCTTCCTCAACTGCAAGCCTGCAAGACAAGACAAGCAATAAGTATCAAATTTACCAAATGAAAAGTAGGAAACCAAAATATCTTTTTAAACCAAGGTGACTGTGCAAAAAGATGGGAATCGGGTCCAAAATTAGTAGAAACCGTGTTCAAAATGTATACAGACTGCTCAAAAACCACCGGGTCAACTATCGCTGACCAAAAAATTGCCACGGGCGCCAAAAAAATTGTTTAAAATTCCTATCGCTTTGTATTTCCCGCCCATCGGCATGACAATCGCCATCGGCGTGTCCAAAAATTGATTGGCCGATACTCGTTATTTGGCTAATGGCCTTTCTCGTTATTTCCTCCTTGTTTCCTTTCATCGGCAAGAGTTATGCCGATACAGCCTTATCGGCTTGCATTCTTCCTTATCGGCATGAGATCACCCATCGGCGACTCACAAACTTCCTCCACCAATGACAATACCTTGGCCGATGCTCCTTTATCGGCGAGAGTTTCGCCGATGTCTTCCGTTTCATATTCGGCTAAGTCCTTTTCCATTTAAAATCTATGTATATCACCAATATACAAGCAATTAATCGGATTCCAATTTGCCTTGAGTTCCGCAATGTATATAGCGCTTGTATATTGTCTTGTATATCACGATATACAAACGTGAAATATACAAGCAGTTAATTCCATTTGATAATCCCTTCGATTCTGGCGTTGTATATTATCATTGTATATCGCCGATATACAAGCCCGCATATACAAGGATTTAACCTTGTTTAATAACGATTTCAGGTCTGGTGCTTGTATATGGTGCTTGTATCTTGCACATTGCTTTGTATGTTTCACCTATATATTCCGCTTGTATATGAAAACATACAAGCACCGAATATACAACGAATTAACCTGTTTTGATAAGTCCGTCGGGTCCGCCATTGTATAAAATGCCTTGTATATTTCCCAAATGCATATAAGGAAAAAGAAAATACAATCGGCCTTGTATATTTTGAACCCGAATGCAAAAGCGACCAAGTATATATATATATATATATAAATGCTTTGCACATACAAAGGACTTTGTATATGCCAAGTGATAGACAAACCTGAATGTACATTTTACCAAAATGATCATAACTTGCAAAATATGGCGAATTTTAAGATGGTTCAAAAAGCAACCCTGGCTCATTTTTCACAAGGAATCCAACCATATCATGCAATGGTATTGAAAATGCATTTTTCCATATTTTAACAAAGTTTGCAATTTTGACTCTCTTTTCCCTTTACCACCAAGTATAGCAACACAAGTAGAAGCAAAAAGCAAAGCAACAGCAGGGGTCCCCATTTTGCTAAGGAGCATAATGGGGTGTGTTGTGAACATCACAACAACTAGCAACCAAAAAAAACAATTAAATTCAAAGTGTTCAAGAAAACTAGATGAAATGAATCCATAACTTCCGACTATCTTTCCTACAAATTACTATTCAGCTTGAGACTTAAGGTATTCAATAAGGGTGCATGAATTTCCATTTTCAATTTAATTGTGTGCATGTGATTAATAAGCCTCATCTTGAAGATCGGTTGAACAAACCAGTGACTGACATTAGCCTACATAGGTGAGGATATTCCCTCATAGCCGACCGGATAGAGCCTTGCTGCCAGCGAGCGTCCATAGCCCCGACAAGGTTATCATTACAATTCTCCTAAGTAGAGCCCCACTGCCAGCGAGCGTCTATAGCCCCGGTAGAGTTACTTAGATGGCTTAATCTGGATTTTCAGTATAATCCGCTTTATTTACTTTTTTTTTTTGTTTGAAAGACTTCACAAGATATAGCAATTTGTAACTTCATGATGCAAGGAGTGGACATTTGCTGAAATTAAGCTGAGAATTGTAATGGTAGCAAGGGTAACCTCTGATTTTTCACCTAATATCTACAGTGGTAAGTTCAACAAACCCAAGGATTTTAGGTGTGTCATCGTGAGAAACTTGCTTCGAATTCTCAATCACATTTATTGAATACGAAACTTCAGAAGATGAACAACTCTCTACATTCATGACAGTAACAAGTTATGTGTAAATTGCAAATGATTAACTTGAATATCCTAAATTTTATACTGTTTTGAATGGTTGCTAGTTTGCTCCTTAATACTCTAAAGTAAAATAAAGATCCCTGCTGAGGAGACAACAAACAAACCAAACAAACAGGCTGTACAAAAACCAAAAAAGTAGAAAAACTGTACAAATAGAAAGAAATAGAAAACAAAAACAAATAGAAGACAAACTGTACAAACAGCTAACCTAAAAAGAAAACAGCAAAAGAAGAAAAGAAAACAAAAACAACCACCCTACCAAACTATATACAAGCCTCTACAAGGCAAACAGAAACCTAGGAAAAGACCCAAGAATACCCCTACTTGCATATTTCTTTAGATTGTGCAGGAGTAACAGGGTACTGGTTATGGTTCTCATCCTAGCAGATTTATCTTTAAATTCTAAAAAAAATTCTAGTATTCTAGATTCATTGTGTTTATCAAAATAGCTCTTAATAACTAGTAACTGAGGCAGCTCATCAGGTTTATGACTAATCCATATGCATGTCCTATCTCTTGAATTTCCATAATCAAAATAGCATTTATCATTGTTTACTAAGGAAAGGAAAGAGACAACCTGATGTGTTTTTAGCTCTGTGGGACATGCTTGTTCATTGATAGCTGGCTCTTCATTCAACTCCGCATTTTCATTGCCCAGCTCTATGTCTGTTCTTTTTTCAAGTTGAAAGATGAATGACTCTAGATGTATCATTTCTTCATCTTCATCTAGCTTTGTTCCTTCATTCTGGATGTTTCGTTTATCCTCAAATTCAGCACACCTCTCAATGTTCTCATTAGTTTCCTGCACATCAGCACTTAAGTAAGTATTTTCATCATCATAATCTGATATACAAAATTTAATCATTTCTAAATCACTTGAGAGTAAAGGTGGAACAACATCTTTAGATTGACAGGAATACCCCCCTATTTTATTTTCAACATGGCATGCGGGTGATGTCTGATTATGCACAGCAGCTCCAAAATTTTCTGTATTTTCAATTTTTAAGAATTGGTCATCAACTGACCCATATTTATCATCCAGTATGGAGTCTGCTTCTATTAACCTGCAACAATCCTAAACTTGGTCATTTAATTTAAAGAAGTCAGTCATGGGATTAAGATTTACTTTCTCCTCTATGACTTCATTAGTTTCTATAGTAAGGATCTCATCAATTTTAGTGCACTTTAATTTTTTCATTTGCCCACATTTCTCTTCTCCATAAAATGACTCAAGGAAAGACATTTTATTGTCTTTACCAAAAGCATTAGGATCAGCAATAAAAACCTTATCCTGACAAATGGTTTCCTCTCTACAAGATTTAAAAGATTTATACTTGCACTCCCCTTTTCCTGTATTAGGAAGTAGAGACCTACTATCAATCCCACCATAATATGACCTAAGAAAAGATGCTCTGTTATCATTCCCTTCCAAAATTGATTTTTCTATTGTATTTTCTAACCACCTATTAGTTTCTAGTGCTGTATTAGCTTGTTGCTGCAAAACCTCTTTTTTCTGCTAGTCTTCAGCCCTGAACACATCTGAAAAAATAATTAGTCCTTTCAAATATGAATCTATCCTAGTGAGGAATGTTAAACATTTAAGTTCACTGTGTTCAATAGTCCGGTGTATCCTGCAACAACTGGACAAACCAAAATTAGATAAACTTTGAGAATAAAACTGTTCATTCAAAGCTCCCTGAAATAAAGGACTGTTAACTTGAAAACTATCCCCATATGAGTCCATTGAAAATGGGACCTTCTTTTCACCCTTTTAGGCCTTTTGAAATTTTATGAGATCTAACATATCCCAGAATATAGCATTTAAATTCAAAAAATTAACCCTAAACCAAATCAGGCCCTCCTTCTAGCGCCAAAAAACTGTTGGTGATTGTTTTGATGCAATCATAACAATAAGTTAAAATTCACATAAAATGAACTGAAACTATACTTGACAGATAAGAAGGAATCATTTAAGATTCAATTAATCCCAAGTCTACAATGGTTCGGTTGGTCAAGTTCAGTTGGTCGATGTGAAGCTGTAATGTTCAAGGGGCCTTACGTAGTTTAGAGTTGTTTTGTGGTTTACTGGACTAAGATTATGCAAAAGGTCATAGATATCCACAAGTATTTTGTTCATTTGCATACATGTGTTACTGTGCTGCAAGTTTTAGATTGTTTTCTTGAACTATTACAGCTTTCTCCTTTATATATTTATGAAAACTGTCTACCTTAAACTCTGTTACGCATGCTTCTTCAATTTTGAGACAACTTCCTTTAGATTTCTACATTTTCAGCTAAATATTCAGATGGGTTGGGAAAAGTTAGAAAGATCTAATCTACACCTTATTTAATCTACCGAAGGATCTAATTGTTCTGTTATGCACTATGTAAATACCATAGTAATTTGATCAAATCCACAGTAAAAACCTTAAATGCAAGTTCTGAGCATTTTCACAAACATACATTTAAAATTGCAAGCTCTCAAAGATAATATTTCAAAACACAAAGAAGAGCAGGAGAACACTCAGAAGATAGATGCAGAACTCCAGATTCTATTATATTAGAAACAAACAGTCATACATGATTTACAATGTTGGAATGACTCTTAGTTTCATTGATCACACTACAAAGAACTTACAAGCTTTACAGATACAGTAAGGAAGCCAGACATTCCACGCACACCTTACTATAGACAAACAGGTGACCTCCTTCTTCTACTTCTAATCTGAACTAAGCTAACTTGTCGTGTGTTCCTAAAAATTCCTGTTGTAGCCCCTGTTGTAAAGTATTACAGTGTAGAGAGGCACAATATAAAGACTTTCTGATGGTCCTCACTACAGCAAAAAAAACCTAACTAAACCCCTGGTTTAAACCCCTGGTTATAGCAATAAATATAGGTGAACTAGTCCTTCAAAATATCTCTGAGCAGTGTCAAATCTGGGTGAAATATTGCCTCTTCTGAGAAGCTCTGGCAGCTCAGCAATAACTTCTGTTTATCTGCTGCAATAATGTTCTCAGCTGCAACTTTGTCCTTCATTTGAATGGCCTTGACTTCTTCGCACTTCATCTTTACCTTCCTACTCCTGAAATTAGATTTTCTTCCTCCATGATGTCACTGTGATCAAGTTCCAGCTGCTTCCTCAACTGCAAGCCTACAAGACAAGACAAGCAATAAGTATCAAATTTACCAAATGAACAGTAGGAAACCAAAATATCTTTTTAAACCAAGGTGACTGTGCAAAAAGATGGGAATCGGATCCAAAATTAGCAGAAACCGCATTCAAAATGTATACAGACTGCTCAAAAACCACCGGGTCAACTATCGTTGACCGAAAAAATGCCACGGGCGCCAAAAAAAATTGTTTAAAATTCCTATCGCTTTGTATTTCCCGCCCATCGGTGTGACAATCACCATCGGCGTGTCCAAAAATTGATTGGCCGATACTTGTTATTTGGCCGATGGCCTTTCTCGTTATTTCCTCCTTGTTTCCTTTCATCGGCAAGAGTTATGCCGATATAGCCTTATCAGCTTGCATTCTTCCTTATCGGCGTGAGATCGCCCATCGATGACTCACAAACTTCCTCCGCCGATGACAATACCTTGGCCGATGCTGCTTTATCGGCGAGAGTTTCGCCGATGTCTTCCATTTCATATTCGGCTAAGTCCTTTTCCATTTAAAATCTATGTATATCGCCAATATACAAGCAATTAATCGGATTCCAATTTGCCTTGAGTTCCGCAATGTATATAGCGCTTGTATATTGTCTTGTATATCGCAATATACAAACACAAAATATACAAGCAGTTAATTCCATTTGATAATCCCTTCGATTCCGGCGTTGTATATTATCATTGTATATCACCGATATACAAGCCCGCATATACAAGGATTTAACCTTGTTTAATAACGATTTCAGGTCTAGCGCTTGTATATGGCGCTTGTATCTTGCATAGTGCTTTGTATGTTTCACCTGTATATTTCGCTTGTATATGAAAACATACAAGCGCTGAATATACAACGAATTAACCTGTTTTGATAAGTCCATCGGGTCTGCCATTGTATAAAATGCCTTGTATATTTCCCAAATGCATATAAGGAAAAAGAAAATACAATCGGCCTTGTATATTTTGAACCCGAATGCAAAAGCGACCAAGTATATATATATATATATAAATGCTTTGCACATACAAAGGACTTTGTATATGCCAAGCGATAGACAAACCTGAATGTACATTTTACCAAAATGATCATAACTTGCAAAATATGGCAAATTTTAAGATGGTTCAAAAAGCAACCCTAGCTCATTTTTCACAAGGAATCCAACCATATCATGCAATGGTACTGAAAAATGCATTTTTCCATATTTTAATGAAGTTTGCAATTTTGACTCTCTTTTCCCTTTACCACCAAGCAGAGCAACACAAGCAGAAGCAAAAAGAAAAGCAACAGCAGGGGTCCCCATTTTGCTAAGGAGCATAATGGGGCGTGTTGTGAACATCACAACACTTCCCCTTTGCTTGCTCTCAAATCTTTTATTTAGCTTCTCTTCCACCTTTAGGAAAAATTGGTATGCATCTTCTATGGTGGTCATTCTGACTAGGCTCAGCTCCTCTTGAATACTTGGCCTCAACCCATTAATGTAATGGTCTAGCTTCTCCTTGTTGGGCTCTGCATGACCGGTTCTGATAGTAATCTTATAAAACTCTTATGTATACTCCTTAATAGACTTGTTGCCTTGCTTCAATCCTTGCAGCTTCTTCAATAACTCCATCTCATAGTCCACAGGAATGAACTGCTTCTTCAGTTTCTCCACCATCCAATCCCATCTGGTGATCTTTTCTTTTCCTCTTCTATTCCTCTCTAACTGGACCTCCTTCCACCAAATACTGGCATGGCCCTTCAACTTTGTTTTTGCAAACTTGACCCGATCTAGGTCTTCCACATCTTCATACTTGAAATATTCCTCCATGTCATTGATCTAATCAATAAGATATTCTAGATTCAAATCTCTAGAATATGTAGAAACTTCAATCCTGGGCCTCTTTCCAATCTTTGAAATGGCCCTCAACAACCTAACTTTTGCAAAATCTCCTACAGCTTCTTGTTCTTCCTCAAATAGCTCTTCTTCAGCTTCATTTTTGCTTTCTTCTCTTGTTCTCAGATCAAACCCTCTTCGCAGCTCCTCTTGCAATGCATCAATTTGCCTTTGCAGGGTTCTAAAACCTTCTTTCATCAAAGCATTCCTCCCAATACAATTTCTTTGTGGAGGCATCTTGATCTCCACAGCAAACCCACAATCTCAGGTCCTGGTGCAAACTGCCTCACGGTCGGTGATCTGTCTACACACTCAGGAACCCTTTCTCTAATACCAATTGATGAAGGGGGTGAATCATAAAACACACAACAACAGAAATAGAACACAGAAAATAGAATATTTCTTTATTGATTTGGGTAACTCATTACATTACAGAAGCTCAATTACAATCAAAGGAATCAATCTTCCGCATGCTGCAACACACTACAGCTACACATCACCAGGCTCTGGAATCTTCTGCCTTTTGTAACTCAAAATCAGCTAGGGTTTATGTTTTCCTACCTATTCTTGACTCCACACTTGCCCCCTTAACTCTACTATTGCCCAGGGTTCCCAAAAATTTTCATTAATAGCCTTTTTGGTGGCCAACAACCTAATTTTGAAATTTGCATCTCCCTCCAAAAATAGGTCAACTTCCGGGAGCCATAACTTTTGATCTGGGTGTCTAATTGACAAACTGTTTTATGCGTTAGAAAGATCACGGAGAGATCAATACACTAAAAACTAGCTCTACTAGTTCTAGACATTTTCAGGCTCGTACGGGGCCATTTAGTGCCTCAAACCTGAGTTTGAATAATTTTCAGGCATTTTTCAGGAAACGAAAACTTTAATATCTTTCAGCTCGCAAATGATCTTTGTGTCATTCCTTCGCCAAAGGTCTTATATTTCTGTTATGTAAATTCTTGTAAATTTTCACTTTAATCCGTGCCCAAATGCAAACTTTCTAAAAATAGCAAGTTACTATTTTTAGCAGTTTGGAAAAACTGAAAGTTCTACATCACTATTCAAGTGATTATGGAACCAGAACCACAAATTTTGAAAAGAAATAGAAATAACATCAACAATTTTGAAACACATCTTTTTTTGGATGATGCAGGATTGCCCTTACACCACTGGATGCTCCTGCATCAATCTTTCTTAGGTGCTAACACTGCAAGTACTGTACAAGGACTCAAACTTTCTCTGATCAAACCTTACCTCAACAACTCTTGTATCTATCTTTTTAACTCTTCATTCTCTGCCAGTGTCATTCTGTGTGCTACTTTGTTAGGCAAACTTGCTCCAGGTATAAGATCCATGTGATGACTAATACTCCTTATAGGTGACAATCCTTTAGGCACATTATCTGATATAATGTCTTCATACTTTGTCAGCAACTCTATTATCTCCTCTGGTTGTTCTCCTCTAGTCTCCTTCTTCAATGTTTTAGGCTTCTTAGGAATCAAAGCATAACACATATTCTCATGTCTCATACCATCTAGAAATTTTCTTCCATCTACCAAACAGATTCTAGCATTCCCACATACTTCACTCTTAGGATCATCTTCTAAAGGAATCAAGGTAATTCTCTTTCCATTTGTTGTTATAGTGTATGTATTCTTTCTCCCATCATGTATAGCTTTTCTATCATACTGCCAAGGTCTATACAACAAGATATGACATACTTCCATAGGCATAATATCACACAAGACTTCATCATGATAAGATCCAATATGAAATTTCACTAAACATTGTTCACTCACCAGTACGTTATGATCATCCTAAATCTATTCTATCTAATAGGGCTTAGGGTGTTTCAATCTTTCCAACTTCAGCTTAGTGACCATCTCCTCTGAAACTATGTTATCTGAACTACCACTATCAATCACAACTTTACAACACTTACCTCTTGATTTGCATCTAGTTCTAACAAACTTCTCCTCTGTAGTGGTTCCTCATTTATTTCTACTTGAAATAGTGCTCTTCTCATCACAAGTGATTCTCCTTTCTCTGGTTTACCAACCAAACTAGGTGATCCAACAGGTTTTTCTTCCACATAGGCTACTCTTCCACTATTTTCTATCCTCTTGCTTGTACTACCTTGATTACATTCAAATGCTCTATGTCCGTTACCTCCACACTTGAAGCAAGTACATCTAAATGTTATCTTATCAAACCCTCTTCCCTCTCTCATGTATCCTTCATTTTGGTATGTACTAGGGTTTCCTCTTCGGTAAGAATTTCTATCATCTCTCAGGTAAGCATTATTATCTCTGTCCTCCTTCTAGAATGTGTTGTCAAACTTGTTCTACTCTGAATGTGATCTGTCTCCTCCGAAAAATATTCTACCTCTATGAAATTTACCTCCTCTGCCTTTCTGTCTCAGATCATGTCTTTTATTTAGCTTCTCTTCAACTTTCAGGGCAAACTGATATGCTTCTTCCAAAGATGTCATCCTTACTAAGCTTAGTTCTTCTTGAATACTCAATCTCAGTCCATTGTTGTATTTAGTCATTTTCTCCTTACTTGCTTCACTATGTCCTATTCTTATAATCATCTTATGAAATTCCTCAGTATACTCTTTCACAGATTTCTCCTTCTGTCTTAGGTTTTGCAATCTTTTCAATAGCTCCAACTCATAGTCAGATGGTATGAATTGATTCTTTAATTTTTTCACCATCCTATCCCACTTTGTAATCTTTTCTTTTCCTCTTCTATTTCTTTCCAACTGAACCTCTTTCCACCACAAAGTAGAATGTCCTTTCAATTTTGTCTTTTCAAATTTCACCTTCTCCGAATCTTCAATCTCTTCATATTCAAAGTATTCTTCTATGTCATTTATCTAGTCAATCAATTCTTTAGGGTTCAAATTACCAGTATAGTTTGGCACATCAACTCTAGGTCTCTTTCTAATCTTCAAAATAGCTCACAACATCTTTACTTGATCTGATTCTTCTTCTTCATCCCCTCCTAGGGTTTCATCAATTTGTTTAATAGATTGAAATTCTTCTTCATCATCACTTTCAACATTAGGTCTCAATGTCAATCCTCTTTGTCTATCTTCTTCAATGACATCCAAACAAATTCACATCATTTTCATCATTTCCATCATCTCATCCATTCTACCAGCCATTGTTCCAACATCAACAACTCTCCTTAGCGGCATTCTTCCTAGGATCAAGGGCAAACTACCTCAAGGTTGGTGATTGGGCTACAAGGTGACAACTTCCTCACGATCGGTGATCGGTTGTGACATAAGTAACCTACCTCAATTTGGTGATCTATCCATAGAAAGATCTTATGAAATTCCTTTGCCAACTTCACTCAACTCGCTCCCAAAGATTCAAACTTTCAGTCTGATACCACTTGGTGTAGTCATGGTAGGAGGGTTCATAGAATGAACTGTTCAGGCCATGCAACAATAGTAAAACACAACAGAAACAACTCAAAGATATGAAACAAAACACAGATTCAGTCATTTAGCATATAATAGAATTTGAATATAATCTAGCCAGCATCACACGGGCTTACAATTAGGGCTCACAACCCTGATAATAGAATATCAGAATATGCACAAGATATAATGTTGAAGCTCCTTTGCAAAAAATCCAAACTATCAACTATCACTATATGATTCACTACCTTCCTAGGGATCTATTACATCAATATATATCATCTCCGGTGCAAAAGATTCCTCTACATTAGCCAAGAAAGGTCATAAACTCCAATTAAGAGTTGTAATGTGTGTACACAGATAGGTCAGACCTAATCATGTAGAACACCTCCACAAATGAATGGAATGAGGTGTAGATCATGAGGAAAGTTGGCCATGAACCAAAGATCATTGAATGATGTGTCGTTGAGCTACACAACTTGAGGAGTGCTCCGCAAGTCTTCTCTCTTTAGCTGATTATCAGAGACTATCAGGATGCTCTGTTGTGAGAAAATAACTGATCTTCTAATAGTAATAAATTTCTAACACTTAATCCAAATGCTTTGAATTCTGGATATGATGTAGCTAAATGAATCTAGATGCTAAGTCCATCTCTGTAAGATGTGAAATACAACTATGGTAGAAAGCAAACCAAAATACAAAAATTGCTACTGGCTGAACTACCTAAACTGAACTGGAAAAAGAAAGGAAACAAACTGAACTGTAAACAAACTAAAATGCAAATGTTTTTGGTTGATGTAAGATTGCTCTTAAACTAGGGATGTTCCTACATCAACCTCTGAATATTCTCTTGTCAAATCCTCTTTCCACTCTTCTGTATCCTTCATTCCTTTATGTACTAGGGCTTCCTCTCTAGTAAAAACTTATGTCATCTCTCTGATAAGCATTATTATCTCTGTCATCCTTCTTGAATGGGTTGTCAGGCTTGTTCTGCTCCACAAATGATCTATCTCCTCCAAAAAATGTTCTACCTCTCTAAAATTTACCTCCTCTACCTCTCTGTCTTGGATCATACCTTTTATTCAGCTTCTCTTCAACTTTTAGGGCAAACTGATATGCTTCCTCCAAAGATATCATCCTTATCAAGATTAGTTCTTCTTGAATGATTAATCTTAGTCCATTGATATATCTAGCCACTTTCTCCTTACTTTCTTCACTATGTCCTATTCTTATAATCATCTTATGAAATTCCTTAGTATACTTCTTCATAGATTTCTCCTTCTATCTCAAGTTTTGCAATCTTTTCAACAGCTCCAACTCATAGTCAGCAGGTATGAACTGATTCTTCAATTTTGTCACCATCTTATCCCACTTTGTAATCTTTTCTTTCCCTCTTCTATTTCTTTCCAACTGAACTTCTTTCCACCATATAGCAGCATGTCCTTTCAATTTTGTCTTTGCACATTTCACCTTCTCCAGATCTTCAACTTCCTCATATTCAAAGTATTCTTCCATATCATTTATCTAGTCAAACAATTCTTCAGGGTTTAAATTACTAGTATAGTTCAGCACATCAACTCTAGGTCTCTTTTCAATCTTTGAAATAGCTCACAACATCTTTACTTGATCTGATTCTTCTTCTTCATCACCTCCTGGGGTTTCACCAATTTGTTCAACAGATTGAAATTCTTCTTCATCATCACTTTCAACATTAGGTCTCGATGTCAATCCTCTTTGTCTATCTTCTTCAACAACATCCAATTGAATTCACATCATTTTCATCATTTCCATAATATCATCCATTCTACTAGTCATTGTTCCAATAGTAACAACTCTCCTTAGTGGTATTCTTCCTAGGATCAAGTGGAAACTACCTCACAATTGGTGATCGGTTGCGACACAAGTAACCTGCCTCAATTCAACGATCTATTCATAGCAAGATCTTACGGAATTCATTCGCCAACTTCACTCAACTCGCTCCCAAAGATTCAAAATTTTGCTTTGATACCACTTGGTGCAGTCATGGTAGGAGGGTTCACAGAATGAACTATCCAGGCCGTGCAACAAGAGTAAACACAATGGAAACAACTCAAAGACATGAAACAAGTATAGATTTAGTCATTCAATATATAATATAATTCAAATACAATCTAGTTGGCATCATGCAAGCTTACAATTAGGGCTCACAGGCTTGATTACAGAGTATGAGAATACTCAAGATTTAGCTTTGAAGCTCCTTTACCCAAAGATCTAGATAAGGATTATGAATCAATTACTAACTACTTTCCTAGAGATCTATTACATCAATATATCTCTCCGGTACAAAAGATTCCTCTGTGTCGGCGAAGGAAGGTCACAAATTTTAATGAAGAGTTGTAACATGTGTACACGGATAGGTCAGACCTAATCATGTAGAACACCTCTACAAATGAATGGAATGATGTGTGGATCTCAAGGAAGGTCAGCCACAAACCAAAGATCATTGAAGAATGTGTCGTTAGGCTCCACAAGTTGAGGAATGCTTTGCAAGCCTTCTCCTTTAGCAGATTAATAAAGGTTGTTAGGATGCTTTGTTCTGAGAAAACAACTGATCTTCTGATAGCGATAATTTTTTGGTACTTAATCCAAATGCTCTGAATTCTAGATATGATGTAGATGAATGAATCTAGGTGCTAAGTCTATCTCCGCAAGATGTGAAATACAATTACGGTAGAATGTGGACCAAAATATAGAAATTGCTTCTAACTGAACTGCCTGAATTGAACTTGAAAATGAAAGGAAACAAACTAAGCTGCAAACAAACTGAAATGCAAATGTTTTTGGTTAACCTATCTTTAAGGTTCTACTTGCTCAAGCAACTGGGAACTAGTGACTCCACGTCACTTTGTCCTACACTTGGTTGCAAAAATAAAAAGGTTCTATCATGTTCTCCACATCTAACTTACTAGCTAGGAGTTTACTTTATTTTCCTTAGTCCATGGTTTACATTGAGTTCATAAAGTCTATGGTTGAACTTATAGTCACTCGTAGAATCAATTTCCCTTTATAAGGTTCATTCTTAGAAGACCTTCTTGAATGTGACTCGTAATTTAGATATAACTCGACATTTTAAAAATAAGGCATGCATGTACTATTATACAACAAAATATAAAGAGGAAAGGTTCTTCACTTGTAAAGGAATGTTCAAAGAATATCTTCCCCTTATGGGAATATGATTTGAAACTATAAGAATCATAAAACAATAATACGTCCATGTACTCCTTCTCATTACCATGAGAATTCATTATAGTGTTAATATTCATAGTAAACTCAAAGGAAAACTTTATCCACGCATGAAGTTCTACTTTTGGTATTTCAAGGTCATTAGTTTTTAATGTAAAGAACAATAGTTCTGTCTAGAATCTTTCTTCATTATTGATTAGTTTGACCTCACTTATTATCATACCTCTATCGAGTATATGAGATCTCAGCTATTACTTCAATACTCTATAGTTGCCTTATTTGGCTTTATAAATAACATATAGTCTAAGCCTTCATGATTGTTAGATGACATTATGAGACATCATAACAGTTTTCATGGCTCAAAAGGCATTTAATAAAAATGATAACCCTATCAGGTTTTATCATAGGTAGTCATTAATAACATTGAACCCATTGTCATAGTCATCCTACAATAACATGACAAATAAGAGTTAAAATAAAGTTTAGCTTTCTGCCTTATGACACACAGTGAGCTTTGCGTATGCTTTTCGTATGTAATGCATACTCAAGTGGATGTGGGTTATACATATACATAGTAGTGCATATGCGACTATACAATGATAAAAGAAACACTTAATCACCTTCTTAAAACATGGTAAACAACTATGTGACCAATATGGCTTAGTAATCCACGGTATAGCAATGGATTCTCGTGCATGTTGACATTGTCGCCGCTTTCATATGCACAATGAAAGACTTATAATAATAAGCATGTTATCGAATATAAAATACCGAGATTTAGCTTGTACCTGAACAAGAGTTTGTATGAATGTAATCATTGGCTCAAAGTATACGCAAATCTTAGCTTGACTCCCTGAGCTTCTGGTGTAACCATGATACCCCTGCAAGAATAATACTATCTATGTCTCACCTTCAAGAGTCATATCTCCCAGTAACACACCAAGAACATCTGAAAAAACAATACTTGCCACACAAAAAGAAACAAGAGAGTCAAGTCTCTTTCTATTCAATCGAGAATAACTGATTCTTTTTGCATGTATGCAAACCAAGATTATCTTTCCTAAGATTTGGCTTACCACCTTTCCATCATTTGATCGGTTGGCAAGGATAAAGGCATGGAAATAGGGTTTACTTAGTCACCACCCTCCTTCCCACTCCTTGTAGATGATGACTGGCCGAGTGCCCCCACCAACTTATAACAATATTGAATAAAAAGATAGTATGATTATTAATCATATTCAGCCTCAAAAACAAAGTTCAACCAAATGAATTATGTATATAAATATACTTACACGCTCTTATCTAAGGGTTTAGTGATATACATAAGTGTTAATAATATCAACTCTATTAGTTAGGGTCGCATAGTTACGATGCGACTACGGGATCGAGCATTGCTCTCCTAGAAAGCATCATTGATGTAGAACCAATGGAAACCCTAACATACATTTCCCATTGTATGTCTATACTTCACCTAACATGCATTCTCTGATTTATATACCTACACCTCTCACCTATTGGCAAGGCCATACACCATCGACTAGTCAAAATGACTTTCCTCCAATCTCATACCTTATACCGACTTCTTCACTATTAGCAAAACAAAAAAAACTTGTATGTGCATCGTGTGACCTGTGAACACCGGTCTCCTCTACCATCACTGTCGGTCGCACTTTGTATCCAATACAATGTATTTGCAGAATGTATATTCCAATATACATTCGAAGCATACAACCGAATATGCATTCGAGATATGCATTCACAACATGCATTCAACCAACACTTTAACCCAATGTATGTTCTCAACATACAACTGGAACATGCTTTGCCAAATGTACATTTGACCGTTGACCCCCTTTGTATATAAACCTGATGTACATTTGCAATGTGCATTCACAACATGCATTTGATGGGTTTGATTGAGCCGTTGACTTCCTTGTATGCCGATTGGAAACTTCAATTTTCTCTCTCCTTTGTATGCTGATACACTTGCACATTCACAATATATGTTCACTACATACAATCTCGATAACCATTTGTGAGATACTCACGACTTACCACTGTGGGATACACAAGAAATGAACCTGATATACATCAGCGATATACGCACAAAATGTATATTCGCAATGTATGTTTACTGTTTACAACCTCAATGCTTCCGATGCGTTTTACGACATACACATTCAACAGACAACTACAATATACACACAGAATGTATATCTGACATGCATTTGTGATATATACACAAAATGTATGTCTAAGAGAACAATACGAAATTTTGTCCATTTGATCTGCTGAAATCCTTGCAATTTCACTGATCTGTCTCTCCTGTAATCTTACAGACCTTTGCACCCTGCCAACCTAGTACATGACAATGCTAGGATCTTTCAATGCATCTGATGCGCGATCTTGCAAACACAAATATGAATAGAACATAAAACAAAATGAAAACACTGTACAACCATTCCACCGATTTTGAAGAAATCTAATCAGTGGAATGGGTTAAGAACCCATCTCAGCCTCAGGATAGAAAATCAATTGCACAGTGAATTCGAATGCAGAAAGATATACAACACAGAATTTTATTATGCCTTTCAGAATGTGTACATGCATAGATGCTCTGCTTACAACTGCAAACACTCTGATCAGACCCGAACTCAACTACAACTAATTGCAACTATCTATTATGATCATAATCGATCTAATCTTGGGGTATTTATCCCCTTACCCTCAGTAGTACTAAATTGTCTCCAAGTGGCTTGGAGACAAATCCAAGCAGCTGGGAGATCACAACCGACTAACAACCTCTAACTATCTAATAACCTTCAGGATTACAGCTCAACGAGTGTCCTTGGGACTTACAACATAAACCTAAATACAACTAACTCAACATGCATTGGTCAAATAGACCTTATTACATTAAACGGTCTTATAGGACCTTATTGGAAACATCAAAATAAACTATAAATAGTTAATGCCTTATGGAGGCCACTGTGGATTGGGTGCTCCTGCACCATACACCCCACCGCAAAAAGAACTCATGCCACATGAGTTGGGTCTTTGTCTTGCTCCAGCTGTATACTCTGTTGTCTCATATCTGCTCCATGATCTCTAGACTGCAACCTGCTACCATGGAGTCAAAAATTCATGCCTAGCATTGTAGGCTCTACTCATGCCATTCTTTCTTACTATCAGCTCTGTTTGAACATCTGCCTTGGGTAATGTTTCTGGCACTACTGCTGTGGCAGAATATGTTTGCCTTTCAACTCTTGTTGGTTCTAGAGGACAAACAATTGTCCCTACTATGATAACATCCTTATCTTTCCATCCAACGTGTGGCTGCTTGTAAACCTGTGCTTTGACCTTCTGCTGATCCATCTAATCTTCATCAACTAAAACTAAAATTGCCTTCAAACTTTGATCCTTAGTAAACCCATTCCCTGAGGTATCCTCAACTTTCTTTGTCTCTTCTTCATGCATCTTCACAAACTCTTTCTTACCTACCAAAATGATTTTGGCTACCTCCTTTGCTTCAACATCCTCCTGCAATGGTGTCATCACAAGAGTTCTCCCATCCTTCTTGATGGTGTATGTGTTAGCATATCCATCATACAATGCTCTCCTATCAAATTTCCATGGCCTTCCTAAAAGTAGGTGGCAACATTCCATGGTTAAAATATCACATAAAACCCTATCCTGATATTCTCTAATATGAAAATCAACATATGCCTGTTCATATACCAAAAGTGATTGACTATCACTTACCCATGATGCTTTGTGAGGATTTTTGATGAGGAATCCTTTCCAGCCTCAGTTTATCCACCATTTCCTGAGATACCATATTATCTGTTGAACCAGAGTTTATTACTACCTTGCATAGTTTAACTTTGGTTTTGCATTTGGTCCTGAAAAATGCTCTCCTTTGTATCATATCCTTAGATGTCTTCAAGATTGTTCTCCTTAGCATTAATGATTCTCCATCTTGACATGGTGCTGCACTCCCCATTGGAGAGTTAACACTTTCATCTACCTTCTCTTCTTGCACAAATTAAACCCTCTTGTCATTCTTCCTATCATCTATTGATGATGAACCTTGCCTTTCTAGATATTTGAATGCTGTAAGGCCAATTTCATTACAATGATAACATCTTCGAGTGAAAACATTAGAACTTCTACCACCTCCAAATTTGCCTCTTGTGCCTTTCCATCCACCTCTAAAATCAGACCATTCCTATCCTTTACCAGTCTCTTCTTGGTCCTCATTGACTTGTCTTATTGCAGGGGTTGATCCTCTCCCCTTCATATTGCTGCCTCTTCCTCTCATGGACTTATCCTGTCTCCTTTTCATCTTTTCCTCAATCCTGATTGCCATTTGATAATAGTCTTCTACACTCCTAGGGTTAGCCAAAACTAACTCATCTTGTATGTTTAATCTCAAACCAAGGAAATATCTAGCAACCTTTTCAACCTCATTCTCATGATGACCAGACCTCATACTCAATTTATAAAATTCCTCAGTATATGCCTTCACATCCATTTCCTTTTGTCTTAAAAATTGAAGCTTCTTAAACATTTGAACTTCATAATCCTTGGGTAAAAATTTACCTTTGATCCTTGCTACCATTTTGTCCCATGAAGAAATCTTTGACTTACCTTACTTCCTCCTTTTTGATTGTACATATTCCCACCATACCAAAGAATGACCTCCCAATTTGGTCTTTGCAATCTTTACTTTCTGCTCCTTAGGAACTTCTTCACATTCAAAGTGATTATCTAATGCAGCAATCCAATCAAGTAACTCTTCCTCATTTAAACTTCCAGTGTACCTTGGAACATCAATCTTTACCTTAGGTTTATCATTCTGAACTACCTTTGATAGTTTTACAAATCTCTAATCTTCAGGATTCAGATCTTCATCTACCTCTTCAAGTTCTTCACCATCATCTTCTTTTTCTGATTCACTGTCTTCCACTTCTCACTTTTTGTTTGTCTCCAAGGCTACAAGTCTAGCTTGAAGGGCTTCTGCAAGCTCTTTCATCTTCCTCATCTCTTTAGAATGTTTTTCCTTCATCTCCTGCAACTCTCTGGAAGTACCATTACCTTTCGGAGGCATCTTGTCAACCTCTCAATCCTTCTACTTCTGCCTTCTCAGTGACAGAATCAACACACAACAGCCCAGACCTTTTGTTGGGCTCTGATACCACTCTGATGCAGAGCCAATAGAAACCCTAACATATATTTCCCATTGTATGTCTATACTTCACCTAACATGCATTCTCTGATGTATATACTTGCACCTCTCGCCTATTGGCAAGACCATACACCATTGACTGGTCAAAACGACTTTCCTCCGATCGCATACCTTATACTGACTTCTTCACTATCGGCAAAACAAAAAAAACTTGTATGTGCATCACATGACCTGTGAACACCGGTCTCCTCTACCGTCACTGCCGGTCGCACTTTGTATCTAATACAATGTATCTATGGAATGTATATTCCAATATACATTCGAAGCATACAACCGAATATGCATTCGGGACATGCATTCACAACATGCATTCGACCAGCACTTTAACCCAATGTATGTTCTCAACATACAACCAGAACATGCTTCACCAAATGTCCATTTGACCATTGACCCCCTTTGTATATAAATGCAATGTACATTTGCAAAGTACATTCACAACATGCAATTCATACATGCAATTGATGGGTTTGATTGACTTCCTTGTATGCCGATTGGAAACTTCAATTTTCTCTCTCCTTTGTATGCCGATACACTTGCACATTCACAATATATGTTCACTACATACAATCTCAATAACCATTTGTGAGATACTCACGACTTACCACTGTGGGATACACAGGAAATGAACCTGATATACATCAGAAATATACACACAGAATGTATATTTGCAATGTATGTTTACTGTTTACAACCTCAATGCTTCTGATGTGCTTTATGACATACACATTCAACAGACAACTGTGATATACACACATAATGTATATTCGACATGCATTTGCGATATATACACAAATAGTATGTTTGAGAGAACAACGCAAAATTTTGCCAGTTTGATCCACTGAAAACCGTGTGATTTCACTGATCTATCTCTCCTGCAATCTTACAGACCTTTGCACCCTGCCAACCTAGCACATGACAATGCTAGGATCTTTCAATGCATCTAACGTGCGATCCTGCAAACACAAATATGAATAGAACAAAAAACAAAATGGAAACATTGTACAACCATTCCACCAATTTCGAAGAAATCTAATCGGCAGAATGGGTTAAGAACCCATCTTGGCCTTAGGACAGAAAATCAATTGCACAGTGAATTCGAATGCCAGAAAGATATACAACATAGAATTTTATTATGCCTTTCAGAACATGTACATGCATAGATGCTCTGCTTACAACTACAAACACTCTGATCAGACCCAAACTCAACTACAACTGATTGCAACTATCTATTATGATCACAATCGATCTGATCTTGGGGTATTTATCCCTTTACCCTGAGTAGTACTGAATTGTCTCCAAGCGGCTGGAAGATCACAATCGACTAACAACCTCTAATTGTCTAATAACCTTCGGGATTATAGCTCGACGAGTGTCCTTGGGACTTACAACATAAACCTGAATACAACTAACTCAACATACGTTGGTTAAATAGACTTTATTACATTAAATGGTCTTATAGGACCTTATTGGAAACATCAAAATAAACTGTAAACAGTTAATGCCTTATGGAGGCCACTGTGGATTGGGTGCTCCTGCACCAATCATTCACCCCAAAACATAGATAATCAAATAGACATAGACATGAAACAAAATGCTGAAAAAGAGCATGAAACCAAAGGGTCCCTGGTAACTTTGCTAATATCAACAAACAACTCAACATGACGTCCTTGCGATCAATGCCCTTTTGACAATTCAAAAATAAAGATGTTAATTAAAGTCTAATTGACTAGTCGAGAGAAAGAACGTAACTCACCTTAATAATGAGAGTTCAATAGACAAATTTTGATACTCAGATGGCTAATTAACCCCTTTTCCTGACATCTAACTCTTCCTCCTAGATGATACTCTCCTTCCTTCTCTGAAGGACGTTGCATTTTCCTATTCACACTCAAGACCATAAAACCATGATCAATGCATCATCATCTATTTCACAATTCAAATTAATTAAATATTCATATGAACAAATATTTTCATAACTAACTATCATCAATCATTAACCTTATAATCAAAGATTAAATTAGATATTTCGACAATATCAAATCAGTTAACTATGATTAATCCTCCTCATTACCATGCAAGGTTAAGATTAGGTCTAATTATAAGTTGGGGATGTAACATATCTCCCCCCATAAGAATTATCGTCCTTGATGATTAATTGTCTTAAAAGTTAATCAACATAATAAGAAAATGTTTTAGGAGCATAAGAAATAAGTTTTTTAGAAAAGATGAGAAAATCTAGCATGAAAGTCATCATAGTTTTACCAGGTGGCATTTTCCTCTGCATATTGGTCCTACTAGACCTTGCACTATGTTATCTCTTTTTTACGTAAGTGTAGCTTACACATTTCAAGCACCTTGATGGGCTTGATCATCACCACCCCTGGGTCCTTCATCTGTATAGTATTCCAATCAAGCATAGAAATTTGATTATTATTAGTAATAAACTTTTTCAAATATGAAACATGAAACACATTATGCATCATGGCAAGGGCTGGTGGTAGAGCAATTCTGTATGCTACTAGGTTGACTTCTTTGAGAACTTTGAAAGGACCCACATATCTTGGTGCCAGTTTGTGTTAGTGTAGGTTTTTATTTCCTAGTTGGGTTATTTATTTTTCCCTATATTCCTAGGTTTTTCCTACACTTCTATTAATCTCGCTTAGGTTAATAAAGCATGTCTTATTAGGTGAGTGGTTGCGAGGCATCACCTTCCTACATGTGAGCATCCATTAGCTATCTTGGGAAGATACTTTGCTATCTTGAGTCCAATAGATGGTTGCTCCTCATTAGTTGGTGTTGCCACCTCCTCTCTCTTCCTAGTCTATATAAGCATGCTACCTGGCTTTTATTTTGTATCTTTTGCTTTTGCATCCTCTTAATGCTATTTTTTTTCTAGCATTTGTATTACTCTCTTGGAGACTAAATCTGTGTTGCTATTTTGATTTCGTATCATTTGCATTCATAGTTTAGATATCTATTCTTTGTACTAGTTTTTTGGGTTAATAATCTTTTCAGATTCTAACATTGTATCAGAGTTGTTATATGTACAAGAGTAGATTTTAGTTTCCTTATTTGAGAGATTCAGGGGGGGCTAATAAAGCTTATTGTAGTTTTTTGAAAAACTCAGTATGCTCTTCTCTTGCATCTTCAGATGATCTTGAGAATCAGAAAAGTTTGACGGAAACTTTTTTAATATTTGGGGTTTGCATATGTGTTTTATGAAATCTGGGTGATTGCAGTATTTCTGGTTATACTGGTAGTATTTCTAGCTATTCCAACATGTCCAGGAGGCTTGAGAAAGTCAGATTTGGCTTTTGTTTCACCGAAATTAGAGATCGTCATACACAGTTGCAAAACTAGGGTTTTAAGCTCAAATCTGACAACCAACTTGCATATTTGGTGTTTTCAATCAATATTGCAGGTTCTAGCATGCCATTGCCTATCTTAGGTAGCTGATTCAACCTTTACATATCATTTTTTGGTTGCTGGGGTCATTTTTTATAGCTAAAAGCATTCTATTTATATTAGAACTACTTCTGTTTATCAGTAAGAAAAATGCCTTCTAGGTTTTGTTCGTAGCATAGAAAAACCATCTGGGTACCTTTCCATTTTTGCATGCAGTCTAAATATTTTATAGAAATGCGCTCAGAAAGTTACAGCAGGACCCCTCTCCATTGGCAGTTGTAGTTTTGAAGGCAGTTTTCAAATGCTCCATTCTTGCTCATACGGACTCCTTTTCCCACGATTTTTTTTATTTTGACTATTTTTTTGTGATCTATGTACTAGTATAGACATTTTTTGATTTTGATGCCGATATTTTTCAGAAATTGCAGATTCTCAGTCGTGACATTGCACAGTTCTCATTTTGAGAACTTCAGAGGATCATAACTTTCACATATGACCTCGTACCGAGGTGATTCATTTTTTGAAAGTGCATGATTTTTCAAGTAGATTGCAGTGGTGCTATTTATTTCTCTGGATATTGTGGCAAAGTTGTATTTTTAGCATATGCCTTTCATGAGGGTTTTATAATGCATTGAAATCAAGACCACTTAGTATTTCTTGCTAGTGGAAGTTGTAAACGCACTAATATAAAGTTCCAAATCATATTTTCTTGGGGGGGTTTCTTTGATTAAGTGAAAAGGGGGGGTTGTCTTGGTTGGGTTCTCTTCTTTTCGGCACTTCTTCTCTGCATTTCTTCATCATGGATCAAACAAATCTGTCCATCCTAACTCCATACAATTACTTTGAGTGGAAATCACGCATGACAATTCACTTAAGGAAAGATGGATTAAATAGGATAACTATGGGACTTGAAACTGAACCTGCTAAAGATGAAGATAAGCCTAAGTGGTTTAACAAATGTGATGAAGCATATGGAACATTGTGTTTGTCTGTTTCTCTCGATTTGCTCTTTCACATTGAGTCTTTGAATACAGCAAATGAAATCTGGACAAAGCTGGAAAAACTATTTGGCACACAAGATTCAATGGGGGTCATATGTTGGAAAATGAACTAATTAGTTTAAGTCCAGGCAATTTCAACACATTCTAGGATTTCTTCACTAAATTGAAATCACTAAGGCTGTAGTTAAAACAATGTGGAATTGAAAAGAAAGATGAACAACTGATTCTTAGTATTCTCTCTAAGCTAAGTTCAGAATATTCTATGTTTGTTTCTACCTTCTATGCTACTAAGGGTGCACTTGGTACTCAATTCACCATGCCGTCTTTAGATGATTTTGCTGTCAATCTCACTTGGGAATAGGACAAGCTAATCCAGATGGGTACTCTTAAGTCCTCTAAGTCACATGCCTTGTCTGCCAACCAAGGCACAAAAGAACAGAAAGGACAAAGTAGTAGCAACAATAGTAAAGATAAGAAACATAAGAATAGCAAGGAGAAGAAGGATCAGATACTGGTTGCTTCAAAAGCAACTAATGAGACCCAATTTTCCAAGGGTGACAAGCCTAAGAAAGAGAGGGTCCAATTTACCTATTGTAAAAGACCCGGTGATGATGAACATAAATGTCTGAAGAAACAAATTGATCACTTGACACACATTCTTGAGAAGAATAATATCAGTGTTCCTGATTCTATCAAATAGAGTTCTAATGAGGGGTCTAATAAGGCAAAAGAAAACATCAAGGGGAAAGGAAAGGGCAAGGCCCTTATTGCAGTTGCTTCTTCACCATCCACTTGGGTTCTTGATTTGGGTACTTTACACCACATGGCTTCATCTAAGGAAGAACTTGCATCTTTGGAGCCATGTACTATGCCTTCTATTTTGATGGGTGATGACACTCCTGTTGAGGTGTGTGGGAGAGGGTCTGTTGAGGTGGGGGATGGCACATTCCATGATGTTCTTTGTGTACCCTCATTATCAACTAATCTCCTATCGATATACCAAATCACTCACACAGGTTCAGGCAAGCGGGTTGAGTTTACTCTTGACTTAGTGGAGATTCGTGAGTTGCACAGTGGTTCTACAGTTGTAGTTTGGAGAGTAGATCATCAGTCATGGCTCTATCTATTTTCTCACTTTGTTCCTAATCCTCCTTCGACTATTTTTCTCACTCATTCTGATGATGTGAGTAGATTATGGCATGAGCAGATTAGCCATCTTAACTTCCACTACTTGCAGCAGCTCAACCAGCAAAGCATGGTCACAGGGTTGCCTTCAGTTCAGTTTTCAGGTGGTGTTTTCCAAGGTTGCATTCTTGGTAAGCATCCTAAGGAAAAGTTT
This sequence comes from Cunninghamia lanceolata, assembly GCA_027924645.1. Lineage (NCBI taxonomy): Eukaryota > Viridiplantae > Streptophyta > Pinopsida > Cupressales > Cupressaceae > Cunninghamia > Cunninghamia lanceolata. The sequence continues at coordinate 1,020,691 of BSBN01001388.1, forward strand.
GACAAAGGTAAGGCATGGAGAGATTCATAGATATTGGAGTTAGTTCATAGTGATTTGGCTGGTCCATTTCAGCATCCTTCTTTCAGCAGGGCCTGATATGTCCTCACATTCATTGATGACTTTTCTTGATATACTTGGGTGTATTTTCTCAAATAGAAGTCTGAGGTATTTAATCACTTTAAGGACTTCAAGACTTTTGTACAGAAGCAATCTGGGAAAGCCATCAAAGTTTTGTGCACTGACAATGGTGGTGAGTATGTCAACCATTGGTTTGAGAAGTTTTGCACTTCAGAGGGGATTGATTTGCAGCATTCTGTTCCATACAATCCTTAGCAGAACGGTGTTGCAGAACAGAAGAATAGGTCCTTGAAGAAAATGGTGAACTACATGATTCACTCCAGTTCTCTTGCACCACAGTAATGGGTAGAGGCCATTAACTATGCTTATTATATCCAGAACCATGTTCCTCATTGAGCCTTGAAGGGAGTCACTCCTTTTGAAGCTTGGAGCAGTCAGAAACCATCAGTTAAGCACTTTCAAGTTTTTGGTTCTCCTGCATGGGCCCACATTCCTACAGAGAAACGCAAGGCCTTGGATCCGTAGAGTAGACCTTGCATATTTGTAGGTTATCTTGATGGTGTGAAGGGTTATCGGTTGCTCCACCCTACTACACATGAGTTGTTTCTTTTTGGCATTTCTTCTCTGCATTTCTTCATTGCTACTGCCTCAAATCCACAATCTTTTCATAAGGCTTCTGGTATTCCTGAGTGGGATACATCTATGCAGGAGGAGTATAGTTCCTTAATGAGGAACCACACTTGGGATCTTGTCCCTCTTCCTAAGGGAAGAAAACTTGTTCGATGTAAGTGGATCTATCGGACAAAATTTGTAGCAGATGGGTCGGTTGACAAGTATAAGGCTCACTTGGTTGCCAAAGGATTCTCCCAGGTTCCTGGGATTGACTACTCTGAGACTTTTGCACCAGTTGCCTGAATGAATTCCATCTGACTTGTTCTTACCATTGCTACATCTAATCATTGGGAAGTACACCAGATGGATGTGAAGAGTGCTTTTCTTCATGGTGACCTTCAGGAGGAGATTTACATGGAGTAGCCACAGGGGTTCCTTCATGATTGTTCACTTGTGTACCATCTTCGGAAGTCTCTCTATGGCCTCAGATAGGCTCCTTGGGCCTAGTATGCCAAGATGGACTCCTTCCTTCTATCGGTTGGGTTCACTCGGTGCCATTCTGATCCCATTGTCTACATTCTGCAGTAGGATGATTCACTCATATTTCTGGTTCTATGTGTTGATGACTTGTTGATCACAGGGAGTTCTTCATCCACCATTGGGGCTGTCAAAATTACCCTTCATGATAGGTTTTTGGTGTCTAACTTGGGCTTGTTGCATTACTTTCTTAGGATTGAGATCTACCAATCTGCTTCCGGGATTACCATCACACAATCCAAGTATGCTCTAGATTTTCTCTCGAGGTTTCATATGGCTGACTGTAAGCCTACTCTGACTCCCTTTCTTTCTAGAGTCAAACTTGAGGCTCAGTGTTCTTCTCCACTTGTTGATGGCACTTTGTACTGATAGCTTGTTGGGAGTCTCATTTATCTAACTCATACGAGACCTGACATTTCATATGCTGTAGGCATGGTCTCTCAATTCATGCAGGAGCCTCATGAGTTCCATTGGAAAGCAGCCAAGTGGATCCTTCACTACATTCAAGGTACTCACAGTTTTGAGATTCACTATGCAACAGGCATTTAGCTTGACTTGGTGGGCTACACAGATTCAGATTAGGCGGGTGATTCTCAGGATCGCAAGTCTACTTCAGTTTACAACTTCTCACTTGGTTCAGGTCCTATTTTTGGGTCGAGCAAGAAGCAGTCTGCTATTGCTCTATCTTCTACTGAGGCTGAGTATTGAGGGGCTATGAATGCCTCCACTGAGGCCATTTGGCTTCAGAATCTTCTCACTAAGTTTGGTATCCAGATCAGACAACCATCAGTCATATTTTGTGACAACTAGAGTGCCATTCAGATCTTATGGAATTTGGTCTATCATCAACGAACCAAACACATAGAGGTCCACATGCACTACATCTAGGAGCTCATCCATGGCCATGTCATCGACCTTCACTACTGTTAGACTTCTGAGCAGGTTGCTGATATCTTCACTAAACCCTTCACTGAGAGCAAGTTCCTTCATTTGCGAGCTTTTCTAGGGATGTGGGTTGCTTCATCTTCTGGGGGGCTTCTTCCTCTCACTCGGAGTCCTGACTCTCTCTACTTTGGGGGGGTCTCTTCTCTCTCTATTTTGGGGGGATTTCTCTCTCTTTGGGGGGGTTTTTCTCTCTCTTTGGGGGGGAATCTTATGTACATGGGTACCTCATCAAGCTTGATTTGTCGGGACCCATTTCTACATCCACCTAAGCTTCGCTTATGGGGGGTGTTAGTGTAGGTTTTTATTTCCTAGTTGGGTTATTTATTTTTCCCTATATTCCTAGGTTTTTCCTACACTTCTATTAATCTCACTTAGGTTATTAAAGCATGTCTTATTAGGTGAGTGGTTGTGTGGTGTCACCTTCCTACATGTGAGCATCCATTAGCTATCTTGGGAAGATACTTTGCTATCTTTAGTCCGATAGATGGTTGCTCCTCATTGGTCAGTGTTGCCACCTCCTCCCTCTTCCTAGTCTATATAAGCATGCTACCTTGCTTGTATTTTGTATCTTTTGCTTTTGCATCCTCTTAATGCTATTTTTCTTCTAGCATTTGCATTACTCTCTTGGAGACTAACTCTGTATTATTATTTTGATTTCATATCATTTGCATTCATAGTTTAGATATCTATTCTTTGTACTAGTTTTTTGGGTTAATAATCTTTTTAGATTCTAACAGTTTGGACATCTTTTATAATTTAATGGAACTCTTCTAAGGTTTTGCCGATAGAACTTTTTCTCCCATTGTGAAATGCCTTTCGATGCACTTAGCATCTGCATAACTCTTTTGTCTATCATTATCCTCTGCTAGCCTTCTCTTAATCAGATGGACTTGCTCTTCCATCTCTGACAACATTTCTGGACCAAGGCTAACCCTATCTTCTAGCTTGTCCCAACTTATAGGGGTTCGGCACTTCCATCCATATAATGCCTCAAATTGAGCCATCTTAATAGCTAAGTGATAGGAATTATTATAGGCAAATTCCACCAGAGGAAGATAATCCTCCCACTTGTATTACTGATCCATGCAATACATCCTTAATAAATCCTCCAACACTTGGTTCACCCTCTGAGTTTGGCCATCCATTTCAAGATGATAAGGATAGATTATATTCAACTGTATTCCAAGTGAAGAGAATAAGGTTTTCTAAAACCTTGATGTCATTTGTGCATCCCTATCTGAGATGATTTTCTCAGGAATGCCATGTAGTATGAAAATCTATTGAACAAATTTTTGAGCAATGACGGGTGCCCCATCCATCAAGTTCCTAGGTATAAAATGGGTGGCTTTGGTGAGTCCATCCACCACAACCAATGTGGCATTATGCCTGTTCCTTGACATAGGAAGCCCTTCCCCAAAATTCATTCTTATAATCTACCATTTCCACAGGAATTTCATGAGGGTACAATAATCCTGCTGGGTGATGATGTTTCGCCTTCACTCTTTGGCATTCCATACATGTAGCTACAAAATTTGTAGCATCCCTCTTCATTCCTTTCCAGAAATATAGGGGTTTCACATCAGCAAGTAACTTTGTTACTCCAGGATGCCCAAAATATGGTGTAGAATGAACCTCTTTCTATACCATATTCCTTAACTCTACTGAGTTAGGTACATACATCCTTCCTCTAAATATTAATAACCCATTCGGTTCAAGGTTGAATCCCTCATATCTTGGATTCTGGGGGTTTTCCTCAAGGGCCTGTTATACCTGCTCATAAAACTCATCTCCCTTAAATTTCTATAACACCTAATTCCTAAAATCAGAATGTATGGAAATCATGGAGGAGATGTGTCTTCTATTACTCAAAGCATTGTTGGAGTACATGACAACACTGAGAGGGGGGTGAATCAGTGTTGTATAATTTTTAATGTCTTATTGCACCTTTTAATTTACAAGACAGAGAATGAAAGAGACATCAATAATATATCAAACACATATGCACAAGTATGATGATGAATAGTGTAAACAAGACCTTATAAACAAAACATTAGGATACACACACATAGAGACAAACAACATGGACCATAACACAAGTTTTTCATGAGTGGAAAACCTTCATAGGGATGAAAAACCACTCTAAACTGCCTCACTAGCTTAATCATGAAAATCACCAATTACAGAGCCTCATTGGCTGATGAATAGGTCTTATTGACCATACAAACCTCACTGGCTACAAAGAGGTCTCACTAACCATGCAAACGTCACTGGCTACAATATACAAACTTAGATTAATACAAAGAATTTAGAGGGTTTCTTTGTTTCAATACAAATCACATGTTTCTCTTTTTCATTCATATCCTAGATACATCTATACATTCAATACAAACTTCTTCATTTGCAATTTCATCTATTGCCTTGTCTCCAAAAATCAAAATTGATGTCTCTGTGTGTATGTCTTCAAAATCAACATCTGCATACATGCTCTGCCATCAATTAGCTTTCAATCATCTCCTATATTGAATTTGTCTCAACTCAAAGTCTCACAACAACAAACAAATTCTTTATTGCTGCATATATATATATATATATATCAGTCCACAATCCCCTTTATAAATACACCTGCAATATAAAATCATATATATATATATATATCTCTTCTTTGCATAATCATATCCATCTATGAAGAACTTACAAAAAAAGATCATATTCTTCTTTGCAAGACCATTCACATTCCTCTATCTCTTTGATTCATTTTCTTCTTGTCAAAAAACAACTCTTCAATATTCTCTAATCTCACTTCATCTACAGCAATAATATTTCTAAATTATTTAGAACTGTTAGAAAAATTTAAAAAAACTTTTTATATTCGGACCCACTCCACTTCTTCATGAAGACAAGAAAAGGAAAAAACATTAAAAGCATCCTTATCTCTATAAGGGATTTAAGACTCCACTAAAAAGATGCTCATTATAAAAAACAAAAACTTCCTCCTTTATAGTCTTCGATGCCTTGGGAGTCACATTGATGAAGTCTTAAAATTAGTAAGAAATCTCCAAAAAAATTGCTTTTAATTCCCACAAAAATCTGCCTTTATAGACTATCTAAAAATAGCCTTTTACTATAGTAATAAGAAATGACAGTTACAAGAATGTCAAAGTGTAGTCTCAGAGTAAGAGGGTCATGGTTTAAATTAAAGCCACTGATCTTCATTTTCATGCCCTTAATCTTTGAAATACAACCGTTGATCACCTTTTAGGTGCCCACACGCTTATGTGATGACCTAGGCAAGTGATGGAGAGGGGTAAAGGGGCCGGTCACCATAATGAATTAACACCCCTCTAGTAGGTTAGTTTAAGTGATATGACCTACAATCGTAGGTCAACAAACAAATATAACATAAAGTGCAAATGTCATATACGTTTATCTTTAGGTCATTAGAAAGGTATAACATAGGATTTTAGGGTTTTTAAGGTTCTAAAGTCATACCAAATATTTGACATTTGACAAAACCCTACACATATTTAGATATGAATTTGGCTATGGAGAAACACATCACTAGCAAGGTTGTCTAAGACACAGAGATATCTACAAGTAACAAAATATGTTTACTTTACAAGAATAATCCATTGATAAAAAAAGATGCTCATTCAATTAACAATCACCTAGTTAATATCAATCAAAGCCATCTCATATCAATCTATTATTTTCTGTACTTGATCATTACCATATCCAATCAGTCTAGTATGAAGTCCTAAAGCACCAACAAACTTGACCAATAACCTTTGAGTCATGAAGCACATGTGAACATTGAAACATGACATCTTAGAGCATAAAGCATGGTGAATGAAACTAAAGCATGACATGAAGCAACATCAAATTCTCTGAATAGAAGATCAACCATTACTTTGGCATACCAATTTGACTAAGAGCATGTAGAAATCATGTTTCATCTACAAGAACAATGGCATCCCAATGAAAAAAATAACATAACCTTTTATGAAGTCCTAGAAGATGATCATCATCATACTAGGAAGATAATCAATATATCATCAAGAACCTCATCACAAACACTTTCTCTCTTTTGACATGAAGATAATGGTCAATTCCTTTGCAGTATCAATGCCAGACATCATCCATCAAACATATCTAAAGCAGCTCAACAAAGCATTAGATATGATCATCAACCCTGGACATCTGTGTTACAATAAGACACACCAAAAATCACATGAAGCATCTCTTGAATATGAGGGCATAACTTTGATCTTCCAACTCCTGAGGCTAACATCCTTGTATTGACATTGGTCCACATAACAAATCTACTGAACCTGCATCATCATTGCTTGAACATGAACATGCATCATGCATGTGAACCATGTGAATTCTTGTATGATCAACATCATCTCCTAAAGCACATGACTATCATCAACATCCAGGACCTCAACACATCACAACACCTTTACTAGTTTGATATCAATGACAATCAACCTCCATCAATCTCCCCCTTTGACATTGATGGCAAAACTACATGATGCATTATTTCTCTCCCCCTTTTCAACATCGGATGACAAAGGTAATTATCCCCCCTGTGAAAAATAACTCGTATACAGCATTATCAAGAGATTCAGCAAACTATGCTGATATTAATCAACTGCTTACCTATTTCTTGGATCACAGGCACTATTACTTACCTTGTTATCTTTATACCAACCAAGAATTGAGATACCACCTACCGAAATCTTTGACACCACTAGTCTCCTTTGCCATTTTCTGTCCTAAACTTATCCTGAAAGCTATGTCCTTGTACATTTGCATATTGAACAACTTTTCAACTTGAGAGCAATAAGTCACCATGAAGCACACATCTGAAGATATACATCCTGAAGCACAGGACCTACAATCAATCTACTTCTACACACACTTCTTGGCCTGATAAAGAATAAAGACCATCCTATAAGGAATGAAGACTATCCTGCCTGATACCACCTTCATAACTAGAAGCACATAACTTGCATATGCCTCCCTAAAGCCTATCAATGAAGAAACCCATCAAAGAAACCTGTCAAACTATCATACCAAGAACTCTTCTGAATGATCATGAATTTACATCTCCAATTCACAATCTTCTTTTGACACTGTCTCCAATTCACATGAAAGCTCCACTTCTCATGCAAGATACATAGCTCAAAACACATGATGATCAACACTTCACATTCTCACTAATATATCAAAAACATTCTAAACTGCAAAATCAGGAACAAGATTAATATCATAACAACTCAACCTTTAAAAGTATCAACATGATATGAACAAAAATATAAGCAGGATAGTTTAAAAACAAGGTCATTCAACACCAACAAGCTCATTGTGCATAGTACCCCTGAACATCTTATCAACACCTAGTTTGCATTGATCACCTGTATCACTATCATACACTAAAAAATCAACATAGTTATTAACACCATCATCAACTACATGAACTTCATTTCATAAGGCTGATATGAATAGTATCTTGACATGAAACATTCTAGCAAACATTATCAGGCATGAATCCAATAGCATGATAAACAAAACAAAATCACCATATTGACAAGCATCAAATGATTTCATCCTGAAACTTCTTGGGGTTAAATAACAGGACATTGGACAACTCCTCCTCACTTCATGCTATATGTTATGCAACTGATGATGTGACTTGTACAAGATGTACAAGTTTAGGATCTATCTTCTCTTGACTTTTTTTCATTCTCCAAACTTTCACAAGTTCTTTCTTCTGTTCAGTTTTCTTCTTCCAAATCTTTTCAACCTTTTTCTTTTTCCAACCTTTCAAACTAGGTGATACTATTCTTCCATACATTCTACAACTATATGCTTTGTGACCAGGAGAGTTGCACTTGAAACATACAAGATTAGTATTCCTTCTGCAATCAACTGCTTTGTGTCCAAAATGATTACAGGTATAATAATAACCAAAAAATGAATACTTATACCTGTACATATATGCTTGTCCTAATGGAGCAGCCCTTCTTGAATTTCTCTTTTGATGGTTAATTTTGATAAACTCATCTTTATTTTTCAGCTCAGCTTCAATCTTCTTTTTGCCTTCAGGAGCAGCAACATGACAACTTAGATCAATTTTCCTTCTAGGAGTCTCTCTAACTTTGGAACACTCTCCTTCTTCATAACCTAGACCAGTAGTATCATTCTGATGCTTTTATTTACCCAACATTTCATGCAACTTGTTTGTTCTTTCTTCAAACTCCTTATATTTCTTGGACAAAACCTTGAGACCTTCATATTCATTTCTAAGATTGGTAATTTCAGCCTCTAATTTCAGATTTTCAATTCTTTTAACCTTAAGATTAGATTTTGTTACATCTATTATTCTTTTGGCTTCCTCAATTTCAGTCTTGAGACTGATAATCAATTTGTCTGATTCATCAACATGACCCTTTAAGTCCATGATCTGATTTCTTGCCTCTTCAAGATCAAAAGATACTCTTTCAAGTTCTGAAAGTGCTTTGACTTTGGAGTCTTTTTCTTTTTGTAGTTGCAACTCTAATCTCTAGTTTTCCTTTTTGTATTTCTTGATGTCACCTAGAGCACATATGAGTTCTCCTTCAACATCAACCTCATATTCTTGTTCATCATACTCCTGATCATAATCACTCATAGAGTGACCTTCTTCTAAATCAGATTGTACCTCATCTCCTTCATGTGACTGTCTTATATCATTGTCACTTTCCTCAGACATCAAGCTGTCCTCTCCTTCAAGTGCATCACCTTGATAAATTCTTATCAATTCCTTCCACACATCATGAGTTGTTTCACAATGCATAACTTTACAGGAAACTTCATTAGATAATCTAGACAAAATGGCTTTCTTTGTTGTATGATTTCATTCACAAGCCTCTTTATTACTTTTAGTACTAGGTGATTGAGAGGAAATAAAATATCCATTTTCAACTGACATCCACACACCATACCTTAAAGAGGATAGATAGACTTGCATTCTAATATACCAAATAGAGAAATCTGAACCATCAAAGAAAGAAACTCCTAAAAACTCTTCCTCTAATTTAATATCAGACTCAACTTGTGAAACACTTCTATCAACTGATTGAATATCAACATTTGAATTTGATAAAGATGGTGCCTTTTGAATAGTATGTGGCTTGACATTTCTCCTGCCCTTATTTCTTCTACATTTTACCATGGTACTCCACTATTAGGACCCACCCAAGACTATAAGACTTCAATAGGGAACCTAGGCTCTGATGCCACTTGTTAGAGTACAGGACAACACTGAGAGGGGGGATGAATCAGTGTTGTATAATTTTTAACATCTTATTGCACCTTTTAATTTAAAGATAGAGAATGAAAGAGACATCAATAATCTATCAAAGACATATGCACAAGTATGATGATGAATAGTGTAAATAGGACCTTATGAACAAAACATTAGGATACACACACATAGAGACAAACAACATGAACCATAACACAAGTTTTTCGTGAGTGGAAAACCTTCATAGGGACAAAAAACCACTCTAAACTGCCTCATTAGCTTAATCATTAAAATCATCAATTACAGAGCCTCACTAGCTGATGAATAGGTCTCACTGACCATACAAACCTCACTGGCTACAAAGAGGTCTCACTGACCATACAAGCTCCTCACTGGATACAATATACAAACTCATATTAATACAAAGAATTTAGAGGGTTTCTCTGTTTCAATACAAATCACCTGTTTCTCTTTTTCATTCATATCTTGCATACATCTATACATTCAATACAAACTTCTTCATTTGTAATTTCATCTATTGCCTTGTCTCCAAAAATCAAAATTGATGTCTGTGTGTGTATGTCTTCAAAATCTACATCTGCATACATGCTCTGCCATCAATTAGCTTTCAATCATCTCCTATATTGAATTCATCTCAACTCAAAGTTTCACACCAACAAACAAATTCTTTATTGCTGCATATATATATATATACATCAGTCCACAGTCCCCTTTATAAATACACCTGTAATATAAAATCATATATATCTCTTCTCTGCATAATCATTTCCATCTATGAAGAACCTACAAAAATAAGATCATATTCTTATTTGCAAGACCATTCACATTCCTCTATCTCTCTGATTCATTTTCTTCTTGTCAAAAAACAACTCTTCAATATTCTCTAATCTCACTTCATCTGTAGCAATAATATTTCTAAATTATTTAGAAAAATAAAAAAACCTTTTCATAGTTAGACCCCCTCCACTTCTTCATGAAGACAAGAAAAGAAAAAAACATTAAAATCATCCTTATCTCCATAAGGGTTTTTTAAGACTCCACCAAAAAGATGCTCATTATAAAAAAACAAAAACTTCCTCCTTTATAGTCTTCGATGCCTTGGGAGTCACACTGATGAAGTCTTAAAATTAGTAAGAAATCTCCAAAAAAATTGCTTTTAATTCCCACAAAAACCTGCCTTTATAGACTGTCTAAAAATAGCCTTTTACTATAGTCATAAGAAATGGCAGTCACAAGCACATCAAAGTGCAGGCTCAGAGTAAGAGGGTCATTGTTTATATTAAAGCCACCGATCTTCATTTTTGCACCCTTAATCTTTGAAATATAGTCGTTGATCACCTTTTAGACACCCACACGCTTATGTGAAGACCTAAGCAAGTGATGGAGAGGGGTAAAGGGGCCAGTCACCATAATGAATTAATACCCCTCCAGCAGGTTAGTTTAAGTGATATGACCTACCATTGCAGGTCAACAAACAAATAAACATAAAGTGCAAATGTCATATACGTTTACCTTTAGGTCATTAGAAAGGTATAACATAGGATTTTAGGGTTTTTAAGGTTCTAAAGTCATACCAAATATTTGACATTTGACAAAACCCTACACATATTTAGATATGAATTTGGTTGTGGAGAAACACATCACTAGCAAGGCTATCTGAGACACATAGATATCTACAAATAACAAAATATGTTTACTTTACAAGAATAATCCCTTGATAAAGAAAGATGCTCATTCAATCAGAAATCACTTAGTTAATATCAATCAAATCCATCTCATGTCAATCTATTCTTTTCTGCACTTGATCATTACCATATCCAATTAGTCTAGTATGAAGTCCTGAAGCACCAACAAACTTGACCAATAACCTTTGAGTCATGAAGCAAATGTGAACGCTGAAACATGACATCTTGGAGCATAAAACATGGTGAATAAAACTGAAGCATGACATGAAGCAACATCAAATTCTCTGAATGGAAGATCAACCATTACTTTGTTATACCAATCTGACTAAGAGCATGTAGAAATCATGTTTCATCTGCAAGAACAATGACATCCCAATGAAAGTAACAACATAACCTTTTATGAGGTCCATGAAGATGATCATCATCATACTAGGAAGATAATCAATATAGCATCAAGAACCTCATTACAAACACTTTGTCTCTTTTGACATGAACACAATGGCTAATTCCTTTGCACCATCAATGGAAGACACCATCCATCAAACATATCTGAAGTAGCTCAACAAAGCATTAGATATGATCATCAACCCTAGACATCTGTGTTACAATAAGACACACCAAAAATCACATGAAGCATCTCTTGAAAATGAGGGCATAACTTTGATCTTCCAACTCCTGAGACTAACATCCTTGTATTGACATTGGTCCACACAACAAATCTACTGAACCTACATCATCATTGCTTGAACATGAACATGCATCATGCATGTGAACCATGTGAACTCTTGTATGATCAAAATCATCTCCTAAAGCACATGACTATCATCAACATCCAGGACATCAACACATCATAACACCTTTACTAGTTTGACATCAATGCCAATCAACCTCCATCAAGCATCTGCCACTCAAATTTCTTTTCCTTGTATATATTTAATCTCAAAATCATAATCTAAGATGAATTCCAACCATCTTCTTTGCTGAGTATTAAGATGTGGTTGAGTGAATAGATATTTGAGTCCTTGATGATCTATTTTTAATTCAATAGGTTTCACGAGTAAGTAGTGTCTCCACATTTGTAGTGCATGAATGACTGTTGCTAGTTCCAAATCATCTGGGGCATAGTTTTGTTCATAATTTTTTAGTTTATGTGATTCATATGTGATGACCTGTCCATCTTGGACTAGTACACCACCTAATCCTTCCCCCAAGCCATTGGTTATGACTACAAATTGACCCTCCAGGATAGGTACTTTCAAAATTGGTGCTGAAGTTAATTTTTCCTTTAATAGGTCAAAGGCCTCATGGCACTTATCTGACCACTCAAATTTCTTGCCTTTTCTCTGAAAGGAGGTTATAGGATATGCAATTTAGAAAAGTTTTTCATGAACTTCCTGTAATAACCAACAAGGCCCATGAAACTTAGGACCTCATGAACATTTGTTGGTATTGGCCTTTCCAAAATAGACTTATTCTTAGTTGGGTCCACAGCTATTCCCTTAGCTTAAATTATGTGGCCCAAATATCGCACTTCCTTCTAAAAGAATGTACATTTAGAGAGCTTTCCATATAGTTTATGTTCTCTTAACCTCTGAAGAACAATTCTTAAATGTTGTAGATTCTCTTTTTCATTCTTAGAGTAGATTAGAATGTCATCAAGAAACACCAAGACAAACTTGTCCAGACAGTCTTTGAATACACTATTCATTAGATTCATAAATATCATTGTTGCATTAGTTAATCCAAAAGGTAGGATAGTGAATTCATAATGTCCATACCTTGTTCTATAGGTTGTCTTATGGATGTCCTCATCCTTCAACCTTAATTGTTGATATCTAGACTAAAGATCGATCTTGGAAAACACAGTTGCACCCCTCATTTGATTGAAAAGCTCATTGATGCAAGGTAATAGATATTTATTCTTAATAGTTTCTTTATTCAACATGTGGTAATCTATGTACAATTGCAAAGTACCATCTTTCTTTTTCACAAATATGACTGGTGCTCCCCATGGTGACACACATGGTCTAATCAACCCTTTGTCTAGCAATTCTTGTAATTGAGTTTTTAGCTCCATTAGTTTTGTGGTGGTCATTCTATAGGGGGCTTTAGAAATAGGTTCCGAACTAGGAATTATATCAATGAAGAAATCAAAGGCTCTCCTAGGAGGTAATCTTGGTAGCTCATCTAAAAATACATCCTCAGAATCTCTACGGAAAGGATACCTATCCATATCTGATCTTTCCTGACCTATGGACTCCTTTCTCCCAACTTTATTGAGTTTCTGAGATTCATAAAACATCAAATCATCTTGGAAAAAGGTTTCCTCAGTCTCATCTAGTTTTTCCATTTTGACAGCGAAAAGTTGACATCCTTTCCTTTGAGCTCTTTTCATTTGCAGAGTAGAAATTTGTCTTAACTTAACATCCCTAGGATTCCCTTGCAGAAAGACTATTTCCTAAATCATCCAGACACTCTACTATTTTGGCATAACAATCCTCTTTGGCTCAATGTCTCCATAGCCAATTTATCCCTAGGATAACATCATATGAGCCTAGTGGGGCTACATAAAGATTTACTTTCATAGAGAAACTTGGAAGTTCAACCCTAGCCTCAAACAAACATTGCTTAAGCTGAGCCTTGGTGTGATTTGCATACTCTACAGACCATGTGTTTGCCATGAATCCATCTTTTCTAAAAATTTTACTTATAATTTTAAGGGAAACAAAACATTCAGTAGCACCAGTATCAATTAAAACTAAAATTAGATGACCAGATAAAATACCTATTGTCTCAATGGGAGTTATCTGGTACTTGGCTTGCCTTTTGTCTAAGGCTACATCAATGCATTGTTGGAACACCACTTGTTGAGAGGGTAGAGGGTTCCCTCTTGGTTGTGCTCCCTATGTCTTGTTAGGACACTGGTTCACATAATGATCTCTACCATAATTGTAGCACCCTCCCACCAGTCCTCACCTCTCCTGAGGTTTTCCATAATTGTCTCCATTCTTCTTGGAGTAGTTATTGGCCTTTTTCTCTCCCTTGGACTCAATTTGCTTATGCTTGGTCCCCTTATCATTTTTCTCAGAATAATCCTGCTTCTTGCCCTTTCTCTTAGAGGATTACGAGGATTGAGACCAATTATATCTCTTTCAATTCCTTGCTCAATAAGTTGACATAGATTTCCATTTTTGTTCATGTTTGATGACCTTTCCATAGACCTAGTCCATTATAGTAGGATCGTGAACATCAACCTTGCCCCCAATTAGGTGTTCAACCCCATTATGAACTTCTGAATGTAGAATTTCTCATCTTGTTGGTACTGTGACACATACTTCAACAGTCAGGTGAAATTTTCCTAGTATTCATTCACAGACATATCAACTTGTTTTAGATTTTGAAAGTCTATAAGTTTCTGATCATAGAATAGTTGAGGCAAACATCTTTGCCTAAAAAGTTCTATGAACCTGTCCCATGTAAGGCTTGTAGACCTCAAGCCTAGTTCCATATTTTTATTCATCCACCATGTGGATTCTTCAATTGCTACTTGAAATGCTCCCCATATTGCTTTAGTGACCTCATTAAAGTTTCTGATTTCAAAATATTTTTCCATCTTTGTAAGCCATGCCTCTGTAGCATCTCTGCTTACAAATCCATCAAATTTAGGAGGCATGACCTTCTTCATGTCTTGGGATAGTTGCAAATCCATATGGCTCTTCCTATCCTCTTCTTTCCTAGCCTCAGAGTTATTCTCTTTGTGCTCACTTTGGGTGGTGTCATTATGAAATTCCTCATCATCACTACCATCATAAGCATCCTGCTTGGGTCCTTATCGGCCCCTAACCTCCTATTCGAGGATTTCTACCCTTGGTCTTGTTTCTTTCAACAAAGTTAGGATTTGGTCTAGCTTAGATTCAGAGTGTCCTAAAGGATGTCCTTCATCCTGGCTATCTCCCATCTTGGTTCTTAGCTGAACCTTGCTGCAATCTACTTCTTCCCAAAGTTTACAGATTAATCATAGATTAGTTTCTTTATCATTGAATCCACTCATAACATAAATCTATTCTCATTCATGTAATCTTTAAAAAGAAAGGAAATATTATCAAAAGTTTCACTTTCTTAACAGTTTCATCAGATTACATATAATCCTTCATGTTATCAGAAAATTTGGTGAAATAACAATAATATTAAAGTAATCCAAATAACTCAATAGAAATGGAAACAAACAAGATTGAAAACAAAGAACAATACCTCAACAAACCTTGTTACTTCGTAGCTTCCATTGGTTGCCTAATCTCAATTGATCTTTGTATGTGAATGAAGCCCTCAGAAAGTGCACTTCCTTGCTTTATTCTTCAAGATGACAATAGAGAAATGACTATGATACTTCTTGTAATGAAGATGAGCTTCAATACAATAAAAATGGTGATTGCAAGCTATGGAATGGGTTGGGTACCAAAGGCACACTGTGAATTCTGCAGAGTAAGTTTACTAAAAGCTTGGATGATTGAAATGGGGGAATAGGGGTTGTATTTATAGGTTTGAGGGAGAGAAGATCAATGATATAGAATGAATAAGAAGATCAATGGTTGAGGAAGGTTGAGAGATGTGTGCGAATATGAAGAGGACAAGTGTCTTGGTCTTTCATGCAATAGGGGAGTTAACAGAAATAGATTGAAGAGTTAACTGAGTGGACTAATCAGTTAACAGAATAGACTAATCAGTTAAGTGAATTGATTGATTAGTTAACTATTGGAAGTGGAGGATAAATAGGACATGTGTGAGGAAACAATTAATTAAATATTAAAATATTTAATTAAGTGTGCACATGGATTTGCATGGATTAATTTTAGTGTTAATCAATTTTTAAGAGGAAACAGATAATCTAAATAAATGTTTTGATTTATTTAAATATAGAGGATGTTAAGTTTAGAAGAACTAATTAAATAATTGGACATTATTTAATTTAGGATGATTTTAGAATTTAGAAGAGGTAATTAAATAATTTGATATTATTTAATTTAGAGGATTTTAGGAAGAATTTAATTAAATAAATGAATTTATTTAATTTGGAGGAATATGAAGATTTTAATTAAATAAATGATTTTATTTAATTTTGTGGAGGAACGTGAATTAGATAAATAAATTGACTTGTTCATTTATTGTTATAGGGATTAAATGGAATAAATATTAAGAATATTTATTTAGTCAGAGTCATGCCATTTTTAGGTGTATACATTTTGCCCCTCTTTGATGCAATGTGTTTTATCAAGTTGTTTCAAAGAATAATATTTTTTGATAATGATACATGCCCCAGTTTGCCCTTGGTACAGGTTTAACGATGGTAGGATGCCCCCTTAGGAGATTGGACGGGAAGAAAATTTTGAGGGTGTGAGATGGACAATCTCACGATGAGAAATAATAAGATTTTTCTGATAATGATGCATGCCCCAGTTTGCCCCTAGTACAAGTTTATGACAATAGGATGCCCCCTCGGGAGATTGGACGAGAAGGAGAATTGAGGTCACAAGACAGACAATCTCATGATGAGATAGGTTGAAGAGCTAAGTTAGGGTGAAGAAATTAGTTGACACAAAAGAAAAATGGGATAAAGAAAGAGTTGAATGATACATGACGCAAGATAAAATGCTAACACACACAAGCAAGTAAGAAAGTATGCACAAATGATACAAGAACAAACAAGGTATTGCCCCTGTCCAGCTATAAATCAATGATTGATCGATAATGATTGACAATAATGTTGTCATTGCAGGGATATTGCAGGGAACGATATATCCCTAGATCAACACGATAGGCACAAGAAAGATATATCCAACTGATAATTATGATTGATTGAGTTGGTTTACGACAAGATTAGGATCAAGACCATTGATTGCGATTGGATAATTTGATAAGATTGATTAATCTTGATTGTTATGGATTAAGGATAGATTTTCATATGGATCATTGCTTGGATTGACTAAATTGGGATGAGAGATACAATGATAGATAGACATTTGATTGATATAAGAAGGACTCGATTGAAGGACTCGCAAGCTTTTGTAAACACTGACATTGTGAACCAAATCTTTATTGATGGATGGTATGGATGTATTATGGATGCGGATATATGTCATCTTGATATTGCAAGTATTTCAAAGTGCTTGTTTCATCATTGGGCTTTTAAAATGTTGTAAGAAAATCAAGCATCTAGGTATAATTGAACTAGGATGACCTGAGTATTTCTTGTGTTTCAACAGACAAGGATTGGCCCTTTTCATGTTTAGACCTCTAAAGTCCTTGATGATCTCTTGTTGATCATGTCATTAGACAAAAGTCGTTACATTACTAAAGGTAAACCCACAAGCAGCAATTAAATAAAATAATCATGCCCCCATCATAGCATCTCTAGTTTTTATGCATCCTTGAGTAGTGTAGAAAGACATGATAACAAAAATTAAGACTCTGTAACTTAACCTGATCACAAACACAAAACATTCTTGTATTAGATGTGTCTTCTTGCCATAATTTAGAAAAAAATTGTTTTGAATGTTTAGGTACTTGTTTGTTTTGCTTTGGATGGGTTGATGTCTTGCGTCAAAATTTTTTCTTTAGAAGCGGGCTTTTGTTGTTCTTGTGTGTCTAGTGAAAGGTACCACAATCCTTATTGGTGTCCTCTTAGAACATATGGCATTCAAGAATCCAATTCTATAACCAGGTCAAGGAGTTGCCCCTAGTTTAGACAAAGGATCAACTTATTATGGATGAACTGACAAACAAACATGAAGAAACAAGCCCTAAAGGACTGACCTACTACCTTGGGGGCTCATTGATAAATGGCCTTGCCTACATGATGATGTAGAGGCAACGTAGTTTGGGGTGAACTTGGTGGACCTAGGACCTAGGTGATGGGAATTGGTGCGGATGTGGATGGGCCAATGGATGGGTGAGAGGGTATGAAATGAATGGGGAAAGGAGCAAGCCTCGGGGGCACATTGATAATGGCCTTGCCTATGTGATAACTTAGAGGCAACGTAGTTCGACAAGATAAGATACTAATGACAGATGCCATGATAGGATTACACTATGGATAGGATACTGGATAAAACCTTAGGTAGTTAAGGCAACAATGTCGATAGAGTATCAAGCCATGATAGGTTATTGCTAGGTGGTTTGGCAAAATGGATATGATTGGATGAAGGATGATGGTAGGCAATGTGCACTATTACTAAACGCTATTAAATGCGACACTAAACTTTATTGCTTTGAGACGTTTTACAATATTGGCATGAATGCAATGTGGAACAAACAAAATGACTGCTCTTAAATACGATATTCGATTAAGGGGATGGTGGGTTGCCCTAATATAAGAGACCTATTCAAGTCTGTGAGATAGGATTTAGGAAAAATGTAGGTGGGGAGTGAAATGAGTTATGGAGTGTTTCTGATTTTTAGGCTTTGCTAAAGGCTAAACACTAATCCTTATCTAGATAAGACAATCTGACAAGCTTTCAACTTAGACAAGTAACAAATTTTATTGATGTTTGCTAGACTTAGATCATAGATGGCAAGCAATCTATACCTGAGGTAAAGGATATTCGGGAAAGAACAAGGGTCCCTAGATAGAAGATGATCCTAGAGACTACTAGACTTGTCAGTTTAGCTCAACTAGTGTGTGTGTGTGCTTTATACCTTTCTTTCTCTATTAGAATGTCACTCTTGAGGCTTTGAGTTTAGACTGATCTCCACCCAAGAGTATGGACATTCAACAATCTTCTCTCTTTCTCTCTTTTTTTTTTCTTTTTCACTTTTTTTTTGTTTTTTCCTCACTTGACTTTTCTCATTTTTTTGGCTTTTTGATATTTCAAGAAATGAATGCTTTCAGGAACTATGATATGCAATACTTTGATCTCTCAATTTTCACCTTTTTGATCACTCATTTTTTTTATTCACTCGTATTTTAGATTGCTTCCTTCAGAGTTTTGATCTTCCTAACATTTTTGGCCAAGAAAGATAAGGGGTTGAGCGCTACCTAAAGTTTTCATAATCTGGTCAGACTTCTCTACTACTAGGGAAGAAATGCGAAGGTCTACTTGTAAGCTTCCCTTGAACACTGTAGGTTTGAATATTGACTTTGTTTAGGCCTGAAATCTTGACTCATTAAGACTGGGATTAGTGTAAAGCTAAGAACTAGGCTTTGATTAGAATCATTGGGAATGAAGGGGGATAATGATGATTGTAAAAAATGAGGGATCTCTAGGTCTTGAAAGGATGACGTATATATAGGCAACCCAAGGCACCTTACTGCAAGGAAAATAGCATAAGAGAAAATCACTGACGGTAATGCAAGATGAATAGAATGATACGGAAATACAAGAAAATTACTTTTTCGACACTTTTGATGGTTTTACAATTTTTTTTCTGTTTTGTATGTTTTTACAATTTTTTTAATTTTTTTTTTTTTAGACAATACTTCTTGAGGTGAAAGGCATTGACCGCTTCACCAAATTCCTCTCCTGCCATTGTGTACAAGAGATAAGCACCATTTCTAATATTTTCTTTAACCATGTAGGGGCCTTTCCAGTCTTCTGAAAAGACTCCATTTCGTCTCTTTTTCTTGTTTTTCGTACTACATCTTCTCAAGACCAATTCTCTGATTCTGTTGAGTTCATCACTTGAATCCATCAGTGCCAACTTAGTGGTTTCTCTTGGAATTATGATACGTAGCAAATCCTGAAAGGCATGTTGATGAGAGGGAGTCCAATACAAGACTCCTTCGCATTTGAGTAATTCTGTCAACAGATCGAATTGTTCTTGCATGTAGATTTTTATTTCAGGTCTCTCTTGGATTGTTTGTAAGAATTGGAATAGTTCAAGAGGAGTTTGTAGTTCCCTTCATTCGTCAGGAGGGAGAAAGATTATACTTGTCCTCCCATTGGGCTCCGGTCTTAAGTCCATGGCATATCCTATGTAACTGTGTGGGAGTTCAAAGATGATAGGGTCGTCAACACCAACTGTCACTCGCATTTTCCATTCTATGTGAAAGAGGCCTTCGCTTTCTTCATCCTTGTCGGGAAGTCTTTCACCATTTTGATTTGTACCTGAGGTGCTTCCCATTCACGAAGTTCATTTGATTGAACTGAGGTAGAGGTGGTTGGTTCATCTCACAGTGTGGATACCATGAACATCCTTGGTAGCATTCTGATGACATTGGTTGATTCGTTATCAATAGAACGTGCCTCTTCCATGGGCATTATTGGTTCAGATGATCATGTTTCCTTTGGTGTGTCAGGGATGTGTGACTCATGTAATGGTGACAACGGTGTGTAACCTTTGGATATCTCTTCCTCAACATCTGAGAAAGTGTGTGGCTCTACATTTCTCAGATCTAATGTGGTGGTTTTAAACATTGGGCCTTCAGTTCTGTGTGGTACCTCTCCTATGCAAGGGAATAGTTTGTAAGCTTCTTGGTTGTCAATCATGAGTACCTCTAAGGGGGATTGGGGTGGTCCATCATGTTCAATCAATTTCATGATCTCAATAGTCTTATTCTTGGGAACTATTTCCCTCTATTTTGGTAATGGATTGTCTTTGAGAGTGTTGATCTCTATGGCATTTGTGGTCTTTATTATGCTGAAAGGTTCTGGATCCCCCTTGGTGACATATATTTTCTCTAGATGCAAGAATCAAGCTTCTTGAAATAATGTGGAGGGTACAGATTTCATCCTATGTATCCACAGTCTACATAGGAGAATGTTATATCCTGTGTCTTTGTCAATGATGTAGAATGTGGTAGGAATGGTCTTAGGTCCCAAGGTGACTGAGAGGGTAATCTTGCAGATGGTGGCAGTCTGTAGATTATCATACCCATGTAGAGTATCTCGTGAAGCGGTGATATGAGTGTGCCCATAGCCCATCCTCTTGAAGAGGGAGAAAGGAACTATGTTAACTATTGTCCCATCATCGATTAAGGTTCATTTGATACATGTATTGGAGATCCACACTTGCAGGTATAACGCAGGGTTTCCTTGTTTTATTAATTCTACCTCAGAAGGCATCTGTCGTAAGTCAAAGAAGAAACCTAGATCTTTGAGTTTTGAGATTGGTGGGTTGATCGTGTAGTCCACATGCTTTAGATTATACTCTTGACATAGATCTCAATTTCTTTGAATGGAAGTGGAAGTGGGAAAGTCTTGGATAAGCTCGATATCTTCTAGATGGTCAACAACATGAGGATAGAGTGGTATGAGGCTCTAACTCACGATAGAAGATTCTTCGGTAATGGATTACATGATGGGGTTGGAGCAATAGGCATGTTTGGAGGCTCTGTGATAGGCTCTTGAAGGATAGTCTCTTCAATAGGTTCTTTGATAATTGTTTTGATATGCTCTTCGTTAGGTATTTTATGATACGGGCATGGTTAATTCCTTGCTAACAACCATTGGATCACATCCTTCATGAGTGTATGGGTAGATGGGCAATACAAAGGATGGAGAATAATGGTAGATGGTGAGGGTGATGGCCTTGGCAAGAGTGTGTGCAAGGTGATTTCTTCACTACGGGTGTACACCACATGTGATTCATTAGCTAGGTGGTCTTTTGTGCCAACAAGATTTTGGTCTAACAAGTCTTGTATGACATTTTTTAGATGAATACAGTCATTGGTTTTATGTCCTTTTCCCCTAGGATACTCACAAAAATAGTGTCTTTCCACCAGGGAGGTTTTACTGCTGGTTCATAGTCACTTGTGGTGGGAAGGGTGATCTCATTGTTTGCCAACAATTTTCTCAAAGAAGACTCTAATGACTCCCCTAGTGGTGTAAATTTTCATCTATTTTGAAAGTTGTACATGTACGGTTGCCTTGGTTCACTTGATGGCAGTTTGCTTGGTGTTGCATTGTTTAAGGATCTCAAGGGGTTGAAAATTTGTTGTTTGGGAGCCACATTTTTGGCATCAACCACCCCATCATTCACAATGTTTTTATTCTTTAGGTCTTGTTGAGCTTCTAGAATGTCCTCATGAGAAAACTCCTCATCATTGTTGTGAGGGGATGGGGCAATATTGTCAAATGTGCCTGTCATTTCAAGTTGTTTTTGTTTTTGGGATCTAGTTAAGACCATGCAGTTTGACTTGGGATGGGGTGGTGTGAGATTTGAAGTTTTGACAAGGTGCACTTAGAGGTTGCAGTGAAGGGGATACTTGTGGTGATGAGGTTTGAACAAGGGTTTCCCTAGACCAATGGTGTCAAACAAGGTGGTTGATACAAGACGATAGCCAAAAGTACGGATGTTTGGAATCTGATTACTTGATGTAGACTAGTTTTGCACAAGACACTAGTGAAGTTCTGTGAGGGAAGGATGATAGATCCTTGATAGTGGAGACTTACTAGGTTTCTTTGAGGCTGATATGATCTAGAATTACTTTGCACTAGTGTCCCCTAACTAGAAGTGTCCCTAACCCTTCATGCAAGGGATAAATATTAGGAACCATTAGGTTAGCCATCTAAGTATCTGGTTTTGTGTCCTTCATAATGCCTCTCAGTCACACAACTATAGATCCACTCTAACTATGTATGGCACTACTAGAGACACTATGCCATCTGGAGCACTCTGGACCAATAATGCATGCAGAGACGGATGCATTACTTATACATAAATGTTACACAATGAATGTTTTCCTATGTCCACCACCTTGACTTGACTTATAAGCTATCATGTCCTACAATAACATAGTTCAACCCTTCTTCGTCTAGAACAATTAAGCTTAAAATTATCTTAGTCCCTTCCTTGGACATTTGACTTTGTCTTGATAACCTATCTTTAAGGTTATAGTTGCTCAAGCAACTAGGAACTAGTGACTCCATGTCACTTTGTCCTGCACTTGGTTGTAGAAATAAAAAGGTTTTATCATGTTCTCCACATCTACCTTACTGGCTAGGAGTTTACTTTATTTTCCTTAGTCCATGGTTTACATTCAATTCATAAAGTCTATGGGTGAACCTATAGTGACTCATAGAATCAATTTCCCTTTACACAGTTCAGTCTTAGAAGAACTTCTTGAATGTGACTTGTAAATAAATTGTTGGCACAAGACATTGTGTGGCTTCATGAGTGTTGTCATTGATGGCAACAAAGTCCATGCCACACATCCATAGGACATGGTATGACTATACCGAAAGTTAGACTAAAGAGTATTTTGGTCCGGTAAGCAAGAATAGAGCATACAACAAAGTCTAACAATCAGGTCCGGATCTCTCATAGGAAGTATCCCAGTAAAGTGCAGACTTGGAGAAGTCAAGAGGAGTACCATGACTAATACATTCTAGAGATTGAGCCTCCGGTGATGAAAGAGTGAAAAGATATGAGCACCTAAGTGTTGGGTTCCTGTTTGGCAGAGTAGACTGGGGAAGAACTGACTGATAGAGCATTAGACCTTATTCCAGATGAGATATTGATGGTGATCAAGTTTCTTGAGGGATCATTCATGATTGGATGACATAATTGATGACTTCTATAAGTATCTCTTTGATACACATCACTTAGTAAGAAAGGATTCAGCTGACAGATCAGAGTTTGGGAAAATATTGAGTATTCCATATGCTGACTAGAAAGATATTGAAATCCTTGGTGTGGATATATATACCAGATGG
Source organism: Cunninghamia lanceolata (assembly GCA_027924645.1). Classification (NCBI taxonomy): domain Eukaryota; kingdom Viridiplantae; phylum Streptophyta; class Pinopsida; order Cupressales; family Cupressaceae; genus Cunninghamia; species Cunninghamia lanceolata. The sequence goes on from BSBN01001388.1 coordinate 1,044,507, forward strand.
ATTTCAATGTGAAGGTGTTGTTGTGTTGTTGAAAAGTATGAAGAAAAGCAGAGAGCAGTGTGGAAGCAATAGTACAGGTCTGGTATGTGACAGAACAGTAGCACTAAAGCAAAGGAAGAATGAAGTACAGTAGATCAGTATACTGAGCCTAACTGGAACTGAACCTTAGCATAAGTGGATTCTTCTCATTAGTTCAAGTACTTGGTTTATTTCTATAAACTATTGTAGGCAGTGAGCCTATTGTGAGCAATGTGCTCAGGCAGTGAACCCTAATTGGTAAGTGACATTTTGTACTACCTTATTCTTTTAATAGAGAATATAATCTTGGGTTAGTCATCCTATGGTTTTTCCCTTAACAGGGTTTTCCACGTCAAAATCATTGTGTTATGTGTATTGATTTTGTTTCTGCTTTCATGGTCATACATGCTCATATGTTTTAATGCTGCACTAGTTAAAGTAGAATAGAAAGTTAAATAATTAAGATAACTGATTCACCCCCCCCTCTCAGTTATCAACAATTGGTATCAGAGATAAGTTCCTCCTAACATAGCCTAATAGCTTGAGGAAGATCTGGGAATCTCAATGGATATGTATGGTATGAGGGAACAACTTCAGTCTACCCTAGATGATCTTGAGCAATCTCACTCTGAAGTTAATAACCTGAGGGAAAGACTCAAACAAGCTGATGATTTCATAAATGAACTCAAAGAAAAACTAATTATCTCAATGAAGAAAAGAAAGGAACTACTTCAACAATTAGCAAGTCAAAGTGAAGCCAATGATACTAATGAAGATCTGAATGATAAAACCAAGTTATGTGAGAAGTTGTCAAAAGAGGTCATTATGGTAAGACATGAAATGGAATTAGGAGTTATGAAATTCACCCAATAAATTGAAGAGAAAAGAAAGAGTGAAGATAATCTAAAACAATCTCTCAAGGAGAAGTTAGAAGACTTCCACAAAATGGATAGAATAATCAGGCATTTGGAATCTGATCTTGAAGAAGCTAGAGACAATGAAGAACAACTTGAGAATCAGATAGACACTCTCAAAAGGGATCTTCAAACAACAAATGAATACAAAGAGAAATTCAAGATAAGCTCTGCTCAACTTAAAGTTCTTCTTGAAAGCCAAAAGAAGGTAGATGACAAGCAAGGCTTGGGGTATGAGAAAGGGGAAAGCTCTGGATCTGGTCAGAAGAACTCTGGATCAGGAAATCTAAGGAACGGGCCTAGAAGACCTCCGGTAAGGCAACCAAATGCTCAAAGATATCCATCCTTCAATGGATACTGCTACAACTACAATAATTTCGGTCATAAAGCAAATCAGTGCAGAAGAAGAATGAATCAAACTAATTCATCCTTCTCCAGACAGTGTTTTAACTGCAAAAGGTATGGTCACAAATCTCATGAATGTAGAAATATGCAAATGAATAATTCATTCAATGGTAGATTATTTGCATGCAATAGAATGGGACATATGGCTAATCAATGTAGATCAAGAGGATACCAGTCAAATATGTAAAGAAATGTTGTTTGCTACAATTGCAATAGATCCAGTCATATTGCCAAATTCTGCAAAAGTAGGAATCATGACAAAAGGGGTCTGGTACATCATAATCAAAACCAAGACAAAGGAAAAGGAAAAGTGAATGCGGATGAAATTCAAAGGGAGATGAACAAGATTTGGATGAAGAGAAGTACAAAAAATGTTGGGGATGGATCCACACTAGAATTTGGTGTTGATATTCCTTCTAGAAACTAAATAGATGAGCTCGAGCTCAGGGGAGTCACAAAAGAAAATAATTTCCCCCAGCCAGTCAATTGGTGCCTAAAATTGGCACATGGAAAGTTGCGGATTAAAAGGGCTCTCAGAGAAACATCTAAATAACCCTTGGTAAAGATATGAAAGATCTGTAAAAAGTTTGAAAGGGTTAATCATCCAAGATTAATCTAGTTTAACAGTCATCTGGTAAGAGTAGGATCCTCACAGTTAGATTGATTCAAAATTGAAATATCTTGATCTGCGGATAAATGGAATGATTGAAGAAAGAAATATAGATTGTCAGTAATCACCAAGAATAACTCTAAGTGCATCTCAGTGATCCGACAAGGAAAACAAGGAAACTAGAATAACTTAAGTTGTGCATTTATTGCAAAATGGAATTAGGGTTTGCGCAGTAATAAAAGGGTTCTTTTGTTCATCATTTGCACATTTGCATTCGAAGAAGGAAGAAAGAGCTCTGCAACAAGATTGCTTCAACTCTCTCAAGGATCAACTACAGAATTTGATTCAACCAGCGATCTTTCTAGCTCTTATCGTGAACCCCAGAAGCATAAAAGGTATTTTCTGCTCTTGAATATCTCTCTTTGAATCTTTTGAAAGATCCAAATGTTGTTAAAATCACTGATAGACCATGCCCTAAGTTTAAGAGACATCCTTACAAATCCCTAGAAGTTGATCCCCTAGGCGCATTCTCTAGCATTCCACATGGGGTTTTGCATGTAGAAGATGTTAGGGTCTACATACACGCAAACATTGAAGAACTTAGGCAATCCAAGCTGATGGATATCTACCACAAGGAACTGATAGATGAATCATTTGAAATTAAACCCCAATACAAGGCCATCTGGGATAAGCATTTTGGACATTGCATCCATTTCCCCTATTTTGCTAAAGATGAATGGGTCTGGTATGTTCTGAGCAGAATACATGACAATTTCATGTGGTTGTTGAGGACATTTAAGATCACAAAAGATGCCATTAGGGCGGTAACCGGATTGCACTCATCCAGTGGGTTGCCTTCTCTCAAATTAGTCAAAAATCAAATTGTAAGTGAGGCTACCAGATCAAAATTTGACAAGAGAGCAATGACTATAGAATATATCACTGATCTAGATATCAAGTTTGCCTCTATGATAATTGGCTATAAGATATATCACTCCAGCAGGGAGAATTCTATATCCAGAACTGTAATTTATACTGCTTATCAGATGCTAAGAGAGAATGTAGATTATGATCTTTGCGAGATTCTTTTGAGCCAACTGTTGGAAAACTTACAAAAGATCAAGAAGGACAAGAAGAACTCATTCAAATATGGTAGCCTAATATTATGTCTCTTCTTTTACTACATGAATGAGCTCCTCAGATCCAGTGGTTGGATATGGCAAAATGACAGACCAGTTGCCATACAAATCAGAGACTATATGTATGGGCTTGGTGATGCCAAGGCACAAAGCACAGCTCTCTGTGGTTACTTCAAAAACTTCCAAGGCATGATGCAGGCCAAAGAGAGAATCCACTAATCTCTAGTTGAAAAATACAAGGATACAGTGTGCTTCATGGTAGGCACTGATCAATGCCTAATGGAGGCAGTGGAACCAAGAATAGTGTTGATCATGCCAATGGGCTATGAGGTGGATGAGAAAATTTTGGAACTGCATGTCCAACACCTACTAAGTCATCCTAAGGACCCTAAGGCAGAAAGGTTTGGAACCTTCCAAGAGTTGAGTGTAAAAGTTCATGTTGAACTGAGACAGCCTGAGATCAAGAGAAAAGTGAGAAGGGAAGTAGAAGAAGTTGTCATGCCCACATTTCTCATGTGGTCATGACACACAACACATGTGTCATGACCACATGCAAATGCATGCGAGGGGGTTCCTAGGGATAGGTAGAATTTTTTTTTCGTAATTCATGTCATGACCACATGGCAATACACTTAAGGCGTAAACATGTCAACACAAATCGGGGAGGTGCATTGTCCCATGCACTCCCCTGCATGATGATAGCCATCTAGGGGGTATGCGACATGAAGTGTGTTGCTTTAGGGGTTAGAACGGTTTTAATCCTAACCGTAAGTTTCCTAGGTGTGAAGATGATTCCGACAGCTTTGAAACCTATCTCAAACTCTGATCAAAATAAAATCAAAAAATGATTAAGAAAATGATGGAATTTATGGACGCATGATTAAAGTGGAATGATGGAATAAAATTTAATAAAATAACACAAAACTTAAACCCTAGAAACCTAGGAAAAATCTGACAGCATAACGCGGTTTCAATAATCGCATTAAAATTTTTAAAATAAAACTCAAATATGAAATTTAATAAAATTTAAGAATAATTATTCCAAACTTAAGAACAAATTAAAATAATTTAGAATAACAATTTAAATATCCTCAAGGTCAAATAAATCAACCTTGCGCAAAAAGGTTATAAATTTGAAATGAAAATAATACAATAATGACCAGACGCCAAATAAATCTAAAAGCAAAAGTTGAGTCCGTTATTAAATATAATTTTGGCATTATATTTAATAACTAACTCAAAAATTTAATAGAGAAGGGGGAAGAGTTTAAATAACTCTTCCCGTAAAATAATAATAAAATAGATAATTAACTAAAATAATAAAAATCCTGCTAAGGAGAAATACAATAAAATAAATAAATAAAAATCCCAACTAGGATGAATTTAAAACAAGGGAAATATTCTTCCCAATTTGAATAAAATTAATTTCCCATAATAAAATGAAATCACAAGGTAATAAGAACAAAAGACAATCCCCAATTAAAATAAAGGCAATTCTTAAAAGAGCAAAATAAATGAAATGAAGGTAAAGTAAAATAGAGGATTTAAAAATGAAAATAAAACAAAATCCTCACATACTCTTCTCACTTAAAATATTGTTTTCTAATTGGAAATGCCCTAATTCTGTTTAAAATTGTATTTCTAATGGAAACCCTAATAGCATTTTTGTTGGTGTTGGAAATAAGCCACACCCGGACTGATGATGGATTGGTCCAAGAGGGGCCAATAGCTTAGTGGTAGAGCACTCCAGCAGCAAATGAAAGGTCCTAGGTTCGATTCCTAGCTAGTCCATGTCTCAACATGGTATCAGAGCTAGGCCCAGGCTAGGAGCCCCAAGCACACGAGAGGTGTGGCTTAAGGGGGGTGTTGGTGTTGGAAATAAGCCACACCCGGACCGACGATGGATTGGTCCAAGAGGGGCCAATAGCTCAGTGGTAGAGCACTCCAACAGTGAATGGAAGGTCCTAGGTTCAGGTCCTAGCTGGTCCATGTCTCAACAATTTTAATATTCCTCTTTGTTTTGTTGCCCTAATTTTATTATCTCATTTCTTCTTGTTTTCTTTTGTTTTGTTCTTCTTGTTTTGTAGGCTAGGGTTTTGCAAAAACTATGGATTGCATGAATGGTTTGTTGCTACCTCTCACAGAGGTATACGCAGCAAGGATACTGTTATGTATATAACTATATATTTTTTTAAGTGATATATATATATATGATAGAAATCTTGTATATGCTGTAGGATTAAGGAGTAACAGAGGGTAAATAGTGTCACCACTATAGCCACAGATAAGGATCATGTTAAAGGTGGAGGGAAGGTCGAAGGGGAATGGAGTTTGGGGTGGGCGGCATGGAGGGGATCGGCACTGCGAAGGAGGTTACGAGGTGTGGGTGGCGCGGCAGAGGAGAGCGGTGGGGCGGAGCGGAGTAGGGTTTAGTCTTGCTGTGAAGCACAGGCCACGCATGGAAAATGGTGCGGAGGGGGTTGGAACCCCTTCCCCATAACCTAACGAAAACAAAGCAAATAGGGGCTGGGATGGGTGCTGTCGCCCATCTTAGACCCTCACTAAATTCTTTTTTAGTTTGATTTCTGTAAAAACCGTCCACCCTCATACAGTCTGCCAATGGACTTTTGTTTTTTCTCAGCAGTTTTTCTTTATAATATTTTTTTTAAAATTTTGGTTAAAGGTATTTATATATATATACATAAATATATGTGTATATATATATACATAAATATGTGTGTATATATATATATTCTGGTTTAGAACCACAATTTGTTCAAACACCATAGTATGATTACTTTTATTTTTCTACTAATATATATATTTATATATAATGTTTACACTTATATATATATATATACAACAAAAGAATCACTTCAATATTTTCTTTTCACTATTAAGAAGGAAGAACAACTAGGTTCATAAATAATAAAACAACCAATGTAGTTTTTTTTTTCGTATGAATACATAGACACATTGCACTCTTTTTTTTTTCAACCATGTTTTAAATAGAATACTAACTTGCAAATTGTAACATAAATAAACCAATAACACTTCTTTGTTTTTGTTTTTGAAGCATAAATATATATACAGAATATATTATATATATTTTTTTGATGCAACAATAAAGTAGAAAACTACAATTTCATGTAAATTTTCTAACAACTCTTTTCTTTTCTATAACAACAACTAATAATACAACTGTCAATATAATAATAGAAACTAATTGAATTTCTTTCTTTCTTTCTTGTATGCAATAACATTTATTTAATAACACTCATGTATTTTTTTTTTGAAAGGAAAACATGACAACAACTAAAAGGTATTTTCACATGTATTTCACAAAATTCCCAACTCCACAAATTAGGAAATAAACAATATTTAAATAAAATGAAGAGATTGTTTACATTACAAAACTTTTGACAGCCAACTCCAAGAGTATAAAACTTTGACAAAATTAAAACACAATAAGGCCATAATGGCCATGGCTCAATAGACAATAAAATACTACTAAAGCCAAACAAAAATGAGATTCACAACAACTCCATTTCTCCATAAGAACTTGCAAATAAACACAACAAAAAGAATAACCCAGCCACATTGAAATGCCCTCCTCCCTACCGTAGACCCGCAAGAGGGCCACCCCTGAGCTAGGGAGATAGGGATTCACACGGGTGCAATCACACAACAACACAAATACAACCCCAAGGAAAAAACACATAACTCAACTCATGTAAATGAGTTTGATGGGGGTAGGGAATGGACACCTCTACTTCAAAGGCCACCCAAAAATACTAAAATACCAATCTCATGGCCTCAAGCCAAAAATCTCCAAAACCACAACTCTCCTGTATCACAAAATAACCTCCATGGCACTCTTACCATTCAAACAATCTCCACAAGTAAGAAGCCCTCAAAGCATAAATATACAAATATGGGAGTGACCTCAAGGAGGTTCCTTTCCCCTACCCCAAACAAGTTGAGCCTTACCTCCAAATGGAGGTGCTCTCACCATACTTCCATCCCACACAAAATAATGAAACAACAAACAACCAAAAACTACAACACATCACAAAATAATAAACAAGGGTAAAGAACAAGACATAGAGCTTACCTTCAAGAGCCCTACTATGGAAGCAGGTTTGGTGATGAGCTCCTAGCTTTCCCAAACCTTCCAATCTTCAATAATTTCTCTAACTCCCCCAAAATTGCACCCAAAATAGAAAGAAACTTCAAAAATGCTAGAACCCCACACTCCTCAACAAGAGGAGGTAATATAGGCCATCAATTTTGGCCTTGAGGAATGAGAAGGTGACATTTGTCACCTTCTCCTTCCTCCTCCAATGCCACTTGCAAGGGAGAGGAAGTGTGAGGATGACAAGTGTCATCCTCCAATTCCATCTCAATCCTCACCTTATCCACTTGTGCTCTCACACATGTGTGAGAGAACAAGTGGTGAGGAGGCATTCCAAACAAACCTCCAAGAGGATAAGGGATGCCATATGACATACTCTTATTCTCTTAAAGAGCCATCTCCCTCCAAGATACCCTCACACATGTGTGAGAGTCTTGGAGGAAGATCCCACACACTTGGGAGTCTTGGAGACCTCCCAAGTCTTCCTTGGGAAAGGATTCCCAAATTTTGAGAAGGGAGATGAGTCTTTCCCGAAGCATGGCTCATCTCCTACCTTCTCTAATTTCAAATTTCATCACTTTGACTAAACCATAATTTAGAGTGACCAAAAGTGAGTTAATCCAAGGGTTAGTTAGTCAAAATTGACCAGGTAGACCCATGGGTAACCACCTAGGGTAAATTTTGGGACACTAAGGTTCACCAAGGGGGTCACAAATCCACTTAAATGGCCTCAAAAAAAAAAAAAATTACCAAGTGGTGTAAGTCAATTAAAAATTATACAACACTTAACATTAATTAATTTAAACAACGGGTACTAGGCCAAAATGATAAAATTGAATCAAGCACTTAAATCAACATTCAATTTCAAACATGGTCGTTATCCCTCTTGGGAATGGATTGGTTTCACAAGGAATAAAATTGGTGTGAATTCTACCTCCAATTTCTCGTGGCTTGGGAATGTAAAACCTACACATCTCGATCAAGTGTCAATCATATCATGATAATCATAGCCAAAGCAGCTAGAAATTAATTCATGCCATAGAATACAACAATAATCAACAATAACATAATCCTGAATTAAATTGCATTTTTCTATCACATGTCAAATAATCCTCATCACATAAATAACTAGAAATCACATCACAAAACATTATCTAATATATCTCGTATGTCAAATCACAAAATAGCATCTAATATGATCAAATCGAATCACCATATGTCTAATCAATGTCATATCAAATCAGGAGATATAATCAAGTCTGCAAAATGAAACATAGTCTCTAAAAAGTCTGATAATGTCATCAACTAAAATGCATAACGATCAAAATAAGGAAGGAAATATAACTGGCCTCACAAAAGTCACCAAGAGATATGGAATATCAAAGGAGGCAGTTGATGCCAACAGAGAGAAGGTGGAAAGGGCATAGAAAGAAAGGTAAGAAATAGAAAAAGAAAGTGCTCCAATGCAAGCCCCCTCCAGAACTAGATCCTCTAAAAGCTCTGCACCAGCCACCTCTAGGAGTCAAAAAGACTCAAAAAAGGAAGTGTGGACATCCGGAAAGGGAGAGAAGAGAACTAAGACAAAGGCCACAAGGTCTTACACCCGTCAAAAGAATGATGAAGAGACAGAATCAAATGAGGAGATCAAGAAAATGAAGAAGAAGAAGAAGAAAACATCTGGTGAATTCTCTACTGGTCATAACAAGGAAGAAGAGGCAGAAGAATTTGTTGAAAAGCCTACTCTCTGCATTGATGATATCATCAAATTAGTCACTATGGATGGGAATCTGCAACCAATGACTGAATTTTATGATGAATATAATGAAGCTGATCAGAAGAACTTGCAAGATGCCACAGTCAGGTATCTAAACATCTACAACAAAGCATTCATTGAAATCATCTCTCTAATCCCCAAAAGTCTAGAAAAGGAACTTGAGATGAGGAAAAATAATTCCAAGGAAAAGGATATGGAGATTCGGGAACAAATAGCTATTCAACTCTATCCTTCCATCACTCCAAAACAAATGAACATGATCTTCAAGGATTGCAAGGATGAGTTCCAGAGCAAAGCCAGAATGAACAAGCTTATGCTCAGAGAGACTGATCAGGTGGCAAAAGATACTGAAGACATTCTCCAGAATGCATACAAAAGATTCAATATTCCTATTATAGAGGACATAAGTGATGAACCTTCTAATGTCGAAGGACTAAGCGTATCAAAGGAAGATCCTATAGAGAAAATTGCAGAAGAATCAAAGGAGATAAGTGAGGAGAAGACCAAGGACCTGGATTCCTCTATTCCAAAAGAGGAAGTCCATGAAGAAGTAAATATCTCTCATTTGGATTCCCCAGCCAACTCCAAATCTAAAGGTGAAGAAAGAATAGAAGAAAAAACTAGTCAAGAAGAAGAGGCAAAGGGAAGAGAAGAAGATCAAATAGAGAAGACCCCAGGAGATAGTTCTGAGGTTGTAGAAGGAAAGAAGACTGTCTTTGGAAAGAAACACTGCAAAAATAGTTAAAGATTTCTTGACCAAAGAAATGATGGAGATTGATGAACTGGAACTGTTTCAAGGACCATTCAATTTTGATTCCCTCTCCTTGATTCAAACAATGAAGATAGCATCCTTTGCCCAAGCAAAGGAAAAAGAAAAACTTCTGAAGTCTCACATGGAAGACTATGAGCTGATAGAGATTGCATCCTGTGTGTTGGAAAAGATCATACCATCCTTCCAAAATGATCTTTTGGCCTCTTCATCTAGTAATTTGAAATCTCTTGTTAATTCTGTTAGCACACATTTTGATTCCTTGGAGAAATCACCAGAAGAGAAAGTCTAGAAAGAGTTTTTGGGTAAGAGATTATCTGAAGTACAGGGGCTAATAGCAAATGATAGAAGAAATTTGAACATTGGAATAAAGAGCCTAGAAAATGCTCTTAAAGATGGCAGAGAATTATACAAATTTTGTTTATCTTGGTCCATAGTAATAGTAGACATTGCAAAGAAGGTGGAAGAACAAGAGGGCAAACTATCAAGTTTATCCCAAAGTTTTGATCCTCTCACTGCATCCATAATGAATCAAGAGTGCCAGACTATTGCCACCATAAATGAGATAAAGAGGCTTGAGAAGGAGAAGAAAAATAGAATAAGCAGGCTAAGTGAACTAAGAGGGATAATTATCCCCAAGTTAGAGGCAATGCATGAGGCCCTAACTGATGCCTAGACCACAGCCTGGACTAGTGATCTAGTAGACTTAAAGAAGGCAGAACCCTTTGCATTTTTGCTCAGTGGTCGTATCTCAATTTTGGACAGGATGAAGTAGAGTTGGGCAACATAATTTGTCCAGTTGAAAACAACTTTTGTGGATATACTTAAGTATATGTAAGTATCACTTGTATATATACTTATGCGGCTATGTATAGGTTAAATTTTGCAAATTTTAGTGTACAAATTCCACCCTTTGCAATTGATCTCAAAGGGGGAGTAAGGAGTAGTGAAAAGTGTGGAATCTAGTTGAGGGGGATCTCCAAAAAAGGGTACATTAGAATAGAGCATCAGCCAAGGGGGAGTGTAGTGTGATACTTAGTCATTTTTCACTTAAGTGTTGCCATCAATGTCAAAGGGGGAGATTGTTGGCAAGAGATACTGTGTGGCTTCATGAGTGTTGTCATTGATGGCAACAAAGTCCATCCCACACATCCATAGGACATGGTATGACTATACTGGAAGTCAGACTAAAGAGTATTTTGGTCCAGTAAGCAAGAATAGAGCATACAACAAGGTCTAACAATTAGGTCCAGATCTCTCAGAGGAATTATCTCAGTAAAGTGCAGACTTGGAGAAGTCAAGAGGAGTACCATGACTAATACATTCCAGAGATTGATCCTCTGGTGATGAAAGAGTGAAAAGATATGAGCACCTAAGTGTTGGATTCCTGTTTGGTAGAGTAGACTAAGGAAGAACTGACTAGTAGAGCATCAGACCTTAATTCAGATGAGAAATTGATGGTGATTAAGTTTCTTGAGGGATCATTAATGATTGGCTGACATAATTGATGACTTCTATAAGTATCTCTTTGATACGCATCACTTAGTAAGCAAGGATTCAACTGACAGACCAAAGTTTGGGAAAATATTGAGTATTCCAGATGCTGACTAGAAAGATATTGAAATCCTTGGTGCGGATATATATACCAAATGGATTTTGATGTGAAGGTGTTGTTGTGTTGTTGAAAAGTATGAAGAAAAGTAGAGAGCAGTGTGGAAGCAATAGTACAGGTCCAGTATGTGAAAAACAACAACACTAAAGCAGAGGAAGAATGAAGTGCAGTAGATCAGTATATTGAGCCTAACTGGAACTAAACCTCAGCATAAGTGGATGCTTCTCATCAGTTCAAGTACTTGGTTTATTTATATAAACTATTGTAGACAGTGAGCCTCTTGTGAGTAGTGTGCTTAGGCAGTGAGCCCTAATTGACAAGTGCCATTTTGTACTACCTTATTCTTTTAACAGAGAATACAATCTTGGGCTAGTCACCCCGTGGTTTTTCCCTTAACAGGGTTTTCCACGTCAAAATCATTGTGTTATGTGTATTGATTTTGTTTTTTCTTTTATGGTCATGCATGCTCATATGTTTTAATGTTGCACTATTGTTAAAGAATAAAAAGTTAAATAATTAAGATAACTAATTCATCCCCCCTCTCAGTTATCAACATAAATAACTCAACCTTTTGAAAATAAAGCATGCATGTACTATTATACAACAAAATATAAAGAGACAAGGTTCTTTTCTTGTAAAATAATGTTTAAAGAATATCTTTCCCTTATAGGAATATGATTCAAAACTATAAGAATCATAAGACAATAATATATCCATGTAGTCCTTCTCATTACCATGAGAATTTGTTCTAGTGTTAATATTCATAGTAAACTCAAAGGAAAACTTTATCCAAACACGAAGTTCTACTTCTAGTATTTCAAGGTCATCAGTTTTTAATGTAAAGAACAATAGTTTTGTATAGAATATTTCTTCATTGTTGATTAGTCTGACCTCACTTGTTATCATACCTCTATCGAGTATATGAGCCATTACTCTCGGTTGTTACTTTAATACTCTACAATTGCCTTATTTGGCTTAATAAATAACATATAGTGTAATCCTTCACAGTTGTTAGATGACATTATGAGACATCATAACATTTTCATGGCTCGAAAGATGTTTAATAAAAATGATACCCCTATTGGGTTTTATCACAGGTAGTCATTAATAACATTGAACCCATTGTCACAGTCATCTTATGATAACATGACAAATAAGAGTTAAAATAAAGCTTAGCTCTTTGCCTTACGATACACAATGAGCTTTGCATATGCATTTCACATGTAATGCATACTCAAGTGGATATGGGTTATACGTATACACAGTAGTGTATATGAAATTATACAATGATAAAAGAAACACTTAATCACCTTCTTAAAACACACCAAACAATTATGTGACTAAAATGGCTTAGTAAGCCACAATATAGAAATGGATTCTCATGTATGTTGACACCGTAGATGCTTTCATATGCATGATGAAAGACTTATAATAATAAGTATGATATTGAATATAAAATACTAAGCTTTAGCTTGTACTTGAACAAGAGTTTATTTGAATGTAATCATTGGCACAAAGCATATGTAGATCTTAGCTCATCCCCTTGAGCTTCTGGTGTAAACACGATACCCCTGCAAGAAGAATACTATCTATATCTCACCTTTGAGATTCATATTTCCCAACAACACACCAAGAACATCTGACAAAACAATACTGGCCACAAAAAAAAAGAGAGTCAAGCCTCTTTCTATCCAATCGGTAATAATCGATTCTTTTTGCATGCATGCAAACCAAGATTGTCTTTCCTAAGATTTGGCTTACCACCTTTCCATCATTCAATCAATTGGCAAGGATAAAGGCATGGAAATAGGGTTTACTCAGCCACCACCCTCCTTCCCACTCCTCGTGGGTGATGACTGGCCGAGTGCTCCCACCAACTTATAGTAATATTGAATAAAAAGATAATATGATTATTAATCATATTCGGCCTCAAAAACAAAATTCAACCAAATGAATTATGTAAATAAATATACTTACACACTCTTATCTAAGGATTTAGGGATATACATAAGTGTTAATAATAACTCTATTAGTTAGGGTCGCATAGTTACGATGCGACTACAGGATCGAGCATTGCTCTCCTAGAAAGCATCATTTACCCCAAAACATAGATAATCAAATAGACATAGACACGAAACAAAGTGCTGAAAAAGAACATGAAACCAAAGGGTCCCTAGCAACTTTGCTGCTATCAACAAACAACTCAACATGACATCCTTGCGACCAACGCCCTTTTGACAATTCAAAAATAAAGATGTCAATTAAAGTCTAATTGACCAGTTGAGAGAGAGAACGTGACTCACCCTAATAGCGAGAGTTCAATAGACAAATTTTGATACTCAGATGGCTAATTAACCCCTTTTCCTGACATCTAACTCTTCCTCCTAGATGATACTCTCCTTCCTTCTCCAAAGGATGTTGCATTTTCCTATTCACACTCAAGACCATAAAACCATGATCAGTGCATCATCATCTATTTCACAATTCAAATTAATTAAATATTCATATGAACAAATAGTTTTATAACTAACTATCATCAATCATTAACCTCATAATCAAAGATTAAATCAAATATTTCCACAATAGCAAATCAGTTAACTATGATTAATCCTCTTGATTACCATGCAAGGTTAATATTAGGTCTAATTATAAGTTGAGGATGTAACATAGTAGCTAGAACAATAGGGTCTACAAACCCTATAGATCCGTGCTAAAACAAACTCTTAAATCTATAGTGGGAAATAGAATTTTTGATTCTCACAGGTTAGCAGAATGTCACAATGAGAAGAGCATACTCTTCAATAACCACCATACCCTGATTCATATCCTAGAGAAACTTGCCACCTACTGACTTCAAATACTCTAAATAATTGATGCCCTACAATGGAGCTTCCACCTCCTTTTATAACAAAGGAAGGGTGAAATATTACAAAATAGTTTTGAAATCTGACTATGGTATTTCAACACGTAAAGGCATCTTTTTGATAATCGAGGATAAAGACCCGCAACCTCAAAATGCGGTTGCTTTATAGCCAAAAGAAAATACAACATGGTCCCATTTGGTCATGAGTAGGAATCTCACACCCGCACTATTGCAAGTGGGTTCATGGATTTAGTCACGAGGTGGCATCTCACTTTACCTTTTGAGAAAGTGGAGGTAAAGTAACCACTACTGAGGACAGACCCCACCATTAGTCAATACTGGCATACATGTGAGCATCATCATTGTTATGTGATCTGGAGGGAGGTTTGAAGAGAAAGATGGGATCTTCTTGTGCATCTGGTATATCTTCTTTTGAAAGAATGTCATCATGACAATAAATGCTTGTTCTTGTAATAATTCTATCAGTAAAAATTTTGTAGTCATGTTGTATCCACCAAGGGTAGTGGTTTTGAGCCAACTTCCATATTCGATTAGCTGGAGATGTATCAGAATCAAGATAGAAACCACTGAGGCCTATGAAAGCTAGGATCCGTTGGGGTATCTCACAGTCATGTATGTAAGTGTACAGGGATCAATCTCGAATTGGTAGAGGCATCCATGGGTAGATGTATGAAGAGAATGTTACAGGCCATGAGGAGTGGGAACTAGAGTATCATGAAACTGCAGACTGATGAAACATTGAAATTACTTAATTATGTTGACTTGATCAAATGCATCAAACATCTAAGGTCGCACATTTATGTGGCAGAAAATTAGATGATGGTAGTACAAAGTACTTATTTCTTTAATGTTAGGAGATTGAAAGAAATTCATGTGCAGAGGTGGAAGAGAATGCTTAATGGTGACAATGTTGTTGTGGACCAGATAGTCATATCCCAACCTACTTAAATGATTTTTAGAGTGAATGAATTTGGTGGGATTCAAAGAATCATCATATCTCTCTATAATAGAGGTAGAGATAGAGCTAACCATGAAAACCATGTGTGCAGTATGTTCTATTGGGACAGAACCTTCTCAATTGAGAAAGTCAGCAATAATATTTTTAACGTTGAGTATGTGTTCAATTTCAAAATCAAACTAGTCTAGGAATTGTGCCCATCAAAACAGGCAATTCCTTTGAACTTTAGCAGCTGGAGTAGAGTTCAAAAAACCATTGATGTGATACAAATCAGATCTAAGAAGAAAATGTGAGTCATAAATAAACAATTGAAAAGCTTGGATAGATTTAACTATTGTAAGCAGCTCTTTATGAGTAGAGTGATATTTTGACTCTGCTAAAGAGAAACCTTTAGAGGCATAGAGAACAATGACCTCTTTATCATTCTTCTTTTTTGTAGGTGTGTTCAGAGGCATCAATTTTAATGATCTTAAAGCAATTGCTAGGAAGAGCTAAAGGTAGCAACTATTGACACTTGTTTTTAATGTTCTGTATCATTTGGTTATGGTGTCTGGTCCAGTATGGTGGATGGTTGCCGAGAAGCTTATTTAGCTCCATTCTATCAGTAGCTATGTTTGCATGATGTCCTGCAATGTAGTTAACTAAACCAAGAAACTTTTGAAGATCCTTAATAGTGCAAACCTTAATGTTGCTAATCTTTTTTAGGATATGGTCCTAAATCTGCATTTGACCATGCTCTAAAAGATTTATTCCTATAAAGATGATTTCCCTCTAGGGGATATGATGTTTTTTTTTGGATTAAGAACCAGACCATTTTCTAAGCACAATTTAAGTAACAATTCAAGTGTTTTTACATGAGTTTGAGGGCATTTACTATATACAAGAATATCATCAATATAGGGAATGATGTAGGAATGATATTTTTGAAAAATATTTTCCATGATCCCATGGAAGATCGATGGAGCTATTTTAATACCAAAAGGTAGATGATCCACTTGAATAATCCTTGTGGTACTAAAAATTTTGTTTTATGCTGGTCTTCCTTTCAAATCTTTATCTGTCAAAATATCTTAGTGATATCAAACTTAGAATACAAATTAGATCTTTGAACACATTGCCAGATAATATCTTTTGAGGGCACATGATGTTAGTTGGACTCTAGATAGACATTTAGTGCCTTATAGTTAACCACTAATCTTTTCTCTAACAATTCATTATCATGCTCATCACACTTGGGAATGTACATAGCATGACAAGAATATGGTGATGAACTAGGGATAATCAATTTTAAGGCTAATAATTTTTCTCTCTTTTTCACACATTTCTTTTTCTTCTTTGTTCATAAGGAAAGAATTAGCCTTACTTTTTGGTTGCAGTTCATTACCTGTAGTATCTTTCTTGAATGGTAAACTACATTCAAATCTTCTCTGCAACTTAGTAAGATCTTTTGAGAAAAGATATTTTTGAAAAGCCTCCTTGATTCTTTCTTGTGAAGCTTTGTCCAATTCTTCAGTAAGCCAGATCTATTTTGGCTTTTCCTTTTGGAAGAGATTTGGAATTGGGACATCTTGATTGAGTGGGACATGGCAAGTGTATTAGTGTTGAAGTGGTAATTCCCGACCTTTAAGCATCACAAAATGATTAGTGAAAGTGTAAGGTGCCCATTTCCAAAGAGCAAGGATTCCTATAACAAAATCATAACCACATATTTCATTCTGAACAAATTTAATAGTATCAATACTTTTATCATGAAATTGAATTTCCATATATGCCACCCAATTTGAGTGTGCTTTATTCTTTTGTCCACCAAAAGAGATTTTAGTCTTCTCAAGAACATATTTTTCTTCTAGAAAAGCTCTGAAACATGCAATGTTTAGACCCATGCCTATGTCTACTAGTGTTGCTAAATGATATTTCTTAATTCCTTTAAAATGAACTGGCATAAAAAAGAGAGGGCTTGAGGAGGTCATCATATTAAAATCACCTGACATTATTGTTACTTCTTCTTCTTGAATTGCAACTTCCATATTTGGAGAGTGTTGGTCTTGAGGAAACAAAGGGAAACCCAGAATTATAGATCTGTGGGTGAATTGGTGTGTTTGAGATGAGATATTGGGAGCATGGCTGGTCGGTCTTCTCCCTCGGCCAAAAGAAGATTTGGGTTGGTCTGAGACTAGCTAAAAAATCATGGATTCTAAGTCATCTTCAATGCGCTAGGTAGAATGGAGTTGATCATATGATGAAACCACCAAGGAGCTAAGCCTAGTCTTCTTCTAATTTAGTAAGAGTGGCCTTCTTGCTAATCAATTATTGTTGGGGTGTCTAAAAATAATCACCTTGACTAAGCATAAAGCAGTAGCTTACTTCTAAGTTAGAGGAATTTGACTCAGTCTGCATTTGATGAAATTGCCTAGGTTCTTCGGGGCCAGTTGCATACTCAAAATCTTTATAGAGCACTCCATGCACGCATCTTTATACTTATTTTTGTATTTTTTCTAGTAAAAGTACTTATCACAACCATAGTCATTATGCATCTTCATGCACAAACTAGTAGTGATTAAAGGCTTCGCCTTTTTGAGCTTATGCTTAGCAAGTTGTTCTACACACATATTAGAATTAGTAGTCCTTATGAGTTGACACAAAGTAGCAAAAGACTGACTACTAAGAGTAATTACTTTTTCTTCTTAATCTGGGTTATTTGATTATCATTGAAGCCATTGTTTGTAGTAATATCCCTTGAGACCATGGAAACTTTTAAGAAATCTTTCTGCCATTTCAGTAGAAAACAATCTTCCACTATTATAATAGTGGGTATATTGATCCTTGAAGTATTATTCAAGCTTCGTGAGATCACAACATTGATTGTCCATAAATGCTTGAAAATGCTCTCCAGTCAAATGTTAAGTGAAAGAGAGGAAGGTTAAATATTCTATAGGAAATTATGCTTGGATGGTACATGTCAGCATTTCGGTGGCTTGAAATGTATGCCAATATATGAACATATGGAAAGCACACAAGCAGTTGGAAACAAACTAGTAGAGTTTGGCAAGTATAAAACAATGGCCTACAATGAAAAAGATGGTAAAGAAGCAAAGATGTGTGAATTGGTTGTTCTAAAGATTCTAGTGTATCAGTTTATGTCTACATTTCATGATAGTATAGTCTATGAGTATGTAAGGCATACCCATAGAGCTCGATGGTTGGACTTGAAATTCAAGTTATGCAAGGACATATTTCCACTTGGTAGCATTGTTTTAGTCGTCAACTTTATAGAGAACTACAGTCTATAGCCACACCGTGTGGTGTAATCCCAATATTACAACTCGACATAGGTTTCTATATTTGTGCACATTGCATTCATTCATGCAAATGATAGTATAGAGGATGACATAAAGATCATAAGGGAATATCATTTTTATATAAGTGATGTTCTCACTCATTCCATGGATTTTGTGCATGGTTACTTTCAGGTGTTCTACAATTATTTGGCTAGAAGGGGCATATCGATTAGTCAACATATCATATGGTCAGATAACTGTGCATCACAATTCAAGAACTCGTGAAATTTCTATTGGCTGAGTAAGAGGCATAATATTATAGGTGTTCAACATATGTGGAACTTTTGTGAGGCCAGGCATGGAAAGAGGGAGCATGACAGTGCAGAAGCATGTATCAAAAGAGCCATAGCATGAGAAGAGTTAAAGTATAAAGACAATGCAAAGTTGATAGATGCAAAATCAATCGTCGAGTGGTGTAATGCTTCAATGGGTCCAAGTAATGAAGGTAAGTCTTCAATTCGTAGATTTTTTTGATTGATAGATGATACTAACATTGCACCATATGAGGACTATTGTACATTGACAAGATCAAGTGAGCTACACTCTTTCAAAAGCTCAATTGCAAGTTCATGGAGTATTCATATGTGGAAGATGGCATGCCTTTGTTCTTCATGTACAATTCAAGCCTGGAATGAGTGTGAGTCAAAGGAGTGGGTTGAGGAATGGCGGTTAAGTTGTCTTAGCCCACTTGACACGTATCGACCCCTGACAACACTGGAATTGATAGAGATGGAATCATCAGTTGACCTTGACCACATATCAGATCTAGTTCAACCAAATAATATATCTACTTGCATAGTTTTTGAAATTCCTAATGTTATCTTACTTTATAGTATTTTTGTAATGTTGACTAATTTCATCTAATTTGCTGCACATATCATTATAGGGCATGTTTATATAGTTATTGTAGTTGAATATAATGAAGAGGGAACACATTATTACTTGTGTCATTATGTTGAGGCCAAAAAGAAATTAGAGGCCCCAGTTACAGATGGAGAAAATATTGAATACCCTACAGGATCAGTGGTAGTTACTGGAATAAGGCATAGAAGGTACCCACATAAGAGTGTTAATGTTTGGCTATTTTAGGACTTTGACATGCATCAGAAGATTCTTCATTACTTAAACCTTGTCGTGGCAACCAATGTTCATTTGATCCAATATTAAGGTAGACCTTTGAACAAGACCTTGTGGAAGGTGCGTGAGTCTGACCATGAGGCAATGCTTGACACAATAAAGAGTCTTGCCTCATGGTCAGACTCATGCACGTTCCACAAGATCTTGTTCAAAGGTCTACCTCAATATTGGATCAAATGAACATTGGTTGCCACGACAAGGTTTGAGTAATGAAGAATCTTCTAATGTGTGTCAAAGTCCTGAAACAACCAAACATTAACACTCTTATGTGGGTACCTTCTAAGCGATGTTCCAGTAACTACCACTAAGCCTATAGGGTATTCGATGTTTTCTCCATCTGTAACTAGGGCCTCCAATTTCTTTTTGGTCTCAACATAATGACACAAGTAATAATCCATTCCCTCTTTGTTATCTTCATCTACAATAACTGGTAAAATTCCCTACAATGATATGTGTAGCAAATTAGATGAAATTAGTCAACATTACAAAAATACTACAAAGTAAGACAACATTAGGAATTTCAAAAACTATGCAAGTAGATATAATACCTACTTGAACTAGATCTGATATGTGGTCAAAGTCAATTGATGATTCCATCTCTTTCAGTTCCAGTGCCATCAGGGGTTGATACGTGTCAAGTGGGATAAGATAACTTAACTGCCATTCGTCAACCCACTCCTTTGACTCGCACTCATTCCAAGCTTAAATTGTACATGAAGAACAAAATCATGCCATCTTCCATGTATGGATACTAATTGAGCTTCTGAAAGAGTGTATCTCACTTGATCATGTCAGTGTACAACATTCCTCATATGGTGCAATGTTAGTATCATCTGTCAACCAAAAATATCTACGAATTGAAGACTTACCTTTATTACCTGGACCCATCAAAGCATTATACCACTCGATGATTGATTTTGCATCTACCAACTTTGCATTGTCTTTATAATTTAAATCTTCTCATGCTATGGCTCTTTTGATACATGCTCCTGCACCATCATGCTCCCCCTTTCTAGGCCTAGTCTCACAAAAGTTCCACATATGTTGAACACTTGTAATATTATGCCTCTTGCTCAGCCAATAGAAATTCTATGAGTTCTTGATTTATGATGCATAGTTATCCGATCATATGATATGTTGACTGAATGATATGCCCCTTCTAGCCAAATCATTGTAGAACACCTGAAAGTACCCATGCATGAACTCCATGGAATGCATGTGGTGCAGGAGCACCTACCTGACAGCTGGTCTTGATAAGGCAGTTAGTAGTTTAGGTCATGTTTGTGTTTCCAAGAAGGTCTGTTAGACCAATTGCATGTAATAAGGTCATGCTGATCATGATAAGATCATGCTGACCAGGCTTTTGCTATTTTTAGCTAGTTAGTTATAACAGCTGTCATGATGTATGTTCGGTGGGATTTCCCAGCCGCTTGGAGAGTTCCCAGCCGCTTGGAGTCAGGTCAGTAGTACTCGTAGGGAAAGTCTTTATAAGCATGAGATCGGTTGATGTTGGACAGACAGACAGATATCATCGATCGAGCTTGAGTGAGACTAAGAGAGAGATTGATCATATTGTATTGCATCTTTGAAATCAATAAAGTGATCCTGTTTGTGTTCTTGCTCTGGTTGCATTCCATTACTTGATTGATCTGCTGGTTTGAGAGGGTTTCATGGATGTACTGATCCATTCCACCGGTTGATCCGTCTGATCGGTGGAATGGTAATGTACAGTAGGTTAGATTGTAGTTTGTTTTCTGTTTACATGCAGGTGTGCAGGATCGCGGTTGACAGATGCTGAGAAGCCTAGCATCCTCATGTGCTAGGTCAAGTTGATAAACTGGAGTTGGAAGATCACCCTGAGGTTGGATCGGGTCATCCCTGGTGGATCGGCGAAGGGAAATTTCGCTAAGTGAAGAAGTTCGTGAAGACGGCATCATCAGGATATCTTGGTGAATATCCTGCACAGTTCGGACATCATCATCCAGATAAGTGGAGAAGATTGGCATGATGTTGTCGATTGCATGAAGTGTGAGTTCGTCGGGGTGATCATCAGCAGGAGGAGCCGAGGAGTGTATCGGCATCAGGATCATCATATCGAAAGTGCCAAACATCCGCATATCGCGAGTAGATGCGGAAGAGAAAGTTCATGTTTTTGGCTAAGTGTTGAAGAGGTCATCAGGATATTGGGTGACGTCATCGTCATCAGGATATGACGTCATCGTCATCAGGATATTGAGATATCCCCCCTATGCGAGTTCATCCTGCTGTCGTTAAGTATCGGCATCGGCAGAAAGTGTATTAGCGTCATCAGGAGGTTTCGAAGAGAACCGGATAAAGTAGATCATGATGCTGTTGCTTGTATCGTCGGGTAGCGGAGCATCGAAGGTAAGCTGCTGAAGGTGAACGTCATCAGGATATTTGGGACAACCGGATGTTGAATATCCTGCTGACGAAGGTAGTGTCGAAGGTCATGATGATGACGATAGTGTCTCGAGCCCGATGAACAGTGCAACCGGAGGATGTGTGCGCCCGCTGAACATCATGATGATGATGTTAGAAGGAAAGCGGAGGTGAACAGTAGTCGGCAGGCGGATGTTTGCGATCGTCCGAAATATGATGATGCTGACTGTGTAACGCAGAACATGATGATGCTGTTGGTAGTTTTAGGGAATATGATGATGATGGCGAAGATGATGATGATGAGGTTGGTCTGCAGACATTCATGCTACATGCGAAGGTTATAGTGTGGATGCCTCTGCATCATAGTGGTATCAGAGCTCAGCAAAAGGTCTGGGCTGTTGTGTGTTGATTCTGTCACCGAAAGGGCAGAGGTAGAGATAGAGTTGAGTTGTGTGTTGATTGTGAGGTTGACAAAATGCCTCCTAAAGGTAGTGGTACTGCAAGGGAGTTGCAGGAACTGAAGGAGAAACATGCTAGAGAGATGAGGAAGATGAAGGAGCTTGCTGAAGCACTTCAAGCCAGGCTGACAGCCCTGGAAAAGAACAAAAAGAGGGAGGTAGAAGACAGTGAGTCTGAAGAAGAGGCAGATACTGTTGAAGAGTATGAAGAGGTAGCTGAAGATCTGGATGCTGAAGACCAGAGATTGGCAAAACTGTTAAAGGCAGTGCAGAGTGAAAAACCTAAGGTAAAGGTTGATGTTTCCAAGTATACTGGAAGCTTGAATGAAGATGAGTTGTTGGACTGGATTGCTGCACTGGATAATCACTTTGAATGTGAAGATGTTGCTGAGGATCAGAAAGTCAAGATTGCAAAGACCAAGTTAGGAGGTCATGCTTTGGTATGGTGGGATTATGTACAATCTGAGAGAAGGAAGCAAGGGAAGTCTAAGATCACTTCTTGGGATAAGATGGTAGCAAGGATAAAGGGTAAATTCTTGCCAAGGGATTATGAAATCCAGATGTTTAAGAAGCTGCAATTTTTAAAGCAGAAAGACAGGGATGTGAAAGCATATACTGAGGAATTTTATCTGTTGAGTATGAGATCTGGTCATCATGAGAATGAGGTAGAAAAGGTGGCTAGGTACTTGGCTGGTTTGAGGTTTAACATACAGGATGAGTTAGTGTTAGCTAACCCTAAGAATGTGGAAGATTGTTACCAAATGGCAATCAGGATTGAAGAAAAGATGAATAGAGGACATGAGAAGTCCATGAGAGGAAGAGGAAACAATAGGGGAAGAGGAACAGCCCCTGCACAAAAGCAAACCAATGAGGGTCAAGAAGACACTGGTAAAGGACAGGGACAGTCTGATTTCAGAGGTGGATGGAAAGGTAATAGAGGAAGATTTGGAGGTGGTAGAGGTTCTACTACATTTTCAGGAAAGTGTTACACCTGTGGAGAGTTTGGTCATCCATCTTTCAAATGTCCAGAAAACAAAGGTTCATCATCCAGAAATGATAGAACAAGTGATAAGAGAGTACAATTGGTACAAGAAGAGAAGGAAGAAGAAAGTGCACAGAGTTCAAACAAAGGTCCTGAGAATTTTGGATATCCAGAGAGTGGAGAATCACTGCTGTTAAGGAAAACAAGTTTGCAGGCATCAAAGGATATGATGCAAAGAAGAGCTCTTTTCAAGACCACATGCAAGAGCAAAGGTAAGGTATGTAAAGTTGTCATTGATACTGGTTCAACAGACAACATGGTATCTCAGGAAATGGTGGATAAACTGAAGCTGGAAAGGATTCCACATCCACACCCTTATAAGGCATCTTGGGTGAGTGATAGGCAATCACTTTTTGTCTCTAAACAGGCATATGTGGATTTCCAGATTGGACCATATCAGGATAGAATCTTGTGTGATATATTGCCTATGGAATGTTGTCACCTACTGTTAGGTAGACCATGGCAATTTGACAGAAGGGTACTGTATGATGGGTATGCTAATACCTACACCATCCAGAAAGATGGGAAGATCATTAAGTTGATGCCATTGCAGGCAAAAGCTGCAGTACAGAAGGCAGCTCAACTCATTTTAATGGGAAAGAAGGAGTTTGTGCAGATGCCTAGAGGAGCAGGCATGAAGGCAGTTTAGGACACTGCAGAGAAAGGAGTTGTTACAGACAACAAGCTGAAGAAAGTTTCAGTTGTGACTGACAGAGGTCAGCAGCAGGTTCAGAAATAGGGGTGCCACCAACCATCAGTTGAAAGGAATGACAAGGATGTTGTCATAGTTGGGACTATTGCTTGTCCTATGAAGATTGATAGGAAGATACAGTTGAACACCACAGAGGCAGTTCAGAAAGAGGTTCTGGTCAGGCAACCTGACAAACACAGGGTATGTGAGAGGAAAGCCTACATCAACCGGCATGAGGATTTACTTGCCAGAAAGCAAGTTACAGTTCAGCAGTCTTGGAGCAGCCAAGAGTCAGCAGCAGATAAAGCTGGAACAGGTCAGACTATTGACAAAGCAAAGTGTAGAGGTGGAAGACTTCCACATACTAAACTCATGGGACATGAGTTCTTTTCTTTTGGGGAGTATGGTGCAGGAGCACCTACCTGACAGCTGGTCTTGATAAGGCAGTTAGTAGTTTAGGTCATGTTTGTGTTTCCAAGAAGGTCTGTTAGACCAATTGCATGTAATAAGGTCATGCTGATCATGATAAGATCATGCTGACCAGGCTTTTGCTATTTTTAGCTAGTTAGTTATAACAGCTGTCATGATGTATGTTCGGTGGGATTTCCCAGCCGCTTGGAGAGTTCCCAGCCGCTTGGAGTCGGGTCAGTAGTACTCGTAGGGAAAGTCTTTATAAGCATGAGATCGGTTGATGTTGGACAGACAGACAGATATCATCGATCGAGCTTGAGTGAGACTAAGAGAGAGATTGATCATATTGTATTGCATCTTTGAAATCAATAAAGTGATCCTGTTTGTGTTCTTGCTCTGGTTGCATTCCATTACTTGATTGATCTGCTGGTTTGAGAGGGTTTCATGGATGTACTGATCCATTCCACTGGTTGATCCGTCTGATCGGTGGAATGGTAATGTACAGTAGGTTAGATTGTAGTTTGTTTTCTGTTTACATGCAGGTGTGCAGGATCGCGGTTGACAGATGCTGAGAAGCCTAGCATCCTCATGTGCTAGGTCAAGTTGATAAACTGGAGTTGGAAGATCACCCTGAGGTTGGATCGGGTCATTCCTGGTGGATCGGCGAAGGGAAATTTCGCTAAGTGAAGAAGTTCGTGAAGACGGCATCATCAGGATATCTTGGTGAATATCCTGCACAGTTCGGACATCGTCATCCGGATAAGTGGAGAAGATCGGCATGATGTTGTCGATTGCATGAAGTGTGAGTTTGTCAGGGTGATCATCAGCAGGAGGAGCCGAGGAGTGTATCGGCATCAGGATCATCATATCGGAAGTGCCAAACATCCGCATATCGCGAGTAGATGCGGAAGAGAAAGTTCGCGTTTTTGGCTAAGTGTTGAAGAGGTCATCAGGATATTGGGTGACATCATCGTCATCAGGATATGACGTCATCGTCATCAGGATATTGAGATATCCCCCCTATGCGAGTTCATCCTGCTGTCGTTAAGTATCGGCATCGGCAGAAAGTGTATTAGCGTCATCAGGAGGTTTCGAAGAGAACCAGATAAAGTAGATCATGATGCTGTTGCTTGTATTGTCGGGTAGCGGAGCATCGAAGGTAAGCTGCTGAAGGTGAACGTCATCAGGATATTTGGGACAACCGGATGTTGAATATCCTGCTGACGAAGGTAGTGTCGAAGGTCATGATGATGACGATAGTGTCTCGAGCCCGATGAACAGTGCAACCGGAGGATGTGTGCGCCCGCTGAACATCATGATGATGATGTTAGAAGGAAAGCGGAGGTGAACAGTAGTCGGCAGGTGGATGTTTGCGATCGTCTGAAATATGATGATGCTGACTGTGTAACGCAGAACATGATGATGCTGTTGGTAGTTTTAGGGAATATGATGATGATGGCGAAGATGATGATGATGAGGTTGGTCTGCAGACATTCATGCTACATGCGAAGGTTATAGTGTGGATGCCTCTTCATCAGCATGTAATCATAACTTATATAGAAATGATACTCCCTTATGATCTTTCAATCATCCTCTGTACTATCATTCGCATGAATGAATGCAATGTGCATAAATATAGAAACCTGTGTCAAATTGTAATATTGGGATTGCACCTCACGTTGTGGCTATAGATTGTAGTTCTCTACAAAGTCGATGACTGAAACAATGCTACCAAGCAAAAATGTATCCTTGCATAACTTGAATTGCAAGTCCAACCATCTAGCTCTATGGGTATGCCTTACATACTCATAGACTACACTATCATGAAATGCAAACATAAACTGATACACTAGAATATTTAGAACAACCAATTCACACCTCTTTGCTTCTTTACCATCTTTTGTATTGTAGGCCACTATTTTATACTTGTCAAACTCTACAAGTTCATTTCCAATTGCTTGTGTGCTTTCCATATGTTCACATATTGGCATACATTGCATGCCACTGCAATGCTGACATGTGCCATCCAAGCACAATTTCCTATAGAATATTTGACCTTCCTCTCTTTCACTTCTCCAATACTCTCCGGTGTAGGCCACTCAACAATTACTCTAACTCTCTCAGGGTCCATCTTCAATCCTTCTGCAGAAATCACAAATCCCAAGTATACCAATTCTTCCTTCATGAAACTACACTTCTTAATGTTTATCAACAATTTCTCTTCTCTCAGTCTCTGCAATACTTGTCTCAGGTGCCACAAATGTTCTTTTGTCTTACTAAAAATTATAATATCATCCAAATATACAATAACAAACTTACCCAAGAATCTCTTCAAAAATTCATTCATCAATCTCATGAAAGTGCTTGGTGCATTAGTCAATCCAAAAGGCATCACTAACCACTCATATAATCCTGAATTTGTTTTAAAAGCAGTCTTCCATTCATTTCCTTCTCTGATTCTGATATGATGGTATCCACTCTTCAATTCCATCTTTGTAAAATATTTTTCTCCACTCAAACAATCCATAATGTCATCCATCCTAGGCAATGGAAATCTATACTTAATTGTGATCTTGTTGATTTCTCTAGAGTCTATACACATTCGCCATTCTCCATCCTTCGGTGCTAATACTGCAAGTATGACACAAGGACTTAAACTTTCTTTGATCAAACATTTCCTCAACAATTCATGTATCTATCTATTCAGTTCTTCATTCTCTATTGGTGTCATTCTATGTGGTGCTTTGTTAGGCAAACTATATCTAGGTATAAGATCCATGTGATGACTGATACTCTTGATTGGTGGCAATCCTTTAGATACATTATTTGATATGATGTCTTTATACTCTATCAGTTATCTCCTCCATTTGTGATTCTTCTGTGTCTATCTTTAGGTTTTCAGGCTTCTTAGGAATCAAAGCATAACACATATTCTCATGTCTCAAACCATTCAGAAATTTCCTTCCATCTAATAAATAGATTCTAGCATTCCCACATACTTCACTCTTAGGATCATCTTCCAAAGGAATCAAAGTAATTCTCTTTCCACTTGATGTTATAGTATAGGTATTCTTTCCCCCATCATGTATATCTTTTCTATCATACTGCCATGGTCTACCCAACAATATATGACATACATCCACAAGTATAATATCACACAATACTTCATCATGATATGATCCAATATTAAATTTAACCAAACATTGTTCACTCATGAGTACCTTATGATCATCATGAATCCATACTATCTAATACGTCTTAAGGTGTTTCAATCTCTCCAACTTCAATTTACTCACCATCTCCTTTGAAACCAAATTATCATAAATACCACTATCAATTACAACTTTACAACATTTACCTCCTGATTTGCATCTGGTCTAGAACAAACTTTTCCTCTGTGGTGTTTCCTCATTTGTCTCTACTTGAAATAGTGATCTCCTCATGACAAGTGATTCTCGATTCTCAGGTTTACCTGGCTAAACTCGGTGATTCAACAAGTTCTTCTACATAGGCTACTCTTCCACTATTCTCTATCTTCTTTCTTGTACTTCCTTGATGACATTCAAATGCTCTATGTCCTTCACCTCCACACTTAAAACAGGTTCCTCTAAATGTTCTCTTATCAAATCCTCTTCCATCTCTTACATATCCTTCACTCCAGTATGAATTAGGGTTTTCTCTATAGTAGAAAGTTCTATCATCTCTCTGGTATGCATTGTTTACTCTATCTTCCTTCTTGAATGTGCTATATTGTCTACTTTTCTCTACAAATGATCTTTATCCTTTGGAAAATGCTCTACCACTCTAAAATTTGCCTCCTCTACCTCTCTTTCTCTACTTATGCTTCTTTTTCAACTTTTCTTCAACTTTTAGGGCAAACTGATATGCTTCTTCCAATGTTGTCATCCTTACCAATCTCAGTTCTTCTTGAATGTTCAATCTCAGTCCATTGATGTATCTTGCCACTTTCTCCTTGATTTCTTCACTATGTCCTCTCCTTATAATCATCTTATGAAATTCTTCAGTATACTTCACAAATTTCTCCTTTTGTCTTAGGTTTTGCATTCTTTTCAATAGTTCCAACTCATAGTCAATAGGTATAAATTGATTCTTCAATTTTGTCACCATTCTATCCCACTTTGTGATCTTTCCTTTTCGTCTTCTATTTCTATCCAATTAAACTTATTTCCACCAAATAGAAACATGTCCTTTAAAATTAGTCTTTGAAAAATTTAACTTTCTTCGGATCTTTAATTTCTTCATATTCAAAGTATTCTTGTAGGTCATTTATCCAATCATTCAGCTCCTTAGGATTCAAATTGCCAGTGAAATTCGGTACATCTAATCAAGGTCTTTTCCTAGTCTTTGAAATAGCTCACAACATCTTTACTTGATATGATTCTTCTTCTTCTCCTATAGTTTCTTCATTTTGATCAGTGGATTGAAATTCTTCATCGTCACTTTCAACATTAGGTTGAGGTGTCAATCCTCTTCTTTGATCTTCTTCAACAACATCCAAGTGAACTTGCATTATTTTCATCATTTCCATCATCTCATCTATTCTTCTAACCATAGTACAAACAACAAGTATTCTCCTTGGTGGCATCTCTTCCTAGGATCAAGTGTAACTACCTCAAATTTGGTGATCGAGCTACAAGGTGACAATTGCCTCACAATCACCGATCGGTTGACAACACAAGTAGTCTTCCTCAGATTTAGTGATTTGTCCACAACAAGATCTTACAGAATGCCTTCACAAACTTCAATCAATTTCACTCACATGAATTCAACTTTTTAGTGCTTCGCTCTCAAAGGATTTCAAATTTGCTCCCAATGGATTCAAACTTCGCTTTGACACAACTTGGTGTAGTCACGATTAGGAGGGTCCACAAAGTGAACAGTCCAGACTATGTAACAAGAGTAAACACAATGGAAACAACTCAATTGTAGAATGCAAATATAAATTCTTTCATTCAGTATATCATAGATTCAAAAATACAAACATGTCGACAACATGCAGGCTTACAGATTATTGCTCAAAAGCCTGATTTTCTAGCTCCAACATATGCACAAGCTATAGCTTTGAAGCACCTTACAAAAGAATTCAAACAATCTAACTTATGATTTACACTATCAATCACTATCCATGACTACTTTCCTTTGCATCTATTACATGTATATATATCATCTCTAGATCATAAGATTCATCCACGTCAACCAAATAGGTTACAAACTTCAATGAAACAGGTGTTATGTGTGTACATGGATAGGTCAAACCTAAACATATGGGAATCCTCCGCAAGTGAATGGAATAATGTGCAGATCTTAGGGAAGGTCAGCCATGCCTTAAATACCTTAAATGATGTGTCATTTAGCTCTACAAGTCATGTAAGTGCTCTGTAAGTCTTCTCCTTTACTTGTCTATCTAAGACTCTCTGAATGCTTTGTTATGATAAAATAATCAATCTTTTGATATCGATATATTTCTGAAAACTGATCCAAATGATCTAAATTTTAGATATGGTGTACATGAAGATGTCTAAATGCTAAGTCCAACTCCATAAGGTCTGAAATGAAATTGCAAAAGAATGTGAACCAAAATACAGAAACTGCTACTGATTGAACTAACTGTACTGAATTGGAAAATGAAAGAAAACAAAATGAAATGCAAATATTTTTGGTTGATGCAATATTACTCTTGAACTAGGGATGCTCCTGCATTAGTTGTATTAGCCAAATTTGAATGTAATCAATGTAATA
This sequence comes from Cunninghamia lanceolata, assembly GCA_027924645.1. NCBI lineage: Eukaryota > Viridiplantae > Streptophyta > Pinopsida > Cupressales > Cupressaceae > Cunninghamia > Cunninghamia lanceolata. The sequence continues at coordinate 1,074,962 of BSBN01001388.1, forward strand.
TCATGTATATATTGTAAACCTAGTTGATCTAGGTGAGGTATATTGTGAATATGAATATGTGAAGAGCAAAATTTGAATATGATATGTATTATGATGTGCAACTAAAGGAGAAAGAGTAGAAGTGTTAGAGCCTATCTTGATTCTTCTTAAAGACATTTTTCAGATAGGAGGGAAGTGAAGAGTGTGCCTAACTAATTCTAGTATCAAAGAGGAGTAAAGAGGTAGAAGTGTAATCATCAAAAGGAGTGAGCTTCATTGTCAGTTTTAGACAGTAGGACTAATCTTTTCTAAGTTCATTTTGAGTTCAAGGAGTAGTTGCTTCCTTGGGTTATAGCCAAAAAATAAATTCAGCATAGAGTTGTAGCTTCCTTGGGAGTGACCCTCAAACCTTTCTTTATGGAGTAGTAGCTTCCTTGGGCTGTAGCCCTAAAACAAAGTTAGCAGGGAGTAGTAGCTTCCTTGGGTTGTAGCCCTAAAATAAAGTTGTAATTTTTATAGCAGTGAGCTTGATATATTGTGAGTTAATCCTCACCGTGGTTTTTCCCCTTTTGGGATTTTCCATGTATATCTGGTGTTATATGTTGTTGTGCATTGTGTTGATATTTCATGTTTATGTTAATGCTATAATGTTTAAGTTTTAATCTACTCCAGAGGATTTGAAGTTTGTTTGGTTATTGATTCACCCTCCCTCTCAGTATCCTGGTGTGTTGAACAATTGGTATTAGAGCTAAGTTACTTAGAAGAAGCTTAACTACTTGAGGAAGTTTTGGGATGGCTCATAATGGATCTCATAAGGCACCTATGTTTGATGGAACAAATTATTCCTTCTAGAAGCTAAGGATGGAAAACTATTTATCTTCTCTAGGGTATGGTATTTGGCAATCTGTCAAGAAGGGTTACATTACTCCTTCTAGTGATTGTACAGATGTAGATGAGATTAAGTTGTATGACAACAATGCCAAGGCAAAGAGTACTATCATGATTGGGCTAGCTGATTCAGAACTTGTGAAGGTAATGGGTTCCAATTTTGCTCAGGATGTCTAGAATAAACTTAGCATAATTTATGAAGGAGACAGTAAAGTGAAGCAATCCAAGATACAAATCTTCAAGAGTAAATTTGAGACCTTGAGGATGTTAGAAGAAGAAGACATTTCCAATCATATGCTCTAGGTAGATGAAATAGTTAACAACATCAAAGGAATTGGTGGAGAAGTGAAAGAAGATGAGATTGTGAAGAAGGTTCTAAGATCTCTCCTTAAATCCTACAGTCATAAGGTTTCTACTATTGAGGAAATTAGGATTTGGATACATATATAGTAGATCAATTGTTTGGCTCTCTCACAGCCTTTGAAATGAGAGAATTTGACAAAGGTGCTCCAAAGAAGGAAGCAACATTCAAAGCAAGTAAGAAGACAAAAGATGACCTTGATGAGGTAGAGGTAAACTTTGTAAGAAGATTGAAGAATGGCACATGAAAATATAAAGGTAAGTTACTTTCAAATGTTTCAATTGTGGGAAAATTGGTCATTTTGCTTCTAAATATCCTTTTAAAGAATCAAAAGGTAGTGATAAGAGAGAGAAGCCCAAAAGAAGTATGTATTCCATGGAGAGCAGTTGTTCTTTAGAAGATGAGGATCATGATGATTCAAATGATGAAACACTTTTCATGTCCTTGAATGTTGGTGATAAAAAGGGTGATATTGGAAAATGTGAAAAGTTTGATACCTTGTAAACTAGCCAAGATAATGAAAAATCAATGGTATTATGGACTACCTTTCATACAAAAGAAGAAGCCAAAGCTTGGGTAATTAATAGTGGTTTCTCTAACTACATGACTGGTGATAAGGAGAAGTTTATCAACCTTATGAAGTGGAAAGGTGGAGTTGTTAAGTTTGGTGGTGATGAGTTAGCACAAATCTATGGAAATGGTGTTATAACTATTGATGGGAAGAACAAGACTGAGGATGTCCTCTATGTCAAAGGGTTAAAGAACAATCTTCGCAATGTTAGCTAGATGTGAAGTAAAGGATACAATTTTACCTTTCATGCCAAAGGTTGTGAAGTCAGGAAGGCAGGGTTTGGAAAATTAGTTACATAAGGTATCAAGACATGTGGAGATATCTATCATCTAAAGAAGGTAAATGGAAGAACCTTTTTATTAGCTCAATCTAGTGAGTGTTGGTTGTGGCACAAATGAATGGGACACACCAACTTCGACAATATGGTAAAGATCAACTCTATTTATGTGGTGAGAGATATGCCCAAGATAACCAAGCCTGCAAATACATTATGCAAGGAATGTCAAATGGGAAAGAAGACAAAGATAAATTTCAAGAGTACGGAGTATTATTCTACAATGCCTCTGGAGCTGAGTCATATTTACCTATGTGGCCCTACAAGAACAAAGAGTCAACAAGGTGAAAGGTATTTCATGTTGCTTATTGATGATTATTCTAGAATGACTTGGGTTACTTTCTTAAGAGAAAAATTAGAAGCCTTTGATAAGTTTAGGGTTTTCAAAGCAATAGTTTAGAATGAAATGAATGTTAAGATCAAATGCTTAAGATCTGATAGAGGAAGTGAGTTTACTTCAAATGAATTTGAAAAGTTTTGTGAAGATCATGGTATTAGGAGACATATGTCTACTCCTAGGACCCCTCAGTAGAATGGAGTAGTGGAAAGGAAGAATAGGACTGTGCAAGAGATGCCTAGATCAATGTTGAAAGATGCAAATCTGCCTGATATGTACTAGAATGAAGCAGTTCACACTATTTTTTATTTGATTAATAGAGTACAACTGAGGGTCAATAGCACTAAGACCCCTTATGAGCTATGGTATGGAAGACCTCCCACTATCATAAACTTCAAGATCTTTGGTAGCAAATGCTACATCAGGAGAGATAAAGAAGAACTTAGAAAGTTTGATTCAAGAAGTGATGAAGGGATATTTCTTGGTTACTCAACCAGAAGCAAGACCTATAGATGCTACAACAAGAGATTGGGAAAGATGATTGAGAGCACAAATGTTAAGGTGGATGAAGACTTGTATTAGATCTCACAAGAACTAGAGGACCGCAGATCTAATTTACTTCCCTACATTGAAGAAGAAGAATAGAAGGAACAAGAATCAGAGCAAATACCTAAGACTCTAGCAAAGTATGTTCAATGGAATTTGAGGTTAGGGAAATCAAGTGAAGATAAAAACATGAAATAAAAGCATAAAATCACTAGTTTATACCTTCAAAATGGATTCCCTTCTCCTAGCTAAGGTGGAAAGCCTTGACCCTTAGAATCTTGCTTTACCCATGGCTTACTAAATGTGAAATGCCCTCAAACTATGCAACAAATCACTAATCCTAGCTCAAGATTATGGAGAGATGGAGAGATTTTAGCATGATAACTTTGCTCAAATTGTGGATGATCAAATGACTTGGATGAGGGTGTATTTATAGGCTTTTTGGAGGGAGATTTGATCCAAGGGTTGAGATTTGAAGTTGAAATCAATGGATGAGGATGCATGTGAGGTGGAGGGCTTATATTCAATAATAAAAAATGGAGGGATGAGAATAAAGATGAATTTTTAATTCATCTTGCAAAGAGGAGAGGATTAAATGAGGGTAGATGAGGTGGATTAGATGTGAATTTTAAATTCACATGGGGAAGAGGTGAGGATTTAAAATGAAATTTTAATTCATTTTAGGAATAGTGGTGATTAATGAAAGTGGGTGGTGTAAGAGGTCATTTATGAAGTTTATGACAAATGTGTATAAAAAAATGTTTTATGTGGCATAAAAATTAATTTTTTTATTTAGAGGATGTGGAGAGAAGTGTTAAACAAGGTTTGACCATATTAATTAAGGTGATTAGCCTAATTAATATGGCTATAGTAAATTAGTGGATGGGTTAATTATGAGTTAGGATTAATTAAATGATGTTTAATTTAATTAATCCTAGGTCTAGGGTCAAGTAGGTTAGACTAGCTAATTAAATAATAGGTATTTAATTAACTAGTGTAGATATAGGCTAATTAGTAGGCTAAATTAATTAAATAAACATGATTTATTTAATTAATTAGGTTTAATGACATGGGTGAATTAATCAAATAAACATTTTCAGATTTATTTAATTAATTGGGTTAATGCTAGTAAAGGGGTAACTATTGAATTAATCAAATTAATTCAATTCAAAGGGGGAAATAATGAATAATCAGGTGTTGGAGGTAATAATTAATTACAGAAAAATTTAATTAATTAGTTAGAAAGGTAAATTGATTTTATTAGTGATGTCCGAGATTGGTTAAGTGGTGAAGATATTTTTAGGTTTCTAGATTTGCCCCTCTTTGACGTGGTGTTGTGACCTAGCAGGGAAATGGCATCAAGTCAAAGAAAAATGCCCCAACCACCGAGAATGAATGAAATGGATGAGGGATGCCCTCTTGAGAGGTTGGGTGAAAAATTTTTTAAAAAAAATTGAGCTCTTGAAATGAAGAATGGAGGTGAAAAATGGATAGAGGACAAAAAAATAGGTTGACAGGCAGAAAAACAGGTGAAAAAGGTTATGATTTACACCCTAGGGAGGAAAAAGTGTGTTGGAGGATGACATGGCCTACTATAAATAGAAAAAGTGGACCCTAAAGTGCCACATTCGCACTCATTGAGCCACTTGGACGAAGGAGAAGAAGAGACATGATAGCGAACCCAAACCCACTCTTCCCGCACATTGAGCACTTGTTTGAGAGAGTTTGTTCCTATAGGAGATCAGTAGAGGTTGGTGACTAGGTAGGCCAACGACCCTATCTTTGTCATTTTTTCAATTTATCACATTTATGATGTTGATGCATGCTATGTTATGGATGCACTTTATACAGATAATGTTATAATGTTGATGTATGTAAATGCCTATTATGGATTATGATGTGGATTAAAAATGGATGTAAAATGGTTTTGTGGAATGAAAATAAATGTGAAGATTAATAAACATTTATTATGGATACAAAAATGAATGAAATGAATATATGCTCAAATTAATAAACATATATTATGGATACAAAATAAAATGATAGAAATACATGCTTTGATTAATAAACATATATTATGGATGCAAAATAAAATGATATAAATATATGCTCTGATTAGTAAACATATATTATGGATGCAAAATGAAATGATTAATGAAAATATATGCTCAAATTAATAAACATATATTGTGGATGCAAAGTGATTAATGTAGTGGATGCTCAGATTTCACTTGTGTGAGAGTTTGATTTGCGTGACAATGAAGTCATCGTGGATAACTCTTGAAGACATCTCACACGCATGTAATATAACCACTGCCCAATGTGTAGTGGGAAAGTTGGGAAGGGAACAAGCAATAGAAATTGTCAATCGATGTGTTCCCTTTAGAATCTCCATGGTGAACGTGAAATGATGATGTAATGAGTATGCAATGATAATAAATTAGTGCAATGTTTAATGAAATGAACAAGTCATGATACATGATATGTGCATGTTAAACCCTGGGTGATGAGGGTGTCAATGATAGGGGATAGATGGGGGGAGAATGGTTACGATAGGCTTAGGATGGATGGAGAAGATTTGGGATGGGATTGTTAGGGTGGTTTTTTAGGAATACTAGGTCACTAGACACCACGTCATTAAGGGGAAATTTAGGGTTAGGATTATTTAGGTTGGAAGAGCGGATTGATGGAGAGGGAAGGTTATGTTAGGTGGTAGGGGGGAGGGTTAGATTGAATGGATTAGATAGGCGGTAGACTAAAATTCTAAGCCTAGATAATATGGTTGGATGGGTAGTGAAAAGAAGATGAAATGAGCTAGGTACAGTACTTGCATTACACTATTGAGAGCATTTCTAGATTTACTATAGAAAAGTGGGATACATTTCATGAAGGTATGAGAGAACCTAGGTGATGATATTTATCCCACATTTGCAAGGACTAGACTCACAAATAATAGGTTAATTTTGTTGGTTCCCAAATCAGCAAAGGGTTTGCCACTTCATATGCTCTACTCAAACAAATTCAGCTAACAAAGATGGGAGGTTGTGTGAACTTGCCTCCCCTTCACTTCAGGTTTTGCCATACCTAGGGGGTATCCCTTCTACATATGATTTATCTTTAACTCACTCAAAACAAAAGATTTGATTTTTCAATACCAGGTAGAATGCTCTCATGTATGGACCAAGATTTGTTGGATGAATCCCAAGACTGGTAAAGTTCTTGGACTATCACAATAATTGTGAATGAGAGCATGCAAGATCCTAACCTACTCCTAGAGACTAATAGGTTGATGATTTTGAAATGGCTTTGTTCTTTTAGTTGTGGGACTTTCCTAGACCCTTTGGACAAACAAATTCCTAGACTAGTGCTCTATCAGGGCAACAAAGTCAAACCTATTATTGTAAATGTTTCTTCATGACAACAAAAATTTATAACTAGAGGACCTAAGAAAAATATTAATGCCTAACAACAATTTATAACTAGAGGACCTAAGAAAAATATTAATGCCTAACAACAATATGTACAAGAAATAGTATCATTCATGACCATACTTCATTAATCCTTTGATATCACCCATTTTCCCTTATATCTGATCTAGAGCAAATTTAATCCACTCCTTAAGTAGATGCAGAAAATTAGACATATAATATAGCAAATGTACATTGAAGAACTCAGAAACCCTTGATAACTTTATTCAAAAGGAAAATGATAACACCCAAGGAGATAGTCATAAACAATAAATAGATATAGTGTTTCTCATTTAACTCAATCTGGAAAGAACATTATCATTAATAAATTTATCATTTACAAAACAAGAAATACCTTTGCATCAGACAAAGAACCAAGCCTACACCAGAAAATGCCCTCCAAATATGTGAATACCTTGTATTCAAAATCCAAAAAAAATCCCCCGTAGAATGGCCTTGATTTCCTTTTAAAATGAGCAACAAGCTACCAACCATCTATCTTTTGACAAACTTTGAAATGAGAATATTTGATCCTTACAGATTATCAAATAAACAATTAAATCTTCAATATATCGAGCAATTGGAACAATCATATTTCTGATGAAATCCCACCGGCGAAGCAATCTTGACCTTGTTTGAATGAGGGATTTGATTTTTTTCTCATGGTCATATTGCAGATTCATTGACTACAGAATGGAGGTGTGTGGGAATGGCGCTGACAAATAGCCACTTCAAGTTTAAACCTTAGCCATTGATTTGAGCCAACTTTTTTGAGATAGATAACTTGAAAAGCTTTAAAAAATCTTTGACTCCACGTCAATGCCACTGAAAAAGTCCTCTACCAATAGAAATGGGCTGCGTCAGACATACTATTTCTGCTGACTTTTCCCTCCTTGCATCGGATCTAGACACGTGACACCCCATTGCAGTATCGCAGACGATAGCAGGCCACCACCAAAGTGCCATGTGTGGATGTGCAAAATCCCCCATGCATCCCTTCTCCATTTTCTTGGTGCTTCCTTTATAGAGATCAAGCCACATGTCACCCCGTCGTGACCTTGTGGTGAATATTCCTTTTGCGAGGATCCTCCTGTGCACATGCGCTATCGTCGGATCTAAGATCCTCTACAGATCTCCTTTCACCTTGACACTTGATAGAATATGATTCCTTGGCCCCAGATCTTAGACTGAATGGCAACAGGTCCACCACTTAGACAGATGTCATATTATCGCGGTCACGCAAGGGAAAGGTGACATCACTGATGGTGTACTGCGACGCTGCGAAATACACTTTATAAGGTTGCCAAACTTAGGACTTTGGATTTAATTTTTACGAGTGGTAGCAAGTAAGGCTAGGACAAGGGGCCAGTCACTCGACAAAAACAAAGGCTTCAAGTTGTGACTTAAGTGACCGGGGACCTGCTATAGGCGGTCAACAACAAAATAAAACATAAAGTGAAAAGTGACCGCAGGACCTAGGGTTTGAGGGATTTAAGGATTTAACACTTGCATAAATGATTTAAAACCCTAGACCCAGGTAGGCACCACCATTGGCTTTGGATGGGGATGTATGCCCCTTGTGGGCATAGCAAGAATCCAGCTATCTCTGGGATGTAGACCAGGTGCCATATCCGTTGGGCAAAGAGTCATCTACACCAACCTGTAATACAATTCACACCATCAAATTTGATTTGGCTACCTTGGGCCTCCAAAAATGAAAAACCAATACCCTCCTTTGTCAAATACTCTATTCTCATCTGAGTGCTTCTAGTTCAATCTGGACACAATAAACCCACTAGTATAATCATGAAAATATATCATACTCATGTCACCCTCGCCATGTTGTTGTTGATCCATGTTGACAAAGACCGAAAAATGCACATAGATACCGTCCCTTTGCATATATGGATTTTAGTTGTGTATTGGTGAAGACATATTGTCCCAAAGCAAACCTCTTTCATATGGTGACCCAAGAGATGTACACAGCATAAAATATTGAAGAAGGACAATATCCAAATGATTTTGTGTCGAATCCCCAGCCTGTCCATAACTGATCAAATACTCAGCCAGATCCGAATCCTTTATGTCTCCTTCTTCATGTGTGAACATGGCAGCAATAGTCAATTCACTAAGTGCATACTTAGCTACTTTATCTTCATCTATGGCTTCAAAAGGTTCTCCCTTTGGTTGCTCAATTTACATGCATTCTTCTTTGGGAATAAATAGAGACCCAAAGCCTAGCTCTCTTTGTTGTCTCTCATGATCTAGCTGGTTAACACATTTCTTCACCTATTGTAAATGTTGTCTTGCCTGGATGACCAACAACTTTGCCTCCTTTATTCTATGTAGCCATCCACTGCACATATCCTGTGTTCTCTCAAAATTTTTCACCTTATTCTCCTCACCTGCATTAGTTGCCATCTCTGTGTCCATACAGATATCTTGCTCATGCACAATAGGGACCTCCATTTCTTCATCATATACCTCATCCTAAACAACTTGGACATCCTCACCTATGAATGCATCATACATGGTATCTGCATATTCCTTTGATTCTTTTACAATAACACTATTGCAAGATACAACTTCATATATTTCTCTTATTTCATCATGTATGCTATCTGCATCTGTATATCTTTCTTCTACAGACTGACCATGACTTTTATCTTCATCATTGCAAGATGTACCCGCATTTCTTGCAACAATTTCTTCATCTTCATGTATTGTATCATGACTGCCCTCTGCATAATCACCCATAGCACTTTCCATAATCCCAATCCAATCAAATATATGAACAAGATTCTAAGGCTTCAACTTTTCAAGTAAAGTGTTCAGACCTGATCCATATATTTCACAAAATATGTTAATACATAGAGGATCTTTAGGTCTGCCATACTCTGGGATTTCCATCAAAGTAGTCATGAATCGTGTGTATAGAGCATAAGGTGAATCCCCTTCCTATCTTTTCAAATTGAATAATTGAATGAACAAAGAACATGGGATCAACAGTATTTGCAACTTGTTCACCAATGACTTGAAACTCCTCATGTTCTACTAGAGGAGTAGAAACACATTGATCTTGAAAATTATTTTGAAAAAATGCAGTCATGTATCCTATTGGCATTCCATATTTCTAATTATTTTCAATGTCCATTGCAATTTTTTAAGCTTGATGAATTGTAGCAAGTTCCTTATCTCTTAGTAGATAACCCATTTCCTCATCAAATGCAGCTATATAGATTGCCAAACATAATGTATCATTTGGTCTCATTTATTCAGGAATATGTTTGAGCAATTTTATAAATCTTAAATTGAAAGTTGGAACCAACTCATCACTATCTTTTTGAATATTCATAAATTGTATAATCAATGAGGCCACATCAGTCCTTTCACCAAACTATTCTAGGAATGTACATTCTAAATCTACCCATGAAGAAATTGAACATACAGGCAAGTCTGAAAACCAGACCCTAACATCATCCGTTAATGACTAAACAAAGAATTTCATTACAACATCTTTAGCCTCAACCTCATAGTCTTCTATTAAATTATTAAATTCTTGCAGATGTTTGCTTGCAGACTCAAAATTATTTCCACTATATTTTGGCAAGCATTTTCTAAATTCATTAGGCACACTATTTGGATATCCAAAGATCCCATCAAAATTTAGAGCTTTATATCTTTCAATAGAGAATACCCTTTTCTAAGGACATGACCAGCATTATTGTTCTAAACTTATCATTTTGAATGAAAGAAATGAAGTACTTGGAAATACATAGAAACCTTAAATAGGTCCATCAATAGAGCCACCAATTCTCCACAGAGAACAAAACATTAAGAAGGCAACAATATTCTAGATTCACCTCACTAGTAGAGCACTTCACAGTCCTCTGATAATGCTGCAACAATAGTAAGCAGAGTCACCACCCTCCAAAGGGAATGATAAAACAACATTCATGTGCTAACTCTACATACCCATGATAGAGGCCAACACTAGTTTTTTAGAGACTCCAAAGTAAGATTTGACAATTTCCATAGTGGAGTCACCAGTTTTGTTGGTTCCCAAATCAGCAAAGGGTTTGCCATTTCCTATGCTCTACTCAAATAGATTCAACCAACAAAGATGGGAGGTTGTGTGAACTTGCCTCCCCTTCACTTCAAGTTCTACCACACCTAGGGGGTATCCCTTCTACAAATGATTTATCTTTAACTCACTCAAAATAAAAGATTTGACTTTTCAATACCAGGCAAAACGCTCTCATGTATGGACCAAGATTTGTTGGATGAATCCCAAGGTTGGAAAACTTATTGGACTATCAAAATGGTTGAGAATGAGAGAATACATGATCCTAACCTACTCCTACAGAATAACAGGTTGATGATTTTGAAATAATTTTGTTCTTTGAGCTGTGGGACTTTCCTAGACCCTTTGGATAGACAAATTCCTAGACTAGTGCTCTATCAGGGAAACAAAGTCAAACCTATTACTGTAAATGTTTCTTCATGGCAACAAGAATTCATAACCAGAGGACCTAAGAAAAATATTATTGCCTAACAAAAATATGTCCAAGAAAGAGTATCGTTCATGACCATACTTCATTAATCCTTTGATATCACCCATTTTCCCTTATATCTAATATAGAGAAAATTTAATCCACTCCTTAAGTAGATGTAGAAAAGTAGACATAAAATATAGAAAATGTACATTGAAGAACTCAGAAACCCTTGATAACTTTATTCAAAAAGAAAATGATAACACCCAAGGAGACAGTCATAAACAATACACACAGATAGTGTTTCTCATTTGAATCAATCTGGAAAGAACATTATCATTCAAAAATTTATCATTTACAAAACAAGAAATACCTCTGCACCAGACAAAGAATCAAGCCTGCAACAGAAAATGCCCTCCAAAAATGTGAATACCTTGTATTCAAAATCCAAAAAAAATCCCCCGTAGAGTGGCCCTGAATTCCTTTTAAAAGGAGCAACAAGCTACCAGCCATCTACGTTCTGACAAACTCCTAAATGAGAAGATTTGATCCTTATAGATTATTGAATAAACAATTAGATCTTCAATAAATGGAGTAGTCGGAACAACAATATTTCTGATGAAATGCCATCGAGGAAGCAACCTCAACCTCATTAGAATGATGAGATTTGATGTTTTGCTCATGGTCATGCTGTGGATTCATTAACTGTAGAATGAAGGTGTGTGAGAATAGCATTTACAGACAACCACTTCAAGTTTAAACCTTAGTTGTTGATTCGGGCCACCTTTTTTGAGATAGATAGCCTGAAAAGCTTTGAAAAACCTTTGAATCTACTGAAAAGTGCTCCGCCAATAGAAATAGGCCACGTCAGACATACTCCTTGTTGCAAGTATGAGGATAACTAGTGTTGTCATTGATGTCAACATACTCATATTGCATTAATGAGAAGGATTGGATGTGATAAGTGCTGAGGTTATTGAGGAAATCAGTCTCAATTAGGAATAGTGAAGAACAGTGATGAGAAGAAGGCAAAAGTCCTCAATAGGTTGAGGATCAGAGGATGCAGTTTAAAGGGTTTGTAGATATGAGTCTTGATATGTTCCATTCAAGATATTAGAGGTTCGCATGAAGATCTGAAGAAGTTATGGTCACTCAAGTAGAACCGGTTTCGGCAGGTGTTCAGTGGTGACAGAGTGGCACAGATTGGTCCGGTGAGCTCCAGAATTGCATTATCTCATTCTATGGATTGGAGATAGTGTTGAAGAAGTTTGTGTGAAGTGACAACTAAATTTGTTCATGGTTTGAAGGTCCGGAAGCACCTTTTTCATTATGACAGTGATGACAAACTGTGTTCTTGAAGTTTCGGATGAAGAACAGAAGAATTCTAGTAAGCTGATAAAGTGCAGATGTTCTTGATGACTCAGGAAAGGTTTTGGTGATATTTGGATCGTGTACAATTCTCATTGGTGGTTCACATTGAAGTTTGAGTTTGCATTTGAAGAATAACCTCGGATATCGGTGTTCTTCCTAAGATAGGCCGATCGAATGTATTACATGTCTTGCGAATGATCTTGTAGGTGTTTGCCAACTTAGATGATTGTTCCTAAGTTGATGCCTTATATAAATAAGGGATTGTGAATTAATTTTGAAGTGTGTCTTGTGGTGATGAGTGTAATATAGTGAAGGGAAGTGCGAAAGGCAGAGCAGGAGTTTTTGGGCTTAAATGGAACTGATCTAGGCATGGTAAAGATGTCATTCTCCAGTTCAAGTTTGTAATACTTGTTACTTTGTAGACAATGTGTCTCTTGTAGGCAGTGTGCCTCTTGTGAGTAGTGTGCTTAGGCAGTGAGCCCTAATTGGCATGTGCCATCTATTTTTCTTATTCTTCTAACAGAGAATAATCATTTGGGTTGATCACCCCGTGGTTTTTCCCTTGACCGGGTTTTCCACGTCAAAATCTTGGTGTCTCATGTGTTGATGTATATCTACTCTGGTGTTTATGCTTTATGCTTTCATGAGTGATTAATTGATATGCTACTTAATAACAAAGAGGATTTAAGTGTTTGAAATAGAAGAAAGTTTTGTACAACTGATTCACCCCCCTGTCACTTGTGTGCCCTAGATCTAACAATTGGTATCAGAGCCAAGTTCCTCTAAAAGGAGCTTAACTGCTTGAGGAGATCTAGGATGTTGTCATACAAGAAGGATAGTCTGAAGTTTGATGGAACCAACTTCTCTCTCTGGAAAGGTCACATGAAATGTCACTTGGAGTGTATGGGAAAAGCATACTTGTCCATGGTCACAAAAGCATATGTACCTCCACAGGGTGGTCCGACAAATCTAAATGAAATCACAGATGTTAAAAAATAATCTGTGGACCAAAGAGGCTCTTCTAAGTGCATTAACTGACTCAGAGCTCTCAAATGTTATTGACCTACCAACTGCCTATGTGAAAGGCAAACAAAGATTTGATCCAGGAGAAAACTCTTCAAGGAAGCTGTCATGGTATGATCAAGCAAGAAGCGACATGGAAGAGGAAGAAGCAGAAACAACTCAACTTGAAGCCCTCATTGCAAAAAGACTGCCAAGAGGATCTGGTAAGTATGAAGGAAAATTACCCTTTAAGTGTTTCAACTGCAATAAGATTAGTCATTTTGCCTTAAGATGTCTGGAAAGATCTACAAGGTCAAATTCTAACAGACAAAGGTTCCAAAAGAATTGTAATTATGTTCATGAAGGAGCTGATAATGAAGGAGTAACAGATGATGAATCAGAAATAGGAGACAAATCTAGAAATAAATGGGTGTTTATTGCCATCAAGGAAGAAGATCCAATATCCTCTGAATCTATCAATCATAAGGTTGTAGAAAGAGCTTTGGCTGCCCAAGTTGAAGAAAAGGATGATTGGGTTATTGATAGTGGATGCTCTCACCATATGATAGGTGACAAGAACAAGTTCTTAGATTTGGAAAGGTATGAAGGAGGAATGGTAAAGTTTGGTGATAATTCTGCTGGTAGAATCAGAGGTAGGGGAACTATTTCTTTTGATGGAAAAAACAAAACTGGTAATGTACTATATGTTGAAGGATTGAAGCACAACCTTCTCAGTGTTGGATAGTTGGTGGACAAAGGTTATGATCTCCGGTTAAAGAATGGAAGATGCAGGATCTTTGAAAGCTCTGAAACTGAGATTACATCTGGTACTCAAACAAAAGGTAATATCTTCCATCTAGTTGGTACTAATAAAAGTTGTCTATTTGTTCAAGTTGATCAGAGTTGGTTATGGCATAGAAGGATGTGTTATGTAAATTTTGATAACATCATCAAGATAAGCAATACTCAGGCTGTAAGAGATCTTCCAAAGTTGGTAAAACCTACAAATAGTTTGTGCAAAGAATGTTAGCTAGGTAAATAGAGCAGAGTCTCATTCAAAAGTAAGGATCAGTCCTCTACTGGATTATTAGAATTAGTTCATATTGATCTATGTGGTCTGACAAGAATCAAGAGTATGCAAGGTGATAGATATTTCATGTTATTGATTGATGATCATTCCCGGATGATGTGGGTTACCTTTCTGAAAGAGAAATCAGAAGCTTTTGAGAAATTCAAAATCTTCAAGGCTATGGTAGAGAATCAAACCAGATTGAAACTGAAATGTTTGAGGTCTGATAGAGGTGGTGAATTCACATCCGATGAATTCATAGATTTTTGTGAGAAGCATGGTATAAAGAGATAGTTATCTGCCCCTAGGACTCCACAACAGAATGGGGTAGTAGAAAGAAAGAACCGGACCATCCAAGAAGCATCCAGGACAATGATGATGGAAGCAAATGTTCCCCAAATGTTTTGGAGAGAAGTTGTCAGCACTGCAGTCTATACTCTCAAACGAGTTCAAATCAGAAGCAATATCGGTAAGACTCCTTATGAAATTTGGTTTGGCATCTCTCCTACGATGAGATATTTCAGAGTATTTGGTAGCAAATGTTACATTAAAAGAGATGAAGATCTAGGAAAGTTTGATGCTAGAAGTGATGAAGGAATTTTCTTGGGTTACTCCACTCAAAGCAAAGCATACCTGTGTTATAACAAGAGACTAAGAAAGATGATAGAAAGTACAAATGTGAAGGTTGATGAGGGAATAGATAAACCCTAAAGGTTTTATGAGTATGAGGAAGATGATCAAGATGGTGTTCTAGTTCAAGGAGCTCAATCCTCTCTTGAAAGTCAGTTTCAAATTGATCCGGTAAATCAGGAAGAAGAGATAGGTCTGAATGAGCTTGATCAAGAAGCAGAAGTGCAAGAAACTCCCAAAGTTCCAAGGTATGTAAGACTGAACCACTCTGAAGATCAGATCATAGGTGACAAAAGCAAAGGTGTGCAAACTAGAAGGAAAATTGCTCAAAATTCAGATGAATGTTGTCTGATTTCAAAGATTGAACCTAAGACAATAAATGAAGCCTGCAATGATGAAAATTGGACCAAAGCAATGGAGGAAGAGTTGATGCAGATTGAGAAAAATCACACTTGGGATCTTGTTTCTAGACCTAGTAACAAGAATGTGATTGGAACCAAATGGGTCTTCCAGAACAAACTAAATGAAGTTGGTGAAGTAATCAGAAATAAAGCCAGATTAGTCTGCAAAGGCTACTCTCAAATAGAAGGGATTGATTTTGAGGAAACCTTTGCTCCGGTGGCAAGAATTGAAGCAGTCAGACTATTTCTTGCATTTGCTGCCTTCAAAGATTTCAAAGTGTATCAGATGGATGTCAAATCTGCCTTCTTGAATGGTGACTTAGAAGAAGAGGTGTACATTGAACAACCAAATGGATTTCAGTTATCTGAGCATGGTGATATGGTCTGCAAATTAAAGAAGTCACTGTATGGTCTAAAGCAAGCTCCAAGAGCATGGTATGAAAGGTTAGACAAACATCTTTTGAAGATTGGTTTCAACAAAGGTACTGTTGATAGTAACCTATATTTCAAAATTGATCATGAAAACATCTTGATTGTTGAAGTATTTGTTGATGATATCATCTTTGGAGGAAGAGACAGTCTGTGCAAAATCTTTGCAAACCAAATGAAAAGTGAGTTTGAAATGTCAATGCTCAGTGAAATGAATTTCTTCTTGGGTCTACAAATTACTTAGACAGAGAAAGGAATCTTTATCTCTCAGACTATATATGTGAAAGAACTATTGAAGAAATTTGGAATGGAAGATTCAAAGCCTATGAACACTCCCATGGCTATCGGATGTAAGTTGAGCAAAGATGATGACTCTCCTAAGATAGATCAGACAAAGTACAGATCAATGATTGGAAGATTATTGTATCTCACTCAAACTAGACCAGATATAATGTAGGCTATTGGTCTTGTGGTGAGATTCCAGGCTGATCCCAGAGAATCTCATGTCATGGCAATCAAAATAATTTTTAAGTACTTGAAAGGAACAGTTGAGTATGGTCTATGGTATCCTAGAGATCATAATTTTTCTCTTCATGCATATAAAGATGTAGATTGGGTAGGAGATGTGGATGATAGGAAGAGTACAAGTGGAGGAGCATTCCTTTTAGGAAAAGGTTGGTTTCTTGGATAAGCAAGAAACAAGAGGCAATATCCTTGTCTACAACTGAAGCAGAATACATTGTAGCAGTAGGTAGTTGCACTCAACTTTTGTGGATGAAGCAGATGCTAAGAGATATTCAAGTAGAATATAAGGAGCCTATCACAATTTTCTGTGATAATTCAAGTGCAATAAATATTTCTAAGAATCTGGTATTGCATTCTAAGACCAAGCATATATCTATCAAATTTCACTTTCTGAGAGAACAAGTGAACAAGGGTGAAGTCATATTAGAGTATGTGCCCTCCAAGGATCAGCTTGCAGATATTTTTACTAAACCTCTTCCCAAGGACTCTTTTGAGTATCTCAGGGAGAAGTTAGGGGTCATGGCCCCTCCGATGATGAACTAGGATGCACTGATGTGCAACAGTCCGGTGGATATCACAGTCATATCTTGTGATTGAGATTGATGATGGGGAGCTGCTACTAAGGGGGAGCAGCTGGTATGATTCTGATGTGTTAGAATTGCAAGTATGAGCCCTTTGCCATTGATGTCAAAGGGGGAGAGAAGACATGTGAAAAACAAGTGGTTGATGATCAAAGGGGGAGTAGTAAAGGAAGAGAAGACATATGAAGAGTTGTTGCTGATAGCGGGAGCTGTGACAGAAAGGAGAAGTTCTTTTCTTGATGGTTTTTCACATCATATGTTGCCATCAATGACAAAGGGGGAGATTGTTGCAAGTATGAGGATAACTAGTGTTGTCATTGATGTCAACATACTCATATTGCATTAATGAGAAGGATTGGATGTGCTGTGTGCTGAGGTTATTGAGGAAATCAGTCTCAATCAGGAAGAGTGAAGAATAGTGATGAGAAGAAGGCAAAAGTCCTCAATAGGTTGAGGATCAGAGGATGTGGTTTAAAGGGTTTGTAGATATGAGTCTTGATATGTTCCATTCAAGATTTTAGAGGTCTGCATGAAGATCTGAAGAAGTTATTGTCGCTCAAGTAGAACCAGTTCCGGCAGGTGTTCAGTGGTGACAGAGTGTCACAGATTGGTCTGGTGAGCTCCAGAATTGCATTATCTCATTCTGCAGATTGGAGATAGTGTTGAAGAAGTTCATGTGAAGTGACAACTAGATTTGTTCATGGTTTGAAGGTCCGGAAGCACCTTTTTCATTATGACAGTGATGACAGACTGTGTTCTTGAAGTTCTGGATGAAGAATAGAAGAATTCCAGTAAGCTGATAAAGTGCGGATGTTCTTGATGACTCAGGAAAGGTTTTGGTGATCTTTGGATCATGTACAATTCTCATTGGTGGTCCGCATTGAAGTTTGAGTTTGCATTTGAAGAATAACCTCAGATATCAGTGTTCTTCCTAAGACAGGCCGACTGGATGTATTACATGTCTTGCGAATGATCTTGTAGGTGTTTGCCGACTTAGATGATTGTTCCTAAGTTGATGCCTTGTATAAATAAGGGATTGTGAATTCATTTTGAAGTGTGTCTTGCGGTGATGAGTGTGGTATAGCGAAGGGAAGTGTGAAAGGTAGAGCAGGAGTTTTTGGGCTTAAATGGAACTGATCCAGACATGGTAAAGATGTCATTCTCCAGTTCAAGTTTGTAATACTTGTTACTTTGTAGACAGTGTGTCTCTTGTAGGCAGTGTGCCTCTTATGAGTAGTGTGCTCAGGCAGTGAGCCCTAATTGGCATGTGCCATCTATTTTTCTTATTCTTCTAACAGAGAATAATCCTTGGGTTAATCACCTCGTGGTTTTTCCCTTGACTGGGTTTTCCACGTCAAAATCTTGGTGTCTCATGTGTTGATGTATATCTGCTCTGGTGTTTATGCTTTATGCTTTCATGAGTGATTAATTGATATGCTACTTAATAACAAAGAGGATTTAAGTGGTTGAAATAGAAGCAAGTTTTGTACAATTGATTCACCCCCCCTCTCAGTTGTGTGCCCTAGATCTAACACTCCTTCCACTGACTTTTCCCTCCTTACATTAGATCTAAACACATGGTGCCCCATCCCAACATCTTAGATGATAGTGGGCCACCACCAAAGTGCCCTGTGTGGGCATGTAAAAGCCCCCACATGTCCCTTCTCCATTTTCCTGGTGCTTCCTTTATAGAGATCAAGCTACATGTCACCCCGTCACGACCTCGTGATGAATATTCCTTTTGCCAAGATCCTCCTGCGTGCATGTGCTATTGTCAGATCTAAGCTCCTTTGCAGATCTCCTTTCACCTTGACACTTGGTAGAATATGATTCCTTGGCCCTAGATCTTAGACTGAATGGCAATAGGCCACACTACCCAAACATATGTCACATTATCGCAATCGTGCAAGGGAAATGTGACGTCACCGATGACGCACCACGACGCTGCGAAATACACTTTATAAGGCTGCCAAACTTAGGACTTTGGATTTAATTTTCACGGGTGGCAGTGGGTAAGGCTAGAACAAGGGGCCGGTCACTCGATGAAAACAAAGGCTTCAAGTTGTGACATAAGTGACCGGTGACCTGCTACAGGCGGTCAATGACAAAATAGAACATAAAGTGAAAAGTGATCGTAGGACATAAGGTTTGAGGAATTTAAGGATTTAATGCTTACAGAAATGATTTAAAACCCTAGACCTAGGTAGGCACCACCAGATTTCATGCATACCCAAGGTAGTATAACCTTGCCTAGATGAGGGAAGGGGACTCATAACATAAGTTCTTATAGTACATAGAAGGTATGAACCACTTGATATGCAAATGGGAAGTAGTATACTAGAACCAACCCTATCTTCAAGATATGAATACTATTCTTGGAGTAATGAAATTAACCCACAAGCATAGCATACATAAACAAATGACCATGTCTATTCTATGTGTTGCCCGCCACTTACCATGATATAATGGGATCAAGGTAGCTTTGGAAATGACCTAGAACAAGACAAGAAGATAAAAATCAATAATCAAAAGACCAACCAAAAAAGCAGAAACAACCATTGTATTTTCTTCCCAAGATAGGTGTTGATAGGATAATGGATTCTATCCATTGTAGGAACAATATATCCTAGGACATGAGTCACTTGGAGTTTGTTGGATAAATTCTGAAAGGTGGGTGAAAGGATAGTCAAGCCATGTCTGATGATTATATTTGGTATGTTGATTGATAATTTTTGCATGAGATGTGATGTTTCAGTTGTATGTTTAGCATGTGTATTGTTAAGCTTAGTTGATAGGGACCATCCAAATAGGTTGGATGGGTGCACCTTATGTACCTAATTACTAGATACTTCCTTCATATTCTAGACTGCCTACATACCCTGTGTCCACAGGATCAAGGTACTTTAAGATGAGGGTGAGATGAATATGTAGTTTTGGTAACACTTGATGATGTGGGAATGGTTCAGGATGGGTGATGGTATTTGAGAGTGATGATGTGGGAGTGTTTTTGTATTTTTTCTATTTTTATAATGTTGTTGGTGTTTTTGGATTTTCTAATGTTTTTGAATTTTTTTATTTTCTAATGTTTTTGGACATTTTTGGATTTTCTAATGTTTTTGTATTTTTTGGATTTTCAAGTGTTTTTGGATTTTTTAGATATTTAACTGTACAAAAGAAGCCTACAAGGATCCTTGTTCCATTGATTACCTTTGGGTGGGATGATGTGAGGTGGGTGATTAATGTTTCAAAATTCCAAGCCATGAGATGTGTGCAATGTGGATTGTCGTGATGGAAAGAGGACTTATTAGATGGTGGAAATAGCCACTACACATGGCACCTAAGACAGGTTTTCACCATGGTACTTATCCAAGGTGCCACTAAATTGATTTTCACCAGTGGATGGCTTTATTGCACTCAGGTTTTTCTTGATTTTTTTAATTTTTTGGTATTTTTCAATTTTATTTTATTTTTTGTATTTTTGCTTTGGGATAATTGATGAGTTATGCATAGAACTTCTTCAAATGTAGAATATTCATGGGTTCATCAAGAGGCCACCCCTCAAGTGTTGCAAGCTGATATGCCCTTGATAGATTAGTTGGTTGTGATAACATATGGTCCCAATCAATTGGGCTTGAATTTTCCTTTTTTGGTGTGCTCCTGTAATTTTTTTTAATTTTCCATGAGGACAAGGTCGCCTACTTCAAACTTACAGTTCTTGATATCTTTGTTATAGCTCCTTCATAGGTGATTTTGGTATGCTTGAAGATGGTTAAGAGCATCCAGGTGGTTCTCATCCAGTAGTTCTAACTCATGTAGCCTTGCAACTCGATACTCTTCATCAGTGATCATATTCTGTAAAGAAACTCTGAGTGATGGGAGCTCGACCACAATAGGTAAGATGGTTTCTGAACCAAATACTAGGGAATATGGGGTGGCTATTGTAGGTGTGTGGATGCTTGTGTGGTAAGCCCATAGGGTGAGATTAAGTTGGAGTTGCCAATCACAACCAGCTTCATTAACTATCTTGTTCAAAATGCATAGGATTTTTTTTGTTAGAAGCTTTGGATTGAATGTTACCTTAAGGGTAATAAGCTATGGAAAAGTGATGTTGGATCTAGAATTTCTCACATAATGTGTGGACTTACTAGTTTTTAAATGGTTTCCCATTATCTGTGATGATGGAATGGGGAATGCCATATCGACATATTATGTAACGGAGAATGAATTTGGTGATTTGGATGCATGTGGTGAATGTGAGTGGAATTGCTTCAACCCACTTAGTAAAGTATTCAGTGGTTGTGATAATGAACTTATGACCAATGGATGATGGAGGGTGAATCTTACCTACAAGGTTGAGTCCCTAGTGTAAAAAATGCCTTGGATTTGTTATTGGTTGTAGCTCTTGTGATGGTGCATGGATGAGGTTCCCATGTTGCTAACATGACAAGCATTTCTTCATGAACCTGTAAGCATCTCGCTCCATGGTCAGCCAGTAGTATCATGTTCTTAAGATCTTCTTGGCTAGGGTAGGTCTACTAGAGTATGCCCTTCAATTGCCTTCATGCACCTCTTGTAAGGCCACTTCAGCTTCTCTAGAGTCAAGACATCATAAAAGCATACCATTAAGACTCCTTTTGTACATGGTGTCTCCTATAAGGGTGAAGTGGGAGGCTTGCCAAATGAAGCTTTTACATTGTGATGGAGAGAGGTTGGGTGGCATGATGTTGTCATGAATGTACATGTACATTTCTTGATACCAAGGAGATAGGGGACCAACAACTGCCAAGGAAAATGGGGTGGCTCTTGTAGGTGTGCAGAGGCTTGTGCAGTAAGCCCATAGGGTGGGATTAAGTTGAAGGTACCACTAGAGTGTGCCCCACAAATGCCTTCATGTACCTCTTGTAAGGCCACTTCAGCTTCTCTAGAGTTGAGGCATTGTAAAAGCATACCATCAAGACTCCTTTTTGTATAGGGTGTCTCCTATAAGGGTGAAGAGGGAGGCTCAACTTTTACATTGTGAGGATGAGAGGTTGGGTGGCATGATGTTGTAATGAAGGTACATGTACATTTCTTAATACTAGGGAGATAGGGGACCAACAATGTCACACACTAATTCTGATTGTGGAACATCATAAGCTGGTATGGGGAGTTCTTTGATTAGGAACTCACATTTCTTGCTATCTTTCTCCATGTCCACCAAAGATCCTATCGTTGCCATGGCATCTGCTACTTTGTTATTCAACCTTAGCATCTATTCAAAATGGATATCATGAAAATATTCTTTAAACTCATCAACCATTCTTTTATCGGGCAGGAGCTTGTCATCCTTAGTCTCATATTCATTGTTTACTTGTTGAATGACCAATTGGGAATCTCTATAGACCATCAACTTCTCGATCTTCCATTGAATCACCATGTGGAGTCCTATGATGAAGGTCTCATATTCTACTACATTGTTTGTACTGGCTTCCAACCTGAATACCATGGAAAATGTGGTGGCTCCTATAGGTGTATGGATGCTTGTGCGGTAAGCCCATAGGGGATTAAGTTGGAGGTGCCAGTCACAGCCACAGTCATAAGTCCTCCATTTTCACAATATCTATTTTGAATAGATCCCAAGGTTGAATAATAAAGTAGCAGATGCCCTTGATCCATAGATGGCTATGATAACATATGGTCCCAACCAATTGGGCTTGAATTTTCCCTTTTTGGTGTGCTCTTGCAAATTTTTCTGATTTTCCATGAGGACAAGGTCACCTACTTCAAACTTGCAGTTCTTGATCTTTTTGTTATAGCTTCTTCATAGGCAATTTTGGTTTGCCTGCATATGGTTAAGAGCATCTAGGCATTTCTCATCTAGTAGTTCTAACTCATGCAGCCTTGCAACTCAATACTCTTCATCAGTGATCATATTCTGTAAAGAAACTCTGAGTGATGGGAGATTGACCTAAATAGGTAAGATGGCTTCTGAACCAAATACCAGGGAATATGGGGTGGGTCATGTAGGTGTGTGGGTGCTTGTGTGGTAAGTCCATAGGGCATGATTAAGTTGGAGGTGTCAGTCACAGCTAGCTTCATTAACTATCTTCTTCAGAATGCGTAGGATGGTTTTGTTAGAAGCTTCAGCTTGACCCTTACCTTGAGGGTGATAAGGTGTGGAAAAGTGGTGTTGGATCTAGAATTTCTCACACAACATGTGGACTTCATGGTTTTTAAATAGTTTCTCATTATTTGTGATGATGGAATGGGGAATGTCATATCAGCATATTATGTAATGGAGAATGTATTTGGCTATTTGGATGCCTATGGTGAATGTGAGTGGAATTGCTTCAATCCACTTAGTAAAGTATTTGGTGGTGGTGATAATGAACTTATGACTATTGGATGATGGAGGGTGAATCTTACCTACAAGGTTGAGTCACCATTGTGAAGAAAGTCATGGAGTTGTTATTGGCTATAGCTATTGTGATGGTGCATGGATGAGGTCCCTGTGTTGTTGACACAACAAGCATTTCTTCACAAACTCGTAAGCATCTCATTCCATGGTTGACCAGTAGTAACCTATTTTGAAGATCTTCTTGGTTAGGGTAGGTCCACTAGAGTGTGCTCCATAAATGCCTTCATACACCTCTTGTAAGGCCAGTTCAGCTTCTCTAGAGTCAAGACATCATAAAAGTGTACCATCAAGACTCCTTTTGTACATTTCTTGATACCAAGGAGATAGGGGACCAACAATGTCACACACTAATTCTAATTGTGGGACATCATAAGCTGGTATGGGGAGCTCTTCGATTAGGAACTCACATTTCTTGCTATCTTGCTTCATGTCTACCAAAAATACTATTGTGGCCATGGCATCTGCTGCTTTGTTATTCAACCTTGGGATCTTTTCAAAATGGATATCATGAGAATACTCTTTAAAGTCGTCAACCATTCTTTTACAGGGCAAGAACTTGTCATCCTTAGTATTATATTCATTGTTTACTTGTCAAATGTCCAATTGGGAATCTCCATAGACCATCAACTTCTTGATCTTCCACTGAATTGCCATGTGGAGTCCTGTGATGAGAGCCTCATATTTTGCTACATTGTTTGTACATGGAAATATGATCTTGTATGATTTGGGGATGGTGTCTCCTTCTCCACCAAAGATCCTATCATGGCCATGGCATATGTTGCTTTGTTATTCAACCTTGGGATCTATTCAAAATGGATATCATGAAAATGGAGGACTTATGACCATGGCTATGACTGCACCTTCAACTTAATCCCGCCCTATGGGATTACTGCACAAGCATCTACACACCTATAGGAAAATGTATTTTGATGGGTCTTATACACATCGAGGCTCAGGAGCAGGCATTTTGTTTGTTACCCGTTAAGGAGACACCATCACCAAATCATACAAGTTCACATTTCCATGTACAAACAATGTAGTAGAATATGAGGCCCTCATTAGAGGACTCTACATGGTGATTAAGTGGAAGAATGAGAAGTTGATGGTCTATGGAGATTCCCAATTGGTCATTCGACAAGTAAACAATGAATATGAGACTAAGGATGACAAGCTCTTTCCCTATAAAAGAATGGTTGACGAGTTTAAAGAATATTTTCATGATATCCATTTTGAACAGATACCAAGGTTGAATAACAAAGCAATAGATGCCATGGACACGATAGGATATTTGGTGGACATGAAGAAAGATAGAAAGAAATGTGAGTTCCTGATCGAAGAACTCCCCATACTAGCTTATGATGTTCTACAATCGGAATTAGTGTGTGACATTGTTGGTCCCCTATCTCCCTAGTGTGAAGAAATGTACATGTACCTTCATGACAACATCATGCCACCCAACCTCTCATCCTCTTAACATAAAAGCTTCATTCATCAAGCCTCTCACTTCACCCTTATAGGAGAGACCTTGTACAAAAGGAGTCTTTATGGTACACTTTTATGATGTCTCAACTCTCGAGAAGTTGAAGTGGCCTTACAAGAGGTACATGAAGGCATTTTTGGGGCACACTCTAGTGTACCTACTATTGATGCATGCATTTGATACATGATCAACTGGAGTTAACTTCACAATTCAACTTAGTCTCTCTTGAAAAGTATGGAGAGTTAAACATAATTCTCAACTCCAAGTTTCTATATGGTCAGTTCTTGACCGCATGGGATCAGTTAGTAGTTCTTTGTGAACCTGTAATATTCAAGGGACCTTACTGAATTAAAGGATTTGTCACTGGGAATTTCCACTTATTGTATGCAAATATATCAAAATACATCTCAAATTAAAGATCCTTTACAATTATTTATAGCTTTTAATCCAAACTTTACATGAAATTTACCAAAATAGACTTCATAACTCAAACTTTATGAAAACCATCAAGGATCATTAGCATTTCCATATTTTTAATAGGATCCTTAACCATTTCCTTTAGATAATTATGTTTCAGCTAATTATTTAAAGATTCTTTGGAGAAAAGTTTAAGAAAGGTAAAGTTTAGAAATATTCAATCCTACAAGAATTTATTTTCTACTACGCATGTATATAACTTGAATAAATTGTAATGACTCAAAGAGTAAACTTCATGTATATTTATCCTGAGCAATATCACAAATTCATATACAGAAATGCAATCACCAAAGGTTATACACTAAAGAACACTGGAATCTAATGCACTCTAAAATAGATGTAGCAAAAGATGTGTATATTCAGTAATATATGAAGAGCCTTTCAGATTTACATTGTATTTAGACTCTATATTCTTTGAAATCATTTACAACCAATCAAAAACTTACAAACATTTCACAGATACAATGGAGAAATTGGATATTCCACATTATCCCCATTATAGACACAGGTGTATTCCACTTCACATAAGAATTCACTCAAAGTCTAAAACTTCCTTTTACCTAAAAATGAATATATGTCTTTTTTCTATAAAACTCTGTGTAAAAAAATACATGTAGCAAGGTTCTTTATATAGATTTTGAATCTCCCTCTACTATGGTCACCAAAACTAAATCAAGGGTCTTTTCCTTGAGATTCTGTGTTGAATTTGATTTTAAACAAAACAACATAATTCAATATATTACACAAGAAAATAAGAGAACCACCACTGGTACTTTTCCTCTTTACTCTTCTCCAATCTTCTTCAAATATTCTGTACAATTGTCTATCAATGCTAACACTGCACCATGGTTATTTCTCTGACTCATGATCCAGGTGTATGTTTGCATTTCAACCTTTTCTCTTAATGTTTTTACTTGCTCCTCCATCTCCTCTTTATGCTTCTGATATTTCTTCATCCTTAGACTTGATTCCATGATAAAATCAATCATCTCAGCATTCAAATATGTATTTGGATTCTACATACAAGGTAAATACATATCTCTGAATTCCTTTACTGCCATATTAGCATCATAAACATGTATTTTTGAGCATCCATACCCAATGAACTTTTGTATGATCTTATAGTGCTCCCTAACCATTTCATCAACGGCCTTTTCCATCTCCTGGGCATTCACAATGCAACCCTCCAACATATTACTTTCAAACTGCAACTCCAATGTGGTCTATGGCATACGACCTGCTACCTAGGAAGTTATTACTCCCTCACTCTTCAGCGCTTTGACCCTTTCTTTCATGTTTTCCACCTGATCTATTTCCTCCTTACACTCTTCTATTCTACTTTGACAATGTTGCAAAACAGTGCTACAATTATTCTTTTCTGCAAGGGCCAATACCCAATTAGCAATTACCTATCTTATTGTACTCTCTCCCTTCTGAATAAATATCCTGAACCATTCCTCAAAAGCATTAGGTTCAACACTTTTATTTTCCAATTCTAGGACTTGATCTTTAGACACAATGGTTAAGTTTTCATGTATATCAGGCATCTCAACCCTAGGGTCAAATATTCCATGTATAAACTGTTGCAACTATGCGATATGCCCTTTTAGGTAATCAAACTTATCTTTATCCTTCTTCATCATTTCCATTGTCTCCTTATTCATATCCTCCCATTCAGTAAAATGTTTTTTTCATGTCATATGTCCTAGATCAATGTTCATCATTTTATAATCTTCAAGGGTCATTTCACCCTTTGCCTTGTCTGTTTGTGGGATGGCAAGCTCTAGAGTTCTTGATCCTGAGGGACCTCTCTTTATGGTAGACATTGTTCTTGCTCTTCTTCTTTCCCTTTGCGGATGCCCTCCTAGTAAGCTTTTAATATCAATGGGAACCAACTGTACTACTTTTTCCCTTCTTACTTCATTCCCTAGCCAAGCTGGTGGTTCTTTATTGATTTATGCCCTTGTTTCTACATTGGTTACCTCCTTTTGAGGTTTCTCTACTTCTACCTGCTCTTGCAATGGTGATTGTTGTGGGGCAGGTTGCTGCTTTGGAGGCTACTCTTCTGAGCCTGATGGCATATTTCCTTGCTGCTATACCTCTTCCTTAGAAACATCCCCCTTATCCTCTTTGGGGTCATCTGATGCTTCTATTACCCTCATTGTCATTTCTTTTTGTTCCTATGTATTAGCAGACATGCTTGCTTGATCTATTTGTGAAGGCCAATTAGTGAATTCATCAAGTCCTTTCTTAACTTTCTCTCCTTCAAGTTCTTTTCCTACATTGTCTTCTAGTATACCTTGTTCATTATATATCTTCAGAACATCCAAAACATCCATATTAGCAATACTTGCCACTATGGCTTCTTTTGTTTGCATATTAGTTTGACTTGGTGTTTCTTTAGTCATGTCTTTTTCTTCTACTTGCACTGATGTTTCTACTTCTTTGATCACTTTATCTTTTTCTTCTTCCTTTTCTAATTCCTTAATCTATCATGCAACATTTTGCACTTCTTCTATGATTTCTGGTTCCACCAGTGTACCAAAAGGATCTATTGCTTTTGATTCTCCTAGTATATGTCTTTATTTTGGTCCTAAACCTTGTATTTTCCTCATGTACACCTGGGTATCATGTTCTTCCATCATGAATGAACCTGTATCCACTGTAGGTCCCTCTTCTGCATTATCTATATCCACAATCTCACTTATCTTTTTTGTTTCTTGGCCTTCTAGTGTATGCAACATTTCTTTAGTTAATTCTTACTTAACCTTAATGTGGTGTTTTCTCCTTTCTTCTGGTGTAAAGTTTGCAGATACTTGTTTTTGTCTTGTTTCAACTGATACAACAATAGGTACATGTGTTTTCTTTGCTGGTAAATCTATAGCAACATCTCGCACTACAGGTTGCCTTGTAGACATGTCTTCCTCTTGCACTAACTCACTAAACACCATTGGTGTTTGTGTTTCCTCAATATGGATCTCTTGACTAGATGCTCCTTCCTCCATAAATATACCTGAAGGGATGGCCACCATAATTCCCAAAGCATAAGGATCTAACAATGTTGCATTTTTATCCCAACTTAATACCTTGGTTTGTATGAACCTTCTCCTCTTCTCATAGAAGCACATAAGTTCATCTTCATTTTCCCTTTCTCTTTTCTTTCCTTTCTTCTAATAAGTCTCAATACCTCCTTTAACTTTAAGATCTTCTATTTTATCGGCCAACCATTTTTTAGAAAATAGGAGAACTAGTGTAGATATTACATCTAAGGATATATCTGCAGGCTTTTCCCAATCAGGTTCATCAACAGGTAATAATGTTGTCCCTTGGGCTTCATAACTTTGATGTAACAACTTATCATCTTTAGTAATTTCTTGAGGCATGCTGATAACCCCCATTGTCCTCATTTGTTCAATGGTCAATCTTTGGTGAGCCTTTTTCCTTACTTCCTGTTCACTTTCACAATCTACCCAAAAATCTTCAATGTGAATTTGGTGCTTGTATTTTTTATCATGAAAATTCTATTTTCTATGAAAAGGGTCAAATTTCCTTGTCAAATCAAATTCCTCAAATGCATAGTATCTCAATTCTATTTCTGACTATCTAGCAGTATCTTCATTGTAACAAGAATAGTCACCAATTACAAATGGGAACTTGTTTCCTCTTTTGAACTTCCTCTTATACATGTTGTATATGTTAAGAACCTACCTGGAGAATTATAATACAATCAGGTGATCTGTAGGATACCTGGGCAATTTAAATGGCTTTCCCTCAAAAGCTTTAGTCCTTATGTAAGTAAAAGTGGGAAATTGTATAAACAGAGAACTGAAATAACCTATGGCTTCCCTAGCCTCCCCACTTATTCTCTTTTCTTTATCTCCATTTAACACCCTCACCATATAATTTTAGAAAACATCATTTACTCTAGTATAATTTCTTAATGCATACTCTTCCTGCAAGTCTGGGTAATGATCATATACTAATTTCTGTCCTGGGCCACTCCCCAAAGTACTTATCACTCTTATTCTAGCTAGTGGAGGCATTTCAGCAGCCAACACATATATCACATAGGAAGAGATATTGAACCTTATATTTTTTCTAAATGCCATTATTTGCTTATTTATTGTATTACTAATGGCCCTGTCCCAATGAATAATTCCATCTTTTGAGCGAACATATTGTATAACACTGAACATCCATGGCTCCAACTTAGTTGCATCTCCTAGCCCTGTCAGCCTACTCAACATGGTGATCATGAGATATATCTCTTCTTTGAAATCAATTCTATATAGAGTTTTAGGAACTCTCACAGTGGCCTTGGGTTTGTTTTCAGCTATATACCATCCATAAAAGATAGCACTTTTGCATTCTCTCTCATTGTTTGTATAATCATTTGCACACTGGTTTGTATCAATAACCATCATTTTTTCTTTAATTTTAAGCCCAAAAGTCCAGGCTATACCTTCAGAGGATAAATCTACAATTCTCCTGCCATTATGCATTACTTGTCTGGTTTCTAGGTTATACCTCTCCATACATTCTAACACCAAATCCCTAGCTTCCATAGCTAAGGGGAACCCTGCAGCCCTGTATAACCCTTTCTCCTAGATCTTCTTCATGTCATTTGAAGCATCAGATGCTGTGACCTTATGTAACACCTCATTTGTATCATAATGTCCAATATTTGTATCTATAATTGTCCCTCCTGAGTAAAATATCAAAGTTGGGAACCCTCGAATTGGCGACAACTCTTCTTTAATGGTTTCCCTCCACATTTTTCTCTCCCTTTTCACCTTTTCTCCTTCCTCAGCCATGATAGCCACCTTCTTTTGCTTTGGTGCCATCCTGTAAAAGGCAATTACATTTTTTACCTTCCTATTCATATACGTTTGTTAGGGTTCTTTTACCCTAATTTCATGTTTCTTACCATTTTTACTTTTACCCTAATTATTTTATCCTCCTCTACTTTGGAATTCAAATTATATAACAGTATTTAGTTAAATCCCCTAAGTAGATTCAATATTTGCAATAACTAATTCCATTTTTCAAATGAGTTTAACTGCAACAAATTCATATTTATGCTAATGCATCATAACAACATTTTAGGATACATACTTGTTTCTTTGACCAGCTTAATTTTACAAGTGTTGAATAGAATTATCATTTCAGTTGCACCATTACTGCCTTGTAATTCTGTTCAACTTCTAATTTCTACCCACCTGGTGCAATTTTTGTCTACTCTGCAATTCTAGCTTCACAATGTGATTATGAAATTGTATCATAGACTTTTTCTTTTATTCCTTTCGAATTTTGCATTCCTATTGTTAGTTGTGCATTTAATACAACAATTAATGCATATAATTCAAATCAAGACCTTTTCTTTTAATTTTGCACTTTGAACTTTGTATCCGTTAGCCTTTTCCCTTTTTCACACATCAATCGATACATTACTTAGTGTATCTTGCTCTTTGTATGTTACCTTTTGTATGTTACTTTTATACAAATGACTACGATACAAATCAATGCCTACAATGGTCAATATTACCTCACTTCACTCACAACCTTGCATTTTACTTTTGCACTTTGTAATGCATATTCTTTGCATACATTTCCAACATACAAAGGTGGAACTCTCAAGATATTCATTCTACTTAAACTGATTCCTTTTGTATATTGTGTTTTGTATATCACATTTTGTATATCACGGCACATACAAAAACCTAAGATCTTATTTATTTCATATCATATTTAAATCATCCATCATGTCCACTTTTGCATCTGTCTATGCATAATATCTTTTATTCACCGAAGGACATCCCTTGGCTCCCAACTTAGTACTCTAATTTTTGTACATCTGTGTAGACCCTACCACATGTAATCAACCACCTCAGTTTTTTATATCTGTCCATTGTATGTACCATTTTTGCATATGAAATACAACCCAATATACAAGCAATCACAGACCTCCGCTACTTATAAAATCATATTTAAGACACCATCAGGTCAACTTTGTATACTCCTTAATGCATTTTACTTTTGTTTATTGAACCCTTTTTATAACAACACTTCTGCGGGCCCCATCATTTGTAAGTTCCCCTAACCATTTTGACACCCGATATTGCATTTGTATTCAAGATACAAATCATTATTAATGCAGAAGTACAAAATAACATACACTAGGATTTATACTTATGAACGATAACAAATACCTTCCTTAGATTCGGACATGTATATTAGTTTTTTGTATGTATGTTAGAATGCATTAGCTTATACATACAAAAACAGGTGACAACAGGTGCAAATTTCAACTTCTTAATCTTGCCATCACTCGTACTGTTTCTTGCAATTAATGCTGCAAACCATAGATCATGATTAGAAGAAATCCAATACATTTATGACGTTAATTTTATTAGACCCTTGGCACGCGTGAATTAATACCTACACTCCTGCATATTCAATTTCTTTCAAATGCAATTAATGGTGATTGAACCTGCAACTTGTGGAAAATTTATGTTTAAGCATATACGTAATAGACAATTTCACATTCTTTAGACTGCTAAAATACTTTCTGCGAGTATGACCACTCCCATTTGCCTACTTAGTTCTAAGAGACAAACTGCCTTCTTTGGTCTGATTTTAGATGCTCATCTAAAAGGATTAATTATGTTGCATGAAAACCCCATGTTTCATGATTTGGAATTAGAAGCTATAAAGATGATATTAGGCAAAAGCTTCTTGACCAATGGAGATAAGTATAGAGTTAATTCAGACATTGTTTCATGGTTTCTTGCTTCTAATTTGGACCTAAGTGTCAACAAGGTAGAGGTCTTTTTGTTACTGCACGACCTTTTCTAAGTACAGACTTACAGATATTGATGTTCTCTTAGTGGCAGACATGGGGATAGGTGTACCATGGGCTTCAGAACTTTACCTAGGTAATGTCCCCAAAGCTCAATTTGATAGACTGCCATTCCTTATGCACCTTCCTAACTAGGCCTTAGCCTGCCATCGATATTGGGCCAAGGTCGATCTCAATTTTCTACGACTGTCCAGGAGATTAGAAATATCACAAAGCTAAGACTAGATTAACCATTTTGTAGAAATAGTCTGAATTGGAATTTTCTATGGAACTCCCTAATCTATATATTGTTTCTCTTTTGGCATTTTGGTTCCTCTATTTTTCACCGTGACTTCAAAATTTGACAAAGGCACTCATAAATATATCGCTCTTGATTGTATATACTCTGCTCATATAGAATATAAGCTATAGTCAATTTTGGTACATTTATACGATTGCAATTTCTCTTTCTGGTGCATTTACATGCAATCTCATTCTTCAAATTGGTTTTAAATTCCTATGATTTTCAATCCTGCAACTTGACCATGTGACGTTTTACCTTATTCTGCCCTATGTTTCTTTTAATTTTGTTTTCAAATCTGTATATGTATGCTCTTTACTTTACATCTCAAATGCGTAATGAATAATTTAAACATACAAAACTAAGGGTGCTTACACGGATTTTTCATTCGATTCAACTGACATTTAAATCTAGTTGGGTCTGCTTTGTATCCAAAAGGTTTCACATGTTCAACAGATATGTATGTCCCTCTTTGAAATACAAAAACAAACTAACACAACATGACCACATGAGAGTGCATATACAAAAAGATTTGTATACAACATACAAAACCTCAAACCTTTTATGCATACAAAATACTCATACTTCACAGGATAAAAACTCTAGTCAATCCAAAATAACCCTCAATCATTTTTCACTTTCACTGGGCCTTATGATTTTCCACATTTTATAACACCTACCCCTTTTCTCCATACCACCAAGCATGACCCACACACAAGCAACAACCACAACAGGGGTCCTCATTTTGCTGAATGATAAAATGGGGTGTGTTGTGAGCATCACAACAACTAGCAACCAAATAAAACAACCAAATTGAAACCATTAAAGCAAACAAAATGAAATAAATCCATAACTTCCAACCTCCTTATATACAAAACTATTATTCAACCTAGACTGAATGTATTTAATAAGGTGTATGAATCTTTCAATAGAATTTAGTTGTGTGCATGTGATTAATAAGCCTCATCTTGAAGATGAGTTGAAAACACTAGTGACTGATGTTAACCTACGTAGTTGATTTCATCCCTCATAGCCAATCAGATAGAGCCTTGCTGCCAGCAGGCATTCATAGCCCCAACAAGGTTATCATTACAATTCTCCTAAGTAGAGCCCCACTGCCAGCAAGCGTCTATAGCCCTAGTAGAGTTACTTAGATGGCTTAATTTGGATTTTCAGTATAATTCTTCTTTCTCTTTTTTTATTTTATTCTATTATTTTGTTTTATTTTTTTATGCAGTATATAAGTTTATGAGATATTCTTACTAGTTATTTGTAATGCAAGGTGTGGTCACTTGCCAAAATTAAGCTGAGAATTGCATTAGTCGCAAGGGTGACCTCTAATTTTTCAAGTAACACTTACACTAGTATTTTCAACAGATCCAAGGATTTTAGGTGTGTCATTGTGAAAAACTCTTTTCAAATGTTTCAATTCATGCTTATTGAATAAAGTCTTTCATAGAATAAATAACACCTTACATTCATGAAAGTTATAACAAGTTATGTATAAATTTCAAATGATTAACCTGAATGTTTCAAATTTTGTTGTTTTTAGTGATTGTTAGTCTGCTCCTGCATACCCTAAATCAAAACAAACATCCCTTCCAAGGAGAAACAACAAACCACCAAACAACAAACAAAGACACGAAAACAAACAACCAACCAAACCACCAAACAACAAACAACAAACAAAACCAAAACTATACAATACTTACAATATGGTACACAGTAGGATGACCTCATTTTCTAAGCCTGAAAATAATGTTTGAGATGTTGACCATTAATAGGTAATGGTACATCTTCACCAGTTAAGGTTTTGAGCCTAAAAGTGTTGTCTCCTATTATTTTCAAAATTTGTAATGGACCTAACCATAATCTATCAAATTTCCCATGATTTACCTTTTTCTCATGAGCCTTGTCCCAACACAATACTAGGTCTGATATTTTGAATGTTTTAACTCTCGCTCTTTTATCAAACCATCTTTTAACTATTGCCTGATGTTTGGAAAATTTATCTATGGCTTGGTCCCTTTTCTCATCCAATTGTAACATCTAGACTAACCTAGCTTCCCTATGATCATTAAAGCCTAGGTATTCATTAGCAAACTTCCAAGTAGGTATTCTTAAAATCACTAGAAGTATGGGATCAGTCCCATATACTAAGTGGTAAGGTGCGTTGCCTAAAGTTGCATTTACTTTTGTTCTGTCCACCCATAAAGCATATTTTAACAAGGTGTTCCATTCCTTAGGATTTTTAGCAATTAGCTTTTTTATGATATCCAACAAAATTTTGTTTGTAGACTCAGCTAATCCATTACCCTGAGGGTAATAGTTGGATGAAAACTTAAGTACAATGCCATGTTCAAATGCCCATTTAAAAAATTTTAGAGAAGAGAAAGCAGGGCCATTGTCACATACCAGATAATATGGAGCTCCAAACCTTGTGATGGTGTTCTC
The DNA here is from genome assembly GCA_027924645.1 of Cunninghamia lanceolata. Lineage (NCBI taxonomy): Eukaryota > Viridiplantae > Streptophyta > Pinopsida > Cupressales > Cupressaceae > Cunninghamia > Cunninghamia lanceolata. Next base: position 1,109,893 of record BSBN01001388.1, read on the forward strand.
CTCAAGGAATTTGATGACGACTTCAGTGGCGGAGAATTTACAATAGGTGGCTTATGTCCATATTGTGCAATAATCTATTACTGTCATAATAAACTTATGTCCTATAGATGATGGAGGATTAATAACTCCAATAAAATCCAATCCCCACTATTCAAAGGGTCTCGACTCAATAACTGGATGTAATGGATTAGCTTGGTTTCTCCCTTTATCTGTTGTGGTCTAACATATATGATAGCTTTGGATATGATGTTCTGTATCTTTGAACATTGTTGGCCAGTAATACCCTAATCTTGGAATCTTATGAGTGGTTGCCAAATGTGATTCGTGGGTTGTTCCATACTTATCATGTAATCCCAGTAACACTTTATCTGCTTCACTTCTGTTTAATCACCTTAAATATATACCTTCATGATTCTTTTTGAACAGTAGACCTCCTTGTACCATATACCTTTGTGCTTTAATTTTTAGGGCCCTTCTCTAAGAAGATTTCATTTTATGCAGATATTTTCCAGATATCAAGAACATGTTCAAATCATCATACCAATTTGTAACCTCCTTTGTATTAAGCACATACTATTGTTTCACCAAGTTAGGATCCATATTGGCTATCATTCATACTAAAGTCTGATCTCTTACCAATTTCACCGAGATAATTTCCATGTCAAACTCCTGCAACACAGTGATCCATTTTGCCCTTTTCCCCATAGGTTCATTTTGCATTAACAACATCTTAATTGCTGCATTAGGTACAATGGCCTTTATTTGGCTTCTTAAAATGTAGTGTCTAAATTTTTTGACTACCCTTACTAATGCAAACACCTGTCTTTCTGTATCCAAGTATTTTAGTTGAGCATCCTTTAGTGGAGTACTCATAAAAGTGATTGGCTTTTCTTCATCTTCTTTTCCTTTCTGAGTCAAAGAAACTGCAATTGAATTCTATAAAGTAAATGAGTATATGTAAAATGGCTTGGTATAATCTAGGCTTGCCAATACAAGAGCATCAGAAATTGCTTCTTTGATGCCTTCAAATGCTGCCTTGGCAACTGGAGTCCACTAGATTTTTGCATCTTTCTTTAACATGATATTTAATGGCTGCACTATCTCTACAAAACCAATGATAAACTTGCAAACAAAATTAATTTTACCAAAGGACTTCAACTCTTTCTTACTATTAGGGAATTGTAATTTCCTAATCCCCTCTATTCTATCTGGATCAATTGAAATCCCATTTTTAGAAATAATATGACCCCAATAATTTTCCTTCAGTTACCCCAAACACACACTTCTTAGGCTTAAGAGGCACTCCATATCTCTCACACCTTTTTAATACATTTCTCAAATCCTCTGCATGTGTAGATGTGTCCCTAGAAAACATAGTCAAGTCATCTATATATATAACAATGCATTTACCTGATAGACCTCTGAACGTAATATCCATGGCTCTTTGAAATGGTGCACCTGCATTAATCAATCCAAAAGGCATTCTTCTATATGCATAATTACCCCATTTGTAGGTGAACATTGTTTTTAGTCTATCTTCCTTACCTATAGACCCTGGTTCTAGCCAGAGAATCCATCCAAAAAGGACATCATCTTGGCTCCATTAACTGCCTACAATACTTCATCTAATGGAGGCAAGGGATAGTTGTCTTTTTCAGATGCCTTACTTAGGTTTTTGAAATCTACACACAATCTAATATCTCCACTTTTCTTCCTTATCGGCACTAAATTAGCCACCCAAGTCAAATGTCTTAGGGGAAAATTTATTTTCACTGTAGCAATTTTTTGACTTCTTCAAAGATTAAAGGCTCCAGGATAGCATTCACATGCCTTTGTTTCTTCTTAAATGGCTTGACTCCTGGTCTTAATGGGATTACATGTGTTATAATGGATGTATCATATGTCTTCAAGTCCTCATATGTCCATGCTATAACATGTTTATATTCTTTTAATGCCTCTGCTATTTCTTTCCTTAATTATTTAGAGCAAGCTTTGCCAATTAACACGTTTTGAGGTTTATCCTCAATTCCTAAGTTAAAGGGATCACATTTACCTCCAGTAGTCTTAGGGAGATCTTTTTGTCTAATCACTCCATCAAAATTGAAGCCCTGTTCTAACTCAATTACCCCTTTAGGTAAGAAATTACTCTTTAAATTCACTATGTCTTCCTCATCCCATGATATATCAGGCCTTTCCTATTCATCAATGGCCTGTGTTTCAAACACTTCATGGCTAGTAAGGAAATCTACAATTTGTTGATCTCCTTCAAATACATGAAAATGAGTTACATTATCTGGTATACTTGGTATATTTACCAGTTCTACTACGAATCATTTTAATCCTGACAATGTTAAAGACTCTAGTGTGCTAGCTGTGACTGCCAATGCATCTAGTCTTTTGTTTAACTCTATAGGGATGTGCTCAATATTAAAAACTTCAAATGACTTTATCAAATCCCACAGCCTATGTCTATAATTGACCATTTTTTTGAAATTACATGCATATATCTTTCTAACTTGTCTTACTACTAGTTCAGAGTTGAAAAACACCCTGATTATTTTTACCTTTTTCTTTATGGCCATAACAAGCCCATAAATCAAAGCCTCATACTCTGCCACATTATTAGTGTAAGGGAATTCTAGTCTATATGCTGCTGAAAATGACTTGCCACTAGGATCGACCAATTCCACTCCTGCCCCTGCACCCTATTTAGATTTTGATCCATCACATTTCAATTCCATATGCCACTCTTATTCTTTAGACTTAGACCTTTTATTTCAACCTGGTTTGTTTTATTAAACCCATCCTTTGTCAGATCACATGTATCCTCAAGTGTTGGTATTTGAGCTATAGGTGTAATTGTATCCATTTTTGGCTCATGAAAATTAGAACAGTTAACCCCACATGTTTCAACACTCTTTTAGACCTGGAGATGAACTATTCATATCTTTATGAAAAGACAAATTATACTCCTTTCCCTATTTTTTCATTACTTCAATAAATTTAACATATTGGTATTACATCACATCTTTGCATATTCCACAATCTTCTTCAGGATGACCAATTTTATGTACCCTACACCAATCTTTATACAACCTACACTAGATAGGAGACTTAAATTGAATGCATTGATCCATCTCTTATCTGATGATTTCACTAAAATTAGTCATGGTGTTGTCTTCTTCCTTAGAAGAATCAGGTTCAGACTCAATAAGTATGTCAGTTTGATTATTCATGAGTTTTGTCTTAAATTCTAGAACTAGGACTTCCTTTATCTGTACCCCTTTATTTGATACTCTATAAACCCCAGGTTCAACAGAAGTGTATAATATTTTATTGGTCCTATTATACTATGTGATCATGTGTTTCATTCTGGGTTCAGCTTCAATCCTAATTTGATTTGGTATACCCCTCCATGGCAGCCACATGTGTGAAAAATCTGTAGCCATATATTCATTAAGGGTTTTGGACCAGTCCCTACTTAGTAACATCCCATAATGAGCTAGGATGTCCACAACCTGTATGTCAATGAATTAACTCACTCTAGGGTCTGTTGCTAGTTGCATATGAATATGCATCATCTCTCCTACTACATTAACTTTCATTTTATCTAGTTGAGTGACTACTTTTGCAGACTTTGTGGGGGTAAGTCCCAAAAGTTTACATATAGCCAAGGGCATGACATTAGCTGAAGCTCCTGAATCAACCATACAGTTATGCAATTTTTTTCCAAACATTCTCACAGATAATAGAAAAGGAGGTGCCTCTTTTTTCTCTGTATACATGACTACGTTAGTATTTGAAGGTTGTTCAACATTTTTAGACTTGTCCTTGGTCTGTGAATCTTTGCCATGAATATTTGCATTGACAGGGTTTTCTTTTGGTACCAGTTCATCTAAAGACTTTATGAATGCTGACCGTACTCCTGGACTTTTCAATAGTTCATATAAAGGTACACTAACCTTTATTTTCTTAATGTCTTCTGATGAGTAATTCATCAGTTTTGAAGTTTCACCTGACTCTACCCTCCCCATCTGTACCTTTGGTGCAGCTATTGTGTTAATGCCTTGATGATTAGCTTTAAAAGGCACTAGATTATTACTAGCATGCTAATCTAGAGGAGTGTTGAAATTATTAGGAGGCATGGAGGTAGTAAAAGGACCTCTCAGCTTATTGTTACTTCTTAAATTGCAGGTGTGACTCCTACTGGATTGTTATAGGGTCTGTACTTCATCTGGTTCACCTAATGCCTCATTCTCAATTTCAAAAGGAAACTAAAATGCTTCTAACACCAAAGCTGACTCCAGATATAAGCTATCACAATAATAAGGTTCATCTTTTGTTGTTTGGTTTGTTTCTCTTTCACTTGAGAATGTTAAACTTTCTAAAACCATAGCAGACTCAAATCCTAAGGGCACTATCTCATTTCCTTTAGGTACTGGGAATTTTGATGTAGGAGCTTGTACCTCTACATTAAAAATACTAGCAGCTAAATAAAACTAAGGGCAATCAAGTTCAGCATGTGCACTCGTGTTATGGATTCTACACCAATTCTTTAACGTAACATTGGTCATTTGTATATTAATAGGTTGTGTAGATCCTTGATTATCTACATTTTTAAATGGAGATGCTAGGGTGCCATTATTAGGTCCAGTATTCCATGTCTTAGGAACTTTTAGCTGGCTTGGATTTCTATTGTTATTTCCCCAAGCTTTATTATCTCCATTATATCCTCTATTTTGAATTCCTTGAACTTGATTATGATTTTGATTCTGATTGTGTCCCTGATTTTGACCATAGTTTTGGTTTAAATTTTGATTTTGGTTACAATTATGATTTTAGTTTTGGCCTTGATTCGGGGTACTTCTACCATAAAAACTTTCATTTCTCAACTGTGTCATCTCTGTGGTTAATCTTCTCAGATGTGTAGTGATCTCTTTTATTTCCTCTTTATTATCCTACATTTTGGCCATATACATATCTTGAGGTGACTGAAAAAAAAGATTGGCCACTGGATTGGTTACTATTACTAACACCATTTCTTGTATAGGGAACTAAAGTTTGTACTGGTACTAGATTGTACATAGGGGCATAGGTAGGTACTAGATTTAATAGAGGAGTATGAATCATTGGAACTCCATTCCAAGGCTATGCTTGATTTGAGACTCCAGGATTTCCTATACCTGGGAAAGGATTATATGTTGTATGTCTCATTTCTTTATTCACCTTGGCTGCCTCTTTATAAGCTTTAGACAAGTTATCAACAATAGCTTGCCTTTTGACAAACATCACAGTCAGAGGATCCAAGGTTGTGTAATACATAGCCAATATTGCATCTGCACCTACAGTGTATGGTTCAACTAATTTGGAATAAGCTTTCTAGAACTGTTGTGATGCTCACAACATGCCCCATTTTAACCTTTAGCAAAATGAGGACCCCTGTTGTGGCTTTTGCTTTTGCCTTGTGTTTGGTAGTATAGGGAAAAATGGTAGGTGTTGTAAAAGTGTTGAAAATTATAAGGCCCAGTAAAAGGTGTAAAACATAAAATACTAGTTAATTCTTTGTGAAAATGATTAGGGTTTGTTTTGAGTTGACTGGAGGTTTTACATGTGAAGTATGAGTGTTTTGTATGCGTATAAGGTTTGAAGTTTTGTATGTCGTATACAAATCTTTTGTATATGTGCTCTCGTGTTGTCATTGTTGTGTTAGTTGGTTTTTCTATATTTTGAAAAGGGACATACATATCTTTTGAACATTCAAAACTTTTTCAATACAAAGCAGACCTGACTAGGTCATAACGTCAATTGAATCAAATAAAAATCCACGCTTACCCCCTTAGTTTTGTATATTCAATTGTTCATTATGCATTTGAGATGCAAAGTAAAAGGCATACATATACAGATTTGAAACAAGAATTAAATGAAGTATAGGGTAGAATGGGGTGAAATGTCATATGGTCAAGTTGCAGAATTGAAAATAATAGGAATTTAAAACCAATTTGAAGAATGAGATTGCATGTTTCTGATAGTAGATACAAATACCAACAATTAACCATGAAAGAGAAGTTGTAATCATATAAACGCACCAAAATTGACTATAGCTTATATTGTATATGAGCAGAATATATACAATCAAGAGTGGTATATTTATGAGTGCCATGGTAAAAATTTGAAGTTACAGCAAAAAATAGAGGAACCAAAATACCAAAAAGAGAAACAATACACAGACTAGGGAGTTCCATAAAAAATTCTAATTCTAACTAATTCTACAAAATGGTTAATCCAATCTTGGCTTTGTGATATTTCCAATCCCTGAGACAATCGTAGAAAGCTAAGACCGACCCTGGCCCAATATCGGTGGCGAGCTAAGGCCTGGTTAGGAAGGTGCATAAGGAATGGTAGTCTGTCGAATTGAGCTCTGGGAACATTATCTAGGTAAAGTTCTGAAGCCCGTGGTACACCTATGTCCATTTCCGCTGCTAAGAGAACATCAATATCTATAAGCCTGTAATCATCATTGAAAAGGTCCTGCAATAACAAAAAGACCTCTACCTTGTTGATGCTTAGGTCCAGAATGGAAGCAAGAAACCATGAAACAATGTTTGAATTAACTCTATACTTATCTCTATTGGTCAATAAGTTTTTTCCTAAAACCATCTATATATCTTCTAATTCCAAATCATGAAACATCGGGTTTCCATGCAATAGAATTAGTCCTTTTAGATGAGCGTCTGAAATCGGACCAAAGAAGGCGATCTGTCACCTAGAACTAAGTAGGCAAATGGGAGTAGTCATATTCACAGAAAATCTTTTAGCAGTCTAAGGAATGAGAAATTGTTCATTACACATACTCTTAAATAAGAAATTTCTCATAAGTTGCAGGTTAAATCACAATTAATGGTGTTCGTGGAAAATTGAATGTACAGGAGTGTAAGTGTTAATTCACATGTGCCAGAAGTCTAATGAAGTTAATGTCATAAATGTATTAGATTTCTTCTAATCATGATTTATGGATTGCAACATTAATTGCAGGAAATAGTACAAGTGATGGCAAGACTAAGTAGTTGAAATTTGTGTTCATTGTCGCACATTTTTTTTATGTATAGGCTTATGCATTCTAAACATACATACAAAAAACTAATATACAAGTTTGAATATGAGGAAGGGATATGCTATCATTCAGAGGTGAGTATAAATCCGAGTGTATGTTACTTTGTATTCCTGCATTAACAATGATTTGTATCTTGAGTATAAATACAATATTGGGTTTCAAAATGGTTGAAAGAATTTACAAATGGTGGGGCCCACAGAAGTGTTGTTATAAGAGGGTTCAATATACAAAAGTGAAATGCATTGAGAGACATACAAAAATGGACCCGACAACATTTGAAATACAATTTTATAAGTAGTTGAGGTCCGTGATTGTTTATAAGTTAGGTTGTATTTCATATGCAAAAGTGATACATACAATGGATAGATGCAAAAAACCTGAAGTGGTCAGTTGCATGTGGTAGGGCTTACACTGATGTACAAAACTCAAAGTAATAAGTTGGAAGTCAAAGGATGTCCTTCGGTGAATAAAGGATATTACGAGTAGATAGATGCAAAAGTGGACATGATGGAGGATTTCAATATGATGTGAAATAATTGAGATTTTAGTTTTTGTATGTGCCGCGATATAGAGAACTGATGTACAAAATGCGATATACAAAATGTGATATGCAAAAGGAATCGGTTTAAGTAAAATGAATATCTTGATAGTTCCATATTTGTTTGTTGGAAATATATGCAAAGAGTGTGCATTACGAAGTGCAAAAGTAAAATGCAAGGCTAAGAGTGAAGCAGGGTATAATATAGCCCATTGTAGGTGTTTATTTGTATCATAGTCATTTGTATAAAAGTGATATACAAAAAAGTAACATACAAAGATGTAAGATACAAAAAGGGTAACATAGAAAAGTAACGTACAGATTGATGTGCAAAAGGGGAAAAGGCTAACGGATACAAAATTCAAAGTGCAAAATTAAAAGGAAAGGTCAAAATTTGAATTATATGCATTAATTGTTGTATTAAATGCACAACTAACCGCAGGAATGTAGAATTCGAAAGGAATAAAAGCAAAAGTCTATAATACAATTTTATAGTCACGTTGTGAAGCTAGAATTGTAGAGCAGGCAAAAATTGCACCAGGTGAGTAGAAATTCAAAGGTGAACAAAATTGCAAGGTAGTAACGGCACAGCTGAAATGGTAATTCAACTCAACACTTGTAAAATTAACCTGGTTAGAGAAACATGTATGTACCCTAAAATGCCATTATGATGCATATAGTATGAACATGATTTTGTTGCAGTTAATCTCATTTTAAAAATGGAATTAGCTATTGCAAATAATTGTGTCTATTTAGGGAATTTAACTGAATACTGTTAGATAATTTGAATTCCAAAATAGGGGAAGATAAAACAATTAGGGTAAAAAATGGTAAAAAATGTGAAATTAGGGTAACAAAAGAATCGTAACAGTCATATATGAATAGAAAGGTAAAATGGTATTGCCTTTTATAGGATGGCACCAAAGAAAAAGAAGGTGGCTATCATGGCTGAGGAAGGACAGAAGATTAAAAAAGAAAGAAAACCACAGAGAGAAACTACTAAAGAAGACTTGACAGTGAACTGAGGATTTCTAACGGTGACATTTTATAGAGGAGGACTAGTTACAGACACCATCGTAGGACAATATGATGCAGAAGATATATTACATAAGGTCACATCATCTAATGCCTCTGAAGATATGAAGAAGATTTGGAGTAAGGGATTATATAAAACCGTAGGGTTCCCCTTGGCTATGGAAGCTAGCGAATTGGTATTGGAATGCATGGAAAGATATAATTTGGAAACCAGACAAGTAATGCATGAGGGCAAAAGTATTGTAGACCTATCTACCAAAGGTATCGCCCGTACTTTTGGGCTGGAAATTAAGGAGAAAATGATAGATGTTGATATGGACCAATATGCAACAAACTATGTAACGAATGATAAAGCATGCAGAGTTGCTATTTTTTATGGATGGTACATAGCTAAGAATAAACCCAAAGCTACTGTGAGAATCTCCAAGAATTTATATAGAATTTATTTCAAAGAGGAAATATATCTCATGATTACCATGTTGAGCAGGCTAGTTGGATTGAGGGATGCAGCTATGTTTGAACCATGGATGTTTCAGGTCATAGAATATGTCAGAGCAAAAGAAGGAAGTATCCATTGGGCCAAGACCATCAGTACATCGATAAATAAATAGATTATATGGTTTAAAAAAAATAGAAGGTTCAGTATGCCTTCTTATGTTATATGTGCATTATTTGCTGGAATACCCCCAATAGCTAGGATAAAGGTAGTAGGCACTTTGGAAAAGGGACTAGACCAGAAATTAATATATGATCATTACCCAGATCTTCAAGAAGAAAATGCATTGTAAAATTATACAAGGGTAAATGATGTGTTCTAGAACTATATGGTGAGGGTCTTGAATGGAGACAAAGAAAGAATAGTAAGTGGAGAGGCAATAGAAGCCATGAGTTATTTCAGTTCTTTATTTATATAGTTTCCTACTTTTACTTATATCAGGGTTGAGGGTTTTGAAGGAAAACCATTTAAGTTGCCTAGGTATCCTACAGATCACCTGATTTTATTGGAATATTCAAGGAAAGTTCTGAATATATACAAAATGTATAAGAAAAGATATAATAAGGGAAATATTAAGTTCCCTATTATCATTGGTCATTATTCCTGTGATAATGAAGAAACTACCAAATAGTCAGAAAGAGAACTGAGGTACTATGCATTTGAAGAGTTTAATTTGGCTAAGTGTTTTGACCCGCTGCATAGAATACAAAGATTTATAGATAAGAACTACAAGCATTAGGTTCATATTGAGGATTATTGGTCTAATTGTGAAAATGGACAGGAGGTAAGGAAAAGAGCTTACAAAAGATTGACTATTGAATAGGTGAGGACAATAGGGGAGATCATTGTGCCCCAATAAGTGACTAAAGATGATGAGTTATTACATCAAAGCTATAAGAGCAATGAGGTGGCACTATTACCTGTTAATGAGCCGAATTGGGATGCTCTTGCAGAGACATCCTTGGAAGGAATATCTACACCTTTTTTATTGTTCTCTAAGAAATGGCTAGTTGATAGAATAGAGGAATTGAAAACCCAAGGTATTGAAGTTGGTGGTAAGAAGAAAAGAAAGAAAAGAGAGAAGGAAGACAAAGATGACCTGATGTGTTTTTATGAAAAGAAGAGAAGGTTCATGGAAACCAAGGTATTAAGTTGGGATAAAAAAACAACATTGCTAGATCCTTATGCTTTGGAAATTATAGTAGCGATCCCTTTAGGTACATTTATAGAGGAAGGGGCATCTAGTCAAGAGGTCCATATTGAGGGAGCACAAACACCAATGGTGTTTAGTGAGTTAGTGCAAGAGGAAGACATGCCTATATGGTAGCCTATAGTACAAGTTGTTGCTATAGATCTACCATCAAAGAAAACACACATACCTATTGTTGCATCAGTTGAAGCAAGACAAAAGCAAGGATTCACAAACTTCACACCTGAAGAAAGGAGAAAATGCTACATTAAGGTTAAGCAAGAATTAAATGAAGAAATGTTGCATAAGTCAAAAAGACAAGAAACAAAAAAGATAAGTGAGATTGTGGATATAAATAATGATAGCAGTGATGAAGAAGATATGAAATAAGGATCTAGTGCAGAAGAGGGATCTGTAGTGGATACAGGTTCTGTCATAATGGAAGAACATAAAACCTAGGTGTATATGAGGAAAGTATAAGGTTTGAGACCAAAAGAAAGACATATACTAGGAGAATCAGAAATAGTAGATCCTTTTGGTACACTGGTGGAACCCGAAATCATAAAAGAGATGCAAAATGTTGCGCAGTAGATTAAGGAATCAGAAAAAGGAGAAGATAAAGTGACCAAGGAAATAGAAACACCAATGCAAATAGAAGAATCCATTGAGGAAAGTATTGCCAATATGGATGTTTTGGATGTCCTAAAGGCATATAATGAACAAAGTACACTAGAGGACAATGTAGAGAAGGAACATGAGAAAGAAAAGGTTGAATAACAACCTGATGAATCTACTAATCAGCCTTTATAGATAGATCAAGTAAATATCTCTATACAAGGACAAAAGGAAATAACAATGAAGGTAACAGAAACATCAGGAGACTCTAAAGAAGATATAAGAGACGTTTCTAAGGAAGAGGTACAACAACAAGGTAATATACCATCGGGCTCAAGGCATCAGTCTACAGAGCAATAACCTCCCCCACAACAATCACCATTGAAGGAGTAGGTAGAAGTAGAGAAACCTCAAAAGGAGGTAACCAATGTAGAAACAAGGGCAAAAATCAATAAAGAACCACCAACTTGGCTAGGGAACAAAGTAAGAAGGGAAAAAGTAGAAGTACAGTTGGTTCCCATTGATATTAAAATCTTTCTAGGAGGGCATCCACAAAGGGAAATAAGGAAAGCAAGAACAATGTCTACCATAAGGAGAAGAAATCAATAAAGAACCACCAAATTGGCTAGGGAACAAAGTAAGAAGGGAAAAAGTAGAAGTACAGTTGGTTCCCATTGATATTAAAATCTTTCTAGGAGGGCATCCACAAAGGGAAATAAGGAAAGCAAGAACAATGTCTGCCATAAGGAGAAGTCCCTTAGGAAGGAGTAGGTAGAAGTAGAGAAACCTCAAAAGGAGGTAACCAATGTAGAAACAAGGGCAAAAATCAATAAAGAACCACCAACTTGGCTAGGGAACAAAGTAAGAAGGGAAAAAGTAGAAGTGCAGTTGGTTCCCATTGATATTAAAATCTTTCTAGGAGGGCATCCACAAAGGGAAATAAGGAAAGCAAGAACAATGTCTGCCATAAGGAGAAGTCCCTTAGGATTGATATTAAAATCTTTCTAGGAGGGCATCCACAAAGGGAAATAAGGAAAGCAAGAACAATGTTAGCCATCCCACAAACAAACAAGGTAAAGGGTGAAATGACCCTTGAAGATTATAAAATGATGAGCATTGATCTGGGACATATGACATGAGAACAACACCTTGCTTAATGAGATGTTATGAATAAGGCTACAATGGAAATAATGAAGAAGGATAAAGATAAGTTTGATTACCTAAAAGGGCATATTTCATAGTTGCAACAATTTATATAGGGAATATTTGACCCTAGGGTTCATATGCCTGATATACATGAAAACTTAACCATTGTGTCTAAAGAGCAAGTCCTAGAATTGGAAAATAAAAGAGTTGAAGTGAATGCTTTTGAAGAATGGTCCTGTTGTGCCTTGCACACACGCCCCATTCTAAACATGGGGGCCCTCCCCTTTGTTCTTTTTGTTTTGGCTAGTGGGTCGTTTGGTTTTTGATCTCTCTCTCAGAAGTGGTTGTACGGTCTGAAGTGTATGTGCCCTGGATAGAATGATTGCCTTAAAAATCACTTCAAACTTGCTAAAGGAGGGTTGTTGTTTCCCCTTCTTGAGTCCTTGATTTAGTTCTTTGCGTCAAATCTGGCCTCAACCGACCTTTGCGTCAAATCTGGCCTCAACCGACCTTCGCGCTAAAACTGCATTCAACTAACTTTGCGCTGAATCTGGGTTCAACTGACCTTTGCGCCGATTTTCAACCTGTCGGACCTAGCGCTAAAATCCACTCCGTCTGACCTAGCGCTAAAATTCGTTCCAAGTGACCTCGCATTATAACCGACTTGGTCGGACCCCCAAATGAACCCCGCAGGTCGGATGAGTCCGAAAGCCCCGCCAAACAGATCAAGTCGGAGGCCTCCGGATTTCGCGCTGATTTCTCCCTCAATTGACTAGGTCGGAGACCTTCAATTTTCCCGCTAAGTCGGAACCCCTGCGAATCCCCGCTGACTGTACGTACTCCCGAGCATTAATGGCGGATTGGCACGGCTTAAATAGGGAAATTAGGTAAAATTAACGCATTTTAATCGCGTTTCAAAGACCACGCATCCGGAGCTCCGATTTCCACGGCCGACCTCGCCCAGGCTCGAACCCGCGACCTCACGACCAGTCGGATCTGCGCCGCCATTTACAGGTAGGGTTCTCACCCTTTGCATTTCCAGGTTTCTTAGGGTTTTGAAGCAAATCTAGGAGAAACTGTTGGGGTTTTTACCGTTGCATAAGTAACTGATGAATTTGTGAGTCGAACGAAAGGGTTCTGGGTTAGGGTTTGGGGAATTGACCTTTGTATTTCTTCAAACCCTAAATTTAGAAAACCACGAGTTTGGAGGCCTTGGGCAGATCTGGGTCTTTCCGGGTCGAAACCCTATAAACCCCGCGCATGAAGTCAGCGCCGAATTAACTTCCAACCGACCCCAAAACCACTGAACCATTCGATGTAGTCGGATACCCTTAGATCTAGCGCTAAAATCCAGCGTCTGGTTGCACTAAAAACAACATCCTCTGACCTTCACAACTCACATGTCATTTACAGATCGGGTCGGATGGTTTGGAAATGCCCGCAGCCCTGAAAACCATTTTTTGCGCTAAAATCCCTTCTATCCGACTTTGCGCTACAATACCTCTTGTCCGACCAAGTCGGATGACATCCATAACCCCGCGAAGTCGGTGCTGCTTGAAAGGCCCGCTGAAAGACTTACCAAACTATTTTGCGCTACATTCTCCTTCATCCGACCATGCGCTAAAACACCTTGCGTCTGACTTAGTCGGACCCCGTCGAAATCCACGCAAGTCAGACTCACCCGAATTCCGTGCAAGGGAACCACTGATATGCCAGCAATTGTTTTGCGCTAGTTTATCCACCGACCGACTTGTAAACCACTGGAGGTCGAAGACCTCCAAATCTCGCGCAAGTCAGATATCCATGAAAACAGCGCAAATTCCGTAACGCACTGAACTAACCCTCATTTGAGGTCGGACCTGCCTCATTTTCCCGCCAAGGTCAGACAGCCTCAATTTTAGCGCTTTTACTGCCCGAGGTCGGATGACCTCAATTTTAGCGCAAAACTCCCTAAATGGCCGAATTTGCTAAAATTTCTTCAGGGAGGATGGTTCAAGATAAGGTTGTTAAGGTTGTAATGCTATGTTGATGATGTTTAGGTGAATCTTTTACAACATTTGATATCTCCTTGCATGCAATATGCGGTGAATGTTAACTTAAGTCTTCTTTCAAAATGCATGCTTTTAATGAATGATGGATTTCTGATTGATTTATCTAATCCTAGGAGTATATCAAGGAACGTACTTGGTATCAGGCTTATGAGGTCTGGTTTTGCAGGTTAGATGTCTGCTCGAGCTCAAGCCATGAAGTATGAGTTCAAAGGAATCCCCCCAGAGACCAAAATCCACTCTGGGTGGAGTAACGTGGGAGACACTGATCTAGGTCATATTGACTTAGATGATTTCAGACTAAGAATCTTCGGACCCACTCCAACTCCTCGGGCCAAGAGACTAAAGGACAGTGGACTCAGACAAGCAGCTGCCTTCCCGACCTCTGTTCAGTGTGCAGAGTTAATAGCAAGCTGTGCAGATAGGTACGACATCGTATCTAGGCAAATTCAGACAGCTAGTGGAGAAGTCCTAGCTGATTTGTCCCCGCCTGCTTTGGCAGAAATGCTGGATATCCCGTGGCATAAAACCATGACTATGCCCGACAGGCAAGCATCCAAGGAGGCATATAACAAAGATGTTGAGGGATGCAGAAAACACATAAATGATCATTGGGTCAAGAGCAGGAAATCCGCTCTCGTCAAGCTCCCCATAGTGCTGTATAGAAGTGATTTCCATGATGAAATTGGAGATATAGTAACATTTTTAAGCAGAGTGTATGGGCTACCTACTGCTTCCACTTTTGAAGATTGGATGTTTGTCATAATTTCGGAAGTGTTGAAGGGAACCAAGTTCCATTTGTCGCAAATCCTTAGCGACAATATGCATGAAGCCTTCAGCCACTTCAATGAAAAGAAATATTTCAGATGGACATCCTACGTCGTCTACGCATTGGCAAGAATGAATCATTACGACAGATTGTCCAAAATCGGAGAAATCGGGAACGATGAAAAGACCCAAGTCAAGGTATACGAAGGCTATCCTCAATTGACTTCATCACAATCATTGATACACTTTAAGCGGGTCAATGATGCATTTACCATGTACATAGCAAGGAAGTTACAGGGTAATACAGCCTTGAGGATTTCAGCCGAGGCTATGAATGAAATAATCCAGTATGGCCGATGGTACATACAATTTGAGAAGTTCACATACATCAGAGTACAAGGCTTCACTGGAATGGCATATAGGTTGCCAAGGTATCCTGATGATAAGACAGTGCTCTTAGAACTGTCCAGGCAATTAGTGCCGTGTGCTGAAAAACTCAAGCACCTGCACCGAACAAATGTCCAATTTCCCATCAAGTTTGGCAGAGGACTCTACGCGTGCCCTTCTCTCGCCTCAGCTGAGTATTCTGATAAAGAGCTCCAGCTTCTGAACTTGCACTATTACAATGCCAGGGCTCACTTTGACCCGAATCAGGTGATGGAGAAGTTCGTAAGCAAGAAATTGTTTCATAAAGATCATATTGAGGATTTCTGGGCCAACTGCACCGACGACTACGATGTCATGAAGAGGATGCACTCGAGGCTATCCTTGGATTTTATCAAGAAGTTTCGTGTAATGGCAGTACCAGATCAATTACAGGATGATGATAATATTATGACTAGAGGCCCGTGGGAGGCACAATACCATTTACCCATCCCATTACCCAATTGGGCCAATGCAGAAGAAAGCTCCTTGGATGTGATCATGAAGGAGCCAGTTAGATTGAGTAAGGCTTGGGTCAGAGCACAATTGGGTGTCTTAAGGGGACAAGGAGTCCAACTGACCTATACGGCAGTTGAATCAGATAAGGACTCCGACGGAGAGGAGGATGAGCCCGTACTAAGGACAGATGATACAGAGCCTATCAAGGAAAAAGATTCAGATATTGATGAACATGCCCCTTTGGCAGCGAGGGCTCGAAAAGTGCAAAAACCTCCTGTGAGATCCCCTCGGAAGAAGGATCCACCTCCTAGACCCAGAGTTACTAAGAGGAAGGACATGCCAGGCAGCACTGGGGAGGCCTCCAAGGCCAATAAGGTAAAAATAGAAGCAGCAAGCAAGGAGAAGACTGCTACTAAAGATGATTCAACTCCTTTGGTCTCCCAAACCCCCATGCCTGATACAGGAACGACTGTCTTGGCTTCCACCTTCTCTACTTCCATCCCTCCTTCTTCTTCCGTTTCATCTACTTCTCCCACCACCTCAGCCATCATTGTGCAGGAATCATCCCCTTCCACTTCTCCTTCCTCTGGCATTACTACCACTTCCTGCCCACTAGCAATCTCCTCCGGTGATTCCAGCAGTCCTGTTGCTCCCCCTCTCGCCATTATGTACCCTACCCCTTCTTCTCCCTTACCATTGCCCGCTTTCGCTAATTTGACTCAAATTAGTACCCCTTCCTTCACAATTTCTTCTGCTGTCCCCCTTTCACAAATGCCTGCGATGACATTGGAAGTACCTTTGCTGGAGGGTATTGAGAAAGTATGCGCAGAGTTGGGATTACCAGAGCCTGAGGGAGCGCTGACCAGTAAAAATGATAAAGACCCCCTCGACTCAGCTGTTGGTATAGAAATTATTGACATATCTGATAGTCCGCTGAGCAAGGACCCAACGGAGGAAGTTTTGGAAATAGCACGAGAAAATGTGCTCGAGGGCCTAAAGGAATTGGCCCAAGCAGAAAAGGAGAAGAGTCCTGAGCCTGAACAGGGGCCTTCCAAAGAGTTGACTATATCAGATAAGGGTGGAAACGCTGAATTGAATAAATCTTCCGCTCCAGAATGGCTGCAGGATAGGATGGTATATCCAGAGCCCCAGATTGAAATAATGAAAATTGATTTGAGCACCATCCTGTCGCAGGCTCAGAAACCTCAGAAACAAAAGAAGGCTAAGGTGCAGTCAAGAATCTACCAGAGTGAATTAGGCTCAAGGATTGCGGAGGTAGCTGTCCCTCCTGCTGACGTAACAAGAGATCAAGTCAGGGCGGATGATTATGTGATATCCACAGTTGACTTAGGCCCAACCACCCGTGCTCAAAGGGTGGATGATTTTAAAGGATCAGTTACATCAATTTTGAAGCAGTTGGATAAGGACGAAATGTCCAAGAAGGAATTAAAGCGCCAAAACGAGGAACTCAGGGCGTGTCTTCAATTTTTGGTAAAACCAATAGATGCAGGAGGTGATATAAGGACTGTGCCTACCATCTTATCTACGGATGAAATGGCAAAACTGAGCGAGGTAAGATCAAAATCCCAAGGCATCGAGAACTAGTTGATGAGTGTGTTTGAAGCGGGATGCGATGCCATAACTGCCTCTGCTCAGATCCACCAACGTACAGTGGAATTGATTAACAAGTGGAAAGATTTGCGCGATGAATGTGACGTGTTCGACGAATACTATTCTCACATGTATCCGTGAATCAAGGGTATCCGGGAGTTGCCAGCTCAAACCTTGGTCACAGAAAACATTTTGACTGGAGATAAGCTCCCGAAGGCTATTGAGTGGTACCAGCAGTTACTTCTGAGGAAAGAGACCTTCGAGCAAGTAAAGGAAGCATATAAACCCGCTGACGAAGAGCTGAGATCTATCATATACGATATCAACGATGCTTTGAGAAGCTGTAGAGATGAATCTTTTGATGATTATGCTCCTTTCGAGGTCGAAAAATGTAAAGGAAAACTGCATGTTATATTATTTGAGGACACTGCGCTAAGTACAGAAGAACGGTTAGACAAGGCAAGTGACCTCAGGGCAGAATTCAAAGCATTTCACAGAGCAGAGGCAGATTTTGAAAGGATATACACCAGATTCAGTCGGGAGCTAGAGGTGTTTGATTACAGAACACATCATCTGAAAGATCCGGCCCCATCTGATATCAATCCAGCACTTGAGGCATGGCTGGCCTATCGGAATAAGCTGTCCGGAGGAGATAGTATCGACCTGGATAAAGAATCTTAGTATTATTTGAATATTTTATCGATTCAAATCCTATCATTGTTGTAAATTTGATATATCTGGACAGCATGTATTTTATTTTGTCTTCTTCTTACCTCCTAAATGGGTATTTTCATCTATGTATTGGGTTGGCTAGTCAAAATGACTAGATTCAATGTATCTGGGGTTGTCTTTTCGTCTTTTTCATAAAAGACAAAATGTAATCCGGGAGTTAATGTGGGCCTTTCTTAATGTAATCTGAGCCGTTGGTGTTGAGTTAATCTCCACCGTTCATTTGAAGAGCTAGGGTATGCTGCTTTCTATATAAAGGGCTGCCATTTCCACTTGTTGTAAGAGAGATTTTGATGCCAAATTGTTGACTCTGTGCAATTTGAATTAATACAAAGCAAGTTTCTACAGCATTTCTGAGAATTTGCATCTTGTTTCAATTCATTGTGGTTTTCATGGTTTGCTTCTTGCTCTCCCATAGTTAGATTAGTTGTGCTTTTATAATGTTAATGGTTATTGCAGTATTTGATGAATGTTCCAAGTCCATACTTTTAGTTATTTGCTGATGGTAAATAACTGTGTAAAGTTAGCCTGGGCTTATTATTTGTGCTAAAGTTCAACTTCATTTATGAGTTAAGTTGTGCCATTTATTGGGTATTTAACGAATGAATGTGGTTTGAAAATCTTTCGACTTCCATTGAAGATAGCACCGTTTTCTGCAGCACTGTAACACTCATTTCGGTTTGGTAACTCAGAAAACTGGTTTGAAGTCTGGAATATTTGTCTACTAAAGATAACCCTTGCATTGTGAATGTCACTTAGGATTCCTTCTAAACCCTAAATCTTTTGCATTTTCTTTGAAACCAACGTTTAGTTGTTAGAATAGAAAGTTTCAGCAGCATCTCACCTTGTATATCAGCTGAAAATCATAGTAGGGTTTATGTGTACTTGTTGTCTCAACCTTGAAGATTTGCAGACTGCATGTAAGACCCCTTGTAGGTACAGCTAGAACATAACCATTGAGAAATTCCAAGCGAGCTAAGACCTAGCTGTAATATCCTTGGAGTAGTCTTGCCTAGGGTGAGATACTTTTCAAGAGAGGTGTGAAACCAGCAATCACACCTGCGTCGTTGTTGCGTGCTAAAACCACCATCAACAGGTCCAAGCTATTTATTCATAAATGAGAGAATACAATAAGACATGTAATTGCTAATTGGGAATTGGCCCTTGTAGAAAAAAATAACTGTAGTAATGTTTTGCAACATTGCCAAAATAGAATAGAAGAATGTAAGGAGGAAATAGATCAGGTAGAAGACATGAAGGAAAGGGTCAAGGAGATGAAAAATGAGGGAGTAATAACTTCCCAAGTAGCAGGTCATATGCCAAAAAGCATATTGGAGTTACAGTTTGAAAGTAATATGTTGGAAGGCTGCATTGTGAATACCCAGGAGTTGGAAAAGGGTGCTGATGAAATAGTTAGAAAGCACTGTAAGATCATACAGAAATTCATTGGGTATGGATGCCCAGAAATACATGTTTATGATGTTGATATGGTAGTAAAGGAATTCAAAGATATGTATTTACCTTGTATGCAAAATCCAAATACATATTTGAATGCTGAGATGATCGATTTGATCATGGAATCAAGTGCAAGGATAAAGAAATACTAGAAGGATAGAGAGGAGATGGAGGAGCAGGTAAAAACATTAAGAGAAAAGGTTGAAATGCAAACATACACCTGGATCGTGAGTCAGAGAAACAACCATGGTTTGGTGTTAGCATTGATAGACAAATAGACAAAATATTTGAGGAGGGTTGGAGAAGAGTAAAGAGGAAAAGTACCAGTGGCAGTGTTGGTTTATCTTATTTTCTTGTGTAATGTAATGAATTATGTTATTTGTTTAAAGGAAAAGTCAACTTGGGAAAGTCAAGGAAGGGCCTGCATCTCGAAAAGAATCCTTTTGGTATCTTTGCAACAAGGGGAATATTCTAGAGAGTATTTTGGGACGGTTGGGAAATGATTCCCACCGTTGATCTACAAGATTTTAATATAGGCCATTGGATTAATTTTGTAACTGTAGCAGAAAGGAAGATTCAAAGTCTATATAAGAAGCTCTGCTAGGTGTATTTTAACACAAGGATTTTGAACTTTTAGCTTAAGGCTGTAATTGTTAAGTTTGTTACAATAGAGAAGATGTTTCTTTTAGTGTTAGAAAGGAGGTCGCCTATGTCTACATTAAGGAGTGCATGGAATATCCTACCTCCTTTATGTATCTGTCAAAGTTTTTGTAAGTTTTCTAGTGATTTGGATCAATGCAACATAAGTCATTATTACATTGTAAATTTTGTGTGACTTTATACTTTGAATAAAGGTAAACTCAGAATTCTGCATCTATTATAGAGTGTTTTCTAATTCAAACTTTTAATTGACTTATTGTTCTTTAAAAGATTACAATCTCTTATGTATATTCATGAAAATGCTTAGGATTTTACATTTGTAGATTTGATTGTGTTGATTTGTTCAAGTTACTATAGTCTTTAGTACGTGGATAGCAGAACATTTAGATCCTATCTGGAATGTTATTTCTAATTCTAATCTTTGTTGCTTTTTTCTAATAATTGATAAATAATTAATTGAAATGTAGTTATGTAAAGGAAATTGTGAAAGATCCTATTAAATACATGAAAATGTTAATGATCTTTAATGATTTTCATAAATTCTGAAGTATCAAGTCTATTTTCTGTGAAATTCATATAAAGTTTGACTTGAAAGACATAAATAGTTGCAAAGGATCATTGATTTAAGAGATATTTTGAGATATTTGCATATAATAGGTGACAATTGCCAGTGACAACCCCTTAAATTTAGTAAGGCCCCTTAAATATAATAGTTTCACAACAAACTATTGGTTTATCCCACGCGGTCAAGAACTGACCATCTAGAAACTTGAGGTTGAGAATTATTAGTTAATTCTGCATATCTTCCAAGATAGCTAAGGTTCTTTTGTGAATTTTAACTATGATGTGAGTGTTTAAAAACTCTCATCAATAGTAATTTGGCCCTAGAAGGAGGGCCAATTGGAATTGAGATAGGATTTGTGCAAAGATTGCTCATAACAATGGTCGAGTGACTAGGTCTAAGTCCAATTCAGGTGATATTTTCATGCAATTACCTGATAGAAGATAGAATAGGAGTCCTTTAATCTGGAATCCTAGAATATGACACATAGGAAGTTCATCAGGAACTCCTCTTGGATCCCCTTTTAACATACATAATATAGTGAGTCCTGATAGTTCTTCATTCAGATCACTAAATCTTGGTTCAGAGCACCCCAGAGACCCAAGTCCTCCTAGAAACCCAAACTTTCCTATAAATCCAAGTCCCTCTAGAGGTCATAGTCCACCCCGAGGTCTAGTCATGGCATATTTTGATGTCAGTTCTCATATATCATTTAATTATTATCATGAAATGCCAAAGAATCCTGAGAAGATCTGCCCTAAATATCAATTGCACCAAGATCCATAAGATCATATTAGAATATTCAAAGAGGCTTGCTTCATAGCAAGATTAGAGCATCAGGATGTAGTGTGTAGGTTGTTTCCATACACCTTTAATGAGCAAGCTTCTAATTGGTATGTTAACTTACCAAATGCTTATATCACTAGGTCTGGTAACTTATGGAGGAGGCATTTTTGTCTAGGTTTAGAGGACCAGTGGAGCCTTCTACCTTGTATCACAAATTGGTAGCAATTAAAAGAGGTGAGGGAGAACTTATAGACAATTTCAATGATAGGTTCCAGAAAGCCTTCTCTAAGTTAGTTTCTTCTTATATGGTAGCTCCTGAAGCAATATTGGCCATGTATTATGCTGCTTTAGATCCTTTGATGGCAATGTTTGTTAAGAGATAAGCCGACGTAGATACTTTGTCCAAAGCTTACAAGGAAGTGGTCGTAGTGAACCAAAAGATGAGACAAACAAGCTATAATCCTTTTCTAAATGTAGGAAATCTTGGAATTAAAAGTCAAGCACAACCATGGAATGGAGTGTCGATGCATCATACTCCACTGTTGAACCTAGTTCCTACTTATACACCAGTGTATAATCCCACCCCTATCTAGGCTATAGTTCCTTATACTGGTAATGGTGCTAGTAGTAATTAGACTAACAGTTAGTCTTTCTTTCAACCTCCTTAAGATGTATTTATATCCAAAATACAAGAGGATAAAGAGGAAATAAAGGAAATTACTGCACATTTAAGGAGATTAACCACTAAGATGACTCAACTAAGAAATGAAAATCTTTATGGTAGAAATACTCAGGGGCAAAATCAAACTTAGAATCAGAATTATAGTCAAGGTTAAGGCTCAAACCAAAATTAGAATCATAGCCAAGGACATAATCATAATCAGGGGTAGGGGATACAGAATAGGGGACATAATGGAGATAACAAAACCTAGGGTAATAACAATAGAAATTAGAATCAACCTAAACTACCTAGGACATTGAACACGGGACCAAATAATGGTACTCTAACCTCTCCATTTGAGAGTCTAGACATTCAAGAGTTGAAATAGCCAGCCAGAGTCCAAATGGATAATGTAGCATTAAAAAATTGGTGCAGGATTCATAATACGAATGCACATGTTGGGCTTGATTGTCCTCAATTTCATCTCGCTGCCAGCATCTTTAATGTTGAAGTGCAATCTCCTACATATGAATTCTTAATTCCTAAAGGGAACGAAATAGTACCTTCAGGATTTGAGTCTACTTTGGTCTTAGAAAGTTTCACCTTCACAACTAGGGAAGAAGAGAATCAAATAACTAAGAATGAGCCATATTATTGTGAGAAATTGTATCCAGAGTTAGCCCTTGTGTTGGATGCCTTTCAGTTTCCCTTCGAACTTGAAAATGAAGTATTATGTGAACCAAAAGAAGTGCAGACTTTTTAGCAATCCAATAAAAACCACACTTATAATCTGAGAAGCAATCCTAAGCCTAGAGGTCCTTTCACTACCTTAACTCCTCCTAATAACTTTAATACCCCTCCAGATCAGCATGCTAGTAATAACCCTGCAATCTTAAAGGCTAATCATCATGGGACTGGTGGAAGAGTAGCACGAAAGGTTCAAGTAGGGAAAACAAAGTTTATTGAAACAACAAAATTAATAAACTATTTGTCTAAGGAGATAAGAAAAATCAAGGTTAGTGTACCTCTATATGAATTATTAAGAAGTCGAGGGGTACGGACTGCCTTTTTGAAATCTTTAGATGAATCTATATCAAAGGAAACTTCTATTGACATAGATGTTCATAGAAGAGACGCACAGTCCAAGGGTAAAGGCAAGAAAATTGAACAACCTTCAAACACTAATGTTGTCATGTATGTAGAAAAGAAGGAAGCTCCTCCTTTTTTTTTAACCATAAGAATGTTGGGAAAAAATATGCATAATTACATGGTAGATTCAGAAGCCTCAACTAACGTAATGCCTTTAGGAATATGTAAAATTTTAGGGCTGACTCCCACCAAATCTGCCAAGGTTGTTACTCAATTGGACAAAATTGAACTTAATGTGATAGGTGATTTGATGCACATTCAAATGTAGTTAGCCTCTGATCCTAGGGTAAGCTAGTTTATTGATATTTAGGTTGTAGATATACTAGTTAATTATGGCATTCTACTAAGTAGGGACTGGTCTAAAACATTGAATGGACATATGGCCATTGATTTTTCACACATGTGCTTACCTTGGAGAGGTGTGCCAAATTAGATTAGGATAGAGGCTGTACCTAGAATGAAACACATGATTATGGAGTATAATAAGCAAATGAGATATTGTATCCTTCTGTTGAGCTGGGCATTTATAGAGTGTCAAATAGATGAGTACAGATAGAGGAAATCTTGATATTAGACTTTAAGACAAAGCCTACTAATAATGAAACAACCACATTCATTGAATCCAATGATAACTCTTTTGATGAAGAGGATAATGTTGTAAGTATCTTTGGTCAAATCATAAGATAAGAGATAGAAAAGTGCATTCAACAGGAATCTTCAATTCAGTGTAAGTTGTACAAAAGTTTGTGTAGAGTTCATAATACTCCTCACCCTGAAGAAAATTGTGGAATGTGTAGGGATATCATAGAATATCAATATGGAAAATGCATAAATAAGATGGGTCAGCAAAAAAAAAAGTTTATTCTTGATAAACCTAATTTGTGTTTTCATGATAATACAGATGAGTCAATACAGGCTTTAAAAGGAGAAGTAAGAATTAAAAGTGTCAACTATTCTAACTCACAAACTGAGGGTGCATATATACCTATAATTTTGACTGAGATACATGAAAATAGGTATAATGTTGCAAGATCATAGACAAACATAGTTTAGGCTAAGGTAAAATATCAAGGTCCAAAGCAGTTCAGGCTAAGGTAAAATATCAAAATCCAAAGAACAAGAGTGGTATTTAGACATTAAAATGTGATGGATCTAAATCCAAGCAAAGGGTGGGAACAGGGGTCGAACTCATTGACCCAAAGGGTAAATCATTTTTAACAGCATATAGGCTCCAATTCCCTTGTACTAACAATGTAGCAGAGTATGAGGCTTTGATTTATGGACTTGTTATGGCCATTAAGAAGAAGGTAAGAGCGATCAAAGTATTTTCTGAATTTGAGTTAGTGGTTAAACATGTTAAGAAACTATATGTGTGTAATTACAAGAAAATGGTTTGTTATAGGCACATTATATGGGACTTAATTGAAGCTTTTGATGCCTTTAACATTGAGAATATCCCTAGAGAATTGAATCAAAGACCAAATGCATTAGTAGTTGCTGCCAGTACCTTAGAGCCTTTAACATTGTTAGGTTTAAAATGATTTGTTGTTTAGTTGGTGAATATACCAAGTATACCTAACAATGTCACTCATTTCCAAGTATTTGAAGGAGATCAACAAATTGTAGACTTTCTCACTTGTCATGAGGTCCTTGATACTCATATCATTGATGAATAGGAAAGACTTGATATATCTTGGGATGAAGAAGATATAGTAAACCTGAAAAGTAATTTCTTACCTAAAGGGGTAATAGAATTGGAAAAGACCTTTGATTTTGATGGGGTAGTTCGATAGAAGGATTTGCCTAAAACTGAAGGAGGTAAGTGTGATCCCTTCAACTTAGAAACAAAGCAAAGTCCCCAGAATGTGTTGATTGGAAGGACTTGTTATGAAGAATTAAGAAAAGAAATCATGGAGGTTTTAAAGGAGTATAAGCATGTAATAGCCTGGACATATGAAGATTTGAATACTTATGATACTTCCATTATAACTCATGTAATACCTTTGAGACCAAGGGTAAACCCATTTAGACAAAAATAGAGGCCAGTGAATGCTATTTTAGAGCATCTAATCTTTGAAGAAGTCAAAAAGTTGTTGTCTGCTAAAATAATTTTCCCAGTGAGACATTCAACTTGGGTAGCAAATTTAGTTCCCGTGAGGAAGAAAAATGAAGAAATTAGATTGTGTGTAGACTTTAGAAACCTGAATAAAGCTTCTAAAAAGGATAATTACCCATTGCCTCTAATAGATGAAGTACTGCAAGTAGTAAATGGAGCTAAGATGTCATTTTTGGATGGATTCTCAAGGTATAACCTGGTTTTAGTTGACAAAGAAGATAGGTTGAAAACTACATTTACTTGAAAATGGGGTAATTATGCATACAAAAGAATGCCTTTTGGTTTAATTAATGTAGGTGCCACTTTTCAATGAGCCATGGACATCACATTTCGTGGATTGTCAGGTAAGTGTATTGTCATTTACATGGATGATTTAACTATATTTTCTAAAGATGCATCCACTTATATAGAAGATTTGAGGAGAGTGCTCAGAAGGTGTGAAAGGTATGGAATTTCTCTCAATCTAAAGAAATGTTCATTTGGTGTGACAGAAGGAAAATTGTTAGGGCATATCATTTCCAAAAATGAGATATCCATTGACCCTAACAGAGTAGAAGGAATTAAAAAGTTGCAATTTCCTAACAATAAAAAGGAGTTAAAGTCTTTCTTTGGTAAGATTAACTTTGTTAGGAAATTTATTACAGGATTTGCAGAGATTGTGCAGCCATTAAATGTAATGCTAAAAAAAGATGCAAAAATAGAATGGATGCCAGTAACTAAGGAGGCATTTGAAGACATTAAAGAGGCCATTTTTGATGCTCTGGTGTTAGCTAGTCTAAATTATACTAAACTATTTTACATCTACTCATTTGCATCCACACATTCAGTTACAGCTGCTTTGACACAAAAGGGAGAAGAATTTATGAAGAAAAACCCATTGCTTTCATGAGTGCTCCTTTGAAAGATGCACAGTTGAAGTACTTAGACATAGAAAGATAGGCTTTTGCATTAGTAAGGGTAATAAAATAGTTTAGGCATTACATCTTGAGAAGCCAAGTGAAAGATATAGTACCTGATGTAGTGGTGAAAATATTATTGATGCAAAATGAACTTGGAGAGAAAAGAGCCAAGTGGATCATAGTATTGCAAGAGTTTGATATGGAGATTATTCCTATGAAGTTAGTTAAAGGTCAAGCATTAGTACTGGCAATAGCTAATATTGACCCAAATTTGGTGAAACAATAGTATGTATTAAATGTTAATGATGCGTCAGGTTGGTATGACGATTTAAACACATTTTTTATATTTGGAAAATATCCAAACAAGATGAAGTCTTCTCAAAGGAGAGCCTTGAAGATAAAAGAATGGAGATATATGGTACAAGGAGGTATTTTGTTAAAAAAGAATCATGAAGGTATATATTTGAGGTGTTTGAACCGAGTTGAAGCAGACAGAGTGTTGCTAGAACTGCATGATAAATATGGAACAACTCATGGTTCCCATTTGGCGACTACTCATAAACTTTTGAGAGCCAGTTACTATTGGCCAACAATGTTTAAAGATACAGAAAACCATATTCAAAATTGTCACATATGTCAAACTATAGTAGACAAAGGGAGGAATCAGGATAATCCACTACAACCTGTTATTGATTCTAGGCCATTTGCACAGTGGGGCTTGGATTTCGTTGGAGTCATTAATCCTCCATCATCTGCGAGGCATAAGTTCATACTAATGGTGATAGACTATTGTACAAGGTGGACAGAGGCAACATGCTGTAAGTTCTCTACTATTGAAGTGGTTATCAAATTTCTTGAAGAGAATATCATCACAAGGTTTGGAACTCCCTATTCTCTAGTATGTGATAATGGCCCTGCGTTTTCTTCTTTAAAATTTTCCAAATGGGCATTTGAATATGGGATAGTTCTAAAGTTTTCTTCAAATTATTATCCTCAAGGTAATGATTTGGCAGAGTCTACTAATAAAATCTTGTTGGATATCATCAAAAAGCTAATTGTTAAAAATCCAAAAGAATGGAATACATTGTTGAAGTATGCATTGTGGGTAGATAGGATGAAAGTTAAGATTGCCTTAGGTAATGTACCCTATCATTTAGTTTATGGGACTGATCCCATACTTCCAATGAACTTAAGAATACCTACCTAGAAATTTGCTAATGAATATTTGGGCTTTGATGATCATACAAAAGCTAGGTTGGGATGTTATAATTGAATGAGAAAAGAGCTCAGGCTATAGATAAATTTGCAAAACATCAAGCTGTAGTTAAAAAATGGTTCAATAAGAGAGCAAGAGTCAAAACATTCAAAATATATGATTTGGTGTTGTGTTGGGATAAAGCACATGAAAAGAAGGGGAACCATGGAAAGTTTGATAAATTGTGGTTAGGTCCATTACAGGTTGCAGAAATAATAGGGGATAATACTTTTAGGCTCAAAACCTTAACTGGAGAAGATGTGCCATTACTTGTTAATGGTCAACACCTAAAACATTATTTTCAAGCTTAAAAGATAGGTCAGCCTTATTATGTATCATATTGTAAAAAATGTATAGGGTGTGAGGTTGTTGGTTTGGTTGGGTGTTTTGTTTTGGTTGTGTTTTTTTTTTGTTGGTTGTTTTGGTTTGGTTTTTTCAGGTTTGTTGTTTGGTTGGTTTGTTTGTTGTGTTTCCTTGGTAGGGATGTTTGTTTTGATTCAAGGTATGCAGGAGCAATTAACAACCATTGAAAACAACAAAAAAATTGGAAAAGTTAGGTTAACCATTTGAAATTTATGCATAACTTGTTAAGACTTTCATTTAGGTAAGGTGTTGTTTATCTTGTGAATGATTTTATTCAAAACTATGAATTGAGTGTTCAAGGAGAGTTTCTCACAATGACACACCTAAAATCCTTGGGTTTGTTGAACATACCAGTATAGCTGTTAAGTGAAAAATTAGAGGTCACCCTTGCTACCATTACAATTCTCAGCTTAAATTTAGCAAGTGACCATACCTTGCATCATGAACTTACAATGATAATATCTTATAAATCTATATGCCATACAAAATTGAATTAAAAAAAAAAGAAAGAAGGATTATACTGAAAATCTAATTTAAGCCATCTAAGTAACTCTACTGGGGCTATGGACGCCTACTGGTAGTGGGTCTCTACTTAGGAGAATTGCAACGATAACCTTGCCAGGGCTATGAACACTTGCTGCCAGCAAGGCTCTATCCAGTTGGCTATGAGGGATGAAATCAACTATGTAGTTTAACACCAGTCACCAGTGTTTTCAACTCATCTTCAAGATGAGGATTATTAATCACATGCACACATTTAAACTCCTTTGAAGATTCATACACCTTATTGAATGCATTTAGTCCAAACTGAATAATAGTTCACTTATAAGGAAGTTGGTAGTTATGAATTTATTTCATTTTGTTTTCTTTAATGGTTTAAATTTAGTTGTTTTATTTGGTGGCTAGTTATTGTGATGCTCACAACATGCCCCATTTTA
The DNA here is from genome assembly GCA_027924645.1 of Cunninghamia lanceolata. NCBI lineage: Eukaryota > Viridiplantae > Streptophyta > Pinopsida > Cupressales > Cupressaceae > Cunninghamia > Cunninghamia lanceolata. Next base: position 1,138,905 of record BSBN01001388.1, read on the forward strand.
CACTTTAACAAAATGAGGACCCCTGTTATGGCTTTTGCTTTTGGCTTGTGTGTGGTGGTGTAGGGAAAAAAGGCAAGTGTTGAAAAAGTGTTAAAAATTGTAAGGCATAGTGAAAGATGCAAAATAGAAAATACTAGTTAATTCTTTGTGAAAATGATTAGGGTTTGTTTTGAATTGACTAGAGGTTTTGCATGTGAAGTATGAGTGTTTTGTATGCGAATAAGGTTTGAAGTTTTTTATGTCGTATACAAATATTTTGTATATGCGCTCTCGTGTTGTCATTGTGTTAGTTGGTTTTTTGTATTTTGAAAAGGGACATACATATCTTTTGAACATCCGAAACCTTTTCGATACAAAGTGGACCCGACTAGGTCATAACGTCAATTGAATCAAATAAAAATCTGCACTTACCCGCTTAGTTTTGTATATTCAATTGTTCATTATGCATTTGAGATGCAAAGTAAAAGGCATACATATACAGATTTGAAAGCAGAATTAACTGAAGCATAGGGTAGAATGGGGTGAAACATCATATGGTCAAGTTGTAGAATTGAAAATAACAGGAATTTAAAACCAATTTAAAGAATGAGATTACGTGTTTCTGATAGTAGATGCAAATACTAAAAATTAACCAAGAAAGAGAAGTTGCAATCATATAAACACACCAAAATTGACTATAGCTTATATTGTATATGAGTGGAATATATACAATCAAGAGTGGTATATTTATGAGTGCCATGGTCAAAATTTGAAGTCACAGTGAAAAACAGAGGAACCAAAATACAAAAAAGAGATAAAATACACAGACTAGGGAGTTCCATGAAAAATTCCAATTCTGACTATTTCTACAAAATGGTTAATCCAGTCTTGGTTTTGTGATATTTCCAATCCCTGGGACAATCGTAGAAAGATGAGATTGACCTTGGCCCAATATCGGTGGTGAGCTAAGGCCTGGTTAGGAAGGTACATAAGGAATGGCAGTCTGTCGATTTGAGCTCCAAGGACATTAGCCAGGTAAAGTTCTGAAGCCCATGGTACACCTATGCCCATGTTCGCTGCAAAGAGAACATCAATATTTGTAAGCCTATAATCAGCTTTGCAAAGATCCTGCAGTAACAAAAAGACATCTACCTTGTTGACACTTGGGTCTAGAATGGAAGCAAGAAACCATGAAACAATGTCTAAATTAACTCTATACTTATCTCTATTGGTGAAGAAGTTTTTTCCTAATACCATCTTTATAGCTTCTAATTCCAAATCATGAAACATGGGGTTTCCATGCAACAAAATTAGTCCTTTTAGATGAGCGTTTGAAATCGGACCAAAGAAGGCATTTTGTTGTCTAGAACTAAGTAGGCAAATAGGAGTAGTCATATTCATAGAAAATATTTTAGTAGTCTAAGAAATGAGAAATTGTTCATTATGCATACTCTTAAATAAGAAATTTTGCATAAGTTGCAGGTTAAATCACTATTAATGGTGTTCATGGGAGATTGAATGTGCAGGAGTGTAAGTGCTAATTCGCTCATGCCAGAAGTCTAGTGAATTTAATGTCATAGATGTATTGGATTTCTTCTAATCATGATTTATGGATTGTAGTATTAATTGTATGAAATAGTACAAGTGACGACAAGATTAAGAAGTTAAAATTCATGTTCATTATCACACATTTTTTGTATGTATAGGCTTACGCATTCTAAACATACATACACAAAACAAATATACAGGTTCAAATCTAAGGAAGGGATTTTCTATCATTCAGAGGTGAGTATAAATCCTATTGTATGTTGTTTTGTATTTTGCATTAAGAATGATTTGTATCTTGAGTATAAATACAATATCAGGTTTCAAAATGGTTGAAAGAATTTACAAATGGTGGGGCCCACAGAAGTGTTGTTATAAGAGGGTTCAATATACAAAAGTGAAATGCATTGAGAGACATACAAAAATGGACCCAATGGCATTTAGAATACAATTTTATAAGTAGTTGAGGTCTATGATTGTTTGTATGTTAGGTTGTATTTCATATACAAAAGTGATACATACAATGGATAGATACAAAAAAACTAAAGTGGTCGGTTGCATGTGGTAGGGCTTTCACTAATGTACAAAACACAAAGTAATAAGTTGGAAGTCAAAGGATGTCCTTTGGTGAATAAAGGATATTACGAGTAGACAGATGGAAAAGTGGACATGATGGAGGATTTAAATATGATGTGAAATAATTGAGATTTCAGTTTTTGTATGTGTCGATATATAAAAATTTGATGTACAAAATGTGATATACAAAATGTGATATGCAAAAGGAATCGGTTTAAGTAAAATGAATATCTTGAGAGTTCCACATTTGTATATTGGAAATATATGCAAAGAGTGTGTATTACAAAGTGCATAAGTAAAATGCAAGGCTGAGAGTAAAGCAGGGTATAATATAGCCCATTGTAGGTGTTGATTTGTATCGTAGTCATTTGTATAAAAGTGATATACAAAAAAGTAACATACAAAGATGCAAGATACAAAAAGGGTAACATACAAAAGTGTTGTACAAATTGATGTGCAAAAGGGGAAAAGGCTAACGGATACAAAATTCAAAGTGTGAAATGAAAAGGAAAGGTCCCGATTTGAATTATATGCATTAATTGTTGTATTAAATGCACAACTAATGGAAGGAATGCAGAATTCAAAAGGAATAAAAGAAAAAGTCTATGATAAAATTTCATAGTCACATTGTGAAGCTAGAATTGCAGAGCAGGTGGAAATTGCACTAGGTGAGTAGAAATCCAAAGGTGAACGGAATTGCAAGGCAATAATGGCAGAGCTAAAACGGCAATTCAACTCAACACTTGTAAAGTTAAGCTAGTCAGAGAAACATGTATGTACCATAAAACGTCGTTATGATGCATATAGTATGAACATGATTTTGTTGCAGTTAATCTCATTTGAAAAATGGAATTAGTTATTGCAAATAACTGTGTCTATTTAGGGAATTTAATTGAATACTGTTAGATAATTTGAATTAGAAAATAGGGGAAGATAAAATAATTAGGGTAAAAAATATGAAATTAGGGTAACAAAAGAACCCTAACAGCCATATACAAATAGAAAGGTAAAATGTAATTGCCTTTTATAGGATGGCACCAAAGCAAAAGAAGGCAGCTGTTGTGGCTGAGGAAGGAGAGAAGATAAAAAAAGAAAGGAAGCCATGGAGAGAAACTACTAAAGAAGACTTGACAATGAACCGAGGGTTTCCAACGACGACATTTTAGAGAGGAGGACTAGTTACAGACACCATTGTAGGACAACATGATGCAGAAGATATATTACATAAGGTCATGGCATCTGATGCCTCTAAGGACATGAAGAAGATTTGAAGTAAGGGATTATATAAAGCCGCAGGGTTCCCCTTAGCTATGGAAGCTAGTGAATTGGTATTGGAATGCATGGAAAGATATAATTTAGAAACTAGACAAGTAATGCATGAAGGAAGAAGTATTGTAGACCTATCTACTGAAGCCATCGCCCATACTTTTGGGATGGAAATTAAGGAGAAAATGATAGATGTTGATATGGACCAATATGCAACATACTATGTAACCAATGATAAAGCATGCAGAGCTGCTATTTTTTATGGATGGTACATGGCTGAGAATAAACCCAAAGCTACTGTGAGAGTTTCCCAAGCATTTATATAGAATTGATTTCAAAGAGGAAATATATCTCATGATTACCATGTTGAGCAAGCTAGTTGGATTGAGGGATGCAGCTATGTTTGAACCCTAGATGTTCCAAGTCATAGAATATGTTAGAGCAAAAGAAGGAAGTATCCATTGGGCCAAGACCATCAGTACGTTGATAAATAAACAGATTATGGGGTTTAAGAAAAATAGAAGGTTCAATATGTCTTCTTATGTTATATATGCATTAGCTGCTGGAATACCCCCAATAGCTGGGATAAAGGTAGTAGGCACTTTGGAAAAGGGACCAGACCAGAAATTAATATATAATCATTATGCAGACCTTCAAGAAGAAAATGCATTACAAAATTATACAAGAGTAAATGATATGTTCTACAACTATATGGTGAGGGTCTTGAATGGAGACAAAGAAAGAAGAGTAAGTGAAGAGGCAATAGAAGCCATAAGTTATTTCAGTTCTTTGTTTATATAGTTTCCCACTTTTACTTATATCAGCGTTGAGGGTTTTGAACGCAAGCCATTTAAGTTGCCCAGGTATCCTACAGATCACCTAATTTTATTGGAATATTCAAGGCAAGTTCTGAATATTTACAAAATGTATAAGAATAGATATAATAAGTGAAATATTAAGTTCCCTATTATCATTGGTCATTATTCCTATCATAATGAAGAAATTGCCAAACAATCAGAAAGAGAACTGAGGTACTATGCATTTGAAGAGTTCAATTTGGCTTGGTGTTTTGATCTGCTACATAGAATACAAAGATTTATAGATAAGAACTACAAGCATCAAGTTCATATTGAGGATTATTGGTATGATTGTGAAAATGAACAGGAGGTAAGGAAAAGAGCTTACCAAAGATTGACTATTGAATAGATGAGGACAATGGGGGAGATCAGTGTGCCCCAAGAAGTGACTAAAGATGATGAGTTATTACTACAAAGCTATAAGAACAATGAGGTGGTACCGTTACCTATTAATGAGCCAAATTGGGATGCTCTTGTCGAGACATCCTTGGAAGGAATATCTACACCTATTTTATTGTTCTCTAAGAAATAGCTAGTTGATAGAATAGAGGAATTGAAAATCCAAGGTATTGAAGTTGGTGGTAAGAAGAAAAGAAAGAAAAGAGATAAGGAAGACAAAGATGAATTGATGTGTTTTTATGAAAAGTAGAGAAGGTTCATAGAAACCAAGGTATTAAGTCAGGATAAAAAAGCAACATTGTTAGATCCTTCTGCTTTGGGAATTATAGTAGCCATCCCTTTAGGAACATTTATAGAGGAAGGGGTATCAATCAAGAGGTCCATATTGAGGGAGCACAAACACCAATGCTATTTAGTGAGTTAGTACAAGAAGAAGACATGCCTATAGGGTAGCCTGTAGTATGATCTGTTGCTATAGATCAACCAGCAAAGAAAACACACATGCCTATTATTGCATCAGTTGAAGCAAGATAGAAGCAAGTATCCATAGACTTCACACCTGAAGTAAGGAGAAAATGCTACATTAAGGTTAAGTAAGAATTAACTAAAGAAATGTTGCATAAGTTAGAAAGAAAAGAAATAAAAAAGATAAGTGAGATTGTGGATATAAATAATGATAGCATTGATGAAGAAGATATGCAATGAGGAACTAGTGCAGAAGAGGGACCTACAGTGGATACAGGTTCTATCACAATGGAAGAACATAATACCCAGTTGTACATGAGGAAAGTATAAAGTTTAGGACCAAAAGAAAGACATATACTGAGAGAATTAGAAACAGTAGATCCTTTTGGTACACTGGTGGAACCAGAAATCATATAAGAGGTGCAAAATGTTGTGCAACAAATTAAGGAATCAGAAAAAGAAGGAGAAGATAAAGTGACCAAGGAAATAGAAACACCAATGCAAATAGAAGAATCTATGGAGGCAAGTATTTCCAATATGGATGTTTTGGATGTCCTAAAGGCATATAATGAACAAAGTACACTAGAGGACAATGTAGAGAAGGAACATGAGAAAGAAAAGGTTGAAGAACAACTTGATGAATCCACTAATCAGCCTTTACAGACGGATCAGGTAAATATCTCTATACAAGGACAAAAGGAAATGACAATGAAGGCAACATAAACATCAAGAGACTCTAAAGAAGATATAAGAGATGTTTCTAAGGAAGAGGTACAAAAACAAGGTAAGATACCATCGGGCTCAAGGCATCAGTCTACAGAGCAAACTCTAGAGCAGCAACCTCCCCCACAACAATCACCACTAAAGAAGCAAATAGAAGTAGAGAAACCTTGAAAGGAGGTAACCAATGTAGAAACAAGGGCATAAATCAATAAAGAACCACTCGCTTGGCTAGGGAACAAAGTAAGAAGGGAAAAAGTAGAAGTACAGTTGGTTCCCATTGATATTAAAAGATTTCTAGGAGGGCATCCACAAAGGGAAAGAAGGAAAGAAAGAACAATGTTTGCCATAAGGAAAGGTCCCTCAAGATCAAGAACTTTAGAGTTAGCCATCCCACAAACAAACAAGGTAAAGGGTGAAATGACCCTTGAAGATTATAAAATGATGAGCATTGATCTGGGACATATGATACGAGAACAACACCTTGCTGAATGGGAGGATATGAATAAGGCTACAATGGAAATAATAAAGAAGGATAAAGATAAGTTTGATTACCTAAAAGGGCATATTTCACAGTTGCAACAATTTATACAGGGAATATTTGACCCTAGGGTTCAGATGCCTGATATACATGAAAACTTAACCATTGTGTCTAAAGAGCAAGTCCTAGAATTAGAAAATAAAAGAGTTGAATCCAATGCTTTTGAAGAATGGTTTAGGCTATTTATTCAGAAGGGAGAGAATATAATAAGACAGGTAATTGCTAACTAGGAATTGCCCTTGCAGAAAAGAATAACTGTAGTAATGTTTTGCAACATTGTCAAAATAGAATAGAAGAATGTAAGGAGGAAATAGATCAGGTAGAAGACATGATGGAAAGGGTCGAGGAGATAAAAAATGATGGAGTAATAACTTCCCAGGTAGCAGGTCGTATGCCACAAACCATATTGGAATTGCAGTTTGAAAGCAATATGTTGGAAGGTTGCATTGTGAATAGCTAGGAGCTAGAAAAGGGTGCTGATGAAATGGTTAGAAAGCATTGTAAGATCATACAGAAATTCATTGGGTATGGATGCCCATAAATACATGTTTATGTTGTTGATATGGTAGTAAAGGAATTCAAAGATATGTATTTACCTTATATGCAGAATCCAAATACATATTTGAATGCTGAGATGATTGATTTGATCATGAAATCAAGTGCAAGGATAAAGAAATACTAGAAGCATAGAGAGGAGATGGAGGAGCAGGTAAAAACATGAAGAGAAAAGGTTGAAATGTAAACATACACCTGCATCATGAGTAAGAGAAACAACCATGGTGTGGTGTTTGCATTGATAGACAAATACACAGAATATTTGAGGAGGATTAGAGAAGAGTAAAGAGGAAAATTACCAATGGCAGTGGTGGTTTCTCTTATTTTCTTGTGTAATGTAATGAATTATGTGATTTGTTTAAAGGCAAAGTTAACGCAAGAAAGTCAAGGAAGGGCCTGTGTCTCGAAAATATTCTAGCGAGTATTTTGGGACAGTTGGGAAATGATTCCCACCATTGATCTACAAGATTTTAATATAGTCCATTGGATTAATTTTGTAACTATGGCAGAAAGGAAGCTTCAAAGTCTATATAAGAAGCTCTGCTACGTGTATTTTAACACACAGGGATTTTGAACTTTTAGCTTAAGACTGTAATTGTTAAGTTTGTTACAATAGAGAAGATGTTTCTTTTAGTGTTAGAAAGGAGGTTGCATGTGTCTACATTAAGGAGTGCATGGAATATCATTTCTCCTTTATGTATCTGTCAAAGAGTTTGTAAGTTTTCTAGTGATTTGGATCAATGCAACAGAAGTCATTATTACATTGTAAATTTTGTGTGACTTTATGTTTTGAATAAAGGTAAACTCAGAATTCTGCATCTATTACAGAGTGTTTTTTGATTCAGACTTTTACTTGACGTATTGTTCCTTAAAAGATTACAATCTCTTATGTATATTCATGAAAATGCTCAGGATTTTACATTTGTAGATTTGATTGTGTTGATTTGTTAAAGTTACTGTAGTCTTTAGTACATGGATAGTAGAACATTTAGATCCTATCTAGAATGTTATTTCTAATTCTAATCTTTCTTTCTTTTCTCTAATAATTGATAAATAATTAACTGAAATATAGTTATCTAAAGGAAATTGTGAAAGATCTTGTTAAATACATGAAAATGTTAATGATCTTTAATGATTTTCATAAATTTTGAAGTATCATGTCTATTTTTTGTGAAATTCATATAAAGTTTGACTTGAAAGACTTAAATAGTTGCAATGGATCATTGATTTTAGAGATATTTTGAGATATTTGATTATAATAGGTGACAACTGCCAGTGACAACCCCTTAAATTTAGTAAGGCCCCTTAAATATAACAATTTCACAATGAACTGCTGGTTTATCCCACGTGGTCAAGAACTGACCATCCAGAAACTTGAGGTTGAGAATTATTAGTTAATTCTGCATATCTTCCAAGATAGCTAAGGTTCTTTTGTGAATTTTAACTATGTTATGAGTGTGTAAAAACTCTCATCAATAGGAACCTATCATTAAAGTTATCTAAAATCTCCCCCTCTTCCCTCTTAATCCCCACCAATTAATGGTATAAAGATCATGGTTCTATAGGTCCTCTAAAACTAGATAAGAAAGCCTCTTCCATAAGTGCCAGTGTGGTAATGTGAGCATTTGGTAAATTTACATACCAGTTAGAAGCCTGCTCATTAAATGTGGAGGGGAACACTCTGGTGACTACATCTTCATACTCTAGTCTTTCTCTAAAGCAAGCTTTCTTGAAAATCCTAAAATGATCTTTAGGATCCTGATGTAACTGATATTTCAGACAAATTTTCTCAGGATTCTTAGGCATTTCATGATACACTATAAAAGATATAGGAGAATTTGTAGCAAAATATGTCATGGCGAGACCTCTATGTGGATTAAGGTTGGTAGGAGGGCTAGGTGTTCTCTGAAGGTTACAGTTTTGTTGTGTGGTTACACAACATGCCCCATTTTGACTTGACAAAATAGGGTTCCAACTTTTTAGCTTGTGTTTTGTGCTTTCTGGCGGTCTGGTAAAAGTAAGTCATGTAGATCATCATGCATTGAAAGGCTGGGTAAGTGATCATCATGAGGTTAGTTTGTCAAAATTCCTATTTTATTCCAGCAACCTCATATTTAGAAAGAGCATTAAATTCCATGCAGGTTTGTCTTTTACATCACCCTGATATTTGTCAGGATGTGAAAGTTATAAGTGGTCAAAGTTTGAGTCAAACCTGATATTGCTAGGGGAGGATCATATTTCGTAACATCCATCATATTACAGAAGGTCACCCTGATATGATATATCACCCGATAAAATCATGCGGTCCAAGTATCCGGATGTCAATTTTAAATGATAGCAACCTTTACCCATCAATAGCTTTATGCATTTCGCGAGGATCATACTTTTCAAAGTAACCTAATATTTCATAATATCCTCTTGCTATGAAATATCCCCCTAAGCCAATATCTTGATGACATCATCCAAGTCTGATAAACGAAAAAGTGGTATGACAATGACATCATCATTACATTTACCTCTCGGTAGGATATTTCATAAACATGATCTTGTTCCTACAACATGACGATGACGTCATGATGCCTTGCCGATACACTAAGCGAATATCAGGATGACATCATCCTGATATTTTGAAAGAGAGACATGTAAGTTTGTCCGGTCATCATCATCTTTGAAAAATCACCTGATACATCGAAATATCCTCCTGATGTACTAAACATAACCAAAGGGTGCTTTCGTCACCTGATCTTGTCGAAATAGTTATTCCAATCTAAGAGAGGAGGATGACATTAAACTCGACCTGATATTTGTGAATATCATCCTACCTTCGTGACATCCTGCCATTTGGATATCACCCCACTCCCATTGCCGCCATTAGCATTAAATGCGCACAGACATGGTAGGTAGTTTCTGCCGATCATTAAACCCGATGGAACACCTGGCGAACTCCTGACTTTCCGTGCAGAAAATCAATGAATAAAATCTATTATGTCAAGATTTACCCTAAATTTACCCTAATTACAAGTTTAAAATTTAAATCTAATGCCATTTTTTACATTTACCTTGCGAAGAAATTACTTTTTACAGAGCACAGCTTCCATATCCTCCTACAAGCGATATTACGACGAGCGAAGTTTGCAAGTAGCTGAAAGTGCATGATCATCAGCCGAATTAAGAGCATTTTTTGGGAAGTCACTGGTATAAAGAAATCTGCATAACTAGGTAAGTAAATGAAACCCTCATTAGTTTGTTTCTGTAATAGACAGGTATGATGTTGTAAGTTCTGGTATATGCATCCCCATGATGGGCTTATGTTGAATGAATGTAATATGCATGATGAATATTAAAGATAAATCATTATATGCATGCATGTGAGAGCCCATTGTAAGACAAGATTTTGTTAATTACAGGTAGTCATGGTTGACAAGAGGTTAGTTAAGTGTCAAGCAGAATTCAGTAAGCCCATGTTCTCATCTCAGAGGGGCGTCCTGTTTAAATACGATGTAATCATAGATACCCATCAGGGAAGCACCGATTTGGAGGCCTAGTCAGCTAGGCTGAATGATGAGAATAACAAGAATCCTATGCTGGATGTAGTTTTCGTACCTGAGATGTGGAATGCCGCTGATTTTCCATACTCCATGGAATCTCTGGAGTTGGTCATCGAGTGTGCCAGGAACTACAATCTAGAGACCAGGCAGGTGATGAAACATGGGAGGATATATGCAGACTTATCCATCAAGGGTCTTTCCAAGACATTTGGATTGCCATTGGGTAACAAGGTCAAAAGTGTGGACCTAAAGAAGTCAGAGAAGGAATATGAAAACAACAAGAAACAAGCCAAGAAGAATATGTATCAATGGAGGGTTGAAAATAGTACATATCCTGCAGCAGCCAAACTTCCTATGCATCTATTCAAATATGATTTTGCTGATGAATATCAATACATGATTGCACTACTGAATAGAGTAACAGGCCAGCCTGATGCTGGTAGTTTTAGAGATTGGATGTATGGTGTAATAATGATGTGTTTATATTCAGTTATCAAGCCACTGTGGGGCCAGCTAATAAGTGATGCTCTGCATGAGCAGCTGATGAACCTAGGAGGTTCAAATTGTGCTTTCTATATGACATCATACATCGTCTACTCCTGTGCTTATAAAGGCACATTTGATGCACTGGTCACAGATGGGAAAGTCACAGGAACAGTTAATGCTATGCATATCTAGGATCATCATCCCTAGCTGCAAAGAGCCAATTACCTCCAAGACTACAAACTGGTCAATGATGCATTCTCTATGCATTTGGTAAGGACCATGGAAGAGGACAGAACAAAGAGATTGAGCATGGAAGCTCAAGAGATTATCTACAGGCATGGATCCTGGTACATACAATTTGCCACCTTTTCTTACATAAGGATTGAAGGTTTTGAGGGACATCCTCTCATGCTGCCAAGGTATCCCACTGATGCAGTGATACTGATGGAGTTCATCAGGCAGGGCTCCATAATGATAAAAACATACAAGGATGCCAAGAAGTTGCCACCAATTCTGTTTCCAGTCACCATTGGCTGGTATATGTGCCCCGATTCAGAAAACATAAAGAAGGTGATGATCACCTTGAAGAAAATGAATCTGCAGCCTTTTCCACTGACAAGACCATATGATCCTTACAGCAGGATGCAGAAAATAATCAAAAAGCCTATTCATCAGAGGCACCTAGAAGACTTTTGGGCTGAATGTGAAAATGAAGCAGAGGCAAGAAGAAGAAGATATCAAAGGTTAACTTTGAATCAAATCAGAACCTTTGATTACATCCCCATCCCTCAACAATTGAAGAAAGATGATGGTAGGATAATTGCAGATGAGTATGAGCAGAAGAAAATATATAATGATACCATCTCTGCACCTGACCTCACCATACAGGAAGATATATCCTTGGACCCCTTCATTGACAGGACCATACAACTAACCCAAGCTTGGGTTGATGAACAGATAGGGGCATTGAAGAAGAAGGTTGTTGCCATTATGGTGGACAACAAGAAGAAGGGGTAGGAGATTCTTGATGGGGAGTATGATGACTTCCTAAATGAAAAGAGGAAGACTAAGGGAGATAGACTCCCTCCACCACAACAATAAAACAAAAGACCCCTAAGGGGCAAGAAGGTAGATAAAGAACCCAAAGGAGTTATTATTGAAAAGGCAGTATTTGTAGCTAAGGAGGCAACAGCATCAGGATCTGGATCAGGATCAGCATCCCCTCCAAGGACAAGGAAAGGAAAGTCCAAGAAGAGTAAGACAGTAGAGGCTGGAATTACTAAGACCCTAGAAGAGGGTCAATCCTCAAGAAAACATGATGAAGAGGATATCCTCATGGAGGAAGAGCCTGAAGAAGAAGAGGCTCCTTTGGTAATAAAAAAAAAAGAAGAGCTCCACAGGTGGTGGTGTCTACCCCACCCAAGAAACTGAGAACCTCCATGAGAGGTGAAATAAAACACCCCCTACATTGCTACAAGGGACAGGTAGTGAAGTACACAAGGAACTTCAACACAATGTTCCTCTTCCTACCATTATCAAGGTCAAAACTAAGCTCGTAGAAGAGCAGATGAAGGAAACTTCCCAGACACATGCAGGTCACATCTCGCTAGACGAGACAATAAATTTGTCTGATGATGAAGTTGTACAGGAAGTGACTTCACAAAAGATGGAAACACTTGCTGCTGGTACAAGCATGACCCCTCACAAGACTCCACCAGTTCAAACTATATTGGAGGAAATGAAGCAAGTGGAAACTAAGAAAGAAAAGAGCCCAGAGCAGATAGCCCAAGAAATAGGGCTAGATACATTAATTACACAGGTGACAAGTCCTATAGGGGTAGACCTGATAGAGAAACAGGATGTGAATCCTGAACATCCAGTAAGATCACCTGACAAAGGGCACCTAGTAGAAGAAATAAAGACGGCAGAACTAGAGAGCCATACTTTAGAAATAGGCCAACCAAGCATACAAGATGCATCAACGGAACCTGCTATAGTAGAAGTTCAGGAAACAAAGGCTGATGAAAAGGATGTATCTGAAGATCCTGCTACCAAGGCTCAGGAAGTTGATAGTACAGGTGTGGAACAAATAATGGCTTTAGAATAAATGCCAGTACCACAGGCAGACTCCACAATATCTAGTGCGGTGGATATGCAACAAGAACAAGAAAAGCCAAAGGAGGATGCCACAATGTCCATTGGTGAAAATGTACCTCAACAAGGGGAAGAATTGAAAATAGATGGGGTAATGATAGAAAAGGATCATGATCATCATGATCAACATATAGATACAACACAAGATCCCCCACCCCCGGAAGATGCTCCTCCAGAGAAAGAAGTTCCTCAACAGGAGGATGTACCACAGGATCAACAACAAAGTAAGCATCAGGAAGAAGAAATGAGGAAATCACCATCTCCACCACATCTGCTGACAGAAACAAGAGACATAGGTGAACATCATGATGATGCAGAAAAACATGATCAGGTGCCTCCGTGGTTGGAGAAAGAGGTAAATGCAGAAGAAGAATTTGAAATTCAAGAATTTGATGTCTCCACCTTATTCTCTGAGAATATAATAAAACCTAAGAGGAAGGCTAGAATGACTTTGGCCATCAAAAGAGATCCAATAACTAGGAGGAGGCCTGCACAAATTGTAGTACCTACGGTAGAAAAGGAAAAAGGTAAAGTTACCTTAGATGAGTTCCAGATCAGTACAGTGGATTTAGGGTTTGCCAATGAAGACCAAGAGGGACAAGAAGGCAAAGATATTATTAATTCTTTGATTCAAAAGGTGAAAAGAGAGAAAGAGAAAAATAAGCAACATAAGGAGCACATTGCTCAGTTGCATGCCTACATAGGGAGGCTAATTAATCCTGATGATACTACAACTGAACATGCAGTCCCATTGACTGCTATTTCTCAAGAGGAGGTGAACAAATTAGATCTCATGAAACATGAGGCATCTGTGATAAGGAAATGGATGTCATCCACATTGGATGATGCAGAGGAAATAGTAAGGGCCTCTTTAAAAAGGTGGAATACTCTTAGCGACTCCAGGACCAAGGTAGACAAATTACAGATGCAGATAGGGAAAAGGTCTTACCAACTAAAGAAAGTATTAAGCATCCTGGGAGAAATAAGGAGGATAAATCCCCAGTTGCACATCAATAAATAGGTACTAAATAGTAATACGGCCTTGTTGGTTGACATTTGGTATAAGGACATTCAGTTTAAATGTGGAGTACTCAAAAGATGCAATAATAAATTGAGAGATATCAGCATGAAATTGCATGATCTAATGTCTGTTGAAGGAGAAATATTGGAAACACTAGAAGGAAAAGTGGAAGGGAAAGTTGAAAATCAAGATGAAGAGTTTGCCATCAATGCTTTACACAGCAACTTCCAATCAGTAGTAGATTGTCCACTTGTCCACTTGACAGAAGAGGTCATAGATAAAATAATGAGAACCAAAGTCAAAATGGATAATTACAATGAGATGTTGCAAGACAGGAAGAACAAGCTGGATAGTAGTAGACATAAATATGAGGCACACAAGCATGCCATGATCAAAGCAAAGACTCAGGATGGCGGGGAAATAGATAAAATTGTGCAATTGTATGAACAAGTCCAGAGCATCATGCAACCTCATATGCGGGTTCATCATCATCATCATCATGAAAGTTCAGGAAGTGATGCACCTGGTGATGAAGAGCATGATTCCAATAAAGTAGATGATGATGCATCATAGAGTGAATGTCAACATCGGATACTTAGTGAAAATGAGTTTTTTAGATAGTTACCAGCTGGCAACTTGTGCCACTTTGTAAAGGTTGACGTAGTCAAAGGAAATATTGACCATGGATATACATGTACAAATCAGGATCGTTGATCTTTTTGTAATAGATTCCTCACCTTATTCTATAAAAGGTGTAGGAATGCCTCTTATGAACATTTGAAACTTAATTGAAATCCGTCTGCTGAAACATTTAGATCTCATTTCAAAGTTTTTGTATACATTTATATTTTTGCATGCTTAATGAATGAGAAGACTATGTCGATTACAATTCATAGTAAATCTTGAGTAATCAGTGTATGAATTCTGGACATATGTGGTGATTTGCTACGTCCCTTGGAGTGCATGTCTACTTACATGTGTTGTCTTCGTACAAATTCCCTTTGAAGTTAGCATCAATTATATCTAGCTGTGGAATGTCCTAGTGAAAATATGGTTTGGTTTTCTTCTCTTCATGACAAGTATCTAATATACATGTGGTTCAAAAGCTAAAGGTTCAACTCTAATTCGAAGCATTTCTTCCAATTTCTTTTAAATTTTAGAACATTTCACTATCATAATTGCAAATAATTGAACATCTAAAGCAAACAATACAAATATGTGGACATCTCATAGATAAATAGAAATATTTAGCATATTTGGAGCTAAAGTATGCATTACTGATAAATATCATGCAAATAGTTGAGTATAACTATATCATTTGATCAAACAACTGTATAAAATGACCTCTCTGTGAAGAATCTTTGCAAAAATAACGTCATGATGGTGAACTTTATGTAAGGCCCCAAAATGGAAACAGCAACACACATCAACCTCTGAGTAACGTCAGAAGATTAAGACCTAATCACTGGAGACTTGGGATCATGAATTCTCTAAATTCATCGCATCTTTCAAGATGAATAAAGGTTAATGTGTACTTTTATTCTATGCTTGTTTGTGACTAACAGCATGACCAACATAAATTGGCGCTAGAAGGAGGGCCTTATCCGAAAGAACACGCTCATCATCATTATTTTTAGGTTTGATGATGCAGAGAGTAAGGTAACCCCAGTGCATTCGTGAATTTCAAATATTGCTCACATATTTACTGTAATAGGCTTGTAAATGTTCATTCTGTGTAAAGTTCTTGAAATTTGTCATAAATATTGCGAGCTTTACAGTAGATCATCATGAATTCACAAATATCAGCTAATGATAAGTAAATCCATTCAAGCTTTAAAGAATTTTGGCCTTAGAAACTTGATATCTCGTGCTAAGGGTCATTATACCGCAAATATCATCTTATATTTGCGCTATCTTTGCAAAAATTTCATAAATATCTAGTCTGATCAGCCATCCGACCGCAAATATCATCTCAGCCAGTGAAATCCAGCCAATATTTGCAAAGTTTCAGCCAATTTGCCTCAAAATTGAGAAATCCTGGCTCACAGGATAAATACCAGGTCTAGACCTAGTGGAATTTTTGAAGAATTGCCTGTTAGAGGTTTCAGACCTAGAACTGTAGACGTCAATCATACTCTCGGGTCTAGTGCATCAGGAGCTTCACCAGAACCTCCTCCTATAACTCCTGTTGGTTTGCAGGTATCTTCTAGGATATCTGTGACACCTCCTGTTCAACCTCAGGGTGTACCTTTAGTCCAACCTCAGCCAGCTGTACCATCGGCTCAACCTCCTCCAGTCACAATGTCTTTCTTTGCAGCAGAATCACCTTTAACCTTCAATGCATATCATGAGTTACCAAAGAATCCAAACAAACTTTGTCCAAAATATCATCCTTATCAGGATGCTGATGATCATGTCAGGACATTTAAAGAAGCTTGTTGCAGAGCTAGAATAGAACATGAGGATGTTGTATGCAGATTATTTCCTTTTTCCCTAGGGGAAGAAGCTTATAATTAGTTTATTAGGCTTGGTCAAGCCTTTGTTGGTTCATGGGCTATCCTAGAGAAAGTCTTTCTTGATAGGTTCAAGGTCCCTATTGATCCATCTATGAATTACCACATGTTTGCTACAATCAAAAGATTTGAGAATGAACCTATTGCCAATTTTAATGCTAGGTTCTAGAAAATACTATCCAAGTTAGTTGCTCCTTATGTAGTAGTGGATGCTTCTGCTAGGAGTATCTATTATTCAGCCCTAGATCCATTGACTTCCATGTTCATCAGGAGAACACATCCTGAGATCACTACCTTGACAGGAGCCTTTCAAGAAGCTATCAAAGTAAATCAGGAGCTAATCCCTACACCTACTCTTAATATAGCATTCCCTACACTACTTGGCATGTATCCAACATATCCTGCACAACATCCTGCATCATATCCTGCATAATATCCTAATGGAGCAATGATACCTCCAGCAGTCATGCCTACACCTTTGCAAGTACCTCCACTGAGCATTATGCCTCCTCCTAGTGGAAATGGCCAATTGCCACAATATCCTGCACAAGCTCAGACACCTCAGGGTGATGATCTATCCAACAATAACCATGGATCCTCTTTCTTCAAGCCTCAAACTGAAAATGTAGTGACCAAAGCTCAAGAAGAGAAGGAGGAAATTAAAGAAATTTCTGCTCAACTAAGAAAACTCACCATAGAAGTGACACATTTAAGAAATCAAGGTTTCTATTCCCAGTCAAATCAAAATAGGAATTATACCAATGATAGGCCAAATTATCCTGACAGAGGATATAACACCAATAATTTCAACAATAATGGTGGAAATAATGATAATCCCCAGAGACAGCCCAGAGTATGGAAATCTAGGCCAAATAATGGCTCATTACCATCACCCCTGGACAACTAGCCTCCAGGTGAAGCCAAACAGACTACTAGAGTCAATCTTGCTGAAGCAACCCTTACTAATTGGTGTAGGATCCACAATACAAATGCACACGTAGAATTAGACTGTCCACAATTTAGAATTGCTGCTAGTATCTTTCAGACTGAAGTGTCTAACACTTCTGGAAATCCACCTCAGGCAGAAGGAAATGAGATTGTTCCATGTGGATATGACTCAGCCTTTGTACTGGAAACTTATATAGATCAACCTCATCAGAGTTATAACCAGACATGTGAAGAATCTGCCTTAACTTTTGAAACAAACTATCTATTCCCTTTTGAGGATGAAAATGAGCCTACAAGAGAACATGAGGAAGTGCATGCATACCAGCAGCAATATCCTGGTAAGCATAATTATAACTTGAGAAGTAATGCCAATAGACCTACTGGTCCATTGACATCATCTCTACCTCCAAACAACTTCAATACACCTCCTGATCCTAAAGCTAGCAATAACCCTAGGTTCCCCAAGGTAAATGCTCAATACTTGTCACCTCAGAACACAGGATCAAAGGTTGTAAATGCACCTCATGAATCTGACAAGTTAGTCAATTATCTAGCTGATGAAATGAAGAAAATTAAGATCAACCTATCCCTATCTGAGTTACTGAAAACTCCTGCCATCAAAAAGGCATTTATGAAGTCACTAGATGATCCTGCTCCTAAAGAGGATGTTCATTCTCCAAGCCAATCTAGTAATAAAGATCATGCTGCTAGAGATATTAACATCAAATCAAAGGTGGCAGCTACAGTCCAAGCTACAGAAACCTCGCATATGACATTATACCGAGATAAGAGCGAGTCACCACCTTTCCTCCTTACCATAAGGATGTTTAGCAAGAATTTACACAACTGTTTGGTAGACTCTGGTGCATCTACAAATGTGATGCCCTTATCTATATGCAATGCCTTAGGACTGCATCCTGCTAAATCCTTGAAAAAGGTAACACAGCTAGATAAGACAGAGGTGAGTGTAGTAGAAGAACTGACTCATATACATATGCAGCTAGCATCTGATCCCAGGATCCAATATTATATTGATATCTAGGTAGTTGACATACCTGATACATATGGGATGCTCCTTAGCAGAGATTGGTCCAAAACTTTGAATGGATATATGGCTACTGACTTCAGTCACATGTGGTTACCATGGAAAGGTATACCTAACTAGATCAGGATTGGTGCTGAGCCTAGAATGAAGCATATGATCACTGAGTACAACAGAACAAATGAGATCATGTACGTAGACATAGAGCCTGGGGTTTACTGCATCAGGCCACAGACGGTCAAAATAGAAGAGATCCTGATGCTTGACTTTCATCATGATGATGATGATGATCATCACGAGGATGTACCAGTGGTAGAACCTGATAATAATCCTGAGAATGAGAAAGAAATAGATCGCTTCAGAGACTTTGAGATGCATCTGTCTAATCAGGTAAAGCGTTGTCAATTGTTAAATATACTTGCTAATGATATTTTGATTGATGGATGGTGCAGATTACACAATGAAGCACATTCAGAAAGGACTTGTAAAGCATGCTTAGATATGATGATGCTAGAGCAGACATGCAGCGAAGCATCATCATCATATTCTGAGGTAAGTTATACATCTGATGATGATGATGATATAATTCTTGTTTGTCTTCTGCAGGAACAGAGGAGGTGACAGATCATGATGAGGATCATATCCTGAGAATAGAAGAAATTCTGGTTTATGACCAGATAAATGATGAGAAGAAAGAAAAGATCACCCCTGGGAGTGATTGTTTTATGGAGCCAGATTATGAATTGTCCGATGAAGACAAAGGTAGTGACCTGACTAAGTTTGAAGAATTTCTAGCAAAAGAAATAGAGAAGATGACACAATAGCATAGATCTCCCCACGAGGTCTTAATTAAAGGTTGGTGTAGGTTACATGAGGTACCTCACTCAGAAACAACATGTTCACTATGTTTACACATTTTGAAAAGGCATACAGCCACAGATCCAGAGGATCATCCTCCTGTTGATGTGAAAGACAAAATAGAAAAGCCATTAGGCTCACAAAAGAAAGGAAAGAAGAAACTTGAGAATGATGAGATCCCTAAGTTAAAGTGGATATCAGGCGGAGCAGCAGCCAGAGTTGCAAAGAAAAAAGAAAGTTCAGCTAAGTACCCTGTTGAAGATAAACCCTGGATCCTAAGGTTTGATGGATCCAAGTCTAAGCAAGGTGCTGGGGTAGGAATTGACCTCATTGATCCATTAGGAAAATCCTATCTAGCAGCCTACAGATTACAGTTCCCCTGTACTAACAATGTAACAGAGTATGAGGCTCTGATTCACGGGATACTGTTTGCTCATAAGAAAAAAGTAAAGATTCTGCATGTCTTCAGAGATTTGGAACTAGTTGTGAGGCAAGTAAGAGGAATTTACTCTTGTAACTACAGGAAGCTATCCAACTACAGACATCGTGTGTGGGACCTAATTGAGGACTTTGACGCCTTTAATATCACTCACATACCAAGAGAACAAAACCATAGGGCAGATGCACTTGCCCAGGCTACTAGTACATTGGAGCCACTATCTATATCAGGTCTAAAGAGATTTTCAGTAGAACTAGTGTTAGTACCTTCAGTACTTGACAATGTGACCAACCTCCAGGTCTTTGATGATGATCATCATATTCTTGATTTCATCTCTAACAAGGATATATTTGATGCTTAGATTATAGATGAGAGCAGTATGGAAGATCAAGTTTGGGAAGAGGATGAAATATTAGAATTGCCAAGCAACAGAATTCCCAAAGATATGATTGAATTAGAAAGGGCCTTTGATTTGGACAATATGCTGAAGCAGAAGGATCTTCCCAAAGCTGATGGAGGTCAATATTCGCAAGTGAATATCAGACAGGATGATGACAAGAAAAATGTCTTGATAGGTAATGTTTGCACACCAGAAGAGTTAGAAGGAATAACTCAGGCCCTTAAGGATTACATCCATGTAATTGCATGGACTTATGATGAGCTGAAGACATATGACACATCTGTCATAACTCATACTATACCTCTCAATCCAGATGCTAAACCTTTTAGACAAAAGCAAAGGCCAGTCAATGCTTTGCTTGAACCAATAATATTTGAAGAAGTCAAGAAATTGTTAAATGCCAGGATAATCTTTCCTATGAGGCACTCCACTTGGGTGGCAAATCTAGTGCTAGTTAGGAAGAAGAATGGAGACATCAGGCTATGTGTAGATTTCAGGAATCTGAACAGAGCATCAGAAAAGGATAATTATCCTTTACCCTCATTAGATGAAGTTCTGCAGATTGTAAATGGAGCCAAAATGATGTCCTTTCTAGACAGTTTTTCAGGATACAATCAAGTCATGGTTGACAAAATTGACAGACTAAAGACTGCCTTCACCACAAAGTGGGGGATATTTACATATAGACGTATGCCATTTGGACTTATAAACGCTGGTGCTACATTCCAGCAAGTAATGGACATAGCCTTCAGAGGCTTAATAGGAAAGTGCATAGTCATCTACATAGATGACTTGACAGTATTCTCCAAAGAAAGGGGAAATCATGTAGCTACTCTCATAAATGTGCTGAAGAAATGCGAAGAGTACAGAATATCACTGAACCCCAAAAAATGTATATTCGAGGTGACAACAGGAAAGTTACTAGGCCGCCTGATCACAGAAGATGGAATTATCATTGATCCTGATAGGGTGGAATCTATTATGAAGTTACAACTTCCAGGAAGTAAGAAAGAACTTAAATCTTACTTTGGTAAGATAAACTTTGTGAGGAAATTCATCACCGGCTTTGCTAAGATTGTCAGACCACTAAATGCCATGTTGAAAAAAAATGCACAAATTGAGTGGACACCAGAGGCCAAGGCTGCTTTTGAAGACATAAAAAAGGCCATATCAGATGCTCCTATCCTCATCAATCTAGATTACACAAAGGATTTCTACATTTATTCATTTGCCTCAGAGCATACCTTTGTAGCAGTACTTACTCAGAGAAATGAGGAAAAAGAAGAAAAACCAATAGCTTTCATGAGCTATCCCTTCAAGGATGCTAAATTAAGATATGTGGATGTTGAAACACAAGCCCTTGCATTAGTCAGGGTAGTAAAGAAGTTCAGACATTACATACTAAGAAGCAAAGTGATTGCAGTAGTGCCTGATGCAGCAGTGAAGATGCTACTCATGCAGAGTGAGCCTGGTGAAAAAAGAGCCAAGTGGATTACTGTATTACAAGAGTATGACATGGAAATTACACCCATGAAATTGGTAAGAGGACAGGAATTAAGCCAAATGATATCTGAAATTGATCCAAATATCACTAGTCAGCAATATGTTATCAATACTGATAATAATAGAGAATGGTATTCAGATATCAGGCATATCCTGATCACTGGAAGGTGTCCTCCAAGAATACAAGCTTCACAAAGAAGGGCCTTAAAGTTAAGGTCACAAAAATATATGATGAAGGGAGGAATCCTGTTCAAAAAGAATTATGAAGGAATATATCTGAGGTGCTTAGAAAAACCAGAAGCAAATAAGGTTTTATCAAAACTACATGATAAGTTCGGAATAGCACATGGATCAGCCCTGGACACAACACATGCAATCCTCAGAGCAGGATATTATTGGCCCACAATTTTTAAAGATATAGCTAATCATGTTAAATGTTGTCATGTATGTTAGGTCGCTGCCAACAGAAGAAAATATGCTGCACAACCCTTGCAGCCAGTGATGGAAGAACGCCCATTTGCACAATGGGGCATGGACTTCATAGGACCAATCAATCCTCCATCCTCCTTAGGTCATAGGTATGTCTTAACAATTACTGACTATTGTACCAGATGGACTGAAGCTGTCAGCAGCAAGACTTGTACTACTGATGATGTTATTAAATTTCTAGAAAGCAACATCGTTACCAGGTATGGAACTCCTTATGCTCTAGTAAGTGATAATGGTTCAGCCTTCACTCCAACCAAATTATCAAGTTGGGCTTTTGATCATGGGATCATACTCAAGTTCTCATCCAACTATTATCCCCAAGGAAATGGATTAGCAGAATCCACCAATAAAAATTTGCTGAGTATCATAAGAAAATTAATAGAAAAGAACCCTAGGGAATGGAACTCATTTTTGAAATATGCCTTATGGGTAGACAGAACTAGAATGAAAATTGCACTAGGAAACTCACCCTTCCAACTGGTATATGGGGTGGATCCTATCCTCCCTGTCAACTTGAAAATTCCTACTTTGCAGTTTGTCTAAGAATACCTAGGCATAGACAATAGACAAGAGGTCAGGTTGCTTCAACTGATGCACCTGGAAGAGAAAAGAAGTCAAGCTATTGAACAGTTTGCAAAACATCAGGCTATTGTTAAATGCTGGTTTGACAAGAGAGCCAAAATCAAAGCCTTCAGGATATTTGATTTAGTCCTGACGTAGGATAAAGCCCATGAGAGGAAAGGTGACCATGGTAAATTTGACAAATTATGGATAGGCCCCTTTCAGATTTCTGAGATACTGGGAGACAACACTTATAGACCTAAGAACCTGACAGGTGAGGATGTCCCATTGCTAGTCAATGGGCAATTTCTCAAACATTATTTTCAAGTCTAAAAGTGACTTCATGATAGTCATGTATATCATATTGTACATTTGTATAGTTGTTTGTATAGTTGTGTTGTTTTTTCTTATTTTGCTTGTTGGTTTGTCTTGTTTTGTGTTGTTTTTGTTGGGCTTTTGTTTTGGTTAGTGATGACAAGAGAGCCAAAATCAAAGCCTTCAGGATATTTGATTTAGTCCTGACGTAGGATAAATCCCATGAGAGGAAAGGTGACCATGGTAAATTTGACAAATTATGGATAGGCCCCTTTCAGATTTCTGAGATACTGGGAGACAATACTTATAGACCTAAGAACCTGACAGGTGAGGATGTCCCATTGCTAGTCAATGGGCAATTTCTCAAACATTATTTTCAAGTCTAAAAGTGACTTCATGATAGTCATGTATATCATATTGTACATTTGTATAGTTGTTTGTATAGTTGTGTTGTTTTTTCTTGTTTTGCTTGTTGGTTTGTCTTGTTTTGTGTTGTATAGTTGTGTTGTTTTGGTTGGGCTTTTGTTTTGGTTGGGCTTTTGTTTTTTCTTGTTTTGCACTTCATCATAATAGAAAATAACAAATTGTTAGGATTCAAGTGATGAGATCAGATTTAGACATAGGTTGTGACTCATTCTAAGAAGTATTCATGATCAGATTTGTGATGTCTTTTCATTACGGTGCCTTTTCTTGATCGAAGTGAATCAATCACAATGAAACACCTAATAGCCTTGGGCTTGTTGAACACACAAGTATAGGTGTTAAGTGAAAAATCTAAAGGGACTCCCTTGCTACCAATACAATCTCCAACCTAAAGCTGCAAGTGACTATACCTTGTACAAATGAGCTGACATGATGATATCAGATACAAATTTTAATAGAAAAATTCAGAAAAGAAATAAAATTAGGCCATCTAAGTAACTCTACCAGGGCTATAGACGCCTGCTAGCAGTGGGGCTCTACTTAGGGAGATTGTATAGATAACCTTGCCGGGGCTATGAACGCCTGCTGGCAGCAAGGCTCTATCCAGGTTGGCTATGAGGGATGATCTCCAACTATGTAGTTTAACACCAGTTACTTGTTTATTCCACCTGCTTTCAAGATGAGGATAATTAATCAATCTGCACACACATGATCCTTTGTTAGCATTGTTACCATAATGAACTTTTGTCATTCAGAAGATCATGATGCTTATGTTTAGAATAAATTGGAATGATATAGATGAATATGATCACATCACTTGAATCATTGGAATTTATTTGTTTTCTTTGGTGGCAAGTTGTTGTGTGGTTACACAACAGGCCCCATTTTGACTTGACAAAATAGGGACCCAACTTTTTAGCTTGTGTTTTGTGCTTTCTGGCGGTCTGGTAAAAGTAAGTCATGCAGATCATCATGCATTGAAAGGCTGGGTAAGTGATCATCATGAGGTCAGTTTGTCAAAATTCTTATTTTATTCTAGCAACCTCATATTTAGAAAGAGCATTAAATTCCATGCAGGTTTGTCTTTTACATCACCCTGATATTTGTCAGGATGTGAAAGTTATAAGTGGTCAAAGTTTGAGTCAAACCTGATATTGCTAGGGGAGGATCATATTTCCTAACATCCGTCATATTATAGGTCACCCCGATATGATATATCACCTGATAAAATCATGCGGTCCAAGTATCCAGACATCAATTTTAGGTGATAGCAACCTTTACCCGTCAATAGCTTTATGCATTTTGCAAGGATCATACTTTTCAAAGTAACCTGATATTTCATAATATCCTCTTACTGTGAAATATCCCCCTAAGCCAATATCCTGGTGATGTCATCCAAGTCTGATAAATGAAAAAGTGATATGACGATGACATCATCATTACATTTACCTCTCGATAGGATATTTCATAAACATGATCCTATTCCTATAACATGACGATGACGTCATGATGCCTTGCCGATACACTGAGCAAATATCAGGATGACATCATCCTAATATTTTGAAAGAGAGACATGTAAGTTTGTCCGGTCATCATCATCTTTGAAACATCACCCGATACATCGAAATATCATCCTGATGTACTAAACATAACCAAAGGGTGCTTTCATCATTTGATCTTGTCGCGATAGTTATTCCAATCTGAGAGAGGAGGATGACATTAAACTTGACCCAATATTTGTGAATATCATCCTACCTTCGTGACATCCTACCGTTTGGATATCACCCCACTCTCGTTGCCGCCATTAGCATTAAATGCACACAGACATGGTAGGTAGTTCCCGCCGATCATTAAACTCGATGGAACACCTGGTGAACTCCTGACTTTCCGTGCAAAAAATCAATGAATAAAATCTAATCTGTCAAGATTTGCCCTAAATTTACCCTAATTACAAGTTTAAAAGGTAAATCTAAAGCCATTTTTTACATTTACCTGGCGAAGAAATTACTTTTTACAGAGCACAGCTTCCATATCCTCCTACAGGCGATATTACGACGAGCGAAGTTTGCAAGTAGCTGAAAGTGCGTGATCATCAGCCGAATTAAGAGCATTTTTTGGGAAGTCACTGGCATAAAGAAATTTGCATAACCAGGTAAGTAAATGAAACCCTCATCGGTTTATTTCTGGAACAGATAGGTATGATGTTGTAAGTTCTGGTTTATGCATCCCCATGATGGGCTTATGCTGAATGAATGTAATATGCATGATGAATATTAAAGATAAATCGTTATATGCATGCATGTGAGAGCCCATTGTAAGACAAGATTTTGTTAATTACAGGTAGTCATGGTTGACAAGAGGTTAGTTAAGTGTCAAGCAGAATTCAGTAAGCCCATGTTCTCGTCTCAGAGGGGCGTCCTGTTTAAATATCGTGCAATCACAGATACCCATCAGGGAAGTACCGATTTGGAGGCCTGGTCAGCTAGGCTGAATGATGAGAATAACAAGAATCCTGTGCTGGATGCAGTTTTCATATCTAGGATGTGGAATGCCGCCAGTTTTCCATACTCCATGGAATCTCTGGAGCTGGTCATCGAGTGTATCAAGAACTACAATCCAGAGACCAGGAAGGTGATGAAACATGCAACGATATATGCAGACCTATCCATCAAGGGTCTTTCCAAGACATTTGGATTGCCATTGGGTAGCAAGGTCAAAAGTGTGGACCTGAAGAAGTCAGAGAAGGAATATGAAAACAACAAGAAATAAGCCAGGAAGAATATGTATCAATGGAGGGTGGAAAATAGTACATATCCTGTAGCAGCCAAACTTCATGTGCATCTATTCAAATATGATTTTGCTGATGAATATCAATACATGATTGCACTACTGAACAGAGTAACAGGCTAGCCTAATGCTGGTAGTTTTAGAGACAGGATGTATGGTGTAATAATGATGTGTTTATATTCAGATATCAAGCCACTGTGGGGCCAACTAATAAGTGATGCTCTGCATGAGCAGCTGATGAACCTAGGAGGTTCAAATTGTGCTTTCTATATGACATCATACATCATCTACTCCTGTGCTTATAAAGGCACGTTTGATGCACTAGTCACAGATGGGAAAGTCATAGGAATAGTTAATGCTATGCATATCTGGGATCATCATCCCCAGCTGCAAAGAGCCAATTACCTCCAAGACTACAAACTGGTCAATGATGCATTCTCTATGCATCTGGTAAGGACCATGGAAGAGGACAGAACAAAGAGATTGAGCATGGAAGCTCAAGAGATTATCTATAGGCATGGAGCCTGGTACATACAATTTGCCACCTTTTCTTACATAAGGATTAAAGGTTTTAAGGGACATCCTCTCATGCTGCCAAGGTATCCCACTAATGCAGTGATACTGATGGAGTTCATCAGACAGGGCTCCACAATGATAAAAACATACAAGGATGCCAAGAAGCTGCCACCAATTCTGTTTCTAGTCACCATTGGCTGGTATATGTGCCCCGATTCAGAAAACATAAAGAAGTTGATGATCAACTTGAAGAAAATGAATCTGTAGCCTTTTCCACTGACAAGACCATATGATCCTTACGGCAGGATGCAGAAAATAATGGGAAAGCCTATTCATCAGAGGCACCTAGAAGACTTCTGGGCTAACTATGAAGATGAAGCAGAGGCAAGAAGAAGAAGATATCAAAGGTTAACTTTGAATCAAATCAAAACCTTTGATTGCATCCCCATCCCTCAACAATTGAAGAAAGATGATGGCAGGATAATTGTAGATGAGTATGAGTAGAAGAAAATATGTAATGATACCATCTCTGCACCTGACCTCACCATACAGGAAGATATATCCTTGGACCCCTTCATTGCCAGGACCATACAACTAACCCAAGCTTGGGTTGATGAATAGATAGGGGCATTGAAGAAGAAGGGTGTTGCCATTACGGTGGACAACAAGAAGAAGGGGTAGGAGATTCCTGATGGGGAGTATGATGACTTCCTGAATGAAAAGAGGAAGACTAAGGGAGATAGACTCCCTCCACCACAACAATAGAACAAAAGACCCCCAAGGGGCAAGAAAGTAGATAAAGAACACAAAGGGGTTATTACTAAAAAGGTAGTATTTGTAGCTGAGGAGGCAGCAGCATCAGGATCTGGATTAGGATCAGCATCCCCTCCAAGGACAAGGAAAGGAAAGTCCAAGAAGAGTAAGATAGCAGAGGCTGGAATTACTAAGACCCTAGAAGAGGGTCAATCCTCAAGAAAACATGATGAAGAGGATATCCTCATGGTGGAAGAGCCTAAAGAAGAAGAGGCTCCTTTGGTAATAAAAAGAAAAAGAAGAGCTCCACAGGTGGTGGTGTCTACCCCACCTAAGAAACTAAGAACCTCCATGAGAGGTGAAATAAAACAACCCCCTACATTGCTACAAGGGGCAGGTAGTGAAGTACACAAGGAACTTCAACACAATGTTCCTCTTCCTACCATTGTCAAGTTCAAAACCGAGCTCGTAGAAGAGCAGATGAAGGAAACTTCCCAGACACATGCAGGTCACATCTCACTAGACGAGACAATAAATTTGTCTGACGATGAAGTTTTACAGGAAGTGACTTCACAAAAGATGGAAACACTTGCTGCTGGTATAAGCATGACTCCTCACAAGACTCCACTAGTTCAAACTATACTGGAGGAAATGAAGCAAGTGGAAACTGAGAAAGAAAAGAGCCTAGAGTAGATAGCCCAAGAAATAGGGCTAGATACATTAATTACACAGGTGACAAGTCCTGTAGTGGTAGACCTGAGAGAGAAATAGGATGTGAATCCTGAACATCCAGCAGGATCACCTGACAAAGGGCACCCAGCAGAAGAAATAAATATAATAGAACTAGAGAGCCATTCTTTAGAAATAAGCCAACCAAGCATACAAGATGCATCAACGAAACCTGCTATAGTAGAAGTTCAGGAAACGAAGGTTGATGAAAAGGATGTATCTGAAGATCCTGTTGCCAAGGCTTAGGAAGTTGATAGTATAGGTGCGGAACAAATAATGGCTTCAGAACAAATGCCAGCACTGCAGGTAGACTCCACAATATCCAGTGCGGTGGATATGCAACAAGAACAAGAAAAGCCAAAGGAGGATGCCACAATGTCCATTGGTGAAAATGTACCTCAACAAGGGGAAGAATTGAAAATAGATGAGGTAATGACAGAAAAGGATCATGATCATCATGATCAACATATAGATACAACACAAGATCCCCCACCCCAGGAAGATGCTCCTCCAGAGAAAGAAGTTCCTCAACAGGAGGATGTGCCACAAGATCAACAACAAAGTGAGCATCAGGAAGAAGAAATGAGGAAATCACCATCTCCACCACATCTGCTAACAGAAATAGGAGACATAGGTGAACATCATGATGATGCAGAAAAACATGATCAGGTGCCTTTGTGGTTGGAGAAAGAGGTAAATGCAGAAGAAGAATTTGAAATTCAAGAATTTGATGTCTCCACCTTATTCTCTGAGAATATAGTAAAACCTAAGAGGAAGGCCAGAATGACTTCGGCCATCAAAAGAGATCTAATAACTGGGAGGAGGACTGCACAAATTACAATACCTACGGTAGAAAAGGAAAAAGGTAAAGTTACCTTAGATGAGTTCCAGATCAGTACAGTGGATTTAGGGTTTGCCAATGAAGACCAATAAGGTCAAGAAGGCAAAGATATTATTGATTCTTTGATTCAAAAGGTGAAAAGAGAGAAAGAGAAAAATAAGCAACATAAGGAGTACATTGCTCAGTTGCATGCCTACATAGGGAGGCTGATTAATCCTGATGATACTACAACTGAACATGCAGTCCCATTGGCTGCTATTTCTCAAGAGGAGGTGAAAAAATTAGATCTCATGAAACATGAGGCATCTGTGATAAGGAAATGGATGTCATCCACATTGGATGATGTAGAGGAAATAGTAAGGGCCTCTTTAAAAAGGTGGAATACTCTCAGCGACTCCAGGACTAAGGTAGACAAATTGCAGATGCAGACAGGGAAAAGGTCTTACCAACTGGAGAAAGTATTAAGCATCCTAAGAGAAATAAGGAGGATAAATCCCCAGTTGCTCATCAATAAATAGGTACTAAATAGTAATACGGCCTTGTTGGTTGACATCTGGTATAAGGACATTCAGTTTGAATGTGGAGTACTCAGAAGATGCAATAATAAACTGAGAGATATCAGCATGAAATTGCATGATCTAATGTCTGTTGAAGCAGAAATATTGGAAACACTAGAAGGAAAAGTGGAAGGGAAAGTTGAAAATCAAGATGAAGAGTTTATTGTCAATGCTTTACATAGAAACTTCCAATCAGTAGCAGATGGTCCACTTGTCCACTTGACAGAAGAGGTCATAGATAAAATAATGAGAATCAAAGTCAAAATGGATAATTACAATGAGACGTTGCAAGACAAGAAGAACAAGTTGGACAGCAGTAGACATAAATATGAGGCACACAAGCATGCCATGATCAAAGCAAAGACTCAGGATGGCGGGGAAATAGATAAAATTGTGCAATTGTATGAACAAGTTCGGAGCATCATGCAACCTCATATGCGGGTTCATCATCATCATGATGAAATTTCAGGAAGTGATGCACCTGGTGATGAAGAGCATGATTCTGATAAAGTAGATGATGATGCATCATAGAGTGAATGTCAGCATCGGATACTTAGTGAAAATGAGTTTTTTAGATAGTTGCCAGCTGGCAAATTGTGCCATTTTGTAAAGGTTGATGTAGTCAAAGGAAATATTGACCGTGGATATACATGTACAAATAAGGATCGTTGATCTTTTTGTAACAGATTCCTCACCTTATTCTATAAAAGGTGCAGGAATGCATCTTATGAACATTTGAAACTTAATTGAAATCCATCTGCTGAAACATTCAGATCTCATTTCAAAGTTTTTGTATACATTTATATTTTTGCATGCTTAATGAATGAGAAGACTGTGTCGATTACAATTCATAGTAAATCTTGAGTAATCAGTGTATGAATTCTGGACATATGTGGTGATTTGCTGTGTCCCTTGGAGTGCATGTCTACTTACATGTGTTGTCTTCGTACAAATTCCCTTTGAAGTTAGCATCAATTATATCTAGCTGTGGAATGTCCTGGTGAAAATATGGTTTGGTTTTCTTCTCTTCATGACAAGTATCTAATATACATGTGGTTCAAAAGCTAAAGGTTCAACTCTAATTCGAAGCATTTCTTCCAATTTCTTTTAAATTTTAGAACAATTCACTGTCATAATTGCAAATAATTGAACATCTAAAGCAAACAATACAAATATGTGGACATCTCATAGATAAACAAAAATATTTAGCATATTTGGAGCTAAAGTATGCATTACTGATAAATATCATGCAAATAGTTGAGTATAACTGTATCATTTGATCAAACAACTGTATAAAATGACCTCTCTATGAAGAATCTTTGCAGAAATAACGTCATGATGGTGAACTCTATGTAAGGCCCCAAAATGGAAACAGCAACACACATCAACCTCTGAGTAACGTCAAAAGATTAAGACCTAATCACCGGAGACTTGGGATCATGAATTTTCTGAATTCATCACATCTTTCAAGATGAATAAAGGTTAATGTGTACTTTTATTCTATGCTTGTTTGTGAGTAACACATGACCAACAAGTTTATAGGAGGACTTGGATCTCTTGGTGGACCTGAACCTAAATCTAAAGTTCTAAATGCAGAACCGTCTAGATTTACTATGTTTGGGATATGTACTGGTGATCTTGGAGGGGTACTTGATGATCCTCCTATCTGCACTATCCTAGGACTTAGATTTAAAAGGGCTTTTGCACTTCTTGGCCTTCTATCAGGTAGTTGTGTGAAAATGTCACCTGAATTGGACCTAGATTTGTTCACCTGATAGATATTAGTATCCATCTTTGCACAAATTTCACCTTAATTCCAAACAAGGCCCTCCTTCTAGTGCAAAACTATTGATACATGCATTTGATACAGGATCAACTAGAGTTAAATTCATAATTGAACTTAGTCTCTCTTGAAAAGTATGGAGAATTAAAGATAATTCTCAACTTGAAGTTTCTGTATGGCCAGTTCTTGACTGCATGGGATCAGTTAGTAGTTCTTTATGAAGTTGTAATATTCAAGGGGCCTTACTAAATTAAAGGATTTGTCACTGGCAATTTCCACTTTTTGTATGCAAATATCTCAAAATACGTCTCAAATTAAAGATCCTTTGCAGTTATTTATAGTTTTCAATCCAAACTTAACATGAAATTTACCAAAATAGACTTCATATCTCCAACTTTATGAAAATCATCAAGGATCATTAGCATTTCCATATTTTTAATAGGATCCTTAACAATTTCCTTTAGATAACTATGTTTCAGCTAATTATTTAAAGATTCTTTGGAGAAAAGTTTCAGCTAATTATATAAGTTCAATAGACTGTAATGACTCAAAGAGTAAACTTTATGTATATTTATCCTGAGCAATATCATGAATTCATATACAAAAATGCAATCACCAAAGGTTATATACTAAATAACTTTGGAATCTAATGCACTCTAAAATAGATGTAGCAACAGATGTGTATATTCAGTAATATATGAAGAGCCTTTCATATTTACAATGTATTTAGACTCTATATTCTTTGAAATCATTTACAACCAATCAAAAACTTACAAACATTTCACAGATACAATAGAGAAATTGGATATTCTACATTATCCCTGCTGTAGACACAAGTGCATTCCACTTCACAAAAGAATTTGCTCAAA
This sequence comes from Cunninghamia lanceolata, assembly GCA_027924645.1. Taxonomy (NCBI): domain Eukaryota; kingdom Viridiplantae; phylum Streptophyta; class Pinopsida; order Cupressales; family Cupressaceae; genus Cunninghamia; species Cunninghamia lanceolata. The sequence continues at coordinate 1,171,343 of BSBN01001388.1, forward strand.
GTCTAAAACTTCCTTTTGCCTAAAAATGAATATGTCTTTTTGCTATAAAACTCTGTGTAAAAAAATACAAGTAGCAAGGTTCTTTATATAGACTTTGAATCTCCCTCTAATATGGCCACCAAAACTAAATCAAGGGTCCTAATTTAAACACCCAAGATCAATGGTGGGAATCATTTCCCAACCGCTGACAAAAATACTTGCTATAATATCCCCTTTTGTTGCAAAGATACCAAAAGGATCCTTTCAAGATGTAGGCCTTTCCTTGACTTTCCATGTTGACTTTGATTTTAAACAAAACAATAGAATTCATTATATTACACAAGAAAATAATAGAAACCACCACTGGTACTTTTCCTCTTTACTCTTCTCCAATCTTCTTCAAATATTCTGTGTAATTGTCTATCAATGCTAACACCGCACCATGGTTAATTCTCTGACTCATGATCTAGGTGTATGTTTGCATTTCAACCTTTTCTCTTAATGTTTTTACCTGCTCCTCCATCTCTCTATGCTTTTGATATTTCTTTATCCTTGCACCTGATTCCATGATCAAATCAATCATCTCAGCATTCAAATATGTATTTGGATTCTGTATACAAGGTAAATACATATCTTTGAATTCCTTTACTACCATATCAGCATCATAAACATGTATTTCTAGGCATCCATACCCAATGAACTTTTTTATGATCTTACGGTGCTTCCTAACCATTTCATCAGCACCCTTTTCTAGCTCCCTGGTATTAACAATGCAACCCTCCAACATATTACTTTCAAACTGCAACTCCAATATGGTTTGTGGCATATGACCTGCTACCTGAGAAGTTATTACTCCCTCACTCTTCAACTCTTTGACCCTTTCTTTCATGTCTTCCACCTGATCTATTTCCTCCTTACACTCTTCTATTTTGCTTTGACAATGTTGCAAAACAGTGCTACAATTATTCTTTTTTGCAAGGGCTAATTCCCAATTAGTAATTACCTATCTTATTGTACTCTCTCCCTTCTAAATAAATGTCTTGAACCATTCCTGAAAAGCATTAACTTCAACTCTATTATTTTCCAATTCTAGGACTTGATCTTTACACACAATGGTTAAGTTTTCATGTATATCAGGCATCCCAACCCTAGGGTCAAATATTCCATGTATAAATTGTTGCAATTGTACGATATGCCATTTTAGGTAATCAAACTTATCTTTATCCTTCTTCATCATTTCCATTATCACCTTATTCATATCCTCCCATTCAGCAAGATGTTGTTCTCGTGTCATATGTCCTAGATCAATGTTCATCATTTTATAATCTTCAAGGGATATTTGACCCTTTGCCTTGTCTGTTTGTGGGATGGTAAGCTCTAGAGTTCTTGATCATGAGGGACCTCTCTTTATGGAAGACATTATTCTTTCTCTCCTTCTTTCCCTTTATGGATGCCCTCCTAGTAAGCTTTTAATATCAATGGGAACCAACTATACTTCTGTGTTTTCCCTTCTTACTTCATTCCCTAGCCAAGCTAGTGGTTCTTTATTGATTTTTGCCCTTGTTTCTACATTGGTTACCTCCTTTTGAGGTTTCTCTACTTCTACCTACTCTTGCAATGGTGATTGTTGTGGGGGAGGTTGCTACTCTGGAGGCTTCTCTTCTAAGCTTGATGGCATATTTCCTTGTTGATGTACCTCTTCCTTAGAAACAACCCCCTTACCCTCTTTTGGGTCCTCTGATGCTTATGTTACCCTCATTATCATTTCCTTTGTTCCTATGTATTAGCAGACATGGTTGCCTGATCTATTTGTGAAGGTCGATTAGTGAATTCATTGAAAGTCCTTTGTTAACTTTCTCTCCTTCAGGTTCCTTACCAACATTGTCTTCTGGTGTACCTTGTTCATTATATACCTTCTTTACATCCAAAACATCCATATTAGCAATACTTGCCACTATGGCTTCTTCTGTTTGCATATTAGTTTGACTTGGTGTTTCTTCAGTCATGTCTGTTTCTTCTGCTTGCGCTGATGTTTCTACTTCTTTGATCACTTTATCTTTTTCTTCTTCCTTTTCTGATTCCTTAATCTATCGTGTGACATTTTGCACTTCTTCTATGACTTCTGGTTCCACTAGTGTACCAAAAGGATCTACTATTTCTGATTCTCCAGATATATGTCTTTCTTTTGGTCTTAAACCTTGTATTTTCCTCATGTACACCTGGGTATCATGTTATTCCATCATGATAGAACCTATATCCATTACATGTCCCTCTTCTACACTAGTTCCTCTCTGCATGTCTTCTTCATCACTGCTATTATTATCTATATCCACAATCTCAATTATCTTTTTTGTCTCTTGGCCTTCTGACTTATGCAACATTTCTTCAGTTAATTCCTGCTTAACCTTAATATGGTGTTTTCTCCTTTCTTCAAGTGTAAAGTCTGTGGATACTTGCTTTTGTCTTACTTCAACTAATACAACAATAGGTATGTGTATTTTCTTTGTTGGTAAATCTATAGCAACAGCTCACATTGTAGGTTGCCTTGTAGGCATGTCTTCCTCTTTCACTAACTCACTAAACACCATTGGTGTTTGTGCTTCATCAATATGGACCTCTTGACTAGGTGCTCCTTCCTCCATAAATGTACCTGAAGGGATGGCCACCGTAATTACCAAAGCATAAGGATCTAACAATGTTGCATTTTTATCCCAACTTAATACCTTGGTTTCCACATGTGAACCTTCTCCTCTTCTCATAGAAGCACATAAGTTCATCTTTGTTTTCTATCTCTTTTCTTGCCTTTCTTCTAATAAGTGGCAATACCTCCTTTAACTTTAAGCTCTTCTATTTTATCGGCCAACATTTTTTAGAAAATAGGAGAACTAGTGTAGATATTACATCTAAGGATATATCTGCAGGCTTTTCCCAATCAGGTTCATCAACATGTAACAATGCTATCCCTTGGCCTTCATAACTTTGATGTAACAACTTATCATCTTTAGTAATTTCTTGAGGCATGCTAATATCCCCCATTGTCCTCATTTGTTCAATGGTCAATCTTTGGTGAGCCCTTTTCCTTACTTCATGTTCACTTTCACAATCTGCCCAAAAATCTTCAATATGAATTTGGTGCTTGTACTTTTTATCATGAAAATTTTGTATTCTTTGAAAAGGGTCAAAGTTCCTTGTCAAATCAAATTCCTCAAATGCATAGTATCTCAATTCCATTTCTGACTGTCTAGTAGTATCTTCATTGTAACAAGAATAGTCACCAATTACAAATGGGAACTTGATGTTTCCTCTTTTGAACTTCCTCTTATACATGTCGTATATGTTAAGAACCTGGCTAGAGAATTGTAATACAATCAAGTGATCTGTAGAATACCTAGGTAATTTAAATGGCTTTCCCTCAAAACCTTTAGTGCTTATGTAAGTAAAAGTGGGAAATTGTATAAAAAGAGAACTGAAATAACCTATGGCTTCCCTAGCGTCCTCACTTATTCTCTTTTCTTTATCTCCATTTAACACCCTCACCATATAATTGTAGAAAACATCATTTACTCTGGTATAATTTCTTAATGCATGCTCTTCCTGCAATTCTGGGTAATGATCATATACTAATTTCTATTCTAGGCCACTCCCCAAAGTACCTATCACTCTTATTCTAGCTAGTGGAGGCATTTTAGCAACCAACGCATATATCACATAGGAAGACATATTGAACCTTTTATTTTTTCTAAATGCCATTATTTTCTTATTTATTGTGTTACTAATGGCCTTGGCCCAATGAATAATTCCACCTTTTGATCTAACATATTGTATAACACTGAACATCCATGGCTCCAACTTAGTTGCATCTCCTAGCCCTGTCAGCCTGCTCAACATGGTGATCATGAGATATATATCTTCTTTGAAACCAATTCTATATAGAATTTTAGGAATTCTCACAGTGGCCTTGGGTTTGTTTTTAGCTGTATACCATCCATAAAAGATAACACTTTTGCATTCTCTCTCATTGTTTGTATAATTTTTTCCACACTAGTCTGTATCAATAACCATCATTTTTTCTTTAATTTCAAGCCCAAAAGTTTGGGCTATACCTTCTGTGGATAAATCTACAATGCTCCTACCATTATGTATTACTTGTCTGGTTTCTAGGTTATACCTCTCCATACATTCTAACAACAAATCCCTAGCTTCCATATCTAAGGGGAACCCTGCGGCCCTATATAACCATTTCTCCTAGATCTTCTTCATGTCATCTGAAGCATCAGATGTCATGACCTTATGTAACACTTCTTCTACATCATAATGTCCAATATTTGTATCTGTAACCATCCCTCCTGAGTAAAATATCAAAGTTGGGAACCCTCGAACTGGCGACAACTCTTCTTTAATGGTTTCCCTCAGCAGTTTTCTCTCCTTTTTCACCTTTTCTCCTTCCTCAACCACGACAGCCACCTTCTTTTGCTTTGGTGCCATCCTGTAAAGGGAAATTACATTTTTTACCTTCCTGTTCGTATACATTTGTTAGGGTTCTTTTACCCTAATTTCGCATTTCTTACCATTTTTACTTTTACCCTAATTGTTTTATCCTCCTCTACTTTGGAATTCAAATTATCTAATATTATTCAGTTAAATTCCCTAAGTAGATTCAATTATTTGCAATAACTAATTCCATTTTTTAAATGAGATTAACTGCAACAAATTCATATTTATGCTAAATGCATCACAACAAAATTTTAGGATACATACCTATTTCTTTGACCAACTTAATTTTACAAGTGTTGAATCAAATTACCATTTCAGTTGCGCTGTTACTACCTTGTAATTCTCTTCACCTTCAAATTTCTACCCACCTAGTGCAATTTCTGTCTGCTCTACAATTCTAGCCTTACAAGGTAGAGGTTTTTTTGTTACTATAGGACCTTTTCAAAGCTTATTACAGACTTACAGATATTGATGTTCTCTTAGTGGCAAACATGGGCATAGGTGTACCACGGGATTCAAAACTTTACTTGACTAATGTCCCTAGAGCTCAATTTGACAGACTTCCATTCCTTATGCACCTTCCTGACCAGACCTTAGCCGACCACCGATATTGGACCAGGGTCGGTCTCAGTTTTCTATGGCTATCCAGGAGATTAGAAATATCACAAAGCCAGGTGATGCAGAGGCATCCACACTATAACCTTCGCATATAGCATGGATGTCTGCAGACCAACCTCATCATCATCATCTTCGCCATCATCATCATATTTCCTAAAACCACCAACAGCATCATCATATTTCGCGTTACACAGTCAGCATCATCATCTTTCGGACGATCACAATCATCCTCCTGCCAACTACTGTTCACCTCCTCCGCCTGTCGCCTATCATCATCATGATATTCAGCGGGCGCACACATCCTCCGGTTGCACTGTTCATCAGGCGCCAAACACTATCGTCATCATCATGATCTCCGACACTACCTTCGTCAGCAGGATATCCAAATATCCGGTTGCTCAAATATCCTGATGACGTTCACCTTCAGCACCTTCCCTTCGATGCTCCGCTAGCCGATGATACAAACAACAGCATCATGATCTACCTTCTCCGGTCCCCTCGAAACCTCCTGATGATGCTTCACACTTTCTGCCGATGCCGATACTTAACCACTTAACAACGGCAGGATAAACTCGCACAGGGGGATATCTCAATATCCTGATGACGATGACGTCATATCCTGATGACGATGATGTCACCCAATATCCTGATGACCTCTTCAACACTTAGCCAAAAAAACCCGATCTTTCACTCCCGCATCTGCTCGCGATACGCGGATGATGGGCTCTCCCGAAAGATGATCCTGATGCTGATACGCTTCTCCTCGGCTCCTCCTCCTGATGATCACCCCGACACACTTGCACTTCATGCAATCGACAACATCATGCTCTCCTTCACTTATCCGGATGATGATGTCCCACGCGACTGCCTGCAGGATATTTGCATAAATATCCTGATGATGCCATTTTCACGAACTTCTTCCCTTAGCGAAATTTCACTTCGCCGGTCCTCCAGGGGTGACCCGATCCAGTCTTAGGGTGATCTCCCAACTCAAACTTCTCAACTTGACCTAGCACATGAGGATGCTAGGCTTCTCAACATCTCTTGACGGTGATCCTGCACACCTGCATGCAAACAGAAAACAAACTACAACCTACCCTACTATACATTACCATTCCACCGATCAGACGGATCAACCGGTGGAATGGATCAGTGCATCCATGAAACCACTCAAACTAGCAAATCGATTACACAAAGGGGATCAAACAGGAAACCGAAAACAGGATCTTTATTGATTTCAAAGATGCAATACAATATACTGCTTCTCACACAGTACACTCGAACTCCTCTGCTTAATGCAACACTATACTGCCGATCGATGATCTACAATCAACCGATCCGCCTGCTTAAATAGATTACCCTACGAGTACTACTGACCCGACTCCAAGCGGCTGGGAACTCTCTCCAAGCGGCTGGGAGATCCCACCGAACACACATCATGACAACTGTCTTAACAAACTAACTAAAAATAGCAAAGCCTGGTCAGCATGATCTTATCCTGATCAGCATGACCTTATTACATGCAATTGGTCTTAACAGACCTTCTTGGAAACATAAACAAGACCAAAAACTACTAACTGCCTTATCAAGACCAGCTGTCAGGTAGGTGCTCCTGCACCATACTCCCCAACAGAAAAGAACTCATGTCCCATGAGTTTAGTATGTGGAAGACTTCCACCTTTACACTTTGCCTTGTCAGTCTTCTGACCTGTTCCAGCTTTGGCTGCTGCTGTCTCTTGGCTGCTCCAAGACTTATGAACTGTAACTTGCTCGTTGGCAAGTAAATCCTCATGCCTGTAGGCCTTGCTCTCACATACCTTGTGTTTGCCAGGGTGCCTGACCAGAACCTCTTTCTGAACTGCCTCTTGAACTTCTGAAATGTTCAAGCCTGTCTTCCTTTCAACCTTTATAGGACAAGCAATAGTCCCAACTATGACAACATCCTTGTCATTCTTCTGAACTGATGGCTGTTTGCAATCCTGTTTCTGAACCTGCTGCTGACCTCTGTCAGTCACAACTGAAACTTTCTTTAGCTTGTTGTCTGTAACAACTCCTTTCCCTGCAGTATCCTGCTCTGCCTTCATGCCTGCTCCTCTAGGCATCTGCACATACTCCTTCTTTCCCATTAAAATGATTTGGGCTGCCTTCTGTACTGCAGCTTTTGCCTGCAATGGCATCAACTTAATAGTCTTCCCATCCTTCTTGATGGTGTAGGTATTAGCATACCCATCATACAGTACCCTTCTATCAAATTGCCATGGTCTACCCAACAGTAGGTGACAACATTCCATGGGCAAAATATCACACAAAATTCTATCCTGATATGGCCCAATCTGGAAATCCACATATGCCTGTTCAGAGACAAAAAGTGATTGACTGTCACTCACCCAAGATGCCTTGTAAGGATGCGGATGTGGAATCCTTTCCAGCTTCAGTTTATCCACCATTTCCTGGGATACCATGTTGTCTGTTGAACCAGTATCAATGACAACCTTACATATTTTACCTTTGCTCTTGCATGTGGTTTTGAAAAGAGCTCTTCTTTGCATCAGATCCTTTGATGCCTGCAAACTAATTCTCCTTAGCATCAGTGATTCTCCACTCTCTGGATATCCATAATTCTCAGGACCTCTGTTTGAACTCGGTGCACTTTCTTCTACTTTCTCTTCTTGCACAAGTTGTACTCTCTTGTCACTAGTTCTATCATTTCTGGATGATGAACCTTTGTTTTCTGGACATTTGAAAGATGGATGACCAAACTCTCCACAAGTGTAACATTTCCCTGAAAATGTAGTAGAACCTCTACCACCTCCAAATCTTCCTCTATTACCTTTCCATCCACCCCTGAAATCAGACTGTCCCTGTCCTTTACCAGTGTCTTCTTGACCCTCAATGGTTTGCTTTTGTGCAGGGGCTGCTCCTCTTCCCCTATTGTTTCCTCTTCCTCTCATGGACTTATCATGTCCTCTATTCATCTTTTCTTCAATCCTGATTGCCATTTGATAACAATCCTCCACAGTCTTAGGGTTAGCTAAAACTAACTCATCCTGTATGTTAAACCTCAAACCAGCCAAGTACCTAGCCACCTTTTCTACCTCATTCTCATGATGACCAGATCTCATACTTAACAGATAAAATTCCTCAGTATATGCTTTCACATCCCTGTCTTTCTGCTTTAAAAATTGCAGCTTCTTAAACATCTGGATTTCATAATCCCTTGGCAAGAATTTACCCTTTATCCTTGCTACCATCTTATCCCATGAAGTGATCTTTGACTTCCCTTGTTTCCTTCTCTCGGATTGTACATAATCCCACCAAACCAAAGCATGACCTCCTAACTTGGTCTTTGCAATCTTTACCTTCTGATCCTCAGCAACATCTTCACATTCAAAGTGATTATCAAGTGCAGCAATCCAATCCAACAACTCATCTTCATTCAAGCTTCTAGTATACTTGGTAACATCAACCTTTACCTTAGTTTTTTCACTCTGCACTGCCTTTAACAGTTTTGCTAGTCTCTGGTCTTCAGCATCCAGATCTTCAGCTACCTCTTCATACTCTTCAACAGTATCTTCCTCTTCTTCAGACTCACTGTCTGCCACTTCCCTCTTTTTGTTCTTTTCTAGGGCTGTCAGCCTGGCTTGAAGTGCTTCAGCAAGCTCCTTCATCTTCCTCATCTCTCTGGCATGTTTCTCCTTCATTTCCTGCAATTCCCTTGCAGTACCACTACCTTTTGGAGGCATTTTGTCAACCTCTCAATCAACACACAACACACAATTCAACTCTACCTCTGCCCTTTCGGTGACAGAATCAACACACAACAGCCCAGATGTTTTGCTGAGCTCTGATACCACTATGATGTAGAGGCATCCACACTATAACCTTCGCATATAGCATGGATGTCTGCAGACCAACCTCATCATCATCATCTTCGCCATCATCATCATATTTCCTAAAACCACCAACAGCATCATCATATTTCGCGTTACACAGTCAGCATCATCATCTTTCGGACGATCACAATCATCCTCTTGCCAACTACTATTCACCTCCTCCGCCTGTCGCCTATCATCATCATGATATTCAGCGGGCGCACACATCCTCCGGTTGCACTGTTCATCGGGCGCCAAACACTATCGTCATCATCATGATCTCTGACACTACCTTCGTCAGCAGGATATCCAAATATCCGGTTGCTCAAATATCCTGATGACGTTCACCTTCAGCACCTTCCCTTCGATGCTCCGCTAGCCGATGATACAGACAACAGCATCATGATCTACCTTCTCCGGTCCCCTCGAAACCTCCTGATGATGCTTCACACTTTCTGCCGATGCCGATACTTAACCACTTAACAACGGCAGGATAAACTCGCACAGGGGGATATCTCAATATCCTGATGACGATGACGTCATATCCTGATGACGATGATGTCACCCAATATCCTGATGACCTCTTCAACACTTAGCCAAAAAAACCCGATCTTTCACTCCCGCATCTGCTCGCGATACGCGGATGATGGGCTCTCCCGAAAGATGATCCTGATGCCGATACGCTTCTCCTCGGCTCCTCCTCCTGATGATCACCCCGACGCACTTGCACTTCATGCAATCGACAACATCATGCTCTCCTTCACTTATCCGGATGATGATGTCCCACGCGACTGCCTGCAGGATATTTGCATAAATATCCTGATGATGCCGTTTTCATGAACTTCTTCCCTTAGTGAAATTTCACTTCGCCGGTCCTCCAGGGGTGACCCGATCCAGTCTTAGGGTGATCTCCCAACTCAAACTTCTCAACTTGACCTAGCACATGAGGATGCTAGGCTTCTCAACATCTCTTGACGGTGATCCTGCACACCTGCATGCAAACAGAAAACAAACTACAACCTACCCTACTGTACATTACCATTCCACCGATCAGACGGATCAACCGGTGGAATGGATCAGTGCATCCATGAAACCACTCAAACCAGCAAATCGATTACACAAAGGGGATCAAACAGGAAACCGAAAATAGGATCTTTATTGATTTCAAAGATGCAATACAATATACTGCTTCTCACACAGTACACTCGAACTCCTCTGCTTAATGCAACACTATACTGCCGATCGATGATCTACAATCAACCGATCCGCCTGCTTAAATAGATTACCCTACGAGTACTACTGACCCGACTCCAAGCGGCTGGGAACTCTCTCCAAGCGGCTGGGAGATCCCACCGAACACACATCATGACAACTGTCTTAACAAACTAACTAAAAATAGCAAAGCCTGGTCAGCATGATCTTATCCTGATCAGCATGACCTTATTACATGCAATTGGTCTTAACAGACCTTCTTGGAAACATAAACAAGACCAAAAACTACTAACTGCCTTATCAAGACCAGCTGTTAGGTAGGTGCTCCTGCACCACCAGGACTGGATTAACCATTTTGCAGAAATAGTCAGAATTAGAATTTTCTATGGAACTCCCTAATCTATATATTGTTTCTCTTTTGGCATTTTGGTTCCTCTATTTTTCACCATGACTTCAAATTTTGACAATGGCACTTGTAAATATACCACTCTTGATTGTATATACTCTACTCATATACAATATAAGCTATAGTAAATTTTGGTGGATGTATACAATTACAATTTCTCTTTCCTAGTTAATTGTTGGTATTTGTATCTCTTATCAGAAACACGCAATACAATTCTTCAAATTGGTTTTAAATTCCTGTGATTTTTCAATCCTGCAACTTGACCATGTGATGTTTTACCTTATTCTGCCCCATGTTTCTTTTAATTCTATTTTCAAATTCATATATGTATGCTCTTTACTTTGCATTTCAAATACGTAATGAACAATTTAAACATACAAAACTAAGGGCACTTGCGCATATTTTTCATTCAATTCAACTGACGTTTAAATCTAGTCAGGTCCACTTTGTATCCAAAAGGTTTCACATGTTCAACAGATATGTATGCCCCTCTTTGAAATACCAAAAGCAACTAACACAACATGACCATATAATAGCACATATACAAAAAGATTTGTATATGACATACAAAACCTCAACCTTTTATGCATACAAAACACTCATACTTCACAGGATAAAAACTCCAGTCAATCCAAAACAACCCTTAATCATTTTTCACTTTCACTGGGCCTTATGATTTTCCACATTTTATAACACCTGCCCCTTTTTCCCATACCACCTTTTGATGATGATTGTTAGTCATAACAACATGCATAAAAATTTGCTTAGCAAACCTTTATTATCTTGTAAAGTATGATCAACTGAAGATAAGTTGATGACTCCAACTCTCCATTGTCATGATCATCTGACGTCACTCAGAGGTTGATGTGACATGTTGTTTTCCATTTCAAGGGGTCTTACGTTCACCTAGGTGATTAGTATTGCACTATATTCTATAAATTCACTCCATAGAGAGGTTAATTCTACTTGATTTCCAAAGATTACTATGTTATTTGTAAGTTTGATCAATTCTTCTGATCATTGCTCATTATGCATTCACGCATTCTTCCACACTACATATTTATTCAAATCGTGTGTCTATAAGTGGATATTTATGTATTCCTCATGGATATTTGTTTGTATTTTTATGATATTTATCATTTTGACATGCTTTCATTTAAAATATGCTTTGTATTCTCAATTGCCTACGGGATATCTGCATATTTCATATTTATTTGCTTTTGATTGTGTGTTAGTTGCAATTATGGAGATGATCTGTAATGAAATTCAAAGAAATTTAAAAGAATACTTCTAATTTTAGTGAACCTTTAGTTATTGAATCACATACACACCAGATACATTCATGGAGAGAAGAAATCAAACCATAAGTCACCAGGTTATTCCACAGCTAGGTATGATTGATGCTAACTTCAAAGGAATAATGAATGAAAACAATATATGAAGACTAAAAAGTACTCCAAGGGACATAGCTAATCAATGCATATATCCAAATTCTAATCACAGATTACTCAAGATTTACAATGATTTGAAATCAAAATAGCTTCTCTTTCATTAAGTATGCAAAACATGTATATTCACAATAACTTTGAAATAAGTCCTAAATTCTTCAGCAATCAAATTTCAATTAAGTTTCGAATGACTAAAAGATTGCACCCCTGCACCTTTTATAGAATAAGGTGAGGAGGCAATTACAATTCACCAACGGTCAAGATTTATCAATTTAGATCAATGGTTGACAATTCTCCTATGACTTAGTCAACTTTTCTCTCGTGGCACAGGTTGCCAATTGGAAACCATCTGTATGACTCACTATTTATAAGTATCCCATGCATATGTTCTCTTAGTGATGTATCTACCTTTACTCTTCATGTCCTTCATTTTCTTCTTTCTCATCATTCTCTTCATCTTCATCACTATCGCTCTGATACACATTCTCTTTTAGGTGGACCTTTATTGCTGTCCTGATATGTTCATATGCTTGCACTATTCTATCAATCTCTCCCCCATCCTAGATTTTAACTTTTGCTATTGCATGTTTATGAGATTGGAACTTAGCCTTGAGAGCTTCCAGTTTACCTTTCCTGCTGTTTAATATCCCATTTTATGTCTCCACTTTAACCCTTATTGTCATAATTTTATTCATTACCTCTTCTATCAAGTGGGTGAGAGGATTCTCTATTACTGGCTTAAAATTATCATGCAGAGCAAAATCTACATCTTGATTCTTAATTTTACCTTCTATTTTCCCTTCCAAGGCTTGCAGAATTTCTGCCTCATATGCCATCATGCTGTGTAGTTTGAGACTAATATCCCTGAGTTTTCTAATGTACTTCTTCAAGACATCACACTCAAACTTGATATCTTCATACCATATACTTGTTAGCAGGGCAGTATTATTATCTAATACCTTATTACTTATCATAATCTATGAATCAATTATCTTCATCTCGCTCAGAGCACTCAGGTCCTTTTCCAATTGAAATGACCATCTTCCTATATCATTATGCACTTTGTATACCTTCCTCTTTAGGCTACTCAAAGAATTCCACCTCCGCAGAGAGGTTCTCAATACATCTTCAACCCCAGTGAGCATTGAAAACATCCATTTTTCCATCCCATTGCTTCATGTTTCGTAAGGTCCAATTTGGTAACCTCTTCCTATGATATAAAAGTCAATGGGACTGTAGGATCAATTGGTGTATGATCAGGGTTAATTAACCCTTTTATGAAAGATTGCAACTGAGCAATGTGCTCTTTATGTACATTATTTTTCTCCTTTTCTTTCTTCACCCTTTGGGTTAAAGAATCAATAATATCCTTCCCCTCTTGACCTTCCTGGTCTTCATTGGAAAAACCCAGATCAACATTTATGATTTGGAATTCCTCCCCAGGTTTATTTTCCCTTTTTCCTTTTCAACTGTGGGAAGGGCTATTTGTGTGGTTCTTCTACCTATGCTAGGATCTCTTTCTATAGTAGATGTTAATCTGGCCTTCCTCCTTGGTTTCATCATGTTCTCAACAAATAAGGTAGAGACATCAAACTCTTGAACTTCTGACACTTGTTCTATATATATTTCTTTCTCTAGCCAATGAGGTACATCACCTCCAGATTCTAGGTGGCTCTTGTTTATATCATGTGTGTCCAGCTCCATAGTATTAGCTTCTATCCCTAGTGTAGAAGGCAACCTCTTGATTTCATCCTCATGTAGTTCATCATGAGGGGTATCTTGTTGGAGTTCTTCTTGTTCAGGGGTTGCCTTCTGCAAAAGAGGATCCTATGGAATTTCCACATTTTGATCTTGTGCTTCATTTTGTGCTCCCTCCTTTGGATTTTCATCTTCTTTATTATCCTTCTCATCCTATGGCATATTAACCTCTTGGGAGGCCTATGTATTCTGCCCTTGAGGATCACCCTGATCATGGGTCATTTCTTGTTCTCGACCCGGTGTATTGATATCTTGTGGCTTGGGGTCTTCCTAACCTGATTTGTCTTCTGTCCTTGGGACTTCTCCTAAATCTTCTTGATTCTCTTTATCTTGAGGCAATGATAAACCTCCCTGAGTTTGAGCAACACCAATGTTTGAAGTGTCCTGATCATCCCCACTCTTCTGTTAGACTTCTGATATTTTTGGTTCTTTGGGTGTCTCATGATGTTGCTGACCTTGATCAAGAGTAGTACTTTCCTTCTCTATATGCTTTGCCACTCTAGTCTTCTTAGGTTCCTTGGGTACACCCTCCTCTTTACCTAGGCTTATATCACCCCTATACATTAAGTCTATGGCTATAGAACTAGTAACCTGCTCGACCAAATTGTCTACCCCTATCTATTGGGCTGCTCTTTTTGGGCTACCTTGTTTCATTTCTTCTGTTTGCTTTACTTCTTCTGACACCCTCATCTGGGCTAATGGAGTTCCATGAGGAGTCATTCAAGTGTTGGAAACCAAAGTTTCCATTTGTTGAGCTGTCACATCTTGGACCACCTCATCATCAGATAAATCTACTGTGTCATCTAAAGAGAAAGGAACCCCCCTACTTGCCCTGAGTGTTTCTCTTGTTTGCTCCTCTACTTTCTTAGTTTTGAATTTCATTATGGTGGGAAGAGGAACATCATCCTACAATTCCTTCCTGAAAATTTCACCACCTGCCCACCTCAACATGATGGGGTTAACATGGACATCTCCTCTCATGGTCGTTCTTTGTTTCTTAGGCGTTGACATCAGTGGCATCCCCCTCCTCTTCTTGCTAGCTACTAGAAAGACATCATCTTTAGGCTCTTTATTTAATTGTTCCTCTTCCAAAGGGTTTCCCTCCACCTCATGTTGTAGGAGTTGGCCTTCTACCTGCATCTCTGTAATTTCAACAATAGGCTTCAAAATTTTTTTTTTTTTCTGTTAGAGGTTGTGTCGATGATGTAGATGCGTGAGCTGATGTAGATATACCTATAGTTGTAGTGGAAATCCTCTCTATTATCACCCCCTTTGGTTCATTTTCACCTTTCTTACCCTTAGGGGTGATCCTCTTTTGTTTTTCTGTAGGCAATCTTTCCCCATTGCATTTTCTCTTTTCAGTGAGGAAATCATTGTATTCCTCATCAGACACCTCTTGTCTCTTCTTCTTAGTATCAAATGTAAGGGCAACGTCCCTTTTCTTTAGTGTGGATATTTTTGCATCTACCCAAGCCTGGGTCAGTTGGATCACCCCATTCATTAGTTGAACTAAGGATATATCCTCCTATTGTGTAAGATTTGGGGCCGATATAGTGTCATTGTACACCTTTTTGTCCTCATACTCATTGGACATGATTTTCCCATCGTCCTTATGCAGTTGTACTGACACCGGGATATAGTCAAAGGTTTTGATTAGATTCAAGGCGAGTCTTTGATATTTCCTTCATCTCACCTCAGCCTCATCATCACAATCGATCAAAAAGTCCTCTAGGTGCGTTTGATGTATTTGTTTGCTTAGTATCTTTTGCATCCTGCCATAAGGATCATATGATCTCGCTAGAGGAAATGGTTGTAGATACATTAGTTTCAACCCCTTGATGACATGCTTTATACTCTCTAAATTTGGGCACATATACTAGCCCATGGATACTGGAAACAAAACTGGAGGTATCTTCTTCTGTGCCTTATAGGCTTCAACTATTGTAGATACCTACCTAACAAATTCCAACAAGACAACCCAATCAGTGGGGTATCTAGGCAACATAAGAGGCTGTCCCTCAAATCCCTCAATTCTAATATATGAGAAAGTAACAAATTAGATAAACCATGCTCCATGTCGGTAAACAATTTCTTGAGCTTCCATGCTCAGCCTTTTAGTCCTATCCTCCTCCATATTTCTGACCAGATGCATGGATAATGCATCATTTACCAATTTATAGTCCTAGAGGTATACCTTCCTTTGCAATTGGGGATAATGATGTGAATCATCAGCATCACCACCAGTCTTACCCACTATTTTCAATGCATTAAATGTTCCTTTATATGCACAAGAGTACACCACATATGAAGTCATGTAGAATAAACATGTTTGTCCTCCTAGGCTCCTCATTCCCTCATCCAATGAGTCACTGATGATCTTAGCCCATAAGGGCTGGTTGTCTACATATAAGACCATCTGGATGATGCCAAACATCTAGTTCTCAAAATTTCCAGCATGAGGCCTGCTAGTTATCCTGCTCAGCAGAGTAATCATATATTGATACTTATCATCAAAATCAAACTTGTACAAATGCATGGGTAGCTTGGCTAAAGCAGTATATGTACTACTCTTCGATCTCCATTGGTATATCCTCTTCCTCACACTCTTCTTGTTGTTGTTATACTCTGTTTCCAATTTACGTATGTCCACATTTACTATCTTTTTCCCAACTAGCAAATTGAAAGTGGCGGTAATGCCCTTGACTAAGAAGTTGACGTATATCCTCCCATGCTTCTCTACTCACCTGGTTTCAGGGTTGTAATTTTTTGTACACTCCACTACCAGTTCCAGAGCATCCATAGCATAGAGAAAACTAGCTACATGCCACATACCTGAGACAAACACCCCATCCAGAATGGGATTATCCTTATCATTGTCCAATCTTGTTGACCATACTACCAGATCCGTATCCCCCTGATGTGTATCACCAATAACTCTGTATTTGAACTATACTCCCTTGGGTTGCACAAACATGGGCTTGAGGAACTCCACCTCAGACCTATTTCTCCTAAGATCTTCCATGGATTCTTGCAATAAACATGATATATTTTACCCTACGGTGTCCATATGCATTCTTACAACATCATGTACCTCTATCATGTATACCTTGTATATTACTCCTTATTTTACCTTTCTACATATTATCACAAGGACATACCCCAATAAAAACAAATACTCTACCTAGAATTATAGAAAATGACAATGGGAGGGTTTACAATTACTTACCTGACAATGCTTTCTTTTGGATTAGACTATAAACACGTAAGATCACCCGTTCCGTTACGTTGAAGGATCTGATCCGTTGACAGGTAGTGGTTGAGGGTTTGACTTTGGAGCTCTATAATTTCTTGATTTATCACAAGGTGAATGAAAATGATCTTTGAATTTTACCTTTAAAATAGATCAACAGGATAGATTAGGGTACAAATGCATTGTCTTGATTAAATCAGTTGATCATCTGCAGGGAATTCGTAAATGTCGCCAAGTGTTCAACTTGCATTTGTAATCAATGGGAGTTCATTTATTGCATTTAATTGCATTTAATTCTAAAGGGGGGGTGATCTTCAAAAGATTAGGGGATATTCAAAAATATGACCCCTTCGGATAATATGACCCCCTCGCTTTTGTGCAGGATAATTGAGTGCGAAGAATCAGGTGATATGGTCAATGTTTGACCATGGTGTATATCGGGTCATATAACTAAGATCATGGGTATCTAAAATGACCCCCCTTTCCTTGGAAAAGATTGGGGTGACATCATCATGTCATTGACGTCATTTAGTTATTATGTTTTAATGACATCATCGTCATATTAAGGAATATGACAGATATTGGATATATACCCCCCGTGGTTTAGATGGAATGATGATGTCATCATCAAGGTGATTTCCTTCATTCATTGGAATCAGATGATGTCACCATCATATTGACATAGGGTGATATTTGCACAGAGGGTGATATTCGTAAGATAATTGATGTTCGAAATATGACCCTCCATGGGATATGCGAAGTCCTTTGACAGGTAGATATCGGTTCCTATTTAAATTTGCCATCTAGTCATTGCACACCTGGTGATTATCAGGTGATGATCCTATATCTAGGTGATCTTATCAAATATGATTGATGTTAGAAATATGACCCTCCACCTGGGATATCAGGTTTGACTAAACTTTGACTCAACATAACTTTCTTCCCTTAGACAATTTTGGGGTGATCTAAAAGACAAACCTACTTGGAATTTTGTGTACTTTCCAACCATGAAGTTAATAATGGGAACTCCTAACTTTGAAAACTAACTTCATCATAGTGTCAAATCCACCCTCTTACAAGGTTACATGCATGACTGATTTTACCTAACTGCCCAAAGCAGAAAACAAACAAGCCACAAGCAACAAGAAAAGTTGGGTCCTTGTTTTATCAAGGCAAAATGGGGTGTGTTGTGTAACCACACAACAACTTGCCACCAAAGAAAATAACCAAATTCTAATGATTCAAGTGATGTGATCACATTCTAACATAGTATTTTAATTCTCTCTAAGTATAAGTATTATGATCTTTCTGAATGATAGGGTTTTCATCATTGCAACAATGCTAGCAAAGGATCAAGTGTGTGCAAATGATTAATTATCCTCATCTTGAAAGTAAGTTGAAAACATGAGTAACTAATGTTAAGCTACATATTTTGGGAGCATCCCTCATAGCCAACTTGGACAGAGCCTTGCTGCCAGCAAACATCTATAGGCCCGACAAGGTTATCTATTTAATCCCCCTAAGTAGAGCCCCACTGCCAGCAAGTGTCTATAGCCCCGGTAGAGTTACTTATATGGCCTAATTTTATTCATTTTGAATTTTCAATATTTATTCCTTCTGTTCATATGATATCATCATGTAAGCTTAATGTACAAGTCCTAGTCAGTTGCTGATTTAGGTTGGAGATTGCATTGGTAGCAAGGGAGTCCCTTTAGATTTTTCACTTAACACCTATACTTATGTGTTCCTCAAACCCAAGGATGTTAGGTGAGTCATTGTGAAAAAATCACTCAAGTTAAGAAAAGGCACCATGATGAAAAGGATATCACAGACCTGATCACCGATACTCCTCAAAATGAGTCATAACCTATATAGGAATTTGTCCTCACCACTTGAATCCTAACAACTTGGTTATTTTCTTAGGGTGATAAGTTGCATCATCTTGACTAACCAAAACAAAATTCAATAGGCAAACAAACAAGCAAAACAAAACTGTACAAACAACTATACAACATGCACATTATAATACATTTGACCTACATGACACTATTTCAGGCTTGAAAATAATACTTGAGGAACTGTCCATTAACTGGTAAAGGGACATCCTCTCTAGTTAAAGTTTTGAGCTTGTAGGTACTGTCTCATAAGATTTCTAAAATTTGAAAAGGACCTACCCAAAATTTATCAAATTTACTATGACCCCCTTTCCTTTCATGTGCTTTATCCCACATAAGGACTAAATCTAAAATCCTAAAAGCCTTAACTCTTTCTCTTTTGTCAAACCAATGTTTGACAACAACTTGATGTTTAGCAAATTGATCAATTGCTCTACTTCTTTTTACTTCTAGATGCATTAACTGAAGTAACCCGACTTCTTGTTTGTTGTCTATACCTAGATACTCATGTGCAAACTATAATGTGGGGATCTTTAGGTTAATAGGGAGGATAAGATCCACCCCATATACTAGGTGATAAGGAGAATTTCCCAATGCAGCCTTCATCCTGGTTCTATCTACCCACAATGCATATTTTAATAGGGTGTTCCACTTCCTTGGGTTTTTCTCTATCAATTTCTTTATGATGTTCAACAAGTTCTTATTTGTAGACTCTACTAGTCCATTCCCTTGAGGATAGTAATTTGAAGAAAACTTTAAAATGATTCCATGGTCAAAAGTGCAACTAGATAGTCTTATTGACGCAAAGGCAGATCCATTGTCACATACTAAAGCATAAGGAACTCCATACCTGGTTACTATGTTGCTTTCCAAGAACTTGATCACATCCTCAACCTTACATGTCTTACTACTAACAGCTTCAGTCCACTTGGTGCAATAATCAGTAATAGTCAACACATACCTATGGCCTGAGGATGATGGAGGATTGATGGGTCCTATGAAATCCATGCCCCATTGAGAAAATGGGTACATCTCCATCACTAGTTGCAAGGGCTAAGCAACATACCTTTCTCTATTTGCAGCAACCTGACACATATGACAACATTTGATGTGTTTAGCAGTGTCTTTAAAAATAGTGGGCCAGTAATACCCTGCTCTAAGGATAGCATGAGTAGTAGCTAAGTACGACCCGTGTGCGGTTCCAAACTTATCATGTAATTCTATTAACACCTTGTCTGCCTCTTGCCTTTCTAGGCATATAAGATATATTCCTTCATAGTTCTTCTTGAAAAGAATTCCTCCTTTTATCATGTGTTTTTTTGATCTTATCTTCAAGTCTCTCCTTTGTGAGGCCTGTAACTTTTAAGGACATCTTCCAGTAATCAAGATACGCCTAATATCTGAATACCATTCTCCAGTTTCCTTGGTATTTATAACATATTGTTGGCTCATGATGTTAGGATCAATTTCTGATATCATCTGGCTTAGGGCTTGTCCTCTTACTAATTTCATGGGTGTTATGTCCATATCATATTATTGGAGGACTATTATCCATTTAGCTCTCTCTTCACCTGGTTCATTTTGCATTAAAAGCATCTTTACTGCTGCATCTGGTACTATAGCAATTACCTTACTTCTCAAGATGTAATGTCTCAACTTCTTGACTGCTCGGACCAGAGCAAGTGCCTATAGTTCAAAATCCATTTATTTAAGCTCTTCATCCCTGAAAGGGCAACTCATGAAAGCTATAGGCTTCTCTTCTTTAGCCTCATTTCTTTGTGTTAATATTGTTGCAGACGTATGCTCTGAAGCAAATGAGTATAAAAATCTTTGGTATAGTCTGGACTAATCAGAACAAGAGCATTAGATATAGCTTTTTTAATATCTTTAAAAGCTGCTCTGGCTTCAGGTGTCCACTCAATTTTGGCATCCTTCTTGAGCATTGCATTCAATGGTTTGACAATCTCTGCAAAACCAGTAATGAATTTTCTAACGAAATTGATCTTACCAAAATAAGATTTGAGCTCTTTCTTACTCCTAGGAAGCTGTATCTTCATGATTGGTTCTACTCTCACAGAGTCAATGATGATCCCATTTTCTGTTATCAAGTGACCTAATAACTTCCCCGTGGTTATCCCAAATATACATTTCTTAGGGTTTAGGGATATTCCATAATGTTCACACTTCTTTAGTACTTTCCTGAGGTCTTCTACATGATTCCTTCTCTCTTTAGAGAAAACTATCAAGTCATCCATGTATATGACTATGCATTTACCAATTAACCCCCTAAAGGCTATATCCATTACTCGCTGAAAGGTGGCCCTGGCATTTATCAAGCCAAAGGGCATGCACCTATAAGAAAATATTCCCCACTTAGTGGTGAATGTTGTTCTCAGTCTGTCTATCTTATCTACCATCACTTGGTTGTAACCTAAAAAACCATCTAAAAATGACATCATCTTTGCACCATTTACTATCTGCAAAACCTCATCCAATGAAGGCAAAGGATAATTATCCTTGTTAGAAGCTCTATTTAAATTTCTGAGGTGTACACACAACCTAATGTCACCATTCTTCTTCCTTACAGGGACCAAGTTAGCCACCCATGTAGAATGTCTCATAGGAAATATGATTATGGCATTAAGCAATTTCTTCACTTCTTAAAAAATGATGGGCTCCAATAAAGCATTAGCAGGTCTTTGTTTTTGTCTAAAGGGCTTGACATCTAGCTTTAATGGTATAGTATGAGTGATGATTGAGGTATCATAAGTTTTCAACTCATCATATGTCTTGGCAATAACATGAATATAATCTTTAAGTGCTTGGGTTATCCCTATCCTTTCTTCCTCTGTACACACCTTTCCAATCAGGACATCCCTTTTTTCTTCATCATGTCCTATGTTGACTAGTGAATAGTCTCCTCCATCTTCTTTAGGGAGATCTTTCTATTTCAGCATGTTATCTAAATCAAATGCTCTTTCTAATTCTATCATTCCTTTAGGAATCTTGTTACTAGGTAGCTCCATGATCTATTCTTCTTCCCAGGTATGATCTTCAACATTTCTTTCATCTATGATTTGTGCATTAGACACATCTCTATTGGATATCAAGTCTAAAATGTGTTGGTCATCATCAAACACTTGAAGGTTAATGACATTATCTGGTATAGAGGGTACTGACACTAATTCAACTAAAAACCTCTTCAAACTAGATATGGATAATGGCTCCAAAGTACTCGTGGCTTGGGCCAAGGCATCTTCTCTATGATTTTGTTCTCTAGGCACATGGGTGATGTTAAATGCATCAAAATCTTCTATCAAATCCCATACCTTATGTCTATAATTAGACAACTTCTTGTAATTACAAGAGTATATAACTCTTACTTGTCTTACTACCAATTCTGAGTCTCTATAGACATGCAGAATTTTTACTTTCTTTCTGAGTGCAAATAATATCCCATGAATCAGAGCTTCATATTTTGTCACATTATTTGTGCATGGGAATTGTAATCTATACGCTGCCAAGTAGGATTTACTAGTTGGATCAATAAGATCTATTCCTACTCCAGCCCCTTGTTTTGATTTGGATCCATCAAACTTGAGGATCCATGGCTTATCTTCAGTTAAAGGTTTGTCTGGACCTTCTCTTTTCTTTTTAGCTCTAGTAGCTACACCACTTGATATCCATCTTAATTTTGGTGTTTCAATCTTCTCATACTTCACCTTATCTGACTGATGTGAAGCTGATATTCCTTTTTCCCCTTTATCATCAGGAGGATCTTTTGAATAAGGCATCATCTACTTTTCCAGAATATGCAAACATAATGAGCAAGTAGTCTTTGAATGTGGTGCTTCATGTAACCTACACCATCCCTCAATTAGAACATCTTGTGGGGAAGTTTGCTGATGTATCATTTTCTGAATTTGTTTTGATAAAAATTCTTCAAACTTAGACAAATTACTGTCTCCATCTTCATCAGATATTTCATAATCTGACTCAACCAAGAAATCAGTCCCTGGGGTGATATTCTTGTTACTCTTAGAATTACTCTCATTACACACCAATATCTCTTCTATCCTCTAAATAGGACTTACATCATGATATGTGCTTTCTTCTGTTTCTACAGATAACAGACAAGAATCAGTATCATTGTCACTATCTGTAAAACTTACCATGGATGATGATGATGCCTTCTCACTACATGCTTGTTCTAGCTCCATCATATCTAAGCAAGCATCACAAGTCTTTTCAGAATGTGCTTCATCATGTAACCTGCACCATCCTTCGATTAGAACATCTTCAACAGACATTTTTAATGATTGGAAATGTTGCACCTCTTTGGACAAGTGCATTTCAAGGTTCTTAAACTGGTCTACTTCTATCTCATTTTCAGAACTACAATCAGACTCTATAACTATTCTATCATCCTGAAGATTGTCATTATGAACATGAACATCATACATGAGGATCTCCTCTATCTTGACGGTCTGGGGTCTAATGGTATAGACTCTAGGTTTAACATCTACATACATGATCTCATTAGTTTTATTGTACTTAGTGATCATATGTTTCATGCGAGGTTCAACATCTATCCTTATTTGGCTAGGTATTCCTTTCCAAGGTAACCACATGTGACTAAAATTAGTGGACATGTATCCATTGAGTGTTTTTGACCAATCCCTACTGAGCAACATCCCATATGTGTCTGGTATATCTAATACCTGGATATCTATGTAGTATTGAATTCTTGGATTTGATGCTAACTGCATATGAATGTGAGTCAATTCTCCTACTACACTCACCTCTATTTTATCTAACTATGTTACTTTCTTTAGTGACTTGGTAGGATGTAACCCTAAGGCATTACATTAGTAGATGCACCTGAATCTACTAAGCAATGATGCAAATTCTTACTAAACATCCTTATGGTAAGGAGAAAAGGAGGTGATTTAGTTTATCTCTGTAAAGAGTCATGTGTGAAGTTTCTACAACTTGAATAGTGGCTAGAATTTTGTTCTTAACACTAGTATCCTTAGTGGCATGATCTTTATTCAAAGCCTAACTTGAGGTATGATTGTCCTCTTTTGGAGTAGGATCATCTAAGGATTTCATGAAGGTTTTTTAATAGCTGGGGTTTTGAGTAGTTCTGACAATGACAAACTGATTTTGATCTTTTTCATTTCATCTGCTCAATATGTGACCAATTTATCAGATTCAGAAGATTGACTACCCATTTTTGGCACTGTATTTTTTGGTGCTAAGTACTGAGCATTAACTTTAGGAAATCTAGGGTTATTGCTTGCCTTAGGATCAGGAGGAGTGTTAAAATTATTTGGAGGCAAGGATGCAGTCAAAGGACCAACAGGTCGGTTGGGGTTATTCCTTAGGTTGTAGCTATGTCTACTCTGATACTACTACTAATAAGCATGCACTTCTTCATGTTCAACTGATGGCTCATTTTCATCTTCAAATAGAAAAACATAATTGGTTTCAAAGGCCATAGCTAACTCTTCACATGCTAAGGTGTAATTCTCATGAGGTAACATTATCTGCTGATGAGGATGATTGATGAAACTTTCTAATACAAGAGCAGAATCATATCCACAGGGGACAATTTCATTTCCTTCAACATAAGGTGGATTACCTACAGTATTAGATACTTCATCTTGGAATATACTAGCAGCTATCCTAAACTATGGACAATCCAGCTCTACATGAGCATTGGTATTATGTATCCTACACCAGTTTGTAAGGGTTGCTTCCACCAGGTTCACTCTAGTGGTCTGTTTAGGTTCACTAGAAGGCTGATTATCTAGGGGTGATGGTATAGAACCATTGTTCAGCGTAGAATTCCACACTCTAGGTTGTCTAGGGGGATTATTTTTACCATTGTTGTTATGGTTGTTTCTATTATATCCTCTATCACGATAACCAGATCTATCATTGGCATATCCTCTATTCTGATTCAGTTGAGAATAGAAATTTTGACTCCTCAGATGAGTGATTTCAGTAGTGAGTTTCTTTAGTTATGCTGATATCTCTTTAATTTCTTCATTTTCTTGCTAAACTTTGGCTACTACATTCTCTATTTGGGGTTTAAAAAAAGAAGAGCCATTGTTATTGTTATTAGTCTGTTCTACAACCTGAGGTACCTATGTATGTCCTAGATAGTATAGCATTTGACCATTTCCATTTGGAGGTGGCATGGTACTAAGTGGAGGTACCTGTAAAGGGCTTGGCACTACTACTAGAGGTATCATAACTCCATTGGTCTATTGTTGAGCAGGATATGTAGGATAAGCAGGAAGTGTAGGAAATGCAATATTAGGTGTGGGAGAAAGAATCAACTATTGACTGACTTTTACGACTTCCTCAAAAGCTCCTACCAAGGTTATGATACCAAGATGTGTTCTCCTGATAAACATAGAAGTCAGGGGATCTAATGCTGAGCAGTATATGCTCCTAGCAGCTTCATCTACTACAGTATAGGGAGTAACTAGCTTCAAGAGCATCTTTTGGAATCTTGCATTGAAATTGGCAATAGGTTCTCCCTCAAATCTCTTGATCATGGAAAACAGATGATAATTCATTGAAGGATCTATAGGTATTTTGAATCTATCCTTAAAGGCTTTCTCCAAGGCATCCCATGAATGAACTGAACCTTGACTAAGACTAATATACAAATTATATGCCTCCTCCCCTAAGGAAAATGGAAATAATTTGCATACCACATCTTGATGTTGAATTCTTGCTCTACAACAGGCTTCCTTGAATGTTCTAATGTGTTCATCAGCATCTTAATATGGATGATATTTAGGGCAAATCTTGTCAGGATTTTTAGGTAAAGGATGATATGCAGTGAAAGTAAGAGGTGACTCTGCAGCAAAGAATGACATTATGACTGGTGGAGGTTGGATTGGGGGCATGACAGGTGGTCATGTAGGTACTTGCAACCCAATAGAAGTTATTGAAGTGTGTTCTGGTGAAGCCCCTAATGCACTAGAACCAAGAGAATGATGAATATCTACTGTTCTAGGTCTGAGTCCCCAGATAGGCAATTCCTCAAAGAGTCCATTGGATCTAGACCTAGTATTTGGCCTACGAGCCAAGATTTCTTCAATTTAAGAAAACTTGGCTAGTTTACTATAAATTTCAGCTAAAAAACTCATGTAAAGGATGTATTTATGATCAGAATCTAAAGATGACTCGATATTTATGCAATATTTGTAGAAATAATGCAAATATGGGGTGATGTGAGACTTTTAGACACAGACATCAAGATATCAGGTATCCTAAGTGAATTGCTTCAAAGCTTTAGTAAAAAGACCTGAAAGAGAACTTATCCTTCAAGGATCACAATGATTGACTACAAAGCCTAAAATATTTATGCTCGATTTTGTGATGGATAAGCATGAACAGACTCAAAACAACAAATCTTTGCATAAAACTTGAAGTACAAAGTTGCATGAGTATTACCTCTTCTTTTGCATCACCGAATCACCCTTAGGCAAAAAAGATGGGGCCCTCCTTCTAGCGCCAATTTATGTTGATGATGATTGTTAGTCATAACAACATGCATAAAAATTTTCACAACAAACTTTTATTATCTTGAAATGTATGATTATTTTAAGATAAGTTGATGACTCCAAGTCTCCGTTGATCAAGTCATGACCATCTGACGTTACTCAGAGGTTGATGTGACATGTTGTTTTCCATTTCAAGGGGTCTTACATTCACCTAGGTGATCAATATTGCACTATATTATGTAAATTCACTCCACACAGAGGTTAATTCTACTTGATTTCCAAAGATTACTATGATATTTGTAAGTTTGATCAATTCTTCTGATCATTGATCATTATGCATTCACACATTCTTCCACACTGCATATTTATTCAAATGATGTATCTATAAGTGGATATTTATGTATTTTTCATGGATATTTGTCTGTATTTGCATGATATTTATCAATTTGACATGCTTTCATTCAAAATATGCTCTGTATTCTCAATTGCCTATGGGATATCTGCATATTTCATGTTTATTTGCTTTTGATTGTATGTTATTTGGAATTATGGAGATGATCTATAATGAAATTCAAAGAAATTTAAAAGAATACTTCTAATTTTAGTGAACCTTTAGTTATTGAATCACATACACACTAGATACATTCATGGAGAGAAGAAATCAAACCATAAGTCACCAGGTTATTCCACAGCTAGGTATGGTTGATGCTAACTTCAAAGGAACAATGAATGAAAACAATATATGCAGACTGAAAAGCACTCCAAGGGACACAGCTAATCAAT
The DNA here is from genome assembly GCA_027924645.1 of Cunninghamia lanceolata. NCBI lineage: Eukaryota > Viridiplantae > Streptophyta > Pinopsida > Cupressales > Cupressaceae > Cunninghamia > Cunninghamia lanceolata. The sequence continues at coordinate 1,198,584 of BSBN01001388.1, forward strand.
GCATATATCTAGATTCTAATCACAAATTACTTAAGATTTACAATGATTTGTAATCAAAATAACTTCTCTTTCATTAAGTATGCAAAATATGTATATTCACAATAACTTTGAAATAAGTCTTGAATTCTTCAACAATTAGATTTCAATTAAGTTTTGAATGACTAAAAGATTACACCCATGCATCTTTTATAGAATAAGGTGAGGAGGCAGTTACAATTGACCAACGGTCAAGATTTATCAATTTAGATCAATGGTTGACAATTCTCCTATGACTTAGTCAACTTTTCTCTCATGGCATAGGTTGCCAGCTGGCAACCATCTGTATGACTCACTATTTATAAGTATCCCATGCATATGTTCTCTTAGTGATGTATCTACCTTTACTCTTCATGTCCTTCTTCTTCATTTTCCTCTTGCTCATCATTCTCTTCATTTTCATCACTTTCATCATCACTATCACTCTGATACACATTCTCTTTTATGTGGACCTTTACTGCCATCCTGATATGTTCATATGCTTGCACTATTCTATCAACCTCTCCCCATCCTAGATTTTAGCTTTTGCTATTGCATGTTTATGAGATTGGAACTTAGCCTTGAGAGCTTCTAGTTTACCTTTCCTACTATTTAATGTCTCATTGTATGTCTCCACTTTAACCTTTATTCTCATAATTCTATTCATTACCTCTTCTGTCAAGTGGGTGAGAGGGTCATCTGTTATTGGCTTAAAATTATCATGCAGAGCCTTAATAGCAAAATATGCATCTTGATTCTCAATTTTACCTTCTATTTTCCCTTCCAAGGCTTCCAGGATTTCTACCTCATATGCCATCATGCTGTGTAGTTTGACACTAATATCCCTGAGTTTGTTGCTGCACTTCTTTAAGACATCATACTCAAGCCTTATATCTTCATACCATATACTTTTTAGCAGGGTAGTACTATTATCTAATACCTTATTACTTATCAGAATCTATGAATCAATTCTCTTCATCTTGCTCAGAGCACTCAGGTCCTTTTCCAATTGAAATTACCATCTTCCTATGTCATTCTGTACTTTGTCTACCTTCCTCTTTAGGCTACTCAAAGAAGTCCACCTCTGCAGAGAGGTTCTCAATACATCTTCAGCCCCAGTGAGCATTGAAAACATCCATTTTTCCATCACCATTGCTTCATGTTTCATGAGGTCCAATTTGGTAACCTCTTCCTGTGATATAATAGTCAATGGGACTGTAGGATCAATTGGTGTATAATTAGGGTTAATTAACCCTTTTATGAAAGAATGCAATTGAGAAATGTACTCTTTATGTACTTTATTTTTCTCCTTTTCTTTCTTCACCCTTTGGGTTAATGAATCAATAATATCCTTCCCCTCTTGACCTTCTTGGTCTTCATTGGCAAAACCCAGATCAACATTTGTGATTTGGAATTCCTCCAGGCTTATTTTGCCTTTTTCCTTTTCAACTATGGGAAGGGATATCTGTGCAGTTCTTCTACCTGTGGTAGGATCTCTTTTTATAGAAGATGTTAATCTAGCCTTCCTCCTTGGTTTCATCACGTTCTCAGCAAATAAGGCAGAGACATAAAACTCTTGAACTTCTGACACTTGTTCTGTATATATTTCTTTCTCTAGCCAATGAGGTTCATCACCTCCAGATTCTAGGTGGCTCTTGTTTATATCATGTGTGTCCAGCTCCCCAATATTTGCTTCTATCCTTGGTGTAGAAGGCACCCTCTTGATTTCATCCTCATGTAGTTCATCATGAGGGGGATCTTGTTTGAGTTCTTCTTGTTGAGGGGTTGCCTTCTATAAAGGAGGATCCTATGGAATTTCCACATTTTGATCATGTGCTTCATTTTGTGCTCCCTCCTTTGGATTTTCATCTTCTTTATTATCCTTTTTGTCCTATGGCATATTAACCTCTTGGGAGGCCTATGTATTCTTCCCTTGAGGATCACCTTGATCATGGGTCATTTCTTGTTCTCTGCCTGGTGTATTGATATCTTGTGGCTTGGGGTCTTCCTGACCTTATTTCTCTTCTATCCTTGGGACTTCTCCCAAATCTTCCTAATTCTCTTTATCATGAGGCAATGATGAACCTCCCTGAGTTTGAGCAACATCAGTGTCTGATATGTTCTGATCATCCCCACTCTTTTGTTGGAATTCTTATATTTTTGGTTTTGTTGGTGTCTCATGCTATTGTTGACCTTGATCAATAGCAGTACTTTCCTTCTCTATATGCTCTACCACTCTAGTCTTCTTAGGTTCCTCAAGTGCACCCTTCTCTTTGCCTAGGCTTATATCACCCCTATACGTTAAGTCTATGGCTGCAATACTAGTAACCTGCTCGACCAAATTGTCCAGCCCTATCTGTTGGGCTACTCTTTTCAGGCTACCTTCTTTCATTTATTCTATTTGCTTTAATTCTTCCAACACCCTAATCTAGGCTAATGGAGTTCCATGAGGAGTCATTCAGGTGTTGGAAACCAGAGTTTCCATTTGTTGAGCTGTCACATCTTGGGCCACCTCATCATTAGATAAATCTACTGTGTCATCTAAAGAGAAAGGAACCCCCTTACTTATCCTAAGTGTTTCTCTTGTTTGCTCCTCTACTTTCTTAGTTTTAAATTTAATTATGGTGGGAAGAGGAACATCATGTTGCAATTCCTTCCTAAAAACTTCACCACCTACTCCCCTCAACATGATGGGGTCAGCATGGACATCTCCCCTCATGGCCATTCTTTGTTTCTTAGGCAGTGACATCAATAGCATCCCCCTCCTCTTCTTGCTAGCTACTAGCAAGTCGTCATCTTTAGGTTCTTTATTTAATTGTTCCTCTTCCAAGGGGTTTCCCTCCTCCACCTCATGTTGTAGGATTTGGCCTTCCAAATTCATCTCTGTAATTTCAATAGTAGTCTTCAAAATTATTTTAGTTTTTGGTTTTTTTGTTAGAGGTTGTGTCAATGATGTAGATGCCTAAGCTGATGTAGATGCACCTACAGATGTAGTGGCAATCCTCTCTATTATCACCCCATTTGGTTCATTTTCACATTTCTTACCCTTAGGGGTGATCCTCTTTTGTTTTTCTATAGGCAATCTTTCCCCATTGGTGATGAAGGGGGGTTAAATCAAAAAACACACCACAACAGAAATTAAATACAGAAAATAGAACTTTCTTTTATTAATCTAGGCAACTCATTACATTATAGAAGCTCAATTACAATCAGAGGATGAATCCTCTACTAGTTGCAACACATTACAGCTTTCCCAACCTCAAGACTCTAGAATCTTCAGCCTTCTATAACCTCAAATTAGATAGGGTTTCTATTTTCCCACCTATTCTTGACTCTACACTTGCCCCCCTTAACTCTACTACTACCCAGGGTTCCAAAAATAGTCATAAATAGCACTTTTTGGTGGCCTCCAGCTAAATTTTGAAATTTGCAACTCCCTCCAAAAGTAGGTCAACTTCTAGGAAGCATAACTTTTGATCCGGGTGTCCGATTGATGAACCGTTTTAAATTCTGTAAAGCTTGCGATGTGAAATATCATGCTAGAAATCTGTAAATGGATTTCTATAAACTTTTTGAGACATTATGGGATGTCTTAGTGCCTCATATCTCATTTCAAAAAATTTTAGGGGCTTTTCAGAAAACAAAAACTTTAATATCTTTCAGCTCACAAATGATCTTTGCCTGATTCCTTCGCCAAAGGTCTTACATTTCCATTATGTAACTTTTTGTAAGTTTTTCCTTCAATCCGTGCCCAAATGCAAACTTTCCTAAAATGGCAGGTACACTTTCCAAAACAGGCAGGTTGCTATTTTTAGTAGTTTTGGAAAAACTGAAAGTCCTACATCATTATTCTAGATATTATGGAACCAAAAACACTAAGTATGGAAAGAAATAAAAACAACTACAATGATTTTGAATTAACTTCTTTTTGGGTGATACAAGATTGCCCTTACACCAATGGATGCTCCTACATCAGACACCCAGGGTAATTTGAGAAGTGACCCTATCACGTCTCAGATGTTTGTGTGAGGAAAACCCAAACAGTCAACCTCTGCCTTAGACAACCAAGAAAAATCTCAATAGGCCTTCCTTTCCATTTTACTAGATATTCTTCATATTGCTTGTTCCAAGTACTTCTTCCCACATGGCTATCCAAGATCTCTTCTATCTCCTCTATTGAAGTAGATGCCGGAATACTCCACTATTCTTCTATTGGTCCATCCTCTGTTCCACCTTCTTGATATTTTGATAAGTCAGCAATGTTGAAAATAGGAGAAATGTTGATCCCACTCAGTAGCTCCACCTCATATGCATTTCCTGAATCATGTTTCTTCAAAATTCTACATGGTCCAAATTTCTTCATTTTCAGCGTATTGTATGTTCCAATTGGGAACCTTTCTTTTCTCAAGTGAACAATGACTTCATCTCCTACCTGGAACTCCTTATATCTCATCTTTTGATCTGCCTTAGACTTGTACTGAATATTCATCTTATTAATGTGCTTCCTCACCTCTTCATACAAATTCTTCATGTGTTCTGCAAAGTCTTCGGCCTTAGCACTTATCTTTTCGCCTTTGTCTAGCTTCCTTAACTCTAAAGCATTTCTTGGACTATTGCCATAGATAATCTGGAATGGTGATTTACCAGTACTCCTATTGATAGAATTGTTGTAAGCAAATTCTACCTATGGTAAAATCAAATCCCATCCCTTGGGCTTATCTCCTACTAAGCATTGTAGCAGGTTACCCAAACTCCTATTCACCACTTCCATATGTCCATTAGTCTGTGGATGGTGTGTAGAACTGAACTTCAAATTTGTCTTCAACTTCTTCCATAATGTCCTCCAGAAATAACCAACAAACTTGGTATCTCGATCTAAAACTATGCTCTTTGATAGACCATGTAGTCTCACCACTTCCCTGAAAAATAACTCTGCAATATGAACATCTTTAGTCTTCTTACAAGGAATAAAATGTGCCATCTTTGAGAATCTGTCCACCACCACAAAAATGGAATCACGCCGTCTCTGTGTGCTTGGTAAACTAAGAACAAAATCCATACTAATATCATCCCATGGTTTCTCTAGTATAGGTAGTGGCTGATATAGACCTATATTTTGACTTGCTCCTTTCACCATCTGACATACTCTACAACTCTACACAAATTTCCTCACATCCTATTGCAACTATGGCCAATAATAATTTTCTCCAACATAGCAATGGTCTTATCTCGACCAAAGTGTCTAGCCAATCCTCCACTATGCTTCTCCTTAATCAAGTTCTCTCTCATGGAACTCCTTAGAATGCACAATTGGGTTCCTCTAAACAACATGCCATCTTGGATTATGAAATCCAACCATTTTGTCATGTCCAAAGTAATAGGTTCCAAACAAGCTTCCCAGGCCTCTGCAAAATCTAGATCCTTAGGATACAAACTTTTGAGCTCATCGAACCCAACAACCTCTATCTTCATTTATGTCAACAAATTTTACCCTCTGCTCAAGGCATCTGCAACTCTGTTGGACTTCCCACTCTTGTGCTTCAAAACAAAAGTATAGCTCTGCAAAAACTCAACCCATTTTAAGTTCCTTTAATTCAACTTTCCTTGACTATTAAGATACTGCAAAGCCTAATGATCAGTATATAAAGCAAACTCCTTTGGCAACAAATAATGTCTCTATTTCTTCAAAGCCTGAATTATTGCATAAAACTCCTGATCATAAACATAATACTTTTTCTTGGCATCATTAAGCTTCTCACTAAAATAGGCAACACGCTTACCTTCTTGACTCAAAACAGCTCCTATACCACTACCACTAGCATCACAATCTACCTAAAATACCTTACTGAAATTTGGAAGTGCCAAAACAAGTTGTTCTATGACTTTCTGCTTCAATATATCAAAGCTCTTGTTAGCTCCTTTAGTCCATCTAAACTCTTTTCTATCCCCTCTCATTCTCTCAATTAGGGGTGCACAAATGCTACTAAAATTCTTGATAAACATTTTGTAAAAACTTGCCAAACCATGAAAAGATCTTACCTCCGTTGCACTCCTTGGCGTAGGCCATTCAATGATAGCCCTTACTTTTTCTGGGTCCATCTTAAGACCTTCCTCTGAGACAACAAATCCCAGGTACACCAACTCCTTCTTTGCAAAACTACATTTCTTCAGATTAATTAGCAACTTCTCCTCCCTCAGCTTCTCTAGAACTCTTCTGATATGCATCAAATGCTCATCCCAAGTCTTACTAAAAATCAAAATATCATCCAAATAAATAATAACAAAACTTCCCAAAAATTCTTCCAGTACCTCGTTCATGAGCCGCATGAATGTGCTCGGTGCATTGGTTAGCCCAAATGGCATGACTAACCACTCATAAAAACCTTCCTTTGTCTTGAAGGCTATCTTCTATTCATCTCCTTCTCTGATATGGATCTGGTGATACCCACTCTTCAGGTCAATCTTCGTGAAGTACTTGGCTCCACTCAAACAATCCATGATGTCATCCATTCTTGGCAATGGAAATCTATACTTGATCATTATCTTATTGATGGCTCAAGAGTTTGTACACATCATCCTTTCTCCATCCTTCTTTGGTGCTAGTACTGCAGGTACCACACATGGACTTAGGCTCTCCCTTATCAGTCCCTTCCTCAACAACTCCTAAACTTGTTTATTTAGCTCTTCATTCTCTGTAGAGGTCATTCTATGAGCTGCCTTATTCAGCAAACTGGCTCCTCGTATCAAATCCAATTGATGACTTATCTTCCTTACTGGTGGTAAACCATAAGAATGACAAATAAGCATGACACATACAGAATTTCATATTCGAATATATTCGTCATATTACAATACACTCTATCATAGACTCATACATCTATGTAGAAAGAGGAGCTTAAAACATATCGAGCAGGCTAGAGATAATAGCACTCGTGTTTTTAAACTCGTCTTAAAACATAAAGAGCAAGCTAGAGATAACAGCACTCCAAACTTTCTTAGACTCAAACCTAAGGGAGAAAACCAGAGATAATGGTACTCCGACACTCTAAGACTCTTCTCAGACTTCTTAGTTCCAATGTCGCTTGTCCAAAGCATTCTCAGGGTCTTCCTTATATAGGAAACTGTTCCACTGAGACTGATCTTTTACTTTAGTCAAGCATATTGAAATTTGAAGTCTGCTACTAAAATTTGGACACATGCAAACCCTTATCCGGAGGATTACCCATGAGAGGATAAGATTCCTCAAGGTGGGACCAAATAATCCGTGAATAAGATAAAGGAGGACGGACAGAGACAACCACTTTGTACAAAGCATCTTTTTGGCATGGGAAGGTTAACCCGTGTACATGTTAAGGCCCATGTACTTGCCCCTTTTACCATGGTGTGGGCCACGTCTGTCTTTTGTCATGAAGGGATAGATTCCTTCAGTGGCCAACATGCCTGGTCCACTAGCTGGTGCTTGTGTCACTGGATTTCATAGGTGAGAAATCAACACACCCTTCGCAAAACTGTTGTAAATCATGAGTACAGCCAGGTGCACGGTGATCTTTTGCTTTTCCTTTGTGGGATGGGCCAGCATCATTTGAATGTTCACCTGCACGTTCTTCATAATACCTACAATGGTCACATTGTTCCCAAACAGGATGAGGAGTGCAACCCGACAAGATTCCCCAATGAGATTGAGACCCAGAAGGTTGAGTAGGATCAATAGGTGGAATGGGGATCTTAGGGTCTTCTTTCCACATTATGCTTAACACTTTGAGCTTATGGGCTCCAAACATTCCATGGCTAATTGAAGTGGTATTGGCCTGGTCGATGCTGTAGGTTTTAGTATGAATCCATAAAGGCATTTTGGTCACATAAAGATGTTGCAGTTTGCTGGGAATATTACAGTATTGGAATCGTGAGCCAAAACCAGAAGGGCCATAAGTTTGCATCATATGTCTAATTATTAGATTTTCAGTATAAGATGCAAATGTTAATTTAAACAAATAGCCAGAATAGGAAGATGTTCCTTGAAAGTCCATTTCTGCTGCTGCAGCATTTGGTCCTTGAAAGAGATCTCAAATAAGATTCTTTCCACCTTCATGGTCCAACCATCGATCTGGTCTGATGATTATCGGGTTACAAAACTGAATGGGAAGTTGTTTGTTATCATCACACCAGTGTTGCATCACCACTTTGATCTCAGGGTCAATATCTTCTGATAAGGCTAACATTTTAAAGAACGGATGATTTGTCCACAATCTGCTCTGAGTCAACTGTTGAGCTGCTACAAGACATCTGTACCTGTCATGTAAAAAGTCATTAGCCATATAAAAATTGTGTCGATCCCTCATGGCAAAGGGATTTGTACTCCATTCCATGCAACTGGATTCATACCACCGATGTTCACGTACCCGAACAACATGAACTGTTCCTTTAGAAGGAATAATGACTTTATTAACTTGTCCCTTAATAGGTGGTGGAGCAACAAGAACATCATGTTCTACTGGGATGGCTTTATGTCCTTCTCTGGATAGAAAATCAGCAAAAATATTAGAAGAACCAGGAAGATGAGCAATATCAAAATCAAATGTGTTTAGGAATTGAGCCCATCTTAATAGTCTTCCTCTGACTACCTTATCCTTGGATTCCTTCTTAAAGAATCCTTTCAAATTTTGCAAGTCACTTTGGATCAGGAACTTCTTATCAGCAACAAACATTTGAAATGCTTTTAAAGTGTTGATAACTGCTAGTATTTCTTTATGTGTGCTGTGATAATTTAGTTCACTATTTTTAAAGCTGCCAGAGATGTATCTAACAATTTCTTCCTTCCCATTATCTATTTGTTCTTTAAGAACTCCTGCCCATGCATACTCATTAGCATCTGTTTTAATGATTTTAAATCCTGGACCTGGAAGCCTTAGGGGCAGTAACTCCAAACATTTCTGTTTAATTCTTTTTATCAAGGCATTATGCTTGGCAGACCAAGGTGGTGGATTCTTTCCTAGCAATGTATTTAATTCTTTCCTATCTTCTGCTAGTTTGCTATAGAATCCAGCAATATAATTTACAAGACCAAGAAAGTGTTGAAGCTCTTTAATAGTGGTTACCTAAAGATTCTGAATCTTGGTCAAAATATGGGGTTGTGCTTCCATTTCCCCCCCCGAGAGAAGCTTGATGCCAATAAAAATAATCTCACGCTGAGCAAAGTGAGATTTGGTAGGATTAATGGCCAAACCATGTTGTTGACAAAGTTGCAGAAAGACCTGTAAATGTTCCAAATGTTTCTTCATATCTTGGCTAAAAATAAGGATATCATCAATATATGGCTGGATAATTTTAGCAAATTGATAAAAGATTTTATCCATAGCTTGTTGGAAAATAGAAGGCGCAGTTTTGATTCCAAATGGCAGAACTTTCCATTCAAACAGTCCTTGAGGTACGGAGAAGGCTATTTTGTAGATGTTAGCAAGATCCATCTTTATCTACCAAAAACCTTTAGTGAGATCAAATTTGGAATAAATATAACTGCCCTGAATTGCTTGCCATATATGGTCTTTATTGGGAAGTGGATGCTGATTGTCAACAAGGTATTCATTTAGTGGCTTGTAATTTACTACAAGTCTTTTCTCCATAAGTTCAACACCATGCTCATCAAATTTACGTACATACATGGCATGACAAGAGAACGGAGAGCTGGATCTCTGAATAATATCTAAGGACAATAATTTAGTGATTTCTTTACGACATAGTTTAACTTCGGCCATACTCATCAAAACATAATTAGCTTTGGCTTTGGGAACAATATCATTACCTGAAGCATCCTTTTTGAGAGGAAGGGAGCATGTGAGTGATCTCTTTTGTTTCTTCAGGTCTTTAGTCATTACAGTCTGAGAATAGACTGCTTGCAGTTGTTCCAAGTCTGTGGCTGTTGCTTCAACCTGCTGTGTTAACCAGATGGAATTTGTCCTTTTTCTTCTTTTTCTCTATGACAATCTGTTTGGTGAAGGCAACATTCTGATGAAGACGGGGCATTTGGAAAGTGCCCAGTAGAGTAATGAACATGGAATCCATAACAATCGGTTCCCAGCTTTGCATAGTTCTGCTACCAATGACACCATCATAATTATTTACTTCATAATGAACAAAAGGAGTTCATCAAAGAAATCTTTTCCTAATTGAATGGGAACTTTACAAATTAACTGTGACACAAATTTGCCTTTGCCAAATTCAATTTATGTTGTGCCTTTTATCCAAAGATCAGCAGGAAAACACTGATATCGGGCCAAATTAATATCAACACCTGTATCCCATAAAAATGCTAGGGGATACATTTTGATACCAACAGGATGAATGTTGAGAATCACACCAGGGCAGGTTGTTGTATAAAATGATAAAATGGATTATGAAGTGTTAAGCTCACAGCTAGCCAACTGTAGAATTCAAATAAAACACATAGAAGACAAGGTTGATCTTGTCCGATCTGATATTCAACATGTTAATGAGAATACTATACAGATCAAGGATTCTATAGTTCAGGAATCTTCATCTATTCAGACCTTAGTTACTACCATTCAAATACAATCTCAACAAAGGAAAATGTTTAATTTTCCATCTAGTGCCCAAGGATATTTACAGGCCCAGTATGAAGGTCCAAAGATGAAAGTTCATCCTAAATATTTGATCCCTCAACTGGAAGACTCAGAGAAACCACTGAGGTAGAATAAGCAGCTGGTAAGTTCCAGATGGCCCATGGTAATGGAACTAATCCAAATGGTTCCAATCCAGTTGACCCATTTAAGAATATTCAGTCTTATAAGCCAGATACTCCTCCCCTAGTAAATTTTGATAATTTTGAGGAGATAGAAAATATGAGAGGCATTGATGCAATGCGTGCCTGGATCACTAACTATATGTCCACTAATGCTAGAGCTGATGAAGCTCAGGTGATCAAGCAAGCTCTCAATTCCATGACTGGACTAGCCAGAAATGTGTGGGATCAACTTGAAAATGGGTACAGAGAAAACTTGATAAACAGAGGAACAAATCAAGTGTGTGCACAGTTGACTCATCTGTTTGTAGGAAAAATAGACACAAGGGAAAGACTTGCCTACAATAAGTTTATGCGAGGCAACTGCAAAGATTTAAAATGTTTTAAAGAATATTGTGAAGACCAGTACAAAAATCTGTACATTTCAGGGCATGAACAAAATCAGGATTTTATGTTTACCAATTTCTTGAAAAGTTTTGGTCCTGAGTTGGGTAATTTCTATCATAAGAAAGTTTTAGAAAATATAGTTCATGAAGGTACAGAATTAAAAGAACTAACTTTTCCACAGCTCATCCAGTTCCTGGTCAAAATTAATGAAGAGATATGTCAAGAAACACATAACAGAAAAGAGATAAAAAAGGTAAAGCCAATAATCTCTTCTTCTGTATGTTATCAACTTTTACCTTCTTCTTAGTATGAGAAATGTAAATCCTGTCAGTCACAGTCTTCTTCTAAAAAGAAATATTTTGATAAAGATAAAGATAAATATTATAAGAAGAAGAAAAAGAAATAGTTTAGTAAGTATCCCTGCAAGAAAGGGTACTTCAGGAAGAAGGACAAGAAAGGCTCTGGAAAAAAATGGGAACCTACTTGTTATATCTGTAAGGGCAAACATTATGCAAACAAATGCCCAGATAGGAACAAGAAGAAAAACAAAGGAAAGGTTTGTGCAGCCAGAGAAGCTGGACTTGACAATGATGAATATGAATTCATCCATAAATATCCCTCTGATTTTGATGATATCATCCTTTCTAATCTATCAGAAACAAAATCAGAAGAGGCTAAGTTTTTGTCTGCCACTGAGCAGGCTAATGTTAATATAATCACTGGTCATAAAGCTTCAAATTCTGATTCCAGTGATTCTGAGAATTCATTTTTTTGTATGATGCTTCGTAGGAATACAAGAGCAGAACTGGACAAGACAATTGATGAAATTGTCCAGCTTGAAAGTAGAATCCATGAGATGAATATGGGACCCGAAACCTGGAGAAAGCTGAATAATAAGCTAGAATAGCTTAAGTCAAAAAAATATTTTTTGTTGAAAGAAAATGAACCACCTAGCCCAGTGATCCAAAGAACACCTATGCTTAACTATACTCCTAGGCCAGCCTCCCCAGTGGAATCAACTCTACCTATAGCACAGCATAGTATTGATATTGCTCCCTCTGCAGGAAGCATGGCTAGAAGGGTGTGGAGAAGATAGCGAAAGATTTTTCTGGAAAAAGTTATTCAGCAAGCCTATTCTGAAATAACAGAAATAGAGGAAGAGGAAAATCTTAACCTAGTTGAGGAAATGGAAAAATCTCCTGAGCTAGATAGATATATCAATCAGTATAATTCTTCTTCTAATGTTCAGCTACCTAAAGCGGTGACTCCTTAGGAAGAACAACTGTTCCAATATAATTCTCTTGTAAAGGAAGTTCCTCCTCTAGAAGAGCCATGGCTATGTGAAGAACAATCCTTCACTCCACAAAGACCAGAACCTATTTCCAGTCCTGGTCCAATTCAGAACACAGTCGCATATATAGAAGAGGGTAGTAGTAGTTCCTTTAGAACAGCTCAAACATTTTATACAACAACCTGCCCTGGTGTGATTCTCAACATTCATCCTGTTGGTATCAAAATGTATCCCCTAGCATTTTTATGGGATACAGGTGCTGATATTAATTTGGCCCGATATTAGTGTTTTCCTGCTGATCTTTGGATAAAAGGCACAACAAAACTTGAATTTGGCAAAGGCAAATTTGTGTCACAGTTAATTTGTAAAGTTCCCATTCAATTAGGAAAAGATTTCTTTGATGAACTCCTTTTTGTTCATTACAAAGTAAATAATTATGATGGTGTCATTGGTAGCAGAACTATGCAAAGCTGGGAACCGATTGTTATGGATTCCATGTTCATTACTCTACTGGGCACTTTCCAAATGCCCCGTCTTCATCAGAATGTTGCCTTCAAACAGGATTGTCATAGAGAAAAAGAAGAAAAGGACAAATTCCATCTGGTTAACACAGCAGATTGAAGCAACAACCACAGACTTGGAACAACTGCAAGCAGTCTATTCTCAGACTGTAATGACTAAAGACCTAAAGAAACAAAAGAGATCACTCACATGCTCCCTTCCTCTCAAAAATGATGCTTCAGGTAATGATATTGTTCCCAAAGCCAAAGCTAATTATTTTTTGATGAGTATGGCCGAAGTTAAACTGTGTCATAAAGAAATCACTAAATTATTGTCCTTAGATATTATTCAGAGATCCAGCTCTCTATTCTCTTGTCATGCCATGTATATACCTAAATTTGATAAGCATGGTGTTGAACTTACGGAGAAAAGACTTGTAGTAAATTACAAGCCACTAAATGAATGCCTTGTTGACAATCAGCATCCACTTCCCAGTAAAGACCATATATGGCAAGCAATCCAGGGTAGTCATATTTATTCCAAATTTGATCTCACTGAAGGTTTTTAGCAGATAAAGATGGATCTTGTTGACATCTACAAAACAGCCTTCTCTGTACCTCAAGGACTATTTGAATGGAAAGTTCTACCATTTGGAATCAAAACTACGCCTTCTATTTTCCAACAAGCTATGGATAAAATCTTTTATCAATTTGCTAAATTTATCCAACCATATATTGATGATATCCTTGTTTTCAGCCAAGATATGAAGAAACATTTGGAACATTTACAGGTCTTTCTACAACTTTGTCAACAACATGGTTTGGCCATTAATCCTACCAAATCTCACTTTGCTCAGCGTGAGATTATTTTTATTGGCATCAAGCTTCTCCTGGGGGGGAAAATGGAAGCACAACCCCATATTTTGACCAAGATTCAGAATCTTCAGGTAACCACTGTTAAAGAGCTTCAACGCTTTCTTGGTCTTGTAAATTATATTGCTGGATTCTATAGCAAACTAGCAGAAGATAGGAAAGAATTAAATACATTGCTAGGAAAGAATCCACCACCTTGGTCTGCCAAGCCTAAAGCCCTGATAAACAGAATTAAATAGAAATGTTCAGAGTTACTGCCCCTAAGGCTTCCAGGTCCAGGATTTAAAATCATTGAAACAGATGCTAGTGAGTATGCATGGGCAGGAGTTCTTAAAGAACAAATAGATAATGGGAAGGAATAAATTGTTAGATACATCTCTGGCAGCTTTAAAAATAGTGAACTAAATTATCATAGCACACATAAAGAAATACTAGTAGTTATCAACACTTTAAAAGCATTTCAAATGTTTGTTGCTAATAAGAAGTTCTTGATCCGAAGTGACTTGCAAAATTTGAAAGGATTCTTTAAGAAGGAATCCAAGGATAAGGTAGTCAGAGGAAGACTATTAAGATGGGCTCAATTCCTAAACACATTTGATTTTGATATTGTTCATCTTCTCGGTTCTTCTAATATTTTTGCTGATTTTCTATCCAGAGAAGGACATAAAGCCATCCCAGTAGAACATGATGTTCTTGTTGCTCCACCACCTATTAAAGGACAAGTTAATAAAGTCATTATTCCTTCTAAAGGAAGAGTTCATGTTGTTCGGGTACGCAAACACCGGTGGTATGAATCCAGTTGCATGGAATGGAGTACAAATCCCTTTGCCATGAGGGATCGGCACAATTTTTATATGGCTAATGACTTTTTACATAATAGGTTCAGATGTCTTGTAGCAGCTCAATAGTTGACTCAGAGCAGATTGTGGACAAATCATCCGTTCTTTGAAATGTTAGCCTTATTAGAAGATATTGACCCTGAGATCAAAGCGGTGATGCAACACTGGTGTGATGATAACAAACAACTTCCCATTCAGTTTTGTAACCCGATAATCATCAGACTAGATTGATGGTTCGACCATGAAGGTGGAAAGAATCTCATTCGAGATCTCTTTCAAGGACCAAATGTTGCAGCAACAGAAATGGACTTTCAAGGAACATCTTCCTATTCTGGCTGTTTGTTTAAATTAACATTTGCATCTTATACTGAAAATCTAATAATCAGACATATGATGCAAACTTATGGCCCTTCTAGTTTTGGCTCACGATTCCAATACTGGAATATTCCCAGCAAACTACAACATCTTTATGTGACCAAAATGCCTTTATGGATTCATACTAAAACCTACTGCATCGACCAGGCCAATACCACTTCAATTAGCCATGGAATGTTTGGAGCCCATAAGCTCAAAGTACTAAGCATAATGTGGAAAGAAGACCCTAAGATCCCCATTCCACCTATTGATCCTACTCAACCTTCCGGGTCTCAATCTCATTGGGGAATCTTGCCGGGTTGCACTCCTCATCCTGTTTGGGAACAATGTGACCATTGTAGGTATTATGAAGAATGTGCAGGTGAACATTCAGATGATGCTAGCCCATCCCACAAAGGAAAAGCAAAAGATCACCGTGCACCTAGCTGTACTCATGATTTACAATAGTTTGGTGAAGGGTGTGTTGATTTCTCACCTATGAAATCCAGCGACACAAGCACCAGCTAGTGGACCAGGCATGTTGGCCACTGAAGGAATCTATCCCTTCATGACAAAAGATAGACGTGGCCCACACCATGGTAAAAGGGGCAAGTACATGGGCCTTAACATGTACATGGGTTAACCTTCCCGTGCCAAAAAGATACTTTGTACAAAGTGGTTGTCTTTGTCCATCCTCCTTTATCTTGTTCATGGATTATTTGGTCCCACCTTGAGGAATCTTATCCTCTCATGGGTAATCCTCCAGATAAGGGTTTGCATGTGTCCAAGTTTTAGTTGCGGACTTCAAATTTCAATATGCTTGACTAAAGTAAAAGATCAGTCTCAGTGGAACCAGTTTCCTATATAAGGAAGACCCTGAGAACGCTTTGGACAAGTGACATTGGAGTCTAAGCAGTCTGAGAAGAGTCTTAGAGTGTCGGAGTACCATTATCTCTGGTTTGCTCCCTTAGGTTTGAGTCTTAGAAAGTTTGGAGTGCTGTTATCTCTAGCTTGCTCTTTATGTTTTAAGACGAGTTTAAAAACATGAGTGCTATTATCTCTAGCCTGCTCGATATGTTTTAAGCTCCTCTTTCTACATAGATGTCTGAGTCTATGACAACGCGCATTGTAATATGATGAATATATTCAAATATGAAATTTCGTATGTGTCATGCTTATTTGTCATTCTTATTTGTCATTTGCAATTGTGTGATAAAATCTGGTCCAATAACGCTCATGCTTCATACCCTCCAAAACTTTTCTACCATCTACCAAGTAAATTCTGGCAGTACTACATACCTTTTTCTTCCACCTCCTTCAAGGGCTTCAACTTGTGATGAACTCCATCCTTTGTTAGGGAATATGTGTTTGCACGACCATCATGGACAGTGCTCCTATCATACTTCCATGACCTCCCCAACAACATATGACATGCATCCATCGGTATGATATCACACAGCACCTCATCATGGTAGTCCCCAATCTTGAACTTCACTAAATACTGCTCATTGACCAAAGCTCTATGGTCCTTCTGCAACCATGCAATCCGATATGGATGTGGATACTTTCTTCTTGTCAACTTCAACTTGTCGACCATCTCCTCTGAAACAAGATTGTCAGTACTTCCACTGTCAATAATAATGTCACAACACTTACCTTCACATTTGCACCTTGTGCAGAATAAACTCTTCCTCTGATTTGGTTCTTTCTCCTCATTCAACAAAGTTCTTCTGACAACTAGGGTTTCTCCCCTTTCAACATCTTCAAAGCTCTCAGATTGCATATCTTCATCGATATGTGCAACTCGTGCATTACCTTCAGGTCTTCTATTTGTCCTTCTTTGATGTTGTGGACACTCGTATGCTTGATGTCCTTCTCCACATTAGAAACAGGTTCCTCTAAAACCTCCTCTTCCAGGTCCTTGCCCAGGTCTGCCTCTTCCTCTTTGCTCACAATTGTTCTATTCATGAGGGCGGTAGGTATTATCTCCTCTTTGATTTCAACTGGTGCCAGCTTCTTCACTTTTCTTTGCATCTTCATTTCGGCCCCCATAGGGTCTTCCACCAGTCCTTCTACCTTGACCTCTTCCCCTTTGCTTGCTTTCAAATCTTTTATTCAGCTTCTCTTCCACCTTTAGGGAAAACTGGTATGCATCTTCTATGGTGGTCATTCTGACCAGGCTCAGCTCCTCTTGAATACTCGGCCTCAACCCATTAATGTAACAAGCTACCTTCTCCTTGTTGGGCTTTGCATGGCCCGTCCTGATAGTAATCTTATAAAACTCTTCTATATACTCCTTGATAGACTTGTTACCTTGCTTTAGTCCTTGTAGCTTCTTCAACAACTCCATCTCATAGTCCATAGGAATGAACTTCTTCTTTAGTTTCTCCACCATCTGATTCCATCTGGTGATCTTTCCTTTTCCTCTTCTATTCCTCTCTAATTAGACCTCCTTCAACCAAATACTGGTGTGGCCCTTCAACTTTATTTTTGCAAACTTGACCTGATTTGGGTCCTCCACATCTTCATATTCAAAATACTCCTCCATGTCATTGATCCAATCAATAAGCTATTTCGGATTCAAATCTCTAGAATATGTAGAAACTTCCATCTTGGGCCTTTTTCCAATCTTCAAAATGACCGTCAACAACCTAACTTCTGTAGGATCTCCTCTAGCTTCTTGTTCTTCCTTAGATAGCTCCTCTTCAGCTTCATCTTCGCTTTCTTCTCTTGTTCTCAGATCAAACCCTCTTCGCAGCTCCTCTTGAAATGCATCGATTTGCCTTTGCAGGGCTCTAAAACCCTCTTCCATCAAAGCATTCCTACCAACATGATTTCTTCATGGAGGCATCTTGATCTCCATAGCAAACCCACAACCTCAGGTCCTGGTGCAAATTGCCTCATGGTCGGTGATCTATCTACACACTCAGGAACCCTTGCTCTGATACCACTTGATGAAGGGGGGTTAAATCACAAAACACACCACAACAAAAATTGAACATAAAAAATAGAACTTTCTTTTATTGATCTGGGCAACTCATTACATTACAGAAGCTCAATTACAATTAGAGGATGAATCCTCTACTGGCTGCAACACATTACAGCTTTCCCAACCTCAAGACTCTAGAATCTTTAGCCTTTTGTAACCCCAAATCAGTTAGGGTTTCTATTTTCCCACCTATTCTTGACTCTACACTTGCCCCCCTTAACTCTACTACTACCCAGGGTTCCAAAAATAGTCATAAATAGCACTTTTTGGCGGCCTCCAGCTAAATTTCAAAATTTGCAACTCCCTCCAAAAGTAGGTCAACTTCTAGGAAGCATAACTTTTGATCCGGGTGTCTGATTGATGAACTATTTGAAGTGTCGGAAAGCTCGTGATGTGAACTATCATGCTGAAAATCTGTAAATAGATTTCTATCAACCTTGTGGGACATTATGGGATGTTTTAGTGCCTCATATCTCGTTTCAAAAATTTTCAGGGGCTTTTCAGAAAACAAAAACTTTAATATCTTTCAGCGCACAAATGATCTTTGCCTGATTCCTTTGCCAAAGGTCTTATATTTCCATTATGTAACTTTCTATAAGTTTTTGTTTCAATCCATGCCCAAATGCAAACTTTCCTAAAATGGCAGGTACACTTTCCAAAATAGGTAGGTTACTATTTTTAGCAGTTTTAGAAAAACTGAAAGTCCTACATCATTATTCTGGATATTATGGAACCAAAAACACTAATTATGGAAAGAAATAAAAATAACTACAATGATTTTGAATTAACTTCTTTTTGGGTGATGCAAGATTTCCCTTACACCACTGGATGCTCCTGCATCAATTGGATTTTCTCTTTTCAGTGAGGAAATCATTGTATTTCTCATCAGACACCTCTTGTCTCTTCTTCTTAGTATCAATCATAAGGGAAACACCCCTTTTATTTAGTTTGGATATTTTTTTGTATCTACCCAAGCCTGGGTCAGCTGGATCACCCCATTCATCAGCTGATCTAAGGATATATCCTCATGTTGTGTAAGATCTGGGGCCGATATGGTGTCATTGTACACCTTTTTGTCCTCATACTTATTGGAAATGATTTTCCCATCATCCTTACATAGTTGTACTGGCACCAGGATATAGTCAAAGGTTTTGATCTGATTCAAGGTGAGTCTTTGATATTTCCTTCTTCTCACCTCAGGCTCATAATCACAATCTATCCAAAAGTCCTCTAGATGTTTTTGATGTATTTATTTGCCTAGTATCTTTTGCATCCTGCCATAAGGATCATATGATCTCGCTAGAGGAAATGGTTGTAGATACATCAGTTTCAACCCCCTGATGACATGCTTTATACTCTCTGAATCTGGGCACATATACCAGCCCATGCATAGTGGAAACAAAACTGGAGGTATCTTCTTCTGTGCCTTATAGGCTTCAACTATTGTAGATACCTGCCTAACAAATTCCATCAAGATGACCCAATCAGTGGGATATCTAGGCAACATAAGAGGTTGTCCCTCAAATCTCTCGATTCTAATATATGAGAAAGGAGCAATGGATAAACCATGCTCCATGTTGGTAAATAATTTCTTGAGCTTCCATGCTCATCCTTTTAGTCCTATCCTCTTCCATAGTTCTAACTAGATGCATGGAGAATGCATCATTTACCAATTTATAGTCCTAGAGGTATACCTTCCTTTACAATTGGGGATAATGATCCCATATGTGTGCATCATCAACATCACCACCAGCCTTACCCACTGTTTTTAAAGCATCAAATGTTCCTTTATATGCACAAGAGTACACCACATATGAAGTCATGTAGAATAAACATGTTTGTCCTCCTAGGCTCCTCATTCCCTCATCCAATGAGTCACTGATGATCTTAGCCCATAGGGGCTGGTTGTCTGCATATAAGACCGTCTGGATGATCCTAAACAACTAGTTCTCAAAATTTCCAGCATGAGGCCTGCCAGTCATCCTGCTTAGCAGAGCAATCATATAGTGATACTCATCATCAAAATCAAACTTGTACAAATGCACAGGTAGCTTAGATGAGGTAGTATATGTGCTACTCTTCGATCTCCATTGGTACAACCTCTTCCTCGCACTCTTCTTGTTATTGTTATACTCTGTTTCTAGTTTACGTAGGTGTACATTTACTATCTTTTTCCCAACTGGCAAACTGAAAGTGGCAGTAATGCCCTTAACTGAGAAGTCAGCGTATATCCTCTCATGCTTCTCTACTCACCTGGTTTCAGGGTTGTAATTTTTCACACACTACACTACCAATTCCAAAGCATCCATAGCATAGGGAAAACTAGCTGCATGCCACATACCTGAGACAAACACCCCATCCAAAATGGGATTATCCTTATCATTGTCCAATCTTGTTGACCAAACTGCCAAATACATATCCCCTTGATGTGTATCACCTGTATATGCCTAAAATGACACGATTCACATTCTTCTAAGTTAATTAAATATCAAAATATTTAATTATCTCTTCTAAAGTCAAAATTAAATAAAATCCTTTATTTAATTTAATTCTTTCAAACAATTAAATAATTCTTAATTATTTAATTAAATCAAAATCATTCTTCTAAATTTGAATAAATCAAATCAAATTTATTGAAATTCTCTCAATCTCTAAAAATAAAATATAATCAAATATTTTATTTATTCTTCCAAATCATGCACGACAATTAAATAAATTTATTTATTTAATTCACTTTCTTATCTTCTAATTCTTCAAAATATCTTCCAAATCTTCTAAAAAATAAGTCTTCTTCCTCATGCACACAAAATTAAATAATTTATTATTTAAGTTCTCTCAAATCATGCAAAAGCAAATCTCAAGTTGAGTAATCTATTCAATCAACCTTGTTTTTATCAATATCTTTGAAATTAGAAAAAAACTTTCTAATTTATGAAAAGCATGTCTTTTCTTTAGAAAAGAAAGTAGTTAACTCAAATAAAATAGCTTTTAGGTAACACTTGTCTCCTTCTTATTTGTTGCACATTCCTCATCTATTCTCAACCGTTGATCTTCTCAAGTCTTCTATACTGTCGATCTTCATTTTCCCAAGTCTATAAATTGAACCTTGTTCTTCCATTCTATTCATCCAGGCTTTAAGTATTGTTACTCTGCAGGAATTACAGCGCGCCTTTGGCACCAATTCCTTCATTACTTGTGATCACACTTTTTACTATGCACTACACACTACTACCTTCATCTTGAAGCTCCTCTTCATTGTGACATTATCACCACCATTCACAATCCACATTCTTGAACAAAGCAAAGAAGTGCACCCTCTGAGGGCCCTATTTTATACACGTAAGGATGATTTTGATAGGAAATCAATGGAAGTTTCGATCTAAGGAAGGTTTGCTTGTGTTGATTCATTGCTTATTTGATTTAATCTCTTAGTTCACTATTCTATTGAGTTTTCGGTATTTTATATTGTTTATCATTGCATATTCATTGTTGATCCAATTTTACCCTAACATTTGTGGCGCCAACCATGGAACAGAGGAATAGCCTAAGATCATTCACTTTGCTAAATCTCTTACTCCACCAGAAAAGACCAAGTTTATACCATTCTTCAAGAAAAAGAGGGGCAGCTTCACTTGGTCATATGCAGACATGCCAGGTCTAGACCCAAACTTGATTCTACATCATCTTCCACTAGATCCAGGAGTGAAACCAGTGAAATAGAAGCTTAGAAAGATGCATGCACACATAGCACTATTGGTCAAAGAAGAACTCAAGAAGTTGTTGGATGTGGCATTTATCAGAGCAATAGACTACCCAGAGTGGATATCCAACATTGTACCAGTGTCCAAACTAGATGGCTGAGTCAAACTATGCAATGACTTCAAAGATCTAAACAAAGCTTGCCGCAAGGATGATTTTTTGTTGCTAAATATAGATATCATAGTCGACTTAACAGCATGACATACCATGTTATCTCTCATGGATGGCTTCTCAAGGTACAACCAGATCAAGATAGCACCAAAAGACCAGCATAAGATAGCTTTTACTTGTCCATGGGGCACTTTCTGCTGGAATGTCATGCCATCTAGGCTAAAGAACGCAGGAACCACATATCAATGTGCTATGACTACTATATTCCATGATATGATGCATGTAACAATGGAAGATTATGTCGATGATATCCTAGAAAAGTCACTCACAAGAGAATCACACTTGGATGTGTTAGAGAAAAGTCTTTCAGAGACTAGAGCAATTTAAAGTCAAGTTGAAGCCAAAGAAGTGTGTGTTTGGTGTCACCTCAGGAAAACTCCTAGGTTTTATTGTATCAGTAAATGGAATAGAGGTGGACCCCACCAAAGTCAAGGCTATCATGGACATGCCACCACCTAAGACTCTTACTCAACTAAGATCTCTAAAAGGCAAGCTGCAAGCAATTCATAGATTCATATCACAATTGGCAGACAAGTGTCAACCTTCCAGTCATCTCCTACACAAGAACGTCCCATTCAGATGGGATGAGAAGTGTGAAAAGGCATTCAACAAACTGAAAGAATATCTTATGAATCCACCTATTCTCATGCCTCCTATCCAAGGGAAACCATTGATACTCTACATATCTGCTACACCTACAACTCTTGAGGCTCTTCTAGCACAACAAGATTATGAGAATAAAGAAAGAGCCATCTACTACATCAGTTGAACATTAGTGGGCTATGAGTTGTAATACTCTCAGATAGAAAGATCATGTATTTTGGTAGTTTTTGCTTCCCAAAAAATATGACATTATATGCTTGCACATCCAGTCAAACTTATTGCTAATCAGCTAGCAGATGCACCACTACAAGACACCACGCTAATTCAATTTGAGTTTCTGGATGAATCCTTATTCACTATCTCAACACATTCTTGGAAACTATACTTTGATGGGTCCTACACCAACCATGGTTTGGGGGCAGGAATTCTATTTGTAACTCCTCATGGTGACACCATATCGAAGTCTTACCACTTGTTATTTCCATGCACCAATAACGTAGCAGAATATGAAGCCTTAGTCATTGGCCTTAAGATGGCAACGGATTGGATAATCAAAGAGCTACATGTCTATGGTGATTCTCAACTAGTGATAAATCAGGTCAATGATAATTACCAAACCAAATATGAGAAGCTTGTCCCATACAAGCGCATGATAGATGAATTCAAGGAGTACTTTGTGATTATATCTTTTGAGCAGATGCCACACATTGAGAACAAAATAGCAGATGCCATGGCAACCATTGCCTCTCTTCTCGAGATACCAGAGAATGAGTCACGGTATGAGTTCTTAGTGGAAACTATTCGACAACCAGCTTATGATCTTCCTAAGACCCATTCCATATACCTTTTAGTTGGATCTGATTCACATTGGTATGGTAAGGTTTACACTTACCTTAAGGACAACACTCTCCCACCTGACTTATCTTCAAACCAATGATGAACCTTTATACGCCAAACCTCTCGCTATACCATTATTGCCAATACCCTATACTGACGTGGTCTAGATGGTACTTTACTCCTTTGTTTAGAACGAGAAGAATCTGTAACCACCTTACAAGATGTACACAAAGGGATTTATGGGACACACCCTAGTGGTCATTCCTTAGCCAAGAAACTCATGCATTTGGGTTATTACTGGTTGAACATGGAGACAAATTCATACCAGTTTGTGAAGAAGTGCAAGCAGTGCCAAATACATGGGAACCTGATACATGCACCAGCTCAAGAGTTGAGACCTTTAACAACACCTTGGCCCTTTTGCCAATGGGGACTTGACCTTGTGGGAAAGATCCATCCACCCTCCTCTAACAGCCACAAATTCATCATAACCGCCACTGAGTACTTTACAAAGTGAATTGAAGCCATTCCCCTAACCACCATCACAGGTAAACAAATCTCCTCATTCATCCTGAACTACCTCATCTGTAGATACGGAATTCCTTCATCCATTATCATGGATAACGGAAGACCCTTCAAAAACTAGGATGTCCAAGAACTCTGTGACTGATTCAAAATCCAACACCATTTCTCCACACCCAATTACCCCCAAGGCAACGGTCACGCTGAAGCATCCAACAAGACCATCTTCCAACTCCTCAAGAAGACAGTCAATGACGCTGGCCATGATTGGCACATCCAACTCAATCCTGCTCTGTGGGCCTACAGAACCAGCATATGCACTCCCATAGGTGCTACACCTTACTCCCTTGTCTATGGCTCAGAAGCTATCCTCCCCATTGAGGTCAAATTACCATCTCTCAGGGTTTCATTGAAAGGTCTCATATCAAATGAAGAATACAGAGTCTCTAGATTGCAAGAACTAGAGTTCCTAGAGGAAAGGAGATAGAAAGCCTTTGACCATCTCAAAGTATATCAACAAATGATGTCAAGAAGCTATAACCACAGGGTTCAACCAAGAATATTCAAAGTTGGAGATCTAGTCCTTAAAGAAAATCCCCGCAATCAACATGATAGGGAAAAGAAGGGCAAGTTTGAACCCAACTGGCTTGGGCCTTATGTAATTGTAGCTGCTTATGGATCAGGGGCATATCAGTTGGCAACATCAGAGGGAGAGCTGTTCAATGACCCAATCAACAGCATGCACCTTTGCCAGTTCTATACCTAGGAGAACCCTAATGTAAGAGGGGCATAAAATACAAAAAAAAATCAAAAAATTAGAAAAATACAAAAAAATTAAAAAATCAAAAAAATACAAAAAAATCATCCTTTGGGGAAAACCTACCAAACAGGCACCTTGGATAGGTATCATGATGAAAACCTGGTAAACAGGCATCATGTTTACTTTCTAGCTTTTCATGCAAATAAAAGCAAGTAGTGAAAACTTGGTAAATAGGCATTACTTGTGATAAACCGCCTTCTCCATCTTTGGGAAACCAATCACCTTGTGTCCATTCTTCCTTGTGTCCCATTCAACCCATAATAAAATCATGACAGTAACCTATCATGGCTTGGTACTCTATCTATTTGTTGGCCTTGTCAACCAAGGTTTTATCCCATATCATATCCATAGTGTGAGCCTAGCATAGTGGCTCTCATCAGTGTCCATAGTCCAAGTCCATGAACTACGTTGCCTCTGTGTCATCACATAGGTAAGACCATTATTCTAATGTGCCCCCGAGGCTCCCATTGTCCCATCCATCCCATTCTTTTCATCTATCTTCTAGTCCATCCATGGTTTGTTAGGGTTTACCCCAAACTATGTTGCCTCTGTATCGTCACGTAGGCAAGGCCATTTAGCAATGAGCCCTTGAGGCACCAGGTTAGTCCCTTAGGGTCTGTCTCACGAATAAAGATTGTGGAATATTTTGACCAGGCAAGCAAGCACAAGCAAAGCCCACTTTCAGATAGAAATCTTGACGCAAAACATTAACCTATCCAAAGAAAAAAAAACTCCTAAGGCCTTCTAAATAATTTTACCCAAATTATGGCAAGAAACAAACACATCTAAATGCAAAAATGTTTTGTGGATTGGAAACATGGTTAAAATATAGAGTCTTGATTTTTGCTATCATGCCTTTCTATGCTACTTGAGAATGCCAAAAGATAGAGATGCTATGATGGGGGCATGATTATTTTCTTTGTTTGTTGTTTGTGGATTAAACTTTAGTAATGTGAAACCTTGTCTAAAGACATGATCGGCAAAAGATCATCGAGGACATCAAAGGTCTAACATGAACGAGGGCAATCCTTGTCTGTTGATACACAAGAAATACTCAGGTCATCTTGGTTCAATTATACCTCGATGCTTGTATTAAATTGCTAAATCAAAATCCATGTAAGCAATGCTCAGGTCATCTTAGTTCAATTATACCTAGATACTTGTATTTTCTTACAACATTTAGAAAATGTACCCAAAAAAAAATCGCCCAATGATGAAATAGGCACTTCAAAATACTTACACCATCAAGATGTCAATAGCAAAGCATCCATCATACATCCATTATACATCCATACATCTGTATCCCATGCAATAAAAGATCCAACAATGCAGAGTATCAATGTTTACAAAAGATTGTGAGTCCTTCTATCGAGTCATTCTTCTATCATTCAGTCTTCTATCTATCATCATATCTTCTATCCTTGTGCAGTCAATCTAAGCAGTGATCCAAATGTGAGTCTATCCTTAATCCATACCAATCAAGTCAAGTCAATCTTGTTAAAATGATCCAATCACAATTAGTGGTCTTGATCCTTGTCTGGTCGTAAACCAACTTGATCAGTTAATCAATCAATTGTCTTATGCAGGATGTGGCATTGTCGAAATTAGACCAACACACACGTCTTACATGACATGTTTCATTTCCTCAAACCAGACACTATTCTTCATGTTTGCTCTATGGATCTATCATTCCCCACCATGACAACATGCCTGTCATGTTGGTCTAGGGATATATCGTTCCTCGCCATGACAACACTGTCGTATATCGTTATCAGTATATCATTGGTTTACTACTTGATAGGGGCAATACCTTGCTTGTTCTTGTGTCATTTGTGCATCCTTGCTTACTTACTTGTGTGTGGTATCATTTTATCTTGCATTGCGTACATTTAACTCTTTCTTCATCCCTTCGTCTTCGTGAGATTATCCATCTCACGCCTTCTGCCTTCTTCCCATCCAATCTCCCGAGGGGGCATCCTATTGTCATAACTTGTACCAGGGGCAAACTGGGGCATGTATCTAGACTATCTATTCTTTGAAGCAATGCCATAAACTGCATTGCATCAAAGAGGGGCAAAATGTATACGCCTAAAAATGACACGATTCACATTCTTCTAAGTTAATTAAATATCAAAATATTTAATTATCTCTTCTAAAGTTAAAATTAAATAAAATCCTTTATTTAATTTAATTCTTCCAAACAATTAAACAATTCTTAATTATTTAATTAAATCAAAATCATTCTTCCAAATTTGAATAAATCAAATCAAATTTATTGAAATTCTCTCAATCTCTAAAAATAAAATATAATCAAATATTTTTATTTATTCTTCCAAATCATGCGCGCCAATTAAATAAATTTATTTATTTAATTTCCTTTCTTATCTTCTAATTCTTCAAAATATCTTCCAAATCTTCTAAAAAATAAGTCTTCTTCCTCATGCACACAAAATTAAATAATTTATTATTTAATTTCTCTCAAATCATGCAAAAGCAAATCTCAAGTTGAGTTATCTATTCAATCAACCTTGTTTTTATCAATATCTCTTAAATTAGAAAAAACATTTCTAATTTATGAAAAGCATGTCTTTTCTTTAGAAAAGAAAGTAGTTAACTCAAATAAAATAGCTTTTGGGTGACACTTGTCTCCTTCTTATTTGTTGCACGTTCCTCATCTATTCTCAACCATTGATCTTCTCAAGTCTTCTATACCATCAATCTTCATTTTCCCAAGTCTATAAATTGAACCTTGTTCTTCCATTCTATTCATCCAAGCTTTAAGTATTGTTACTCTGTAGGAATTATAGTGCCCTTTGGCACCAATTCCTTCATTGCTTGTGATCACACTTTTTACTATGCACTACGCACTACTACCTTTGTCTTGAAGCTCCTCTTCATTGCGACATTATCACCGCCATTCACAATCGACATTCTTGAACAAAGCAAAGAAGTACACTCTTTGAGGGCCCTATTTTATACACGCAAGGATGATTTTGATAGGTAATCAATGGAAGTGTTGATCTAAGGAAGGTTTGCTTGTGTTGATTCATTGCTTATTTGATTTAATCTTCTTAGTTCACTATTCTATTGAGTTTTGGGTATTTGATGTTGTTTATCATTGCATATTCATTGTTGATCCAATTTTACCCTAACATCACCAATAACTCTGTATTTGAACTGTACTCCCTCAGGCTGCACAAACATGGGCTTGACGAACTTTGCCTCAGACCTATTTCTCCTAACATCTGCCATGGATTCCTGCAATAAACATGATATATTTTACCCTACGGTGTCCATATGCATTCTTACATCATGTACCTCTATCATGTATACACTATATATTACTCCTTATTTTACCTTTCTATGTATTATCACAAGGCCATACCCCAATAAAAACAAATACTCTACCTAGAATTATAGAAAATGACAATGGGAGGGTTTACAGTTACTTACCTAACAATGCTTTCTTTTGGATTAGACTATAAACGTGTAAGATCACCTGTTCTGTTACGTTGAAGGATCTGATCCATTGACAGGTAGTTGTTGAGGGTTTGACTTTGGAACTCTGTAATTTCTTGATTTATCGCAAGGTGAATGAAAATGACCTTTGAGTTTTACCTTTAAAATAGATCAACAGAATAGATTAGGGTAAAAATGCATTGTCTTGATTAAATCCATTTTGATCATCTGCAAGGAATCTGTAGATGTCACCAAATGTTCAACTTGCATTTGTAATCGGAGGAAGTTCATCTACCACATTTAATTGCATTTAATGTTAAGGGGGGGTGATCTTCAAAAGGTTAGGGGATATTTAGAAATATGACCCCTCCAAATAATATGATCCCCTCACTTTTGTGTGGGATAACTGAGTGAGAAGAATTGGGTGATATGGTAAACATTTGACCATGGTGTATATTGGGTCACAGAATTAAGATCAGGGGTATCTAAAATATAACCCCCCTTGGAAAAGATTAGGGTGACATCATCATGTCATCGACGTCATTTAGTTATTATGTTTTAATGATGTCATCATCATATTAAAGAATATGACAGATATTGGATATATACCCCCCCGTGGTTTAGATGGAACAATGACACCATCATCAGGGTGATTTCCTTCATTCATTGGAATCAGATGATGTCACCATCATATTGACATAGGGTGATATTTGTGCAAAGGGTGATATTCGTAAGATGACTGATGTTTGAAATATGACCCTCCATGGGATATGCGAAGTCCTACGACAGGTAGATATTGGTTCCTATTTAAATTTGACGTCTGCGCATCGCACACTTGGTGATTATCAGGTGACGATCCTATATCTAGATAATCTTATCAAATATGACTGATGTTAGAAATATGACCCCCTCCTGGGATATCAAGTTTGACTAAACTTTGACTCAACATAACTTTCTTCCCTTAGACAATTTTGGGGTGATCTAAAAGACAAACCTACTTGGAATTTTGTGTACTTTCCAACCATGAAGTTAATAATGGGAACTCCTAAATTTGACAACTAACTTCATCATAGTGGTAAATCCACCCTATTACAAGGTTACATGCATGACTAATTTTACCAAACTACCCACAAGCAACAGCCACAGTAGGGGTCCTCATTCTATTAAATGATAAAATGGGGTGTGTTGTGGGCATCACAACACCTACCTTAGCTAAAAAGATCTTAAGAACAGGATACTACTATCTGACCATGGAGCAAGATGCTTATAGGTTTGTTAATAAATGCTTGCCGTGTCAGCAACATGTGGACCTCATCCATGCACCATCACAAGAGTTGCAACCAATAACAAATCCATGGCCTTTTTCACAATGGGGACTTGACCTTGTAGGTAAGATTCACCCTCCATCATCCAATGGTCATAAGTTCATTATCATCACCACCGAATACTTTACTAAGTGGGTTGAAGAAATTCCACTCACATTCACCACATGCATCCAAATAGCCAAATTCATTCTCCATTACATAATATGTCAATATGGCATCCCCCATTCCATCATCACAGAGAATGAGAAACTGTTTAAAAATAAGGAAGTCCGCATGTTGTGTAAGAAATTCTAGATCCAACACCACTTTTCCACACCTTATTACCCTTCTAGTAATGATCAAGCTGAAGCTTCTAGTAAAACCATCCTATGCATTCTAAAAAAGAAGATTAATGAAGATGGTTGTGACTGGCACCTCCAACTTAATCTTGTCCTATGGGCTTACTGCACAAGCATCCGCACACCTGAAAGAGCCACCCCATATTCCTTGGTATTCAGTTTGGAAGCCATCTTACCTATTGAGGTTGAGCTCCCATCACTTAGAGTTTCTTTACAGAATATGATCACTAATGAAGAGTATCAAGTTGCAAGGTTGCATGAGTTAGAACTACTGGATGAGAAATGCCTAGGTGCTCTTAACCATCTACAGGCATACCAAAATTGCCAACAAAGAAGCTATAACAAATAGATCAAGAACCACAAGTTTGAAGTAGGTGACCTTGTCCTCATGGAAAATCAAAAAAATTTGCAGGAGCACACCAAAAAGGGAAAATTTGAGCACAATTGATTGGGACCATATGTTATCACAACTAGCTATGGATCAAGGGCATATCAGCTTGAAACACCTAAGGAGCAGCCTCTAGATGAACCCATGAACATTCTTCATTTGAAGACATTCTACGCATAAATCATCAAGTATCCCAAAGCAAAAATACAAAAACTCAAAAAAATAGAAAAATACCAAAAATTTGAAAAATTAAGAAAAACCTAAGTGCAACAAAGTCATCCAATGGTGAAAATCACTTTGGTGGTGCCTTGGATAAGTACCATGGTGAAAATCTATCTTAGGCACCATGTGTAGTGGTTGTTTCCACCATCTAATAAGTCCTCTTTCCATCATGACAGTCCATGTTACACACATCCCATGGCTTAGAATTTTAAAACATTATTCACCCATGCCGCCTCATCCCACCCAAAGCTAATCCATGGAACAAGGATCCTTGTAGGCTTCTTTTGTACAGTTAAAAATCCAAAAACATTAGAAAATCAAGGCATTTCTCATCCAGTAGTTCTAACTCATGCAACCTTGCAACTCAATATGCTTCATTAGTGATCATATTCTATAAAGAAACTCTGAGTGATGGGAGGTCGATCTCAATAGGTATGATGGCATCCAAACCAAATAACAGGGAATATGGGGTGGCTCTTGTAGGTGTGTGGATGCTTGTGCAGTAAGCCCATGGGGTTGGATTAAGTTGGAGGTGCCAGTCACATCCAACTTCATTAACTGTCTTCTTTAGAATTCATAGGATGGTTTTGTTAAAAGCTTTGGCTTGACCATTACCTTGAGGGTAATAAGGTGTGGAAAGGATTTGGAATTTCTCACACAACGTGCAGACTTCCTAGTTTTTAAACAATTTCTTGTTATCTGTGATGATGGAATGGGGAATGCCATATCAGCATATTATGTAATGGAGAATGAATTTGGCTATTTGGATGCATGTGGTGAATGTGAGTGGAATTACTTCAACCCACTTAGTAAAGTATTTGGTGGCGGTGATAATGAACTTATGACCATTGGATGATGGAGGGTGAATCTTACCTACAAGGTCGAGTTCCCATTGCGAAAAAGGCCATGAAGTTGTTATTGGCTGTAGCTCTTGTGATGGTGCATGGATGAGGTCCCCATGTTGCTAACACGGCAAGCATTTCCTCATGAACTTGTAAGCATCTCGCTCCATGGTCAGCCAGTAGTACCCTATTCTTAAGATCTTCTTGGCTAGGGTAGGTTGACTAGAGTGTACCCCACAAAAGCCTTCATTCACCTCTTGTAAGGCCTCTTTAGCTTCTCTAGAGTTGAGACATCGTAAAAGTATACCATCAATACTTCTTTTGTATGTTTCTTGATAGCATGGAGATAGGGGACCAACAATGTCACACACTAATTCTAATTGTGGAACATCATAAGCCAGTATGGGGAGCTCTTTGATCAGGAACTCACATTTCTTTCTATCTTTCTTCATGTCCTCATCATAGGACTCCGCATGGCAATTTAGTGGAAGATCGAGAAGTTGATGGTCTATGGAGATTCCTAATTCACCATTCAACAAGTAAATAATGAATATAAGATTAAGAATGACAAGCTATTGCCCTATACAGGAATGGTTGATGACTTTAAAGAATATTTTCAAGATATCCATTTTGAACAAATCCCAAGGTTGAATAACAAAGCAGTAGATGCCAACACCACTTTTCCACAACTTATTACTCTCAAGGTAAAGGTCAAGCTGAAGCTTCTAACAAAACCATCCTATGCATTCTGAAGAAGACGGTTAATGAAGTTGGCTGTGACTGGCACCTCCAACTTAATCCTACTCTATGGGCTTACCGCACAAGCATCAACACACCTACAGGAGCCACCCCATATTACCTGGTATTTAATTCAAAAGCCATCTTACCTATTGAGGTCAAGTTCCCATCACTCAGAGTTTCTTTACATAATATTATCACTAATGAAGTGTATTGAGTCGCAAGGCTGCATGAGTTAGAACTACTGGATGAGAAACACCTTCCTTATCATTAGGACTCTTCTAACTAACAAGTATTCTATCAAGTTGGGTAGCACTTATTCTAAATTTTTCTTCCTGACTCCATGCATGTTTTAAATTAGCTTTCAGATCCACAACTTATTGTTCAAGCTTTGTACAGTCTTCAATTTTGCTCTTCACCAACTAATTTAGGTCTTCTTCAACTTTTGCTCTTTTTACAACTTCCACTTTCATATTACTCAAGGTATCTTCTGTAGATATCAATTGTTCACTAACCTCCTTGTATTTTTCTTTGAATTTTTTGACTTGCTCCCTCAATTTCTTTATGCATTCATTTGCTTCCTTGACATTGTCTTTTAGATCCCTATTTTCTATTTCAACCTTTTCAAGATCTACTAGTGCAATTTTGAGTTCTTCTTCATTGACAAGTGTGCATTCTTCTTTAGTCTCAGTTGCATCAATTTCTTCAAGAGTAGGACACTTTTTACCTACCATGTGTTCAGTATCCAAGATCTTCCTCAAGTTGTTAGACTTCTTCTGAGGAACGAGGCTTTGATAGCAATTGTTGATCACCCAAAGTACTGAGAGGGGGAGGGGGTGAATCAGTACTTTATTAAACCTCTTATTTATTAAACTAGTAATTCATTTGCCACATGTAATAACAAAGAAAATTAAGGATAGAACAAACAACAAAAATCCATCACACATCAACACCAGGATTTTACGTGGAAAACCCAAAACTGGGAAAAATCACGATGAGTGTTAGCTCACAATATATTATGTAGGAATAGTACCAAATTACAATAAAGGCTCACTACCTTAGGGCTCACTACTCAAAAGAAGTGCTCACTACAAGAAGGCTCACTGCCTAGAAAAGGAAAGAAGAAAGGAGATGGCTCACTACCAAAATGAACTAGTCTAATTGCATCTACACATTCATGAATGTAGCTCCAATGTATGCTCAAAATACTGTCTCAAAACTCTTTATCTTGACTACTTTGTTTCACTACTCTACCTTTATATTAGACCTTCTCTTGTCACACTCAATCTTATTTTCTTATTAAATTCTCACCCACTCACTTAACAAAGAAATCCACCAAGTATTTATATCTGCGACAAGATTTAACTCAAAACTGGGTCGGCTTGCTAGAAGTGAAACATGTGCAAAAAAGGTTATACTTTGTTAGCTTGAACTGTTTACACAAGAAACTATTCATCCAATACAATCCTTCAAGAACCTTCATATAGGTGTAAACCTATTCTAGAACCACTTAGGATGATGATCCAAACAATATATCTTTATCGCATATCGATCCAACTTGTATGTCCACTTCATCCTTAAGTATACACTTAACCAAATCAACTGTCATATGACAACTCCCAATGTAGACCACACAAGACTCTAAAATTCATATCAAACATTCATTATGCATCACCCAGTATACCTTTAGAACTGCAAGTCATAATATTCTTAGGTGGCAAAATGCGAATCTCTGAACTACTGTCTCTGTCACTATGAAATACTGTCAACCTAATTGCCAATACTTAGAAACTTGTAGATGATCATTTGTAAACCTTAGACTCCATAAAACTAGAATTGGATACTCCTAACATGTGTTTACAATACCTCCAAACCACAAATCTAAACAACCAATAGTGGAGAAATGTGAACTAAAATACTTAGGTATTCTACACTATTCATGATTGAACTATGTTAACCTGAATTTAAGCAATTTAGAGTGTAGCTTTCAGAGACTACTAGGACATGAAACTTGGAATATAGTATTATCAAACAACTATGTACAACATACCAGAACTATATACAAGAATCTGTACCTACGGAGGAATACCAACTGACTTTCTGTCGCTAACTGAAGTAAGCTACCAACACTTAGTCAATTTGACGAAGTCATTCTTCTCGGACCAAAAAGAATTGTACAAAACTTGTCTCAAGACTTGTTCTCAAACATAATTGACTATTGCCATCAATGACAACACCATATCATAATCATATCAGTAGTTTCCCTTGACCATGTTGCCAACACTTGTCACAATCTCAAATGGTATCTTTTTGGTACTCCTATTCACTGAATTATTAAATACAACTTTGCTTGTGATACAATCAAATCCCAATTTCCTGCCTTCTTTCCAATTAAGCATCTCAACAAGTTTCCCAAACTCCTATTCACTACCTTTGTTTTTCCATCAATTTGTGGATGAAATGTTGAAATGAACTTGAAGTTTGTCTTCATTTTCTTCCAAAGTGTGCTCCAAAAATATATAATGAATCTTGTATCTCTGTCTAAAACTATGCTCTTAGGTAATCCATGCAATATCATAATCTCTTTAAAAAATAGGTCAACCATATGAACTACATCAGTTGTCTTCTTACAAGGTATGAAATGTGTCATTTTTGAAAATCTATCCACCACTACAAATATTTAATCATGTCCTCTCTGTGTCTTCGGCAATCCCATTTTGAAATCGATGCTTATGTCTTCCCAAGCACTCTCTCGTACAGTCAAACATTTGTACAAACTAGTATTCTAACTACTTCCCTTTGCAACTTGACATACTCTACAACTCTGCACAAACTTCCTAACATCCTTATATATCTAAGGCCAAAATTAACTTCCACTTACCAAAGCCACTATCTTGTCAATTCCAAAATGTCTTGCCAATCCACCACTATGCTTCTCCTTTATCAGATTATCTCTCATTGAATTCCTAGGTATGCATAACTAATTTCCTTTGAACAACATATCCTCTTGAATGAAATAATCCAACCACTTACTTCTATTTGTCACAACAGTTTCCTTACATGCTTTCCAAGGTTCTGCAAAATCAAGATCTTCCTCTTACATGTCCTTCAATCCTTCAAATCCTAACACTTCAACTCTCATCTCTGTCAACAAATTCCTTCTTCTACTCAATGCATCTGCAACCTTGTTTAATTTCCCACTCCTATGCTTTAGTACAAAAGTATAACTCTACATGAACTCTACCAATCTCATATGTCTCTGATTCAACTTTCCTTGACTATTCAAATACTGCAAAGCTTGATGATTTGTATACAACACAAACTCCTTAGACAATAAATAATGTTGCCACCTCTTCAAGACTTGAATTATGGCATAGAATTCCTAATCATAAACTAAATATCTTCTCCTTGCATCATTCAACTTCTCATTGAAATATGCTATAGGTCTACCTTCTTGACTTAACATTGCTCCTATTGCATTTCCACTTGCATCACAATCTACTTGAAATACCTTACTGAAATCTGGTAATGCCAACATAGGTTGCTCTATCACTTTCTACTTCAACAATTCAAAACTTTTATCTGCTCCTTATGTCCACTTAAAGTCTTTTCTATCACCTCTCATTGTCTTTGTTATAGGGTTACATTTTGAACTAAAATTTCAGATGAACTTCCAGTAGAAACTAGCTAATCGATGAAATGATCTGACTTCTCGAATACTCTCTAGTGTAGGCCACTCCATAATTGCTCTTTCTCAGGGTCCATCTTCAATCCTTCTATAGAAATCACAAATCCCAAGTATACCAATTCTTCCTTCATGAAACTACACTTCTTAATGTTTATCAACAATTTCTCTTCTCTCAGTCTCTGCAATACTTGTCTCAGGTGTCTATCTTTGTAAAATATTTTGCTCCACTCAACCAAACCATAATCAATTTAACCACTCATATAATCCTTCATTTGTCTTAAAAGCAATCTTCCATTAATCTCCTTCTCTGATTCTAATCTGATGGTATCCACTCTTCAAGTCTAATCTTTGTAAAATTATTTGCTCCACTCAATGAAGTCCATGAAGATGATCATCATCATACCAGGAAGATAATCAATATAGCATCAAGAACCTCATTACAAACATTTTGTCTCTTTTGACATGAACATAATGGCCAATTCCTTTGCACCATTAATGGCAGACACCATCCATCAAACATATCTGAAGCAACTCAACAAAGCATAGATATGATTATCAACCTTGGACATCTGTGTTACAATAAGACACACCAAAAATCACATGAATCATCTATTGAACATGAGGGCATAACTTTGATCTTCCAACTCCTGATACTAATGTTCTTGTATTGACATTGGTCCACACAACAAATTTACTAGACCTGCATCATCATTGCTTGAACATGAACATGCATCATGCATGTGAACCATGTGAACTCTTGTATGATCAACATCATCTCCTGAAGCACATGGATATCATCAAAATCTAGGACCTCAACACATCACAACACCTTTACTAGTTTGACATCAATGACAATCAACCTCCATCAAGCATCTACCACTTGATTTTCTTTTCCTTGTATATATTTAATGTCAAAATCATAATCCGAGATGAATTCCAACCATCTTCTTTGCCGAGCATTAAGATGTGGTTGAGTGAATAGATATTTGAGTCCTTGATAATCTTTTTTTAACTTAAAAGGTTTCCTAAGTAAGTAGTGTCTCCACATTTGCAGTGCATGAATGACTATTGCCAGTTCCAAATTATGTGGGGCATAGTTTTGTTCATAATTTTTTAGTTTACATGATTCATACACTATGACCTATCCATCTTGGACTAGTACACCATCGAAGCCTTCCCCTAAGGCATTGGTAATGACTACAAATTGACCCTCTGGGTCAGGTACTTTCAAAATTGGTGTTGAAGTTAATTTTTCCTTCAATAGGTCAAAGGTCGCATGGCACTTATCTGACCACTCAAATTTCTTGCCTTTTCTCGGAAAGGAGGTTATAGGATATGCAATTTTAGAAAAGTTTTTCATAAACTTCCTATAATAACCAACAAGGCCCATGAAACTTTGGACCTCATGAACATTTCTTGGTATCAACCATTCCAAAATAGCCTTAATCTTAGCTAGATCCACAGCTATTCCCTTAGCTAAAATTATGTGGCCCAAATACTGCACTTCCTTCTAAAAGAAAGTACATTTAGAGAGCTTGTCATATAGTTTATGTTCTCTTAACCTCTGAAGAATGCTTCTTAAATGTTACAAATGCTCTTTTTCATTCTTAGAATAGATTAGAATGTCATCAAGAAACATTAAGACAAACTTGTCCAGACAGTCTCTGAATACACTATTCATTAGATTCATAAATGTTAGTGCATTCGTTAATCCAAAAAGTAGTAAAGTGAATTCATAATGTCTATACCTTATTCTAAAGGTTGTCTTATGGATGTCCTCATCCTTCAAGCTCAATTGGTGATATCCAAACCAAAGATCAATCTTGGAAAACACAGTTGCACCCCTCATTTGATCAAAAAGATCATCGATGCGAGGTAATGGGAATTTATTCTTAATAGTTTCTTTATTCAACATGCGGTAATCTATGCACAACTGCAAAGTACCATCTTTCTTTTTCACAAATATGACTGGTGCTTCCCATGGTGACACACTGGGTCTAATCAACCCTTTGTCCAGCAATTCATGTAATTGAGTTTTTAGCTCCATTAGTTTTGTGGTGGTCACTTTGTAGGGGGGTTTATAAATAGGTTCCGACCCAGGAATTATATCAATGGAGAAATCAAAAGCTCTCCTAGGAGGTAATCCCAGAAGGTCATCTGGAAATATGTCCTCATAATCTCTAAGGAAAGGATACCTATTCATATGTAATCTTTCCTGACCTATGGACTCTTTTCTCCCAACTTCATTGAGTTTCTGAGATTCATAAAACATTAAATCATCTTGGAAAAAGGTTTCCTCAGTGTCATCTAGTTTTTCCATTTTGACAGCAAAAAGCTGACATCCTTTTCTTTGAGCTCTTTTCATTTGCAGAAGAATTTTTTCTTAACTTGACATCCTTAGGATCCCCTTGCAGAAAGACTATTTCCCAAATCATCTAGACACTACTATTTTGGCATAACAATCCACTTTGGCTTGATGTCTCCATTGCCAATTTATCCCTAGGATAACATCATACAAGCCTAGTGGGGCTACATAAAGATTTACTTTCATGGAGAAACTCGGAAGTTCAACCCTAGCCTTAAACAGACATTGCTCAACCTAATCCTTGGTGTGATTTGCATACTCTATAGACCATGTGTTTTCTGTGAATCCATCTTTTCTAGAAATTTTACTTATAATTTTAGGGGAAACAAAACATTTGGTAGCATTAGTATCAATTAAAACTAAAATCTGATGACTAGATTAAATACTTGTTGTCTCAATGGGAGTTATTTGGTACTCATCTTTCCTATTGTCCAAGGTTGCATGAATGCATTTTTGGAACATCGCTTGTTGAGAGGGCAGAGGGTTCCGTCTTGGTTGTGCTCCTTGTGTCTTGTTAGGACACTAGTTTGCATAATGATCTCCACCATAATTGTAGCACCCTCTCACTAGTCCTCACCTCTCCTGAGGTTTTCCATAATTGTCTCCATTCTTCTTAGAATAGTTATTGGCCTTTTTCTCTCCCTTGGACTCAATTTGCTTATGCTTGGTCCCCTTATCATTTTTTTAAAGAATAATCCCGCTTCTTCCCCTTTTTCTTAGAGGATTGTGAGGATTGAGACCAATTATATCTCTTTTGATTCCTTTCTCTATAAGCTGACATAGCTTTTAGTTTTTGTTCCTATTTGATGACCTTTTCATAGACCTAGTCCATTGTAGTAGGACCGTGAACATCAACCTTGCCCCAAATCTAGGCGTTCAACCCTATTATGAACTGTTGAATGCAGAATTTGTCATCTTGTTGGTACTGCGACACATACTTTAGTAGTCAAGTGAATTTTTCCCAATATTCATTCACAGACATATCAACCTACTTTAGATTCTAAAAGTCTATAAATTTCTAATCATAGAAAAGTTGAGGAAACCATATTTGCCTAAAACGTTCTACGAACCTATCCCATGTAAGGCTTGTAGACCTCAAGCCTAGTTCCATCTTTTTATTCATCCACCATGTGGATGCTTCAACTGCTACCTAGAATGCTCCCCATATTGCTTTAGTGACCTCATTAGAGTTTCTGATTTCAAAATATTTTTCCATCTCTATAAGACATGCTTCTATGACATCTCTGCTTATAAATCCATTAAATTTAGGAGGCATGAACTTATTCATGTCTCAGGATTGTTGCAAATCCATATAGCTCCTCCTATCCTCTTCTTTCCTAGACTCAGAGTTATTCTCTCAATACTCACTTTGGGTGGTGTCATTATGATGTTCCTCATCATCACCCCCATCATAAGCATCCCGCTTGGGTCCTTATTGGCCCCTGACCTCCTGTTTGAGAGTTTCTACCCTCGTTCTTGTTTCTTTCAACAAAGTCAAGATCTGGTCTAGCTTGGATTAAGAGTGCCCTGAAGGATGTCCTTCATCCTGGCTATCTCCCATCCTGGTTCTTAGATAAACCTTGCTACAATTTACTTCTTCCTAAAGTTTACAGATTAATCATAGATTAGTTTCTTTATCATCAAATCCACTCATAACATAAATCTATTCTCATTCATGTTATCTTTAACAAGAAAGGAAAGATTATCAAAAGTTTCATTTTCTTAACAGTTTCATCAGATTACATATAATCCTTCATATTAGAATTTTTTTTTATACCTTGCTACTTTAAGTCATTTTTAGGTTGGGATAACTTCCCATTTTCATTTCTCATCCTTGAGATTTTTTATTTTAGTTTTAGGAGGTGGAAGTACACATAGGCACTCTTCCACAACCTCCTTAGTTACATTAGAATCCTTAGGATTGTTTTCCACAGCTGGTCCTTTAGGTGTAGAGGGTTCTGTTGATGCATCAGTAGAGCTAGGAGAAGCAATCCTAATTGTGTTCCTTAACTCCTGCTTGATATGTTTCATGGCATCAGTGAAGGTTTCTTCATCAGTTAACCATGCTCCAACAAAGCAGCTAGTCTGTTCAAGTCTTTTCATTCTTGAGGCTCACTCCCTCAAGACCTTTTGATAACATAGGTAACGTCTGTGTTTTGTTACATTATTTTGGGGTTTTGTTCTAATCTTTACCATTCTGGCATAGAACATCCAAACATTAGCATCTGTAAATGCTGGATACAAGTAATCATCAAGTAGTGAGCTCATAGGTCCATGTATTGAACTTGGTAGCTCTGATACCATATGTAACATCTCATTCTATAATGCTCAAAAATTAACATAAACATTCATCTTAATCAAGAGATTAGTTATCAACATGATTATCCAAATCAAAGTTAAACAATAATGATTCATTATCATTTCTACAACTTAGCATGTTCTTCTAAACAGAATATAAGAAAGCTTACAATTACAATAATCAATTACATATCCTTAGTGAATAATTTTCACTATGCATGCACAACTTATGCTAGGCATCAAATATCAAATTATACATAACAATTGACCATCAAGTCATAAAATGAAAAGCATTGTATCTAGAACATATAACATCCATCTTCATAAGCCTCAGCTTGTCTCATGCTTGGGAAGGAGAGCATCATCCTAGTGTTTTTCCACCAACCACGGATCGGCGGTCCCCCGCTCAACTTCCTAATTGGAAGTGTCCCTACCCTTCATGCAAGGGATAGATATTAGGAACTATTAGGTTATCCATCTGAGTATCTGGGGTTGTGTCCTTCATAATGCCTCTCAGTCACACAGCTATAGATCCACTCTAGCTATGTATGACACATGCCATCTGGAGCACTATGGACCAACAATGCATGCAGGGACAGATGCATTACTTATACATAAATGTTATGCAATGAATGTTGTCATATGTCCACCACCTTGACTTGACTTATAAGCTATCATGTCCTACAGTAACATAGTTTGACCCTTCTCGGTCTAGAACAATTAAGCTCAAAATCATCTTAGTCCCTTAGACATTCGACTTTGTCTTGATAACCTATCTTTAAGGTTCTAGTTGCTCAAGCAACTAGGATCTAGTGACTCCACGTCACTTTGTCCTACACTTGGTTGTAGAAATAAAAAGGTTCTATCATGTTCTCCACATCTACCTTACTGGCTAGGAGTTTATTTTATTTTCCTTAGCCCATGGTTTACATTCAATTCATAAAGTCTATGGTTGAACTTATAGTGACTCATAGAATCAATTTCCCTTTACATGGTGTAACATCAGAAAATGTCCCCTTCGGGGCTTTTCCCTCATAAGGTTTAGCTCTCATGTCTTTTAGCTACATTTAGGATATCTTGCATCATATTTTGACATCTCGATTAAATGATCCCTAAGTTTCAAGACAAATGGGACCTAGGTGGATCCCTTGAACCTAACCCTGACCAAAATAAGGGGGAGGACTTGGGTGCCTGCGCCCTAGTCTAGCCCTATTTTCGATTAGTCCCAAATTTTGAGTGTCGTCTTGTGACCGTTATTTAGGTCCTATGCCAACACGGTAAATTTGAATTACGAAATTCTTGGCAGGAGTGTTTGTAGTTGCATATAAAAGCATACTTAGGCATTCATTTGAAAACTAGATGATTACAAGATTTCAACTAGATTGCTATGGTGAACTTTTGGCATCTTAAAGGTGATTCAAGGCATTCATTATGTAGCAAGAGAAGATTTGTGTTGTCTATGTGTTTGTAATTACAGATTTGAGCAATCATCTCCTCATTGCATGAAGAGTTTCCTTCTCCCATGAGATCTTCATTACAAGGTGACATCATTTGTGTTTTTGAGCATTTATCATTTAGTTTTTTCCTCTACCTCTAAGGGCATGCACTCTCTATCTGACAATGGTGTTTGGAAGACTTGAATGTCTCTCTGGGGCTTGACTGAGGCAAGCCTCTAAACACCACAACCACCTCCTAGAGTTTTTGTGATGGTGGGTTACATGTTTAAGATACAGGAAAAGTGGAGTTGCAAGAAGGAATTACAAAGAGTCAGATTTGCAGATCAGAGTTGAAAACAACACCCTAGACTTGGGTACCCACTCTTTAGTCCTCGGGATTCCATGACGGGAAAATCTCTATGACAATAGGAACACATTGCAGGATGAACTTCCAGATCCTGACAAAAACCTAGTCCTTGGACTTGGGCACCCACTCATTAGTCCCTGACTATTCCACTTTTGAATCCCAAAAATAGGTGCATAGTTATTTGTTATTTTACATATTTCTGTAGCAGTATTTTACGATATTCATCTGTTTGCTGTCATATTTACATAATTAGGGTTTTAATATACAATTGAGAATAAGTGAACATAATTGACAATCAAATCACACAAATCCAAGTTTCCCTACATCTCACAGTGACTTAGGGTATGATAGTACATTGCCACTCGACCCTAGATCCTTGAATGAAAGGGTGAAAGGAGGATACATACACAAATCTACCAAAAACTCAACTATCCAAATTTTACCCTTTACATTTTGGTGAACCCATATTGTTTGACTTGTTTGCACCTTGCTAAGTGTTTTGCTTCAGATTTGCAGTGATTTCATTCATTCATATAGTCATTCATCTTATTGCATTGGAAAACTTACAAAAAATTAAAAAATTGGAAAAATTAGAAAAAAATGGCATTTTAGGGTTTACATGTTGCATTAATTAATTTGAATTTCATCAAATTTATGATTTTTGCATTAGATCTGAGTTAAATTGTAGAAAATTACAAAATTCAATAGCTTGCATTGCATTTTCATCATAAAATTGCTAGGGTTTTGCTGGAAATTTTGCATTTTTCATATAACCTAGTAATTCCAAAAACTAAGGTTTGTAGGCAAAATCCTATTTCAGATTTTTCTATTGATCTTAGACACTCATTCAAAATTTCATTTGTCTGTAGTGTTACATTTTAGTGTAAATTTGCATTTAGACTTCAAAAATTTGCATTTTTACATAGAAAATTTCAACAAAAACTAGCATTTTCATTAATTTTTCACTAGATTTGGGCTTGCATTTTGCATCTTAGGACTTGGAAATCAATTTCAAATCTGAGTGCATTTAATTTTCATCATACATCAGCTTGCAAAACTTTCATATAGCACTTTACATCAAGATCTCAAACCTAGGGCTTGAAAAACCTTGATTTTCACTAAAATTGGCCTTATGAACTCTCTAATTTCACACCATAGGCATGTTGTGAAGAGTATTTTA
This sequence comes from Cunninghamia lanceolata, assembly GCA_027924645.1. Lineage (NCBI taxonomy): Eukaryota > Viridiplantae > Streptophyta > Pinopsida > Cupressales > Cupressaceae > Cunninghamia > Cunninghamia lanceolata. Next base: position 1,241,946 of record BSBN01001388.1, read on the forward strand.
ACACTAATTGGCTGTTATCAGGGTAATTATCTTCTACCTAGCACTTTACATCAAGATCTCAAACCTAGGGCTTGAAAAACCTTGATTTTCACTAAAATTGGCCTTATCAACTCTTTAATTTCGCACCATAGGCATGTTGTGAAGAGTATTTTTACACTAATTGGCTATTATCAGGGTAATTATCTTTTTCCCCTCCTAAAAATTTTCACAACACCTTTTTATTGGGCTCCTGTATCAAAAATTTGGTGAAAAATTGTAGATTTTTGCTATATTTGCCCTAGGGTTTGACCTAGATTGCACTCCAAGTGTGTTGTGATAAATTTTATGGATTGAGGTGACTGATATCATTGATATTATTTTTTACACCTCCTAGAATTCTTTACAACACCCCTATTTCTAGGTCTTGGAATTGAAAAATCATGAAAAAATTGCATATTTTTGCTATATTTTCACTAGGGTTTGATCTTGAGTGACACTATAAGTGTGTTGTGATGGATATTTTGGCATTAGGTGGCTGTTATTACTGATATAATTTTCTATCATCATTTTCCTCACAACATCCTTTGTCATGCTCTTTTGCATTAAGATTTGGTGAAAAAAATTGCATATTTTAGTGTATTTTCACTATATTTTGACTTGTTGTCATCCTAGATTTGCATGAGTCTCATAACTCGCTGCCCTAAGAGAAATATTCCTTTAAGAAGAAGCATAAGACACATGGGATCTAGTGCTCTTGGAGAAGTTGGCACATTGAACACCTTCTTTACAAAAGGAGAGACACAAATGTTACAAGATATTACACCTATCACAAGTACAATGGAAGAGAAAACTTTTCATGATGTTAATGACACTATTGAGATGACAGGATATGCTTTTGATGAGCAAATAGATAAACTTGATAAAGACCTAGCTGAATTCTAAGACTGTGCAAATTGAGAGGATAGCTAAATAAGCTATACCTATGATTCACCATGTAAGAGAATTGATAAAAGAGGGACAAGATGGTGTTAATGCAATCCATGGTTTAGTACATATTGTATAAACCAATATCATGCTAGTGACTAAATGTGTAAAAGGGATATTTTATTCAAAGATGATAGCTAAGAACAATCTTCGAGCAGCAGTAGTGAATCCAAACCTGATGAACCTGCTAATGCCTTATATCTTGCTGAAAAATTATACATATATTCGAATGAATTTTTGCTTTCTAGGATATAAGCCCATTCCTATGGATGCTTTTGTAGACTCTGGTTCTTCTAGGAGTTTTTCTAAAACCAATGCCATTCCTCCAGAATTCTGGAAAATGAAGCCAGAGCTTCCCTCAGGATATGCAATTAATGGACAAAAGGTTCAAGTGGGGAGATATTCCCAAGATGTGACTATTGAAATACAAGGAAAGAAATTTGTCACAGACTTCATTGAATTAGATGATTTAAGAGGTGATGTTCTACTAGGATTTTTGTTCCTGACTAAATATCAACCTTTCATTCTTAGAACTCATGAGATATCCTTAAGGCATGAAGATGGCCCAATAAAAATCCATGATTTGAAGGTAGTTAATTATAAGTTTGACAAGAAGACTACAAGATCAAGAAGAAAAGAAAGTGCCAATCTTCAGGGACAAAAACTACCTCTATTGTTAAAGCCTGTCAAAGCCAAATTTGAGCAAGACTATTGTAGCCTGAACCAGCTCCAATTCTAGTCTAAAGATCATGAAGAATGTGAGATAAAGATTAAACCAAAATGTCAATCAGTAATCCCATTTGAGCCAGTATATTTAATGAGTTTGACTGAGGTAAAAGAAATGAATGAGCATCTAGAAGAACTACTACAAGGACACTTCATTAGAGAAAGCAAGAGTCCATTTAGCTGTCCAACCTTTTTGGTAAATAAAAGAGAAGAAAATGAAAGAGGTAAAAAATGATTTTGCATTAATTACAAACCTATGTATGACATTATTCTTCCATTTAATTACCCATTCCATTCAGTACTGATCTGATTATGAGAGCAGCATCCAAAAGAATTTTCTCAAAATTTTACTGTAAATTTAGATTTTGGCAAGTCAAAGTTAAAGAAGAAGATAGGTATAAAACTACTTTCTCAGTTCCCCAAGGATTATATGAATGGAATGTAATGCCATTTGGTCTTAAAACTACTCCTACATATTTCCAAAGAAGAATGGATAAAGCTTTCAAGGCTTTAAAGGAATTTTGTGTTGTTTACATAGATGATATTATTATTTTTTCTGAAAATGATTCTAAACATCTAAAACATCTGGAGATATTGTATAATGGCATTAAAGATAATGGAATTTGTCTATCTGCTAAGAAGATGGTGATTGGTCAAAAGGAGATTAATTTTCTTGGTTTAATTCTTTCTGAAAGAAAAGTTAAATTACAATCCCATATTCTAAAGCATATTAATGAATTTCCTGATATTCTGGATGGGACAAAACAAATTCAGAGGTTTTTAGGATGTTTGAATTATATTTCTCCTTTCTACAATGGCTTGGCAAAAGACAGGAAGAAGATCCAGAATTAGCTAAAAGAAGGAGCAGGACAGTGGATAGAAGAATTGACAGAGATAGTAAAGAAAATCAATGAAAAATGCCAGCATCTACCTACACTCCATATGCCTAAAGAAGGTTATCCTTTGACTTTATATACTGATGCTTCTGATGAAGTCTAGGGTGCTGTGTCATCACAGGAGATTCCTATAGGAGGAGTTCAAATATGTGGTTATCACTCAGGAACCTTCACCGACACTGAATGTAGATATACAATCTATGAGAAGGATATTCTTACTCTAAAAAAAGGTATTCAAAAGTTTAAAATTTTCCTGAAGACAACCCATTTTATTGTAAGAATAGATAGCCAACCAATGAGATCTCTTCTAAAAAAGAAGCTAGACAAGGACTTAGCCCTTGGAAGGATTGCAACATGGTATCTTGATTTTATCATTTATGATTTTGACATAGAATGGTTTCAAGGAGATAATACTCCCTTGGCTGATAGCCTCACTAGGGAAATGTCAAAATTAGTAGAACATGCTTCTATGCTGATTGAACTAGGTGAAACTCACCTACGACCAGATGGGATAGAAGTATTAGAAAGTATAAATGAAGAAGGATAGACAATAATGGCTCCTCAACTACCTCTAGAAATAATAGAACCAATTATTCATGTCTATTTGTTCAATAAGTGGCTACAAGACTTAAAGAATTTGATTTCTAATGGATATGATAAAGCAATACTTGAACCAGATGCATTTATTGAGAACTTTGGGCTTGAAGATGCTAATCTACCCTTCTCAATCAGGAATGGTTTTTCTTTTGATTTGTGCATAACCTCTCTATTGCCAATGAATTGGGATATTAGGACTAAAAAGAATCTGTTAAAATGTGCTAAATTTGGTTTCATCAATAGCATCACTATTCTTCAAAATGAATTTGAAGATTTTGTAGAATTCTTTATGGGATATAATGATAGAGTGCTACCACCGGATATGGAATAATTCTTTGATTATATTCAAGGTAATTTCTCTTGGGCAATATCAGAAGGCATGGCTGGACCATTAGGGTATCATGTAAATCCTAGCTACTATTATCTTCCTAGAGTTGAATATAATCCTTTAGTCCATAATTGGTTTACTAGAGTGATAATTCAAGACATGAAACCAACACTCCTACTAGCTATGGTAGCTTCATGCATAGAGATGGACTTGGCCTACATCAAGGAAATAGAAAAAATAATCTATGCTTTCAAAAGAAGAGAAGATGATTTGGACATTGTTTTCCGACCACTTCCCATTAATCTACTTCCTCCAATGGATTTTGGAATTGACTAGCACATGGGTTTGTCAGTGCTGTGACGTCGACTAGGTTATGATCCGACAATAGGATGCTACCCCGTCAAAAAAAGAAAAATCCCCATATCTGCTTTTGGGTGTAAAGCAAGTCATCCTCGCTTGCAATGTGTCCAAAGCGATTGTCTTTTCCTTTTCCACTAATGTTAATGTTTACAAATAAGACTACTTAATAGCTGTCCACTTCTACAGTGGTTTATACGTGTCATTTTTGTATGGTCGGATCTCTAAGCTAGTTGATAAATTTTTGAGATTCACTTCCAATAAATAAGGACTCTTGCCTCATTTTTAGGCATTCAGAGTCTGATAGAGTCTCAGGATAAGTCTTAAGATCACAAGAGTATGCTCCTGTTCTACCCCTAGTGTGATCTAGATAATCAGAAATTGTGTAGGAAAGTCCTAGTGTGATAATCCTTATCAGAAATTATGTAGGAAAGTCCCAGTGTGATAATCCTTATTGGTTATCATGCTCATATGTGCTATTGTAACTATCTTTCTTATGCAATAAAATCTTTTGCTTAAATTGGTTAAATTGGTATCAGAGCCAAGTTATTCAGTTCCTTGAATAAGTCTATGTGAGAATATTGTACTGAACATTATACCAGTAGCGTGATGTAGTATCTATGGAGGTCGCCATCGTAAGACCCGTGTGAAGGCCAGGGGAGCTATGTGAAGGGCAATAGTAAGTTGACTAAAGTAGTAGAGAATATCATGACTGTAAAATAGTAAGTTCATATTTCTCACTATGGCTCTTACAAGATCATTGAATGCTAGCTCTACTTTATCTGAAGTATTGCATTATTATTTTCAAGATGGGGATGATCATGTTGTTGATGAAAAAGGAAAATTTAGATTCCCTAATATACAAATTTCTACACTGTATCCTGAAAAAGGTCTTAAAGAAAAAATTTGTGATTCTGTCTATCAGTCTAAAGTTAATTTATTAGTCTCTAGGCAAGGGATCTGTCCAATTTACCTCCCATTCTTGCTTCCATCTAATGTTTCCCACTGGAGAGAAAAGGGATATTTTCATGTCCATTTTCCCCATGTGGATATTATTGTCCATCCACATTTTAATTATGACATTGGTGCTTAATATTTTGCTACTCTTGTTGATGCCCACTGTCAAATCTGGGAACAAGCTATTACTGCCCAATTCTGTAGTGTTCTCAGTGCTGAAAAAGGGGATGGCATTCTTTCTGTCTCACCAAATTTTACTCTATCTCTATCTAACAAATTCATATCTTCATCCTTTTTCCTTCTTCTCCAAATCAAAGGTGTCTCTCTTATGCCTAGATATGTTTATGCTACTATAGGAGGATGTTGTGTCTATAGAATCATGAACACGATGTCACCACCAATCTCTTTTCCCACGAGGGCTAGTTTCCCACAAGGATCCTCTAATTTTCTTGATTATGGCTGAATCATTAACCACACTAGTTTTGACATAGGATTTCCAATTATTGAGCAACTTCTAAACTAGCAAAAGCCTCAAGAAATAGGTTTTCAAATAGGTCCCTGTTTCAAGCTAGAAGAGTTACCAATGTCACACTTCAATCTGTTCCAGATCAAACCATATTGGAACAACCAATTATAGATGAAACCAAGGCAAGATTGCAACCCTTAAAAAGAAGTTTGTCTATGGCCCATGCTTTTCCACACTCAGATAATAAACCATATGTTGATTATAATCTTGAGGAATGTTCTTCATCCTCCAGTCATCCAACTTCTAAAATTTTTCAGTCAATTAACCCTTATCCTACTCGTGCTTCTTTTGCCTCAACCTCAGATTTGAGTAGAGATCCTATCTTAATGGATAAGTTAGTCAGGAAAGTGAGCTCTAGGCTCCATATAACTCCCAAAGAACAAGAAGAAGAAAAGAAGGATAAGAAACAAAAAGGAATTAAGATCATAAAACTAGACGAACCTGCCTGTATGATGAAAGAATCATTACCAAGATATGGGGCAGAAAGAAGAATTAAACACCAAATCCAGGTTGACCCAACAATAGCTGTAGAAGTCACTGGATATATACCTGGGAGATGGCCAACCCAAGAAAGATTTACAATAGTCAATCCAGATGAAAAGATTTGGGGTAAATATGAAGCTAGGCTTCATGCTAAAGTAGGAACTAAATAGAAAAGTTCTAAAGCACAAAGAAATTGGCAATCCCAATGGATGTTGGTAGCACAAGAAAATATAGATGATATGGGTTTAGATGTCAAACAAGAATTCAGAAGATTAGATTCAATATATGATAATTTGCTACAAGTTGCAAATAATGTAAATAAAGTAGAATCTAGTACTCTTAAATTAGAAAAATAGTCTACTTCTTTGTTGAATGTTTCTTCAGGAATTTCTTACCAGATGAGAACTGCTCAAGCTTCCCTTGCAAATATCCAGACCTTTACTCAGAGAATTGATACATACACCACACAAATATATGATCATTTAGCCACCTCAGAAGAAAGGAGAGATAATTAGGCCCAAGAAAACAAAGCATTGTTAGAACATGTTGCCAAAAATTTAGAAAAAATTAGAGGATATACAAAAAAGATCAGTCTTTCAAAAAGGCAAAGATAGTTCTGAGCAAGAAATTGAGGAAGTTAAGTCTCATAAGTCTGAACCATTACAAAAACCAAGACCCAAGGTTTAGAGAAGAAAAAACATTCTAATATCAGATGAATCTGAAGAAGAAGAACTTAGTGCAAAGCAAAACAAAAGGAGCATGCAATGCAACATACTAAAAATATGAGAGACTGGCTACAAATACTTCAATTTGAAGAGAATGAGCCCATATATATGGATGAACCTGCAACAGACCATATAGATACTTCCCCTGATGAGGAAGTGCAAAGGCAAAACTTCAACTATTTCAAAAAATTGTTCTTCAGAAAGCTAAGCAAAAACATGATTAGAATCTACAATCTCCCAGTCATTATTTACATCTTGTTCATGAAAAAGAGAATATACTTTATTTTTAGGATTATATTTCTTTGGCCAGTTTGTAGCATAAGGAGGGCCTTTACAAATAAAACACTTGACTGGGCCCTTTCTTTGATGCTTGTTCTTCTTGAACAAAAATTTGGGAGGATGCCTATTCTTGAATGAATTCTTATGTACAAGAGAAAATCCGTATCTCTTCTTATGACTTCTATGCTTAGGGCGAAATGATCTTTACATGTTGTCATCATCATATGTCCTCTTGTTGCATCTTTTACATTTATAATATTTTCCACAAGATGTCTTATGAAACTTCCTTACTTGTCGAAAATCTTTGAGCTGGTTGATTGGTGGAAAATTGCAATATTTTTTCATGTTGCATGATGAGTTGAATTGCTCCCTATTATCATTTAGAGCTTTAAGAAGACAAATTTTATCCAACTTATATGTGACTACAATTCTTAATTCAGAGAATCCAAACTTTTCAATTTTAGTCTTATATTTTGACATCACATAATCTTCTGCCCATTCTCCTAATCCAGAGGGAAGTGAATTAAGATAATACTTTTTAGTAGTTGGATCATGAAGGTTATGGGCTGCAATCATATATTTTTCAAAAACAAGATTGTATTTATTCAGCTTCCCTACATCTCTGAGTTGTTGGGAATATAATATTTTCTTAGTTTCAAGAATATCATTCTTTTGGCCACCACTAAATAGCTTGATAAGCACGAGTTTGAGCATTGCAAATCCTTCAGCAGACACATCATTTCTACCCATATCCATTTCTTTGACATTTATTCTCCTGTTTCAAGATTTGTTGTTATAATGCCATTGTCAGGTAAACTATTTGACCAATCTCTTAATTTACCAAACATGAGTCTAATAGTATACAATACTTTATTGGATCTAGACCAAATAGAGCCTCTGGTGTCAAAGAAATTTTCTAAAGTATCATACTATACAAATAGTGTCATAAGGATCAACAATCTTATTAATGTTCAAAATATATCTTGATGTTGCATAAGCTCTCAATTGTTCTAGTCTGGAGTTTTCTGAAACAACATCCTTCATTTCTATATCAATGTTGTTTCCTATAGATTCATGACTTGCCAAGTATTTTTTCCAATCCTCAGCATCATTTACTTGTTCTAGAGCAAATTCATCAGTATCTAATTGGGATTTCTCTTCATCAGATTCATGAGAAGACTATGCATCTAGAAAGACTTCCTCATCAGGTGAAGTATCCATATGGGTACTGCAGGCTCATCCATATATATGGGCTCATTCTCTGTAAGTTGAAGTATTTGTAGCTAGTCTCTCATATTTTTAGTATGTTGCATTGCATGCTCCTTTTGTTTGGGGAAAACTAATTTTGGAGGCATAGGATCTGTTTTGCTTCTAACAGGTGTACTAAGTTGTTCTTCTTCAGATTCATATAATATTAGAATGATTTTTCTTCTCTGAACCTTAGGCCTTGGTTTTTGTAATGGTTCAGACTTATGAGACTTAACTTTTTAAATTTCTTCCTTAGAACTATCTTTGCCTTTCTGAGAGACTCTGATCTTTTTTTTTATATCTTCTAATTTTTTCTAAATTTTTGGCCACATGTTGTAATAATGCTTTGTTTTCTTGGGCCCGATTGTCTCTCCTTACTTCTAAGGTGGCTAAATGATCATGTATTTGTGTCGTGTATGTATCAATTCTCTAAGTAAAGGTCTGGCTATTTGCAAGGGAAGCTTGAGTAGTTCTCATCTGGTAAGAAATTCTTGAAGAATCATTCAACAAAGAAGTAGACTATTTTTCTAATTTAAGAGTACTAGATTCTACTTTATTTACAATATTTGTAACTTGTAGAAAATTATCATATATTGAATCTGATCTTCTAGCTACTTGTTTGACATCTAAAGCCATATCATCTATATTTTCTTGTGCTACCAACATCCACTCGGATTGCCAATTTCTTTGTGCTTCAGAACTTTTTTGTTTAGTTCCTACTTTAGCATGAAGCCTAGCTTCATATTTACCCCAAATCTTTTCATCTAGATTGACTATTGTAAAGCTTTCTTGGGTTGGCCATCTCCTAGGTATATATCTAGTGATTTCCATAGCTGTTGTTGGGTCAATATGGATTTGGTGTTTAATTCTTCTTTCTGCCCATATCTTGGTAATGATTATTTCATCATACAGGAAGGTTCCTCTAGTTTTATGATCTTAATTCCTTTTTGTTTCTTATCCTTCTTTTCTTAGTCTTGTTCTTTGGGAGTTAGATGCAACCTAGAGCTCACTTGCCTGACTAACTTATCAATTAAATAGGATCTCTACTCAAATCTGTGTTTAAGGCAAAATAAGCATGAGTAGGATAAGGGTTAACTGATTGAAAACTTTTAGAAGTTGGATGACTAGAGGATGAAGAACATTCCTCAGGATTATAGTCAACATATGGTTTATTATATAAGTGTGGGAAAGCATGGGCCATAGAGAAACTTCTTTTTAAGGGTTGCAATCTTGCCTTGGTTTCATCTATAATTGGTTGTTCCAATATGGTTTGATCTAGAATAGATTGAAGTGTGACATTGGCAACTCTTCTAGCTTGAAACAAGGGCCTATTTGAAAACCTATTTCTCTGTACAGGTAGGTCTCTAAATTGAGACTTTTGCTAGTTTAGAAGTTGGTCAATAATTGGAAATCCAATTTAAAAACTAGTGTGGTCAATGATTCATCCATAATCAAGAAAATTAGAGGATCCTTGTGGGAAACTCGCCCCTATGGGAAAAGAGACTAGTGGTGACACCGTGTTCATGATTCTATAGACACAACGTCCTCCTATAGTAACATAAACAAATCTAGGCATAAGAGGGACACCTTTGATTTGGAGAAGAAGGCAAAAGGCTGAAGATATGAATTTGTCGGATAGAGATAGAGTAAAATTTGGTGAGACAGAAAGAACGCCATCCCCTTTTTCAACACTAAGAACACCGCAGAATTGGGCAATAATATCTTGTTCCTAGATTCAACAATGGGTATCAACAAGAGTAGAGAAAAATTGAGCACCGATGTCATAATTAAAATGTGGATGAACAATGATATTCACATGGGGAAAATGGACATGAAAATATCCCTTTTCTCTCCAGCGGGAAACATCAGATGGAAGCAAGAATGAGAGATAAATTGGATAGATCCCTTGCCCAGAGACTAATAAATTAACTTCAAACTGATGGATAGAATCACAAATTTTTGCTTTAAGACCTTTTTCAGGATATAGTGTAGAAACTTTTATATGAAGGAATTTAAAGTTTCTTTTTTCATCAACAACATGATCATCCGCATCTTGAAAATAATTATGCAATACTTCATGTAAAGTAGAGCTAGCATTTAACGATCTTGTAAGAGCCATAGTGAGAAATATGAATTTACTTTTTTATGCTCATGATATTCTCTGCTACATTAGTCAACTTACTATTGCCCTTCACAAGGCTCCCTGGCCTTCACACGGGTCTTATGACGGCGACCTCCACAGATACTACAATGCGCTACTGGTATAATGTTTAGTATAATATTCTCACATAGACTTATTCAAGGAACTAAATAACTTGGCTCTGATACCAGTTTAACCAATTTAAGAGGAAGATTTTATTGCATAAGAAAGATAGTTACAATAGCACATATGAGCATGATAACCGATAAGAATTATCACACTAGGACTTTCCTACACAATTTTTGATTGTCCAGATCACACTAGGTGCAAAACAAGAGCATACTCTTGTGATCCTAAGACTTAGCTTGAGACTCTATCAGACTCTAAATTGGACTCCAAATGCCTAAAAATGAGGCGAGAGTCCTTATTTATAGCAAGCGGATCTCAAAAATTTATCAACTAGCTTAGAGATCTGACCATACAAATATGACACGTATAAACCACTATAGACGTGGTAGATATTAAGCAGACTTGTACATAAACATTAACAATAGTGGAAAAGGAAAAGACAATCGCTTTGGACACACCACAAGCGAGTATGACTTGCTTTACACCCAAAAGCAAATATGGGGATTTTGCTTTTTCTGACAGGGTAGCATCCTGTTGTCAGATCATAACGTGGCCAACATCACGTCACTAACAAACCCATGTGCTAGTCAATTCCAAAATCTGTTGGAGGAAGTAGGTTAATGGGAAGTGGTCAAAAAACAATGTCCAAATCGTCTTCTCTTCTTTTGAAAGCATAGATTATCTTTTCTATTTCCTCAATGTAGGCCAAGTCCATCTCTGTGTGTGAAGCTACCATAACTGGTAGGAGTGTTGGTTCCATGTCTTGAATTATTGCTCTAGTAAAACCATTTATGGACTAAAGGATAATATTCAACTCTAGGAAGATAATAGCAGCTAGGATTTGCATGATACCCTGATGGTCCAGCCATGCCTTCTAATATTGCCCAAGATAAATTACCTTGAATATAATCAAAGAATTCTTCCATATTAGGTGGTAGCACTCTATCATTATACCCATAAAGAATTCTGCAAAATCTTCCAATTAATTTTGAAGAATAGTGATGCTATTGATGAAACCAAATTTAGCACATTTTAATAGATTCTTTTTTGTCCTGATATCCAAATTCATTGGCAATAGAGAGGTTATGCACAAATCAAAAGAAAAACCATTCCTGATTGAGAAGGGTAGACTAGCATCTTCAAGCCCAAAGTGCTCCATAAATGCAACCTGTTCTTCTAGTTCAAGTATTCCTTTATCATATCCATCAGAAATCAAATTCCTTAAGTCTTGTAGCCACTTATTAAGCAAATAGACACGATGATGAAGGGGGTAAATCAAAAAATACACCACAACAGAAATTGTACACAAAAAATAGAACTTTCTTTGTTGATTTGGACAACTTGTTACATTACAGAAGCTCAAATACAATTAGAGGAATCAACCCCCCACAGGCTGCAACACATTACAGCTTCCTATCACAAGACTCTAGAATCATCTACCTTTTGTAACTCCAAACTAGCTAGAGTTTCTATTTTCCTGCCTATTCTTGACTCTACACTCTCCCCCTTAACTCTACTACTACCCAGGGTTCCCAAAAATGGTTATTAATAGCCTTTTTGGTGGCCAACAACCTAATTTTAAAATTTGCATCTCCCTCCAAAAATAGGTCAACTTCCGGGAGCCATAACTTTTGATCCGGGTGTCTGATTGACGAACCGTTTTATGCGTCACAAATATTGCCGAGTGCTCTACGCTCAAAGGACTGCTTTGCTAGTTTTGACCATTTTTTAGGCCGTACGGGGCCATTTAGAACCTCAAACCTGAGTTTGAATAATTTTTAGGTATTTTTTAAGAAATGAAAAACTTTAATATCTTTCAACTTGTAAATGATCTTTGCATGATTCCTTCTCCAAAGATCTTATTTTTTGAGTTATGAAGCTTCTTGTAAATTTTTATTTCATTCCGTGCCCAAATGCAAACTTTCTAAAAATAGCAAGTTGCTATTTTTAGCAGTTTGGAAAAACTAAAAGTTCTACATCATTATTCAAACGATTATGGAACTAGAACCACAAATTTTGAAAAGAAATGGAGAGAATATCAATAATTTTGAAACATATATTTTTTTTGGGTGATGTAAGATTACCCTTACACCACTAGATGCTCCTGCATCAGACACCCAGGGTAATTTGAGAAGTGACCTTGTCACGTCTCAGGTGTTTGTATGAGGAAAATCCAAATGGTCAACCTCTGCCTTAGACAACCAAGAAGAATCTTCAACAGGCCTTCCCTTCCATTTCACTAGATATTCTTCATATTGCCTATTCTGAGTACTTCTTCCCACATGACTATCCAAGATCTCTTCTATCTCCTCTGTTGAAGTAGATGCCAGAATACTCCACTATTCTTCTGTTGGTCCATCCTCTATTCCACCTTCATGATATTCTGATAAATCAGTAATGTTGAAAACAGGGGAAATATTGATCCCACTCATTAGCTCTACCTCATATGCATTTCCTAAATCATGTTTCTTCAAAATTTTGCATGGTCCAAATTTCTTCATTCTTAGCTTATTGTATGTTCCAATTGGGAACCTTTATTTTCTCAAGTGAACCATGACTTCATCTCCTACTTGGAATTCTTTATATCTCCTCTTCTGATCTACCTTCACCTTGTACTGAACATTCATCTTATTAATGTATATTTTCACCTCTTCGTGCAAATTGTTCATGTGTTCTGCATAGTCTTCAGCTTTGGCACTTTTCTTTTCTCCTTTGTCCAGATTCCTTAACTCATAAACATTTCTTGTGCTATTGCCAAATACAATCTGGAATGGTGATTTACGCGTACTCCTATTGACAAAATTGTTGTAAGCAAATCCTGCCTGTGGTAAAATCAAATCCCATCCCTTGGGCTTATCTCCTACTAAGCATCGTAGCAAGTTACCCAAACTTCTATTCACCACTTCTATCTATCCATCATTCTATGGATGGTGTGCATAATTGAACTTCAAATCTGTCTTCAACTTCTTCCACAATGTCCTTTAGAAATAACCAACAAACTTGGTATCTCAATCTGAAACTATGCTCTTTGGTAGACCATGTAATATCACCACCTCCCTAAAAAATAACTCTGTAATATGAATAGCATCATTAGTCTTCTTGCAAGGAATAAAATGTGCCATCTTTGAGAATTAGTCCACCACAAAAATGGAATCATGTCCTCTCTATGTCCTTTTTAAGCCAAGAACAAAATCCATACTAATATCATCCCATGACTTCTCTGGTACAGGTAGTGTCTAATATAGACCTATATTCTGACTTGCTCCTTTCATCATTTGACATACTCTGCAAATCTGCACAAATTTCCTCACATCCTGTTGCAACTGTGGCCAATAATAATTTTCACCAACAATAGCAATGGTCTTATCTTGACTAAAGTGTCCAACCAATCCTCTACTATGCTTTTCCTTAATCAGGTTCTCTGTCATGGAACTTCTTGGAATGCACAACTAGCTTCCTCTAAACAACATGCCATCTTGGATTATGAAATCCAACCATTTTGTCTTGTCCAAAGTAACACGTTTCAAACAAGAATTCCAAGCCTCTACAAAATTTGGATCTTCAGGATACAAACTTTTGAGCTCATTAAAGCTAACAACCTCTATCTTCATTTCTGTCAACAAATTTTGCCTTCTGCTCAAGGCATCTTCAACTCTATTGGACTTGCCACTCCTGTGCTTCAAAACAAAAGTATAGCTCTGCAAAAACTCAACCCATTTTAAGTGCCTCTGGTTCAACTTTCCTTGACTATTAAGATACTGCAAAGCCTGATGATCAGTATATAAAACAAAATCTTTTGGCAACAAATAATGTCTCCATTTCTTCAAAGCCTGAACTATTGCATAAAACTCCTGATCATAAATAGAATACTTTTTCTTGGCATCATTAAGATTCTCACTAAAATAGGCAATGGGCTTACCTTCTTGACTCAAAACAGATCCTATACCATTACCACTAGCATCACAATCTACCTGAAATACCTTATTGAAATCTAGAAGTGCCAAAATAGGTTGTTCTATGACTTTCTGCTTCAATGTATCAAAGCTCTTATCTGCTCCTTTAGTCCATCTGAACTCTTTCCTATCCCCTCTCATTGTCTTAGTTAGGGGTGCATAAATGCTACTAAAATTCTTGATAAACTTTTTGTAAAAACTTGTGAAACCATGAAAAGATCTTACCTCGGAAGCACTCCTCGGCATAGGTCATTCAATGATAGCCCTTACTTTTTCTGGGTCCATCTTAAGACCTTCCTCTGACACAACAAATCCCAAGTATACCAACTCCTTCTTTGCAAAACTACATTTCTTTAGATTAATCAACAACTTCTCCTCCCTCATCTTTTTTAAAACTCTTTTGATATGCATTAGATGCTCATCCCAAGTCTTACTGAAAATCAAAATATCATCTAAATAAACAATAACTAAACTTCCCAAAAATTCTTTTAGTACCTCATTCATGAGCTGTATGAATGTGCTCGGTGCATTGGCTAGCCCAAATGGCATGACTAACCACTCATACAAACCCTCCTTTGTCTTGTAGGCTATCTTCCATTCATCTCCTTCTCTGATTTGGATCTGGTGATACCCACTCTTCAAGTCAATATTCATGAAGTACTTTGCTCCACTCAAACAATCCATTATGTCATCTATTCTGGGTAATGGAAATCTGTATTTGATCATGATCTTATTGATGGCTTGAGAGTCTGTACACATTCTCCACTCTCCATCTTTCTTTGGTGCTAGTACAATAGGTATCACACATGGACTTAGGTTCTCTCTTATCAATCCCTTCCTCAACAACTCCTGAACTTGTCTATTCAACTTTTCACTCTCTACTGGAGTCATTCTATGGGTTATCTTATTTGGCAAACTAGCTCCTAGTATCAAATCCATTTGATGACTTATCTTCCTTACTGGTGGTAAACCCTCTAGTACATTATCAGAGATAATATCCTGAAATTCTTCCAACATATCTTAAACTTCTTCAGGTACATCTTCACATTTCTCTTGACTAATCTTAGGAATCAATGTAGAATAATGACACTCATGCTTCATACCCTCCAAAAAATTTCTACCATCTACCAAGCAAATTCCAACAGTACTACATACCTTTTCTTCCACCTCTTTCAAGGGCTTCAACTTATGACTAACTCCATCCTTTGTTAGGGAGTATGTGTTTGCATGGCCATCATGGACAATGCTCCTATCATACTGCCATGGCCTCCCCAACAACATATGACATGCGTCCATTGGTATGATATCACACAACACCTCATCATGGTAGTCTCCAATCTTGAACTTCACTAAACACTGCTCATTGACCAAAGCTCTATGGTCCTTCTGCAACCATGCAATCCGATATGGATGTGGATGCTTTCTTCTTGTCAACTTCAACTTATCAACCATCTCCTCTGAAACAAGATTGTTAATGCTTCCACTGTCAATAATAATATCACAACACTTACCTTCACATTTACACCTTGTGTGGAATAAATTCTTCCTCTGATTTGGTTCTTTTTCCTCATTCAACAAAGTTCTTCTGACAACTAGGGTTTCTCCCCTTTCAACATCTTCAGAGTGCTTAGATTGCACATCTTCATCAACATGTGCAACTTGTGCATTACCTTAAGGTTTTCTATTTGTCCTTCCTTGATGTTGTGGACACTCGTATGCTCGATGCCCTTATTCTCCACATTGGAAATAAGTTCCTCTAAAACCTCCTCTTCCAAGTCCTTGCCCAGGTCTGCCTCTTCCTCTTCCTCTTTGCTCACCATTGTTTTGGTCATGAGGGTGGTAGGTATTATCTCCTCTCTAAATTTGACTGGTGCCAGCTTCTTCACTTTTCTTTGAATCTTCATTTCATCCCCCATAGGGTCTTCCACCAGTCCTTCTACCTTGACCTCTTCCCCTTTACTTGCTGTCAAATCTTTTATTCAGCTTCTCTTCCACCTTCAAGGAAAACTAGTATGCATCTTCTATGGTGGTCATTCTGACCAGGATCAACTCCTCTTGAATACTTGGCCTCAACCCATTAATGTAACAGGCTACCTTCTCCTTCTTTCACTCTACATGGCCTATCTTGATAGTAATTTTATAAAACTCTTATGTATACTCCTTAATAGACTTGTTACCTTGCTTCAACCCTTGCAGCTTCTTCAACAACTCCATCTCATAGTCCATAGGAATGAATTGCTTCTTCAATTTCTCCACCATCTGATCCCATCTGGTGATCTTTCCTTTTCCTCTTCTATTCCTCTCTAAATGGACCTCCTTCCACCAAATACTAGCATGGACCTTCAACTTTGTTTTTGCAAACTTGACCCGATCTGGGTCCTCCACATCTTCATACTCGAAATACTCCTCCATGTCATTGATCCAATCAATAAGCTGTTCGAGATTCAAATCTCCAAAATATGTAGAGACTTCGATCTTGGGCCTCTTTCCAATCTTAGAAATGGCCCTTAGCAACCTAACTTCTACTGGATCTCCTATAGCTTCTTGTTCTTCCTTAGATAGCTTTTCTTCAGCTTCATCTTTGCTTTCTTCTCTTGTTCTGGGATCAAACCCTTTTCGCAACTCCTCTTGCAATGCATTGATTTGCCTTTGTAGTGCTCTAAAACCCTCTTCCATCAAAGCATTTCTCCCAATACGATTTCTTCGTGGAGGCATCTTGATCTCCACAGCAAGCCCACAACCTCAGGTCCTAGTACAAATTGCCTCATGGTTAGTGATCTGTCTACACACTTAGGAACCCTTGCTTTGATACCACTTGATGAAGGGGGTAAATCACAAAACACACCACAACAGAAATTGTACATAGAAAATAGAACTTTCTTTATTGATTTGGACAACTTATTACATTACAGAAGCTCAAATACAATTAGAGGAATCAACCCTCCACAAGCTGCAACACATTACAGCTTATTATCACAAGACTCTAGAATCATCTACCTTCTGTAACTCCAAATCAGCTAGAGTTTTTGTTTTCTTGCCTATTTTTAACTCTACACTCTCCCCCTTAACTCTACTACTGACCAGGGTTCCCAAAAATGGTTATTAATAGCCTTTTTGGTGGCCAACAACCTAATTTCAAAATTTGCATCTCCCTCCAAAAATAGGTCAACTTCTGGGAGCCATAACTTTTGATCTAGGTGTCCAATTGACAAACTATTTTATGTGTTAGAAATCTTGCAGAGTGCTCTACACGCTAAGAACTCACTTTGTAAGTTCTAGCCATTTTCGGGCCTGTACGGGGCTGTTTAGTGCCTCAAACCTGAGTTTGAATAATTTTCAAGCATTTTTCAGGAAACAAAAAATTTAATATCTTTCAACTCACAAATGATCTTTGCATGTATAATAATTTTATACATGTCTTCTTCTTTATCTTTGACTTGCCAAAATCTAGATTTACAGTCAAATTTTGACAAAATTCTTTTGGATGTTGCTCTCATAATTAGATCAGTACTAAATGGAATGGGATAATTAAATGGAAGAATAATGTCATTTAGAGGTTTGTAATTAATGCAAAATCATTTTTTACCTTTTTCCTTTTCTTCTCTTTTATTTACCAAAAAGGCTGGACAGCTTAATGGACTCTTGCTTTCTCTGATGAAGTGTCCTTGTAGCAGTTCTTTTAGATGCTTATCCATTTCTTTTACCTCAGTCAGACTCATTAAATATGTTGGCTCAAATGGAATTACTGATTGAGATTCTAGTTTAATGTTTATCTCACATTCTTCATGCTCTTTAGACCAGAATTGGAGTGGGTTCAGGCTGCAACAGTCTTGCTCAAATTTGGCTTTGACAGGCTCTAACAGTAGAGGTAGTTTTTGTCCCTGAAGATTGGCACTTTCTTTTCTTCCTGATCTTGTAGTCTTCTTATCAAATTTATAATTAACTACCTTCAAAGAGGGATTTTTATTGGGCCATCTTCATGCCTTAGGGATATCTCATGAGTTCTAAGAATGAAAGGTTGATATTTAGTCAGGAACAAAAATGCTAGCAGAACATCACCTCTTCAATCATCTAATTCAATGAGTTTTGTGACAAATTTCTTTCCTTGTATTTTAATAGTCACATCTTGGGCATATCTCCCCATTTGAACCTTTTGTCGATTAATTGCATATCCTGATAGAAGCTCTGGCTTCAGTTTCCAAAATTCT